>CM026078.1:18222480-19713730 GCA_014839685.1 Anableps anableps | reverse complement strand
GTGACAGTGTCTGGCTTAGCTAAGAGGTTAGCTTGTGTCTGGTAACCCACCTTAAGTCATCTTGACTGTTTCAGGCTGGTTCATGTCTGCTGAAAATGTCTCTGAACACATGGAAGTATTTAACTGCAGCATACACTTGCTCTACTTAGGCACCTGCTGTCCAAACAGTATATTTTTCATCATATTACTATACTTAATGTTTAAGTGGTTTTTCATGCCAGCTAACTTAGCAGTTAGCCATGGCTTGTCCTTCATGCTAAGTGAGCTAAATGTTTATTTATTGTTCTAATTAAGTTTGACAAATACAGTCAAAGCCAGATATTTAGCCAAACCTTTTTCTTACTATCCAACAATAAATCATTTTTTTTGTTTTAAGTCAGCTAGCATCACCACAATTATTAGCATCAGCTAAATGCTAGAATAATGAACAAGATATAGATGTTAAAAATCTTTTTTATTACTTTCTTTAAAATCAGAAGTTTACATACACAAAGTCTTTAAATGATTTGGAAAAGCCCAGAGGATGATGATGATTATGTCATTTGAGTTGAAAAGAAGCACATCTATGGATGCATTTCAAGGCAACACCTGAAACACACTCCTTTCTTGTGTGACATTATGATTAAAAAATAAAAAATAAAAATAAAAAAAAAAATCAAGAGAGATCAGGTAAGATATCAGGAAAGAAAATTATAACTAAGACACTTGCTGTGGTCTGATGAATCTAAAATTGAAGTGCTTGGCAAAAATTAGTATCATTATGTTGCTGCACGAGGGACTGATGCACTTCATAACATAGATGGCATCATAAGGAAACAGCATCAAAATGGAAATATGAAAGTGAAATCTGCCAACAGCCAAGATGTTGAAAAGTCTGGGCACGTATAAGACTGATAAATGAACAATTACTCTAGCATATTGCCAAATTAGTCACTAAGTTGCTTCAAGATAACAAAGTCAATGTTTTCAAGTGGAAAATCACAAAGCTCTGATCTCAGTTCTGTGGAAAATTGGTGCGCAGAGATGAAAAAGTGTGATTAAGCAAGGTGGCCTACAAACCTGACTCAGTTACACCAGTTCTGTCAGGAGGAATGGGCCAAAATTTAAGCAAACTATTGTGACAAGTTTGTAGAAAGATAGCTTTGATGTTTGACCCAGGTTTCACATTTTGAAAAGAAAGTCTAGCAAATACCAAGGAAATGTATACAAACTTCTAAACCTTTAGAAAGTTGAAGGAAAAAAAACCCAGCAAGAACACATTTGCTAAATCTTTCTTGTAGTGATCCTACTTTTTTGCCCCACTGGAATGAAATTCCTGTTTGAAAAAATGTAAAAGGTAAAAATAATTACTTTTTACCTTTATTTGCACAGGTAATCTCACTGAGGCAAGACAAACCTTTATAGCTAAAAACAGATCTTATGTCACACAGAAAACATTAGATGTGTTATAGTGAGAGCTTAAATGTGATAAAGAAATAAAAAATACTACTACTGCTCCTTAAAAAAAAAACAAACAAAAAAAAAACCCATTTATGTTTGCATAAAATTACGGAAAACAGGAATGGTTATCAGCTGAGGTTTACAAGCATGTCTACAGTATCTTAACATGAACCTTTAAGGGTTCCCAATTGGTTGTGAGTTTCTAGTCATCATGTCTGGTGCACAACAGGAAAAGGGAAGCTCTGTGTGGATACAGTAGAGACTTCCAGATAACAAGGCAACAACAGGAAGAATCAGAGCAGTGATGAAAGCGGGAGCAAGGCAGTCAAACTCACATTACAAGGCAGCAAAAAGTATGGAAACATACAGGATGAAATAAGCCTTGAACTAAATCTGGTACAATGAATGTTCTCTCACAGATTAATAAACAAACACACCAGCCAGGTTGTGTGCTGAATGGGGAGGCTGTGTTTTACTTAGTGATAGCTGAGACATTTAAATAACATGGAATAACATTGCACCCATTATTGTGAAAATGAGAAATTAACAAGTTACATGCAGAGAAGTGCCTTTGCAGGTTAGCAGTTGTGCCATTCTTGTTCCATTTTTCAATGATGGACTGAGCAGGGCTTTATGAGTTAGTTAAAACATGGGCTATCGTTTGGCTGTTTTGTTTTGATTTTTTTTTTTATGTAACTGCTTTAAACTTATTCCTGACCTGTTTGCTGTGTTCCTTGGTCATCATGATGCTTTTTGTTCTCAAATGTTCTCTAACAAACCTTTGAGGCCTTCCAGAACAGCTGGATTAATACAGAAATTTAATTATCACACTATTTACAAATTAGATGAAGTCTGAAGGCAGCTGATTGCACATAATCTTATTGGACAGTAGTCTGTGTATCAAATACCTTTGAGACAAAATACACTGTAGTTGTAATGGGATACAATGTGAATACTTTTGCAATGCACTGTAGATAACAGTCACCCAAAGGTTGGCTTAAATGTGTCAGCTTTACACACCCACAAGCATTCAAAGCCTTGAATAGCAATTCTAAAGCCAGGGAAAGCTGCCGTAACTTAATATTAGGTTAAATCAGATCTGTCACTTACCTAAGCAGTTTAAGTCTCCTGCCTAAGCAAACATTCTGCTGCTTCCCTTTAGATAAACAACTGTTCCTCATTACAAGAAAATGAAAAACACGGGCAGTTTAAAAGCCCTCAGTCATTCTAGTCCAAGGTCCACTGCTTCATTACTGACAGCTAGTTCAGATAAGGAGGAACATACACATAGAAACAAGCCCTGTCGGGATCATTACAGATATTCATAGTCAAAGTGCTCCATAGCATCCCACATGCAATGACAAATTTGTGCAAGACAGCATGAAGGCCAAATATACCCTCTGTCCATATGCCCTGCTCTCTAACATACAGAAAGAGAGCGTGAGGGTGAGGCAGAGAAGTCCCTCTGCTCTGAACTGTCTTAACTCTTCTGTGACCACAGCTTCTCCATTCCCTACTGTCTATTTACCAAGTTTTGTGTGATCGTCCTAAAATCAAAATGTGTAAAGGACGAGAAAATATTAGTTTCCTCAGACCAGACAGCCAAAATGATGCGAAAACACTGAAATTGGATTACAGTAGGAAAATAAACTGAAATAATCTGATTCAATTTAGCTTTTTTACCCTCAGACTGATGCTTGAGTTTCGAGATTTGTATTTTGTCCTACTGTGCTACACTGTTCCTGGTAAAATTATTCATATTCCTTGAACTTTTTTGCATTTTGTCACAGAACCACAAAGTTTAATGTATTTTAATTGGGATCTTATGAGACAGACCAACAAAAAGCAGCAGACGAATAAAGTGGAGCAAAGATGATACATGGATTTCATTTCTTTTTTTTTTTTTTTTTTTTTTTTTTTTTTTTTACAAATAAAAGATCACAAAAAGTGTTGAGCATTTATATCCAGCCCCCATTACTCTGATACCCCTAAATAAAATCCATCACAACCTATTACCTTCAGATGTTCTTGCAAGGTAGTGTAATGTCTTAAATTCATAACAAAAATATATAAAAAATACATTTTCTCATTATTTCATGTTATACTGTAATAAAAAAAAAGACAGAATGCAAAAATGAATTTGGACAAATTTGACAATTTAACATTTCATTTCAATTCAACTCTTAAACCAAGTCTTAAGGAAAACAATATTATTTCAGGAATTACTAGTAGGAAGCTTGATTTTTTTTTCCCTGCGCTGCACTTCAAATCACTAAAATCCACATCATAACAAAAATGTACAGAAAAACTGTTAAACTCTGTGAACGGTAAACAGACTCCTCTCTTTCTTTTCTTTCCACAAGGACGCAATCATCCTCCGTTTGCCTTAGCATCTTGGTCACTCACTGAGATGTACATCAAAAACAGCACTGAAAACCAATTTAAGTCTTGTTCTGCACTATAGCTTCTCACTCTGTTTGTAGTGAGTATTTGAGTTTTTAGAAAAGCGCATTGTAAATCTATTATTATCATCATCATTATTATGTGCATTAAAAAAAATAGCTATTTTCATGACTGACAAATACAGCAGAGTTAGAAGGTATAGCAAGGGTAGTGGTGATAAGTGGTGGGTGGAGGTCAGTAATGCTTGACCATTACATGACTGTTTTGTAGTTTACGTCTGCCCTGTTTCTGAGTCTTTCTATTTCTGTCATTACACAAGTATAGGACGTTCAAATTTCAAGACATTTAAGTACCAATGCAGAAGTGACAACGTGTACCAAAAATCGGTCCGAAAGGGACATTTGATTCATGCTGGCTGGAAAACACACATACACACACACAGAGACCCACAGCATGTGCAAGCAGAGTACAGCTTTAATAAAAATGTCCCCTCAGCTGGAAACTGTTTCCAGTGCAGCTGAAAGGCTCCTTTTATTGAGCTGGTAGAACACCAATCCCTTCCCATCCTCTTCTTTTCCTCTACACACACACAGTGTTCTCTATTCAGAGCTACACTTAATCAGAATAGCCTGTTCATTTGTGTACTTTGTTTAACAAAAATTCAAATTAATGGTTGAAAACCATATTTAAAGCTCCCCTATCATAACCTCACTTGCCCTCAAAGAAAAAACAAATTGCAATATTGCACACGTACATATACATGTAATATATGGTACTTTTTTTAGTCATGTTTTTTTAAACACGTCACTTTTTGACCTTTTCAAAAGTCCAGTTTGTGTCGCCCTTTTACTTTCAAATCAAGATCATCTCCCAAAGCTACTTTCTTTACTATTAAACCATTTGTTCCCTCTTTTTTGCAATGAATCTGTCGATTTGCCCATGTAGTTTTTGCAATTTCAGTGTACAGACCATAACTAGGACAGTGCTTCAGGAGATAAATTATAACAGATACTAAATAAAATAGCTTAAATAAATTATTAATACATATTTTAAAAGCATTTCCAATTTAATGGGGATCAAATGTTACAGTTACAGGAACAGAGACACATATGCTCCCTTAAAATCAGGCTTCCAAAACATATTTCCATTTGAAATTACAACTTTTCCAAAATTTTTTTTTTCTTTTTGTCTTTACATTTCGGACATTTGAGCACAGAGGTTTATTTTACAAGTGTTCAGTACACTAGAAAGCTTTATTAGCTGTATATTTGCTGCATATTTCACAAATCATGAAAAAGCAACACTAAAGTTGGCTTCTGATTTGGTATTGTGACATAGAGGGATATTTCACTGCTTTTTTGGGGCATCTGAACTGATTTAGATCCGTTCTATTTCAAAATTTCTTATGCAAGAAATATGCTGATGTAGATTCTGAGTCATCCAGGACTCCATAAACATAAGTGCTGAAGTAGAAGACAACTTAACTTTTTCACTTCAAAAAACAAGAGAAGTCCAGTTGCCCTTCACTTAAGCACTTTGGATGAAAAAATGTAGAACGGAATAATGTCTGGAATCATTTTTATATATTTCAATTTTGTTTACTTATATTTATCCATATCTAAGAAAATTACACTTTTCAAGGCTGTGTAGGAGCCTGTTCCAACCAAACAATTGGATGCAGCTCAGTTTGTACAGGGATGTGGAGCAACAACAAACCAGTGTGGGTGTTTCCACAGCCGGCGGTGCTGACAGCAAACACGTCACGTTCAACAGGAAGGACAGGTTGTGCTTTGGCTGTGTTTTCATACAAATATGAACATGCATAATTGTGTGGACAAAGGCAGATCAGAACAGGCTTTAGGGTTTAGTAAGCAGGAGTGGGTGTGTTAGAGAACGCCTGTATATTACTCACACCCACTCCCACTCATGAATGTCACATTCAAACTCTGAAATCTTTGGCAGAAAAGCTGAACTACGGTCCCACTTTTCTTTCCTTCTTCATTGTCCAGAATGTACTGAAGACACATCGTTTTTTGGGGGTATTTTTGGTTTGTTTGTTTGTCTGTTTTTTGTTTTTTTTTTAGGAGAAATTAAACCTCTAAGGCTTATTTTCAGACACTGATACATTCTATATTTGTTCCATTTGAGAAGTACTGGTATATAACAACAGGTAACTAATCTGTCAAATGGGATCAGGACAAAAATCTAGAGCGCATACCAGACATTTCCTTTTGATAGCTTTTCCTCTCTCACTTCACCACATTCCTCAACTTTGGCAAAGATACTGTCAACATTTTTCTATTAGCTTATGAAACAAGAAGATTTTATTCTAAAGTTTACACACTAACCTTTCTTATGAACAATCTGATTAGATCACAGAGGTATTCAGCTTTCAAGTTGGGTTGATCAGAAATACAAACTGACAACAAAAAGTGACTGACTAACCTTTAAGCCCAAGGAATAAGATTTAATCTTTGTGAATGTTAATGGTTTGCTTTGGAAAGTCTGCAAATTCGAATGCAGTCTAAATAATCATGAGAACTACAGTTCTAAACTTTAACTTGATCATCTTTGGCAGGAAACCAATTTAAGGGAATAGTATGAATGAGACACCAGCACACTGAACTGGTCATCCAATCAACCCAAGTTAAAGCTAAAGAAAGGCATCTCTAACAGCTTCTAGAGAACAGGGAAACATCAGTCTTTGGATGTTTTTTTTTGTTGTTGTTGTTTTTTAAAAAAGAAAGACAAGTACTTTAGATGTGGTTGAAAAGTGAGATAGCTGTAAAACCGGCTCAGACCAATTGTGAGACCCTGGATTCAGGAGGAGCATGTGGCTATGAACCAGATCTCTGAATAGATCTGGTTCATGATCTGTGAACCAGATCTTTACCCTTGCAGAACTGCGGGTCTGGTCTGTAAGTGTTTTATGCCTTACCAAAGCAAGAGCCACGTTTGCAATCATGGCAGGAAGTCAAGGGTTGACAGAACACTTTTTGCTATGTCTAGGATGTCTATGGTCACTGATCCGGTCTGTTTTGTTTTTGAACTAGATCTCAAGGCATACTCATGGAGAGAAGGAAGTCTAGTTTGGGAACCTCTGGTTCTTTCCTTTTGCAGATTAGGTGTTCTGTTGGTTTCTTCAGGCCATGACCTTCAATGTGAACTGGAGCCACTAGCAGCCAGGCAGAGACTCAGCTCCCCTTAAGCTGAGGTCATGGTTAGCCTTAAGTAAGTGAGCTGCTCCCTCTGGTCAGGGGTCAGTCTCTGCCTCAAGCAAAAGAGTTCAAGTATCTTGGTGTGTTGTTTACCAGTGATGGCAGGATAGAGTGGGAGATGGACTGATGGAGTGGTGCCTCATCTGTAGCGCATGTGCTTCTCCAGTCTGTGGTGGTAAAGGCTAAGCCCAAAAGGAATAGCTCTCAGTTTAATGGACATTCCACTTTCTGACCCTTCCCTACAGTCATGAAATATGGATGATGACCTAAAGAAGAAAAACCTAGTCATAAGTGGTTGAAATGAGCTTCAGCCATAAGGTGTTAGAGATAGGATGCAGAGCCTCATCATCTGAGAGAACTTCTCCACATAGAAAAGAGTTGTATGAAATGGTTTAGACATCTGTTCAGGATACCTCCAGGGTGCCTCTCTTTTGGTGGATATCTGGGCATGTTCCACAAGGAGGAGACCCTGGGGCAGACCTAGAACTCGCAAGAGGGACTATATTTCCCTAGTGGGCTGGGAAGGCCTTGGGATCCTGCTAGGATGAGCTGAAGAGTATCGCCGGGGAAAGGAATGTCTATGTTCCCACCTGGACGTCTTACCACCACATCAACCGCATCACTTAATCTTAAATCAATCGTCTCACCTTAATGCCACATGTATAGATCAACCAAGAATCAAGGCTAACAAGGTTAAGAGAAGCCAAACTCTTTAACAGGAAAAGTTATAAAAAACAGACAATGCTGAGAAGTATGTAATGATACATCTTTGCAGGAAGGGTTTCATTTTCCTGAAGAACATAAGACAGGATGCACATGCTGCAGCACATGCTGATATGACCATCGCAACAACATGTGTGAAAGAACTATTGCGCAAGCAGTCAATAGACCAGTGTCTACATGGGACTCCCCGCTGGTGCGGTGGACACACATCAATACGAGACTGAATTAACTCTGAGCAATTACAGAGGACTGCTGAAAAGTATGACAAATATACTAACAAAAGATTTAATACTAATTAAATTTAATTAGTAATTTAATACTAATTATTAATACCAGGTACTGTTGATACAAAAACACAATGTAATGCAATCATCTGGTAAAGATGCAGCATGGCCTTAGCCACCAAAAGATCAACAAACTTTCACAGATATCTTCTTCCATTTACATTAAAGTAAGTCCTTAATGTGCAACCGTGAAGTTGAACTATTATTTTATCTGCCGCCTCGCCCCATCTGTCAGTGTTTCAACATCATGTCACCAATTTTCTAACACATTTTTAATGAATATGAATCAGCGCATCTCCTGCCCCTTTAGAGCTGCCAACAAGACTATCTGTGGCTCTGCGAGGCCTACATGTGACAGTGTCAGAGTCAATATATCAGCTGCGCCACCAGGGCAGCATGACGTAATCCTGATGTGTGACTCAGACTGCCAACACATGGCATCAGCAATACAAGCACATCCACCAACATGCTTCGTCCAACTGGCACTCTCGTGACTCTGAGGATCTCCAACCCCCACCCCCCTTTAAATGTGTCAATCAAAGTCCGGTTAGCAGCGCCAGCCCAAGGCTTAAGACCTTTCTCTGTCTCTGGCTGGTCTGTGTTGCGCATGCTGAGTTAAGCTGAAGTTGCCATTCAGGACACGGAGAGCTGCTTTCAGCAGCAAGGATTCCCCGGCCCATTGTTCTGTCAGCAGAGAGCAACACACTGCTCACCTCTGACCCTGACCTCTGGCCTCTTTGTGTGTGTCTGTTTAGCATGGGAGAGTCAATGTGGGAATGAGCTGTGAACCACACACAAAGAACCTTCCAGCCTCACACTGATAGTAATCGATAGTAATCTGTTATCTGAAACACATTTTAAGTTCATTAAAGTACATCCAAGTAAAACTTCATACTGAGTTTAAAGCTAAACCACAAAAAAGGCCTTCCCAGAAAACAGGATATCATGCCGACGAGTGGAAAGAAATGTGACTGTTAAAGATTATTTCAGGAAACATGTTTCATTTTACAGTAATATGAAAAAGTTGAGACAATATTAAGTTTTTTATCCAGAAATGTTTGCCTATCAATGTCTAATCCTAGTTTTTATATAGCTCAGGAAAAGAAAGCAATTACATTGCACAACACTTTTTAGCTCAAGAAAAGGTTAGGACACCCAACACCTGACTAGTTTTATCCCGTTTAGATTAAAAAAAAAAAAAAAATGTAGTGAGAAACTTATTGTAGCCATCTACCCTTCCCTGATTTCTGTCTGAGAACAGCTTGTCCCACTCCTCACTTTTCAGCTGTTAGATATTTGAGGGTTTTCTTGTATCTACAGCCCATTTTAAGTCATCCTACATCGTCTCACTGATATCAAAAACTTAGCTTTGACTCTGATCAGGACTTTCCATTTCTTAATTAGGGGCAACACTGGTAGGAGTTTGTCCTGTAATCGGTGGGTGGTCGGCTTGACCCCCTGCTCCTTCCATCTCTGTCGTGTCCTTGGGCAAGACACTTCACCCACCTTGCCTGCCTGAGGTGGTCAGAGGACCCGGTGGCGCCAGTGCATGGCAGCCTGGTTTCTTTCAGACTCCCTCAGGGCAGCTGTGGCTACAGGCCAGCAGCTTGCTATTATCAGCATGTGAATGTGTGCTCTGGACTTGATAAAACGCTATACAAGTACATGCCATTTAATTGAAATCAGCCCTTGGTAGATTTACTGGTATGATTTGAGTCTCTATCATGTTGCAGGGTCAAATTCTACTTCAGCTTTATTATTTATTTACAGATGACGTCACAATTTCCTCAAGCACCCTCTTATACATGCCAATATTCATAGTGGACTCTATGACAGTGAACTGCCCTGGTCCTGCTGCAGCAAAGCATCCCAGAACCATGACACTTCCAGCTCTGTGCTTCACATTGGATACAAAGTACGTTTCATGTAATGCTGTATTTGATTTACATGTCCTCTTTTGTGGTGTCCAAATATTTCAGTTTCAGACACATCTGTCCAAAGAACATCATTCCAGAAATTCTGATCTTTGACAATCTTCTCTCTGGCAGACTTTAGTCTGGCCTTCATCTATTTCTTAGAGAGTGCAAGTGTCCTTCTGATACACATACCATTGAAATAAACTGGTGCAGTCTCTTTCTGACTGTTCAGGCATGCAGTTTCACATCAGAAGCAAGAGCCTGTTATAGATCCCATTTAACAGGTTTTCAAGACTTCTTTTAGTGTCCTGCAGTCTCCTGTTAGACTGAACTTGTTTGGATGGTCAGAATTGTGCATGTTGCCAGTTGTGTTGAATTTCCTCCACAGGCAGATTAATTTCTGGACAGTGGAATGGTTGATTTCAACTTCTTTCAAGACCTCTTTGAACCTTTTACCAGACTTATAAGCTGCTTCAATATTCTTTCTGAAAGCCTCAGACAGCTCTTTGCTTCTCATCAAGGTGTTCACTCTTACTTCAGCAGTCAGGAGCACACCAAACTATAGGTCTAAGAGTTAAACAGAGCAAACCACCATCAAAATGCTGAGTAATGATGCTCTCATCATGTAAACCTGATTTAATCTCTCTGTGTGTATTTTTAGACAGTTTAAGTTGGAATAAAAAAAATAAAGGTGAGGGTCTCTTCAATTATTCCTCATCAGCTATTTTTTTTTACAGTATACAAAACTTATTTGGCTAGACATTACTTAAATTTTCCAGTGCTGTTAAAATTGATATTAAAATACCAATATGTGCAAATATGAATAAACACAACTCATTGGTCTACAAGAAAAAGACCTTTGTTTTATGAGCTATGTTGGCAGAGATAAAAAGAAGATAAATCATTTGCCAAGCAGTAATGGAATCACATTAGAAATTTTACAGAATCAAAAATTGTCTGTGGTCAACTTGACAAACCTCTACTGAAGCAAGCTTTCATTGATATCTGAAGAAGCAGCTGAAGCGTGATCATAAAGAGGATATGAACCGTTTTGGCTCTCAGTCATTGTACACTCAGTGGGTAGTAGTCACACTGTCATTTGTGCAGTGGTGAGAACATGTTAATTGTGTTGGTGGTGACAGCGACAGCCCTGACTCAGGCAGACCAGGAGGTACGACAGAACATTTCAGCCCCTCAAACACAATGCAACAGTTTTTCCAATGTCAAATATCAAATGTATGATATCGGCGGATTTGGAGTCATAAGAGCTTAGCTATTTGATTGAAATTTGTTTTTAATTAAACCCACTTTTATATAATTTATATTACTAGATCAGAGAATACTGTAATCACACCTGTACCCCAGTTTGTATATGAAGTTTTGGGATGCTGCATCTGCTTGTTGCTCTTATAGAAAAGACTGAATTTGTCCACAGTGAACACAGCAATAAGAATTAAATGCACCTGTCTGCAGAGCTGTCGATGTTGCGTTATTGTGGCAACCTAATTCTTGTAACTATATACCATATTGCCTTTTTTGTTTAATATAGTCTGAAAATGCCATTTTGAGCTTTTTCTCTCATTTTGTGGTTGACAACTTCTTCATCAATCTTGAAGTAAATAGAGCCATGTTATCCAGTAAGCCCAGCATCATTCTTTAACAGTGCCCGATTTAGATTTCAAGTAAAATTTGAATTTTACCAATGTTCCCTCTAACAGGAAGTAATAACATTCTGAAGTGAC
The DNA here is from genome assembly GCA_014839685.1 of Anableps anableps. Taxonomy (NCBI): domain Eukaryota; kingdom Metazoa; phylum Chordata; class Actinopteri; order Cyprinodontiformes; family Anablepidae; genus Anableps; species Anableps anableps. The sequence continues at coordinate 19,702,004 of CM026078.1, read as the reverse complement.
CAGTCAGAGATCCAGCTTGAATCTGACAGAGGAATTGTACAGGGAGCTAATGATTAGGGTGATGGCAAGGAGGCCTTCCAACTTCAAAAACCTAGAGTTCATTACCAAAATAATCAAAACACCAGTGTGAACATGCAACAAGCAAGTCACCGATTATAAGAACAGAATAATTGCAGTTATGCCAATAAATATTGTATACCATTTACTGTAAAGGCTATGAATATGCTTCAATATGCCATTTTTGCTATAATATAAACAAAACCTGAGAAATTGTCTTCAAAAATCATAATCCTTGTAAATTGCCTTAGTATCTTTTGGAAGATGTGTCTGTAATTTCCTGTCAGAAATAAACTTATTAGTTAAATGGAAACAACTTTTAATTTAAATCTACCAAGGGTATAAATAATTTTGGGCTTAACTGTAAATGAGCAGACTTTAAACCGAAAGTTTGAACCGAATTGCAGAAGTGGAATTATCATCCGTCTCACTCTGTGTGAGGGTCTATGAAGCCGGATTTCCTTGCCTTTTCTTCTGGGTTGTACACTACGTGCACAGTCCACTGTAGGATGTCATAAGTTATGTCTCCCATTAGTTCATCCATCAGGTTCTATCCAAGCTGAAGGTGCTTTATTCCTCTTCTGTGTCTGAACTGGTCCTGATCTTTTCTCTCATACTTGCCACATTCCTGCAGTGCCTCCTCTACATACTCACCTTCAGACCTGCGGTCCAGGCGACCCCCTGTTACCATGGAGAACATTTCAACCTTGTCAGCACTTCTGGGGTATGCCTCCCCCCCTCTTATTCTTCACAGTTTTTGTATCCTTTCACCTCTCCCTCTTTTCACTCAGTTGGAACTCATCCTTCAGGGAAATGACTGTTCCTTCTCCTTTTCTTTCTCAGATTCATTCACCCACAGTGTTTGGCACCAGCAGTCGCCTCTCCTCCTACTCCGACTCCTACTCCATAGAGTCTTTCTAAGAATGTGTATACAACTGGGTCATTCTACTGACTGAGAGAGCTGGAGGAAATTGAAAGAGAATGTGCATCTGCTGCCGATTTCAGCAGCACAGGATCAGTGAGATTTTGATGGCTGATATTTGCCTACATTTCTTTGGGGAACACAAGGAGCTCATTTGATGTATAGACAGAGCTCCACCGTGGAGGGAAGTAATTGTTCTGGAGATTAGGAAGCCTTAAATGTCTTACTTATGTGCAGAACTTGACCTTTATGTTTCTGCCGCGGGCATGCTAACAGCACAAACCAGATACAGGAGGATCTGGAGTGAATCAAACCCATTACAAACAAGATTTGAAACTAGGAAGTTGGCGAAATCTGGAATTTACCACCTAGCAATTGAACTTTACACTGGGTGTTGACAGTACATTATGTAATAATAATGTGATATTTCCCCTCAAATGTGAAAATCTCAGACTACAAATCTAGCTATAGCTGTAAACCAGCCAGCAGAGATTCAGAGTGATGTTTAATGACATGCTAGAGGCTCAAACTCAAAACTCCCCTCATGGTGACCGCCTAAACTGTTAATAATTAGAAGAATAGTACAGCCACCACATGCACATTTTTTAAAATAAGTGGACTTCCTACACTGCAAATTTTCAAAAACCCAGCAGTAAACTCTCTGTATGAATGTATGAATGGACGGACAGCTAGATAACACACTCCAGTCTTCATGGTCCTGTAAGTTTTAGCTGCTTCTCTGCCTTAACACACTTAAATCAAATGTGAAGGCCCATTAGCAGGACTCAGGTAAGTTCAGAACCAAAGACAACAAAACGTACTGGGACAGCGGCTCACAGAGGACTGGATTAATTGACGAAGAGATACAGAAGAAATGGTGGTTAATGTTCTTGTAGAATCATTGGGATTAGACTGTCGGTCAGGACGGATCAGGAAATGAAAGATTCAGCTCATAATCCGTGGAAATTTCACATGCTTTGCTATAAGATGCCTTTGCGCCGACTTGACTGTGTATGCACAGAGGTCAGCTCTCAGCTATGGCGACAAAACGAACCTGCTGTTTAGTGGGAGGTGGGGGGGGTCATCTGAGTGTGGATGGGCAACAACACATGCACAGCTGGGATAGCTGATCTTGACATAGGGGCACATTACACGGTTTATCCTTTCTAAACTTAGACCTGGCGGTATTCTTAGTGTCAAACGTCAGCTCGGAGAAAAAATGACGGACATGCAACTCCAAGATTAGAATTAGTTTACCTTAATCCAGTTGGATGCTTTTTGTGACTGTAATCTGGTGAATTTCTTACCCATGTGAGCCTGACATAAATCTTTATGAGGAGTGCTCATAAAACCAACCACTGTCAGGGAGCTGATGTGACACAAGTTAATATGTCACATGAAGAGAGATTAAAAGAGTCTGAAAATGCTTCTTCAGCTGATGATGACCATGGTCTGAAGAGGCCACCATGTAACTTGTCATAACATCACCTCGTCTTACTGGTAACATCTAAGCTTCAACTATTCAAAAATATGCAGAAACATAAAGCACCAAGACATCTGAAGGTTCGTCTCTTCTCAAATTATACTTTACTGTCACCCTGGACAGTTACAAGAAGTCAACATAAAACACAAATATACTGGGCATGATAAAAGAGTGTTAATGTTGAATAAGTAGCATATTCAATTCCACCCAATGTAATTGAACTGTCTCTTTATTAACCAATCTTAATCTATATTTAAATATGTATATCTATAAATCACAATGCACCAGCACTAAAATCCCTCACTTTTATTGATGTCTAACTGCATCAAGCAAAACCTTGCAGACCGATGTGCTTAAAAAAAATTAACATCAGATACAAGCTAAGGACATAGGACATAGCCTTTAATACATAAATGGGGATGATCATTGATAAATACTACATCCTGTAGCATATTTTTCCCCATTATGTTTTACAATCCTTAGGGGAAAACCCTCAGAATTGATCAAAATGGGAAATGGCGGCTCAGGTCTCAAAGTAAATAGTTGATGGCTGGTAAAGCCTTGATGAACGCATCACTAAATGTTGCATTTATTTAACAAAAACTAAGCCATGATGTGGAAGAGATGTGTGACAAATAAAAACAAAAAGAAAAGACAGGCTTAACTAAATCTCGGTGCTGTGTGTGTGTGTGTGTGAACACAATCTCAAGATGGAAAGATGACAGCAATGATCTCAGAGAAGCAATTGTTTCTCTGTTTGGCAGGAGTTAAAAGGTCAAATCCATGTGGACTGGACTTGCATATTTTCTCCATGAGTGAACATCACATCTTGCAATGGTAAGAGAAAAGTCAAAGTCCATTACAGACTCCACAAGTCTCCACTGGCATATTAAATGTTAAAGCTCATGGTAGTACAATTGGAAAAGAACTGAACACGCAATAGTTGCCAGAGAAAAAAAGCTCCCTCTACTAAAACAACAAGGCAGCATAGTTTATGTAACCGAAGTTTAATCTAAAGAATAAAAAAAACAATCAAGACTTCTAGACCAGTGTTTTTCAAAGTGGGGGGATGCCAGCAGGTGCTAGGGGGGCCTCAGAAAGCTGGAGGGAAGATGAGAAAAAAAAAAGAAAAGATACAAAAATGGAGTCTAATCGATTTTTAATCATAACTTTATCATAAAATCAAATGTTTTTCAATGAAATGTTATTTGCCATGCTGATCGTACTGATTGGCTGCCAGTCAAATTCATCAAGCCGCTTTGCTCCTCAAGTTAGCGTAGCAGGCGCGAAATGAACTTGTTTCTGACACGAAAAAGACTGAAAGGACCGTTCAGCAGCCCTGCTGTGGAAGAAACTGCAGCAAAAAACCCCTAAGAACTCATGTCCAACTAAAATCAGAGGCTATGAGCCAGCGTTTATGCTAAACGAATGTAATAATTATTGAATAGTGAATAAAAAGGAGAAAAAAAAACATTCCAAAAGTCAATGTTTCTTTACATATTTTGTAGTGTTGTCTGTGGGGTTGCAAAGCAGGGTTCCTGGCCAGAAGCTAATGCTTTAGGGAGGCCAAGGTATGGAAAAGTTTGGGAAAACTGTGGCTCACTATGGAAAAATTAGTCAAACTGTTAATTAAATTATAGCTTTCTTGTACATTCTCTTTTGTGATACCAACAATACAAATAATACTAACTCATTTGTTAGAGAGGGAGTGTGTTAGACTTTTCTTAAACTTAAATGGTAAACATCATCTTCTGGCCCTCCTCCTTTTAACAATATAGCAGAGATGTCACTGCCATAGCCCCTTAAAGTAACGCTGCCCTTTTCAAAAAGTCACTTACCTTTCTCAATTACTCATTTAGCCAATAAAACATAGGAAAATGCTCAAAAATAAATCATTACAACTGAAGTTAAAAAGCAGCTACTTTAGGTGCCTAGCAGGTCATAGCTCACAGACAGAGCCTTGCGAAAGTGTCCATGTTCCTTGAACCTTTCCACATTATAAACACAAACATCAATGTATTTTATTTTATGCAATAGACCAATATAATGTTGCTTAATAGATCTTAACGGGAAGGAAAATGATCAAATGTTTTTTTTTGTTGTTGTTTTTTTTTTACAATTTAAAATCTGAAAAGTGTGGCATGCATTTGTTTTCAGACCCCCTGCGTCCATACTAGAACCACTTTTCACTGCAGGTGCAAGTCCTTTGAGTTAGTTCTCTACCCGCTTTGCTCATTAACAGACAGAAGGGCAGAGACTTTTGCCCATTTTGGCTGCAACATAGCTCAAGCTTATTCATATTGTTTAGAAAACATCTATGAACATCAATTTTCAAGTATTACCACAGATTCTAAGATGGATTTTATTCTGGACTTTGACTGGGCCACTCAAGCTCATGAAAATGGCCCGTTTTAAACCATTCCATGGTACTTCTCGCTGTGCGTTTGTTTTCCTACTGAAACCCCATCAGCTGACAAGCAAAGCATTCCCACAGCATGACGCTGCCATCCCCATCTTTTGGCTGTTTTTCCAATAAAAGATCTCTATACTAACCCCATTGGCCTTGGTGGTGCATCCTCTTGGTAGGTTGGCACTTGTGCCATAATCTTCCCACTTTCTAAAGATGAACTGAACAGTGTTCTGTGAAGTTTAAAGTTTTGGATATTTCTAACTTAATCCTGCTTTAAACTTTTCTGCAACTTCCTCCCAGACCTGCCTGGTGTTCCCTTTATTGTCTCCATCATGTTTGTTTACTAATGTTCTCCAAAAAAAATTCCTGGGGCCTTCACAGAATCACAGAGCAGCTTGAGGGCAATGAAATTACACACAAGTGGGCCCTATTGTGACTTCTGAGGCAGTCGGTTGTAATGGATGTTATTTAAGGATATCAGAGTGAAGGGGACGGATATAAATGCAAACCACAATTTACACGGATATTTAATGATTGTGTAATTTTCCCTTAACTTCAATTTTACACTGCTTTGCTTCGGTCTACCACATTAAATTCAAATAAAGTACGCAGAAGTTTGAGGTTGTGATAAAATGTGAAAAGGATAAACAGTTATAAATACTGCATATTCAGTTTCCAGCTGTTTTAAATACAGAAGTAAAAACCAATAGTTTAAGGAACTGGGGTTTGTTGTTGTTTTGTTTTGTTTTACATAAATGTGTGCATCCTGTAGCCTCTTATGACAGGATAAAGTCCAACCACAGGTTTATTTCAACATCATAAATAAAAGAACAGAGGACTTGTGGAATGCCTTACAGCTGGAATCAATGGCTGCTTTTAAACTGTACAAGGTAGCTATTGTTATTATTTAAAAAAAAAAAAAAAAAAACAAGACAAACACACAGAAACTATCACTTCCCGACTGGTCAAGTTATGAAAGTTATGTTTCTTTCACAAGGAACGATGTAAAACCTTACTAATCCAAACTTGAACCCAAACAAGGAAGTGACAAAGCAGAGCTATGTGCTGGAAATCAAAGTAATAAAACCAGACCCATGGGCTCTGCCTCTGTGTTGTGCTTTGAGAGTCAGGAACCCTCTGGAAATTATTGGCTTTAAGTGATACAGAGCTGACTTTCAAACATTTATCTCACCTTGTCCGCTGAGGTGCTGCCCGACATCCTGAAGGTTTTTCTGGCGTTCACACGTTCATACACTCCGCTCTCACACGGCAAATGTCCCCTCTTTTCCTCAGTGTTGCAGAAGAAAAGCGTCCTCTGTGGGGTTTATGGCAGGAGACAGACACACAATGTATTATTCCTGCTGACTTCTTCTGTCGCTCTCTCTCCAGTCACAACACTGAGGTAGTCAAGACAGGATACAGAACCTTCTTCCTCAATATGATTGCACAATCATTTCGTTAATTAATCCTTCAAGGGATGTCTGTCTGTCGAGGTGAAGTTAATGTTAATGGCGTTTGCTGTCGACCCGAGGGCCTCCGTCGACCCTCCAATTATCAACAATACTCCGCTGAAGGAAAGGTGTCTACGCCATACGCAAAAAAAACCCAATACTGCTCGCACATCCGGATCTTTTCCCCTCTCTCTCTTTCTCTCTCGCTCGCTCTCTCTGTCGGCAAAGAAGGAGAATATAAATATCCTCAAGAATGACGACTGCTGTCCTCTGTTTCACTCTGAAATGTCCAGGTGGAGGCAGAAAAAGAGCGTGAGAGGCTTAAGTGTTGTCAGTCCTTGATTTTAAAGTGCGTGGGTAATTGTCTGTGGTGTTACGGACCGCACTGCTGCACCTTTACAACACTCTCAGCTGTCATTCTGCCTCGAACCGAACGTCAAGCTCTTTACGTAACAAGACATAGCGCTTCCGGTACGGACTTTCAAAATAAGGTAGAGCAAGTTTTTGTTTTACTGAAAACGGGACAAAAGTAGTACAGAATAATATAATTATAATTTTTACTATGAGCTGATCCAACACATTTTTTTTCTGCTTTATTAAGCTCTGTTTTGCTTATCCTTGGGAACTGTGCTGCCCCAGTTCCTCTTCCCACTCTACACTGCAGACTTCTTCATCAACTCCCCACACTGCCATAGTGACTCTGCCATAGTCAGCCTCATCACAGGTGAGGATGACTCAGAGTACAGACAGTGGACTCAGGTACCTTGTGGACTGGTGCCAGAGGAACCACCTCCTGATCAATGCTGCTAAAACCAAGGAGCTGGTGATGGACTTCCACAGGCGTAGACCCACCTCACTGACACCGGTGAACATCCAGGGAGTGGACATTGAGATTGTGGACTCTTATAAGTACCTGGGTGTTCACCTGAACAGTAAACTGGACTCATAACACTGATGCACTTTACAGGAAGGGTCAGAACAGGCTCTACCTGCTGAGGAGGCTGAGGTCTTTTGGACTGCAGGGGTGCTCCTGAAGACCTTCTTTGACTCTGTGGTGGCATCAGCCATCTTCTATGGGACTGTATGTTGGAGCAGCAGCTTAGCTACAGCTGAGAGGAAGCGGTTAGAAAAGCTCATCAGAAAGGCCAGCTTGGTGCTAGGATGCCCCCTCGACCCAGTGCAGGTGGTGGGAGATAGAAGGACTCTGATTAAAATAACATCACTGATGGACAATGTCTCCCACCCCATGCATGAAGCTGTTGCTGAGCTAGAGAGCTCCTTCAGGGACAGACTACTGCATCCTAGGTGCACTAAATAGCATTATAGGAGATCCTTCCTCCCAGCAGCTGTTAGACTCTATAACCATCATTGATCCCAACAAACTCAATAAGTGTTTATATCTTTGCTAGTATCTGTACAACTTTACCGTTTTTCTATTGTCACTAAACGTGAGTGGTTTGTATTTTTAATGCTCAGAGACATGCATATCTTGTACATTTTTAATTAACCAACTCTGTTGCACATTCCTCTGGACTGGAGAATTTTATATAACTACACAGTATTTATGTTGAAATTTTGCCTTACTGTGCAGTATCTTTTATTCTTATTCTGTTTTTATATATAGCTTATATTCTTTGTGTGAGTCTGTTTTTCTGTTATTGCCTGTCACTTTGCTGCTGTTGCACAGAAATCTCCCTATCGTGGGAAATAAAGGATATTTCTATTCTATTCTATTTACTGGAGAATTATGATCAATTAAACAAAATAAAAAAACTTAATTTATTTTAGTATTAAGTTAAAAAAAAATGAAAGTCAGGTTAAATAGTTAATTTACACACAATTCATAGTTTTGAATTTATTTCTGTTAATTTTGATGATTATGAAAACCAAAATTTTGTTTGCCAAAAAATTAGAATGTTATTCCAATAAACAAAGAACATTATTTATACTGAAAATAAATTTCCTATTTGGAGCACAGAATATGCTCTCAGTGCTTGGTTGAGTTCCTTTAGTATGTGTTACTAGTGAAATGATAATAAAGTCTAAGTTTGGAAGCAGCCTTCAGCTCATATTGGTTAGTCTGGTGTCTTCAATTTTTCTTTTGTCAGTACTTCATAGATTCCCAGTGAGATTTAGATTTTGTGAGTTTTGTGGCCTATGAATCTCCATAAAACTACTGAACAAGCCTTGCCTTCAATCCTCTACTGACTGTAGTTTACTGTGTTGTCTTTGGACCATTTTCTTCCACACTTTTTCCTTCCACTCAGCTAATACGTTTAAATTAAACCACTCTCTGAATAGCTAGCTTCTTCAGCAATAATCTCTTCCTCTTGCTTGTAAATGACTGTGTTCTGGACAACTGTCATGTCACCAGTCTTTCTCATGATTGCCTAGACCATAACAATATTTTTGTCTTAAAAATATATTATTTTTATTATTAGTCTGATGTAATATTTTACTTCTTGAGACAAACTGAACTTTGGGATTTCATTAGCTGTGAGACATAGTCATCAAATAACAAGAAATAAATTCTTAAGATGTCAAGTCAAGTAAAGTCAAGTTTATTTGTGTAGCACATTTCAGCATCAAGGCAGTTCAAAGCACTTCACATCATAAAAACATAATACATGTATCATTCTGTATGAAATAAATGTGTACAAAACAAGAGCTCCACTTTTTAAACCGAATTATAGAAATAATGTAGTTTTTCAAAGGTAATGTCATTTGTTGACATGTACCTTCATTACTACCTTGTTTTTACACAGATAGCTACACCTTTTACAACTGTTCAAAGATAATCTTAAGGATTTATTTCAGTAAATTTAACCAAGACGAGCTCATCAAAATGCATTTTGTGTGGCAAATAATTGGATCATTGCTTATTTCTCCCCACTGTAAAGTCAAAATAAACCTTGACACTGCATGGCAAGCAGGCCCACCATACTATTAACCTAAGCTGCTAGGATAGGATGTTAAACAATTAAAATATCGAGATTTGATTTCAAGTTTAATTTTAACACTTAAAAAAAAAACTTTTTTGAAAAAGGTTATGGTATTTTGTTTTTGCAGTAATTTACAGTTGCCACATTTAGATTTTTAAAATAATGATAATTCTCTTTAGGTCTAACGCATGTAAAATTAGGGGGGAAAAGTAAAAGCAAATGACCTGTTATTTTCTTGTTTATTGTTTCTTTGCATTTGAATCTCATTCAGTTTTTTTTTAGCCCTCTTTGAATAAAACTGACTTTGATAAATAAATAAATAAATAAATAAATAAATAAATAAAAATTATCTGTAAACATCTAAAAGTATTTTGACAATAGTAGTACTATCCGCAATTCAGATTTATTTTTACACTTAAGAATGCGTTTTATTTTGAAGTTGAGACGCCTTTACATCCTTGTTCAGTGTTTCTCTTTGTGCTGCTTTATGTAGTCCGGTTCAAGAACATGGCGGCAGTACACTCTGAACCATATATAAAGTGTGTATAAAGCAGTGGGACCATGAATGGAGGATAGTGCTATTGATTTTTGCGGAGGGGCCAGATTGTAAATTAGATGAGAGGAAAGAGGTTTTCTCCATATGATAAATATTTACGGGGAAAAGAGTCATGGTTTTTACATGGGATGGATTTAGTTTCTCCAAAAACTGAAGAATGAAGAAGCTTTCTTGGGTTGTGTTAAAATTCCCATTTAATGAACCTTTTGTTAAGCTTTTTTTCTTCAGTAACCAAGAATAGAAACCTTATTAATGACTAAAGCTGAAAGGTTTTTTTTTTAGATATTCTCTTCCAGGCCTGTAAAAACTAGGGCATCTCAGCCAAAGTTGGATTTCATAACTTATTTCTGTTCTGAACTGGAAGTGGTGTTCAACACATAACAATACGTTCTTGAAGATTGCTTCTTGTGAATCAAAGAGAAAATCAATAAATGAGCCAGTGCTCTGGCAGAATGAGTAAAAAGGTTTTCAACAGAAATGAGACACTAAGGCCATTGGGCTTTGTTGATCAAAGCCAGATACTGCTTTTAATCAGCATTTTCCAAAATTGAAAGATATTACAACTAGTTTGTTAGAAGCGACACAATAAAAAAATTATAATCAATTTATTTCTGGAATAGATACAGCAGAACTTCAATAATATGTTGGTAAAGAAGTATGTGTTTGTGTGTGGATCTGTGTGTTGTGTGTGTTGTTGTCTATGTGTATACGAGGTCGGGATGCCTATCAACAGAAGGTTCGTCCTCTCCCCAGTCGACTGATTGAAATCTATTGTGGCATCAGGAAGGGCTTTTTCTATGAGGTCTACTGGATTAACGACCTAATCTCCACACCATAAAGGGAGAGTGGAAAGGGGGGTAGTGAGTCTGACATGCACACAAGCTCCTGAATACACACACCACACACACACATGCAGAGAAACAGAACATGCCTGCAAAAACACAGTGAGGTGTAAAAGGGATTTTATTACTTGATTCACAAAATTAAGGTCAGTGACAAACAAAGTAGGGCAGTGACTGAGTGTAGATATCAATTTTTTAATATAAATGATGATTTAATTTCTTATTTCTTAAAGGAAAAAAAGCTGTTCAAGCAAACAGATTGCTTGATAAATCATTAATTAAATGTGATTAACCCCATTTCTTGGAAAGCTGAGCTCGGTTTCATGAATCACACCCAGGCCTGAATACTGCCAGACTTATGGAACCAATAAATCACTTAAAAAGAACCTGCCTTACATGAAGTAGTTTAATAGCTCTCAGGAAGCAACATATAATGGTCCAGTCTAAAGAGATTCAATAACAGAAGAGACAGAATATCATAGACTTCAGTCTGGAAAGGGTTAGAAACCCATGTCTTAGGCTTTGGGGGTCTAGTGAGCCACAGTGAGAGATATTATCTACAAATGAAGAAAATAGTCATAAACTTTCTCAGGAGTTATTAGAATTACTCCAAGAGCACATCAATAATCATTCAGGAGGTCAATAAAGAACCAAGAATCTAACCAAGATTTGAAGCACTTTATAAAATGTACATCGTACTTCCAGTCTAATGTGGTAGTTGTAGTGTGACGGTCTGGGCGGCAGGACAATGAACCAAAGCACCAGCAAAACTCTGAATATCTAAAAAAAAAAATAATATATAATGAGACTTCTGAGTGGCCAGAGTTTAAAAATAAAACTCTAAAAAGGGAAATGGCTGAGAATTCCTCCACAGTGATGTACAAGCCTCATTGTTAGTTATCACAAACACCAAGGGAGGCATGACAAGTTTTTGGTTTAGGGCCAGTTATTTTTACACAATTGAAATTATGAGCTTTTCTTTCCCACTCACGTATTAAACTGTCATTTAAAATATCTCCACCTAAGTGAATACAAAAACGCAAAATTACGTTTTTTGTTAACTTAGGTTATCTTTGTGAGATATTGAAATTTGTTTGAGTCATTTAAAGTTATCAGCAAAGGCGTCTATTTCATTTTAAGAACAACTTTCCACCTTAAATAAAACAGTGAAGCATGGATTCTCACAGAAGAAGTTAACAAAAACATGTTTTTTTGAAACTATGAATTTCACTCGGTGAAATCAAACAAGGCAGAAAGAATCAATTTAAGGCAGCACAGATCAAAAGTAAACATGGAGGTTTCTAGTGGCTTTGGTTCAATTCACTTTTTCTCCAATTCGGATCCCCATTGTGTATCCCAGCGTCGACTCTTATTAAATCCAACAGATTATGACCCCTGAAATAATCCACCTGACTCGATTTTCGGCAGTACATTTTGAAGTGTTTTAAAGTTTTCAACAGAAAATGTTTTGTAATAATGGATTTGATGATGACTGCAATTGGCAAAAAGAATTAAGTTAAGTAGTTCAGATGTAAAAAGTGGAGTCTTGCAATTTCCTGTGACCCAACTGTACGTTATTTGTGGATTTTGTACTTTAAAAAGGATGACAAGCATGTATTCATTCATCACGAGATTTCCTCTTAGTCCCATGTCATCAAAAATGTATGCGTACAAGTCGTTACTGATATTTCTCCTACACTTTCTTGCCATAAATGTATTCAGGTTTCAGCGTTTGCATGTGTTCACAGTCTGTGTGTCTGTGTGGGCAGCCCATGTTTCCCTCCTCAGCACTTGTCTGTACTTGTTTGACAGTGCTGCTCTGTGTAATACGAACTCCCAGGTCACCTTTACTACAGTTTCCCTGTTCCTCGCAGTAAGGTCTGCTGATCAAATATAAATGTTACATTTAGAGTTGAGACAATATGCCTCTGTGTGCCTCTTAGGCGACTGACTGTGTCCCTGTTTGGATTTTCATCGGAGCACCTGCCGGCCGCACAGACGTGTTGCTGACATGCAGCACATATTCAGAAGCTGTTGGTTGTTTGCTACAAAGGTCAAAGGATATGATTAGAGTTGAAGCGTTAACCCCTTTCAGAGAAGCCCGAATATTGTTGTCAGTGTAACTACAAAACAGTTGCGGCTTTTTGGCTTTGAAGGGGCGGCACAGTCACTGCTTGGCGTATAAACACAGACTCCAAACACAGCAGCACTTAGAACCTCCTCCACAGGTTTTTTTTCTCCCACCTCTTCACCTTTCCCACATTTCAACACCATTCACCGTGTGTCATCAGTTATTCTTAGATGGGACAGACAGACTTTGAGATCTGAACTGTGGTTCAGAGGTTTGTGCTGACGGCCACCGGCGCAGCAAAACACCCAGCATGATGTTTCATGCTCTCGGTCAGACAGGGCCATCCAGTTTGGCTCTCCCAGAGGAGACGTGAGCAAATATTTCTGCACCATAAATTCACAGAGTGGTATTTTGTGATGCTCCTCTACTTGTTTGTAGCCTCCACCATTTAACAAAGGACTTAACTGGTTTTTTTTTTTTTATTGTGAAAGAGAAAATTTACCCTCATCAAACCCAAAAACCCAACTAATGAAATGGAATTATATTTAGTGGCACACAGTTTAAAAATAAGACATTTTTTTTGTTTTATTTTCTTTTGCACGGCCTTGCAAAAGTATTCGTGCTCGAACATTTTCACATTTTGTCGCTTTACAACCATAAACCTTAGAGTTTATCATTGATTGGTTCTTTTTAGTGATGGATGAGACAAAGTAGTGTGTAATTGTGAAGTGGAAAGTAATTGATACATAGTTTTCAAAATCTGAGCAGTTTTAGAAGTCTGAGTATCCATACCCACAGCCTGATGCTGCCACCACTAACTTGTGGCAAACCGAAAGCAGGATTTATCATTTCTTCAAGCAACTCTTCCATAAAGGCCGTATTTGTGGTTTGGATCACTAATAAATGTCAGGTATCATATTTTGTTTTCATCTGACCAGAGTACCTTCTCCACATCTTTGCTGTGTCCCCTCGTGGCTTGTGACAAATTTTATACAGGACGTCTTATGATTTTCTTTCAACAATGGCTTTTTTCCTGCCACTCTTTTATAAAAGCCAAATTTGTGCTTTATATGACTAATTCTCCCTCCTGAACTGTGGGGCTCCATATCTTCTTATCTCCATGGCCCTCTTGGCTGCTTCTCTGATTAATACTCTCAATAGCTTGGGTTGACGGCCATGTTTTTGTAGGTTTGCAGTCGTGTTATACTCATTTTTGGATGATAGACTGAACAGAACTCTGTGGGATTTTCAAAGCTTGGGATGTTGTTTTATAACCTAACTCTGCTTTAAGCCTCTCCACAACTTTATTTCTGACCTATCTGCTGTGTTCCTTGGCTTTCTTGATGCTTTTTGTTCACTTATGTTTTTAAACAAACCTCTGCATTGTATACAGAACAGCTATATTTATACACTAAGATTAAATTACAAACGAGGTGAGTTCTTTTTACTATTTAGGTCAAATCTGAAGAGAATCAATTGCACACTGGATTTTATTTAGGGCCGTCAAAGCGAAGGGGGCTGAATACAAAAATCTAAAAGGTATGTGACATACTTTTTAGATTTTTATTTGTGACAGCAACTGAAAAGCATGCATCGATTTACTTTCATTTCACAATTATTTGCTTTGTTGTTTTGATCTGTCACATAAAACCCATGTGAAACGAGGAAATTCATAGCTGTCACGTGACAAAATAGTCCATGGTGTGTCTAGTCGCCTACATTTCACATAGTTTCTCAACATGTCATAGTCAGAAAGGAGTCCTTATAGATCCTGGTCCAATCTCTCCAGCAATGCTGAATCTGCCTTCATTCACAGGATCAGGTCCCTCTCAAAAGCAGAGGTCTAAATATGAGTTGGATTTGGCTCAGATTTACCAAGAGACACTCTAAGCCAGAGCTTATCTCCGGTTAACTCTTGTTCAGTGGATCAGGGGGAGCTGGGCACTCCTCTAATCTGCCCACCTTTCTAACACACTCATTCACAGAGGGATTTGTCTTGGGATTTCTCTGACATTCCTTCACCTAGGAACCAAAATTTCAGGTGTAGATTATTTCTGACTTTGAAAGGCATATCTGAAAGAGAATGCAGTTGTTGTTCTTCGGTATACTGTTTTACTACCCTTTGCATGTTTTTCTTGTGGACTTTGCTCGACTGTCTAATTCAATCCCACCTACTTATATGTCTAAACTGACTCCTCATAACAGCATTGAGATGGATGCTCTGTTCACAAGTTATTACTTCCAGAAATAACTGCAGTTAAAGAAGGTTGACTACAAATGCACATCTCACTTTTCTGATTTTTAACATGAATCATTTTCTTTCTGACTTACATATTTATGCACTGCTTTGTCTAGGTCTATCACTAAAATTCCCAATTATTTTTTTTTTTAAAGTTTGTGGATGTATCTTGACAACATCTGAAGAAGTTCAAGCGGTGAGAATACTCTTGCCCTGTGTAACGTTTCTGTATCATAATCACTCCTCCTTATGATGTGTAATTCTGCCTTGCCTTTCCTCACTTCAGTGGTTACAGCCAGATAATACATATTACATTACATCTACAGGCACATAGGCATTAACAGCCTATGTTATGCTTCCCAAGGGTGGGGCTGCACAGCAGTGGCTTCCGAGCAAATACCAGGCGGTGCCAGCGTACCCTGAGTCAGCCTCCACTTTTCCTCAGACTTCTTGTGTCCTTCTTTTATTCGTCTCTCAGAATTCAGGAGATTTAGACTAAAGGCTTAGGTGTCCTCATCAGCAGTGTCTGAAAGGTGTTACTGCTAGGATGTGGACATGAAGGACTTATCGTTGGACATTAGATGAGCCATGATCCTCCATTCACAGCTCAAGACAAAAGCAGCTGTGGGACAGGATCCTCTCAAGGGGGATACTTTAGTCACATAACAGAAAAGTAGATTATGTCACAAGAATAGAGGATCGTCTGCCTCATTCAGTCTTTGTTTAATGAACACATGTAACTTTGCAGAGCAAGTAACAGGATTATGGGTTATTTTTGACTCATTGTTTTCTAGCTGGTGACTGGTTTGTTTGTGGACCTAGAGGGATGAACAGTGAGAGAGAGAATCCAAGGCTGACTTCCTGACGAAACTCTAACAAAAAGCGCACTCATACAGGAATGTGAGTGGAGAATAGCACAACAGAGTTCTTGTTCAAACCTTTTCCAAATGTATTACCAACACACAAAAACACACATATACTTATTGCAGCTGCATTATATAAAAAAAGAATTTTGAGCATATAAAAAATCTATTAAATCAGACATAGGCTATTAGTTTGAACATGGAATGTATGTAACATAACGTAACCATGCTATTTAAACATTTTGATTAAACCTTCAGAAGACTATTATTCATATTTGTCATGCCATACAGAGGATGATAATGCTGTCAAGTTCATGTGACTTGGATTATGAATGACTGTAACAACTTCAAAAAGCACTTGCAGTAAAAAGTTTTATTGTTGAAACAAAAAATGTGAGTTTTTGTCCAGGTTCAACTAGCTTAGTGACAGCACTTAAGCTAAAGTCAACATTGGTAGCCAGTTGAGGTTTTTTTAACCTGTAAATGGAAAATCTAAGCTGTGTTTGTCAAGAAAATGTTGAACATGCCACTTTGTTAGAATAGATTTTGAAAAACAAAAATAATGTTGGTCAAGAGAAAAATGTAGCATATCACTTTTGTGAGAACAGAAAAAAAAGGAATCTAGCTTTTATGAGTTTAGCAACACCGCTATGCTGAACTCAAAGTTGCTAGCAAGCTGAGCTTCCTATCCCTGGGGCAATCATTGACGATGCACAGTGCCTGCATTGTTCTGATTCTCAGAGAAAAGTAATAGAAAACATTTTAGAAGACTTTTTAAGCTTTACGTAGCTTAGCAACAGCGCTAATGTTTAAGGTAAAGTTGATAGCAAGCTGATGTTTTTAATCATGAGACATATTATGAAGCTGTGGTTGTCAAGGAAAAGTGCCACATGCCATCTTGCTAGAATACATTTAAAAAATTATTTTTTTCTACAATTTTAACAATGTCATATGCCTTAGTCACAAACCAGTTCTTACGTTTTGTAACTTTTTATCATTTCAATGTGATTATAACAATTAAGATGGGGGTGGGGGAGGTTCTAACAAAATAAATAATCATTCATCTTGGATGAATGGATGGCTGGACGACTTAAATACATATTTTTAATATTCAAAAGTACACCTAAATGTAAATACAACTGTGAAAATTGCATTGCTTTCATGAGGTGACCCTAAATATCACACTAAGGAAGAATGTAGAAGTTTACTCTGCACAGTGTGCACACAATGTGGTCATGTCAGTATCAGTCAGCACAGTAAAGTCAGACAGCAACTCTGTTTTGGAATTGCTGCAAGAACTTAATGTTTCACGCCTAGCAGCGGGCCACAACTACATTCCTCTTATTCCTGTCATTCCTGGTTATGAAATTGGTGAATTTAGCTGCTAACCAATCCATTAATGAATGTGTGTGCCTGAGTCTGTGTTATAATCTGACAGATTTATGATGTGACCTACTGACACAATGGATTATAACCTTTTCAAAGAGCAATCTTTGATTTATGGAAGAACTTAAATACTTATTTTTCCTCCCAACTGAGCAGGTTGCTTTCCTACAAACAAGGTACTGAGATGTCTTTATGTTTTAACATGGTTTCAAGAAAGAAATGCAGTTGGGATAACTGATCTGTTGATGACCCAGTTTCAGCCAAGCTTCATTTGACAGTCAGATGTGTTAACATTTGACTCCAAAAATACTTTGGTTAACAGAGGAGTTCATGGGTAACTCAATCATGACAACAACATGCCCACTTCCTGTTGCTGATAAACAAGCACAAATAATCACCCCTCCACCACCTTACATGACAGTTGGTATTAGCTGCTAATGTGCTTAGTTTAGCTTTTGCCAGACTTGATACAGATAATCATTTTGATAATTAAAAGCCAAATATCTTCACGTTGAGCTCATCTGTCCAAAGAACATTGTTGCTGAAGTCTTGTGGTTCATTCAGGGCTGAACTTGGCAAACCTAAGTCATGCTGCTACATTCTTTTTAGAGAAGAGGGTCTCAAGTGGGCCTCACGGCAATCCCTCCAAAAAATCTTTGCTTCTTTAGTCATTTTTTTTTCACCATCCTGTCTGAAACCTTAAAATGTAACACATTAACTGAGATCTGCAGAGCCTTAAATGGGAATATTGTTGTTTTTCTCTTACCATTTCAGTGTTTGGACTTAGAACAGAATAGATATATCCTTTTTTCCAACAGTGGGGAAATTCAGGTATAACAGCACCATCAAAGAAGGTTCACACAAAGATCAAAAAGTGTTAAAAATACAGAAAAAGAAGATTAGGAAATAACATACTGTACAGTAATGACAAGATTACAACATAAACATACTGTGTAGTTATCAGAAACAGGTTGCTCTGATCCAAGGGATGTGCAAATGTATACAATCGCTTTTTTTAATTGGGTAAATTTGCTAAGATGTCCATTTCTGTGTACAATGGCCACTGTTTTAAACATTTGTTACTGGTGTCAATCTTTCTCATTGTATAAAGAAAGGCTTTTTAGTTCAGTAAAGCTCCTGTTCTCATTTTGATGGAAGTAATATTTGCTTTTCTAAAGGTATCTTGACATGGTGTTAACGCATTCCTATATGCTTCAGAGAAGCAAAACTCCTGCTTTCATTTGTGGTCACACAAATTGTAAACAAGTAATCAAGTTCATTTGATTAGCAGGAACCTGGCAGCTACTTTACTTCTTAAATCATAGGGAAAGAACAAGGGTGTGACTATTTTCTTTTCTCTACTTTGAAATCTCTTTTGCTCACTAATATTGACAGTGCAGAACCAGAATGGTGTTTCTTTATATTGGAAGTTAGATTTATATAATTTCATAATCTGGAACAGACGAGAAGCAACTGATAAAGACTTGAAAGCGGATGTCTTCCCTCCCGCACTCCCCACAAGACTTTATGATGTTCTTTTGTACTGAAAGAGGCTCTCAATGAGCTGAGTATCCAGCCAATGTCAGGACAAAATGTCATATTAACTCACTCATGAGCAGACTAAGGAACAGGAGGAGTAACAGCAGCTGAGCTCTGAGTAAAGAGACCTTTGCAGCTCTGGGAAGGAGTGACGAGTGTCCTTGGTGGGAGCTGAATGTTGCTCTGCAGGGGACACCAGATGATGACTCCCAGTAAAGATCAGAGTGTGGACAGAGTGGGGGCAAGTAAAGTCAGGAAGAGGGGCTGCAGCCTAAACTATTCCCAGTCTGGCAATTACTGAGAAAAATCAATGAAAGGCAGTTAGTTTCTCCAGAAGATAACAAAAACAAAATTCTACACCAGGTTTATTTCACTAAACTCAAAGATAAATCCCTCCTCAAATTGCTCCCAAAGATGTTGTGAAGCCAGCAGAATGGAGGATTTGTTGTAATGAACATAATTGAAACACTAGAAGAAACTTTTAAAAAGCTGCAACATAGCACAATCAAGCAAAAACTGAAGTAAATACATATGCCACATAACAGGGGAAAAGATTAAATACACAAGGAATGTTTGAACAAAGGATTTAGTGTCTCTGATTTAATCTGCATATTGTGTGGCAGATCAGGTCACATCTATAGTTTATTAGATATTTTTATCTAAGTAAAGGTTAAGGATTTATTAAAGTTTTCTTGTGTTTACCATTTTTGCAAATCTTGACATAAAGTGTTTTGCAAAAGTATTCATGCCCCTCCAACTTCTGCCCATAACGCCTCACCACAGCCCCAAACTTCAATGTATTTTATTGAGATTTTATATGATAGACATAAATGTCATTAAGAACTGTTGCTGCGACTTAAAAATGGATGTTCACAGATGTTCTGTGTCCAATCTAACTTGGGCTATTTGTCAAATAATAGGCAAAAAAATTTGGCCTATGGCTGTTTAAAGCTCGTAGAGACATACCCAAAACGACTTGTATTTTGAGACAGTTCAACAAAATATTGGCTCAACGGAGTCTGAATACAAATTCACATCACACTTTTCAGATTTTTATTTGCAAAAATTTTTTAAAATGAAATCTGAATAAAATACTTTAAAGTTGTTGTTTATTATTTGTCAAACTGAAAGAGTTTGATGGGTGTGGATACTTTTTTTTAAAAAAGCACTGTGTTCTGGTCACTACAGTTGACTATTATAATGTATGTTATGCAGTGATAATGTACGGAAGCCAAGACCGGTCGTACTCGCATGTTTATTTTCCCGATGGTTAACTCAAGATAACGAGTTGTTTATGTCGTTATAATGACATAATGATTACCGTTTTCTCAAGATAACGAGATAATTATGTCGTTATGACGACATAACGAATACAGTTTTCTCGTGATAACAGATAATTATGTCATTATCACGTAATAACGATGGCCATTTTTCCGAGATAAGGAGTAAATTTCCCGATGGTTCAATCATACGACCAACGACATGGTGTCATTATGGTTTACCCTATCACTTATTCACAGAATTATTCACAGAATTTCACAGGCATGCCATTACTTACACTTATTAGTCCTCTTCTGCTGGTGTGGCCTGCATTTGAATGATGGAATCAGGTTTAACACACACACAACAATCATTTCGTGATCTTCAGAATACAAAGTTTGTTCTCCCGAAATTAGAGAATCTCAAGAAAACCACCAGGACATTAACTTGTTATCTCAAGAAAACCATCAGAAACAAAGTTCATGCATAACACGTCCGCTCTCGGCTTCCGTAATAATGAATGAATACTCTCTTACACACTGCAAAGACACTTTCTACATATTTATTCATGTGAACAACCCCTGCTGTCTTTGCTAAATGCGATATGGTTCCCATTGCTTTCTCTAATGACTTGTTTATTCAGCCTTTAAATGTAGCAAGCCATAGGGACGGGTCATTTTTCTAATTAAGAATGCATCAAGTGCTTAACTGCAGAAACAGCTCATTTACTCCTCCCAGATGAGAAATATTTGAACGCAAGCACAATGATTAAAACATGATCAGTGTAAATCAAATCTGTAGTGTGTTGGTGTTAAGAGGTGTTCTGTTTAAACATGTTCCATAGAATGAGGCCGAGATAAAACTACAAGCTTTTACACATCAGTGCAGACAGAGTAAATAGACACGCTGTTTCCATATCAGCTCATTTTCTTCTGGTAATGTCATCTACTGTGGTTACTCTCCAAGAATTAAATCAAGATGGTGCTCACCCGCTCTTTTGACATTTCAATTTCAAGCTTGATTTGTTTGTCTGAACAATGATGCCTCTCAATAAAACACAACCTGATAGAGGAGATGAGAACGCAGAAACACAACCTGGTTTCACATTGCAAGGGTGACAGTGCAGTTAAAGGCAAATTTTCTTTCTTTCGTCGACTTCCCTAATTTTATTTTCTCCATTTATAAATACTATAATCCCTGTGCCCATATTCTGTTTATTGAGATTTTTATGATCTAACCTGAGCTTTGTTTTTTACATATTTTCCTGGCATGTAACTCTAGTAAAACCAAAACTGAATCCAAACCAATAAATACATCTAAGATTCATGTGCATTTGTAGAGGCAAAAGGCCCACAAGATGAAGCAAACTGGAAAACGAAAATAAAACAGTTTTTAAATTATGTTACAGACATAAAACTGTAGGAACAACAATGCCATTGCCACTGATTAAGGTTTGTTTTAAGTCGAGATATATCACAAAAACTTTAAGGGCGGATGGATGATCTTCAGTCCTGCTTGCGAACAGACAAAGAAGTCTAAATCAGCGCTAACTTTACACAAGCACTGTTATATCAGAGGAAAGAAATAAAAATGACTGCTTTAAAACCAAGCCTACATTTTTCCTGTTTGTGTACACATTAGTGTTAGTGCTGCAGCACATCCTCTCTAACAGGAAGTCAGAAAAGTAGCAGCTTAAAACGCACTTGAGCCTTTGCTTCAAAAGTTATGGGGCTATTTATTTATTTAGTCATGCCGCAACCTTTTGAATAGATAATTATTGCAGTAATTTTGTTCAGTATTTGCTAACAACGGTATTGCTGAGGGGCAGTTTGACCCAACGCCACAGTGTACTTCCATTTCATACCAACTCACTCTAATTCTGTCCCTGCTTACTTCTATTCCGTACCTGTAAGCAAATCATTTCATCTCCATCTGCTTAAACCATCGTGTATTAGTCAGTTTTTCAGTGTTAGTTAAGTATTTCCATAAATTATGAAAATAAATGTAAAAAGACTGCTCAAATTGTATAAGTAATTTCATTTGGTTGAATTGTATTACACTCCATTCCCATGAATCTGGTTCTAATCCCCATTTAGGCCATTTGACTCTTATAAAACATGACATCTTATGAGCCCTGAATCAAGCCAAACTAACTCAGCGACCCCAGGTTGGTAGATATTATTTATTGGGGTTATTTAACTAAATGTACTTGCAATAGGCTTTGAGTTCAATATAAACAACTGTTAATACTCAGTTGTCAAAGTAGCTGAGAAACGTTCCCCATTTTGTACACAAAAAATGGAGTATAAACATTGCAAGGGTAGAAAATGAGAAAGAGGCGACATTACGAGCACCCCTGCTGGGAACACTGATTTAATGATGCCAATTAACAGCCATGATAATAGGATGACTTTCAAGTTTGTTGTGTGGCAGGTGTGTGGAAACAAAAGTAAATGACAAATACATCATAAGCATATACTAATGATAACTATGTACAATTAGAGTTCTGAATTAACAACTCTAGGAGGAGCTTGGTGATTTACCAGTCAGTTCAATTCAGTTTATTTCACATTAATTCACAACACGTGTTTAAAGGCACTTTACAAAAAAAAAAAAAAAAAAAGAAAAGTCAGTTCAATTCAAGTCATACAAACAGAGTCCAAGTCAAGGACATCCTTTCGAGTTTATCCTGGTTATCAAACAGTCAAATTGGTTCAATTTGGTTAAAAAGTGTCATTGACTTTGCAGAAATCACTCATACTGTGCATGCATGTAGCAACAGTGGAAAGGAAAACTCCCTTTTAACAGGAAGAAACCAAGCAGGACCTGGCTCAATGTGAATGGCCATCTGCTATGACCGATTGGGGGTTTGAGAAGACAGAGCATATACACAAAAAACACAGAGGCATTGATCCAGTAGTACTTTCTATGTTAATTACCATGTAAAAAGACCATAAGGAATTTCGTTCAAGACTGGAGACTGAATATTCCAAGCACTGTGGTTAGAACTACTGCAAAAAGACAAATCAGTCAAACAAACAAAACACTAATTCAACACAACAACCAGTGGCTAAAACTAAAGAAAAAGCTTGAAATGCATTAGAGTCTATGACATAAGAGGGCTTGTGATAAATTTTACTGGACTGAAAGCTGTAGGTAAAACCTTCAGGAACAGATACAGACAGGTGTCTCGAGTGTTGCAGCCAAAATCTGTTGCAGAGAAATCAAGAGAAAGGACAGCTCCTGTTCAAGAGAGAGAGGAGGCAGTAGTGGAAGTGGAAGTGAAGCCAAGGTGTCCTTTCCATTACATTAAGTGATTATTCTGCATGCACTCCTCCAGAGACCTGGAAATCAAATTACAGTTACATCAACCAGAATGGGGCAAATTATGGAAGACCTTCGCGCAAGTAAACTTCGAGCCTGTATTTTGTGCTTTCTGCTCCTAAAACTTTTGAGAGGCATAGTGAAACAAAGAATTTCTCATTTGGCTGTTCTCATCCTCCCTTCTAGGAGCAAAGAATCAAAGTAAAGAGACGCATGTGGGAAAGAAGAAGACATGTCAGCATAGACAGAAGATAAAAAAAAGCTTACTCTGATGAAAAATTGTGGCTATAAATCCAGACATCTATTTGCTGACCCAGCAAGACACCTGTCCAAATCAGAGAGAGAGAAAATATTTTCAGAGAACGATAGTTATAATGTAGTATGTCAGCTTATTTATTTGTTTAAATTATAAGTAAATACAATTATCATTGTTTCAGTTTATCAGTATTAATTTGGTTTAGTTTAGGGTGAGTTCTGACAGCTGGACCCAGTTGTCAGAAGTGTGATCTTTAGTCACAAAGGTAATGCCTTCAAAACCTGGTAAAAGTAAGCACTTACTATTCGAACCTTAACTTTTCAAAGTCAAAAGGTGAAGTTATGTAGTTTGTTTTTTTTTGTTTTTTTTTATCTGAACTATCACACAGCATTATACCACTGCTCCAGTGGAGTTCTAAAACTAAAACTAAGCAAAGAGAGAGTTTAAATCTATAAAAAGAGGTAAATGTTAAAGCAAAGGTATTTTTTGTTCTCATACTCTTATCAGTCTGGTTTATCTCCACCAACCCTGCAGTCTTGATAGTTCTGAGTTATGCCATATATCACATCCTTAAAAATGCATTAATCTTTTATTGCAGAAGAATTAAGAAATCACTGTGTTTTTTTTGTTTTTTTGTTTTTTTTATCACTGAAGTCACATTTATTATTTCTCCAGACAACTGCAGCATTCTTTGCAAGTCATACTTTATGTTTCAAGTTGATCTATGTGTGTATCAACGAGTTCCTGTTTCCCTGTGGGCACATTTATTTGAGACACTCTTCAAAATGGGAAAGACAAGAGAAACTGTCTTCTGTAAGAAATCCAGATGTTTGTAAGTCATAAAATACCTACAAGAAAAACATCTGCTTGCCTAAACTTATCCTTGTGTGCAGTCAGAATGATTACTAAAAGTTTTAAACAACTGCGACTGTGACAGAACATTGCCAGATAAAAACCCCAAGTTTATCTTCTCACCGCACACAATGAGAAGGATTGTGATGAAGGTAAGAAATATTGTTAAAAACTACAGATTCTTTGACAACTGAACATTGTTCATTGTGAGATTATGCTAGCGCAAGAAAGAGGAATTTTATTTTAATGTTGTTTTTTTTTTTCTAATGTTGTGCAAAGAGCAAGAACTATGAACCATGAAAAGTGTGGGATGCTCAGGGACGTGGACAAGGAAAAGAAGGTGACCACAACAAGTGGTCCACAGGTCAAAGTGTGTAAATCAGGTGAGGAAATACCAAGGGGAGATATTTCAAATGTTTAGGGAAAAAAGATCAAATGAGAAATGTTCCTGATGGAGCAACTTTTGAGTCTGGGGCTGCATCACTTAATGGACACAGGGCACCAGTTTCCACTGTAATCTAGTTTTACTTTTTGGGAGCAAAGATTAACAAAAAACTGAAAAAATCTATGCATAATCCACCACAAATAAAGGATGTGTTTTCAGGCAATCTTCAACGACTTAGCTGCCAGGAAGAACTTTAGGGGTAACTCAAACCCCTGAACCTGTTTTCTCACTCGCCTTAAACTCTGTTGTCAACCTGTGGGCTTCTTGGAGGATGAAAACTTGCTGTTAGGATAAAGACTGCTGCTGTGTCAGTGTTTGCTCCAGTAGCATGTGATCCAAGTGACAGTGCAACTTCAAAAGATACACAGGGTTATTTAAATGCAACACCAAAAGCATTCTTAATATTTTGCTCCCTTTATGAAATGTTTGATTCATATCGATTCTGAGTAAAATCTCACACACAGAATGACAATCCACATGAATATTTACTGTCAAAATCCCAAAATAAGAGATCAAAAAATCCTTAAATGCATACAAAGAAATAAACAGAGGTGGCTCATGCAACTGAACAAATGGTGCAAGATGACAAACCTGATTTCCCAAGAACTGAGCTTTTGTTTCAACACCTACTCAACTGTTTGTAGCATTTAAAAGAGGAAGAGAAACCAAAATTACTGTGCTACTACACACTCATATATATATATATATATATATATATATATATATATATATATATATATATATATATATATATATATATATATATATATATATATAAGTATTGCTATCTAAAACAATGCATGGGGTGTCTGACTTCATCTATATTTGAACTGTCATGTAGAAACATTTGGATACTTTTTTGATCAAACAAGCAATTTTTAAAACACACAAACTTTAATAATGTTCAGAATAAATAAATTGTGAATCTTTCAAGCCATCTTTATTATTTGTGCAAAATGTATGCATGTATATTTTGTCTCTGTTGTGACTGTGTAAACTAAACCTACAAATCACCCTAAACACACCATACGCATAGTGAAAGGTTGTGGTGCTGGCAGCATCAGACTGTGGGAATGCTTTTCTGAATAATTAGAGCTAAAAACAGGGTAATCCTGGAAGAAAACCTGTTAACTCCAAAACGCTAAACAACCCACCAGAGGATTGGAAGGGGTGGCAATGGAAGGCATATACAAGTCTCACAATGGCCCATTTAAAGTCCAGAACCCAATCAATTGAGAATCTGGACCAAGACTTCAAAACTGATGTTCATAGATGCTCTCTATTCAATCTGACTGACCTTTAGCTATTTTACCAGTGAAGGAGTTTATTTTTTAGTCTCTTATCAACCTTTCCTGTAAATTTTCTGTTTTCAAATAAGAAGTACATTTCCGACCATTTAAATAGCAATGCAAGAGTTTTTCAGTTGTTAAAGTTGAAGATGACATCTTTGGTTATGTATTTTTTGGAGAGTCAAACAAAAGACCAAACATGGATGATTTCACAGCATACATTTTATATCTTGTGGTGTAAAAAGACGTACAGCTGAAGAATCTGTATACAATCCTCTGCTGTTTCCGGAGGAATGAATAGTAAAGATAGAAATACATGTGCGCTGGGTTTCCCTTTGCAACAGCGCCTCCCAGTGGAAATGACGCATTTCAACCTCGTCTTAACACTGCGATTGGAGTAATTGATCATTAGCTCATACATGAAATTAAAATGTTGGCCGTATTTGCTCCTTCTCAGGATTTGTTCATCTTGATTGTTAAACATGATGTTTGCATCTACACAAGGCTGCAGTTGGTTTTATGCCACTGGGCACACAGCATTCAGTCATATGCTGATGGCGGTGTGCAAAAAGAAGCAGCAAAAGCTAAACAACCACTTTTTATTTCTATATTTACAGGTTATCAACAGAAAAGGAGGAAACGTCTTTAAAATAGTAGATGAAAAACAAAGTTAGGTTAAGGTTTATTTCAAACATATTAACATACAGTGCATCCGGAAAATATTCACAGTGCTTCACTTTTTCCACATTTTGTTATGTTAAAGCTTTATTCCAATTTGTATTAAATGAATCTCTTTCCTCAAAATTCTACACACAAATACCACATTTTAACAATGTGGAAAAAAGTTTTTGAGTGTATTGCAAATTTATGAAAAATAGAAAACCAAAAATCACATTTACATATATATTCACAGCCATTTCCATGCAGCTCAAAATTGAGCTGTTTCCACTGATCCTCCTTGAGATGTTTCTACAGCTTAAATGGAGTCCACCTGTGGTAAATTCAGTTGATTGGACTTGATTTAAAAAGGCTCGCACCTGTCTATATAAGGTCCCACAGTTGACGGTGCAGGTCAGAGCGTAAACACCAAGCATGAAATCAAAGGAGCGGCTGTAGAGCTCAGAGACAAGATTGGCTTGAGGGACACATTTGGGGAAGGCTACAGAAACATTTCTGCCACTTTGAAAGTCCTAGTGAGCTCAGTGGCCTCCATCATTCATAAATGGAAGAAGTTTTAAACCACCAGGACTCTTCCTAGAGCTGGTCGGCCGTGTAAACTGAGAGATCGGGGGAGAAGGGCCTTAGTCAGGGAGGTGACCAAGAACCTGATGGTTACTCTGTCAGAGCTCCAACGTTCCTCTGTGGAGAGACGAGAACCTTCCAGAAGGACAATCATCTCTGCAGCAATCCATCAATCAGCCCTGTAGGGTAGAGTGGCTAGATGAAAGGCAGTCCATATAGAGTTTACCAAAAGGCACCTCAGACGGACTCTCAGACCATGAGAAACAGTTTCTGCTGTCTGATGAGGCAAAGATTGAACTCTTTGGTGTGAATGCCAGGTGTCATGTTTGGAGGAAATCAGGCACAGTTCATCATCAGGCCAATATCATCCCTACAGGGAAGCATGGTGGTGGCAGCATTATGCTATGGGGATCTTTTGCAGCAGCAGGAACTGCCAGACCAGTGAGGATAGAGGGAAAGATGAGTGCAGCAATGTACAGAGACATCCTGGATGAAAACCTGCTCCAGAGCTGCTCTTGACCTCAGACTGGGGCGAAGGTTCATTTTTCAGCAGGACAACGACCCAAAGCTCATGGCCAAGATCTCACAGGAGTGGCTTCAGAACCACTCTGTGAATGTCCTGGAGAGGCCGAGCCAGAGTCCAGACTTGAATCTGATTGAACATCTCTGGAGAGATCTGAAAATGGTTGTGCTCAGATGTCTCCCATCCAAGCTGATGGAGCTTCAGAATAAATGCAAAGAAGAACTGCCTGAAGAAAAGTGAGCTAAGCTGGTGGCATCATATTAAAAAATATTTGAGGCTGAAATTGGTGCCAAAGTATTAAACAAATGCTGTGAATGCTTGCATAAATGTGATTTCTTGGTTTTCATTTTTTTTTTTTTTTTTTTTTTTTTTTTTTTTTTTACAAAAATCTCTCAAACTTTTTTCCACATTGTTATAATGTGATATTTGTGTCAAATTTTGAGGAAAGAGCTAAATTTAATACAATTTGGAAAAAGGTTGACACATAAAATGTGGAAAATGAAGTGCTGAGAATACTTTCCAGATGCACTGTATGTGAATGAAGCCACATCTTAACATATTACATTTCATTCTTCCATCTTTGAAAAGGAGTAGGTAGCAGATGCAACTATATATTCCTACCCCATTACAAATGGTTAAACTCAACTATTTAGACAATTTGGTTGTTGCAGACATCTTCTTTATTCTTCTAAACTGTATGTTTTTACATTCCTTAGTCTAATTTGTTAGACTATTTCATAACTTTATTCCTGAGAATGAAATGCAGATTTGTTTCAAAGTTTAGTTCCACTATTCACTTATATTCCTCTTTACTCTAAAAACAACTTCTTAATTTTATTTCAAAGTAAATTATTTTTGTAATGTATTAGATCCCAAAGTTTTATAACCTAAAAACAGTTTATTTGTATGGTCTTTATATCCAGCATTACATATTAATTTGATTGCCCTTTTTGCATTATATTTATTGTATATTTCTGTCCTGTGTTTCTCCACACCTCTATACAGTAGCTCAGATGCGAAAAAATTAATGCACAGTATTAATGCACTTTTATTTTCAGAAAATCAATATTAAAATTTTCACAAATGAACAATACTTTCTACTTTGTTAGTAAATAATGCTTCCATAATATATCCATCCATCCATAATCCATAATATGGCCCTAATAATTTACATAACCTTTAAGTTGCCAATTAGAAATCAAGGAGGACTATAAAATGCAGTTGTTCCATATCTACTGGTATGTTGAATAACTCTTATAAAAGAATGTAACTCAGTCTGTTGTAATAATTTGAAATTCACAAATTACATAGATTACCAAACTGCACCTAATAGTGGCATCTTGTGTTAACAAAACTGGTTAGAATTACACTGGAACTGTTTGCTTTTTGGCTAAAAACACTTCAGCTGAGTTTGCCCTGAAACAAAGACCTAATTTGTGGGGAGGATCCTTATGGCTACTGTAAAGTATGGTGGAGATTTGTGATGCTGTTGATGGGCATGGAGATCTTATGAGAGTGCATAGTATCATGAACTTTTCAAAACACCTTAAGATTTCAAATGAATATCTGGAATTTCCAGCTTGAAAGCTGAAAACTGGTCACCGTTAGCTCCTGCAGCAGGATAATGATTTGAAACAAGTGAAGACAAAAATGATTCACCAAGACAAAAAAATAGAAGTGCTGCCCAACTGGCAAAGGGGTGTGAAGACTTTGTCAGCTATAAGGTTGCCAGTAAAAGTATCACTATAAAAGATGGATTTATTTTTGTTTGTGGATGGTGCTGTACTGCAGAATATGACCACTATGTGTCACCATGAGACCATTTATTGTGCTGAAGTGTATTCAGTGGACTACTAGCTGAGATTAAGAGGTAGCAGTAGCTAAACCTACCTGGTTCACAGTTTGTCCGCTTTTGATCCTGAATAGGTCCAAACAGAAACTGATCAATAAACGAATGAAGGCACAACAGTGTTTTCATTTTAATAACATTTTAATATCAGTGACTACAATATAGGAAGTACAATGTGTTGGACTGTTTGGAGTGTAAACAACATTGACTTCAGTCTCAGTCTCTAACTTTAGGCACATTGCTGACAAAGAAGGGGGCTGATAACCAGCAGTGACGGTAGCTTGCAGCTGCCAAATGTTTGGAAACTGAGTTTGCCTCAAGTTAGCTTTGAGGAACAATAACAGACACTGTAAAGCTAACAAATCTAATCCACTGGGGAGAATTTAGGGGATTTCACCATGACTTCATTCATTTATTAGATTCTATATTTTAAAAAACAAGAAAAGTAATCAGGGGCAGAAAAAAAGAGGCGTCACCTTCAGGGTCACACGGGGCTTTATCAAAGCAGTGCAGAGGTCAGCAGCTGCCATGTGTGTGCCTTCGCCTACTTTGCTATCAAGGCCCTGCCGCAGGGCCAAGGACAATCTTAGAGAGAAAAAAGCCAGAAGAGCATCCTTGTAATTCACATCAGAGGTCAAACACTTATCCAATGCAGGCATGTAAAAAAATTTCCTTTTGTTTATGTGGCTTTCAGGGTTTGGTTTGTAATGGCTTGCACAGACCTGTCATATACTTATGTCACTGGGATTTCAAAGCACGTAATCCTTCTTATATAAATGGCTTTTTTTTTTCCTTTTTTTTTTTTTTATCCTGGATGGGACCTGGAGAGCAGATGAGAGATGAAGCGGTTGCAACTAAATAAAACAGCAAGCTGGCGCTGCATGCTGGCATGCAAGTACGCTGCAACTTTCATTACCCTTCAACTAACCGCCCACCATGGCAGGGAAAAGTGGCGAAACTGCATGTTTGCATACAACCACAGAGAGCTAAAACACAGGATACAGACAGTTGTGGTGATGAGTCATGCTTCATAGGAGCAGTTTATCAAGGCCTGGGTAGTTAGATGCTTTTCCCTCTCCCTTTAATCTTCCCCAGGCTTTAGGATGTCAGACCAATTTTTATTTCATTGAGCCATTCGTAGTAAAAGTTAAGACACATCAGGAACAAAATTAGTGCTGGATCTTGAATATTTACGACACAGAATAGTCCTACAGCTTCACATTTCCAAACCAGGAACAAATGTTTGGTTTCCATGCTCTAATCGTTGCTGAAACTAAGAGCTCCATATTGAAGCAGAGACTCACGAAAGTATCAGAAACATTCCACAGGGGTTTTGGTTCTTAATGACATGATTGCATCCTGCAGCTGCTGCAAATTTGTCAGCAGCAAATCCACTGAAGTACAGCGAGTCAACTTACTGTCATGCAAGCATGGTGCATACCTGGACAACTGACTTATACATCCCTCTTAATCACTAGAGTTAGTTATGGAGTACATCAGGGCTCAGTGCTTGGGCCTGTTCTCTTTGTTTTACATAGTATATCTGATTGCAGACATCCTAAGTTTTACTGTGTGGTATCAGAACTGAAAATAACAGGATGGATGCAAAATTTTGAAGGCTTAAGTTTCAGGGACCATGCATTCAAATTCTGCTTGTTAATATATTTGCCAAGTTGGATGAGGGGGCTGGTGAGTCACCCATTTCCCCGTTCCATACGTTTGTAGTTTTGTTTCATACCAAGCTTTTTTGCATACATTTTCAGTTTCTTGCGGACCATGTTCAAGCGCCTATCAGCCAGGGGGATGTTTCATACTTGCTTTTACAATGATGTAAGGAAATGCTCTATGGCCTACTGAAAGGGAATGTGTTTTGTTTTTTTTTTTTTGTTTTTTTTTTTTTTTTTACTCCTATAATTAACATCTACAGACATGGGGTTGCTTCAGTTGGATTAAAGTTCATAATTTTTCAAATATTGCATCAATTTGTACTGCAACAGCGGTGTTTTGTACCCTTTTTCAATCAATGACTTAAGAGTAACTGATCTATATTCTACTCGGTGTACTGTCAGGAATTGTGGTCATATGACTCCAGTAAATACTATCTGCCAGGAGGTGGTGGCTTAGCATTATTTTGGTTTGATTGGTCGGCAAAATATATGTGGGCCATATATACACACCAAAATAAATGGAAATTCAATAAAATTTTATAAGAAATTCAAGAAGCATACTAATAAATTGAAATGTATGAAACATAAGCATTTTAATCACCATTGATCTTCATAGTTTATGAAAATACCTTCAAAGGAAACTATAGTATTTACTTCCATACCACACTTGAAAGCAACAGTTGACCCAAGTTCTTCACACTTAATAAAATAACTAAAATAAATATCTAAAATAGCCATAAAGGAACCCTTAAGATGCTAAACTTAGGGTCTCATACACTACTTAATTCAAAGACTAAGTGTATTTAACAGACATTTAAGTTTTAGTCTGGTGTAAAGACTAAAAACTACAACTGTTTTGGCCCACCCACAGTTCAATCACCTTTATATTTACGATTTAAGATTTTCCCAACACACAATACAAAACCCATTTTATTAAAAAAAAAGGTTTATTGACATCAGAAGCAATTTTAAAGTTCAACAATAAACAAGGCTTTTTTATTGTTTTTAGGATTACAGTGGTACATAAAGATCAGTAAAACAACTGCGATACGTCAATTCTGATAACAGGTTGTTTGAAATAAAAACACACAAAGAAAAATAAAATTGAAGGAAACACTCAGATCTAACTCCGACGTTTTTATGTGCTGTGCACTGCTAGCTAAGGGAAATACTGTAAGCCCAACCCTTTAGACTGTACCAGGCAGGATAGTGGTCTAGAAAAACTACCACTGGGAAGAAAATAAGACTGGCAGAAGGATACAGACACCATACTTGTGTAGTGTTAACTATACAAAAAAGGGAGGAAAAAAAACAAACAAACAAAAAAAAAAAAAAAACTGTACAGCATAAAAACAACTGATATACACAGCCTTTATGTTGGCATTAATTTTTTTTTTTTGTTTTATTTATTTTGTTGTTTTTTTTTTTTTACCCCTTTGTTACTATTGTATTTTCTTTTAGCAAGTGAAGTGTGGACAAGGGGGTTAAATGCTTTATAAACAAGAAAATGACCACTATATATTGCCCACTATTCTAATCATCATCCTCATCATCGTCGTCCTCTTCCTCCTCCTCGTCGTCTTCATCGTCGTCGTCATCATCCTTCTCTGCCTTGGCCGGGGCCTTTGCCGGTGCACTGCTGCCCGTTTTGCCCTTAGCGCGGTAAGCTGCGATGTCCTGTGAAAGAATAAAATGCATTGACATGTTGAACTCATAGCAGGACTTTAGTTAGCTGAGCGCATGGAAACAAGAGATCTTTGTCTATTTACCTTCTCATACTTCTCCTTCAGTTTAGCTGCCTTCTTCTCGTAGGGCTGCTTATCCTCTGCAGCGGTGCTGTTCCACATCTCGCCCAACCTCTTGGCGACATCTCCAATGGAGAGACCGGGGCTCTCACCTTTCACCTTAGGGCGGAACTCTGAGCAAAAGATGAAGAAAGCAGATCTGTGGAAGAGAAAAAAAAAAAAAAAAAAAAAAAAAAAAAGACATCGAGCATGTTACCTTTAAAAAAAGGAAATTTTGCTTAAACAAGGTAGCTGAGTTAAACTTTAACAAGTGGTACATACGGGGGTCTCTTGGGAGCATTGGGGTCCTTGAACTTCTTCTTCTTGCCACCCCTAGCTGGCACGTAGCTCATCATCTCTCGCTCATAGCGAGCCTTATCTTGCTTCGCCATGTCTTCAAATTTGCCCTTCTCCTTGGCAGACATTGTCTGAAGGAAGAGAAGTCATTTCATGACTGACCCACCTTCTGCAACAAGCTTATTTCTAATGTTTTACTGAAGTTATTTTGTTTAAATGCAAACAGTAACATGGGTCATTGTGAACTTGTACTACCTTCCATCGCTCAGAGCACTTCTTGGAGAACTCCGCAAAGTTCACTGATGCATCAGGGTGTTTCTTCTTATGCTCCTCTCTACAGGTCTGGACGAAGTAGGCATAGGAGGACATCTTCCCCCTCGGCTTAGTTGGATCTTTCCCCATCTTGATGGCAGTATCTAATAAACACATGACAGAGGTTCAAATTAACTAACTGTGTATCTTCAAATGCCAACGATGCACCTGTTTTGTTTTTTGTATATGAAAAAAGTACATCAATGCACATGGTGTGAGTTGATGAATATATCAGCTGTTCGGCATTCTTATTTTTGATACATTTCATTAATGGATTAAAGAATTTTTTTTTTTTTTTAACTTTTTGACCCACTGGCAAAGAAAAACAAAAATGAGAGTGTTTTGCATCTCTGGCAAGACACGCGAGAATTCGCTCCAAAACCTTATAGAAATGATTTTTTTTTTTTTTTTTTTATCTGTATTTAAATATTAGATTGGATCATTTTAAAGTAACAAATAAAAATAATGTGTTCTTGTTGGCAAGACCATCAGTCTCTAAAATGCCCTACTATAAAGACAGAGCATCAACGGAAGCGCCCCCCCACCCCACCCCGCTGTCAAACCGAGTTAGGACCACTTAACGCAGTCCACTAAAATAAACCGCCCAGCAATGACGGAGCTGATGCGATGAAAATGACTTTATTTATTGACGCAATCTGCACGGTGGCCCCAAACATAAAACTCACTAGTCCGTGCTCTTATTATGGCGGCTACAAAGAGCCTTAAAAACGTAAATCACTCAGAATAAACCCTAAATGTTTGTACTGGAGCTGACTTTCTGGTCCGTAGAAAGTTTTCCCAAGTCCAGCTGAGAAGCATTAAACTTCGACTCTATATTGAATGTAGCATGAAAAATATGAAGAAGACTAAAAAGAACCCCTCTGTGACACGAGTTTATGTTTTTATGTTAAAAAACGAAGTTCGACAGAAAAGTGATTTTTTTTAAAGAAAATGCATGTTTATTCAGGTTATTATCCTTTAAATTGCATTGCTATGTGATAAAACACTTCTCCTTTAAAAGTCCTAGTTTTTTTTTTCCTTTCTCTTTAATTAAGCTTAAAATTGTGTTAAAATCCGTCGTTTTCCGCCCATTAAAAGCTACTGTAAGTCCCAACTAAGCTGCGTCGAGCGGAGTAGTAATGGCGCATATAAGGCTCTCGTTGAGGAAAAGGAGGTCAACAACGACGGCAATATTTCTTCTTCCATTTTGTGAGAATGCCTTCTTCATGAAAGAAAGTCCCCCTCAAATGTCTCCTCCCGCCTCCCAGTTCGCTTTGCAACGCGACAAACACGTCCAAAAAGCCGGCGATCCTGACAAAATATTTCCCCCGATTGATTCCTATTGCACTAGCCGCCTTGTATAGTAATACATTGGGTCTGTACTGTGTCTATGAGCGGGCTGTGCTACTGACTGGGTTTCTATGAGCTCCTAATGGCCGCTCGTCTTCATCCACTAACATGGAGAATATGGCTCCTTCTCTTTGTGTCAGCGCACAGCCATTGCACTGCATGCAATAGAGGGCAGAGCGACCGCGGCGACTACTTCGTTTCAAGCCCCGATTTCAAGCCTTTACAAACGTCGGAAAAATACCTCCGCGGCGTCATTCGATTCACGAAAGATTGAACTTTATTTTGCCGCGATTAAATTTAATAGTTGTCGGTTTAATTCTCGAGAAAAGCCGGCTAGAAAAAGTTGAAGCGAACTGCGCCTCTGTCCCTGGCTTCCCATTTGCCTCGCTGCCTTGTTTCCTATGCGAATACAGTCAGCCATTACAGTAAAGCGCAGATCGTGAGGTAATTTTTTCACTATCTTCTCAGTTGAAGTTTTGCAAACAAATAATCATCCGGACATATTTCGAGGTGGTCTCCATTTTTCTTGTGCTTTTATGATTTTTTTATGCCTTTAAATCTGACCTGTGCTCTTCTCAGTCTTCACATGACAGGCGTTCAGCTTCGCAATGCACTGCAATGGCTAGCTAACGGTGAGTCTTTTACCATTGTCGCCAATCGTGTTGTCCGCTAGACATTCTTGAATTTTTACACGATAACTACAATTTGTTTCGACTTCATTTCTTTAAAACAAGACGACTGTAATATACAAAATTATTCGTATTTACTAAAATTAGCAATTTTCGTCAAATTTAACCAGAGTTAATTTTTATTTCTTCATTTTTTTTTAAACAGAGCGTCTGCCCTACACTCAAGCAGAGTAATGTGATGTTACCCGATTAAAGCCGGCTATTTTGCTGTTATTTTTAAAGCTTTCCTGCAAAATATATATTTTTTAAAAACACAACATCGTTTCATGTTTGACCAAGGCAAACACATGAGTAAGATGTTTAGGATTGTTATCTTCATCTTCATCGTTTGAAACACTTAAAATATTCGTGTGTACAATACTTACCAACTGACTATCGCTGGATCTCAATGCTCTGCAATGGCTGTCTATGAGGGAACACAGGCGATACGCAGTGTCTTCAGTCTTCAGCTCGCTCAACATTACTCTCGACGGCGCTTGCACGCCATTGGCCAGCGCCCGCTCTGCCGCTCTTCGGATTGGTCGGAGGCTTTTCATTGTCCTAATAGAAGACGAGGTCCCATTGGCCCTCTTTTGTGAAACGTCACCGAAGTTTTGTGAGGCGGGTGGATACAAAAACATTGGAGTTCCGAGCATGCTGCTGGAGCTGGTAGTAGTGTAGTGTGTTTGCCATAGTATTGAATTCACTACGTTGAGCACAGTGTACAGTAGGCGAGTTAAATGAATGAGAGAATGCGGAGCGCTTGTGGTTGATGAACGGGGCGACTGCTAAATGTTGCGCGGCCGTGTTGGAGGGGCTTTACTCCTCTCAAGCTAACGACTCCACGGTGCATTCCATTCAATGCACCTGAGCTTATTTGCAAATTATACTATTAAAAATGCGTTTAAAGAGCATTGCGTTTTCTAATCCAAAGGATGCAATTAAGCAGTTAGTTCTCCTGTATGTGATTAGCATTCACTTGATAAAAAACTATTAGATGATTTTTGCTCTAAAATGAAAACTAAATAATGTTTCTGTTTATGTTTTTGAATACCCTAAACCATGTTCCTAATTTATAACCCACCATATAGGGAAATTTAGCACAGTGACAGAACTGGACAGCAGTTTCTCACCCTCTGTGAAGCAAATACAGCATATTTCGTCTCAGTAGACATATTTAGTCCTTGGCAATATTTTACCTATAACCATTTGTTCGAATTAATTCAAATATATAGCATCACATATCAGATAGTAATAAATATATTTAGTGGGCAAACATTCTATAAATATTTTTTTCTGAGCACATAATAGATTTGATTTGACATTTGGAGCAGGCTTTGAAAAAGTATTCATACCCCTTGACCTTTTTTCACATTTTGTCATGTTAAAATCACAAACTTCAATGTATTTTATAGCAAATTTTAGTTTATATGTCAGAGCAACAAAAAGGTGGTGCATGATTTCAAAAGGGGAATAAAAATTATAAACGGTTTTCAAAATGTTTTTAAAAATCAAAATCTGGAAATCTGTACCATGCATTTGTCTTCAACCCCACTTAGCCAATATTTTGTAGAAACCCCTTTTCCTGCAATTATAGCTGCAAGACCTTTAGGGTATGTCTGCGCATTTATATACTGTCTAATTCTTGTTAGCACATTGAGTGAAAAATGTCGATGAACATCAGTTTTCAAGTCCTGCCACATGTTCTCATTTGGGTTTAGGTTTGGACTTTGGTCTTTTTTTTAGACACATTTTAATCTAAGCTATTCTTTTGAATCTCTGGCTTTATATTGTCCTGGTGGAAGGGAAACAACTCGCCCAGTCTCAGGTCTTTTACTTCCAGGACTGCATTATATGTAGCTCCATTCATCCTCTCATCCATTTGGATTGAGGCAACCCCCCAGGATGATGCTACACCAATCATGTTTCACTCTGGTGTGTTCCGGGTGCTCTGCAGTGTTACTTTTCAGCCACACATTGTGTTTTGAATGTTGGCTGAAAAGCTCAGTTTTAGTCTCATCAGACCAGAATACCTCCTTCACAAGTTTTCTGTGTCCACTATTGCATGATAGCTAAAGGGGCTGAAACCATGCACATGCCACACTTTTCAGAGTTTTATTTGAAAAATGTTGAAAACCATGTATCATTTTCTATTCAGTTGACAATTATGAACTAAGTGAGTTTGGTGTCACCTAAAAATCTCAGTGAACACACTGAAGTTTCATGTTGTAGCACAACAAAATGTGCTGAAGTTTAAAAGGTTATGAATACTTTTGGAAGGCACTGTACAGTAGCTGACTGAAAGATAACAGAGTAATCATTCCTGATAATGACCGGCCTAGAGACGGAAGAGTAAATAAGAAGTAAAACTGGTATGCATGGAAGGAATAAATCTGAGTACAAGTCTCACCTGAAAGAAAAAAAAATGCATCAACATGTTTAGTTTGGATGCTGTTGTTTTTGTTTATATCATGACCTGAATAGGTTTAATTGAAAGTCAAAATTATTCATACCCCCAGCAGATTTTGTTTTAAAGTGATGTTTTCATTTTACCAATGTATTTATTCTAACTAGAAGTAATATTTATGTTTTGGAGTGGACAGCAGAGAACTAACTTGAATCTGATTGAGAATTTGTTGAGGGAGGGAAAAATTAGGGTGATGGCAAGAGAACTTCCAACCTGGGAAATAGTGCTTGTCTTTAAAGATAAATTGTTAAAATACCAATGGAAACATGCAAAAAGCTGGTCAGCGATTATAAGAAGGGTTTGATTGCTGTAATACAAAGAAAGATTTTTCCACTGAGTATTGAAAAAGGTGTAAAAAAATTGTAACATGCATTTTTTTGTATCATATTAATTTTTTTCAGAACTGATACCCTTTTCATACTGTTTATTATGTTTAGAGAAATGCCTGTGTCACTTCTGTTAGTGGTATTTTAGAAAGTACATTTTCTTTAGTTGTTCGTATAACCTGAAAAAAAACGTACTCACTTCAATGTTTTGCAGCTGTGGTTAGATTTATGTGAGGCTCATTGTATTTTCGCCCTGCTGGTACTTAGGGATGGTTTAGAGATGAGGATGAAACTCTCCTCTATTTTCAAGGTTTCAAAGTTCTTGTCAACACCCTAAGAGTTACAATGCTGCTGATCTGAGCCAGAATTCAATTCTATTCTATTCAAAGAAAACTATATTTATCCACAGAGGGGCAAATTAAAGAAATGTTGGTTCCCAGTCCCCTTGTGAGAAACCTCAAGTATAGGTAATGAGACTGTCTAGTTAGAACAGACTGAACAGACTATGAACATGTGTGATATGTCTAATTGCTGTTCTCGTTCTTGCAAGAATTCATGTTTGAGCTGTTTGAGTGAAAGTCACCTATCTCTGCTTGGTAACTAAGAGTGACAATTAATTAAGGGAAACTCCTTTTTCCTTTTTTAATTTTTTTCCATTATCACGTCCAATCAGAAAACAAACTTCTCAGTTGAATAAAATGTACTTTAAATTTAAATCTGGGTTTAAATAATTTTGGGCTTAGATATACTTCCTCACATACCTGTTTCAATTTTCCCCTGAGCATTTTACAGTGTATGTTTGTGTATTAAAATATGTATATAAAATAAAGAACTAGCTTTATTTGTCTTTCTTTTCACTTGAATGATTGTATCAAAAATATGTGGGGTTATAGTTTTCTGCGCAAGTGCACAATGACTCATGAATGATTAGGAGATTCCACTGGTTAGAGCAGTGGTTCCCAACCCTAGTCCTCAGGGACCACTGTCCTGCATGTTTTAGATGCATCTCTGGAGCACACCTGATTCAAATGATTGTATGACCTCCTCTGCATGCCATCAAGTGGTGCTGAAGCCTGTTATTCACCCATCCATTTAGATCAGGTATGAGATACCTAAAACATGCAGGACAGTAGTCCCCTGAGGACCAGGGTTGGGAACCATTGGGTTAGAGGACACCTCACACATGCTAAGCCAGCCATGATTTACATAATATCAACTTTAACAACCTATTAAGACTCAATAAGTTAAGACATTAGCTTTTAGACAGATAAAGCAGACAATAAGTTTAAAGGTATTTGAATATGTTGTGGTTCACATGTGTGAATGATTTAATAAGAATAGAACTCATATGGTTTAATACATGTTGCTTCAGAACTGTAATATATCATGTAATATTTTCATAGGGCTTCATCTTTTTATTATTCAGAATGTGACTGCTGCAACTTTATCAAAGCAACTTCAAATCAGAAATTGATATACTGCTGTTACACTAGTTGAATTAATTGCATAATCAAGAGATTCTAAAAAGGTCATGTTTCTGTATTTGCTTTTGTGATAAGCAGATTTCAAAAGCTACAGTTTCTAGTACATAAATCATGCAGTGGAGCTTTGCTTGAACAAAAACAAAAAGTAACAACTTTTGTCATATTACTTTAGCCCCTGCAATAAGAAAAAAAAAAAAATACATTCAAGACAAACTGTCTTAATATTCTGTACAATAACATGCAAAGACAAAAGGAGCTTCCATTTACCAGTAAGGTTAGTGAAAAAGCTGTTTCAACAGTTAAATACCTTCTGAACAATGACCAGCCGGATCTTTCAGTCGGGTTTTTGTGCTCACCACAGCGCTGAGATTGCCCTACCTAAAGTGTTTAATGACATCCGCATCAATGCAGACCGTGGAAGAACCACAGTGTTGGTATTACTGGACCTCAACACAGCATTCAACACCATTGCCCATGGTATATTACTAGAGACACTGTAGAACTGGGTCAGACTCTCTGGTACAGTACTTTTCTGCTTCGAGTCCTACTTAAAGGACAGGGACTTCTTTGTCTCAATAGATAACTTTACATTGAAGCAGACAAAAATCAAATATGGGGTTTCCCAAGGTTTCATCTTGAGGCCCCTCCTATTTAATAGCTACATGCTCCCACTAGCTCAGATTACACCAAATAACAAGATAAGCATATAAAAAGTATTTACTGGATGTTTTACCTTTTTACTGCTTTTACAAATCACTCATAATCAACAAAATTTGTTGGTTTCTTTGAGAAATCCTCCCACCCACCCCAAAAAAAGCCTCTCTTAATGTCAAAGCAATAAGAAATTTCTACAAAATATTGACAATTAAATGAAACATAAAATAGGTGATTGCATAATTATTCACCCCCTTCATGTTAGTATTTAGTAGATGCACCTTTGGCTGCAATTACAGCACTGAGTCTGTGTGGATAGGTCTCAGTCATGCTTGCACATCTGAGCACTGCAGTTTTACTCCATTCTTCCTTGCTAAACTGCTGAAGATCTGTAAGGTTGTGTGGGGATCAGCTGTGAACAGCCCTTTTTATGCCCCGCTACAAATTCTCTATTGGATTGATGTCTGGACTTTGACTTGGTCACTCCAGAACATCCACATTCCTTTGTAGCTTTAGTTGAATGCTTCAGGTCTTCTTGCTGGAAAATAAATGTTCTCCGAAGCCAAAGATCTCTTCCAGATGGAAACAAATTGTCCTCCAGGATTTCCCTATGTTTTGCTGTATTCATTTTACCTTCTACCTTAATAAACTTTCTAGGGCCTGCTGCTAAGAAGCATCCCCATGGCCTGATGCTGCCACCCTCTTACTTCACAGTGGGGATGGTGTGTTTATGGTGATGTGCAGTGTTTGTCATGATTTTGTAGAACTCAGTTTTCACTTTGACACTAAAGCTGCAGTATGTAACTTTACAAAAATATGTTTTTTACATACCATGTTGTGACAGTATAATATGAGACAGATAATCTGTGAAAAGATCGAGCTCCTCCACCTCCTCCCAGTGCTACTATCGCTATCTGCAGAAATGCACCGCTCCTGGTCAAAAACAACCAATTGGAGCCAGGAGAAAGGTCTTAGAGCTGTCAGTCAACCTCCTGTATGCGCTGCTAAATGTGATAATGGTGGAAAAGCAACTTATCGTTCCAGAAATCTGCCATCGTTGGTGGCCATGCTAACTAGCTTGAGCATTTGTGACAGGCTACATTGTGGTGAACCAGTTGTAGCATAGCGGACAGAAAGGGGGAGTGTGTGAGCAGCAGGTATACAAGGGTGATTGACAGCTC
This sequence comes from Anableps anableps, assembly GCA_014839685.1. Taxonomy (NCBI): domain Eukaryota; kingdom Metazoa; phylum Chordata; class Actinopteri; order Cyprinodontiformes; family Anablepidae; genus Anableps; species Anableps anableps. Next base: position 19,660,013 of record CM026078.1, on the reverse strand, counting down.
GAAGATCCTCCTTCTGGCTCTGATTGGTTGTTTCTTACAGAGCGGTGTATTTCTACTTTTAGCACTGGGAAAAGGCAGAGGAGCTTGATTTTTTTTTTTTTCACAGATTATCTGTCTCATACTGTCAGGACATAATGACAGTTTTAACAAATATGCAAAAAACATATTTCTTACAAAAGTTACAAACTGCAGCTTTAGAGGGGTTTTTGTATTTTATTTTCTGTCAAAAGAAGCAAAGTTTGTTGATCATAATTGATTGGCAAAAGCAATAAAACAGGCAAAACATCCAAGGGGGTGAATACCTTTTATGGGTGCTGTAAGTTACCATAATTATACTGATAATGCACATCTCGACATTTCTATGTTACCAGGTATGACCCCATTTAAGCACTGAGTAGATGTATAGAAAAATATCATTTCATGGATATGACATAACTGTCTTAAGTTGAATAAATACAAAACTGAAGTAATTAATTTTTCCCCAAAGTTGGAGCGATCAAGAGTCAGTACACAGCTTCAGTCTTCATAGCTAGAAACTACTGATCAGAAATATGGGTATAGTGATGAAGTCATACCAGAACATTTCCTGGATTAAAGGACTAATGTCTCAGCAAGATCTTGAAAAACTCCTTCATGACTCATTCAAACTGCTCCTGGCATAACAGATAGTTGGAGCTATGGGTTATCTAATTCTGGTATATTAGATACTGTGAACATGATAACTAACTTTGGTGTAGTTGTAGATGTTTGTTTTTCATAAGGACAAATACCAAATACCACCATCTTTGCCAACATTAGCATTTTCTAAATAAAAAAACAGCTTTTTCATTGTTCATTTATGACAAAGGTCAGTATCTGACTCCAAATTGGGTTTAAAGCTCAAAGCTGATGCATTTTGGCTCTACCTTAGCAACCAAGCACTTAGCACGGGGCTGGGCGGTACACCAAGTGGCAGGCACCATTAAAGTTTCATTAGGAATTTTGCTAGTTGATTTAGTATTATAATTACTGACTTTGATTTATGAATTGTGGATTTCATCCATTGTCTATACCCACTTGTCCTTGTAAGGTAGAAGGGTAAGTGGTGTTAATTTCCAACAATCAATGGGTGGGAGGGTGTCCATCACAGGAGTAATTAGAGTGCATTTCACCTTTCAAATAGCCCATTTTTGTGACCGTAAGACTGTAATTATGATCTGCTAGATTACTTACTGATGTTTTTTAAGTGTTTTGCAAGTTTTGAAGTTTTGCAATGTAAAAAGGCGGTGGTAATTTTACCAGTTTTGCCATGTGGTACCTTGCAGTTTTGGTCATTTTATACCCAGCCTTTTCAGGTAGGAGAGAGTGGCATCTACCTGTAGATGATTTGGTACCGACCATGTGTCAGCTCATACCCATCATAGTCTACCATGAGGAAATGTTGTTATATCTTTCCAATAAATAATATCTACCATCAGGAAGCTGCTCATAGTTATTTTTGTTTCACCTGGGGTCCTAATATCTCACATTTTATAACATTCAATGGCCTAAATGGGGATAAAAACCAAAAATAAGATGTCAGGTAATAATGTACAGCAGCATTACTTTACTTAGTTAATATGAACAATTTTTTTGATTAATTATCACCCTAACTCCAGAATTTACTTCAACAAGATAAACTGAAGTGGTTTAAATACATTGGTAAAAACTTATGCTTTTACAGATACAATGGAAGAAGGAAGGGATGAAATGACTATTAAGTCAAATGGGGGATGTGAATTGGCAAAGGGGTGAATTGATCAGAAGTGACTGTAACTTTTTAAATGTTTCCGCTTTCTATATATAACTATATATAACTGAGTTATAGACAAAGTGTATATATATATATATATATATATATATATATATATATATATATATATATATATATATATATATATATATATATATATATATGTGTGTGTGTGTGTGTGTGTGTGTGTGTGTGTATATATGTGTGTATAAATGTGTGTGTGTGTGTGTGTGTGTATATATATATATATATATATATATATATATATATATATATATATATATATATATATATATATATAAAATCAGTATTTGCTCTTGAGATCTGAAACACAAAGCAAATGTGGATTTTTTTTTTTTTTTTTTTTTTTTTTTTTAAATGAAGCCCCAACATTAGTCAAACTTTTTAAAGATAAATGATTAGGGCCCACTGCATTGTTTTCTTGCTGCTTAGCCCTTCTGGAAAATATAACTTTAGAGGTTTGTCTGTCCCTTTAAACAAGGAAGGGAGTCGGTCATGATTTTCTAAATATAATCATGTTATTTTTGTAATTGGTGCTATCTCTTATGTCTTTATGCATTGTAACAAATAGATCCAAATGGATGTTATTCTTCCTAACAGCTTATACAGAAACAAAGAAAAATGGCTGACAAAGACTTTATCCATATCCTTGAATTAAAAATGAGAAGGATGAACTGATTCCAAATGCCAATCACAACCCAGACTCAGGCCACATGTCTTCCTGCGATGCTGCCTGTCTGTGCCTCACTTTGCATCAGGAGATGCCACGGCAGAAAGCTATAGCCGGCTCATGTTTATGCATTCTAATGAGCACTCCCTGGGAAAAATATGCAAATTCATTTTGTCATCAAGAGGAAAATAGAGGACAGGAGAGCTGCAGATACAGGAGGGGCTTAAGGGAGGAGGGCGAGCGCAAGAGGCGGGATTGGGTTAAGGGAGGTGGTTGTGTGTGAGTTTGCACGTCTTTGAGTGTGTTGTAAATGTGTGATGGGGGGGGGGGTGTTAAGGCACAATGGAAGAAGACACACAGTGAGCAACATATGTAGACCCCATCCCACCCCCACCTAACCACTCTTACTAAAACAGGTTCCATCTAAATAAAACCTACAAAAAATACAATGAAATACTATGCAATAAATATTCACTCTCATTTACAAAGCCAAAAACAAATTGAGTGGATATGGGACATTTTGCGGGGACACATCTGTTTTTTGTATATAATTTAACAAAGTTGAAAAGCATCTGAACAGTTGAGCTTCTATTCAGCCTACTGGTTCTGAGCTACTTTGACAAGATGTGATAAAAGAACAATATTTGTTTTACTTTCAAAGCAAACATGTAATAAATTATTACTATTACTATTATTACTACTACCGTAAAGAATTTGGGGGGAATTTCAGTCTACTTTTGTATTTTATGTTCAGAAATGAAAAGAATATTTGGCATGCGCTTATAAAACATTAAGTCAAGTAATCAGTTTACAACAGCAATAATATGTAGCGTGATTAAACGTGGCGGAGCCTTTTAATTCAGCCAAACCGGTTAGCGCTGGTTTGATATGCGGTGCTGTGTTAAGTTGATATGAACAATAAGTTCAGCTCTTGCAGTTTCACTGATCCACCAGGTGGGGTCCAGCTGACGCCGTCATTCCTGAAGGGGAAGACAAAGGCCGACGCACAACACCGGCGGCGGGCGGAAGGAGAACGTTTCTGTGACGAACTAGTCAGGAGATGCACATGGAGTCTCTGCACCGGTGGGCATAAAAAGTTACACACTGCGGTGTACGGATTTACTTATTAAACATCACCGAGTTATGCCCAATTCAACGCGGTTCCTGGTATGTATTGCTTTAATTATTTGAAAGCAAAAACACATAAATGTATGCGGCGAGCCGAAGCTAGTAGGTTAGCATCGTGCTATCCGTCAAAACTGCATGGTCGAAGGCATTTTCTGTTTCTGGAATTGCGTTATGTCATCATTTTCATTTTCATTATTTCTTATTTATTTCCAGTAATTTACACTACCATATTAAGTGTAATATTTATTTTTTAGTGTACCTGTCCATATGTGCTGTTATACAGTTGGAGTCATGGACGCAAAACAAGTGGCAAAGTGTAGTGACCCGGATTTTCAGCTCTTCATCCTACAAACATCTAACACTTCTGGTAGTGTGACCTGTAAGAACGTATTTCATCAATAAGTTGCCTTGTAGTCCGAACACGGAATTAAGATTTTTAAATAAAGTAGTTGTTATAGGTTTAAATTTATATTGACATAGTTAAACACACCTAACTGATTCCAAAAACAGCAGGCTGTTTAGTCTGTGTTGTATTATATAGATTATAACTTATCGATATTACCTTTCCACACAGTAGAATCATAGTATGGACCGCTTACCGGTGTTGTGTCGCGTTTTAAACAGTTTTATGGTCGCAGAAGATCCTTATGGTGTATTAAGGTGTACCTCGTACGCTTTTGTATCTATTTTTGAAATAATTAAAATGAACAAATTAACGTCGGTGTGGACACAATGTCGGAAAGATGTTATTTGCAACTTTAAAGGTAATATTCAGCACCCTGACCATTTTTACGTTATTTTACTGTTTTATGTTAACTTCACTAAATGATAAAAACAGGGATCAGAAGCTTCTAAAACGTTCCTAATAGCTGATATGTGTGTTGTAATTGAGAGATTGTACGACTGCAGCATCCTAGAGTAGTTTGTGTTTGAGGCTTTTTCCCCCCTTTAAGAATGATGTTAAACAGACTATCTAGTACCATGGACAGCAGCACCCTGGGTTTATAGTGTTTTGGAAGACCATCAATAGTCACACTTTTCTGTCCACTCATTTACACTTCCATTTAGACTTTGTCACAGTTTTTACAACCTTGGAAGTCACTACTATAATGGAAGTCCATTAGAATGAAATCAGCAGACCAGGTAACATTTTCAGGCTTATTCAGTTATTGTGTAGATTGTAGGGCCTCATCAGTGACAATTAAGAAGACACACAAGTGCCAAAACACCAAGATAGGCATCCTTAGGACGGGTGGAAAAAATAAGTCATATTCAATACAAGAAAGTTGAAAACAACCTGGAAATGGTCACCTTTATAATAACCTGTGACCTGTTCAGGATGTACCCTGCCTCTCAAGCATTAAGGGCTGGAAAAAGGCACCACTGCCTGCCTTCCTGTGACCCTGCAAGGATTGGGCAGGCCTAGAAAATGAAATGTTATGAGATTACCCTTTATTGTTGTTGTACTAAAACAACACAATTATTAGAGCTACTCTGTGTAACGTGTATTGCAAACACATTTACTACACACATCTATGCATACGCCCCAAACCAGACAAATGCACACACACTCACTAGTAAATGATGAATAAATATTGAAAAAGGCAGATAAAGTTAGATTATAAGGATCACTGATTTTTTAAAAAAGCATCACAATCTCTTCAAAATACCCTCCAAGTCAGTTAAAGATAATGGCACAATTATTTAGGAATGGATAGCTCATTCAAGAACCATGGTGACAGTAAATTATAACAAATAAATTTATACTTTTGGAGTTATTTCACTGGAGATAGTCATGTGTACCGCCTAATTTAAATGCACCGTGCAGTTGAAAAAAAGCATTAAGTGTTGTGTCGAGGTTCAGCAGTTTGGAAACGCATCTTGGCACGGAAAGTCAGCCCAACAGCAGTATCAAGGTATATCAAGAGTTTTAAAAGTTGGTTTAAAAAAACCCCCACATTTTTTGATCTGATGTTTAAAGCTCCAGAGTGACCTGAGTGTTCGGTGTCTGTATGGAGCACAAAGCAATGCAATGCTGCCCCTTCCTCACCTCTTGCTGCATACTCCTAATCTGGCTGTCCAAAGAAGTCTGGTTATTTATATAGCACTGATTCATGACAAATATCATCTCAAGGCACCGTAGAAAAAAAGAAAGAAATCCAGTTTCAATGCAGAAATATATAGTCATTTCAATCCAATCAAGTAGACAGATTTGAATTCAATTACATCTGTTACAGCTTCAGGAGAACCTGGCAGCCATTGGCCCCATCCGACTCAGGGGGGTTCGAGAAGCCAGAGTCAACGCACGCAAAAAAAAAAAAAAAAAAAAAAAAAAAGAGCAGAAGCACTGATTCAGGAGTACTTTCTGTCTGTGTGGAATAAAAAGGTTAAGAGTTAATAGCAGCAATAGCTCCTTAAGTTGCTTTTTGTAGGAGAGAGGATAAACCAACTGTATAAACTAAAGAAAGAGCTTGTTTTACCTTTCATCTCTCTGACCTAAACTTTCCCATTCAGCTTCATAAGTTTTTAACCTGCGCTCTGTGCTCATTTGTATCCTCCCCCCTCAGCTCCTCTGAACGTGAGCTGGTCTGCAGTGACATGGTGATATATCTTGACCGGCAGCGGGCAGCCGTGGAATCCAGGAGTGACAGCTGTTTGCCAATGACTGGTGAAGGCACTGGTTTGGAGGCTTTGGCCTCACCACAGGCGGGGTATTTGGGAAAAGTCAGTGGAACTCAGTTTCCTCTCATTGTTGTCACTTGCGCAAAGCTGAATTATATTTGAGAAAGACACTGTGACTGGACAGTACCAATCCAAATTAAGAAAAGAAACATAACTGGAAATCTGGTTGTAAAAGGCGAAAGTATTGTTTGTTTTAAAAGATGTGACTGATGTCTCCCCGTCTGTTTTTTTGTTTATTCTTCTGTCCTTTCATGAAATATACCTATCCACTTAAAACTGCAAGAGTGTAAGCTGAAACTACCTTTCAGTCCTTCTTAACCTGACATCTTTGCTTACCAATGAGATTGTGAATGTTTTATTTTGTAGGTTCAGGAAAGAGCAACTTCACTGGAGTATTGTCCTTGGTGTACTTTGAAAGGGTTGACCTATGCTCTACACTCTTATCACATCAATTTCCAGGAATCCATTACCCTCTGCACAAATCCACAGGTAAATCCCAGTACTGTTTACACACACAAATACAAAAACATGTGTATGTTGACATCCTGGTAAAGCCTTAAAATAAAGTAATCTATTATTACAGTTGTGAAAAATCTAGACTATTTGTAAATGTATTCTGTAGGAAAAAAAATCAAATGTTAGGAATTTTTTTAAATCAAAATTATGATGCCTTTAACCTATCCACTTAAAAAAATATTTCTTATTTGGTTATTTATTTTATGTTAAGACTTTCTAAGAACTTCTAATTAGTAATGCATGACTATTTTTCCCAGGGGTTCAAATATGATGTGACACAGAGACCTAGTTTATTTTTGCCACCGGTCACAAGGCAGGATAAGGACCCATATTTATCTTGCCACCATGCACAATGAGCAAGGGAAGTGACTGAGACAAAAATAACCCCAAAGCTTGCTGTAAGAGGGTTGTAGCAAAGAGTCACAGAGGACATAAATAAACATTGGAAATGAAACCATGTAAAAGTGTTGATCCTGCATGACAATCCAAATATGCTGCCTTTTTAAAAGTCAGCACCCAGCTATGTAAGTAGCAGATAAACAGAGATGCACGTTGTCCTACGAAATGTCAGCTCATGCTCCAAAAAAAATGCAAATAGCATGGAGAAGGGGTTTTTCTTTCAACTTTATATGGACCTACATACGTTTTTACTGAGCAGAGCCTGAAATTCACTTTTTAAAATGGGGGGGGGGAATTCTTAGCTTGACTTTGGATCTTGTATTGTCTAACGCGCAGCTCTAATTTGTGGTCTTTTCACCTTCCTAGTTGTCATACTAGCTGCTCTCTCTCTTGTCTGGTTACCCGTTTGGTTTGCATTGCTTCATCTCTTCTACTTAATAACTCAGAGTTTAAAGGTAGAACGTATCTGTAAGCACGGAAAACTATTCAGAAAGAAATGGCAGTGCTTGTTAGATTAACTGCAGATCTTGTCACGTTCTTGCTTTTGTTGAAGGCATTTATTACCGTTCCGTTTAATCTTCTTCCCTTTTGTTTATCATAGTTCTCTCTTCTCTTGTAGCTCCATGCTCTACTCCTTTTCCTGTTCTCGCCCTTCTCAGCTGCATCTCTCTCCAAAGTAACAACTTTGTTGAAATAAAATTCCTAAATAGTTCAGTTGCTCACATTACCTCGATCTTTGCTGCGCTGGCATCTAAACTGTTTGCATTTCTATAATTTGTTGTCTCTTTTCCCAACTTTTCGGGATGCATTTTGGGGAACATTAAACATTTTGGTGCCTCCTTCTTCTCTCTTGCTTCCATCTCTTCTTTCTCCCTCCTATGTCTCTTTTTCATCTCTCTTGTTTTTAGAGTCATGTAATAGTGTTAACGTTAAATGAATACTGTTGAAAATGATAAACAAATATTACTTTGTGTCACACTGTATAATCAAATACATTTGGAAAGCTCTTTTTTTTTAAACAGTTAATTACTTTATCAAGCCATTTATTTATTTCTATATTTATTGCCAGTTTTGGCAGGATCAGTCCTCCATACATTGGTCTTCACGCCTGCACCTGGCGTGTCCAGTAGGTTTAACCTTCACATGTCTGTGAATCTGTGCATGAAGGGGTGAATGACTGAATGTAGCCTTGGAGTCCTCAGACTTGATAAATCGCTTTATAAATGCAGGTCATTTACTATTTCTTGCTGAATCTGCCTCCCGTTTCCTTTTTGCTGCTGCTGAATGAGAAACATTTGAGCCACGGAGGGAAGTTGATATTTTGTAATTTAAGCCACGGATATATTCTGAGCCGGTGAGCCTGACTCTTCATCGGGCTGCTTGGTAACGTTTCCGCCACCGACACCACCTGCTGGAGGAAACGAGCATTTGCGTCGTTATCAACGTCACTGGCATCAGCGCCGCCGCCAGCGCTGTTGTTTTTCGGTAGCTCGCCCCTTTCCCCCCTCCAGCTGATAGGTGTAGGTTTTAAGGAGTGCTCCATGTTTTGATTAGATCACAGTTAAAATAATCCGACAACTGTTGGTTTGCTAGCAAGAGAAGGGCGGAGGGAGCTCGTACTTAAGAGCGGCGGAAGTGCTCTCGTTCAGAGCTCCGATGCGAACGTCACACATCGCGATGGTGTTCATCGCTGTGGGAATTTCCCGCATTATAAAAATTATATTTTTTGGGAATCGATTAGAAAATGCGCAATACCAACAAACCTGCTGTGAATTTCAGGCCCTGCTGAGGTTTTGGAGAGGTGTGCTTGGTATGTGGAAAACATTCAGACTGTTTCTGAGGAACTGAAAGGTACTGAAATTATTAGATTAAGCGTACAGTGAAAGAAAAGACTTTGCTCACCTTTAGTTCCTCGGTTATCTTGAGTGCTCCTGTTGATCACTTATCAGTTTGTGTTGACATGCTTGATGTGTTTCTGGCTGGCTGGTGGGAATGTTACTCCATGTGGTGATAATGGCATCTCAGGTCTGGAACTAATGCCTGTTTTTATTAACCTCTCCTTCGACCCATCTCCAAACGATCAGGGAAACATGCAAGCTTGCCTAAAAGAGGGACGTTATTCTCCTGGAAACAGTGCTTTGTCAGACGGGTGTTGTAAACTGGAGTCATGTAGAGAGACCCCTTCATCACTGCACAGAAGAAGGCCCTTAGTCAAGAGGGATGTCCTCTGCAATATCTCTTAGACCCTATGAAATCCATTTTCTTTTTTCCTCAAATTCCACTTTTTCTGTTTTTATTTTTCTGAATTCCGCTTTTTCCATTTTAACCATATTTATTAACCCAAAAAGTATGTAATTATAGTGTGAATGGAAACAATTTAAATCAATAGCCAGAGGTCCACGCTTACTGTTATTCAGTTTCCCAAATATAACAAACTGCTGTGATTCAGCAGGACATTGAATGGTTTTACAAGGTGTTAAAAAGTGTTTCCCTGTTATTTTTTTTTTAAAGAACTCAAACATTATGTGCAAAACTAAGAATCTCGTTTTTAACGTAGAAAATCTCCCTTTAAAAATGCTTTAGAGTTGAACTCAACACCAAAATATGTGTCATATAAAAAAGCTGCTAAAAAGTAAAAGCTTGTGCACACTTCCATAATGATCAGGATCTTTGTTCGTTTTTATGTACAGTAATGACTGTCAGTGTTTTGATGTTTTATGCTCAGGTTTCTGCGACTTCAGCCGCAGGCCCCCCCCCCCCCAGCGCCGTTTGCATTGCTTTACCAACATTGAGTGAAATGTGTTTCATTTTTTCCTAAAGGAATGCAATATAGGCAACAAGCACCTTCAACTCTTGCTTCTGCTGATTTTATTTTATTTTAATGTTCAAGAGTTAACAGACTTGACTGGCTCCAGCTAGCTTGCTTCTTCTCTACGTTTCTGAGTGGCCGTCACATATATCCTTGCGCCTCCATTCAATCCTGGGCTGACAAAAACAGAACAGTTTTCTCCCAATTCATAAAACTCGCTGGCCCTGAACATTGTGCAAGGCTTCAGGTTATTTATTTTTTTAATTATTATTATTTTTTTCCGGAGGACATCTGTGTTTCACAGAGTTTTTTTTTTTTTTTTTTTTTTTTTTTTTTTTTTTTTTTGCTGTCTGTCTGTTTGGAGAGGAGAGCCGAGCCCTGCCTTACCAGGTAACAACATGCACGGCAGCTGCAGCAGGCAGAACATTATAGAAACTACTGTATAGCCTTACCTGCTCCCCGACAGCAGCGAATTCTATGAAATTCTGCGTTTTATTGTGGATTCAGTTTTGCTTATTAAATTCGGCGATTCCTTCCGTGTTTTCCACATCTCTGAAATCACCAAGCCTTACATCTCCATCGACCCATCAATGCAGCCATGTTCAAAGACTTTTGTCTTTGCCATTAGGGGTCATGACAATATGAATGCCTGACAGAAAATGACACGTGTGCCAGACATGTGCAGATTATGAACTTTTTTTTTTTTTTTGTCTTGTGGAATGAAATTTCTGATTAGAAGATGAACAGCTTGTATGAGTTTGTGTTTTTGATTATTTTCCTACTCTGTTTGTTTTGTCTCTTGTTGCTGTTTCTTCTATTTACATTTTAAAGCTCAAATTATAACCATCACAACATGTGAATACTTGTAATGTCTTCCCTCGTCTTAGGATTCTGGTCAGGATTGTGTTATAGGAGAGGAACATCGATATTTCTGATACACCTGATTTTCCAAATTAGATTTTTTTTTTTCCTCTCTTGAATACTAAAACTGTAATAACATTTAATTTTCAGATTTTTTTTTTTTTTTTTTTTTTTTTGCACATCTTTATGAGGGATTCCATCCAGTCTGTCCACGTTTGTGCATTTCATGTCTTTCTTGTTTGTTTCCTAGCTGTTGTTAATACATGTGTGTCTGTTCCCATATAGTGTCTTTTCCCACTGGTTACTCGGCCCTTGGAGGATGTTTTGGCTAGCTTGGATCCTGTGGAGTCTATGGGTGAGAACAAAAAGAAAAGGTCCTTGGCTCTGGAAGAGGTGACTAAATCGCCGCACAAACGGCAGCGACCAAGCAAAGATGGTGCTCTCCAACCACAGAGTGTTTCTTGCGTGCCTGTCGGCTCCTCAGAGCATTGCACTGTAACCCCTGTGACAAATGGACGCAGTGGAAACCCAAACACTGAGTGTGAAAAGGAGAATGGATACCACAAGGAAAGTCCAGATGCCGATACAGCGGAATGGGACGATGACGACGTTCAGAACAGCGATGATCCCGCTCTTCCTGCTTGCTCTGGCTCTGTTGGAGGCTCTTCAGACATTTTGTTGACTAGTAATGGAGCCGAGCCCCCTTCTCTCTCTCCTCACTTCGTCTTGTCAGATGTATCAAAGCAGAACAATTTTCCAGCATTGAACAGATGCAGGCGACCCAAATCCAGTCAGACTGTTTGTTCAGCTAATATCAAAACCCTGCCGCCTCTATGCAACAAGCAGACAACGTCTACAGAGAAGGAATCGCTCGTAGCGGACGTCCCCCCATATCCAGACGTTACCGGCCTCCAGTCGGACTGTCGGAAGTCGTGGGACAACCTTGTTTCTGTTCCAGGACAGTTTCTGTGGAAGAACTGTGAGAACCTGTGCTGGCTGGACTCACTGCTGGCTGTGTTGGTGAACTGTCGGAGCTTAAGAAAACTTAGACCTAAAGATGAGCCTCAGCGCTCGTCTGTGTGGCGGCTGCTGAGAGAACATGAAGACATCTGTGCTGCAGTCCTGGCACACCAGCAAACTGGCAGAGGTAATTTTATTCAGTGCCAATACAGTGTGTACGTGTGAAAATTATACCACGTATGTTTTAATAGTATTTAGTTTGTGTAACATGAAGATAATTTAATACTTACTGTTTTCTGTATTTTTATTTGACTGTCATTTAAAGGGCTAAATCACCTTAGTTTGATTTGACTTGTAGTTCATTTCATTGCTTAGATTTCATTTTTCTTCTTTGGGAGATGTTCAGGTTGTCCGGTGTGTGTTACCAAGACCATAATGTAGGAAACATATTGTGTTTGTGTTGACTGAAATTTTTTTCTGGCTAGATGGCGTTCCCAGGGTGCCAAGTCACGTGCTGCAAAACGCCCGCGTTGACCTGCAGAGTCTCAGGATGTCTGTTTTTAAGCTACTGCAGCCCAAATTGCACTGCAAGCTGGGTAAGAGCAAGTTAGTTTTCACCTGCCCGTAACAAACGTTCATATTTTTTGTGTTTATCGGCAGAGCGTCTTCTTGAGAGCTCAGTCTTTCCAGCCCTCATGCTATAAGCTGATATTTTTAGGTGTTGTGGTTTGATATTACTTCTTTCAATACATAGAGGAACAGCCAAAATAACTTCCTGTGGTTTTCACAACAAGAGCGCATCAAACCGTCACACATGCCTCGACGTATCACTGTACTTGATGTTCCTCAAAATCTCCTTCACTTCCTCACGTTTACACGTTTATGTAAGAAGTGTTTTTCAAAACAGCAGCACACATGGCAAAACAGGAAGCAGTGCAACACCCTTACAGTCTGGGGTTTTTGCAAGCTCCGTAGTTAAAGCCTGATCAACATAGAAATGGCTGCTGCAAATTCATATTGACATTTTGTGTATTCGATAAAAATGATCTCTAAAGGTTGGGGTCTGAAAATTTGAGCCTGGATAAGTATGGGATTTTGATATTAGGGAGGTTTTGGTGTTGATCATTGCATCTGTAGGACTCAAGATTCAATGTGAAAATTCAAAGTGAAGTAAAATCTAATGACTCCTTGGACATATATGTATATTTTTTTATAATCACCACACATGTACTACATTGCTGAGAGTACAGAGTCACGCTTCCAAATGGTTGTTTTCTGGTCTTCCCACCACTTCTATTGCAGTGCAGAGTGTGAGATGCAGTGGTTTGAAGCACGCTGTCACTGGACTCTTGAAGCAGCAGACACATGTTCTCTGGAGTGACGGATCTGATCTAGCAATGCAGTGGAAGCGGGTGTGGGAATTGCCAGGAGAACAGCATTTGCCTTCCTGCATTGTGTTTAGGCGTAAAGATTAGTGCAGAAGGGATTGTGGTGTTTTTCTGGAGCTGGACTTGGCTGCTTAGTTTCATTGGAAGGAATTTTTAATGCTTCAGGATACCAAGACATTTTGGGCAACTTGATGCTCCCAGCTTTATGAGAACGCTGGGGGATGGCCCCTTCCTGTTCCAGCATGACTTTAATTTAACTTTGGGATAAATTAGAGCAGAGACTGACAGTTTTCTTATCCAACATCAGTGTCTAACCTCACAAATGCAGAGTTTAAGCTATTAGAACTACAACAATTGATATAATGTCTGGGCCAACATTATATGAAACCTCATGGGTTAACAATGGGATGTCGCTTCAGGCCTGATATGCTGAAGGCAGACGAGCATTAACTTTTGGCAATATTGTGAATCTGCTTTAAAACCAGTGTTTGGACCCTGTTAATGAAATAGTGCCTTAGTGATCTAACAATTTTAAATCCCCGCTCTGTTTAATTTTACTTTTTGGATTTCATATTAATAACCGGCTACAGTTAAGTACATTAGCGACATTATCTCAGTCTCTGCCAATCTTCTGCTCCTCTTGGACGTGCCGGTTTTTCACATACATTGCAAACATCAGTGATAATAACTGTTACTCAACAAACTAGCATTTTACTTTAAGAGATATTTTAACTTCTAAAACATGCTACGTGTTTAGGGCTGCAACTAACAATTATCTTAGTCTTCGATTAATCTATCGATTATTCTGATGATTAATTGGACAAAAAAATTGCCACATTCTGTAGATTTGTCATTTAAGCCTTTTTATACAATGTTGGAAATACATTAAAAGATGCAAGAAATAATTCAGTTCCTTTTTTGAATAAGAAATGAAACATTTTATTGCCTAAAATGCAACAACATAGCATCAAGTGTTCCTTTAGTGAACACTTGATCATTTGTAGCAAAGAATGCATCTGCAGCTAAAAAAAAATCCTAACATCAACATGTGAAAAGATAAGGACTTTCTGGTTGATTTAACATCAGTACAGTGTTGGACTGATCTTTTCATTATTTTTGGATTAACCAATTAATTGGATAGCATAGATGCTTCAAAAGTTTTTATTTATTTATTTATTTATTTATTTATTTATTTATTTTTTATTTTTTTTTTTTTACAGAATTTGAATGAGGTGAAGCTAAAACTGCCACTTGAGGAGTTTTAGGTAGAACAGATTTTGGATTTAAGACTTAATCTTAAATGCTAAATCTAAATATTTTGTACAGTTTTGGCTTAATTACTGCTCTGAGTGTTTTGTTCTTTCTTTCTTTTCTTTTCTTTTTTTTTTTTTGAGTCTGTATATTCCAGCTAATGATTAACTGATTACTAAATTAGCTGATGATTTCAATAATTGATTCAACACAATGAATCCTTAAATGTGTTTATGAAAATTCACCAAGAATGAATAAACATTTGCTTCATAACAGTCTCAGATTTAATTGTTTTAATAACTTGAGTTGGTTTATGACTAAGAACTTTTTATTTTACTAGCAGATAAAAGCTTGGCTGAACTTCTGCTCCTCCTCAGGAGGCTTTTGAGCTCTGGTCGTCAGTTCAGGCTGCTTTCAGACCGACTTAAATTCATTTTGTGTGTAGTTGAGTGGAAATGTTGATATACAAATGAAACCACAAGTTTACATATAATAAAAGACACTTACACATTTTTTTTTTCTTCTTAATGTCTGAAATTAAATCAGACCAAACCTCTCTTGTTTTAGATCTGTTAGAATTACCAGAATTATTTCTGTTTGCTAAATATGAGAGAGAGAGAGAAATAGCATGTCAGTGATTTCTTTATTGATGTCTTCAAAAGCAAAAGTGTACATGTATTCTTCAGTATTTGATAGCGTTGCCTGACAACCGTATGCCAAACTTTGGGGTTTCCTTCCACAAGCTTCTCACAGTAGTTTGCTGGAGTTCTGGCCCATTCCTCCTGACAGGTTTGATTGCTCCCTCACTCGCACACGCCTTTTCAGATCTACCCACAACTTCTCCACAGGACTTTTTCATTGCCGTTCCAAATCATTGACTTTGTTGTCCTGAAGCCACTTTATAACCACTTTAGCTCTATGCTTTGGTCTTCCAAATGGAAAATGACTATCTGTGCCAAATCTTCAACTTCCTGGCTGATGCCTTTAGATGTTGCTTCAGTATTTTTTCATATGTTCTTTCTTCATGATGCCATCTATTTTATGAAGTGCATCAGTTCCTCCTGCAGCAAAACAGCCCCACAACATGATGCTGCCTCCCCCATACTTCACAGTTGGGATGATACAAGCGTCCCCCTTTTCCCTCCAAATGTAACGATGGTCATTATGGCCAAACAGTTCCACTTTAGTTTCATCAGAATGACGTCTCCAAAAATGAAGGTCTTTGTCCCTGTGTGTATTTGCAAACTGCAATCTGGCTTTTTATGTTTCTTGGAAGTAAAAGCTTCTTCCTTACTGAAAGGCCTTTCAGCCCATGTCACTGTCTGACCAGCTTCAACAGCATCTTCACAGGGTCTTTGGCTTTCATTCTCGGGTCAGTCTGCACATTTTGGACCAAAACACGTTCATCTGTGGGACACAGAATCCATCTGGATTGATGGGGTATGATGGTTGGACATAATGGTTTAAACAGATGAATGCGGTGCCTTCAAGCATCTGGAAGTTGTTCCCAAGGGTGAACCAGACGTGCAGCCATTATAATCCGTATTTTAAGATGTCCCACAACTCAAGCCAAATGCTTTGTGTTTTTACTTCAGCCAGTCTTCTTGGCATCTCACTTGCACGCAGATAAAATTCAGTCATCGTACTTCATTGTGCCATATTGTAAAAGGCTGAATTTGAGCTTTTAAAGCAGCTATTACGAAACATGTCGCATCTTGACTTGCTTTAAGAAGAAGGCAGCCAATCTTTTTCTTGAGTATTACAGGTAAAGAGAAAAACATGCTGATACAGAAGGGTGAGATTTGCTCTTTGTGTTTGGCTTTAAGATGTCATTTGTTTCAACAATGGTGTGTCGCTGCTGTTGCACTCATATCTTTGACATGCAATCATTCTCTGAGCTCTGTGTGTGTGTGTGTGTGTGTGTCTGTGTGTGTGTTTCAGGTCAGAGGGAGACTCCTGTTTTTGCCATGCCTCTTCTCCTCACTCTGGACTCCTGGGTGGAGCGTCTCTTCCGAACAATTTATCTCTGGGAGTTTAAGTGCAGCTTCTGCAAAGTTAATACAAAACAAAGGTAGGTGATGGTTTGTTTTAGGCACGAAATCAAACAGAAGCCTAAAAGTGAAACATCCTTAAGCTTAAAACGCCTAAGTTAATCTCTAATTGTGGTAGCATAATCTTAAAGTAAAATAATAAATATTCTAACCTGCAATTTTAGTACATTTATTCAACAGGAGAAACATCCCACTCAACGAAATAATGCTACAGTAACGGGAACCCCTGACAATTTCTCTGAAATAAGTTCAGTTCCTGCCTGGAGTTGGGCGCAGCAAGTTTCTATAGGAAGGAGATGCAGGCAAAAGGTTTTTCTGTGTCCTTGTGCTAAAAAATGTAAATGTGCATTTTGCTGCACTCTACTGGGACTTTAACTGGAACTGTGCGCTTTGGTGACATGAGACTAAAATTAAGCTTAGTAACAACAAACACTTCAGGTGGATTTGAAATGAAACGAAGGGTGACTGTGGGAAAGCAACCCATGCCCTCTGGGGAGTATGGTAGAGGTGGTGTGGTGCTGTGGGCCTGTCCCAAAGGCTCTAGGAATCTTGTTAGAAGTGCGTGGCAGTGTAAATACGTAAATATTAGACACTTAGAATAAAAATGTGATTACTTTTGCAGGAACTGCAAATTAATCATCATTTGGTTTTACAGTTGGATAAAGCAAAATAGGCAAATCAACACAAATGGTTCATCTTTCAGTTCCCCAGACATGAATCCTATAGAAAATATGTGGGCTGAGCTCCGTAGAATCATGCAGGGGGGGGGACTCAGGACTCTGGAAGATCTAGAGAAATTGTGCAAAAAAAAAAAAAAAAAAAAAAAAAAAATGGTGAACCCTCTTTTTATGTCCTCCAAACTTGTGAAATTCACATCATTAACTGCAGCACCAGTGTTTAATTTCTGCAACCGCTTTTTTTTGTTGTTTTTTTCTACTTAATAACTTTTCAAGTCTGGATTTTCTAAAGGATGAGTTGATTTGAACTTTGCCAGATGGGTAGGTACGCCAAGCATTTGAGTTTTCATGATCATCAAACTTTTATTTTAGCTATGGACTGTTGAAACATTTCTAGAAGTGGCTTCAACGAACTCAACATAACTTCAGCTATTTAACTGATGTGAAGAACTCCTTTCCAGAAAAGTAGCTTCTTTTCTTCTTGTAGCAGCTGGAAGTGATTTTTCTAGCTTTGATCTTTAACTAACAGTATCAAATGGCACTACACAAGCTAAAAAAAACAAAACAAAAAAAAAAAAAACTGATGGTCTAGTTTGTACTTTTAAAGTATTGATGTTGTGTATGCAGATGTTTGCAGATGTTTATGAGAACTTGGAATGATTTCCCTCACAGTCCTCAATGTAAATTGTATATTATAGTGGTGTTCCGACCGATGGGCCATCGATCATTATGACGGTTGCCAACACTCGCCCGTATGAGCGTGACAGTCAGACGGCTAAACAAATAGCCTGAAAAATAATTTAATTCATGGGGCGAGATGACCAGCCTGCCTCGCTGTTGGACCCCCGCTACGCGCTGCTGGGACGTAGTATTTCGAGCTCGACAGACGGTGTACTCTACAACTCTCACATCGAACGTCTCCTTTAGTGTGTAACTTTTACAAAATGTGTTTTGTTTGTTACATATTTATTAAAACTGTCACCATGTCATGACGGTGTAACATGAGACAGATGATCTGTGAAGAAGCAGAGCTCCTCTGCCTCCTCCCTGTAGCCGCAGCATTTATGACCAAATCAAAAAATCAACAGCCAATCCGTGTGACCGGTATCAATGAGCGGCAGCGTAAAACCTGATCGATGCATCCGTAACATTTGATGATGAATGTCGGCACTAATTTGGGTCGCTCCAGGCAAATGTTTGAGAGAAAATCTCCTTTAAAGAAGTAGAAAACACATTTTTCTGCTTGAACGTCCTTTAGTGTAACAGATTAATCAACGGATTATTTCATTTGTTGGATCTTTCTTTCTTTCACTTTTCAGGGTTGTAAAAACTCTCCCAACTTTCACAAATATTGTGCCCGATTGGACCCCTCTTAATGCAGCTCATTTTGCTCCGTGTAATGTGTGCCTCAAGAAGAACCAGATGAGGACAATGTTACTGCAGAGGTAAGGTTTACACTTATACATCCAAGGGTGTATTAACTGGAGTAAGTTCAACAAAGCTGGGCTTTATTTAGGTCGTCGGGTTTGATAAAACCCCACTTAAAGATCTTTTGATACCATGACTGTGAAATCCCCTTGACTCTGACCAGCATCCCCACATCATGATACTGCCTGCACCTGTTTTAATCGTGATAATAGTGTTTTCAGTGCTGAATACAAATGTATATTTTAGATCCTTTTTTTTTTTTTTTTTTAATGCTTAAAATGCAGAGTTCTGTCGCATGGAAACCCACCACATTCTGTTACAGGTTACAGTAGCTTGATTGAATGTCAAACTTGTGGAGACACATTCCCAACCTTTTCCCTCACGTCTTTTTGCAGTGTACCTCCAGTGTTTGCACTGCACTTCGTAGAGGGGCTTCCTCACAACAACGTCGGGAACTACGCCTTCGGCTTCGAGGGGAAACGCTACTCGGTGACCGCAGTCATACAGTACAGCCAGCAACTCAAGCACTTCGTCACCTGGATTTACACTGAGGATGGTATGTGTTAAACCGAGACGAGTAAAGATTAGTGGTTGTCTGGGAGTCTGAAGGCTGAGAGTTGGATTTCAGGTCCTCTCAGTTCTCAAGTCTTCATGTTCTTGTGCGTTGAATGTCCGTGACTCCGTGGAGCCTATCAGTGTGTGAATGTATGGTGAGCAGATTAGCAAATACAAGGGTTGCTAGGGTTTAGTTTTTCCATAATTTCTGTATCTATCAATCCATTGGTTGCTCAGTTTATTCATCCCTACATTAAGGAATTATTTGGTGTTGCAAAAAAAAAAAAAAAAAAAAAAAAAAGGCAGTCATGCAGTGGAAATTAAAGGCGTGCCACTGATCACTCTTGTTGCACAAACACTATTTTACAGCTAAGTAAAGTGGCTGACTGCAAGCCGACCACCCACCCAGCTAATGTACCTGCTATTATCAGCCTGTTTAGCGCCCACCGCTACTTCATAAAGAGCAGAAACTGGTGTAATATTCTGCACAACAAAAAAGTTGGATTGACATTTTTACTCAATTTTGTACTAATAATTATGTTATATATCTGTTAATATGTTAGATATCTGCTTTTCTGTTGGATATAAAAGCAATCAGATCATGTATACTAATATCATGTATATTAGGGGGAATATTTGTGAATATATATATGATTATGTATACGCTAATGTTTAGCTGAACCCGGCCCCTGTCTGATTGTCATGTTGGTTCCTTCAGGATTGTGGCTGGAGTATGATGATTTAAAACACCCTGCGTGTGAGACCTACCAGCACTTGCAGATCCCTGCTCAGGAGATGCACGTCGTCTTCTGGGAGGTGGAGGAGGACGCGCAGCCCTCCTTCTGCTCTCCGTCCAACACGTTTCTAGAACCTCCTCCAGCTGAGACCGAAGGTTTAAAAGGCTCGAGCACAGAAGAGCCATCAGCCCAGACTCCGGATCAGCCTCTTCTCACCTCTCACAACGACACCGACATTGTTTGTGCTCTGTCAGGAGACTGCAGCACCGACGTTGTAGACACTACAGTTCCAGCTGATGTTGACGCATCAATAGGTGCCTCCACCCTGCTCGACACCTTTGAGGGCCTTACACATAACGATATAATCACACTCACTCTGGTGGAGTTGCAGCCTGATTTGCTTCAGTCAGAGATGCCGCCTTTTCAGGAAAGCCAGCAAGCAGAAGAGCTGAGCGAATCTGTACAGACTGGAAAAGTAGCCTCTTCGCCAGACAGCTCCGTCCCTGCAGCAGGTGGAGACTTGTGTCCCAACACCGACGATGCTCAGTCTACTCTGGCCAGCAGTCCACGCGAGTCAGAGTCAGAAGACAACTCAGCGAGCGATCCCACGTTTGTGCCCGGTGCAAAAAGACGACAGGGCAGAAGACCTAAACTTGGGAAAACTGTCGGCAGGCAGAAAGGGAAAAAAGCAGTTTCATCCAAAGATGTTCCACAGAGTGCACCAGCCGAACCCTCAGAGCCACCCAGACCTGTTTGCTCTGCTCAAAATAACACAGCTCCTGTTACAGAGCAGACCTACACTGTGTCTTCTACCAACAACTCACCTCCGGCCATCGCTCAAAAAGCTCGCTGGTCCTACATATTAAGCAAACACCCTCTAAATCAATCTCGCAAAAGCATTTCGCATCCTCCTCTCACCCAAAACGGTGCAATGATATCTGAATGGAAGCCACCACATCCCGTTCACTCCACTCCCAACCCTGTGAGGAAGCCGCCGATTCCCTCGAGAGTCTCTGAAGTGCCACTCATTACAGAGGAAGGTAAAGGTAAGGGTCTCCCACCAAAACCTGCAGAGATGTACGGTGGCTTTGGTGCAAAGAACTCCAAACTGGGCAGCTCAAAGGTTCCTCCGGTTCTCAGTGACACTGAAACCCTCAGATACAAACTCTTGAAGAAACTTAAAGCTAAGAAAAAGAAGCTGGCAAAACTGAACCAGCTACTGGGAAACACAGGAGGGGCTCACCTGAGACCGGACAGCACCAATCTGAACTCTCCAAGCATCGTGAGCTCCAGCACCTACAACGGCTCCGCCTGCGACGACATCTTTTCCGAGCTGCTGTCCCCGGCAACGACGGCCAGCAGCCTTTCCCCAGACAGCACCGACTTCTTGGAGATGTTGGCTGGTGGGCAGGACGGGGCGAACCAGCTGGACTGTTTGGTTAAGGGTGCAGGACATGCGCCTCAAACTATCTATCAAACAGACCAGCATGAGGATCACAACTTCCTGGAGGAGTATCTCTCACAGTTCTAAAGCCAGCTGACACAAATCGAGGGCGTTAGTGCACTTTAGTTTTTTGTTTGTTTGTTTTCATTACCACTGCAAGCTACGAACACAGCTAACTGTAGAAACATATAGGATGGTTTTGTGAGCTGCACCGCCTGCTTGTTTATGTAGGAGTTGTGTATGACTGCAGTTATTACTTACAGCAGTGAAGTTAAATCATGGGTGGAGAAAATGTTTACTACAAATGTTTTTGTTTTTTTTACGTTTTTCAAACTTTGCACTATGGATTATACAGAAGGTTAAAGGTTGAAACTGTTTTTGTTTGTTTTTACAAATTACTTGAAGCTGAGAGGGTTTTACTGTTCATTAAATATTTCAAACCACTTGTTGTTTCATTTGTAAATTGTAAACCACCTTCACTCAGGCTAGCTGTTAATTTAATAAAATATTTATACTTTTTGATTCAGTTTATATTTACTTATTTTATCCTTTAAAGTTTAAAAGTTAATGTTTAGTTACATAGTGCACTTTCATATCTTATAATGAAACTACAATAGTTTATAGGTGCTTCACAGTCAATTAAAATATCAGAAATGTCTTGTTTTTTTTAATTTATCTGAAAGCAAAGCTCATGACTTACATCAAGTGAAAACCTGAACCCTTTTCTCTGAAAATATAAAAATCACAACAGACCAATTTAAAAAGTATTTTTAGCACAGCATTGTTATGTTGTGACCTGCTCGACTGCAGACAGATTTCCTGCAGACATTGACAAGCCACAAAAGAATCTGGTTGTTACCTGTGGCTGTTCACGCACATAATGAAATGTTTCGTGGAAGGAAGACGTGGGAAAAGTGCACAAGGATGATGGCTTATGAAATCAGGTCTAAAAATGTATTGCTCCATGCTAGGAATGTTATTTGATGCAACTACTGAGAAGTTGACTTTTTTTAATTCTAAGTTTTTCAGATGCACCTTCGACTTTATGTTTTGATCTGTTGATTCTACAGTGTAGGAAATAGTTAAATCCCAGGTTCACAGTGTGCTTAAAAAAGCAACAGGATTCTAAACTTGCAGTTTTTACTTCATCCACACTTTCTTAGTTACAATACACTAAACAGCGTAGTGTTTTTTCTGGGATATATTGTGTAGAAAACTCAAAGATGCAAAACATTAAAAGTGGTTAATCTACAGCTTGAAGCATGAAACTTTGTTGTAGTCAAGGGAATCGGCTATTGATGGTCCGTTTACTTTATGAGAGCAGTTAAGGGAGTCCATGGAGATTGTGTGAGGAGACTCAGATGTTTCCAAGCAATGTTACTGCAGCAAGGTCCTGAACAGAGGGTGTGGACTCCACAATGACCTCGGCTCTCCTCACTATCCTCTGCAGGGTCCTGTGTACTGGCGCTGAAGTAGAGCATTTAAACATCTTAAAACAGTTGACTCATCACTGGTGGGTTTGGGAAGTCTCAGAATTTAGATTACCTTTTTATGTACATATTCAAAGAACTGTTAAGATTTGCTTACCCAATGTCACCCCACCTGTAGCAAAAAAGGCATTATTACGGGTTCGGAATGTTGCCACATCAATAAATGTACAACATTCAGAATGGTAAGCCTGCCGTCAAGCACTACTACGTTTTGCTCAGGAGCGAATTAAGTAAAACATTTATACGAAAGCTGAGGTTTGAAGGAAAGAACAAAATAAGTAGTTCCCATACCGGGAGTCGAACCCGGGCCGCCTGGGTGAAAACCAGGAATCCTAACCGCTAGACCATATGGGACTTAATGAAATCACAGAGCAATATTATTCTATCGTGGTCGTTTTTGTGCGCTATGGCTATGGCGCTATGGTATTACATTCTGTGTTGGTCCGAGCTTCTAAATTACATTTCGTTTCGGTCCGAGCTTACTCTGATATGTCAATCTTCTGTCGCTTCATGTGGTGGGATTTAATATGGGCATTTTCATTTCAGAAGAATTCGCTATTATATATAAGATTTAACAGCTTTAAACTTTAAAATTCATTTTGAAAAACAGCTCGGTATTTGGTGGGATACATTCATTTCGTTGTAGGCCATGTCAAAGCTGTTTTACAACTGGAAAAACAAAGGAAGCAGTTTTTCCACATGCAGGCGCTGTTTGACTAAAAGTAAAGCTAAATCAGCTTTTGCATAAATGACATTTCGCTTTTCAGTCAATATGCCAATCAGAAAAGTGATAGATAGATAGATAGATAGATAGATAGATAGATAGATAGATAGATAGATAGATAGATAGATAGATAGATAGATAAGATTATTCTGGCAGCCCTTTGTGTTATTTAATTTAAGCATGAATCCAGCTGTTTTGTTCAGGCCTCAGAAGGTTATTAGGGGGAATATTTGTGAAGAAACGTTATGAAGATTAAGGAACACACCAGACAGGTAAGGAAGAAAGTTTCCGAAAGCATGGTCAGGTTATAAAACAATATCCAAGGCTTTCAACATCTTACTTTGCACTGGTCAGTTTATAATTTCATAATGGAAAGAATACGGCACATCTTTCAACTTGACAGTCCACCCAGTCTGGTAAATCTTCCCTCTATTTCTCAAAGTATTTTTTATTGAATTGAATTTCCAAAGTTATGCTCTTTGTTTTTTATCTCAGTCTACCAGATGTAGGGGAACTCAATATGGTAATTAGATGCTTTCATGAACAAAACTGACAGGTCCGACATGAGGCCTGCCAGGTAAATATAATCGCTATTTCACCAGAAATTAAAATATCTTGTGAACAAAATTTGCAAAGCATGAAAAAACACGTGTATGTGCGCATGAACTCTATACAATCTCACATAAACGCACACATACACACACAAGTTTTTATTTCTATCCATGTTAGTACTTTGTATTAACTTCCATTCATTTTAGTAACTGCATTTATGCCTAACCCTGGCATTTTCCCTAACCCTAATCATTACTCATCTATCTCTAGCTCTAACCTTAACCAAAACCTAATTCACACCTTATCTCTAAACGTAACCCCTAACCCTAAACAAGGGGGTCCACCACACCAGGATCATGCTTTGGCCCCCATAAGGCCCACTAGTCTTCAGAAGTTTAGTAAATATGCCAGAAATAGTCCTAAATATTAAAGCAAGTACACACACACGCACACACACAGAGACCTCTGTGTTGAGCCAGAGCATCATTTACCTAAAGAGGAAGCTAGAATCTATGTGTGTTTGTTGGAGGTGAGATAGCCGCGTACATATTGTCATAAAGGGAAGCATATGTGGATGGATTTAAATAGATGTTCCTGAATGTGAAAGAGAAGCATTGTCTTCCCAGCTTCAGCGTCCAGCCAGCGCATACGATTTTGTCATGGAGTCCTGCAAAGTGGTGGAAAACATCTACCTTCTGGTCATTGTCACACTCATCAGTGTTCTTCAGAATGGTGAGATAAAGACAATAGTTTTTAAAGAACTTTAAAAATGTAGGCAATAACAGTTTTTTTTGTTTGTGTTTTTAGTATTCTTTGCTCAAAAGGTTGAGAGGGAATGCAAGAACCGTAACATGAACACGTCAGCTTTTGAGCGAGTGTCTTGTGCAAAGTAAGATCCCTTTACTCAACTCTTAATTTCTATGTTTTTCCAGTGAAACTAGAAATACAATAAGATTACAAAAGATTACTTTGTGTTATGGTTGAATTTTAATTTGATTTTATATTACACCAAACTCACCGCTGTTCCTATAGTTTCCTTAACAAAAATGGTGGGAAAAAAGGCCAGTAACGAGCTTGTTTAAATGCCTGAAACACACATTTGGTTTAAAAACCTAATTTGCATTGCTGCTTGGATGAAAATATGTAATAAATGATTAATTAAAAAGAGGTTCATACTGCCAAGAAAACGAACGGGATGAGAAATACTGAATCCCATTTAGGAGTTTTTTTTTGTTTTTTTGTTTTTTTTTACATATTCTCTTCAGCTTTAAGTTTTTTATATCTATTGTTTGGTAGTGAGTTACATCACAGGCTTTTATCCGGTTGCTCCATTAGTCCACAAGCAGCAACACGCTTCCTGTTTTAACAGAAAACGTTCGAGCCACATCATCTCTTTTGTCTTCTGGGCAGGATTTCAAAAAAGAAATTGCTAATCTTCTGAAATGTTTTGGAAATTGTAAAGGGTTGTTTTTAAGGAAAACGTTTTTACAAAGCAGCTCAACAGTTTACATACAGTCATGGGTTCTTATGTAAGATTGGTTATTATAATGCTTCAAATTGTCTTCTTGCAGTGTATCTATTATAGAAGTGGTTATAAGTGTGAATGTAATTTGATGGTGATGAATTCCATGCAGCAGCCAGTTGGCTTAGCACCAAAATACATTAAAGACCTGTTCTCATTATATTAACTTTTTAGACCTCTCAGGTCCTCTGGTCTTCATTCCCAAAAACAGAACCAAACATGGGGAAGCAGCATTCAGCTTTTATGCACCTCTGATTTGGAAGAAACTTCCAGAAAACTGCAAAAATGCTGAATCACTGAGTTCCTTTAAATTAAGGCTGCAACCCTATTTGTTTAGAGCTACCTTTGATTAATAACAACTAGAACATCATAGTCTGTTTTTCAACCTCTCATCATTTTCTCTTACTTTCCCACTGCAGTGTAATGTTTTTTGCTTATTTTTTACTGTATTTTCCTTCTAATCATAAAGCACTTTGAATCGCTTTGTTGCTAAAAATGTGCTATACATATAAAGTTGCTGTGCCTTGCCTTGCCCTAGACAAATTTCCTTCGGACATTAAAACTTAAGCTATCTTTCTTATCTTACATTAGCAATAGTCTTAGAGTGGATGGAGCTGACTAACATGAGGTTTCTAGAATGGTCCCTTCTTGAACACTGTTGAAAATCCCTACAGTTTGCTTAAAAACTGAGATTATGCCAGGAAAATCCACCAGTTTAAATCTAGTGTAGAAATCCTTCCAAGAAGATCAGTCAAATGTGGCATTTGGATCTTTTGAAATAAATTATGTACACGACTACTTAAAAGTTTGGAGACAACTTCCCATTGTTTTGATTGAGAAGGTGTGTCTAGCTCTTGACCTTTAACCTTCACAAACCACTGATTCACAGGGAGGTCTTGATCAAGCTTTTCTTTTATTGCTTTGCTCACATGTTTCGTTCAAATTTAAACTCATGACTCATGAGTCTGAACATAAAAACGAAACCACAACTTTTCACTTTGGGATTGGTCACATCAAATATTAGCAAAGCAGAAAACCTAAACAAAAAATATCAAAACCTAATCAGACTAACATGCTTTTCTCTGCTGACTAACAGAGTACTCTCAGCTTTTCCTTCAAACTCTTGTCTGCAGCTTTTGACTCTTTGACAATTATTTTTCTTTGTTTCTACCACTGAGCAGTTAAAAATCTTTACCCAACAGCCATAAACTCATCTTCATTGTTGTAACTATTTTCTGCAACCCCTTAGAGATTTCTTCAGCTCATTATTGTAAATTATTTCCCTTTACTTAATTACAGTTATTGCTGATTATGTGTTCTCTGATGATCTTTTGAAAAAGAGATTTCTTTTTTATTTCAATTATTGTTTTTTCTCTCTCTCTGGTTATATGAAGACTAAGTTAACAAATACAATTTGTTCACTCATAGACGGAACTGCATGGATGCCTATCCCACTTTTCTAGCAGTGATGTGGTGTGCTGGAGTTTGTCTCAGTCAAGGTAATGATTAAACCTTGCAAAAAGGCATGCTGTTGTCATTCATTTTTACAGCCATGGGCTCTACCTTTAATGTTTCCTTAAAAGTAATTTTCCTAACAGTCTGATTCATCTGAGAGTACTTTTTACGTTTACCAGAATCATTTCCCACTTGCAGTGGCAGCGAGACAGAATGTACCTTTCTTAACATTAATTTATACCAAACTGTTTTCTTATATTTTATCTTCATAGTAGACCTTTCTGAAATGTTGGACGCTACTCAAATGACACCCGGATCATATATTTCATGACAAAAATGTGGAAAGTTACAGAATTTTAAAGTCATGGACACCAAATGGGCATGTTCCAACATATCACATCAGCTGATTTACTTGTTTGTGTGTTTGTTTAATAATCATCCCTACATTTTAATTTCTACATATTGAAACAAAATTCCTGAAATTCTACATGGGCTTAAGGTTCAAAATAGTTGTGGCCCCCCATCTGTTACCCCATACAAATCTTTCTGGAAGCACCCCTGCCACAAGGGTAATACCTAAATGTTTTAGCTAAGAGCTACTAAAACACAGAAAAAATACATTTAAAGAATTTTTCAGACTTCATAGGTTTTCCAAGGCTCTCAGATTGTACACTTGTCATTACATCTACACTATAGTAGATCATACAGGTGTAAAAAAAGTTTGGATAAGTTCAGCACACAGTGTATCATAAACCCAGCGTCTTTGCCCAATCTCTTCCTCAAGCACCAGCAGCCTTCGCTGGGATCATCTACCTTCTTGTCAGGCAGAAGTACTTCATTGGATATCTGGGACAGAGCTCTCAAAGGTAACCCAGCATACCCATTTATCTATTTGGTATTTAGACGCCATCTTTGAGTAATTATTTTATTGCACAGCACTCCTGGGTATCTGTTTGGAAAACGCATCATCTTCTTCCTGTCCCTGATGTGCATCGTGGGTATCTTCAACTACCTGCTGTGGCGCTTTTACGGCAGCGACTACAAGGAATACGTGGAAACCATCACAGGCGCCGCATCTGCTCTCCTGCTTCTCCCATAGCTCAGCATGTCACATAGTGAACATAAGTACTGAACACGTCAATGTTTTCAGCAGTAAATATTTATAATCTCTAATGGGGCTATTGACATGTTGGTAGCAACACAGATAATCCACACATACAAATAATTTTAAAAATATAATTATAATTTAATACAGATGTAATAAAGTGTAATGGCACAGAGAATAACAATTGGACACAAAGAAAAACTCTTAAAAAAGGCATAGACAGCTAAGAAAGTTCCTGACATTTGTCACCACTTTAAAAGCAAGCCTACGCCGTATCAGCAACAAACATCGGCTTGGTTTAATCCCAATTGAAAGGATTCTAATTTCCAGTGTATCATGCAAGAAGTGGGAAGCAAGAATCACGACCTCATTGTCCCAGAACCTACTGAAGGCACTGATTACAGATGTGTTTGTAAACTACTAAATGTTCCAGTAAACACTGCTGGGGCCACAACCTTGTGGTGGAAAGATCATTTTACCATAAACCAGCGACAACTAGGAGCTCCTCATAAGATTTTCTGCAGAAAAGTTAATCTGGAGAGTTGTATCAGAATCAAAGACCTGGCATTAACAGGTCCCTTTTGTCCATGAGAACAGTAAGCAATGAATGCTCACCGCGCAAAACTCTACTCCTGAAAGACGTAAATGTGAAGAAATTTTACTCCACGTCACAAAAACACCGTAACAGTAAAGTTTGAAGGCAGGAACATCTTCAAAATCAAATGAGTGGATTTTAGGGAATTATCCCAAATATAGCAATGAAAACTTTATAATAAAGCCATTTGAATGGACCAGACTAGAATTAAGCTGAAAATCTATGGACAGAATTGGAGATCAGTGTGTATAAAAGAAGTCCTCTGAACTTTTTAAACAGATTTTATGTTCAAAATCTTACCCAACCAATGTAAGGGAGGAGCTTCTTTATAGAAGGGCGAAACCGTCAAACACTTTAGTCCTTGATTTCTCCAAGCAGTTTCAATAATCATTCCACTTTAGTTACACTGTGGACCAACTTATGGTCATGTCTAAGTAGTACTACTTGAGTTGCTACCAAGATCTGTTAAGTTCATGTCAATAGCGTCATTACACACATTTACATATTCACTGAGTAAGCAGCTTCTTTAATAATCATTTCATAGCTCATGTTTCCCCACACTTATCCCAAAATAAATAAATAAATAAATAAAAAATAAAAAAAATTAAAAAGCTTTATTCATGTGTAAAAATTGTTTATTTGATTTTATTCAGCATATAAAAATATTCTACACATTTACAAAAACAAGTGAAGCTAATGTGGAAGAGACTCCAAACATGACCTCTGTTCAATCACTGTACAGTACAAACAACTGGGGGAAAAAAAAAAAAAGATTTACATGTTCAGATTTTTTATACACGTAATGACTGGATAATCTCAAAGTTTTTCTTTTCAGTCGTTGATGGTCCTTGTCCGCCCACTGAATAGCAGATGAATCCACAGCCGGCAGCTCAAACACCAAACTCCTGGCAAAACAGAGTTCAACAGACCTGGTTCTCATTCACTGACGAGAAAACTCTTCAGTTTTCTTAAAGATGCAGCAACAGATGTTGCTGGAAAACTTTGCAGATAAGATCTTTATAGTCTTCCTCATGTGTTTTTTATCAGTCTCAGCTGTAAAAAGACAATGAGGGATTAAAATTAAAATACTTAAATGTCAAATTTGATACGGCGTTTATAAGAATAACAGCTGACTTGCCTGAAATGACCTATTGCTGCGGCCGAACCAGTGAGGGAAGTCAAACAGGGCATCAGAGTTGTACTTGAGGGTGAAGGAGGCATCTTTCCACGTTGGATTATATTTCATCAGGTTCTCAGCAATAAGGCCTTCAGCAGCCAAGCTCTGCAAGATTTCACTCAAGTCAATCTGAAATGGAGGAAAAAAGTCACATTGAATTATCAAAACGATTTGCACCAGCAGCTCTCATTCAACGACAACCAAAACAGGAGTTGGGCGTACCTCCACCCTGTAGCTCTCTCCAGCCACGGAGGAGATGGTCCAATCCAGGCCTTTCTCCATCTGCCACTTCATCATCGGATTTCCACCGTCGATGGACAACACGTACTCCTGCAGAACTAAAACACACAATACAAGACATCTTATTTGGGACAAGTAGGAGTCTGTAGTTAGACATGGAAAAAAAAAAAAAAAAAAAAGTCAAAGTGACCTCAGCTCTGTGCTGCCTTTGTGTTCTGAATACTCCACCCAGCTGCAAGCTGCCAAACATGAGTCATCTAAACCAATGGTGCATGCAGCCAGATGAAAGACTCTGAAACTACCCGAGCTGCAGGATAAATACGATAGTTACCTCTGGGCTTTGTGGGCCCCTTCTTTTTGGCTTCTATCATGTTTTGATCGCAGAGAGAAACCAACACATAGATCCTCTTGGACAGCAGACTCTTCCTCATGCTGGTATACTCCCACAAATTGTGCATCACAAGTTCCCTATTAGAGAAATAAGTTTATATGAGTTTGTGCAGTTTATCTGTGCAGTATTATTAAACGTTTTTATTCTGTGTAATGAGTGTGTCGCTGTTCCTCACCTCCCCAGGGAGTTATGGAAAACTATATCAAAATCCCCGGAATGGAACTTATCGATGAGAACCAGGTTCCCTTCTCCGCACTGGACTTCGTAACCCGAGCCCGACGCCCCCACAATGAAACCCTTCGGTGGGTTTTTCAGAAACTGGCCCAGTTCAGTCACGGTGGTCCCGTTGGGCAGTGTGTTTATGGTCATGATGTCTCACTATCTGTTTCTGATCCCTTCTTTCAAACACTGACGTTCCCGTTTGCAGGACAGCTAAGGCAGCTGAAGCCGGAAGAACCCTTATATAGCAGCTGGCAGGTGCGTCGTAGCATGACGCAACTTCCGGATGTTGGATTACAAAATAAAAACTTGTAATCACAAAACAGCCTCACAGCCTGGGTTTGCTCACGGACATAATAAAGTCCAGAAAAAACAGGAAGAAGCATTTCATTATGTTTTTAAAAATGTATTAAAACTGTTGACTACTTTAATTAAAATTCGTATGAGTGGTAAAAGTGAAAGAAAACTTTTGGGGAAAAAGCAGGACATCGGAATATGTACAGTGCCTTGCAACAGTTTTCAAATTGATTTGATAAGAGGAACTTGGGCAGTTGCCCAGGGTGGCATAAATAAACAGAAAAAGAGCCTTTTTTAATCTCTCAGGTCAGGTTCCATATTGTGACTTCACACTCCAAACTGTAATGAAAAAAGAAAATGATACATAGTTTTTAACAAAAAAAAAAAAAAAAAAAAAAAAAAAAAAAAAAGATAAGGTATTTAGCTACTGTTACTCTGATGCCCTTAAATGAAATACAGTGGAAATAAATGTCCTGGGAAATCAACTTATTGATAAATAAATGGAAGTTAAACTCAGAATAAATAATTGACAGGACATGCAAGAAAAACCTTACTTTGTAAAGCAGCTCGGAGGCCCATGGTAGCTCTGGAAGAGCCCCAAAGATCGTCAGCTCAGGTGGGACAGTCTGTCCACACGACAACAAAGCCTAATCATGTGTTTTGACGGCCCAGTCAAAGTTCAAACTTAAATCCAATTGAATATCTGTGGCCAGACTTGAAAATTTATGTTTATAGATGCTCTCCATCCAACCTGACAGATCTTGAGCTTTTTTCCGCAGATGAATGGGTGACAACTACAGACTGTAGATCTGAAAAGCCATTGGAGATATATGTACAAAAATGTGGCTCTGCAAAGTATTCCCTCAGGGCAACTAAATACAAAACACAACAGAATTTTTAAAATGTCCAAAAATAAAAAAACTAAAAGGAAAATCTCTTTTAAACAAATTCCTACAACCTCACTAGTATGCCATTCTTTGTGTTGATCTATCACATAAAATCATAAGACATTACAGTTCTGCTTATTTTTTTTTTTATTTTTTTTGGAATCATTGAGGACCAAAAAATAAATAACAAGTAATACAATATATATGTTGCCAAATTTAAACATCTTTGTATTTATAGTTTTAGTTTAGTTTAGAATTAAAATTATTTAAATTGTAAGAGCAAATATTTTGTTTTCTAAACTGCTGTTCAGGCTGTGATGATAGACCATATCTTACATTTGACTGTGTTTTGTCAATTGTTGTTTAATTTTGTGCCTCAGAATCACAATAATTTTTATTTTGTGGTAGGATAAAACCTTGGGTTCAAGGAAAATTGTCTACCTTATCACACTTTTAACATGTACATACAACATGACAACACAGACAATATTATTTAAAATTGAGTCTTTACAGTGCAGCATTATTAAAAGTGTATTGAAGAGTGGTTGAATCAGTGAAACACAAAGAGCTTCCAATACTTAAATAGTTTTTTAACATGTATCATGACTTATCACGCTTTTATTTAAATGCCTAATTTTTTGCAGTTCTTACTTCATTATGCATGATAAACAACCTTAAATGGCCAAACAGTTTGTGGAACTTCCGAGCATACCAAGGCCCTCCACGAAATCAACACAAAGTTAATCAGTTTGTAAAACGGAGCTATATGGTCTTGGTTCCCAGAAACAAAAGCAGACTCTTAAACAAAGATGAACAAATAGAGTAAATCTTCCCGTACATAATATGTTGTCTTTTGTGTGAACAAGCCGTTCCATGAAATGTGACCGTATCCTGTTACAATGCATTGATTCATGATTTGTGTAGTCAGTTTGAAGAGCTTTAAGAAGTTGGCAATGCAGCCTTTATTTAAAAAAGAATCTACCTACAAAACAAAACACAAGTCAACTGCAGTGATGTGAGAAATCCACTTCAACAGTACTCCAACTCTAGCTTACATTGTGAAACCTATGGGAAAAAGGCTTGAGATGTGTAGGTGCAACTGTTTTTTTTTTACGATTGTTGCAGGGTGCCACTTGCAGGAATATTTCATACCCTGTAGTTTCTCAGATGTCAAATTTTAGAGTTTTTTCCCATCCTGAGTGTAAGTTTAAGTTACAGAGATGCAATTACTAAGCTGTACATATCCACTCTTAAAATGGACTCCAAAGCTGCTTTCATTTTTTTCTGCAGGTCTGGCAGTAATCTAAACATTGACTGGTTAGTAAATTTCAACAAAGAAAACTGTGATAAATGACAGTTAATTCATGATTTATCAGAGGGATGAATACATTTTCACAAAGCTAGGTTGGGTTGGATAGCATTTTTTTTTCTTCAATTACTCAAATCTTGAGCTGAAAAAAACTGATTTTGGTGTTTACTCAGGTTCACTTTGTCTCATATTAAAAGTAGTTTGATGATCCTAAATATTTAAGTGTAACAGAAAAGTGCAACAACAGAGTAAATCTGTAAGGGTAAATACTTTTTCACAGCCCTGTATAACTCTGGAGTTATTGGCACCACTCGTGGATTAGGTGACAGCTTATCAGTTTATCTTCCATCCTGGCCAATTGCAAACAGTTTTTGTAACCCTTTCCACTTCCTGTAAGATACTCACTCATAACAGACCTGTCCTGTCTGCCTTGCATTACCAGGAAATAAAAATTCATGCTGTTTTAATCCACATATTGGTAACACCTGTAAAGATGATAAATTTGATTTTTCTTGGACTCACACTAAATATTTTGTATCATTGCCTGATCTAAATTTGTATTTTGTGCAAATTAATTTGAATAAGTATCTAAAAATACAAACGGTGTGTGTGTGTGTGTGTGTGTGTGTGTGTGTGTGTGTGTGTGTGTGTGTGTGTGTGTGTGTGTGTGTGTCTGGTGGCAAAATAGATATGAGCCTTTCTCCAGTCATTCAGAAGAAAATATACGCGTGTCACATTTCAATCGAAAGAAACAAAAAAAATCACAAGTTTATTGTTCCTAGACGCTCAGATACACTTAAAATAAAATATACATTGTCACGGGTGGTTTTGTTAAAAAATGTTGCGTTTTTAAAAAATCATTGTAAGGTTAAATTGTACTGTAAGTTGTCAACAGAAAACAGGTTCTTGAACAAAGAGAGACAAATTCAACAAATAATTTGGGTAATATAGATCACATGACTACCCTTAACATCATTATGTTGCATTAGTGTGAGCAGTCTATTCAGTGAATTGTGATTTTCTAGTTATACTGCAGAGCCAGTTATTTTTATGCCTGGCCTCACCTTTAATGTTGGTATTATTGCCAAAAATAATAAAACTACAATTGTTTGACAAATCACCTGTTTGTGCTACAGCCTGTCCTTGTGCACACACTTCAGAATTATTTATAGCTCCTTCACCTCACATGATTTACACACGTAGACAAAATTGTTAATACCCCTCTGTTAATGACCGAAAACCCCACAATGGTCACTAAAATAACTTGAAATTGACAAAAGGAATAATTAATAAAAATTTACTGAAAATTAACCAGTGAAATTCAAACATTGTTTTTAATAGTGGCTCAAGAGAATCATTAAAAATAAAATAAAATGCATCGTCCAAACAGCATGTTTTAGCTCCTTTCACAGATGTTCAATAGGATTTAGATCAGGGCTCATAGAGGGCCAGTTCAGAATAGTCCAATGTTTTGCTCTTAGCCGTTCTTGGGTGTTTTTAGCTGTGTTTTGGATTATTATCCTGTTGGCAGACCCATGACCTGTGACTGAGACCAGGCTTTCTGACACTAGGCACATTAATTTCCAGAATGCCTTGAGATTTCGTTGTATCACAGATACAAAACACCCTGTGCCACCCTGTGTACGTCTGAATAATATGTGCACCTGTTGCCTCAGGAGCATCAAGCTGCTTGGAGGTGGTCTTATAGTTTGTACCTTTAACATGCGTCTCTACAATTTCCTTTCTAATCTCCTGGGACAACTCTCTCCTTTGCTTCCTGTGGTTCATGTTCAGAGTGGTACGCCATGTCACCAAACAGCACTGTGACTGCTTGTCACCCTTTAAATACGCACACTGACTGATTACAAGCTTGAAGACATCTGTAATGCTAATTAGAGGACGCACCTTAGTTTAACATGTTCCTATGGTCAAATTATTTTCAGTCTTTTCTAAAGATACCATCATTTTTGTCCAGGCCTCTTTCATTAGTTGTTTCTTTTAAAAATGATTCTGTTGAGCCACATTTCCAAAGCAATGTCTGATTTTCATGGGTTAATTTTCAGTAAATGTTTATCTATTATTATTTTTGTCAGTTTCAAGTTATTTCAGTGACCATTGAGGGCTTTTGTTCATTAACAGAGGGGTACCAACTATTTTGTCCACGTGTGTATGTGAACCTTGAGTCCAAATATTTGAATTTTTTGTTTGTTTTGTTACGTACATCAACAGCCACCAGGTAACATGATTGTGCTATAAAATGGTAAAATGGAAAATACAACCCCCTCCCCCCACTTAAAGCACTGTTTAAAATTCATGCAACTTTTGTTCTAAAGCAGTCTATATCAGAATAGACAACTTGTAACCAAAATTCTAAAAGTTATTTCTAATTTTTGGTATGAAGTTTTTTAGACACACTAGGTAACTAAGGAATGGAAATGAGTTATATTAGTATTAAAAAGCAGTATGTCAAATTTAGGTAGAACTATAGAAATGTGGGACAACATGCAGGTTACTCATTTATTGTGAAACTTTCCCGTTCTATGTACCTTGATCTTCATATGGTTGTTATCAGCAGTGTTTTGATACCAGTCTTGAGGTCAAAGTGTGAACTGTATTGGGTTTATGGAAGCAGAAGTGAGGAATGCTTGGAATTTTGTTGACAAACACAGTAAATAACCTTAAGCCTTAACTAGGTTGTGCAATAAAAACATATTTAGACTAACTAATGTCTTCTACAACTGCTATATCAGAATAGACAACTTGTAACCAAAATTCTAAAAGTTATTTCTAATTTTTGGTATGAAGCTTTTTAGACACACTAGGTAACTAAGGAATGGAAATGAGTAATACTAGTATTAAAAAGCAGTATGTCAAAATTAGGTAGAATTTTAGAAAAAGTAAATTATGTGTGTGCATTTGATTATGCAACTTTGAATCAAAAGATTACAAGAAATATTATGCAATAAAAATATATTTAGACTAACTAATGTCTTCTACAACTGCTATATCAGAATAGACAACTTGTAACCAAATTGCAAGTTGTTATTTCATAAGTACACACCCTAATACAATATATTTTTTTTATCATCAAACAAGGGCTAAAAGCTTCTAGGACAATACAGTACTGGGATGTTTTTAGTATTTAGCTGTATTTGAAATACTATAAAGATAAAAAAAAAAAATCAATGACTGCTCAAAATATATATTTTTACTCAATTTAAAAGTCTTGTTTGAGCTATATGTTTTTATTTTTTGTACAATTGTATATAAATCCAGGCATTAAAGGCTTAGTTATTGACCTTGCCTCTGCCTGCCAGTTTTCTTCCCTTCACAGTTGTTTCCTATCACCTGATTCTCCTCTGCCCTTAGTTGTTCCCACTTACCTCTGATTAGTTCTTCTGGTTTGCTTTGTCATTTCTACCTCTCCTCAGTATTTCAGTTCCTGGATTTGTTAATGGATCCTTTTGTTAGGCCCAAAACACATCACTTGCATCTGACTTTCCATGCTCTGTTCATATTGTTGCTTGACGCACAGGCAGGGAAACAGAAAGCTACTTGAACAAGCTCGCTGTTTCACGCTTTCGTTTTTTCTGTATTTCTGAGGTCCTACCATGGGTAAGTACGTTACTTTTTCTGGGAGTTAAATATTTTAGTTTGTACTTTTCCCCCAAAGTGGATGTGCTTTGCTTTGCCACTGTGGCTGACTTCCCGTCTCACTCATGACATTTCCTTCAAATTGCTGTGTAGCTCTGAACAAAATAGACCTCAGGTCTATCTTGGTTGGACAATCGGAGGGGCAGTCACAGCAAACCACATGTTCTAATTGCTGTGTACATCATCTGACCCGACTTTTCTGTCGTATTGGATCATAAAAAGGATCTGGTGTGTTTTGGGCCTAACTCTGCTGCTTTGTTCATTACCCTGTGTGTTTGCTTTCCAATGTTCCAGGACATGGTTTCTCTACATTTGTTCTGCAAGTTGTTTTATTAAAATAATACACTTCACCACAGTTCTGCTCTGCAGTTGGGTCCTTTTCTAA
This sequence comes from Anableps anableps, assembly GCA_014839685.1. Taxonomy (NCBI): domain Eukaryota; kingdom Metazoa; phylum Chordata; class Actinopteri; order Cyprinodontiformes; family Anablepidae; genus Anableps; species Anableps anableps. The sequence continues at coordinate 19,622,663 of CM026078.1, read as the reverse complement.
CTTAAAACATGACAGTTGGTTTGTGACTATGGAATAAAAATGAATAAAGCTGAAAAATAACCAAAAAGAATATTTCCCAAAAAAACATCTGGATGATCTTACCTTTTTTTTTTTTTTTTTTTTTTTTTTTTTCCCAATGCACTCACACTAATGCAACATAAAAATGTTTTTTTTAAAAGAGCTTGATTACAATGAAAAATGACTAAAATTTAAATTCTTAAACATGGATGAAGCAACACCCTTTTCTGCATTAAACAGGCAAGACATGTATTCTTGAAACAATGTACGGTACGTCCAAATATGCCAAAGCTCGACTTGAGGAAATCAATAACTGCAGCCTATAGATAAATGTTATGGTTTAACTTATTAAAAATAACAGCATGGAGACTTTAAGAGGGACACTTTTAAGATATAACTTTTGCAGAATGAGTTATGTGAGAACCTTTTTTTTTTTTTTTTTTTTCTTTTAAACTGATATTTTATGTATACAATATGTTCCATAAAACGTGATCCAAAGCGAACAGCTGCACTGCTATATCTACCTCACCTGTTAGTTTTACAGCTTCACCTTGTGTCAACAGTCAAGATGATTTATTGCTCTTCCACTTCACCTAATATGCACAAGTATGGAATACTCACATTGAAGTGCTCCTGAGATCTACCTGAAAGGAAAATCCATGCTGGTTTTATTTACATATGTTTAAAGCACATGTGATGTCTCCACAAAATGAAATTTCATTTTCCTTGATTTAACAGAGAAGCCAATTTATCTGAAACCAGTTTTTTGCAAGGATTTGCAGTAACTTCAGATCAGCATTTATAGACTGGATTTATATTTAGAAAATACAATAAAGATACTTTATTTGTCCCCTTGGGATAAATATTTTGCAGAACCAACAGCAGTCACAGACATCCAGACATAGTAGCTTAAATAAAATCAAACAAAAAGGTTATGATTTTGTGTTTAAAGGTTTTACAGCATGAGAAATAAGACATTTTAGGTGTTGTTGTTTTTTTTTTGGAAATGGGGCCATATAAAAAAAACCCAATTCAATTTAAATCATGTTGTTTATGTGGCACCAAATGTCATCTTGAGCCACTTTGTGAGATAAACGGATCCAATTTATGTCCAAAAGTATATAAACTAATCAGCCATGATCTGTAGCAGCTTGTCCAAGCAGAGGAGCTGGTGCCTATCTCCAGTGGTCATTGGTTGAAAGGCAGGATACACCCTGAACAGGTTGCCAGTCAATAATCAGAGGGAAACACAGTCACACAACCATGCACACACATACTCATACTTAAGAGCACTTTAGAGAGCCTAATTGACCTAACAGATCTGTGGGAAGAAGGCAGAGTACTTGGAGAAAACCCACACATGCACAGGGAGAACATGTAAACTCCATGCAGAAGGACCCCAGGCCGGGAATTGAATCCAGGACCTTCTTGCTGCAAGGTAGCTTACCAGCTGCACCAACCAGTCAGTATAATACAATTCAATCCAATCATAGGAACAGGTTTAAATTCAATTACATACATTAATCCTATAATACAGAGCAGTAATATTCAGTTTATAAAGCCAACAGGTTAAAATGTTATTCATACAAGAAAGCTGAGGCTCTTGCATCAAAACACTGACTTTGCAGCAAACCTTCCTGAGCGAGTTTGTGGAAACAATACGCACTTGATCTACAAATCCTTCTAATGCTCAAGAGTTAGTTATGGAGTACCACAGAGCAGAGTGCTTGGTTGAGTTAATTTAACTAAATATCCTTGCTATTTGGTAATATTATTAGACAAGAACTAGACACCTGAAGTTTAATATGTCACTCATCTCCAAAAACGAACCTAGTTCTGCCTATTAAGAGCATTTTGCTCTGAAACTACACCAGTGCCCAGCAAGTGAAGCCTATTTTTTTTTCCAGAAATGTTTATTCCATCACCTTGAACTTCACATGATGATACCTATATTCAGCTTTCATAAAGAAAATGGGTACATGTTTGCTCTAAACTCCTGTCAATAAAATTTTGCTTTGTCTTTAAGATGTTAGCTGTGAAAAAAACTACAGAGTGATATTACTATATAACAGCATTGCACAGTTTTGTATGTTTTGTGTTTTAATGTAAAAATCTTGCTAGATTTTACTTCTAATCCCATTCCTGAAACTTTTCTGGCAAAATGGAAGGGTTTTATCTTTGAATACCTGCTGGCTTTAAAAACATGGTACTTTTAAAGCCTGATTTTATTGTCCTTTCTAATTATTTGATAAAATGTTACCTCAGCTGCATGTGTTACATTCTGTGCACACACTTTCTTGAAGCTTTCTTGAAGTGCACACACTTCACATTTCTTTAGAAGAGGCTTCACCTGACTTATGCAAAACACATGTAACTCAAAACAATGGTTTTTATTAGAGAACAAGTAGATCTAATCTTCTGTTTGGGCCTGTGGTAAACATTTTGCTCGCTCTTTTGTTCCAAGAATCTTTTTGTTATGGATGTATGGTTTTGTGGCCTTGTTTTATTTTTTTTTTTTTATCTTGCTCGGCTTTTCTTATTTTTTTCTACCTAGCTTACACACTCACTGCAATAAACAATCATTGATACCATATAAGACTGGCTCCAGTCACACATAGTCACGGATGAATTGATACAGCAGGTCAACACCACTTCGTGAGGGTGGAGAATGAGGCAAAGATAAAGCAGAGCTCACATTCCACTCTTGGCTTCTATCGGTTTCATCCATAAGAGGGGAGCCCAACGCTGGGACAGTGACTGACTCTCTGTATTCTGTTCCAATTTATGATTGTACTTTGCATTATTTGTCCTTATTTAGCATTAAATCTTTGTATATATAACTAGTCATTTCCTCATTTCTTAAGGTTGGGTAAACTAAAATAAAACTCTGGTCTGGTCTCACCTGGAATAAAGAACCTGGGGTTGTGCTGGAAGGAGGAGCAGACGTAACATTTTAATAAAGGGAAATTAAAATAGGTTATATTTTGATCTATACATAAGTAGTTACAAAGACTAATTGACCTTTACTAGATTTTAACTGACTTGTTTTCCATTCTGTTGCATAGATAACCCATGACTTGCACGAATAGGCTCACACTCAAGGTGCCATTATACTATTACTTGATCCCTGAGTTGAAAGAATAGGAGAGATTTGATATAATATAACATTTCAAGCAAAGATTCAAATACTTCATATCGTCACCGGTAGAATGTACAAAGTATATAAAATAAACATTAAGAGTTATTTTATTATAGGATGTTTTTTGTTTTTTTTTAATGTATTTTTTTGTTGTGGGTCATAAAAAAAATCTTCAAATTAAATAAAATATCCCTTGATGAAACACATTATACGACATGCTGCACTGTCATATCATGTTTGGTAAAAAACAGAACAAGAATCCAGAAACAGTCATCATAGGTACACCCAAAGATTAATAATTCACTAGGCTGAACTACCTTTTCCAGTTATAACCAGAAACTGACTGCCCTCTCTTTAACCTGGTTGGTCTTTTACTTGTTACTGACATACAACTAAGTCCTCACATAAAGTTGCATCAGTCCTTAAGATCCCAAGTTTTTGATTAAGCACAGCCCTCATAAGGTCCTTCTTTTCAATAAAGTCAAGGTGATGTCTTGACTTTGACTAGACCATTGCAGCACCTTGATTTTTTATTTATTTATTTATTTTTTTTTTTTTCAGCCATTCTCTTGAAGATTTGCAGCTTGTTTATAACATATTTGTTCTGTTACGTGACCTAAGGACCAAGGCTGGATGTTGGACATATGTCTTTACTTTTGTCTTTACATTTGTTTCTAGAATATTGTAAAGTTCATTTTAGACTCAGTGTCTGCAAGGGTGGTGTCTAAAAAAAAATAAGCACAAGTAATTTCCAGTAAATCAGTGTGTTTGACACTCATGTTTGTCTAGATGAGATGTGTTTGCTTTACACTAGGCTAGGCGCTGAATGTTATAGTCAAACATCTCAGCTTTTGTGTCCCTTATCTGGAGGACATTGGTGAACTAAATTATGCAGTTCAACACTTTATTTTGGCAAGACTGCCCCTGTTGGTCATTTTAGGTCATTATCACCAGTGAGTTAGTAATTTTCCTCCCTAACATGTGAGAAGATATTTGTTTCAAAGAGTACCTCACTGCAAAACATTTTAGAGTGAAAAACCAAGTCCAGCTCCTCCTGTTTAATGTTTTTTGTTCCAGTTTAACCTACATCCTTTACTTCTTTCAAGTCATCTGTCTTGTATGTCCAAATATTGGTTAACTGCTCCCAAATTAGGAGTGACTCTAAGCTTTGAGATGTAGATGGAAAGCAGGGGATTTTAGCCTGAGAAGTCAGGGCCGCGCCCCTGTGACAGTTTTCAAAGGGACAGGTGCTCAGTTGGAGGGCGAGTGAAAATCCAATGGTGCCAGATAAAAACTGAAACCCAGAACAATATTTTTTGAGGTTTATGCTGTCTTGTCAGGCTGGGGCAGGCCCTGGAGTAACTGATTTATATTTAAAAATGGAGTCCTATGAAAAACACAAAAAATGTCAATGATGTATGCAAAATAATAAATAAATAATCTAAGTTTTTTCAAAGACTCGATGTAATTTTTTTTCTGCTCTTTCCCCCTCTTGTATGCAGTTTCTTGTTGCCTCTGCAGACCAGTTTGTTGTCTCTACAGATATTGAGGTATTTATATTCCTCCACAACTTCTTCCATTATAAAAAATAGTTTGACAAATTTTTGCTTTTGCTAAAATCAGCAATATTTTCCCTAGTTGGGTTTACATTCAAGATAAATAATTATTTCCACACAATGCCACAAGGAGACTTAATATTTTTTAAAAAATTCTTAATATTAAAAAAAAACAAAAGAACTGATAATTGATTTTAGGAAAGGAAACAGAAGCCATCAACCTCTTTTTAAAAATGAAGCTTGTGTGGAGATTGTTCACGCAATTAAATTCCTTGGCATCTACATTTCAGATGGTCTGTCATGGTCTCCGAACTCTCTTGAAGTTGTCAAAAAAACACAACAGTGACTCCACTTTTTGAGAATCCTGGAGGAAAAATCAGCTAAGTCAAAAACTGCTGATGTCCTTTTACTGTTCGACAGTTGAGCCTGTCATAGCGTATTCATTTCTGTTTGATATGCTTGATATTCGGCTGCGGACAAGAAAGGCATAGAGTGAATCATCAAGACGCCAGAACAGATCATTGGGTATCCCAGCTCTTCCCTGCAAGAAATTGCAAGCAGGCATATTTTATCAAAAGCCAGAAACATCATCAAGGATATGACCAATCCTGGATATTTTCTGCTTGAACTGTAACGTTCTGGGAGGCGTTATAGAGTGATCAAATCTTGGACTTCTAGATTCTCTAAGGGCTTTTTTCTATTTGCCATATCTGTAGTAGATAACCCCCGATTCTATTTACCTTGTCATTTTATTTTGAGTGAATGTATTTTAATTGGTGTAAGTTTAAATTATTTATGCGATTTTAATTTCTTTAATGTCTTACTTTGTACCATTGAGTTGCATTTCTATTTCAGTGCAATGACAATAAAGGCTTTCAATTTTTGAGGCCTCCATCTGTGTCTTCTGAAATTTCTGACAGTAAATCAGAATGAATTATGTTAATTTCCCTGGAGAAATGAAAGAAGACGTCACTAAGACTACTGCCTGCTTTGTCCTGATAAAGCCTTGTTTGTTGAAGCAGGTATGTGATGGTGGCCTTAACTCCCAACCCTATGATGATAATCTAACTGCATTGGGTCCTAAAAAGTGATTTTATTCCTTCTCAGAGGGGCCAGGAGGAGTTATTCCTTCTGATGTATGATAGTAGGCTGGCAGGTGATGTCCTCCACAGCACTGGAACCTGGTCAGGCCAAGGTTGAATAGGTGCTTCAGAATCCCACATAGCTGGGGAGCACAGTCCTTTATCACTGCAGAGGAATGCGGCCCACTGAATGGAGAAATGTTTTCTCTATACATTCAAGTCGAGATGCCTGCCTTAGAATAGGCTTAACGTTTTTTTAATAATCATTCTTTATCTATATCACGCCTGAAAGCACCTGCAATCAATCACCGTTGTAGTGAAAGACATCGAGCTTCTCCTTGTTTTTTACTATTATTTTGAATTTCAAACCTTAAAATCGAGCTGTGGTGTTTTTCACATATGACAGTGTCCACTAGAGGCCGCTACAGCTTAGCAGTGACCAACCCTCGCTTTACTGGCGAGTGCACTGGCAGCTCAGTCAGACCAGGAGGGATGTAAGCCTGTCTCTCCCCGGTCGGTAAAGCATCAGCCACGGCTGTCATGTCTCAGCATAATGTGGTTAATGGTTGTAAACTGGTCGCTGTGTTTTTTCTTTGGCTCGGTAAGTGATATGAATACTGGAATTACACGGCGTCAGTGTTAGCTAACTCGCTACACCAAGCTGGAAACAATCCGGCGGACGAGCTGCTAACGACCGGAAGCGGCACTGATTTGAGCTTCAAAGTTTAAGTCGTTGTTAAAGTAAACTTAAAATACGTCGGTTTCGCAGTTTTGTTTAGTACGTCTAAAACATTTTTGGGCGTGTGCTTACCAGTTTAATTCACTCAGGAGATTCACCGTCTTATTGATTGAGTTGAAAAATTTTGTTGTTTTTTTTTTTGTCATGATAACAGAAGAGGAAATTATGCCTCTGTAGTGTTTGGAAACTTGACGCATACTATTACCATAGTTTTCTATCTATCTATCTATCTATCTATCTATCTATCTATCTATCTATCTATCTACCTATCTATAAACATCAGAAGCAACTTATATAAGTGTTATTAAATATTTCAGTTGCTGTCAGCTTGTAGAGATAATTTTTTAAAAACCTGTTTAAAGCATTAAAAGTATTTATTTCTTTGCAGGAGTATAACAGATGTTTTTTTTTTTAACCATGTGAAAGGTTCATGGCTTAATTATTATTGCTGATGGGTTTTAACACATTCAAGGCTTTGAACTGTGGTCAATATGCTGTTGCTTGTTACTGAATTTGAATAAGCTTGTGTTTTAAAGCATCATTTTAATACTGAGAACAATATAGTGCCTCACTAAAGCATTTATAACCCCTGAACTTTAACACTTTTAAAATCAAAATCTGAAAGTGTGGTCAACATGCGTATTAAACCCCCTATACTCTGATGCTAGTAAAAAAAAAAAAAAAAAAAAAAAAAAAAAAATCCAGTCACCTTGGTAAGTTGAGTAAGCTTGACTGAGTACTGTAATGATGGGTGTCCAGCTCCAGTCCTCAAGGGCCGGTGTCCTGCCAGTTTTAGATGAGCCTGCTATTTCAAAATAATATTACTCAAGTAGAAGTTAAAAGCATGGTGCACTAAAACTACTCCTAGGTAGATTTTTTTTTTTTTGCTCAAAAAGTTACAAAAGTACTTGGTAAATGTAACTAGTTACTATGCAGTTCTGTATAAACAGTGTGCCTAGTTTTGAGCTCCTGATGGAGAACTGTACAATTCATTATCTGAAAATGGAGAGCATATGGCATAACTGCAAACCTCCCTACCATGGCTGTTCACATGAAATGATAGGCTGCGAAAAAATAGCATTAATCATAGAAGGAGCTGAGATGACTGTGGTGACTCTGAAAGAGCTGCAGGGTGGGAGAATCTGGGGACATTCAACCTTCTGGCCTGGTTGCAAGACTCTAAACGTGTCAGAAAACTAACACTAACAGCAAATCACTCTTGCAAACACCATCTTCACATGGAGGCCATTGATGTGGCAGCATCATGCTGTGGAGATGCTTTTCTTCAGCAGGGAAGCTGGTCAGAGTTGTTGAGAAGGTAGATGGAGCTAAATAAAGGGTGTGAGATTGGGCAGTGAGCCTAAGCCAAAGCCATAGTTGACTAGTTTGGTTTGATTTTGATTGTGTGGTTTACTTGGGATGTTGTCGTCATCCTGTGTGAATTTTATGTCAATGACATGCATGAAACATTTGAAATGTTTATACTGAGAAAATCCTTGACAAGTTCAGTACCTATTTTAACTGCTGTAATATTTTGAATGTTAAACATCCATCTTATTCATAAAAGCTTGCCTTTTAGCTTTAATAAGAAGTCATAGAGGTAACACTGACAACTTTCTTCCATCTTTCAATGATGTTGTCTCTTTTTACTTAAATCAGTTGAAAGTTGGCCTTATTTAAATTTAAATTAAATAGATTACAATTATTATTAGCTTCTGATGGTTTTCTTGTAATCATTTTTTAAAGCTGCAGTATGTAACGTTTATAAATTTTTTTTTTTTTTTTTTTTTTTTTTTTTTTTTTTTTTTTTTTTTTTTTTTTTTTCATATTTGTTGGAACCGTCACTATGTCGTGACAGAATAGTATGGGACAGATAATCTGTGAAAAAAAATCAAGCTCCTCTGCCTTCTCCCAGTGCTCCCAGTGCTATCCAGAAACAACCAATCAGAGCCAGGAGGCGGGTCTTAGCGCTGCCAATCACCGTCTATGTTGTGCTGCTCATGCCCCCCCCCCAGTCCGTCCCCCCTTTGGTCTCTGCTGCGCCGCAGCTCGCAGAGACTGTAGTGAATGCTCAGGCTAGTTAGCATGGCCACCAATCACAGCGGAAAAACATTTTTCTTTAACGGTAAGTTGTTTCTCCGCCATTAGCACATTGAGCAGCTCGTACATGAGGTTGATTGACAGCGCTAAGACCCGCCTCCTGGCTCTGATTGGTTGTTTTAGGTCGGAACGATTCGAGGCCCTCGAAGACTCCCTAAGACTACAATAGTGGCTTAGGGAGGAGCTGGAGGAGATCGATTTTTTTCACAGGTTATCTGTCTCATAACATACTGTCACAACATGGTGACAGTTTTAACAAATATGTTAAAAAATAAAAAATAAATAAAGTTACCAACTGTAGCTTTAAGTGCAGTTATTTCTTAGTTCTTTAAGTTTGTGATAAAGATCGTTCATCCGTTAGGCAGACTTTTGAGTTATGAAACTGATTATGATTCTAATTTATTTTCAGACATTAATAGAGTAAAAGTAACTATTGAACACAGAATTTTCCTTAATCATGAGTCATTGTGGTTTGTGTCCCATATAACGGGTATCCTTGGGTCTCCCTCAGGCTTCAAAGTACGAAGAGCAGACTGCAAAGAGCTCTGCTGGTGAGTGTGGCATTTAGTTCCAGGTGGTTTCATGCTTTGTAGTAAATAGTCATTAGAAAATTAAATCAGTTTTATAGAGGGCACTGACAACATTTTAATTTCCTCCTGGAATTTTGTTGCTGTAGATTTCTATTAACACAGGATGGTGGAGTCTAATTTAAACCCTCAGTCCCATAAATTTGAAACTTGGACCTTAGTTTGAGGATTTAGAAAATAGACTTGTTGTCCTTGTTGCTGAAAGTTATAGAAAGCTTTAGTATGAGTCAGTTAGCTCAGATCAGTGTGAAAATGGAATTTTGTTTTATTGTTTTGGTTTTTCAGATTTCTCTTTTTTTCTGGGCAGAGCTGGAGGAGTTGGTAATAGTGATTCAGAGTCAGAAGAACTCCTACCATGCCCAACGCGGTTACCAAATGAAGGAACAGATTCTGCAGCAGGCCGCTAATCTCGGGCAGGTAATATTTTATGAACAATTAATGATTCATAGTTTAGAACTTGATGTGAACTTGAACTTGTGCTTCAGGTGTTTATGCATCCCTCCGACAGTCTCTATTCAATCAACATTTCTTCTGAAACTTTATTAAATCACTGTATTGTCAATTCTGACTTTGCTTTTGAAGTTTATTTTGAAACTATAAAAATATTTTTCCTTCTGCAGTTGTAGGTATTCTGTAGTTGAAGTAGAAATATAACTTTGATCATAGTAAAAATTTACATTAAAATTGCACCGTGATATATAGACTTATACACGAAATGGAAAAGTATATGTCCCTTGCAGAGCTCTTGTTTTTTTTTTGGTTTTTTTTTTTCATTTTTGACATTAGGAAATACAAATGTAGTTTTCAAATGATATCATTTATAAAGGAAGGAAAAGTATTTAAACCAACCTTGCCTCATGTGAAAAAGTAATTGCTGAATGTTTGGATGTATTTCTATTAGTTTTTTAGGCTATAACTTGAAATAACAGGATAAATCCTACAGGAAGACATGATTATAAAAATTAAACAAAAACATTAATATCTCCTTTTTAACTCATTCTGTAAGGTCCATTTGATTGTTCTTAATTCCAAATTGAATTGCTTAAGAATGCCTAAGTGTATATATTCTGCACAATTATTTTTGACGTAAGACATCTGAAAAATATGACTAATTTATGGTTTTAAGATGTTTGCTAACAGGTGTGAAGCTAACTTTATACTTGTGTAAGGGGCTAAAACATAACAGAGGTGCATAATGCATTTCAAAAACAATGTCTCTAATAATTTGTGTTAATACACCCCTCACCAACGGTGTCTGTATGAGATCCACCTTGCTGCAACATGCTGATCTGTGTTCACCTTTGAGAAAGGGTTAAAGTTAGGTAATCTACTTGAAAAAGCACTGAAAGTCACATGGCATTTCACTAATGTTAAACAGTCATTAAGTAGTTTATTAGTTAGGTTTTTTTTTGTAATTTGTGTAGGTCTTAAATTTCAACAATTAGAAAAGATCTTAAAATGGTCCTGAAAAATCTTAAATTTAGCTTCTGAAACTTGAACAAACTCTTTTTGTGCTCATGTAACCTCTCCATTAGCTGGTGTCATCTGCAATCACACTGCAGCTTGTAAACAATAAGTGTGGTTTGTCAAGTCAAGTTTATTTGTATAGCACATTTCAGTAGCAAGGCAGTTCAAAGTGCTTCACATCATCAAAGTCATCAAAACATCAAAATCATCAAGCAAAATCATCAAAATTATCTAGCAAATACACATGAAAATCATCAAAATCATCGGCAAAAACACTGATCAATGATCCACTTTATTTAACTGATTTACACTCAAACTTCCACCCTTTGGAAAACCAAGCTTATCTTACCCGGATTTGTTTGCAGATTTATGGTCCAGACTACTAATCGAAAGCAGCTCTAAACAGGTGGGTTTTCAGCCTTGGTTTAAAGGAATTTAGTGTTTCAGCTGTTTTGCAGTTTTCTGGGAGTGTGTTCCAGATTTGCAGTGCATAAGCACTGAATGCTGCTTCTTCATGTTTGGTTCTGGTTCTGGGGATGCAGAGCAGACTTGAACCAGAACACCTGAGTGGTCTGGAAGGTTGATACAACAACAACAGGTCTTTAATGGATTTTGGTGCTAAGCCGTTCAGTGATTTATAAACTAACAGAAGTAATTTAAAGTCTATTCTCTGAGCTACAGGGAGCCGAAGGACTTTAGAACTGGGGTGATGTGCTCTATCTTCTGGGTCTTAGTGAGAATGCGAGCAGCACCGTTCTGGATCAGCTGCAGATGTCTGATTGATTTTTTTAGGCAGACCTGTGAAGACACTGTTGCAATAATGAATGCGACTAAAGATAAACGCATGGATGAGATTCTCTAGATCTTGTTGAGACATTAGTCCTCTAATCCTGGAAATGTTCTTCAGGTGATAGAAGGCTGACTTTGTAACTGTCTTTATGTGTCTCTGTAGGTACAGGTCTGAGTCCATCACTGCACCCAGATTTCAGGCCTGATCACTAGTTTCTAGCTGTAATAGCTGAAGCTGCGCACTGACTCTAGATCGTTCCTCTTTAGGTCCAAAGATAATAATGTCGTTGTTAAGAAGCTGTTTAACTGTTGAATCGTAGCTTTTTCAATAATTTTGCTGATGAATGGAAGGTTAGAGATTGGTCTGTAATTCTGCAATGGAGATTTATCCAGATTGTTCTTTTTTAACAGTGGTTTGATCACTGCTGTTTTTAGAGGCTGGTGTAAAACACCTGATGAGAGGGATGAGTTTACTATTTGAATCATATCAGATGCAATGACAGGCAGAACTTTCTTAAGGAAGGTTGTAGGTAGGATATCAAGACAACAGGAGGAGGAGCTTAATTGATTAAAAATTTCTTCTAAGTTTTCACGGTTGAGTTGGTGAAATTCAACCATTTTCTCTGCATTTGTTATGTTTGGGCATAGCATTGTTATTGGATTTGGTGTGGATGTGCAGATCAACCCTCTAATGTTTTTAATCTTCTCTGTAAAAAAGTTGGCAAATTCATTGCAGGCCCTGGTAGAGTGGAGTTCAGGTGGTAAAATCACAGGAGGGTCAACCTGTCAACTGTGGCAAACAAGGCATGAGCGTTGTTGATGTTTTTGTTTATGATTTCTGCAAAGAACGTTTCCCTTGCATGTTTTAATGATGAGTGATAGCTTTGCTGCCTTCGTTTGTAGATTTCATAGCAAACGTCAAGTCGAGTTTTATGCCATTAACGTTCAGCCTTTCGACAAAGGCTTCTGTTGTCAGAACAAGGATATAATTCCTGCTTTTGCTTGTTGGGGCCTCTGTTGTAGAGGAGGTTTTGTGTCATGAGTTAATTTACTGACAAATTTAACTGGATGTTTATTTTGAATTCAGACGGGCATTAAATGTGGCACTTTCTCTCTAATCTAGCAATAATTGTTTTGTTAAAGCGCTGTGAAACTACTGTGTTAATGTTGCTACTAAAATACGCACAGCATCATCTCAGTTTAATTTAAAGCTTTGGTTCATATGGCTGTCTTCCTCATATCCGAACTTATCAGTTCTAATGAAATACAAAGATTTCTTCACTGATTTATGAGCTTAATCATGACTTAACAGCTGTAATTAACAAATATATTAATCAAAATCTATTAGGGCTGCATCTCTTTAGCTGCATCATTTCGTCCTCATGTGTTTGCTAAAACTTTTTTTGTGCTGCCCTAAACTAAGTTGTGGAAATGGGGGAAAAAAGGACCTTTATACCTTCTGAATCGTATGTAGATCTCATAATACCTACTTGTTCAATTGGAATGTGATGAAATGCACTGCACTTAAATCATTGCACTAAAGGTCAGCTAAAAATGTTTTTTGCCATAAAATTGAGCATCAAGTAAATTGCTTTCACTTAGACTGACGTAAATTGACAAGTTACAAACCGGTGTGTGCTGCTTGTCAAGAGTATAAGGAGGAGGTGGACAAAGCATGTCTCTGTTCCCCTTAATGAACTTACCTGGGGTTGGCTTAAGCACTGTGTTTTTATTCAAAATCCAGAGAGTAAAACTCTCAAAATGCTTATTTATGGTCATGTAGTCTCTTTATGTGCTTCCAGTGCATCAGTTAAACTGATTAGTTTGGCTGATACAAATGGCATATGTTTATAAAAATATACAGAGCAAAATAGTGCATTTGTCATAATCTGGTAACATTCCTTCCAGTCTTAACAGCCTCATAACCAGATGTACATGATGGTTTCATTTGGTGTTGTCAAATGCCTGTTTGGAATCGCTGCGGTCTGAAATGCCTCCTTTATCCATGCAAATCCAAGTCTTGGCATGTAGAATTGGCTGTGGCTTAAATTCAGTGAGGGATATCTTCTCTGCGCCTCGACAGGAAAGCAACGTTCACTCATTCATTAGACCTATATATAGCTGCACATGCATTATTCTATCAGATCCTTATAAATATCAGGCCTATAAATGGCTACTGGGAGAAGATTTGTGAGATTTTCCAGTCATTCGTTCAGACATTTTGAAGGAAAGTGATCAAATATCGTCACTTTGGACCAAATGACACCGTAACTGTCTCAAAGCTCCTCATCAAAAGCAGACTGTACAGATGTTCTTAATTAACAAATTGCTAAGAAAGGATGGTAAGTGCTGTATGGGTGAATTTAGAAGATGATATCCGAGCTTCAGCTCAGTATGTATGATTTAATCCAACGTGTCATTTTGTTCATTCTTTCTTCTTTAGAAGGCAGTTCAGATCACTGGTTTATATTTGAATGGCGGTGATTAAAACAAAACATTGAAAGTACAGTTACTGCACGGCTTATTTTTATGCAGGTTTAACTTATTGTTTGGATTTCAGTTGCCTTCTAGTTGTTAGTGTTCAATAAATAATGGCTCATGTCTCTGACAATTATACACTTTAAGGTGTAATTCACTCAGACTTGACAACAAGCTTCATTGGGAAAAACTTAATTCAGAGGATTGTCTTTGTAACTTTAAACTTTTTAAAGCTGTGATCAAAAAGTGAACCCACAATAACTCTGCATAGAGGCGTAAATCATATAAACTTTATCCAGATAATCTTAAGATGCAGGGTGAAGAGAAAGAAACATAAAGCACTGTTGGGCATCCATTTATTTTTTCTGAGTGGATGGGAAGCCCATGTTTGAACTGTTTTGCTCCGGCATTTTGCACATAAGTTTGTGGTGCGTTTATCCAAAAGAAAAAATATAAAACATCAGATAGCTCACAAATAAGGAATTAATATACATGGAAAAAGCTTACAAAAACCTTATATTGTAGCAGAAAGAGTTTCAGCATTCAAGAGGGCGCATGAATTGACCACTAAATACATTATTGTGAGGGAACTCAAAAGTATTGCGTGGGAATGCAATACTTTTGTGAGGTAACGCAAAAGAAAAAAAACTTCCCCATGTACCCTGCAGTGGCTCTGTAGAACAGTGCCACCTAGTGGTAAATAGAATATGAATGGCTGAAAATTTCAGGCTTGACTCAGTCGTTTTTTAAAAAACTGTTTACATGACAGCTGCATGCCTTTGCCTTGTCTTTATGGTTTAAGGATGAAAAGAGTTTGTTTTCATTTAGTTTTTGGGGTTGCATATGAAAAATGAAGTTAATAAGCTTTATGTTTCAAGTATACTCAATGGTTTTGAAGAACTACGATCTGTTTATTCTGATTTGTACAGGGAGCTCCAGTGGTTCTCCTCCTCCATGAGCTGTCAGATTATGAAGGAAGTTGGAGCATTCTTCCTGTGCTTCCGCTGTGAGTGTTTCAGTTCTATTGTAATTGTTCCGATGTGGAAAAAATAGGGAATAACTTAATGACTTCCTGGGAATCTTTCCAGTCTCTCTGCTATTTATGGAGAATCAGCATCCTGGTTTCTCTTCGTAGAAGAGGAAACCGTGGTCATATTACATGTTCTGCAGAAAGTTCTTAAAAGATATCCAGTCCAAGAGGTGAGACTCACACACAGATCCCATGACCCCAGACGTTTTCCTAACAAATGTTTAGTAGTATTTTTTATTGTTTATCGATGAAAGACTGGATTATGGACAGCATTTTTGAAAACCAACTGAGAAAATCTTTCTCCCATTTTGCTGTTTACAGGAATGGTTTTTGGGTCAGCGTCTCCATGACAACAAGCCCTCCATCATTCATCACTACGCCTTTTCCGAAGACCCCATTTGTTTTGGTTATCCTGACCCGGCAGCTGGTTGGGCTTTAAGTGCTCCGCTATACCAAAGGTGTGTGAGAGTGTGCCAATTTTGAAAATGTGTGAAAATTACCTGTTTCAGTCCTTTTCTCCACTCTTTTCTCCACATCAAAGTTTTTGTTTTTTTTTAAACAAATTTTTTCCAGTTAAAGCTGCAGCATGTAACTTTACACTGCTCTCAGCCTAAAACAACCAATCAGAACCAGGAGGAAGGTATTAGTGCTGTCAGTCATGTGTACTCGCTGATAAATGTGCTAATGGCGGAGAAACAAGTTACTGTTCTAGGAAAACCGTTTATCCGCCATCAGCGGTGGCCATGCTAACTAGCTTTAGCATTCCTGGCAGGCTGTGTTGTGGTAGCGTAGCAGAGAGGTAGGGGGAGTGTGTGAGCTGTGCACATGAAGGTGATTGACAGCGCTAAGACCCTCCTCCTGGCTCTGATTGGTTGTTTGTGGCTGAGTGGTGTATTTCTGCAGTTAGTACTGGGAGCACTGGGAGAAGGCAGAGGAGCTTTTTTTTTTTTTTTTTTTTTTTTTTTTTTTCCACAGATTATCTCTCTTATATTATACTGTCACGCCATAATACTAATTTTAACAAATATGTAAAAAAAAACATTTTTCATAAAAGTTACGTACTGAAGCTTATGTTATCAATTAACGATAAGAGCCCCTTCTGAAATGAAAGTCAGAGCTAATACATTTTTCACATTACTTGTCAAGAGCACTGTAATTGTCTTTGTGAGATCTGAGATCATTGATCAGTCACTCATAGGATGCAGTCTCAACCTTCACATTTGCTTAAAGTTCACCCCCCCCCATTTATCTCCTGTGCCTTTCACTGCTTCAACCAGCAGTAAAGGTGTGTGACCACTTTCTTTACTTGATCTCTTTTGTGTTTCAGACTCGCTGAGCGGGTTCAGTCCGAGAACCTGAAGTCAGATTTTACAATTGACTTGACCCATGAGGTACTCGATACTATTTCTAGGGATTTCATGAGCTTTTGTTGTTGTCGTAAAAAACTGTGCATGTAGGGAGGGTTGAAAATACACAACACAACGAGGCAACATTTGCTGTATTTCTAAAGGTATTTATACCCCCTTACCTTAAAACTGCAACAATAAAATGCAATGCGGGTTATTGGGAATTTATGTGATATTCATATATTGCTGGATTGGACTGCACCTATTAGCCCCAAAAGCGAGTGATGTGCTCCACGAAACCATACTGTTCCATACTGCAGGATGAGTCCATCTGTCACAAAAATGGTCATAGTGCCCTTATTTCTTATCCAAAATATGGCTTCAATTAAAGCTTAGAAAATTGCTGATGTTTTTTTTAAATATAAAATGTGTATTCTCCCAAGATATAAATATATAAACAACCAGTTCTGTCAAGGTGCAAGAGAGGACTAAACAAATTTCTCTTTTATATTGAACAATAAATTTAATTTTAAGTAAATGCCGCTTCAGGATCCATAGTTTGTTAAATGCTTTATAAGATATTTTATCCTATTTGATGAGTGTTATGAATATCACGATGTTCTACAAACAATGAGGCAAATAGTACAGTTTTTATTGTTTATTGAACTTTATGATAAAGCAGTATATATATATCAGTGATGAAGACACTAAAGGTGTTTTCGTACCTGACGTGTTTTGTCTTTTTAAAAAGAACTCTGGTACAGTTTTTGGATTTTGATTTGTATAAAATTTCAAAGACCCATGTAACCTTTTGGTTTCATTTCCTGAACATTGATTCTTTGTGTTGGAAGAGGCTAAAAGGCTATGAATATTGTTGCAAGGCACTGTAGGTTTTTTTCATACAACTATACATTTATCTTTACTTTTGCATGTAATGTTTTTTTTTTTTCACAATGTGACACTACATTTCAAATAAAAACTAGTAACTTTACTTTCCTGATGTCCAGACTAGCTGGAGAAATTATTTCTTTCATGTAGTAAACTGGACTGGAATCATCGAATCATGCTTTTTAAAGATGTTCTGTTTGAAAATCTCACCTGATCTAAAAGATGACTCGGAGAAACTGAGTGTGCACGTGTGTGAGGAAGGGAACACATTTTTTCAACTTTGCTTTTGTAAATGGCAACATCAGCCACGATTAGTTGACAAGGAAATCTAATCTCACTTTTATCAACTATTAATCCAAAAATCCAACATTTGTCTTCCTATTTCACATTTTTTTCCTTCCTTATAGATTGCTCTGTTCATTTGGGAGGAAGGAAGAGGTCCAAAGCTGACAACAGTTCCAGAGTTTTGTACAGAGACAAGAGACAACTGTGCAACCACATTTACAACCTACATGCCCAACTGTGTATGTTCAACTCTTGTTTAGACTGTAAACAAATGTTAATATTAACAAACTCTATAGAAAAAGTAAAGCATGGTAAAAACATGAAAATAGTAGAAATAACCTAAATTAAAAGAGTTTCTACTTTTTTGGGGACTAATGCCCCCTGAGAAGAGCTAAATTTAAAAAAAAAATATTCTTGACAACCAAATTATGGAAACATATTGAAGTTAATCAAAACAAACCACATTAATCTCAGTAATACTTGTTTTAAATGGTTTGCAGGCCACAGTTTTCAGTTCTGTTCATTCAGAATTTAATTTCTTTAGCTGCTTCCTGTAATGGGAAGACATTTACAGCTCTGCAAACTCAATCACTGAGCACATTATGTTCTGAGCATTAAAATACAAATAACAAAAACTAACAGGGCTGCAAAAATGAGCTGATTTGGGGTAGAGGTAAAAAAAAAAAAAAAAAACATTTATTGGACCAAAAAAATTAATGTGGCCTTTAATGAGATGGATGTTTGGTGCTTAAAAATAAACCAGACACCCTTGAAGCTGCCGAACTGTAAAACATAAATGATATATAAAATCTTCAAACACATGATTTTGTTCATGATAAAACAAACTATCATGTCTGTAGAAACAGGAAATGCTGGGTTTTATAAGGCGTAGATGCAATAGTCATGCCCCTTGAATGTTTTCACATTTTGTCAAATTACTATTGCAAACTTAAAAAAGTTAATGGGATTTCATGTGATAGACCAACATTAAGTTGCTCATAATTGCTTAGTGATGTTTTCTGATAAAACTCTGAGGCTTTCATCGAACACTTGTACTATTCTGAAATTAAATTACACAGAGATACACAATTAATTTCTTGAAGGAGTCTCAGAAGAGGCTGAATAAAAATACTCTTTACACTTTTCATTTGTTGGTTTGCAAATAATCTTGCAAACTGTTAATTTGCTTTCCACTTCACAATTATTTGCTACTTTGTGTTAGTCTGTCACATAAAATCCTCGTTGAATATATTAAAGTTTGTGGTTTTAGCAAGACAAAATTTGAAGAATTCAGGAGGCATGAATGAAATATGTTTCTGTTTTTCAGAGCACAGTGACTTGATATCTTTGAGTTGTAACTTTTTTATCACAGTGAAAGTATAAGTCCATCTCACCCAAATGTCTCCAAATGTCATGCCAGTTTCTGTTGCCTTTTTCTTTTGTTTTTTTTTTTAAATGAAATTCTGCTTCATTTATTGGTGTTTCCTCAGATCAGAGTAAATATGTTAAAATTGCATGTATGCAGCGACGCAGTTTTCTTCCAACACTTGAAACAATCTCGTCTATCTGGTGGGACAGCAAAGATAAACTTGAGGGTTTGGAAAAATCACTGAATACCTGCACACTCTGTAAACTGCTGGACACTTTTCTTACAAAACACACATTGTATCTTTCTCTCTCAGTTCCAGGGGGATCCTGTATCCAATAAAAATATATTTGTTGCTGTGAAAACCTGTGAAAAATTTCATTCAGTGCGAGGTGAGTATTCAATTTTTCAACTTTATCATTTCGTACTCAATGATTTACACTGCCTGGTCAAAAAAAAGTTGCCCCCTGAATTTAACTGAGCAAACTGGTATGAGCTTCCTATTGGATAGTTACTACATAAACATCCAGCTGGCACCAAGTTATTTCACCCCAGCCATGCAGTGAGTAACTTCTCATCTCCCAAAGGCCGCGTGAAGGGAATTCTAACATTTTCTTCTAAACTCATAAATGTCATAAATGGATTGTTCTAAGTGTGTAAAAAGTCTCCCAACCATTTAGACTTGAATGGTGAAGTTGTAATTCAATTTGGGTTTCAAGATTTCTGTGTTTCAGGATTTTATGGGTGTGTTTGAAAGGTGTGTCGTCACGCGGCGGCCTTCAGCATAGCCCCCCCCCCCCCCCGCTGCTCCAGCACTATAAAAGCGCAGCCTCGGTGGTTCTCCCCCTCACAGATAGCGCCAGCGGTAGCTTGCTGTTTGCTAGCTAACCAATCATGCCTCATTCACCGCGTTCATGTATCTTCCCTGGATGCCACAATGTGCCGAGTGGCAGCTTTGCCTCGTCTGCTTGTGTTTTAAATCTTCTAAGTGTTGGTGATTTCATGCACAGTAACGACTAAATGTTACAAAATGTGTAAATCCATAACATGACTTTATGTCGTGTATCCTATCATGTCCATGTACTGTTTGCTAACTTTAGTGCTTGTAGTGGAGTCCATCAGACAACACGCACTGTTAATCCACGGATAATCTTTTATGTGCACAAACCTCCTCCGGTAGTTTTGTCCCTTACAGAATTTTTTTTTTTTTTTTTTTTTCAGCTGTGTGCGTAATAATATTCATGAAATAAATAGTTTTCCGCTACTTGATCATCTGAGAAGACGAGTGGAGTCCGGATGGAAACGTAAATATCAAGCCCTCCCACAACGACTATTTAAAGTCAAGAGCTGACGTTCACACTGAATCCAGTCCTCATATAAATAATTATCATTACCGTGAACACAGTTGAAAGTAAGTAAACTAGCATGATGGGTCGGAGCCAAAAATTCTTCCACCTGCTGCCTTCATATGCGAAATAAAGCAGAGAGTAGCGTCCCGATCCTTCGCGGTCATGTGTGGAAATATTTCAGCTCCTCAAGCAGCAGCGATGCGCAGTTTTCCATGTGGGTAGCACGATAGACATTCCCAAACTTTAGGAACAACCCAGAACACAGAAATGGGGGAAATGAGGTGATGTGGGGAGGCGGTGCTGCTCGAGGGTGAGACATATTCTTTTAGGGCTGCATCCAGGTATTATCCAAATGTGGAGCTGTAATCCATCAGTTCCATCTCTGGTAGTTTCAGGTCTTTGTGCTGATGATCAAACAGCAGGAGTTCCTGTAATTCCTGTGCAATAATAAACATGGTTATGATATAAGTAACAGTAATAGAAATTGATAAATGCTGTAATGGAAAGCTGCACAAGTTCCTGCGCTTGAGCGTGGTTTCAGCAGTGGACATGCCCCTGGGGTTTCAGAGCAGAGAAAACTGATGTTTTTTCATTACTTTTGGGACCTAATTTATGTGCTTAGCAGGGTTTTTAATCATTCAAATTTGGCTGGGTGATTAATAACGCATATTTCTGTGGCGTGACAAACTCAGAATTAGAATGCCTTTATTAGTCCCCTAGGGGGGGAAATTACATTTCAGTACAGCCCATCCAAGAGAACAAAAAACAAACGACAACATAAGACATGGGTAGACAGGTGTTTGAGGCTGCATCCATCACAGAGAGGCACCGCCCATTCATTAGATGAGGAAAAAAAACACATTAGGTAAGTTAAGGGAAAAAAATTGTATTTCACACTTTACCTTTGACAGGATACAGTTTGAGATTGCAAAATCCTCAGCACAAAAAACCAACTTACAGACAACATCATACATAAACATGTGGAGGGTGAGGTTGCGGGGGGAGGTCCCAGCGCAGAGCACACATTTATTGCTACTTTACACGGACGTTAAACAACCAGGTGGAAAT
The DNA here is from genome assembly GCA_014839685.1 of Anableps anableps. Lineage (NCBI taxonomy): Eukaryota > Metazoa > Chordata > Actinopteri > Cyprinodontiformes > Anablepidae > Anableps > Anableps anableps. The sequence continues at coordinate 19,601,376 of CM026078.1, read as the reverse complement.
ACGTGTTCTGTGGTCGTGGAAAAGACGTTAGTCTGTTTAAGACAAGTCAGATCATTGGCAGGCATCACACTGAGTAAACATCTAAGGAGATTGCAAAAACGACTAAAACTGGGTTGAGAACCGTCCAACGCAGTATTTTAAATTGGAAAGATAGTTCGGAACCATGGTTTTTGAGGAAGAAATTTGGTTGGACCATGATCGGTGATCACTTAAACGTTTGGTGACATCAAATCTAAGATTAACAGCAGAAGAACTCTGGGCTATGTTAATTGGGAAAATAAGAGCATTTCCATATGCACAATGTGAAGGGAACTCAACGGATTGGGACTGAACAGCTGTATAGTCATAAGAAAGTCACTAATCAGCGAGACTAACTGCAGAAAAAGGCTTCAGTTTGCAAGGGTGCATAAAGATTGAACTCTAGAGCGATGTAAGAAGGTCTTGTCGGTGTTCGAGAAAACTTTTGTGGTACGTCTGCCAGTTCGGCAGACGGGGAGTGTCTAAGGCAGGACATTTTTAAAACACATAAGACAATGTACTCGCGTGCTGCAGATTCGCATCTATTGTGGGTATTGTAGTGACCGCTGATAATTGCATATTTTACACTGTACTTTAAACACCGTAGATAAGAATTTTACACATACAACAAGTTACAGCTGCTGCTGTTATGGTTACAGCTTCTGAAGAGGACAGTGATGATTCTGATGATGATGAAGGGCTGCTGTACTTCTGATGTCAGTGTCTCTTTTGAGTAAAACTAAACTAACTACCTACAGTTTAAACAGTAATCTGATATAGGTATTCGTTGCTGATAAAAGTGGTTTGAGGTCACATTTGTGTCTTTATTGTAAGTATTGCTACAATAATCTGTTTAATAATTTGAAGAAGAAAAAAAACAAACATCAACGTGATTTTTTTCAAAATGCAAAACATTTTCTACCATGAGGTTTGGACAGTCAGAAAAATATAATAAACCACTTCAGATTAGGTCACACTACTAGCCTCCCTGATGAGAATCTGTTGATAAATCTAAGATTTCTCTGTTTCAGAATGACTTTTGACAGGAACATTGATAACAATGATGAGACAAACTGAGTCTCAGAAAGTTCTGACACTATTTATGTAAATTTACTTAATTCAAATGTTTGCAATATGTGCAAACATATTGTATGTGGCTAATATTTTTTAATGAATAATAACTTAAGAAAAAAGATAAATAGCTTCAATTAGTCTGAATTATTTTTGTGTTTTATGAATTTATGTTTATGTCAGTCTTTGACCTTCATGTTGTGAGTCACTCACTTTTACAAAGTTTAATCTAACCCATCTTACCGCCTTGATTTTTATTTTGGTGACACCCCAGGATCATCACTGGCCCTTATTTAGCACTTTTTCAAAATTTCCTGGATACACCCTGCTCAGCAGTGTTAAGGAGGCATTTAATATAAACATTAATATTCAAGCATTGATACCTTTAAAAAAAAAAAAAAAATATATATATATATATATATATATATATATATATATATATATATATATATATATATATATATATATATATATATATATAAACCAGTTTGATTGCAGCAGACATATTGAGGACTGTTGAGAGGTCCCAGACTGCAATCCATGAATGATACCAATTTGGCCCACCAGCACAGGTGATTGATGCAGATAGAAACTTTTTTTTTTTTTAATGACAATAATATTATCCATAAATTAAAATTACAAAAATGTGATATGCAACACAAAGTATTCATATTTTAATAGCTAAAATTTCATAAAATTTAATTTAATGGTAAATATGAGCACATCCGTCCATTAACTTTTACTCTAAAGCACATTTTGGTGCAACTAAATCCGCTTTTAATTACTTTATTAAAACATGGCTAAATACAGCAAGTGTTTTCAAATAAAGAATGACCTAGATACTATTTTCACTACTGAGAATAAACTAAATGCTTTTCAGTTTGCCTCAGCAGAGCCCAAAAGAATTAGCAAGCTGGATGCCTTTCATTAAATAAGAAAAACATGCAAAATGCTTTTGAGCTTTTGGATCTGCACTGATTTACACATCCCTTGTTTGCAAAAGAAACTGTTTAATTAAAGTAGGTCATGCTTAGTTTATTGTTGAGCAGATAAAACAGTTCACAGCTATTTTTTTTTTTTTTTAGATTTTAGTAGTTAAAAAGAAAGTGGGGGGGGGCTGCCAAGTGCTTTTGAGCTGATGATTTTGGCCCACTTGACAAAAAAGTTTGGACACCCCGGGTGAAAGGATTTTAGAAAAGAGCTTTTACCAAAGGTATTCTCTTTCCAATAAAGTTACATTTCTTGGCCAAAGTCTGTCATAAAATAGTCGGTTTTAAAGTAATTCTTAAGGCAAAACACCACTTTATGATACTTCAGACCACGATTACATTTGTGTGGTCTTTAAGCCCTGAGGTGGGCCTGTGAAACATTCATGTCAAGATGATGAATGGATGGGGTCACACTGGGCTCAGGGCCTTTAGGAAAAGACCATCACTCAAGACAACTGGCTGCTCCATCCAGAGATAGAATAGAGTTCACCTGTAAATAATTCAGTCTTATAGAGAGAGAGAGAGAGAGAAGACTCAGGGGGACTGAATACAAGTGTGTGCCACATATTTGACATTTTCATTAGAATATTTTGTTCACACCCAGTAGAATACATTGAACTTTGTGGTTGAAATGTGACTAAAGTTCAAAACTGATTTTAATGGCACTTTATTTAATATTTTAGGTTTTAGATACAGTTTGTTGTAGTTTTTTGTTTTATGTAGGTTTAAAGATAATTACAGGTGAACAGCAATGGAGAATACTGAACATTTAGCTTGCAATAACCTTTCCTTGTTCTCTTTTTTTCGCTTGTTTATTTAGTAGCTATTGTTAAACAGTTTAGTCAGGTGCAGACTGCCTGTTAAAATTTATGTCCTCATCTAAATTGCCTGCTTAAACTTTAGCTGCTTGTGTAATCATAAAAAAAAAAAAAAAAAAAAAAAAAAAAAAAAAAATGGGATGTCTTTTTTTTTAGGGTCACAATGAGCCGATGAATATGGACAGTCTATTTTAAAGCAGTTAACATAATCAGAAGCAGAATGTAGAGTGTGTCATTAACTTTTTGCACTTTGGTTAAAATTCATCTTATTAGAATTACATTGCAGAATATCACAGTGTCCTCTCCACATTACAACAATAGAGATGTGTTTAAGAATAAATGAATATAAGATTGGTCCCTCTTGTAATGGGTCAAAATTAAGTTGGTTTGATTTAATTCCAGTTGAAAGTCATCATCTTGTTTCTTTCAAGTAGATATTATCCAGATTAATATACAGTGAGGAACCATTATCTTTTCTGCCCCTTATTTAAAAGCAGTCTTCCACGATTTAAGGAAACACGCATTTCAGGGAGACACTTTGAAAGGTTTGGTTATAAACTGGCAACCATTGAGTGACTGTAGTTCAGAAAGTTTGATGTTTGAGTTTAAATTGTGCTGTTTTGCTTCTCTTCTCTGCCACCTCGCAGTACCAGTGGTGAAGTCCACCTGGGAAAAACACGCTGTTCATTTAGAGTATTACAGCGATGTCACTGATACGTCCATACCCACTATCAACCTGGGAGTTCCCAATACTGAGAGAGGTGAGCTTATTCGCTTCATTTATTGTTTAGTGTAAACAAAGATTAAAGTAAAAGAGGTATATCATAATTTTTACAACTCCTTTTTCAGTTGTATTTTGGCCTATAACCTGTGCTTGTGAGCTGAAACAGTACAATTTTGACAACATTCAGGTAGACAATGTAATTTCTGCTCTTTATCTTATCAGCACTGTACCCACAGGCATCAGCTCTCCCAACAGCAATATCATCAAAATAGAGTTGTTTTTATTGACAAACTTTGCAATAATTGTGCATGTCTCACTTTTCTCCACATAATCAGTCTGTTTTACTCATGAGGGTATAGCACCACACACTAACACTACATTAATTTAGCTGCCAAAACGTTATTCAAAAGATGTTGTTTGTCATGATATTTAAACTCTGAGTCAGTCTGCAGTTAGGCTATCCATAAGTTTGGGCCTGAAAGGTGATGTCATGTTAATGCTGGTCCTTGTAGAGGATGGAGAGGAAGTTACATCCATGATATAAAATCAGACAGAAGGTGGTGCCAAACACTCCCTTGTTTAATTAGCTAACATATATGAGAGGATTTTACTGCCATAAGTCGAGAGCGTACATTTTCAATTTGAAAGCAGGATTTCATGTCTTTACTTTCAAAACTTTTAATACTTGAGCTTGAATTTTCAACTTGAAAGCAGGACAAACAACATACACCTCTGTGGTCTGGCTGTTTACTGCCTGGTATAGCAAGCCGTCCATGGCATGAACTGTTTCATCCACTTACTGGAGATTTTTGTTGTTACCATCTTTAAATTTAAGATTCCAATTGTTTCTTATTCATGGAGAAGAGTGTTTTCAACAAAGAAACCTTTTTAAAACCTTTTTGAATGAATGAAGAAAAATTTGACCTTTTCATTTGTTTATTTCAGCAGAGCTCACCTACATTTCCAGCATAGTGAACAAAAATGCTCACTGTTTCCTTTTCCAGTGTCCTTTACAAGCTTCTATACATCCTTATAACATACTCCTTTTAAAAAGGTTTTTCTCTTTTTTGGCGAGAAAACACACGCTCTTGGTTTGTAGCTTTAGACCAGGGTTGTCAAACTCATTGTCAGTTTGGGCCATATCACGATCATGAATGTCCTTAAAGGGCCGGTAGTGCCAGAACGTATTGATAAAACCCAAAATATTAATAAATAGCTGTCTCTGCAGTCGATAATTTCTTCTTAAAAATAAATAATGCTGAACTTTTCACATTGATCAATCCCTAAAGGATTTCACGATTGTTTTTGTAATTTTTTTCCAATCAAAATCACTGACTATAACTTCAATCACGGACTATAACTTGACATCAGGTGAGGCTGAGGTAGCAAAGTAGTAGAAGTAAGAAACACTGCCACCTGCAGGTGGGAGTTAGCATCACTTAAACCTGACATTTTTGACAGTTTTTGCTAAAAATTTGCAATAAACTCACAATTATGCATTAGCATGAAGAAATGCTTCAGTGAGTGAATTTCTGCAAAAAAACTTAAGGGACTGATGATGTAATTTAGCAGAATACAGATAAAGACTACTTTTATTTGATTGATTAAATAATACTTGAGCACAACTGATATCTTGAAGGTTCTATTTATGTGTCACTCTGGAGTCTAGAGGGTCACATAAAAAGCTATGGCGGGCCAGATTTGTCCCCCGGGCCTTGAGTTTGACACATGTGCCTTAGACAGTGACAGGGTGCAGATGACATTCATACATGGAAGTACATATCAAGTTTTAAGGGCATGTTTTAAAAGATTTTTTTGTGTCAGAATGTTTTTTAAAATTACTTTTTGCCTTGAATAACATTTGAAAGGCAGATTGTGATACTGTCTAGATTTTTAGATTAATTAAATTCAATGTGTTTATATCGTACCAATTTACAACAAATATTGTGTTATAAGATGTTATTTGGAATTTGGATGTTTTTTGTTCTCAGTTAAGTATCAATTGTTTTCACTGAATCGATTGTGATATATTCTTCAACTACAAGTAAAAAAGAACAAAAACTGTCGTTTTCTCAAGCTTTTAAGCTTTTTGAGTCATATTCTAACAGCTACTAGTTGGATTGTTTTTGGTATGAACAAAAATTAAAGATTTGATTTTACTTTGCCTAAAAAGTAATTCCCAAATTAATACATTGGTCAGTACCAAATACAGTCAGGGTCATATAAATTGACCTATTTGTTATAATGAGGTGTATTTAATAAATATAATCGGTGTTTAAACATGAATTTGCTTGAAAGATTATTTTATTGGTAGCATAACTCAACAAAATTACATTGATATTTGGGAATAACTTGGGGTTTTTTATTTGTTGGGAAATGGAGTCTAAGATAAAAAATACTGACTTTGAAAACTTCTTTTATAGCTACTTTAGTTGCAGAAAAAAAAATTTCTGATGGAAAGACATATATCAAGTGTAATAAAACATAAAAGATGACCCTCCATCATAATTTTTCTGCTCCGTCTACTGACATTTCCCTTTGATAGATTTTTTTATTACTCTTTTTTAATGATGTACTTTATATGAAATTAGATCCTTTTAATACATAGTTAATGTTAAGATTGGTTAGAATCTGCATTGATCTTATTACTATGAAATGTGATCACTAAAACTGAAAAAAAATATATATATATTTTTTTCTTATTGTGGCTGTTTTATAGTTTAAAGCCCAATGTAATGTAACATTTATTTTTAAAGCAACTGTGTCTTCTCTTAGTGAATCAGAGTAACATATATTGCTTTTTTCCTATGGTAATAATGAGGTCATTCTGCAAAGGTCAAATCTGTATTTTGTTAATGTAATTTTTAATTAACCTTGATTATTCTTGCAATTGCATTTTATCTAGTCATTCTGCAAAGCGACTTAATGCAAATTGGCACCATATAAACTGAGATGTTAATTCTTGTAAAAAATAGTTTTTGTCAGTCGCAAAACATTTATCCACAACTTTAAACTCATTAGACCAGCGGTTCCCAATCCTCTGTCCTGCGTGCTTCAGATGTTTCCCTGCTGCAGAACGCTTAAAATAAATGGGTGATTAACAGGTTTCTGCAGGACTTGATGGCATATTGAGCAGGTAATTCAATCATTTGAGTCAGTTGGCTGGACACATCTAAAACATGCAGGACAGTGGAGCCTGAGAACCAGGGTTAGAGAACACTGCATTCGACATAGGATTACAACATTAGCGACTGAATGGAACTAGTAACAAACCTGTGTCACATCGTGAAGTATAAAATTGGATGGTAGATTGTTGTTTTAGCAAAATACAGAAGTTGTTTGACAAAATCATTGCACAGATTTTAAAAATAAAATCCAACAACAGCAAGAACACATATGGTAAAGTTAATCCACCAAGCAGGAAAAAATCATCTGCCCAGCTGTCGAAAACTATGAGGATGAAAAGGACATGCAAAATACAGAGCTGTGGAATGCTGATACATTTGACAGAAATATTGTCTGGCAGAGAACCCAATGGAAAAATACATGTAAGTTTCCAGTAACTAGTAAAAGTAAGGAACAGCAGGTGGTCATATAAAGGGAAATGGTCAGTTCTACAAGGCTAAAGAGCTGGGAAATTGATAATGGGAACTTTTGGACAGCTCTGTGAGGTGCAGAAGTCCAGACCGGGGCTGGGTACCATCAATTTTAAACTGAAGTTCAAGTTGTGTCAACTGCTTTTTTCCTTTTTGGGTCTCTATCTGGTGTTAAAAAAATGCCACTGATGACCACTAGCTCCTTTAATGTCAGTTGTCACCTTCACATTTGGACAAAAATAGGTAGTGAAGGTTCAGAAATTACCTCTCTAAAACATGACAGGTTTAGTCTTCTTTCATTCCCATTTCCAAGGATGTTCCCCATGAGTCTGTCTTTGGACCAGTTCTGTTCACCATTTCTATCATTTATATTACAATTTTATTTTGCAATTGTAAATTCCCTCTCTATGCTGATAATACATTTCTGTATTCTTGTTTAAACTCTATTCATTCCACTATTAACAATTTACAATTATTACTTTTGCAGTTATTCTTGTCCTGTTTTATTTTGTTTTCTGTTTTAACTTCATATCTTGTTGTGATTGTATTTTATTGTAGTGTATGCACCTCTGCACTATTGAAGATTAGGGCTTTCCCAAATGGGCATTCTGAGGTTGAAATAATAATAATAATAATAATAATGTTGAATACATGAAAAAAATAATTATATCCAAATAAATGAATAAAAGTGTACAGAAAGATACATAATGGAGAGGAAATAGTTGATAATAGAATTTCTATGCAATAGGTTCTGTATCCAGAAATGATGCAAAATAACACTTTTTTTTCCCCTGAGTTACCGCTGAGCTACCATCACACTTCCATCAGTGTCCATTCTTCTGAGTATTAGTCCATTCACACAGCAGGGGAGAGAGTGCCAGCTGCTGTACACCTCCTCTGTCTTTTTCACTGTTCTTCCCCTCCCATTTTCTGTACTCACTTTTGTAACCTTGCTTTTTAGTTTTTTTTTCTTTTATTTCCTCACAGTCTTCTTTTTACAGAGATCTTTGGCTGTGTTTACCTCGGAGAGTGATAAAGCAGCTTGAATGAGCTCATCACAAAGAAACAAGTTTACTTAACTCAGATATAAATATACACAAGGCAAGCTATGAAAACACTGGAATGTAATTGTTGGCTCCACTTTTGTAATGCCTCAGCCACAATTCCTCTTTCAGCAGTGTATGCATCTATAACAAGCTTAGATTTCATTTTTATGTTTCTGTCTCCTGTTTTTAATTTGCATGGACAGGAAGTATCCAAGTGGTCACTTGAGACATATAAAATGATAGCAGTAAACTAAAACTTTAAAGTGACAGTTTCACAAAACACAAAATTTTCACAAAGGGTTTCAAACTAACCTTAACACTACTTTACTTAAATACAACTACTTTACTTTAAGTTCTTCAGATTTGTACTGTTATTTTTCCCTTAAAATAAATAGTTAAATCTCTGTCTCTGTTGAACAGCATATCTGTCCTACGGTTGATCTAGAGTTGATCTAGGTTGATTTGGAGTTTAGCCGAGGTACTACCAATTTGTTTTTTACAAATTCAATGGCGCAAACATTGCAAACACACCACATGTACTGCACATAAGTGTCATTGCTACAAAATTTAAGTAAATGCAATACAAATGTTGTTGCTCTGAGTCTACTGCTACTCAGTCAAAACAAAGGTAAGATTCACTCACTTCAGCATGCCAAATGCTTGTGGGAGCTGAGATAGCAGGGGACCTGGCCATATTTTCAGATTAATTCAGCTCATGATTGTTTGACCTTCGGGGGCACTAACAGATGTTCAGAATTAGATGGTCAGGCGATTTTTCAGTTTAGAAAAAGGAAAAAAAATAATACCACAGTAAAATGTTCTTCCCTGTCTTGATGCAGTAGCACACCATAAATTTACATTCATTATCCCAGTAAACACACAGTATAAAAAATATATCATAAACAAGACACATACTTTATACACAAATCAGGCATAACCTTATGACTATGACCAAATAGCGATGGGTAGACAACTACAAACATTTCTGGCTTTTGTTGGGTGTTCCCAGTCTGCAGTTGCCAGTATTGGGTAAAATATGATCCCAGAAGGGATCTGTGTTGAAATGGCAACAGAGTCAGGTGTGGCCAAGGCTCTGTGAATCACACGGGGTACGAAGGCTGGCGTGTGTGGTCCACAAGTTATAGACAAGTTATTATAGACAGACAGACAGACAGACACAAACAGATTGATTACAGACTTGTCCAAATCACATAAAAGGTCAATCAAAAAAAAAAAAAAAAAAAAAAAAAAAAAAAAAGACTCCAAAATACAGATGTATATTTTACTGCACTGTGTTTATTGTTAGTCAACAGTAGGATATTTCTATTATTAGACTCATTTAGTCATCAAATAAATTTATAAATTTATACATAAGATTTCTTAAAAAAAAAAACAGCCTTCAAAGAGCTGACATTAGCAGACACAAACAGTTCACTGGCACTGATCCATCTGGGCTTCTTTAACAAAAGATCATCAATCTCTAAAGGCTGGCTTTTTTACAATTGCACCATAAATGTGCTGTGTACAGTGAGGTACAATATGATCTAAACAAGTTCAGTTTAACTTCATCAGAACAATATCCAAATTTCCAAGCTAGGACATTAGCCTGAGCATATAACATTCGAACCCGACGGTAAATGTCCTCATCCTCTGATAGACGGTCTTTCAGCACATGACCAAAATATTTTACTTCATTTGAGACGTTCAGTAAAATCCCAGACAACTTGAAATTAGGGGAAGCCCTATATTTGTCTTTTTTAGTGCGACATATCAAAATTACACTTTTTGATGGATTGAATTTAACATCATATAGTTCACCATATTCCGAACACACATTAAGCAGCTTCTGAAGACCAGCTGAAATATATAAATTATAGCTCAAATTGCTGAACAATACTCACTCTGATAGAAATCTATCAGAATACGTAGTGCCTGGCAGTTTGATCCGGATAGAGCTACATAGCAATGGGGACATTAGCATCAAAACTGAACTACTGAACAATGTTGGCTTGGTGTCATGAATAACATTTTCTTTTACTAAATAATTGAAGGGTCATGTGTGTGTGTACATTGCTCATCTTGGAAACACAAGGCACCAGGATGCACTATGGGAAAAACGCAAGCCATGCGGAGTTTAATGATTTGTGCTGTGTTCAGCTGGAAAACCCTGAGTCCTGCAGTGGATGTTACTTTGACACCAATCTGTTGTTGCAAGACTATGTACACCCTTTCTTTAGAAATCGTATTCCCTGATGTCTGTGGCCTCTTTCAGCATTGTAATGCGTCCTGTCACAACGGATAGTTGACTCAGGAGTGGTTTGTGGAGCCCAGCAGCAGATTTTCTTGGCTTCCAAAATTCAGAGATCTTAATCAAATCAAGCTACTGTGGAAAGTCCCTGTCTCGATAGGTCAAGGCTCTCTTGACAGCAAAAGGAAAGCCGACAAACTATTTGGCAGGTGGCCATAATGTTATGCTTGAGCAGTATACCTAGTTGGAAAAGAAACTGTGTAACAGCAGCTTTATGGCTGAGGCTCATTTAAACTTGCCTATGTGGCACAGACCAGCTTTATTATGACTCATAAATAGCAGGTGAAAAAGAGAGAGCCTGGCCAATTTGCATATTTATGGATCTATGTATGGTAAACGAGGAGAAGTTGTCGAGTTGCATTGTAGGTTACTGTAGCAGGATATTCAGATGGAAAATGAAACTGAAATTGTTATTTTAATGAGATAGATTTATGGGTCTAATTGTTTTCAGAAGATATTTGTTAATTTGAGGAATAATATTAGGTGTCTAAATCAACAACTAATCCAACATTAAACCACAATGGACTGATCTAATTTTAAAACGCAGCAGATGCAGTGTGACTGCAAAAAACACCATGAACATCATCATCATTAGATCATCACATGCCCCTTCTTTTCACAAGCTTGAATCGTTGTCAGAACCATCTCATGTGACACACCTATGTTTATAAATAATTTTAAAACAAAACACAGGAACCCCTGTTATCAAAGTTTTTGTCTGTTTGCTCTTTAAAGGACACTGTGGGAAAACGTTTGCCATCATGAGGCGTTTTCTGAGTGAAGCCGTGCCGAAGGTTGATTGGCTCCTTATTGTTGATGATGATACTCTCATCAGGTAACAGAGAAGAGAGTTTTGGTTTATCCTTAGATTCTAGAAAGTAAGAGGTATTTAAAAAAATATGGATCAAGGAAAGTTACATAGGCTTCCAATGAACATTTTGTTGTGAAAATACGTCAAAAAAAAAGTCAAATGATCTAATGTTACCGATTCCAGCAGTTTATCAAAAAGACACATATCCTTGTGAATTATTTTCTATGTTTGCAGAGCATGCATGAGGTTTATTTTGTTTCTGTTAATGTGCTCATCATTGTTTATTTTTAGTTTGCCCCGATTGCAACAACTGCTGCGATGCTACAACCCAAAGGAAGCAGTGAGCCTGGGAGAAAGATACGGGTATGGCCTGATGCAGAACGGATACAGCTACACAACAGGAGGAGGAGGGTATGTGAAGAGGTTATTCTAAGTCATAATGCTCCATTAACTTGACTTTTACCAATTGAATCCTCAGCTGCAAGGATTGTGTCATGCATCTTTCTTAAATCACTTGTTCTATTAAGTCATAAACCTGCCCCCCCCCCAAAAAAAAATGTGTTCTCAGAGATTTTCTGCAGCAGGGTAAGTTCATAAACTTCATATAAATCACTTTCTTCTGCCTTCACACTTGAAAAAACAATTACTCTAACCCCCAGATCACCTACTTGACAATTTGTGGAAGAAGCTAAAGACTAGGGTGATGACAAGCTGGCCTTCCAACATCAAAACCTGGAGCTCAAATCAAAATTAGTGATAATTACTGCATACTTCATTTTTAAAATCAGTTAGAACTCACTGTCTTTGTTCCTTTCTTTTTTTTGCACACCTAAAAATATTGAAGTGCACCACATGCAAAGATAATTCATACTTTTTTCTATATTATCATCTCAGAATATCAACTATGTCTACAGAAAAGAAAATGGTGATATGCTCACGTGTTAGATTGTTGACACATTCCTTCCTTTATAGTTTTTTTTTTTTTTTTTTTTTTTTTTTTTTTTTTTTTTGTTTTTTTGTCTGTTTGTTTTTGTTGGGGTTTTTTTTTAACGTGCCTTGTCCGGCAGTGTGGCACTCAGAATTGTCGTCTGAATGTCAAGGTAAGGCTCAACAGATTTACTTTCACAAGAGGAGCATTACAGCTTTTGTCATGATGTTCCCCTTGGTATATATGTGAAACAATTAAAAAATGCTTTGGGTTTGTTTCAAATGTAATGGACACAAAGACGAAAAAATGGGGAATGGAAAGAGAGAAAGATGGAAGAAAGGTTTAAAGAGAAAAAAGGAGATAAAAGTAGAGGAGAAAAAAAAGCATAGAGATAAAACAAGTCAACACCCTTGAAGTCTGCCTCAACACCTGCGGAAACAAAACAAAACAGAGAATCCACAACAAACATCATATGCATATATAATAATAACAGTTATAACTTCAATGGAAAGTACACACTACAAGGTAATACAAGATGTATTTAGTGGCAACTGTAGCCCAGGTGAGAGTGTATCTGACAAACACCTGAAACTAGACACCTGTATGTGTGAGTGTGCTCATGTCTACAAGGTTTCTCCCCAAGATTATTTGATAGTAGATGTGGGGGCCCACAGCTCCACCCCCCAGGATATGCGGACAGCACAAGGAAGACCGGAGCCACAGACACCCAGTGGCATCCCAAGCACTGAGCCCCAGGAGCCCCCCGCAAGGACAACCGGACCCCACTTCCCATACAGCAGCAGAGGCAAGCCCCCAGGTGACCCCCGGCAGCCACGATGCCGCAGCAACGAGTGGGTTGCCCTGCCAGCAACCCGCTATGCCGGAGCAGATCCAGCCATGGACAGAGAGACCGAGCCCCGAGGACAAACCACCCCCCAGCAGAGGCCCAGCCGAGCCAGGGCACCCAGGCCCCGGCAGGCAGCCACTAGGGTGAGCCGGCATATACCCCGGCACCTGGCCCCAGACACCAAGAGTCATCAGTGCACTGCCAGGCAGAGGCACCCACCACCGGAGGGGGGTGTGACGGGGGGAAATAGGCCCCACATTATTAGCAGGAGGCCCAAGATGATCCAGGAGAGGGGGCTGCCCAGGACTCAACCTGACAGATTAACAGCCACACACAAACACAATCACACTTTCCCACCCACATGCTCACATCCACACATTCACACCCACTCGCCCAATATAAAAAAGAAGGAGGACGTCATTCACCCATTTTCACTCCCCATACACACTCTATACTCCCAGGTCAAGGTAATGTCCCCCTAAGGGGCAACGTGTCCCCGGATCCAGGAGATCGCCCCCTTCTCTCTGGGGTTGAGAAGAGCAGACAGCCCAACCCTCTGCAGAGCAGCCCATCAGCCCAGTTGAGGGCCGGGCACCACCCTAACAACCTGGGCCCAGACGCTGGCCCTGACCCCATCCAGAGACGGGCCAGGAAGCGTCCACGTAGTCCCAACGAACCAGCCGACCGACCAGAGCAGCTCCAGGGCAAAACAGCCCCACCCCCTAACAAGCCCCAATCTCAACCCCGTGAACACCCCCCCCCCAACCTGCCCACAAACATTGAACACGCACCCCCGAATATAGATGCCACAAATCTCCCATCCACAGGGGGGTGCCCCGCAGGAGGGCCTCACCCCCGAAAAGCCAATCAGAACACACCCCCACAGAGCAAGCCCAGCACACCGCCCCCATATCACGTGCTCCAGCCGCATCTTGCCCCCCCACCACACAGCATGCTGCAACAGCAAGGCAGCAGCCCCGTACGCAAATGTAGATGAGCAGATGCCACCAAGCCACGCAACCACACCGAACCCCCCCAACCAAATTCCAAGACAGGATCAACTCCCCCGCCCTCTCGACCATTTAAACGAATCCTTGTCACCATCTCTGTACCTTCAACCCAGGGACAACCTGATTAGTTAATTCAAGTAAACTTTTTTTAAAACTTTAAAGGACTGTAACTAAATATTTGATGGCATTTAGAATTTAGGATAAAAAAATAAGGTAAAAACCCAACAACTGGTACAGAACAGCAAAAAAGTGTTGAAAACCCATAGGAAGGTTGTGAATCTGATTCACTGAGAATGAATTAAAAACATATATGGAAGGAGGTCAAACAAACTAAATAAAAACACATAAAGCTGAAGCAGAACAGGACAGTTTAAAGATCAACGAACCCAACAGACTAAGAATTTAGAAATGAGTAAATGCCATGCTTCTTTTATTTTGGGGAGGTTACTTGTCTTCTTACAAATTGTATGTTTATGTGCAGGATGGTACTTAGTAGGGCAGCAGTGTCCAGCCTGCTCTCCAGTGGCTGCGGCTGCTACAGTGACGATGCTCCTGATGACATGGTCCTGGGGAGGTGCTTCACTTCCATTGGGGTTCCCATCACGCACAGTCCGCTGTTCCACCAGGTAGAGACCATGACATACCGTTAGCTTGTTCATGATAAACTTCCTTATTACCAATTCACGCAACAATCAAGATTATAAGGGCATTTAGTTCCCCACAAGATTCAATAATAGCATAGATCCTCAGTGAACAATAAATCTTCTTTTTGGGGGGCGATATAAATTTGCGTAGAGAAACATGTGGGTGTGAAAGTCCCATCAGCTGATTCTGTGTGTGACCCTATTTTCCTAACTTTTTCCACTTAGAAGTGGACATTTTCAGGCTGAAACACACCCTTGTGACTTCAAAAACATCCACAGTAACAGTATTGTAATAAACTATGGACAGTCAAGCAGTTATCACATTTATTGCAGTCATGAGACCCGCCCCCTCAGAAACCATTTAGTGACCACTGGGAGACTAACAGAGAAGACCACTTTTTTTTTTTTTTTTTTTTTTTTTTTTTTTTTTTTTTTTTTGCTTCAGGCCCAGCCGGATGACTACTCGGGCACACGGATTAGCCGGCAGCTCTCCATCTCCTTCCACAAGCACTGGAATATAGATCCTGTAGCTGTCTACAAAGAGTGGTTTCAGGACTCACACCTAAGAGATGAACTGTGATGAAAATCTTCACGAGGTTGTCGGTTAAGAAGCTCTGTTGTGTTCGTCAAAATGCTAAAAACAAGTAGTGAAACAGTAACAGCCTTTTCACATTTTGTTATCGACCAACACAAAACAGGGATAGTTGTGAAGTGGAAGGAAAATGATTATTTTCATATTTCTTACTAATAAAAATGTAATGTGCCTTTTGCTTCACTCCACTTTATTATGATACCCCTATCACGGTCTGGAAAAGTATGGAATTTGGTTTCAGGATTTTCTAGGTCTGGATAAGGATAAGAAGAGTTTGGAAAAATATTTGTTGTTCCAGACTTTATGTCCTGTCGTAATATGTAAAACTTGTCATTCCTTACGTCAGGATTTGTTTATAAATCAATTTCCTAAGTTTTGGGTGTCTTATGTAACACTGTTCAGTCCATCCAACCAATCCGAAAATGAGAAGAGTATGGCACAATACCAAACCTAACTAGACGGTCTAGTAAAGATTAGACCGAGGAGCGATCAAGAGACCCCTGATAACTTTGGAGGAGCTGCCAATATCCACAGATCAGGTGGGAGAATGAGTTGACTAGAAGTGAAAAAAGTCCTGTCACCCCAGACCAAATAGGAGATGCAGCAAACATTTGAAAGAAGGTTCTCTGGACTGATGAGACCAAAACTGAGTGTTTTGACCCACATCCAAAGTGGTGCGTGTGCTTACTGCACAGCCTGAAACATGGCAGTGACAGGATCATGACAGGATCATACTACTTTTCTTAAGCCGATATAGGAAAACTGATCACAAAATAGTAGTGAACAGGAAAATACTTAAAGAAAACCTGTTAGAGGCTGTAGAAGACTTAAAAAGGGGACAAAGGCTCACAATTGAGCAGAACAACAACTTCAAACATACAGCCAGAGTTACCATGGAATCAGTTAGACCAAAGCATAGTCATGTGTCAGAATGGCCTAGTCAAAGTCCCAAATTAAATGCAGTTGAGGTTCTAAGGCAGAATTGCCATTCAAAAACAATCCATGAAAATGGGAAAAAGAATGTTAGTATATAGTTTATATATGTACAAAACACCTTGTATGTACAAGACTGGTAGACAATTAGAATAAAACTGCACACCACACTTTTTAGATTTTTATTGGTAAAATAGTTTTGGGAAACCACATATTATTTACCTTCCACTTCACAATTCTGCCTTAATTTTTGTTGCTATACCACATAAACTCCAAACAAAATACTTTATACTGTGGTTGCAACTTGGCAAAATGGAGAAAAACTCGTACTTTTGCAAGACTGTAAAAAATAAAACAAGTGTTCTGTTACTGTAAAATTTAAAGCATTAATGCCCATTTCTACCAGAATTTTAATTTGAACATTTTGAAATCAAATGCGAGTGTTCATGGCTTTTAGCTTCTTGTTGCAAATTATTTAGGCTTGCTCGTAGCTTTATGATTGAGTCAAAGTTTAGAAAAAAATGAGGCAATGCTGATGCTCTGCTACATTCAACACAGTGGCTGAAAGTATCTAAATCCACAAAATGAGGATGGTGGTGTATGTGGCAACCCCACTAGCCTAATATCAGTTAACATTGTGTACGTTTCAAGTATCCCAATATCAACAGGTTGTTTTTAAACAAGAAATTCAGAAATCTTCCTTAATGTTTGTTAGTTTTAATAAACTTATCTGTGTTGTGCGACGACTGCTTGTCTGAAGGTATATCAGCTGATAACATGATATATTTTTATTCATCTGTATGAAGTGCTGACTAATTGTTGATCTGATTATCAAGACATGCAGTGTAAACAATTTTTTTTTCTTGTATTTTTGAGGATTAATTTTATTATTGAATAACTACAGTGCTGTCAGTCAATCCAAAATGTTAATAAATCTCATATCTGAAGGATTAACAGCGTAAAAATTAGTGTTTGGCTTTCTTAGGCGAATATATAACAAACTTTTGGGCAACAATTATTGTGCCGAATTATTAGGCAACTGAAAAATGAAAAAAAAAAAAGGTAGAAGGGAAGGTAGACAAGAGTAGAGCAACAAAAAAAAGAAGTGTTCCATTAAAAAAGCACAAAGTATCTAAATAGTATCCAAGTGTTATGTCTTAAAGAAACAGAAAATAATCCAACAAAGATGTTTTCCTTCAGAAAACTGGGAAAGACCTTCAGAAAGTCTAGAGAAATGTTGATAAAGACATCTGTGAAACATTACAAGACAGCAAATATAAAGAACTGACAGATGGCCTGAGACTTTTAACAAATCTGTATATCATTTCTGAACAGGAACGATCAAGGCCTGATTGTCATTTCAAGATGGATTTCGCTTCTCCGATGTTTATTTTTTAAAGCAGTAATTTATCATCAGCATTCTCTATTAGTCCACTGAAGACATGTTCAATCGAGGTCGTTTCAAAGTACTTTCTAATTGAAAAACAAGATTTTTGCTGCTGGTTTTCACATTGTCTAACTTTGAAAAGTTTGCAAATTAAAAATATATATATCTTAGTTTTAATAAAAAGTGAAACCTTAAATCACTATTTATTGGTGACAAATGTGACTAAGAACCTTTCAAGTAATTTTAAAAACATGGACAGACCAGTAAAAAGTGACAGAGCAACCATGCAGACAAAAATATGCTTTTATATGACAATGTGCCATCTTTGTTTTTTCATTACTTCTAACAAAATAGGTTATTATGCAGTACATATGATCAAGGGCTGCTTTTGTTTGTTACCAAAGTGTCTTAGTAGCACTTTATATCTCATGGAGCTCTGTTCAATCCATCATCCGAAAATGGAAAGACTATGGCACAACTGTAAACCTACCAAGACAAGGCCGTCCACCTAAACTTGCAGGTCGAACAAGGAGAGAACCGATCAGAGAAGCAGCCAAGAGGCCCATAGTGACTCTGGACCAAATGCAGAGATCCACAGCTCAGGTGGGGGAATCACTCCACAGGACAACTATTAGTGGTGCACCCCCATTGACGCCCGCCCCGGGCTGTATCTGGGTAAAATGTTCTCAATCATGCCTTATTCAGCTTTCAACTTTGCACGTCTCAAGCACCCAACTATTTTCGCCCTGTGTTTATCCCGCCCTGCCCTCCTTGTTGGTCAGTTTTTAGCTGCGTCCTCCAGGGTCGTGATTTGCTCTGTTCATCCAGATCGCAGTCAAACTCGACGAGTGTCTATCTCTTCGGCGGCCTCCTTCTCACCTGCGGCTTTTAGTCGTAATGACTAGAGGTGGGCGGGTCAATTGTTCATTTTAAGACTTTAACAAGTCAACACGAATGTAATAATTTACTTTACTTTCATCCATTAATTTACGAATTGATTTACTAATTACTCAAATAAGTTTTAACCACAAAATAAATACTTTATATGTGAACTAGATTAACTTGGCTACCACAATGCCGTTTCTTCATCACATCACCTAGCAGTCAGTCATTATCAACTTTATCTACTTTCGCCACATTTCCGTTTATTCGAACGCCCTCCCTGATGTTCTTTCTCGCAAACCCTTCACCTTCGCATGGCGGACATTCGCTAAATTCAGTGCAGCTCATGAAACCCCTCTTTTCCATCCTCATCCCACGATCTTCATCACTTATTGCCTTGATCAACGTCACTGTAAGCAACCCTACTTCCACGACTCAGTTGCAAACATTAATTAAGACCCTTTAAGACCCTTTAAGCCTCTGTCCCTCACTCCTGAAGGCTTCATGTGTCCTCTGCCTTGTTCTTAACATTTCTCAGAAATTCTAGCCTTAAGCAACCTTCCCCTAGTCATTTCTCAGGCCACTCATCTAGATAAAGGGCAGTCTCAATCACCCAGTTATAGGTATACCCACAGTTTTTTAAAAGATGAAGCTCTCCAAATACACCTGGTCCTATGTGGAAAATGAATTTCCCCCCCTAAACAGCTTGTGCCACCCTGAGTGGCAACAGCATCCATCAGTCTTTTGCATTACTGTGGAGGAATTGTGACTCACTCTTCTTCACAGAATAGTTTTAATTCAGCCACATTTGTGGGGTTTTGAGCAATAGCCAAAAACCTTCTTTTTTTGTTAATTTTTGAACCTTTCAGAGGTAGGCTTGCTGGTTTGCTTTGGATCATTGTCCTGCTGCACTACTCAAGTGTACTGCTCGCTGGACATTCTCCTTTAGGATTTTATGATTGAAAGCAAAATTCATCATTCATGGCAAAGTGTTCAGGTCCTGAAGACACAAAGCAGTCCCAAAGCATCACACGACCACCACTCTTTTTATGAAATGCTGTATTAGCTTTAGGCCAGATGAATGAGGACACACACTTTCCAAAACGTTCGTTTTGTCTCATAGAAAATTTACTAAATGTCACGAGGATTATCAAGATCTTTCAAGGAACATGTGAGATGGGTCTTTAAGTTGGTTTTGGTCCGCAGTGATCTTGGCCTCAAATTTTTTATCAGTCTCTTGCTTATTGAATCCTGAATGCTGACCTTAACTGAGGCAAGTGAAGCTAGCATGCTTTAGATGTGTCTTCTGATGTGACCTCCTGGAAAAGGAAAGACCTATAGATCTGACAGTAATCAGGTTTTGATGTTGCTAGTGAAACTGAACCAAAAATATGGTTAATCACATTTAATTCTTGATTTAACAAAGGAATTATATTTTTACATAGGTCCAAGTTTGGATAGTTTTTTTCCCCCTGTAATATTTCATGACCTAAAAACTACTTTTTTGCATTTACTCATAAGCTTTGTCTAATTTGAAAATTTGTTTGATCTAATGCTTTTAAGTAAAGACAGAAGAAATCGCTAATGCAGCATTTTGTTTTACAACATAAGGCTGTGTATTCATATGATTTAAAGTAGGCTCTAAAAAATTTTGGTGCTCTTAATAAATGGTGGCTTTTGTAAAGCAGATGGGAACATTTTTGTGCCCTGGGGATTGGTTTAAAAATCTCAATAAAACACATGAACCAGTTTATTAGTTTGTTTTTCAAAGCAGCAAAATGTTTTAGGGTATCTGATTGTGAGACTTAACACACAGTCTGCTTAGTGTGAAACCTTTCCCACACTTTTTTTTTTGGCCAGGGTTGAGTTGGCTGAAACAAAAACAAACAAATATTGTTTGATATGGTTCAACAGAACAAGCTGAGTTTGTGGGAAGGCGCTGCCGCTGCCAAAAATGCTGTAGGGAAACCTGTCATGGGTATTCTGGGCTTTGGGAAGGAGTGGCAACATACTGCTGGAATACATTTACCAATAATTCTGAGATTTCTTGTAAAGTGGCGCGACCACATGGCAGATCATAAAAGTTAAACATAAAATATGTGGTACTACACCGAACTTCCATTAACATCAACTCACCACACCTCAGGATCTGTCTTTAATATTTTAATATTGACTTAAAGATGCAGATAGTGTCCCATTAGCGTGTTCCTCCAGAACTCAATGACATGCTGAGGAGTCAATTCACCCCATTAACACCCCTGGACGAATGTCTTATGGCTACCACAGAATGGTCTCAAAAGAATAACCTCTAACTTAGATCAGGGGTTCCCAAGCTCTTGTTTTTTCTCCAACAAAAATGCTGAGCCTATCAGGTTTATGCTAGCACAGATGTACCTGAACACCATAAAAATCTTGCTAATTTATCATTTCTGTGTTTGTATGTTCTTGTTGTGGGTTCTCTCTGAGCATGCTGGCTTCCTTCCCCAGTCAAAAAAAAAATGTTGGGTTAATTGGCTTCTCTAAACTGACCTTAGACATTAGTTTTTACATCGATGGTTCTTTGTTCAATTTATCTCCGTGTTGTCATGTGATGGACTTGTGACCAGATGGTGCCTTTTAAACACTAAAAGCAACCATAAAATCTCCCTAAAGTTCAAGATCACACAGCAAGTGTGATTACAGTTGCAGTTTATTTTAATTCACATGTTAAAATACAATTTTTAAAAGGCAGGGCAGAAACTCAGATTTATTAGCCAAACAAAAAAAATACAAACATTACATAAGTCCCCCAGTGTGCTCACCTCTACAAACAGGTAGAAAGAAATCCTCCACCACCTACTGCTGAGATCTGCATCTGCTCACAAAAATCAACAACAACGTTAATCAAGAACTCTTAAAGTTGTAGAAATTAAAATAGTTAAATCAAACAACACAAATTTTAGGATAATTTTTGGCCCTGAGTAACCTCCGCCCACAATCCTTTGGGGTAGCACGCAAAGCAAGTAACACAGCCAATGTTGGAACCCTCAGTTTACCAGGATCCAAAACAGCAGCCTCACCAATCATGTCCACGCACAGAAGAGGGTCTAGGACTTCCGTCAAGGGAGACAACATCCTTCACAGAGGACAGAAAAGAGCCATGTCCACTCGTAATCAACTGAGCCCTCACCCAATTTGATGGAGCCAGTAAAACGGACTTCTACAGCACAAGATCCTTGTCACCTCTTGACAAAACAAATTCACAACAGCCAGCAGATGCTTACCTGACAAAGTAACGCCATTCCAGCTAAAAACACTTAGTGCAGGTTCCTCGTGGCTGCACTAACAGAATGTTGACAGTGATCTGGTAAATGATCAGCTGTCCAACGTACAGCTGCTTTTAAAGAGGTTCAGACCCTACCCCTCAATCACTGATGCAGATGAACACACTCTTGCAGCAAAGCTCACCTTGTCACAGACTGCTGACCTGTGCAGGGTGAAATTAATAATAGTAGCCGGTCCTTGATCAGATAGTTCCGGCCCCAAGCCAAGTGCCTGATTATTACCCTCCAGATCCCAACACCAGAGTGCTAATCTCAAATTAGCTGCCTTACAACATCAGCAAGGTTGGGCTGAACACCTGTGGACTGAAAGGCAATGGCCGTCTGTGGCGTTACCGTTTGGCTGTGGGATGTGAAAGCAGGATGACCTGTGTGAACACAACAAAACAACATTTTCTAATTCTCCACAGGGTATACCCGCTTCTTCCTCAATAATCTCTGAAGATGGCCATCAGTGCCCCAACAAGACACATGCCCACTCTGCCAAACCCTCCCTGTCTTTGAAACCCTGCTGATCCTATCCACTTTTTTGCTTCTGTTTAAGCATAATGTTTAAATTAAAACACTGCATTTACAACTTTGTGTTTATAAAAAATATCGATTCATTTCAGTGAGGAATGGTGCTTTAATCTCATCTGCTATGTGTTTGACCAGCCAAACAGTCTGATGACAGGTGTCAACAAGGCCAGAAATGAAATTAATCCTTAGGCAAAGTCAAAATGTTTTTGTTTTCCAGTACTTTCCTCAGTCTTTCCCAGCATTGCACAGGCGTGGCTTGTAAATACATCAACTTGGACAACTAACCTTTTTTTTTTTTTTTTTTAGCAACCACAACAAGAACATGTAAAAGCTGAATTTCTTTCTTTATTTCCCCCTATCATGTTATCAAGAAAGATAGAGGCATAAAATAAGTGTTAATATCAGTTTGATTGGCTTGATTTTACACAAATAAAAAAAACTATATGAGACAAAACATTACAGAATTAACTTTTATAGGCTTTCCTGTTCATGAGTTGGAAAAGTAAGTCTTTGGTTTTGAATCAGGATTCAGCTGCAGGCATAGCATTCAAATCCACACCTATCATTAAACCTCCCTTTAATTTGTGCCTGTAGCATTACAAACCTCATAAAAAGATGGTTCAGTGTGTTCCTGCTCCTCTCTTACTTTTACACACATGCACAAACACCATCATCATTACTGCAGCAAGGCTTCAAAGGCACTTCGATGCTTTTTGTCATCGTCAACCACAGTGACAGTTCTGCAGTTCTCAAGAAAGCATTTAGGGAGTTGATGCTGTAACTGCTTAGAGCTGCTCTTTCTCTAGTGTGTCCCTTCTTATTCCAGTTTTTGACAATGGTCTCTGAGTCTGAGCTTTATTTGTGTTTTTATTAACTCCTCCAGACTTCTCAATATATAAAACAAAGAGAGAAAAAGGTGGAGATGATTGTGTTGCATGTGCCTTAATTTGGGAAGTTTGAGTGTAAATCAGTGAATTAAAGTAAATAAATAAAATATTGATCATTGAGCAAATATAGTTTTTAAACTATATTTGCTCAATGATCAATGAAGATATTTGCTTGATGATCACTATGATGTTGATGCATTGGTATTTTCCTGATGATTTTCATGTGTATTTACTTGATGATTTTGCTCGAGCAAAATCATCAAGCATACAGCAAAGTATATTTTGCTGTATATTTGATTGATGTGTTTATGATGTGAAGCACTTTGAACTGCCTTGCTACTGAAATGTGATATACAAATAAACTTCCTGGGAAAAAACTGTATCATCATGAGAGAGAGAGTTGGAAGATTTTTCCCACCTTATGTTGTAATCTATATACACCTTTTCTTTTCAACCTAATTGGGAAGATGACTAAATCTTTAATTTCAAGCTTTGTTTAATCTTTGCACTGATAAACAATCCACTGCCACACACTGCAGCCTGTTTTCCTAAATAAAATTAATCATCAATCAAGTAGAAGGAGTGAAAAGTAAGTAATTGGAAATGTCTCAGTGGTAGATTGCTTAAAATACAGGACAGACTCTCTTTAAGACAACTATATCACATTAAGACAAGATTTAAAAAAACGGATGTGTGTATATGGGTACACAAATGTTAGTTATTTAATGCTCTTCTTCCAACACTTAATCAAGGGTTAATTGATTTAACACACTGAATAATTGTTTATTGAATATTTCTAAAACTCTTTGCATAGTTTTATTTTAGAAACATTTACTTAATATTTTTACATATTTGTTCTACTGCCATTCATTTCTATGATTTACTACATTCAGATTGTTATAATTCATAAACTTTGTTTGTGCAAGCATAACAATTTGCACAAACGCTGAAAATCGTTATGCTGCTACAAATGCCATAATACTTGCATTTTATTGTACCTGTCCTTAGATGAACCTGAAAGAAAAGAAAAATATTACAGTTTTTGTTCCATTTCTTTCCAAGTTAGGGTCAGAGCACTTATGCAACATTGGCAAATCAGTTTCATTTGTTTTTATTCATCTTTTAGGTCTTTAACTACTGAAGTTATGCATCTATTTGTAAACATGTTTGCTATTCATTACATTTTCCAAAAGAATAGTTAAGAGAATTTTGTTGCCACAACATAACTGGTTGAACTGAACATGCTTCTGAACTGAACCGTTCATTTTAGTGATACAATGAGTTCATACTCTCCGTATGTGTCAGCGCTTCAACCCAAGGACTTGCAGCAGAATAAAAATAAGCTTGTGTATGATGGAAACAGCCTGCCGGACCCGTATTTTGAATGGCTGGACCGACAGGCAGACAAACACCTGCCCCCTGATGAGAGTTACTGGAAGACTACAAGTCACTAGAAGTTTTCAAATGTTTTGCCTGTGGACATGTAAAAGGTTTATTATACCAGGATATGAGCCCCACCAGCTCTGTGTGCTTCATTAAAGCCCGAGTCAAGCCTGGGCAGAGTCACCGACCCGCTGCATGATTGTGGATAGTGTCAACACTGCACCGTCGTGGCAGGTAAGTCAAATGTTATGTATATTTCGTCCAATTTATTGTGAAATATTGTCCAAATAAAGTGTTATTCTCCTGAGAGAACCTGTATTTTGTAGTTATTTAGTTGTAGGCGATGTAGGCAATTTATAGCCAATAGAAATTTATAATTTGATATAGATTTATGTATCTATGTAATAAGGTGCAGGTGTACATATAACTGTGTAATTGTCTATATTGACTAGAAAAACAGGACAATTATTTCTGGAAAGTAATATATCAATGATACTTTATTTGCACAATTTCTATGAAATAGATAAATTGATTATTGTTTAAGTCTTATTGAAATCATTACTATTTCATTTAGAATAAGAAAACAAAAGAACTCAAGTTTTGGGGAAGAGTGGGACTAAATATGTTTGTACATCTTCCTACTCATTTTCAAATATGTTTCATTTTGTTGTTACATTTTTTTTTTACATGTTTTGTAAACTTAAACTACTGCTACTACTTAATATTTTAATAAAGGTATATATTTTGCAGCCTGATGTGGCTACTTTTGGGCTGACAGATTTTAACCCCTGAACTCCTAAGGGAGTGCCTGTGATCGTATTTCCTCTCATTTAATCCCAGTGGTTGGCCATAAAGAGCAAAATGTTCTTTAAAGTCAAAGAGCATCACCTTCTCCATCTAACCCAAATTAATCTAATAACAATGATCATAATAACAAACCTATTAATCATTCTCATGATTCTTTTCATAAGGAGCATGGTGTGTAATTTAATTTAGTAATATATGTAATAAGTTATTTTCTGTGTTTCTGTCTTTCAGGCTCGAGCAGGCAGGAAGTCGAAGCCAGAGCTCCATGTTCTGCCCCTCTGCCAGCTGCATTGCAAAATCTGAGTGACACAGATTTAGCCTCAGAAGACGAGGACTCAGAGACCAATCTGTACCCCCCGTTGCTCAGCAGAATAAAGGATAATGATTGACAGAGCTTGTGAACACATAATATATCTGTATAGCTGCAGCCAACCTCTCAGCAGGTGCGCAACTTAGCGAGAAGTTCTTCTGAACAGGCCAAGTCTCCTTTACGGCAACAGCAGCGTGTTGGACGTATGACCTCCAGCATCATGCCAGGAACCCAGCTGTCACCCTGCAAAGTGGTTCCATTACGGCTGTGTCAACACTTCTAGAAACCTAGGAGTTGCGTGCTTCAGCAAAACATGTTGTGGTGCCTGTATGTTGAAGACTCATTTCACATAAAAATAGAAGTTGCTTCTAAAAGCTATCTTTTATTTCAACATTTATTTCATTCATTTTTCTTTCAAGGTCTGTTGTTGACAGTCTCAGATTGTAAATTTCATCATGTTTAGCATCACACTGTGTACAGCTAGCCACCGATTCATCAACACTAGTTTGTGTGGTAGTTTCTCTGTGGTGTTGTTTTCATCTCATCCAAGGCTTTTTCTTCTTTTGGTCATCCACAAGTATCAACTTCTCTGACTGAACACTGTCCGGTGTTGAAGTGTGTGGGACATCAAAGATGGTTGGCAAGTAGTCTGGGTCTTCAGGATCATCTGATTTTGAACCTGTAAGAAAATAAAAAAACAACCAGCATATCATAGATTATGGATATTAGTAAAACACTAACCCTGCACAGGTAAAAGGAACTCCCTGCTACATAACAGGGCAGTTGGAAGGGCAAAAATTTAATAACAGATATTTGTCAGTAAATTGAATTTCAGTCATTGAGCTGCTGTGATAAAGATGACAAGTGATGTTTAATCTCGAAGTGTGCCACATTAATAAATAAAATTGAACAACCTAAAGCAAAAATAAAAGGGAACATCTGATGCCAAATCCATTAAGATAAACAGACATTGATATTCAAATAATGATCTAGACTTCGTTTTATTATTAAAGACAGGAGACAAAAATAACATGTACGGTAAATATTTCAGTCTTGGAAAAACAGAGAAACATCATAAAGTGAGGTTTAACTTTAAAAAAAAAAAAAAAAAAAAAAAAAAAAAAAAAAAAAAAAAAAAAGCTGGACCAAAAAAGTAACTCCGTGTACATGTGTATTTATTAATAAATAGACAGGTGCAGCACATACCTGAGATAAAGTGTCCACAAAATCCATACATACGGTTCTTCAGGACAAACTCTCTGGATGTTTCTGATCCAAGAATCACGTTGTTTGTGGTCATGAGTTGGAATCATGTAGAACCGCACAACAACTGATGGGCATTTTGCTGTTTTATACGATTGTTTTCATTACTCTGCCTAGAGCGTATTGTCGCGGGTGAGTTGTTTTGCCATACAAGAAATGGCGGCTCGCATTTGGTTACCGGAAATACGTCATGTGAATTATGTCTGTTAGGCGGGTCCGCAGCACGTGCAGGAGCGTCAGCAGAATCACTAACACCCAAAAATGGAGTCCACGAAGGATAGTCAACCAGAAGACCTGCGCCACCCATGGCCTTATTTCAAAGATTTGTTCGAGTTAACCGGGTCAAAAAAAGACTCCTGGAGATTCCGGTGCCACCTTTGCCTCCCTCGAAAGCATGAACTTTTCGCTTTCAAAAATTCACCTTCGAAAATGAAAAAAAAAAAAAAAACAACAAATCGAGGTAAGTTAAGTTGCTAAACGCTACGTGACTTTTGGGTGTGAAATTGATTTAGATTAGTGAAGTTGTATGTAATCTTACCAAGATTCTTGTTGAAATCGACCGCAGCATTAAATTGTTATAAGCCAGCGTGAACTGGGAAGTAACATTGATTACTGCGGTCGGGGCACATGGAGAGCAGCAGTGTCTCCTGCCATTAATGTTCCAGGTAAAGTTCAGCTCCTCCAGATCCTGGTTATTGTATTAATGTTAGTGTCATACTTTATGAATAATCTCCATCTCATATTAACATTTACAGTTATAGTCAATAATTTCAGAACATGGGTTCCGATGAAGCTCGTTTGTTAGATTTTGAAAACAACTTTTAAGCAGGTATTAAACATGTTTTTCATTCGACCCACATTTCTGTATTAATTTTTTTTTTAAATTGGTCTGTAATCTAATCAGAAATGTCACGTTTTCATTAGCTGTAAACAACAAATAATTAACAAATAAAAGCTTTAAAACAGTCTGTGGGGAATTACCTTGTATAATGTGTTTTACTTGTGAGCTGAGTTACTGAAATACACCAGGTTCACACTGAGATCAGGGAAGAAAATCACAGGTGCTCCTTTAAAAGTAACAGGTTCACCCTTTTCTCTGGATATCTTGGCGGCCGTATGAAGGATATTATCCCGGTCTTGGTATTTGAGCAAACGGATGAGAATGGGCCTATGCTGTTTCCTTCTTTGCGGGTTAAGTGTAGGGGATCAATAAGCCCGTTCAATCACGGGTGGAAAGTGAAATGCTCTTTTCCCAGTACTGAGGGAATCCACTCCCTCAAGGCCTTCGGGCAGGTTAACTATGCAGATCATGTTACACCGGCTTTGGTTTTCCAACTGGTCCACCTTATTGATGAGAAAGTCTTTGTCTTTATTAAGGCGGTGAACATGGGATTCCAATTCAATTAGCTTGTCCTCGGCTTTGCTAATCCATTCCTCTGCATCTGTGATTCGGGAGGCCAGGCTGTCTATCATAGCCTTCAGCCCCAAAATGGATTGGTTGATTTAAGCAGTTTTGGTGTCAAGTTTGTCAGAGAGAGCTACTACTCTATTTCTCTCCACCACCACCATGTTCTCGTCGGTACGCGTATGCTGTACTTCTGTTTCTCTTGCGGAAAAGTGATTGATTATTGAGCTTTGAGTTTTATTTTGGGATCTTAGGTCCATAATGCACGTATTATGTGTGGCTTAGAGCTAAAAGGGAGTCAGATATAATTCAAAACCGAGTTTTCTTTTAGAGCTCCAGTGCAGGTGTCCTTTTAGCTGCGCTGCATCACATGACTCCCATTAACGGACTGTTTGATAAATGTTGCTGTCACTGGTTGTTCATTTCCTTCACCATTTCATTTGCAGTTTTACGTGTCCGTGTAGAAAATTGAATGTCCTTTCAAGTAGCTTCTGAAATCTTCATGCTTCCCCTGACTTTTTTGAAGACTCACTATTGATTCCTTTGAATCCCAGTAGCAGCTTCGCACTAAACAGAGTTGATGTTGCAACTTGGCAACACTTGTGTATGGTGCATTCACTGATCTGAGTTTCCAACCAGTAAGTCTCCAGTCTGGGTCAGTTACAGCTCTGGCCTTGTCACATTAAAAGGCATTTTGAGTCTTCATCTCTGTATATTAAAATATTTCGGTGAATGTATGTAAATATTTAAGTGTGAATGTTTCATTTTAAATCTGCGGATCAAAGGAAATCTGCAAAAAGTTCAAACTTGCGCATCTAAAACAAGAAATGTAATTATTCTGCATGGTACATCATTCCATGCTGGAACAGTTCAAATAAAATCATTAAATGCCCCAAATTAATGTGACATTCATGCCCATGATTACGGGATCTTAATTTCTTTTTTTATTTTTTTTTTTACCACAACTGTAGTTTTGGTGTCTGCATGCTACATTTGTTGCTTCTCTGGTTTTGGTCTTTGTTTCTCAGGATCCATTACCAACCCTGTCCCCTCAAAAAAAAGAAGAAAAAAAAATCCATTAAGACTGTAACTTGCTGAAGTGCAACACCTGCCTTCAGAAAAGCCCTCACAAAAAAGGCTGGTTGTGAAAATAAGTGCTCTCTTTACCAGCATAAAAGTGCTAGAAATACAGACAATGAATCCTAGGATTTATTGAGCTGAGATGGACATGGATGGAGTACCTTTTCAAAAGTTTTTTTTTTTTTTTTTTTTTTTCTACCATTGCAAAAGATTCTGTGACGATAAACTGTCCGTGGTTTGCTCAGCAGACTTACAGTTGTGTCATAATATGGAGGAAAACCAGACCCAAATGATGAAACACAAGACTATCTGAGACAGAGATAAAGAGGATCAGAGTTTGATTGTTCAGGAACACTTTTCAAGGACTCTGATTGGAGCACCAGATATTAGGGTTGCAGAACATCATACACCGAAGGGCTGCCTCTTGGTCCTGGTTGGCTCACTCGACCTGACCGATCAGGGGTCACCACAATAAATAGAACACTTGGAACGAAACCGGTGTTGTCTTTAAGGAGATAATCTGTTTCTACCTATCTACATAACATTTTTCAGGTGAGTTCTCAGTCCGAGCTCAGGGCACATGAGGAAGAGAGAAGCATGGATTCTGCTCAAAAGACTTGATAGACTGAAAGGGAGTGGGTAAACTATGACAATGTGAACGATGCTTTTTTGTCGTTCATGTAATCTGTTATCAATTCAGCTCGATAAACCGATTACCTTGTCTAAATTCTTAGGGTCATCACAGGTAGCTAGTTGATGTTGCAGTTCATCAGTTACGGCTCTCAACAACTCCTTAAATGCCTGATCATCCCATCTGGATTCAACAGCCAAAATATACCATATGATCATAATCTGTCCAAAAACCTTGCTTAATAGACAGTACCTTTCAGGTGGCCTCATCCTCTTAAACTCAGATATGAAATTTGAGTAGCTTAAATTAGACACAGGATGAGTGGCAAAATAGGCTTCAACCTATTACAAAGCACGACATCTAAGGGTAGAAATAAAAGTAACTCAAGATTGATGTGAGGAAAAGCAAGAGTAGACTGAGTGAAAAACTCTCATTGACCCAAATAACACCGACATTTTCCAATATCTCCCTAAAAAGGATTAGGATTTAGCAGCTCACGAGGGGAGAGAAGACAGAGGCGTTGAAAGAGCAAGGTAGAAGGAGAGCGAGCAGGTGAGTCCAGGTTCACAGCAATGTGCAGGGAGGGAAACACAGGAAACAGCTGTTAACATGACAATAAGCTGAAGGGAAGTTACTCAAGGAGGTATTCAAGTAAACAGGAGCCAAGAGCCACCAAGGCAGCTCAAAAGGCTGCTGTTGAATACTGGTCTGAACCCAGCTTAAAAGGCTTGCATGTCGTCCGAGGACAATTAGCTGCAGATGTGCAGAGCAGCACAGAGGAGGAAGTCGGTCTCAAGGATTTGCCTGGAGTGGATCTCACCGGTTGGAAGGAGGAAAGGAACAAAGAAGAAAATAAGCAGGGAGGGGGGGAAATGGTGGAGATAAAAATAAAAAGGGAGGAAAAGAGAAATCACCCAGACCCCAACATTCAGAACGAATTGACTAATTATCATTAATGTTGTCTTGGAAATGTTTGACAGAGTACACCAAGTCCATCAAGCTTTGAATTATTCAATCGTGAAATGCTGGATGAAAACATCTTGTTCTTTAACTCCAGTGCCTGATCTGTTGTTTTAAAGGGAGAACTCTCTGGAGAAATTATGAAGTTTCGAGTCAGTGAAGTCAGACCCTGAGATGGTGGCCAGTGATTGACTCGAGATAATTCAGGCTTGAAGGGTATTCATGTTTGCACAAAATAAAAACTATTTAAACATCCATAGGTTTGTGCACAAGAGCATTTAGTTTTAAAATTTAGAGATCATGGCAGTTAATTTTAAAATTGTTTTGACATAAAACAGTGTGTCATCGGCTAGTTTATTTGCTGGAATGTCTTGTCCTTTTCTTGTTTCTGCAGCAGGTATTGATTTACATAGACTGCATAAATTATTCCTGCAAAGGACATCTGGAAAAAAAAAACCAGAAAGGACTTTACTCCCCGCTTTCCCAAGCAAAATCTGATTTTCTTCCATTAGGTCATGCTTATTTTGGATGACTTATTTTAGTCTTTTTCATGTCTTAATTTTCCTGCTACTCATAAATCTTTCACCACAGAAAAAAACATACACTGACATCCTTCTTGAAAAGAGGCATTTAACCCACAAACTTATGAATGTGATCTTTCTTTTAGATAACTCAGTGGAATCCCACTATATATCAAAAATATGTCACAACACCAACCAAAATCCTACTTATAAAATGTTCTGCCAAATAAATACTTAGTACAAATAAAGTTTCTAAGACATGATAAAAGGCAAAGCATAAATTCTGATCTGATCTTTCTGTAAGTTTTATTTCTTACTTCCTGAAGTGAAAGTTGATATTTTCTTTATTTTATTTAGGTGACCACTGGATAGCAGACATTTATCTTAAGATAAACAATTCACACAGACGTTAATAAGTGAGCAAACAATTAGAAAATAGAAGGAGAGTGAAGATATAAGGGAAGCCGTATGATATAACATTAATTTATGTGGTTGGGTAACACACTAGAGATGAAGAAAGAGGTGTGTGCTATGAAAAAACTGTTGGGAAAAGAAAAACAGATCATTAGGAGCTATAGTGTGTTGAAAAGTATTGGCCCCTTTACAAATATCTTTTTTTTTTTTTTTTTTTGCACTTAAATGTTTGCAGATAATTAAACAGATTGTATTATCAGAAAAGAAAAACCTGAGGAAATGCAGAATCTTTTCAAAAGCTCCAAATTAGCCTGATCCTATGTGTAAAAAAAAAAAAAAAAAAAAAAAAAAGTAATCGCAATAACTGGCAGTTGGCCGCTTACATTGCTGTGAAGGAATTTTGGCCCACTTTTATCTGGAGAACTGCTGTCTTTTTACCTGATACAGCGCCTACATCACTGCAGACGCAGCACCAATCCGCATATCAATCTCCCACTCTTCACACTTGGTTGGGAACTGCTCCAGTGAAAGCTGAAGATTACGGTCTGATGAAGCCAACAGGACATCATCTGCTAAAATATAACAACTGTCTTCTCCCAGCCTGGTGAGCCACAGTTTTCTATTCCAGCATAGTGGGCTATTGTTACTCAAACCAAGGCTAGAATTGAACTCTCAACCTTCCAATTGTACTGATAGAGACAACGTCTGCTTGCCTGTGGTCATATTATATTAGGGTGATGTCACCTTTTCACGTTCTGTCTGGGGGGCTTTCTTTGATTAATGAAAATGTATGGGTTTTCATCGCTTCAGGGGATCAGTAGGAATACTAAGAACTCTATCTATATACGTGTCTTCTCTATACTTAAATTGACTGGTGCAATGCATGGAATACGACAGCCTTTCTTTAATGTGACATCCTCCTGAGCTGCTGCCTAGTTGCTGGTTCTTATCCGTTCAAAGACGGGACGGAACAGACCACGCGCTGCACTCCGGCACTCCAACGCCACTGCTGAAGTTTACAGAGCGCAAGAGTTCATCTTAAATTAACTGAGGAGGAAGATGACAACAACATCTAAAGTCTGGAGTATATACATTAACTTGACTGCTTCTTTTTATTTTTATTATTACATTGAGTGTAATTTTGATTGTTATTCTTTGTTTCTGTTGGATTAATTTTCCTGGTTCCCATGTTGCTGTCCCCTGCTGCTATTCTCTTTCTCCTCAGTTTCCTTTCTGCTCTTTCCCCTCACTCCTGCAACCAGTTAGCCAATCAGCCCCAGTCTATTGTTCTAGCATTCACACTCAGTATTTAAACTCCTCTCCTGCTCTCACTCCTTGCTGGTTCCTTCTGTTATCTACCCATTACTTCCCCATCAACCCTCCTGTCTTTTTATTCTTGGATTCCTTTGTTTTTGTTTAGCTCTGGCTGCCTGTGTTTCCCTTTTTGGTTTTTGTAAGTTTTTTGTTCTTCATTTTTTCTTTAAATTATCAAATCTACTCACCTCCTCTGCACTTGGGTCCACCATAACCACTACTCATCATGACAAATTTCAGATTTTGTGTAACTTTTGTCCACACTCTTAAAACAGATGCATTAATGTAAACACAAATTGTTGAATATAGTGTCCCTATGTAGACACAATAATATGTTTATATAGGGACAACACATTTTGTGTTAAGTTGGACAAATTTCCTATACTAGTAATTGAACAGTTATTGTCGTCCATATATAGGCACATTATGGGTCGTAAGGGGGCTGGTGCCTATCTCCAGCAGTCGTCAGGTGAGAGGCAGGTTGCGCCCTGGACAGGTCACCAGTACATCCCAGAGACAGGACAAACAAACATACATGCACACACCTCAGGACAATTGAAGAGAAACCAATTAACCTGTGGACTGTGGTACCCAAAGAGAACCCACACATGCACAGGGAGAACATGCAAACTCCATGTAGAAAGGACCCCAGGCCAGGATTTGAACCCAGGACCTCTTGCTGCAAGGACCAGAACCTCCTTACTGCAAGACAACAGTGCTACCAACTGCGCCACTGTGCAGCTCCAAAGATTAAAAAATAGCTTAAGTTAATCTTGTGCAAAGCAACTTTTATTAATGTTTTTTTGCACATTGTCCCGTTAAACTAATAAACAAACAAACAAAAAAAACACAACAATGGTGCTCGCTTTAGTTTACCGTTATTCCTATGGAACGTTTCAGAACTGCAGACATCCAAGAAGTGATGTGATTGGCCAATGGTTTAACATATTCTGTGTGTCCAGTTGTTGAAATAAAGACACACAAAGTGTAGAAAACAACAGAAGATGTTTGTATTTGATGACAGAAAATGTATTGGAAAAACAAAGCACCAATTGAAAAAGTTGGCCCAATAATAATACTGCTGTTATGACAGTGTGGACTGGTATTTACAGATATCATAAATATTATATATATCTTCCTTCTTTCTTCTTGGCCTTCGGTGAAGGTGGACGGTTTTTTACGTCTCCCTCTCCCTCCCCTATCTGCCCTGCTTCTGCTCTCTGTCCTGTGCTGTCTTGTTAATCTTTTGGAGCCCCTCTTTGCATATCTTCCGAATTGCAAATCATGGACCTGGTCAGATGGTCTCTCAATGCAACTGATCAGATTTTCTTGACAAGAAGACTGGGCAAAGGAGAGCCTTCTTGCCCCGACGGGACATTTGCAGCTGGATACACAAAGGACTCCTGGCAGAAGTA
This sequence comes from Anableps anableps, assembly GCA_014839685.1. NCBI lineage: Eukaryota > Metazoa > Chordata > Actinopteri > Cyprinodontiformes > Anablepidae > Anableps > Anableps anableps. The sequence continues at coordinate 19,566,543 of CM026078.1, read as the reverse complement.
GAGGATCCTGTTTCGGTCCATATTATAGGTCGAGTACGTTGAAGATGCGTACATAATTAGATTTTTGATAACAGGATTTCTGCTTTTTGGAGTTCGCTGGCATATTGAGAAATTCGGAAAATGCTGACGGCTGTTCTGGCTGTAATCCCCCTCCCAACTCCATTTCAAAACACCCAGAGCGCAGAGGAGGCGCACTTTATCCCTCACACCTGTATGTGCTCAACTGTGGAGCATGGCTCTTAAAATGCAGGTGGTGGTTTATAAACTATTTCACGTCAGTGACGCAAACAAAAATTGTGTTTTCAACTCTCCACCTCCCTCACATCACTTTCTGCCTTGGAGAAATTGCGTTTTGTCCCTCCTTTCCCCTATTAGTCATGAAATAACATTGATCAGCTAGATCATTTAAATAAACACTGACATTCATGATGTGCTTTGCATTGACCACTTATTGTGAAAAGTGCGGGCGGGACCTTGTGCGCAAACTTTGCAGTATACGGGTGTGGTGTGGGTATAAGCATCATTTTATAAATATGATTTTATTTTATTTTTGGCATATGCCATTTTTGTCTTTAGGGCGTACATACACTTTTAGTATGAATCCTAAGCAATCCTTTATAAATAAGACCCTTGGTGTCTAGAACTTATGCCAAAGAATGAACCAGACTTGTGGCGGTCCATAATTATTCTGATATCTTGGCTGATGTCTTTTGATTTTCTGACAATGTCATACATAGTTATCTCAGTGTGTGTAAACCTCTCAATTACAAGGAATAAAAAAAAAAAAATTAAATTTTTTTTTTATGACTATGACTTTCTTACTTCAAAGAACACTCATACATAGATAAAACAGTGTCGAGCTTAAAGTTCCAACATTCAGGAGTCATAATAATAGCTTGCTATTACTTCACCAGAAAAAGTCACATGTTGACAAGTAGACAGAGCTTTGTGAGACAGATTTCCCTTTGATGGAAAACATTGAAAAATCTTGTACCACTTCTATTAATAAAGCCATTAATGCTATGCATTTCTGGAAGTAGCCAAACTTCATTTAACCTGTCTCTTATTAGCATAAAACAAATAAATGCATTGAATTAAAATGAAAGTTGTTCAGATAAAACTACAGCTATTGTTACATAACTGTTAGTTATCAGACCTCATAAACATTTCTTAATTTTTGCTTGATGATGAATTTCAGCTGCTGAACATTTAACATTTTTTCATAAATGAGTCCATAGATCATTGTAATTAAGGATCTGAACTTTGTGCTTTTAACAGGACAGCTGGTCTTACTCATCTTTGTCTTGAGGTATGCGGTATTCATAATTTTGAAAATTAAAATGGAGTTTCCAGGCAGCAAGAGAATTTCTCTTAAATCCTTTGTCAGTTTTTAAATCAGCTTGAGTTCAGAGAACATGTTGGAAATTTTGGGTCTTGTTTAAGTGTTTCTATGTTATTATTTTCATGGTCAACCTTTTACTTGGTGAATAGAAAAGTGAATTTTGGGGTTACAGAAATGATTCTGAGAATGTCGGGCTTTTAATAAAAAAAAAAAAAAAAAAAATTGAACCGATCCCATTTGAACCATCTACCCTAAGGACAGAAGCTAGTCAAAAGTTTGCTTAAATTTGATGAATATTTTTTTTTATCATTTACTTTCAAAAAACTAAAGATTTTCACATTATTGATGCTTTGCTCGAACCAACATGTCAAACAATGCTAAAGAAAATAAAGGTAAAGATAGAAGATGGTTCATAGATAGACAGATGGATAGATAGATACCAGTAAAGGATATAGATCACAACATTTTACAATGAAGGATCACTTATTATGTTGTCAGACTGACCAGATCCTGCTTTAACCGTTTTGCACCTCTTTGGACTACGGTATCTGTTGTTACCTTAAATAGTGTGGCATTATGTGCTACAAAGGGGCTGTATGTTAATTCTTTTTCTCCCAAAACGGCCAGTAAAACTGGTTTAACCTTACTCTCATTCAACAGAGCACAGAGACTCACCAAAGCAGCAGGTCCCACATTCCATATTTGTGGTTCTCCATCCTACTGTTCTTTGTTTCCTGCTGCATCTGCGCTACAGATGAAAAGCAGAATGCTTGTAGCCCTTCATCACAGTGAACCAGGCCTCGCGTGGCTGCTAGCTGAGGAGTCTGAGCTGCTGTTGGACATGAAGACCATGTCTGAGCAGTTGAAAACAGAAGGTCAGCATTTTGATTTATGCAATCTTCTTAGCTGCAGAATTCAACATGTTTTTAGGATGTTAGCATAAATCTGCCTTAACTGTAATTGCAGCAGATCCATAGGCTATACTGTCTCTGTCAACATAGCATCAACACACAATATGATCACTGTATGTCCCAAAGCTGAAAACCCTTTTTATTTAATTTTGTCCAGGATATCTAAAGCATTTCAGGTTGACATAACTTTCTGTACTTTCAGTCTCACATCAGCGCAGGTGGTGTGGCAGGTTTCTGTTTTTTAACGTCCACACAGTGTTTAGCAGGAGAACCATAAGATAAGGTTGATAAATAAAGGAGTACTGACTACATTTCTTCAACTCAAATGTATGTTCTGTCATTTGATAGTTCAGTTCTGTGCATAAACAACCAAAAAAAAAAAAAAAAAAAAAGCCAGTGTGACAAGATTTTGTAATATTTGCAGCTATAAAACAGTCTCAGGGAAGAAATGACACCATCTGTGCAATAAAATAAAATGACTTTCACCTCACTGGTGGCTGCTATAAGGCCTGCAGTGTTCTTTGATGGACAGACTTTTTCGGGGGAACAGAAAGTGAAAGAAATACCTTGGAATACTTTAGTTGACAGAAAGCAAGTGGAATAATTAAAAGCAGAAAAAGAGAGCCATTCATAGGGACAGGACAGGTCGCACACACTGAACAACACTGCTAGCTAAAACTGTACTTAGTTCTGTCATTAAATTGCTTACATCTCAGCTGAAAGTGGTGCTGTGCTTAAAACTTGCAATAAAAAGCTGTCATCTGGTGGAAACGTTTTAAATATTAAAACCTGTTTGTAAGTGTTGGTTCCAATTCATCTTATTCCCAGCCCCTATGAGGCTTTGCGTGAATTATGGGTGACTTCCGTTGCAAACTGGAACTGGCTTTTGTTTACGTGCTAGCAATGTGCTAATCCTCTTTCGTCGCAGGTTTTTGGCAATAAAATATGTGGGAACTCCAACAACCACAGCTCAGATGTGGCAATATTGTCTTGCTGCTACTTTCAGCTATTAAAAGGTTGGAGGAAGACCTGAAGAATTGGAAGCAGACAACTACACTAACATATTTAGTTACTTCATTGACTCGGTTGCCTCAGATGACAAAGCGATGAACAATCTGAAAAGCTCTAAGGCTTATTGGTATCCTCACAGTAACAAGGTTCTCCACATTTTGTTAAGAGATGGGGCACAATTTTATCAGCCTTAAGTCAGACATAGAGCCCAGCCAAAGCCTTAAAACTCAACATTATTGAGAGTTTGTTTTGGTTTCAGCGTCAGGTGAAATACAAACAGCAGTTTGTTCATGTTTTGAAAAGCAAGGCAGATCATGCAGCCATGCTGCTGCAATACTGTAGAAGGTACAGATTGGTTTTTTGTCGTCTTAACCGTCATTTTGATTTTATTATTTGTCTCAAGTATGTTGAAGTAGAGACTCATGAAAATTCCAGCACATATCAGGACCCCCTGCAGTTTGCTTATCGCCGTGGAGTTGAAGATGCCATTATACACCTGCTTCAACAAACCCATTTCATTTCTTACTGGTGGAGCACTTCTCCATGGTGACTTCTTCCTACCAGACACAACCTTTACTTTAATAGGAGTAATAGAATCAATGATGTCTGAAAGTTTAGAATGGAAGTTATCTACCAGTGCAATCAAACACCCTCAGCTCACCCTCAGTCAGCTAAGTAGTCAGACATTCAGTTAGCAACATTACTAAATCCCAAATGATTATCACATAGTTATTTATGTCAAAATTAAGTCAAATTGGAAATGAAGACATTGTTATGTTTGTTGTTTTGTTGATAGGGACCCAAATGGCAACAGGACAGGCAGATGGTAGTACGTATTCATGCTCTAAGTTTTTGTTTATTCAATTCTTGATTGTTCACAATGCTCCTCCCAAGTTCGTTTCTGCACTTTGGTTCTGTTTAACCACCACAAACCCTGACACTAATTGCTCTAAGTGTCCATTATAAATAAAATTGGAGGCAAACACATAACTGATTGTGTTTATTGGTTATCAAATGTGTTACCCAGCTTTTCCCAATCTGCTGACTCCTGTCCAACATCCAACCATTGCAGAATCTTCTGAAAACTTCTGCAATAATATAAGCATTTTTTTTTTAAAAAGAACACATTATGCTCCAATTTAAAAAAATGACTAGAAACAAAGTCATTGATTACATCTTTTAGTCTGGAAAGGGTAACAGTCATTTTCAAGGTTATCCACAAAGTTAAGTTTCTTTGTACAGCACATTTCAGCAGCAAGGCAGTCCAAAGTGCTTCACATAATAAAAACATCAATCAAGTATACAGCAAAATCATCAAGCAAATACACATGAAAATATCAATGTATCAAAATCATAGGGATCATCAAGCAAATATAGTTCAAAAATATTGATCAGTGATTCACTTACTTTATCTAACTGATTTACACTCAAACTTCCACCCTTTGGAAAACCAAGCTTATCTTACCCGGATTTGTTTGCTGATTTATAGTTCAGACAACTAATCAAAGGCAGCACTAAACAGGTGGGTTTTCAGCCTTGATTTAAAGGAATTTAGTTTTTCAGCTGTTTTGCAGTTTTCTGGAAGTTTGTTCCAGATTAGCGCTGCATAAAAACTGAATGCTGCTTCTCCATGATTGGTTTGGAGGATGCAGAGTAGGCTTGAAAGACCTGAGTGGTCTGGAAGGTTGATAAAATGACAACAGGTCTTTAATGTATTTTGGTGATATGCCATTCAGTGATTTATAAACTAACAAAAGTATTTTAAAGTCTATTCTCTGAGCTACAGGGAGCCAGTTTAAGGACTTTAGAACTGGGGTGATGTGCTCTATTTTCCTGGTCTTAGTGAGAACATGAGCAGCAGGGTTCTGGATCAGCTGCAGCTGTCTGACTGACTTTTTTTTTTTTTTTTTTTTTTTTTTTTTTTTTTTTTTTTTTTTTAGGCATACCTCTGAAGACACTATTGCAGTAATCAATGCGACTAAAAATAAACACATGGATGAGTTTCTCTAGATCTTGTTGAGACATTAGTCCTTTAATCTTGGAAATGTTCTTCAGGGTGATAGAAGGCCGACTGTGTAACTGTTTTTATGTGTCTCTGAAGGTTCAGGGCTGAGTCCATCACTGCACCCAGATTTTGGGCCTGATCACTAGTTTCTAGCAAATGAAGAGAACATGGAAGAAGAGACACGGAGTGAACCTGGATCCCGGGATTAATAGATCATGATGGGAAAATATTCTGTTATCTGATCTGTCAAAACTGGAAATCTTAGGAAGGACATCTGGCATAAGTCTGACACAGCAGTTTAAAAAAATGAAATCATAATTACAATTAAACATAGTAGTGGCAGTGTGATGATCTTTGGCTGCTTTGCTTCTTCAGAGACTGGAAAACCTCCTGTAAAAATTGGAATTGCTCTTTACCAGAAAATTGTGAAGGGGATTGTCTGGAACTTAGCTTGTGATCTTAAGTGAACTTTGGTTGTGTTGCAGGACTGAGATTCAGTGCATAGCAGCGAGTCCACTTATGAATGACGTGGAGTCCAGATTCATTTGAGAGGCTCTGGCAAGACCTTTAACAGAGGTTCATGGACAAAAACCCTCCACTATGGCTGAATCAAAATAATTCTGGAAAAATTATTTGCATTTACTTTGATTTGCTTTTTCTGATATTTAAATTAGTTTGATGATCTAAATGTGACCAAAAAAAGCAACAACAGACGAAATGTATGACGGGTCAAATATGTTTTCAAGCCTCACCATGTAGCCATTCCTATTGATTCACTTTAATCTATGTTTTAGATTACATTTGAATAACACCATGGTTAATATTATGCCATATTTTAAATAACGTAGAGAATGAAAGAAAATGTAACTCTTTGTACTTTTGATCCCTACTAAGCAAAAAATAATAAAATAATCATGTTTGAAAACAGTTGATCAGACTACACTGAACAATTTAGGTAATGCCCTGTGGAAAAGTTCAGGAAGTCCTTAAACCCTAAAAAAAAGTGGTATTTTCAGATAGCATTTCCAGATAATATCCAAAAAGATTAGTATGCATCACAAGGGCTTCAAAGCAGAGCTTAATAGGACTGTCATCGACTCAAGCAGGGTGGAAAGTACAGTGTTTTTTTTGTTGTTGTTGCTAAACCAGTACATTAATTATGATAGAGGGAATAAGTTTGTATTTCATCAGATTTATGTAAAATTTCTAACAGATTTATGTCCCAGGTTGCCTGGAGCACTTTGACATTTTAAACAAGGCATAAATTTGAGCCCCTTTAGGGCCTGTAAATGATCAGTGATATAAGTGGAGGAGAACCGGGAGTTCCTGATAGAAGACGAATCTGCTGTCCAGATTATGTCTCCCTCTGGTATCTTTGTTGGCTGTCTCAATTCTGTTTGTGTCTCACAGCTGCTTTCCAAGTTTGGTGTTCTGAAACAGCCAGTTGCGTGTTTGGTGGTGAAAATTAACCCCGTCTTACACATATATGGTAATAACTCCAGGCGGTGTACTTTAAAAGGTAATTTACAGTATTTATATCCGAGCCAGGAGTTCCCCATGTTTTATCAAATCTTATTGAATTATCTGATATCTGGGAGTACTGAACTAGAATACATCCCACAACTCAAATCCCATCTGAGACAGAGGAACAGCTGTTACGAAGATCGACCAAGGAAATGAGAAATCCAATTATAGCATTAGATTATTTTTTCCTTCCTTGATGTTGTTTTTTCAAAAAGAACACTAAACACAGCTGACAAATGCGTACACACTGGATTTGATGACAGGATAAGGAGATATGCCACATCCTCTTGTCATTTCATCAGATAACGGTAAAATTAACCATTTGGTTTATCTACATGGAACAAATTCACAAAAATATTTATCTAACGCACATATCAAATTATATAGATTCCAACTAAAGGAACTTCTTATCAGTCCAATTCACTAGAACAAAATAACCTTTGTTATCCCTCAGTGGAGAAATTCAGGTGTTCCAGTAGCAAATTGACAGGTAAGTGGATGCACGTAGATTCACACGAAGATAAGAAAATAAAAAACAAAAACTAAGCATTAGAGACTTTACAGCAAGAGCAAACTTTGAGCTTAAGAAAGAATACTGTGCAACTATTAAAAATGGCATACACAAAAAAAAAAATGTGCAGGTGTGCAGGATAATTTTAAGAATGTACAAATGTGCATGTATATTTGTGCATAAAAGGCAGATGTTTTACAACAAATGGTAAAACTCTGCAAATAACAGCAGGGATGGAAACATTTATTGAGTTTGTTGGAAGTAGTGATGCTATGGAGTAACATCTGCTGGGAGGAAGGACCTAGAATAATGCTCCCTTGTGAACCTAGGATCCAGCAGTCTGTTACTGAAGGAGCTCTCTCGTTCTGCAACAGCTTTATGCATGGACTGGGAGACCATGCATAACAGAGATGTCATTTTTGACAGCTGTGCTAGCAAAACAGTACAAGTATCTCTCAAAGGACAACTTAACTCCACAAAAACAAAAGAAGGAACTGCTATTGTAACACTGTCTTAAAATTGAATGTCCCTTTTTCTTAATCTGTCATCTTTTTCAAATGTGTACTTGTTCACTATTTAGTTTTAACCATTTTGTGGTTTGGCAAAGAGATTCAACACTATGCACTACTTCTTCCTTTGCAGTCCAAGAAAATAAGGATCGTGTGCCAAATCAAGAGCAGAGAAACAAAAACAATAAGGATGCTTGTTTTAAAGAAAATACACAAAAATATGAATGCAAGGATGCGCGTGTTTGGAAAGGTTTCAACATCTGGCACATGTGGACATGAAAAGTCATGTGGACCTCCGAATAGTGATAAGTGCTGAGGGGAGAAAATGGGGTTTCAAGCCGGCTTTAAAATATTGAATGAAAGGGGTTTATCACTTCTGCCAACAACCCTTAAGAGCTTTATCTAGGGTCATTTTGTGACATAGCTGCCAGAGATGCTCATTTTTGTGTGTGATCGCATCAGCAAGGAATGACCCAAACAAGCTTTTGCTACGCACCTTGTTGGATGGTTGGTTCAAATAAGTCAATAAAATTTAAATTTTCAGAGGAATTCTTTTTCTCTTCTCCTTTAGGATATTCTGCTCATGACACTCTTATTCATGTAAGCAATGCCTTTCTCAAGCTTTGACTCTATGGAGACCATAGCTAAAAGCAAAAAGTGGTTCGGCTTTGGATCCTAATTCAAACTGAAAAGCATCACATTTTCATAGCAGCACCCATGAAAACACTGCTCGTCTCCAAAAATCATTCTCCATTAAAAACAGAAGTTTTGAAACCACTGCTTTACATGTTTTGAGTTGAAGGACACTTCTGTTTTAGATTTAGCTGTAATTTGAACAGTCATCTTTGCAGGCCTGCATACTGTGCTGTGAAAACACCTTTCCTTCCAGCTGTGATGCAACAATAGCACACTGAGTGAAAACAAAGCGATCTTCAGCATGCACCAGGATGGTTGCACACACCTGGAAAATACTATCCGATATGTTCGCAGATGATAAGCTATTTTGGCAAAACTCATTTTCCCCCAAAGTACTGAGTGAGCCCATCAGTCCAAAGTAATTATTTCATTCTGCTCTGTCAAACACAGTCATACATCAGTGAAACAGGTGTGCAAAACAGCCTGGATGGAGATAAAATTGCAAACAGTCTCCATCATCATTTATCCAAACTCATCTGTGGAAATTTGTCAACTTGTGCAGCATCTCTGGTGATATGAGTTATGATCCAAATCTTTGTAGTTCTTTTTTCCCTCTTGAAAGACAATGGAAAAAAATGGTGTGCCTCAAAATTATGTTATTGAGCCTAAGGTTTTTATAAATCATGGACAGCTGTGTGAACAAGTAAATATTCATAAATCTACAATGTAACATATGAGGTTATAAGACAGAGAGCCTTTGTATGTTTTCTCTTCAGCAGTCTTAATACCAGGTTCCTATTTTGTTAAAATGTCTAAAGTGTTTACCTTTCGATTATTCCATCTTTAATATATTTCAGAAATTAAATCAATAACATTGGCTTTGTTGATCAAGAATTTGCAAAAATAATCTATTTAATATCAGAGTGAAAACAGATTTTTACTGAATAATGACAAACATAAAAGAAAAAGAGTAAATGATTGCATAATTATTCATCCCTTTAGGTCGGTATTTAGTAGATGCACATTTTGGTTCTCAATAGGATTGAGATCTTGCCTTTGATTTGCTCATACCAGAACATTCACCTGTTTGAAAATAAGTCTCCTCCCATGTCATATTTTTTTTTTGACAAAATTAATTAGATTATTCAAGAGAATTTGGTAATATTTTTCTGCACACATGTTCTCCCTCAAACCTTTGTGAGCCTTCCAGGGCCTACTGCTGAGAAGCATCCACAGTGCATGATGCAGACTATGGGACCCTGATTTCAAAATGAAATGCAAACCTTATGTTCATCTAAAAAGAGTACTTTGAACCACTGTGCAACAGTCCAGCTCTTTTTCTCCTTAGTCCAGGTAAGACGGTTTTGACATCTATAGTGCAGGAGTGGCTTGACATGAGGAATGCAATATTTGTAGCCCATGTTTAGGATCCGTCTGTATGTGGTGGCTCTTGCTGAGCTGACACCAGCCTCAGTCCACGACTTAAGTTCCCTAGAATTCCTCTCAAGACTGTGGTTATCTCTGTTGCTGGTACACCTTTTCTAAGCACACTTTTTCCTTCCACTTAGCTTTTCACAGATATCCTTGGATACAACAGCTTGAACAGCTTTTACAACAATTACCTTTTGTGCCCTACATGGTGGTTTCCAATACCAGCCTTTTTCTGCATGGAGTTTGCATGTTCTCCCCATCCATGCTTGGGTTCTCTCTCCAACTTCCACCCACAGTCCAAAAACACAATTGTTAGGTCAGTTTAATACTCTTAAATTGCCCTTAGATATAGAATAGAAATATCCTTTATTGTTCCACGATGGGAACATTTCTGTGCAACAGCAGCAGTGACAGTGGCAGGCAATAACAGAAAAACAGACTCACACAAAGAATATAAAAAATATGTATAAAAAACAGAATAAACAATAAAAACGTACTGTACAGTAAGGTAAAAATTAAACATGAATACTGTGTAGTTGTAAAAAATACTCTAGTCCAGAGGAATGTGCAACTGAGTTGGTTAATTAAAATGGTGCAAGATGTGCATGTATCTGAGCATTAAAAATACAAACCACTCACAGTTAATGACAATAGAAAAACGGTAAAGTTGTATAGATGTTAGCATGGATATAAACGCTTATTGATTTTGCTGGGAGCAGTGATGGTTATAAAGTCTAACAGCTGCTGGGAGGAAGGATCTCCTATAATGCTATTTAGTGCACCTAGGATGCAGTAGTCTGTCCCTGAAGGAGCTCTCTAGCTCAGCAACAGCTTCATGCATGGGGTGGGAGACATTGTCCATCAGTGATGTTATTTTAGTTAGTCCTTCTATCTCCCACCACCTGCACTGGGTCGAGGGGGCATCCTAGCACCAAGCTGGCCTTTCTGATGAGCTTTTCTAACCGCTTCCTCTCAGCTGTAGCTAAGCTGCTGCTCCAACATACAGTCCCATAGAAGATGGCTGATGCCACCACAGAGTCAAAGAAGGTCTTCAGGCGCGCCCCTGCAGTCCAAAAGACCTCAGCCTCCTCAGCAGGTAGAGCCTGTTCTGACCCTTCCTGTAAAGTGCATCAGTGTTATGAGTCCAGTTTACTGTTCAGGTGAACACCCAGGTACTTATAAGAGTCCATGATCTCAATGTCCACTCCCTGGATGTTCACCAGTGTCAGTGAGGTGGGTCTACGCCTGTGGAAGTCCACCACCAGCTCCCTGGTTTTAGTAGCATTGATCAGGAGGTGGTTCCACTGGTACCAGTCCACAAGGTACCTGAGTCCACTGTCTGTACTCTGAGTCGTCCTCATCTGTTATGAGGCTGACTATGGCAGAACTTTTGCAAATGGCAGCATGGGGAGTAGATGGAGAAGTCTGCAGTGTAGAGGGGGAAGTCAAGTCAAGTTTATTTGTATAGGACATTTCAGCAGCAAGGCAGTTCAAAGTACTTCACATGGTTAAAAACATCAATCAAGTATACAGCAAAATCATCAAGCAAATACCCAAGAAAATCATTGAGCAAATATCAATGCATCAAAATCATGAGAATCATCAAGCAAATTCAAAATTCTGTAATTCAAAAATATTGATCAATGTTCCACTTAGTACTAATCAAAGGCAATTCTAAACAGGTGGGTTTTCAGCCTTGATTTAAAGGAACTTAGTGTGTCGGCTGTTTTGCAGTTCTCTGGGAGTTTGCTCCAGATTAGTGTTGCATAAAAACTGAAAGCTGCTTCTCTATATTTGGTTCTGGGGATACAGAGCAGACTTGCACCAGAAGACCTGAGTGGTCTGGAAGGTTGATACATTGACAACAGGTCTTTAATGTATTTTGGTGCTAAGCTGTTCAGTGATTTATAAACTAACAGAAGTATTTTAAAGTCTATTCTCTGAGCTACAGGGAGCCAGTGTAAAGACTTTAGAACTGGGGTGATGTGCTCTATCTTCCTGATGTTAGTGAGAACACGAGCAGAAGCATTTTGGATCAGTTGTAGCTGTCTGATTGATTTTTTTTTTTTTTTTTTTTTTCTTTCAGCAGACCCGTTAAGACAATGTTGCAGTAATGAATGCGGCTACAGATAAACACACGGATGAGTTTCTCTAGATCTTGTTGAGACATTAGTCCTCTAATCCTGGAAATGTTCTTCAGGTGATAGAAGGCCAACTTTGTAACTGTCTTTATGTGTCTCTGAAGGTTCAGGTCTGAGTCCATCAGTACACCCAAATTTCGGATCTGATCACTAGTTTCTACGTGTAATAACTGAAACTGTGCACTGACTCTTGATCGTTCATCTTTAGGTCCAAAGATAATAACTTCAGTTTTGTTTCTGTTCAGCTGAAGAAAGTTTTGGCACATCCACACATTGATTTGTTCTAAGCATCTGTTCAGTGCTTGGATGGGTTCAAAGTCACCTGGTGACATCGTAATATAGAGCTGTGTATCATCTGCGTAGTTGTGGTATCTAATCTTATTACTTGTTATAATTTGAGCTAGTGGGAGCATGTAGATATTAAATAGGAGTCGTCCAAGGATCGACAAAGGCTTCTTTCGTTTTTTACAAGAGGAGCATTTATCCACGGAGATTTCTTCCTACCAGACACGACCTTCACTTCACCAGGAGCAATTAAATAGATGGTGTCTGAAATCTTAGAAAGGAAATGATCCACAAACTCATCTACTGGGTTACACAATAGAATTGGGGTCGAGGAGTAGATTTGATTAAAAGTTTCAGCTGTGTTGTCTGTAAAAGAATGTTTTGTAATATCTGTTACACTAAGCGAGTCAACAGAGATTGTACTTTCAAAAGCAACAGAAAAGTGATCAGACAGAGCAGCATCAATTACACAGACCTTTGAGATGTTGACTCCCTGATAATCAAATCCAGAGGGTGTCCTCGATTATGTGTTGGCTGTTTAACATGTTGAATCAAACCAAAGTTTGGAAGTACATCATTCAACTTTTTTGCCTCTCTAGTGGGTTGTCAGCATGGATGTTAAAGTCTTCCATAATTATTAAACAGTCATAATCAATGCATATCATAGATAACAGCTCACTCTAGTTATTGAAAAAATTTGGCACATATTTTGGGATTTTGTATAGATTTAGTGTTAGAGTTCATTTGTGGGGCCTATTCTCACCTCCCCCGGCACACTCCCCTCCGGTGGTGAGTGCCTCTGCCCGCCAGTGCGTTGGTTGCTCTCTTGGTGTCTGGGGCCGGGTGCCGGGATATGTGCCGGCTCACCTGGTGGCTGCCTGCCAGGGCCTGGCTGCCCTGGCTGGGCCTCTGCTGGGGGGGGGATTTCACCCTCAGGTCTCTTTGTCCATGGCTGGATCTGCTCCGGCATAGCGGGTTGCTAGCGGGGCCTGTGGACTCGTCGCTGCGGCACCCGGGGCTTCTGCATCATTCTGCTTCATTGTTGTCACCCAACCATGTTTCTGTAAGATACATAACATCAATATTATGCGCGGTAATAAAGCCATTAACTAAAAGTCCTTTAGCTGATAGTGATCTTATATTTAGTAGAGTCAGTTTAAGTGTCTTGGGGGTAGATAATTTTGCAGTATGAAGTTGCTTAAAACAGCAGATTAATCTGAGATTTGATTTTAGACCACTGCATTTTCTTGCTATTCATTTCCTTGCTCATCATAGATGGTGACCTGTAGAGGGTCTATCCCATCTCTTGCCCAATGACTGCTGGAGATAGGCACCAGCAGACCTCCTGCAACTCTGCAAGGATAAGAGCGTATAGAAAATGGATGGATGGCTTAACTCCCTTGATAAAAAAATAGACCAACAGTCATAAATAACATTACTCTCCAAATCATCACAAAGAAAACTTCGTGCCGGACTTAAAGCAATGTTGATTTTGACCCTCTCCATTCTTCCTCCAGACTTCTTGAACTTAATTTCTGAACAAAATGAAAAATGTACTATCATTTGAAAAGAGGACTTTGAACCACTGAGTAACAGCCCTGTCCTTTTTCTCCTTAAGCCAGGAAAGACGCTTGTGAAACTATTTCTAGATCAGGAGTGACTTAAACTCAGGGAATGTGACAGCTCTAGCCCATGACCTGAATATGATTGTTTGTGGTTACTTTTGATACACTGGGTCCAGCTGAATGTTGCTGTTTATTCACAATCTCTCTTAAGGTTAGGATTACCCTTTTTGCTTATGCTTGTGTAATATGACATCTCTGTGTAAAAAGTGGTAAGAAACTGAATTTTTGGTTTTCCTAGCTATGAGACATAATCTTCAAAACTGACAAAAATAACAACTGAAATATACTGTGTTATGTATTGATATAATGTAAGAGTTTACCTTTTTAAATAGAATTACTGAACATATTAACTTTTTACCAATATTTCTTTTTATTGAGCTGCACCTGTAAATGCAATTGAGATGGTCTGATAAAATCACCAACAAAAAACTAGAATACTAGCTAAATTTAATTGTGCAATAAAAGCACAGTACAAAAACATCTACTGGAAATTCTGCAGTTCCTTAAGTGAATTTCATGAGATAAAATACCTCAAAATACCTGCAAATGGTTATCTGCCTTTGTGTTGGTCTTCTTTACAGTCTCGTAATGTAATAAATATTTGATCGATTAATTCACTCTTAATCTGGACAGCTGATGACTTAAAATTTATTCTGGTTTCCTCTGAATCAGTGTGCTTATCCTTTGGAAGCAAGCCCCGAAGCAATCCAGCCAGATGGTAGCATGACTTTGATGAGAAAATCACGTCCTTCAAAAACAAAATTTGACACAAGATCCTGGAACCCTGTCCAACAGGAAGCTTCAACAATGCACAATAGCTTAACATAACAAGTGGCATAAGCATGACCTTTGCAGAAGTTAAGTTAGTGCACACACTGAAAAAAATATTACTGCAGTAGCTGTTTTGCAACTTCTTATGATTGAAAAGTATGAGTCAAGTTCATATAATGAATGTTGAGAAAATTCACTCAAGCTTTAAAAATGACATCTCAAACGAATTACCAAAAATAGAAGATATCATTATGTTAACACTATAGTTATATACACAAAATACAGGAAGGTAATTAAAAGTCTGAGAATCTACTGTGATGTCTGCACTTTCTCACACCTCTAATCATGTGTACCAAAACTGATCCATTCATATGGGGACTGGGTCGCTTTGAATTCCAGTGTAGCTTTGCTTCAGTGTCCACCCAATGTTTATATAAACGGTTTGCTTCGTGATCAGTCAACTCCAGTAAGAGCTAAGTGGGGGAAAAAAAGATGCAGCAGCCGCAGATCCAACTTGATGTCCAAACTGATAAGGGTCACAGCCTTCTGTGGATCTCCATGCTTCTTTGGTTAATATGATTTTGTGCATCAAAATACAAGGATGGAAAATTGTAACCAAAATCTGACATGTGGCTGTCCCAATGTGATTTTCATTGTACTGTGCATTACTCCAGATAGTAGAAAACATCTGAGAAAAAACCCACGGACACCCAGATGGGTGAATAAATATATTTTTGCTTTAACCACCAATAAATCTTGATGTCAGATGAAGAAGATATTAAAATGTGAATTTTGCTGCACTTTATAGCCTGCAAGAATAAGTTTAAAACGTCAATCCATCAGTACATTACACTTATTTTGTTCCTGCTAATCTGTGTTCCTTGACTAAAGCTTCTCCTACCACAGTGAGTCCGTTATCGCGACCCCTGCTGTGTGTATTCTGCAAACCAAGCAGACTCCGCGCCCACTGTCTGTGGACGGTTGAGATTTCACACACAAGCGCACCGATTCCCTACATTTCTTGAGACAAATCCCTTCATTCCCGACAAACCGAATGGATGCTAGCAAGTTTGATGAGCTAGTTGGGCGCTCAGCCCCGTTTCTTCTCCACCAGAGCGGCCACCGCACACTTGACAGTGCGGCACAGACCAGCAGTCACGCTGTACGTCCTTATTGCGGCAGGTTGCGCTGACTCTCAACATTATCTCGGTGTCGTGGTTGATGTGAACACTGTTGTAACTGTCTTAAAATTTTACCTGTGTACAAACGTGTTCGGTGGACCTCTACTTTGACTCTGCGTTGTTCTGTCTCCAGTACGTACGGACCTCCAAGTGAAGTCGCCCGGAGTACTTTGAGGAAAAACGAAACTGCCATTGCGCAAGTTACACGACACGTTGTTGCTAGGTAACCACAGAGCAAGTTAGTTGATGCCACTCACATTTCTTAGTTGGGCCCCGAGAGGCTGAGCGACTAAAGCCTTTCCTCTGCCTAAGCTTTAGTCTCCCAGAATGCTGTGCGGTTCTGGGTCGCATTTCGTGAAATTACTGAAAACTCTATTTGACCTATTTTCTGTTGTCATTGATCATGTGTCGATCGCGATAGATATCGTTATCGTTTTATCGCGATATCAAAAAACAAAGCTGGTTGTCTGGACCAATTGACATGTTTATGAAAAATAAATTTGTCATTATGGAAAGTGTTAACAAGTGTCCTTTTATATATGTAAATGTTTTATACACACACACACACACACACACACACACATATATATATATATATATCTACACACACACACTCAGCTTTGTTTTGTGAGACACATCTGAAGCACAGATCCAGTGAACTAAACTTAATTCTGCATGCAGTGGATTAAACAACTGTGAAAATACATTTCCCACCATAATGGCCATCTCCTGTGAGAGTTGTGAGTATTTGCAGTCAAATTTTGTGTAGAAGTATAGTCACAATTCTAAAAATTGTTTCCAAATTAGCAGATGTTTTTCTCATCCTGGACAAACTAAAAAACATGACAGCTTTACACTGAACAATATTATGCACATAGCTTGGAAACTGAGCATTGATGCTTCATATCAATAAATATTACATAACAGCAAACAGCAGTGGAAAAACAAGACATGGCAATAACTTTTAACTACAGCCTCACAATAACAACCTCGACTGAAAGGTTTTCAGAATCCAGCACCAGGAAACATTTTGAAATACCTCATAATTATATTTGAGATTCTTGGGGTATTTCAGATCCAAATCAAAGGTTTGTCCCAACAGTTAGCAACAGCCTGAGATCCCCAAGATTACTGAGAACAGTTGTGTCCTCAATAATAACACCTACATCAGTAGGTTCGTCTGACCCATCTTGGTTCTGCAGCAGGTAAATCTTCATCACCTCTTCAGTCAAAGACTTTTGAATGCAGACATCATCAGCATCCTCCTGTTGGCAAAAAGAACCTCAGTAAACTTAATGTCATGTTTTATCCCACCTATTTCTAGACATAGACATACAAAAAAAGTTTTTTTTTTTTTCTTCTCTGTAGATAGAAATCTGTAGATACTCAGGAATATTTGGAAACTGAGGTTCAGAAATGTTCTCTCATATATTTAATAGCTTCAGATTATTTTGCCAATCTAATTTTCATCTGTTGTATAGGAATCTTTATACCCATTAGCCAAAATATCAGACTTTAAAAAAAATCTCTAAAAGTGATTAACTCCACCAACCTTTAATTGTTTGATTAAGGCCTTTATCTATTCTCCTAGATGGTCAATGAGACATCAGATGATCACCTCTCTTGTCTTTTCAATAGGAACTGCCCTCTGTAAAACAAAGTTTTACTTTTAGCACACCATGTAAGACTGCACAATCAAACATCTTTTTGTTTCTCTGTGTAAGCTTAAACTTATCGTAGTCTGTATTCATACAACTTTGAGCTTTTGGTGTCTTTGGCTTATGCATTTTTATATTCAATTAATTTTTTTAAATTATGTGTTCTCTTCAGTAGCTATTCTAAAAACTTGATTTCTTTTCCTTAATGCTTCACTGCACTCTTGCGTCCAACATGGTAAATAATCGTTATCACTTTAAACTTAAGATTTCATCTTATTGTCACGGTATTACTTTCGAGACAGAATGACAAACACGACTCCTCTAATTATTTTTTTTAAGTTCCAGATAGCAGGAGACAATAAAGAAGAGGGAGGGAAAAAATGTAACTTTGAGCTGTCAGCAGTCAGAAAACACTTCTTTAGAGTTCTCTGTGGACCACTTGGAAACAGTTTTTATTGGTTCTGTGAGTGAAAAAAGCTGGCTGTATTTTATGACCAAAGTCTTTTGTGGATGTGGACATTGGGATGTATGGACAGCAACTGTGTGCGTCCTTTTTTTTATCATTCTGTTTCATTGGCACAGACAACCAAAGGATCTAATAAAAACTTTCTTCCAACTGCTTGAAACAGCAAAAATAAATCACTTTTCACAATTTCCATTTGTAGGGAGACCTCCAGAAGAAGTAAACTGACAGTGAATGTCTTTTTGTGTATTTGTGCCTTTGGGTTCCGCCAAGTTTCTCCCATTCCAAAAAGCTACAATTGCGAGGGAATGTAATATTCTCAGAATTATTTTTATGCTCTCATCTGGACCCAATCTGGAGAGACAATTTCTACCCTGTGAGATAAGAGAACCATTAGTAAAATAAAGTTGAAAACTCATATTTTATTTCCTCTATCTTATTTTACCTACTTTTGCCCTTTGTGTAGTTACTTTCCAGCTGATAACCAAAAAATAGCTAACACTTCTGGGTCTGATAGAACAGGAAATACTATGTAAACATTATTACAACACACATCTTTTTATGGTCTAATTATCTTAAAAGGGGGACAAATAATAATATGAGTATCACAGTTCTGGGGTGTTTGGGTTTTGGTTTCTTCTGTGTTTGTATTTTGATTGTTTCCTTGTTGGTTGCTTATTTCAGCTTGGGTTTTGCCATTATTCTGTTTAATCTCCTGTATTCATTATTTTTCAAACGGTCTTGTCATATTAGTTCAATCCTTTGTATTTAGTTTCTTAGTTTATTCTTGACAAATTGTGGATGCATCTGTGTTTGGTGCACATTTGGTTAAAACATCATTGTTCTTCATTTACTGAAGTTACTCACAGTGGATAGTATCCTGAAATTTTAATCAAGTAACAGCAGTATTACTTCATAATATTGCTTATGTAAAAAGTGCAGTGTAGTAAAACTACTCATTCACATTTTTCCAAAAAAAGTTACTCAGGTACATGTGAGTAAATGTAACTAGCTTCTACCCACCTGTTTACTATCAGCACGCTCATTGCACAGAATCACAAAATTGATCTTGCAAACAGCAAAGCCCTTTATTCAGTTGCAGCAACTTTTCTTTGTTTTATGTGTAGCAGGATGAATGAAGCCTGCTCTCAGTGACTGACTACACCTGTTCCATCCAACTAACTGCCAGCAGGGGTGTTGTGGGTATAAAGGGAGGCTCTTTCACATACCTCTCCATGCGCTCTGGCATGTCACATTTTCAGCCTGAGTTGTTGCTTGTTTGGTCAGCAGTGTGCACAGGTCAACTGACTCTAGTAAGTACTGCTTCTCCTGCACAAAATCTGTAGATGGCTGTTTAATTCAGCTTATTTGTGAATTCAGAAACTGCTTGGTGGTGTCCTCTGCTTTTGCTGGGGTGTGGTAGGAATTTCTCCTCCCCCAGGTGATCATAGCACCACAGAAGGGGTATGTATTGTGCTGATTGCATCAAATAGCTAAAGTGTAGAAATCCTGATCAACTGTTTGCACATCAGAAATCACTGGAAGCTGAGCCTCCTATTGCTGTTGGGCTGGGAAGCGCTCTCTGGTTTAGGTGGAGTAACTCGGGGTCTGGTAGGTAAAATTTGCTCCTTCCTCTTCCATTTACTATTCACCATTTGCATGAGTTAACATTTATTAAATTCCATTTCTTAAGACAGTGAAGCTGCTGCGACTCTGAGACCTTGCTGCTTTGTTTCTGGTTCTCCAGTTTTGTTTTTCCATTTTTGTTTTTTTGCTTTGGGTTGTTTTCTTCTGGTTATGTTTAGGGTTTTATTCAGTGTGGCCTCATGCCTTGCTATTAGCAGTCTTAAAGTTTTTAGGCTCTTTAATTAGAGCCTTGATTTTAATGGTTATGTGTGGGGTTGTGTCTTTTTTTTTTTTTTTTTTTTTTTTTTTTTTTTTTTTTTTTAAATAACCCCCTTTGTATCCAGGCTGAGAGCTGAAGGTGGTGGAGGGCCTTCAGGGGGCCTGGTCCTTTGTGCTGTGTGAGTGGTTGGGGTCCTGTCATGATTGAGTGCATGTCCATAAGTGCCTGGGGTGATTTATTTGGCTTTATTTTTGTTTTAGTTTAGGAACCAGTCTTCCCTGTTCAGACCACCCTCCCTTGCTGGTAGGCCTCAGTCCTGCACACTTCCCGTTCCAGTGTGGCTTTTGGCTTTATGTCTTTTAAAGAAAACTAGGTTTTTTGGTTGTGTTTTTTTTTTTGTTTTTTGTTTTGTTTTTTTTTTTGTTTTGTTTTGTTTTTTTGTTTTTGTTTTTTTGGTGTGTGTGTGTGTCTGTGTGCTGTTTTTTTTCTTAATTGTGGAACCACGTCTTCATTAGTGTATGAACCAGAGCACCTTACTGGTGCTGTATTCATTTCCTTGCAATTCCCAAGGTGGCGTTGTTGACCCTTTCTGGTTACCTTGCTCAGTGAGAAGTGAATTCAAAGGGCAGAGCACCAAATAAACCATCTCCTTTTTGTTAACCACTTGCCATTTTAGTTTTCTAAGCAAGAGAAAGAGGCTCTCAAGTAAAGACCAGCCGTTCATCACAGCGCTGCAAGCAGAAGAACTGAACCAGGACCAACAAATCAGTCTTTTAAACAACGCATGGGGGGCAAGGGACCAGGAAACCGTCTTACGAAGGGAGATTGCACAAAATGCTGCCTTCAATCAAACCTTCCTTGGGGTGCTGGGAGAGTCTGGGGCCGACCAACTTTACAATAAACCCACCCACTCTCCATTCACTTGTTTAGCTTTGGCCCTCGTAACAACTAGTCTCTTGCTGGTTTTAACAAATCATAAAGTACTGGTAGGTCTTCACCCAAAACTACTGAAAATTGCAAGTTAACAGCTACATTTAATATATACAGTTGTCCTTTTACTTCAGTAAATATCAAAGTAAAAAGAAACAACCTCTTCAAGTTTTGTCTGCTCTATGATCAATGTTCTCTCTAGGCTCCTTGGTGGTCTTCTTGATTAGCGCAGCTTTTTAAAAGTTTGAAGGCTATGCTTAACTGTCGAAGTGGGTCTTTCCACGTGGCTACTCTAGTGGTCACTGCTAGTGTCCCTCTAGCAGCCCTCTGGCTATATTTTTTTTTTTTTTTTTTTTTTTTTTTTTTTTTTCTCAAATGGTGAAATTCATGTAGCAATCTCTCCAGCTATGCTATCTAAATTGGGGGTCAGCAACCTTTCCAATCCAAAGAGCCATTTTAGCCCTCAGTCCTGCTAAATAAAACTCATTTACAGCCACAAATGTGACATGATCCTTTAAAAAAAAAAATACTATATATATATATATATATATATATATATATATATATATATATATATATATATATATATATATATATATATATATATATATACACCTTTCTTATTTTTAGGTTTTGAAATGAAGAAAAACTTTTTCAAAGAAGATGGATGTATTTTATGAGATGTTATTTGTGGAAAATGTTTTTAAAGAGCACACCCAGTTAAAACCAGAAGTTTACATACACTGAATAAAAAATATTTTGTTATCACTGAAGTTAAATCAAACCAAACTTCTCTTTAGGTCAGAATTACCAAAACTTTCTGTTTGCTAAATGCCACAATGAGAATACATCAGATTTGTTTATCTTTAAAATCAAAAGTTTACATTCCTCAGCATTTGGTAGGATTGCTTTTAACTGTATGACTTGGGTCAAACATTCTGGGATCCTTCCACAAGCTTTCACAAGAGTTTGCTGGAGTTCTAACCCATTCCTCCTGATAGAACTGGTCTGAAAGGCTCTGCATGGTGGAGTCGATCTGCCAAAATCAGTTCTCATTGTTGCAGCTTCGTGACGGAAATTGCGTCATTTTGTTCTCTACCTCAAGTCGTCTGCACCTTCTTGTCACAATGTGACCTTTTCACCCCCTCTCCATGAAAAACTATTGTGATTAGTCTGAGTTTCATGGGCCATGAGGAAGTCCGTACTGAAAGATTAAACTCCCTCTGCTCAGATCTGGTCCGATGCAGCAACAGAACATCCCACCAATACCTTCCATTATTTTAGCTTATCAATTGTTATTTCCTCCTCCTCCAAACTTGTGAACTGGTCAGAGTCGATCCTCTCTGCCATGATTTCTGCGTTTACTGTACTGTTGTGAACCACACATACAGCAGGAGGAGTTTCACAGGAGCTCGGCGATGTGTGAAGGCTCTGTACGAAAACGAACATCCAAAAAAAAAGTGACTGCGCGTCAACAGTTCGACTTTGGTCGGACCATGCTGGGCCCCAACATTGACTTTGTTGTCTTTAAGCCACTTTATAACCATGTTGGCTTGGAAGACCAATCTGCACCCAAGCTTTAACTTCTTGGCTGATGTCTTTAGATGTTGCTTCAATGTTTCCACATAACGTTCTTTCCTCATGATGCCATCTAGTTTATGAAGTGCACCAGTTCCTCCTGCAGCAAAAACTCCCCACAACATCATGCCCCCATACCTCAGAGTTGGGATGGTGTTCCCAGACTTACAAGTATCCCCCTTTTTGCTCCAAATGTGACAATGGTCATTATGGCAGTTTATGAGACTACAGCACGTGTCTCCAAAAATAAAGGTCTTTGTCCTTGTGTACATTCGCAAACTGCAATCTGGCTTTTTTGTTTGTTCTGGAGTAAAGGCTTCCTCCTAAGTGGCCTTTCAGCCCATGTCAATACGGGACACGTTTCACTGTGAATAATGACACCGTCTTCAGGCTTCAGGTCTTTGGCTTTTGTTCTGGGGTGGATTTGCACATTTCGGACCAAAACCAATTCATCTCTGGGACACAGAACCCGTCTCTATCCTGAGTGATATGATGGTTGGACATTCCCATCATCTCTATACTTTCATTAAATTGTTTGAACAGATTAACCATCTGGAAATTGTTCCCAAGGATTAAACAGACTGGTGCAGCCCCACAGTTCTCTTCTTGATATCTTGGCTCATTACTTTTGATGTAATTTTTCTGCCTCAACACTTTCATATAGTGTCAAAACAGGAAAGCAGTGTTTGTCAGGTGTGGCCTTAAAATACACCCACAGGTGTGCCTCCAAATAACTCAAATATATCACTTAACCTGTCAGCAGTTTTCAAAGCCATGACATGATAATCTGGTCTTTCCCTCATTGTTTAAAGAGATAGTAATCATACTGTATGAAGACATTATTCTCTCAATCATTATTGTGACATATATAACAAAAATAATTTGGGGAATTCTAACTGATCTAAAACAGAAGAGTAGGCTGATTTAATTTCAAACAGTGGGGGGGAAGTAGAATATATATTTTATACATTCTACTTCCCCCCTATATTATGACACCCCTATATTAAATAAAGCACACCCAATTACTTTTAGAATGTACCTTCTAAGTAAATATAAGATTAAAAACAAAAATATTATGAAGGGTGATAAATTTAAAAAAAATGTTGTTTTTATTTTTTAAATGGATTCACTTTTAGGTAATTTTTAATTTGTAGTTTTAAACATATTGTACCACATTTTCTTTTTGTCTCTCAAACATTATTCTGCCTCTCCTACAGTTCCACTACAATTACATGCAAAATGGACACTGACGTTTTGATCTGAAGATGTCATTTAAATTACTTTTATGCTTTGCTTCATGAGGAATTGGCAGCGTTACAGATTTGCTTTTCAAATAACGGAGGCCAGACTGTTGTAACCGGAAATTGAAACTTTTGTTGAAATATTCTCTAAGAAAAGCAAAAACAAAATTTAACCAGATTGATATTTAAACAGTAATCAAACAGCATCTAGAATCACAGTGAAGAAAGGGATCATAATTATTTTTGCTCCCTGAAGTTCACAAAATTTGGTGGCCAGGGCTGTTTCACCAGCAGCAGATACCTCCTGAATAAACATTACATTCCTGGGTTTCTTCTCTTCATCTCTTTCCAGAGTATTATACACTCTGTGGCTGTCTGAATACAAGAAAGCGCTTTAGTGTTTGTGTATATTTACGTGTTGACGATATTTGTCTTTGCAAATGTTATCCATGGCAGATGGTGGTTTGGCTTTTTCTCGCTCTGTGTGATGATTCTGAGCTGATAGATGGAGACTTTTGTCACGGCTCTGGTCTCTTGTGGTTCTGAACCATCTGATACTTTCTCTTAGCCTGGTGGTGATTAAAATAGGTGTTTTTGATTTCTTCTACTGCAATATTTTAATCTTTATATTTCTTCCATTCGGCAAGGCGCCATATAATTCACGGCTAAATGTCTGCCTTGTGAAATCCTTGGCGCTATGGGGGAAAAACAACAGCTTCACATGTATCTGGCATTACAAAAGTAAAAACAAACAAAAGAAAACACAGAAGTTGTTTTTTTTTTTTTTTGCAAGTTTAGTACCAATTTTAAGAAACATAAAATAAGTTCATCAAAGAAAATGTTAAAAACTGGTTCAGTTAATGAATAATCAGGGCAATTTGGGAATACCTTATTTACAACCACATCAAGATATTGGGTCTTTGATCATTTTTCTTTATTGAGCTGATTTTACTGAAGCTGCTGGAGAGGAGGGCTAGGCTTTTAACAATCCTCAGTGGAGCCACCTTAAGAAGGTGTAGCAGTGAAGGACATATGGCATGCTTAATATTTCTGCCTCTTTTCCAAATAGCCCCATCATCTGCATAAAGTGATGATCCAATATCGACACCAACATTTAAAAAGATATCATTTATCATTATGTTAAAAAGAATAGGATTTGTAGCACTTCCTTGAAGAATACCATTTATAATATGAAACTCAGCTGAAACAGCATCACCTGCTTTAACTCGAAATGTCCAACTAGAGAGAAAATCCAAACCCAGTTGAACATTCTACCACCAAAACCCATTTTATGGATTTTAATCAGCAACCCTTCTCTCCACATTGAATCATAAGCTTTCTCAGGATCAAAATTTACTACAGCCATAATCTTTTTCATATTAATTGCTTTTTTTTTTTTTTTGCCTCATTGTTAACCTTTAAAGAGTCTACTGTAGGTCTTACTTTACAGAATCCACTTTGTCTGCTTAAGAGTCCTCTTTGTTCTAAATAATACCATCTCCTGCATCAGCTGGATCTTTACCAGGCTTTCCAAAAGGTAATATGAGAACAATTAATGTTTTAATGAGCATTTCATCCCACCTTACAGGTGTGGCATATCAAGATGCTGATTAGACAGCATGATTATTTTATGGTGTAAAAAGACAAGTTCCAGATGTGTGCAAAAGAGTGTCATGATCTTTTTTTTTTTTTTAATTGTTTTTTTTGTTTTTTTTTTTTTTTTAGATTTATTACTCTTGGCTTTCCATATGAAGTTCATTCCTTTTTTTTAAAGGACTTATTGTGTTTTTGGTTCTGTAGTTTAGCATTTTGTATGTTTCCTGGGTTCCTTGTGTGTTCTGCTAATCATGATAATGTCATCACTGGTATTTTGAGTTTGTGTATTTCTGGGTCTGCATTGCGTTTGGAGCAGCACCCAGTGCTCGATACTTTTTTTTTTTTTTTTTTTTTTTTTTTTTTTTTTTTGTTACATTTACTGTAATCCAGAGCGGGATCGCTGGCAGCTTTGCACATGCGTGATTCAGTCGCAACATGGAAACACAAAGTGTGGGATTTCTGTGCTCTACTGCAGGCACAACGAGCCTGCTGTCAGTCAGACTCACCAAGGCTTCTGACATGGGAGGGGCTCACGGCACTTCTCAATCCAACGGGTG
The DNA here is from genome assembly GCA_014839685.1 of Anableps anableps. Lineage (NCBI taxonomy): Eukaryota > Metazoa > Chordata > Actinopteri > Cyprinodontiformes > Anablepidae > Anableps > Anableps anableps. The sequence goes on along the minus strand of CM026078.1, from coordinate 19,540,791 downwards.
CTTTCCCGTTTTGCCACCAAAGTATCCAATAACCCAGAAAAAATCGCCAGTCGTTTTTTTTAAGAGAGAGAGAAAAAAAAAAAAAACTCGCTAGAGGGGTCTGAATAGTCGGTAAATGTAGTGACAAAGTCGCTAAGTTGGGCAACCGGGGAGGGAGAGGGGGTGATGAGCGGCGCCACACAGACAATGACTGACAGCGCGTCGACCGAGAAGGTGACCAAGATGGCGCTCTCAACGGTCGCACTTTGGGAGCTCTGAACATCAACCAACGCATTTTCTTATTTTAAAGGGAGCTGGTAGCGAGAAGGACACGTTCTGCTATACACGATACCATTAATAAGTATACAGACACTGGACAGTGACAATGAAAAGCGCAGAAAGAAGAAAACTTCAGCAAACTACCCACCGCTAGCTTAGCTAACAAGCCAATGCCGGTGACATCCTCCAAGCCTCCAGCGGAGAAACAAAGGAAGCTGTATGTCACCGAGACAACTATTCTCGAAGAGCTGGCTTCGCTTACCTCTCATAAACAACCGGTCGGACGCGCTGGAAAAGATGGTCAGCAGCAACTCTGTTGTTATTACTGAGGCAAAGGAGACAATTAAGGACAATTCTAAACATATAGAAGGTATCAAGGAATCGCTGGAGTTCATCTGTGCAGATTTAAAAGACACTGTGCTGCCACTGAGCTGTCCAAACAGTTGCCTGCAGAATTTTGGGTGTTCTGAACAAAATTGTCAGAAAATGCCATACTGTAGAAAGAGCTCTGTAGTATGGAGTATGTGGACAATAAGAACTTAATGAACTTGGAGTGCTTCAGAAATTTGCAAAGAATTTACTATTTATTCACACATATATACAACCAACATACACACATTGCATTTTAAAATGGCTTTGAAAAGTTAAAAGGGTTACTGTTCATGAATTCCCCAGCGAAAGATGGAGAATTTTCAAAAATCTTTCTTCTGTTTCTGTTTTGTTATTGTTTCATTGAAATTTTGAAATTTCAAATTTGGGACAATTTGACAAGGCAGAATAATTATTCAAGATATCAGTGATATAATTTTGACAAGTGTGAATGCTAATTCAAAATATCTGAAACAGAAAATCTGTCTAATTCAAGATATTTAATTCATTTATAGATATCTTAAAAGGAATTTTGACTAGTCAAGTTAGTTTTGCATTGTCATTATTTGCTTTCAAGACATCTTCAATTGAATTTGTACTACTTGAATATATATATATATATATATATATATATATATATATATATATATATATATATATATATATATATATATATATACACACACATATATATATATATATATATATATATATATATATATATATATATATACATACACACACACACAGAAGATATTTTTAATATTGATGTTATTTAAAATATTTTTAATTGGAACTGTGACTGGCTAGAACAAAAAGCAAGATATCTGAAATATACTTTATTACTAGTCATAATTTAGTTGTTGATATCTGAAATGTATGTTTCAGATAGTCAGAACTCATTGTAGATTTTTAATTGAAACCTCCATATAACTTAATGGTAATTCTGACATTTATAGTAGTCAGAATGTAATTAGATATATCTTAAGTAATATGTCTGGTCATAAGCTAGTTACAGATATCTGAAGTGTGTGGTGACGCCGATTTTATGTTAAAACGGCCTGCCACAGTTCTGCTTTATGGAGTGAAAAAAAAAAACAATAGATTCTGACTACTGTCAGTCGGGAAACCTCCCGAACCTCCCAGTGGCCATTACAGGTTGTATTTTGGGTACTCATAGTTGATAATCGTCCTATTAAGCATAAAATGCTAAATATATTGTTCTTACATAGTAAGGTTTAAAAATGTTGTTATTCTCAAGTTTCTCACCCAAAGTCATTTGGGTATTTTTTTGTCGGTTGGTGGTGAACTTCTACTTGCTTTCTTAGTGTAAGAAAACTTTAATAATTCCTGTTTATTTCTTGCTCGTTTCTTTAAATGTGAGCGGTCTTAGAAATCATTTAAAACGGAAAACCATATTTCTTTACTGTAAACAACAAAACACAAACTTTTGCTTTCTTCAGGAATCACATTCCACTTCACAAGATACCATTTTCTGGAGATCTTAGTGGGGATCAGATGTTGGGATGTCCATGGGTCAGAGCACTCAGCAGGTATATGCATTCTCAAAAATCGTTTTAATGGAAATGTACTTTCAGAATGTAGTAAAGAAGGTCATTATGCAATACTAGAGCTGGAAGCAGTAAACCATATGTTAATCTTAGTAAATATTTATGGATTCAGTAATCGCCAGGAGAGCTCTGTTTTTATAGACAAAATGGAGGACCGCTTATTACACCATTTATCTAAATATCCAGATCATTATGACATTATTGGAGGAGACTTTAATAAGTTGCTGAGTAATTTTAATGATAAGTGGGCCCCAAGAATAGATAGTAGCTCTCATGATAATTATCTTTTCATTGAAAGACATGATCTAACTGACTTCTGGAGAGAAACTCATCCATTTCAAAAAGAAAGTACTTGGTCTAATAAATCTCTATCAAGCCAATCAAGGACTGACTATTGGCTCTAAAGAAATAATGGGCTTACAAGCATTCTTCCTTCACCTCTGTCTGACCATAAAGCCATTCATATCTGTATCCCTCTAACACACATTTCTCATAATTGAAAATCTTCATACTGGAAACTTAACAGCAGCATTATTAAACCCAAAGAGGTTTGCTTAAAGTTAGAAAGTCTTATTTCTAATTTCTGGAACAAAGCTGCAAAAGAAAATGTTTTTAATCTTAACTGGGAATTGTTCAAATATGACATTTCAAAAATTTTCTTAAAAAATACAGTAGTGACTTGGCCAAAAAAGAACTTCAGAGGAGAATGAAGTAGTTTAAAGATTCAACAGACAAAAAATAACTCTACAATAAGAATTAATGGTTCGGTTGTAGAAGACCTGAGAGAAATAGCTAAATTCTGCAAAGATTTTTATTGCAACCTTTACACATCCAGGTTCTGTCAGCAGTCGTCCACCAGTTTCTTTGACTCTTTCTGCTAACAGAAAATTGGTAGAAGATGATGCTGATTTCTGTGATTGACCAATAGCTTTAAATGTAGTCATCAATGCTTTAGACCAGTTCAAATTAAATAAATCGCCAGGTTCAGACAGGCTCACGTCAGAATTCTACTGGAAGCTCTCTGTTAGGTTAGCTCCAGTCTTACTAGACGTTTTCACTGAGAGCTTTGGTAAAGGACTCTTACCTCCTACATTACATCAGGGTGTGATTACTTTAGTTCCTAAACCACGGAAAGACCCTTTCCTCCTAGACAACTGGCATCCGATCTCTTTATTAAACAATGATTACAAAGTTTTAGCAATAATCTTAGTCAATAGAATTAAATCTGTAATAGACTCTATCGTTGACAAATGCCAATCTGGTTTCATGAAAAACCATCATGTTTCTGATAATCTTAGGCTAATTTTGGACATTCTGGATTATTCTGAACTTTTACAAGACAATAGCGTAATTCTATTTTTGGACTTTCACAAAGCGTTTGACACTATAGAGCACAAGTTCATGCTGACTACACTTAAAAGATCTGGTTTGGGTGAATTTTTCTGTAGATATGTACAAACTCTGTATGCAGAAGGTAAGGGACAGAGATGCCCACTATCTGTGTATCTGTTTTTGTTAGCAGCTGAGTTTCTAAATGTTCACATCAGAAACAGCCCTACAGGGGGTCAGTATCGCAGAGCACACGATTTCCATTAGCCAGTTGGCTGATGATATAGCTTTGTTGTTTTTTTTTAAAAAAAAAATCTGTCCCAGGTGTCTCTCTGGCAATTAGTACTGTTGAACGTTTCACTAAAGCGTCTGGCTTGTCCCTTAATCTCAATAAATGTGAACTGCTGTCAGTGAATAATTGCACATACTCCTCTATTTGTGGCATCCCTGTCAAAGATTCTGTAACATACCTGGGTATTGATATCACCAAGAATAGTAAAAACAGGCGTATTGCCAATTTCATCCCTATCCTTGAAAAGTCATAAAAGGTTTTTAACAGTTGGTTACAAAAGGACGTGTCCCTGAGAGGGACCCCAGCGGAAGGATCCCGTCTAGCCTAAGCTGCCCTGTCTCTTTATATTAACAAAACAAATCTGCTGGCAGAATGCTCTCCGACTTCTTATGGAAAAATAAAACATTTGCGCAAATCTGTTGTCTTAAAAAATAAGTTTGGTGGCCTAAATCTTATTGATTTTGACTCCTTTAATAACACTTTTAAAATAAAATGGATCAAAAATTATCTTAAAAATCCAAACTCTGTCTGGAACTTAATTTCACAACATGTCTTTTCACATTGAGGAGGGTTAGAATTTGTTCTCCTCTGTAATTACAGTATTCTAAAATTATCCACTAAACTTAACAACTTTCATCAACAGGTAGTGTTAGCTTGGTCCCTTATTTATAAACATAATTTTTCTCCACAAAGGTGTTACATCTGGAACAACTCTAACATGTTATACAAAAACAGGTCATTATTTATTCAGACATGGTTCAACTATGGTGTGATTGAAGATAATAAGCTGTTTAATCACAAAGGTTTTCTTTGTAACGATGAAGAATTTCTTGCTCAGCACAAGGTTCCTATTACTCCAAGAGTATTGTCTCCAAAAAGTACCTGTAATGAATACTCCCACAGTATTGTCTTTGATGCTATCCCATCTGGTTTGCTCATATTATTTAAAGATGTTGACTTCTCTTCTATCCAGTCTGAGTCCTCCTGACCGTAAACAGTCCACTGTTGGTAAGCTCTGTTTCACCACTCAACTAAAGGCCGTCAACTCTAAAATGTGTTCTTTATTTCAAGAAAATCTGGTTTCATCCCATCTTGTGTTTCCTGTTGGAACACCTTTGTGCAGACTCTTAACTTGATAAAAGTCTGGTCTCTCCCACACAATTTTTTTTTCTCACTAATAAAGTCAAAGAAGATTATTTTAAATTAATTCATAAATTTTATCCAACCAAGCATTTTCTTCAGAAATACAAAGCTGATATTGATACTTTCTGTTCTTTCTATAAGCTTTGTCCAGACACTTCTATTCATCTTTTTTTTTTTTTTTTTTTTTTTTTTTTTTTTTTTTTTTTTTTTTGGAAGTGTACCTGCTCACACAAAACTTTTGGAAGGACATTGTTGCGCCAGTAATATCAAACCAGATTTCCTTCTCTATTTTGAAAATGTTTTGTTTGGTATCATAGATTTCGAGATGAAAGACTCCTCTCCCATTTGACCTCTTTGTAATGGATGTAAAAGTGTATTTTGACTCAATCTCAGACTCGAATAACAAAAAGGCTTAAAAAACAAAAAGTATCTGTAATGAATACAACTTAACTTTGTAACTCACATCTATTCATGTATCTTATCTTATTTTTTTCTTTTCTTTCTTACTTTTCTTCTTTTTTGAAAAGTTTCATTTTAACATTTGTTTATTGTTGGAGCTTATGCTTCTGTCTTTCTGCGGTTACATCCTTTCCGCATTCAGTTTCCGCTTATCAGGTCGCAGAATAGTGACGCTTGTCGAGTATAAATGACGTACAGGTCGGCGACCTGGCCGTACAGACACAGATCACATTTGAAAAGATCAGGGGTCTCATTTATAAAGGATTGCGTAGGATTCATACTAAAAGTGTACATATGCCCAAAAGGCAAAAATGGCGTGCCCCCCCCCCCCCAAAAAAAAAAAAATCTGATTATATAAAACCATACATATGCATACCAGCACACAATTTTCCTTTATAAATCACAGCTCAGCTGTACTTCAAAGTTTGCGCACAAGGTCCCGCCTCAGATTCTGCTCTATACACGCCCACATTTAACTATAAGTGGTCAATGCAAAGCAGCTCATGAATGTCAGTGTTTATTCAAATGAGCCAGTTTTATCTCATGATTATCAGGGGAAACGATGGAAAAACGCAATTCCTCCGAGGAGAAAGCGATGTGAGTGAGGTGGAGAGTTGAAAACATAATTTTTAGTTGCCGCAGTGACGTGAAATAAAGTTTATAAACCGCCACAGTTGAGCGCTCAAGGGTGTGAGGGATATTAAAGGGGGCCTCCTCTGCGCTCTGGGTGTTTTGAAACGGGGTGAGGAGCCAGCTCCTGGGGGGGGGGGTACCCACAGTTCCCAGCAGGTTATAGCGGAATAGTGCATCATCAGGCCGTAATAGTTAGAATTTAACAAATTAATTTCAAAGGACTCATGTTTTCCCACAGTGTAGGGGCAACATGATGTCCCAGATCTAAGGATAACTTTACAGAATTATGTTGTTCCTTAAAGTGGCTTCAGAGAGAGAGTGAATTACTTTTTGAATAATTCAAACACATGTATCATAGATGTGTTTGTAAGCCGGTTGCCAGGAACCTCAGAGTTGTTAACGCCTGTTATTTGACAGGGATGGCGTCTTTCCAGCGGGTCGTTTTCTCCAATACTAGACCCAGTTCAACACATAGATCCAAAAGCAATGCTCCAAGGAGTCTAAATCTGTTTATAAGCCAGTCATCATTATGGGCCAGAAGATCTTAATGATCCCTGAAAACCCGCTTTCTCCTGATTTAGAACGTTTTCCATCAGCGCCACATCCATTGCGCAACATTACGCACGGTGTCATACAGTTGTTTAGATGTTTACAGAAATCACTGTGAATCTTTCACACCTGGTCACAATTTATGTATTAATCTGCGGTTTAAAAAAATTATACATAAATAAAACTGTGGTCCGTCTCAACCTGGTGATCATCGGAGAGAGGAATGCGATGGTGAGAAAATGTTTAAACATTGTGCGGACTTTGGTTTAGGATTGAGGCTGCCTTCTAGGCGTGTTTTGTTTATTTGAAAGGTTTCCATGTATAGTTATGGCTTACCAGCGCAAACATATATAACACTGTGTTTTTGAATGCTTATGATATCGTCGATCTATGGATGAAGTTCGATTAAATGTCTTGAATAGATAGAATCATGATGAAACGTGGCTTCAGTTCTCCACCTCACCATCTGTGTCGCCATTTCGCCCGTGTTTCCAAAACAAGTGTTTACGGTACGCATTGGGTCAGAGTTGGCGTGATGCGACCGCATATTTTCACGTCAAGTTTGTGTTTTATAAATCAGAACCTTGACGTGAAAAGTGGCGTACGCAAGTTTCAGGTCCCGTTTTGTGCGTACGCAAGTTTTACAAATGAGACCCCGAATACATATCGGATTTAGGACCACATATCCAAGTGGCAGAGGTTGCATTTGTAAAAAATCGGATCTGTGTTGTTCAGACTGGCTTGGAACAAAAATCAGATACAGGTCGCATAAGGGCAAAAAAAAAAAAAAAAAAAAAAAAAAATCGGATATGAGTCACTATGGCTACGTTCAATAGTGACAGTTTCAACAAATATGAAGAAAAACTTTTATTTATTTATTTTTTAATAAAAATGACATACTGCAGCTTTAAGGACTAGGATTAAGAACCACTGAATACAAACCATTCTCTTGTGGCTCTGGCTCTACGTTTAGAGTCCTTGTCCAGGCAGAAGGTAAGCCTCTGCCCCAGTCTCCAGTCTTTAGCCACTTACCATTTCTTCCAGGATTGCGATGTATTCAGCTCCATCCATTTTCACATCAACTCTGTCAAGCTTTCCTGCATCTGTGGCAGGAAAGCATCCCCACAGCATGATGCTGCCAATACAATATTTCATAGTAAGGGGAATATGTTCATGTTAAAGTACAATGTTATTTTTCCAGAACGGATAGTGTTTTGTATGTAGGCCAGAAAGTTTCATTTTTGTATGCTGTGATCCCCAGAAGTCTTATCACATCCTGTTGTTGCTGTTCTTACTCTCCAACTGTGAAACTCTACAGCTCCTCCGAAGGGACACTGGGTCGTTCTATGATTGATGCTCTCCCTTCCCAGCCTCTCAGTTTGAATGGACAGATGTGTTAAAGCAGAAGAACATCTCCACCATGCTGGGCAGTGCCTTGAAGACCAGGGTTGGGAAACTGGTCGAGATCGCCTGTGACTATGATGCCACTGCTGGACTCCAACCTTTCACAGAAAACACTAATGATGGGATCCCTTCTGCATTCGTGAAACTTTGCAAAAATCTTTAAAGGCTGCTGCTTCTTACTGGTGCTGTGCTGTTCAGAGAAGTGGGAACTTAATCAGAAGCTATAGAAGCCCCTGTTCCTTTACTCATTTGGAACGCACAAGTTATTCCTACAATCACAATAAAATATTTGTTAGCAGGGCCGAGGTCCTGCACAGGAGCGTCTGGAGGCGGAGAATAAAATATCAGGGATGAAGCAGAAGGCAAAATACAAACGCTCCCTTTGGGTTTGCATGGGACACCTCAGAGTCACTGCAGACAGTTTTTATTTTAAAGCTGAGATGAGAATCTGATGCAAATATGCTTTTTCCAACAGATTCTAAAGTCCATGAAAGATCAAATCAAGAGATGTGGAACTTGGAACGTGGAACTCTACTGTTAAGCAAGAACTTAAACTTAAAGTTATCCTCATATTTCATCATCCACCCTAATGGTCCACAGACTGGTGCCAGTCAGATTAAAGAGTGGTGGACCCGAACACAAAGCAGAACTGTAGCATCCTAAATCAAGCACAGACTGTTCCATGGTTTTTTTTTTTTTTTTTTTTTTTTTTTTTCAGGTTTGCAGCTGTGCTATTTTGTCTCCTTTTAGTTTTTGTTCTCCACAACATCTCAGTCCCATCTGATCTGCTCCTTTGTCTTTGGGATGCTGTTTGGTGTTTGATGCCTAAATGTTCTCTGACTAACCTTTCAGGTTGTATTCACTGCAGCTTTTACTGAAATTAAGTTTTGACACAGGAGGACTCTTAGCTGACTTCTAAAGGCAATTGCTTGCACTGAATTTCATTTAGGGGCATCAGTGTAAAGCGGAATAAATACAAATGTATGCCATACTTTTCAGATTTTATTTATTAAGAAAATTTCGTAAAAATGCATCCAGTTATCTTTACTTTATAATTATGTTTTACTTTATGTTGGTCGACACATGAAAACATTAAAGGGGGGTAGGGGAATTATGTAAAATCGACTTTTTTGAGCTTTATATCATGTTTTAATTTCATTCTCTCGTCAAAAACAGTCCTGGTGTGTTGCTCTGATTCTTTCATGCCTGTTTGAGGAATCCTTAAATCTGCTATGGCAGCCATTTAGGGCTGTCTCAATACTTGCTCTCACAAAGCGCCACCTATTTACACAAAGCTCCTCCTCGGAGCTCCAGTCTGCTATGGAGGACAGAAACTGACATACAGGTAATTAAAAATAAAAGCAGAAATATATCTGTTTTGTTTTTCCTTTTCCTTACACATATGTTTTCATCAAGAAATGTATATATTTTCTTTTTGTTTTCTTTATGCATGCGTTTTCGTCAAGAAATTTATATATTTTGTTTTGCCTTTTCCTAATACAAGCATTTGTTCTTTTTACATTTCCTCATCTCCTCTTTTTACTTTACCGTCTGCATTTCTGCCTCATTATGCAAATGAGGAGGGCTGCCTCCTTGGTCTGGCTCCTCTACTATTAGTCAATAAACAGGAAGGACCAGGATCCATGTGCAGATCAATTGTGCATTACTGGGCTTTGGCTTTAGTTTAGCAACCGAAGTATAGTTATGGAGGGAGCGGAAAGATGGTCTGTGTCAGAGTTGTTAAGGGAAGCTGCAAATAGACTGGATGAGTTGGAAGACAGTAAGTTTTCAGCTGACCAGTAGTAGAGGAGCTGGACCAAGAAGTGATCTCCCTCCTCATTTGCACAATGAGGCAGAAATGCAGACGATAAAGTAAAAAGAGGAGATGAGGAAATGTAAAAAGAACAATCGCTTGTATAAGGAAAAGGACAAACAAAATACATACATTTCTTGATGAAAACCCCAATCAGAGTTCAAGTTCAATCACAAAGTTACACTGATGTTAGCAAGCTAAATAGTTTACGCTAATAGCTTTATATCGTTTTACAGTAAACTGCTGAATACTCTGCTGCTAAATATACACTTTATAATCTTTCATAATCAGCTCTTTCTGAAAACGGGATACTGATTACTGATACTTTAGCTTTTCTCTAGAATCAAGGTAAACTTACCTTAATGACAACTTGAACCAGTCATGCTACAGCTAATTAGCATCTGCTGGGCAGCAGCTGCACCCCAACCCTGCAAGGATAGGCGGTTTAGATGATGAAGGGAGGGATGGATGGATAGAATATAACTTATTCAATACATTGACTTATAACTGCTGTTGGATTTAACCCCGATTACTTCAAGAAATCACAAAAAATAAGTGCGTGTGTGGGGGTGTGTGTGGATTAACTGAGAAAAGTCCTGAGTTCACAAAACCAGTTTTTAAGGCATTAAATTTCAAATTTCTAAGTTATATTTGATATATAAAGCATTTTTATAACAACTGCAGATAACATAGTTATTTGATCGTGCTATAAAATGGCGCTACGTGCCTGGAAAATGCATAATACCGTCCCTTTAAAGTTTGTGACATGACAAAATGTGGAATAAGTTGCTATTTTCTGTGCTGCAATGTTGAAGTAAGAAAGACCATCAGTACCCAATTCTGTTAACATGCCTGTATTTCTACCCCCCCCAAATAAAAAAAAAAAAAAAAAAAAAAAAAAAAAAGTCAAATTAAAATTTAATGTTGCAAGAAGACCTCGTCAACTTGCGAGCGTGTATTGCAGTAACTGTAAAACCGGCGCTTGTTCAGGCAGTTTGTTTGCCCCTGCACCTGCCAACTGTGTTAACTCAGGTGTGCCAGACATGGACAGCCAGAGGAGTGCGCAGCCGCCGGACTGATGCTGCAAATGTCACAACAGGGCGCAATTTGCTTGAACAGACATGAGCTAAAGGTTTAAAGGAAATAGATCAGGTCTAACCTGGCGCTCTGTGGAGTAAGATATATACTGCGTGTGTGGGAGAAAAAGTGAGAGAGCGAGAGAGAAAGCGTGTCTGCTGTGAGCTCCGGTTTTATGGATGACAGGATGTCGCTGTCTTTACGCACAGACTCGCTTTTTCTGTGCTCGGATTCAATTTATTTCCCAAGTGACTGAGCGCTAAATGTCGGCTTCGCTCAGACGCAGCAGAATATTATTGTTATTATTATTATTAATATTATTAATATTATTATTTAGACGGACCGGGACTTTCTGATTCACCTTTTCAGTGGCTGTTTTATTTATTTATTTTTTTCTCTCGGAGGAGAATATCCTTTGACTCTGACCTGGGCGTTTCAGCAGAGAAACTTCGGAGCTGCACGATGGACGTACCTGTCATCTTTTTGCTCATCCACCTGACCCAGACTCAGATTAAAGGTAATTTAAAAGACTCTTATCTGCATGCCATGTTTTCATATAAAATCAGTTTTTTTTTCTTCGCTTTTAAACAGCACGCTGTTAAAGGTGAGCATCTGAACTTCTTTTGTAAATGATAGTCTCATGTTTCAGCAAACCTGTTGTGGCCCCTGCACACGCTAAACCTTGAATGATATGAGTTGTACAGAAACCTGATTTCTTTTTGGTACATTGTCCTGCTCCCTCTGCCCAGACATCAGGTGAGAATTTGAAATTGATTCTCAGTTTGTCTAGTCCTTACAAAGACAGAAGACTGGGATGAGGGGAGCGACAATATTCGCACACAAATGGAAATATCCACTAACATGAATATGTTTTGGACAATGTACTACAGATGTTCAATAGGCTGTGGACTAAATTGATACAATTTTAAGAGGGTTAATTTTAGGCCACACTGTTGAAGCTTGTTGTATGTAAAGTAATTTAATATAGATTTCATGCTGTACTCACTCCCATTACCCATGCCCATTCACATTTCCTCCAGCACCTCATACTCCGTGACTCATCCTCATCCTCATCCTTAGGAGGAGATTCTGTGTGCTGGTGTTAAGCCTGTTCCTGTTCAGTTTGTAATAAATTTCGGTGCAGGGTTTGGTTCAGAATACCTTATTTTGAGATCAAATCTGCTGCACAATTATTAACTTGTTGACATGTAGAAGGTAAAAACAAACAATCTAGCATTAAAGTACAAGTCTCATGTTTTTGATTGTGCAAAAGTTGAGCTAATGTATTTCACTGGGCTCTTTGTTTCAGCTCTTCTAACATGATTAACCACAGTAGACACCAGAAAGATCAAGACATGGGTTGTAACAAGAATCCAAACAGACTAAGAGAGAAACAGGACATGTGATTAATAATACAGCGACAAACAGCAGGAGTTTATGGCCTGCATGGTATTAGGAGAAAAATGCAAATTCAGTATCATTGTTGAATATTAAGCTGACTATATCGGTTGTGATTAAGCCACATTTTCTTAATTCTTGTTTTTATTTCTCTTCTTTTCTTTTTCTCTCATCATGATGTCTGTACCAAAAGCTTTCTGTGAGCTTTTGGACCTCTTCATGGTTTTCAATTTTCTTTTAAAACAAATCTGGGGGTCGCTGGGTGACTGAGTTGGTAGAGCGGGCACACCATGTGCAGAGACTGCAGTCCTCAACGCAGTTGTCCTGGGTTTGATTCTCAGGCTCAGGCCATTTGCTGCATGTCTTCCCCTTCTCTCCCCTCCCTATTTCCTGTCCATTTACTGTTCGATAAAGGCCACTAGACCCTGAAAAACATTTAAAACAAATGCAAATCTGAAAAGTGTGCCGTGCATTTGTATTCACCTCCATCCATCTTCTTATCAGCTTTAACCATCTCTCCCTTCTGAAGAAAAGGCATCCCCACAGCATGATGCTGTCACCATCCTGTTTGTTTTTTTTTTGTTTGTTTGTTGATTTTTTTACTGTGGAAATTATGTGTTCAGGGTCTTTGTTGTTTTGTTTTTGTTTTTTTGTTTTTTTAACACATAGCAGAAGTTTGATTTTGGTTTAATTTGATCACAGCACCTTTGCTGAGTCCCCAGCTTGGCCTGTGGGAAAATTTCTTCTTTTAAATAGTTTTCAGCAGTGGCTTTTTTTCCTTAAGACCAGATGTGTGGAGTGCCCATCTAACAGTGGTCCTTTCAACACATTCTCCAGCTTGAGCTATGGATTTCTGCAGCTCCTCTAGAGTTACCATGGGCTTCATGGCTGCTTTCAATGCTTTCCTTTCCCGGCCTGTCAGTTTAGGTCCAAGTTTTTTTTAAGCTTTGCATTATGGCCATGCTCATACATTTTCGGACGATGCATTGAACTGTACTCTGTGAGGTGTTCGACTATGGTCTACTTTTTGTTGGTCTATCACATAAGATCTTAGTAAAAAACATTGAGATCTGTAACATGACAAATTGTGAAAAAGGGTAAATATGCACATGCAGTACGGTCTTTTGCGGCCCTAATTCACAATGCAGAAACACTGAACTGCACAATCGTTTATTTAATCCCTGTGTTATTAAACTCATATTATTGCCTCAGAAAAATAAAAATGGATTCAGAATGAAAGTGAAAAATAAATTTAGATATACTGCACATTCAGTTGAGGCTTCATATAAATGGAATCCTTCGCTTATAAAAGCAAAGAACTCATGATGCGTTTTACCATTTACTTTTGTCCAGTTTTTGAATTAGGTGCCTGACAGAAGAGGAAATTGGCTTATGTTCACACAATTCCAGTTGAGATGACAAAGGACGGGCAGAGGAGAAAGAATCTGGATGCTGCCAGCCATAAAGATTATTGGAGAATATTTTTTTATGTGCTTTTGGAAGTCAGTGGGAATCTTATTGGGTTTTTTTAATTTTAAATTTTTAACATTATTAAGAAGATTGTCACTGATTTAATTTAGTCATAAAGTTGCATGAATGCTAATTCTCCTATTTGGAATTCTACTTAACTTTGTATCCATTTAGTTAATCAGTAAGCTGCTGATATTCAAACCCTTTATTGTTTGATCTCCTGTCAAATGTTGGCAGTGAACCCAAAAATCCATTACAGACACATCACATCTTTTCCGTACGCCCCCTGGATGCCTCCCTAGGGAGGTGTTTTTGGCATTTCACTCCAGGAGGAGGCCCACAGTGTGAACCAGGACATGCTGGAGGGGCTATACCAAAAGTACCAAAAGCTGGTTCAATGACCATGATGCTCATGTTCTTGATTGGTCAGCAAACTCCCCTGACGTGAAAAACTATTAGCTCTTGTCAAGAGGAAGATGAGAGACACAGACCCAACAAGGCAGATGACCTGATCGACTTCCATTACACCTCAGCAGCGCCACAGGCTGATCACCTCTATCCGCATTGATGCAGTATATGCAAGAGGAGGCCCAAGCAAGTTCTGAGTGCATAGAAATGTACATACTTTTCAAAAGCCTGACATTTGTGCTTAAAACATCCATTTTTCATTGGTCTAATGTGATACTCTAATTTTCTGAGACACTGAATTCTGGGTTTTCTTTACCTGCGAGCCATTATCATTAAAATTGCAACAAAAAAAAAAAAAAAAAAAAAAAAAAAAAAAAAAAAAAGGCTTGAGATGTTTCACTCTGTGTAATGAATCTCTATAAAATGACCATTTCACTTTCTGAAATGACTGGCAAGAAATATAGCACTTTTATGCAATATTCTAATTTTTTTTAGATGTACTAGTACATCTTGCTACTCTTCTCTGAAAGTTATATTCTATAACATGGTTCACTGTCCATATTGTTATCACTTACAGTTAAAAAAAAAAAAAAAAAGAACAAGCTTTTTTAACTTAATTCTCCAAATGTAAAAGTCTGTTAAGGACACCAAAAGATGGTATCAAAAGAGCTGCAAAGCCCCGTTATTTTGAACTCACTGGAGGAATTTTAAACTGATGTCTTAAAATTAAAAAAAAAAAAAAAAAAAAAAAAAAAAAAAAATCTTATTTTTCTACCCAAGTATTTGTGGTATTGTAATAAATGCACTGTAATAAACTAAGTGCTTGTTTCTAGGTGAAGTTAAAAGACTTTACTTGGAAAATCTTAATAATTATGTTTACCATTGATAATAATGTGTTAAAAAAAACTCACAATAAATTCATATTTTGTTGCAGAAGCAACATCTCTCAGTTAAGTTTTAATTGTTGCACATTTATTTAAAATAATTAATGTTAATAAAAATTGCTTAATCAAAGTCACTGGTGCAACTTTGCAAGCCCTTTTTAAATTTATACTTTTGTGCTTCATGTTTATTAGACGATACAAAAATTGTTTTGTTAACCATGACTTCAAGCTTCCCTGGGGGATAAACGTGGCATGAAACAAAGAAGAAGAAGAAACAGAAGAAGAGATGAAAGCATGTCATTTAAGTCAGACAGATGTTTGTTGATCTTCAGAAAATAGGTGAAAATTGTTTATAGATATTTAAGGAGTTGACATTGATTACTGGATAGATAACAACAAAATTCTTTTGTCATTTGCTTTGTGTGGACCTTTCTTCCTCATGTTGTCATTAGCATGTCTTAATGTAGTTGAATATAAAGTAAAATCTCATGGTATTTACTCTTGAAAAAAGCTATTCAAACCAACCTGGCCTTATGTGAAAAAGTAATCAACCCTGTTTTTAAATCATGATTTTCCTGATTAACCACATCTTTTAAAAAAAAAAAAGCTAAGTTCAGTTCCAAATCAACACGTGTCTGACTGCGTAAAGTAGGCTAAAATATATCAAAAAGCAAAGAAATTTGAGAACAGATCAGAAACACGCTCATTGACATCCATCTCTCTGGAAAGCTTTTTCTAAGGGTTTGGGACTTCGGTAAACTGCAGTGAGAGTCATTTTCCACAAATGGAGAAAAGATGGAACAGCGGTGAACCTTCCCAAAAGTGACCAACCAACCAAAATTACTCTAACAGTGCTTTGAAGACTCATCTTGGAAACTGAAAAGGAACCCAGAATATCTAAAGTACTGCAGACTTCACTTGCCTCATTATATCATCCAACATGTAAAGACCAAAAAGAACATGAAGACCCATCTGGACTGTCTCAGAAATATGTAAGGGTACAAATACTATTTCACAGCACCACAGTTAAAAAGTGCTGTTTTATGTGAGCCGAAAAGTTCACCTGAAATCCCTCAACAAATTAACAATTTTTATGCTTGTACAACTTACGATAACCAACAACACTGTTTGTGTAACGGTTTGCACAAATTCATGCTCCTCTTGACAGCTGTTGTTATTTTAGAATGAGCTGGTTGGACCTGTGTTTATGGACATTGTTAAAACTTTTATCACAGAACTCATCATTTGAGGGCAGAAGCCAATTTGCACAGTTTTGTAAATTTTCTTCATTGCTTATTGGTTCCACAAGTAATGTTTTATGTTGGCTGCATAAACATGCAAATTGCATTGATTAAAACTGTGCGATCATGCATTTGTATGCCGGTATATAGTTTTATACATTTATTTTGGACAATCTGTTATGGTTTTCTCTTCAGCTAGTCCTGATTATTGTCGTATTCTTGATTGCCTTTCATTGGGTTGTGCTGAGATGAATGACCCTTTTATGG
The DNA here is from genome assembly GCA_014839685.1 of Anableps anableps. NCBI lineage: Eukaryota > Metazoa > Chordata > Actinopteri > Cyprinodontiformes > Anablepidae > Anableps > Anableps anableps. Next base: position 19,524,226 of record CM026078.1, on the reverse strand, counting down.
TTTATTCCTCTTTATCTGCTCAGTGTGATGTTTGTTGCTAATATTACTCATGAAAATTAGTATGTCTTTCAACGTGACCGCCCATTTTCTCAATACTGAGCCCAAAGACCAGACTCTCAACTTCAAAAGTGCTTCTTTGTTGTGACAGTCGAACAGATTCTCTGCACTCATACATCATTTTCAGTGTTTCGTTTCTAAACCAGATATTGAGAGGAGCCTGTGTGTCGTCCCTCCTCCTTAAATTGGAGGGAACGTCTTTTGTACTTTAAAAAAAAAAAATTTTTTTTTGAGGTACACTTGAAGTGCCACCGCCGGGATCCGCTGCGGCCCAGCGTCTCCGGGCTGTATAAGCAGCTGAGTTTCCACCTGTCGCTGGCTGAAACTGACTTTGCTGGTCAGCTCTGCTCCTGGGCGGTTCTGGCCTGGTCCGCCCCGGCGTTCTTTTTCTTTGCAGTAGGAAATTCCCTGCCCAGACCACCTGCTTTGGAAATGCCATCAGTCATGGGCTGCCTGCTCATTTGTGCTGACTAATTTTATTTTCATTTTTTGCTCAATAAAGAGCTTAATGATTATGCAACTCCATGCTTCACTGTCCTTTGTTACGGGTCAACGGGCCGGGATATAGCCTAAAGGAAACATAACCTAACAAAGCCACTAGGGTGGAGTGATTTTTGGCCCTAACATCAGAACTCTATGGTATATGATTACAATAAAAGTTAATAACTGGGCACCTTATCCCACAGAACATTGTTACATAAAGATAGATCATTTACTGTAACTTTTTGCTTTGAATAAATTTGGGGGGAGGGAGGGAGTGCTCTTTCATGTTCAGATATTTGAAGTGTCATCAACATGAATGTAAAAAGATTAACCAAAGTCTAAATGATGACAGATGTCACTGATAAGACTGAAAGAGACTTGGCAGAAGAAGGGCTAACATGCAACTTCCCAAGAATGCTGACCGAGATTTAACATCTCATCAGAAATCTGCTTTGACCGGTCACGAGTATCCTTTTGAATGGTCACAAGGCCTCATGTTCTTGATGTGGCTTTTCTGGCTGGAGTTAATTCTTAACTGGTTAAATATGGGGTTTAATCAATCCAAAGAACCATTTTTACTCACTGCTACTAAATACAATTTGTCTAGAATCACTGTTGTAAAGCTTTATGAACCCCTACTATATTACAGTTATTTGTTTTCTGGGCTAAATTAAATAAGCATGATTCCATACCTAATTTTAGGTTTTGGAATAAATAAAAACTTTCACAAGATGATGAAAACCTTTACTTTAATTCAATATTCCTTATTTATTTTTTTTAAAAATGGCGCTAGTTGAACTGTGGGCTAGGCTAGGTCAGTGTCAACCAGCTGACACACGGTCACGTGGTTCCTGTAGCTCTGAATAGTTCCGAACATCTCGGCGCCGTCAGTCAGTTTAAGTGGCTCCTTCGGGAACAGAACGCAAAAATCGACTATTTTTTAATTCCTCCACAATTTACGGTAATTAACTTATGTGCATTGTTTACTTCAGTATGTATTTTATCAAAGCATTTTTTTAGGAGCGGCAGGGACATTTATCACTGTTCAGAATGTTAGTGGGAACCAAGATTGCAAGCACATTAAAATATATTCAGGCTACAGATTATACTTGATAAAAACGTTTATGCAATGCACTGGTCAATATAAGCATGTCTACAGAGGTTTGTGATAACAGAATGCACGTAAAGAAAACCAAACTGGAGTAAAGCTCTTTCTGATTTTCTCTGCATGCTTGCATGGGAATGCTATACATTGACCTCCTGTGCACTTAAACCAGCGGTCCAGAGCTCTGCTCCAGCTTACCTTCAGATCTACAGCCTTCAACAAAGCAATATCACAGTTTCCAGGATTTACTCCTCTTGACTTAAAAAACTCACATGTAGCAGAGTTTGGTCTCTCCACCTGGCGTCAGATGGTAAATGAGCTGAATAGCAGAGCTAAAAGAGTTAACTGTGCTTCAAGCCTGACAGCTATTATAAAAGAGTACTTCACTGATGAAAATGTTCATTGAAATAAAACCATTTCTTGTTAAACCATATTAGATGACAAAATAAATGTCGATTATGCATAAAAAGATAACCAACCATTTTATTACATCTGTGCCAATAAACTATCTGATAAAATTTGGACAATGTGGAAATGAGCTGAAGGATCATCATCCTTGATATCATTGAGAGCAGCTTCCTTTGATATCAACCGCCACATCTACTGACCTCCCTGAAAACAACAACAGAGAAACAAGTCAGAGGCCTCAGAAATGATCATCATCACAGCTGGAAAGTCAGATTTTAAAAAAGTGGTCACATGTGTTGCTTTGAAAGAAAATAATTGGAAGAAAATTACAAAAATAAATACTAATTAAAATGTTGAGAGTGGAACAATGGAAAGGTTTATGGTGTAATTATACATATCAGTATTTTTGGTTTTGTGCAAAATTTTATATATAAATGTATATTTTAATAAACCCTTTGTTGGTTGATTGTCTTACCATGGTTGTTAAGGCACCAGTAATCGGTCTGAGAAAGGGGTCAGAATGTCTGGCTTCCCAAAAGACACTGAAAGAAGAAGAAAATGGTTGGTTGCTGAAGTCAGCAGACGTTATGTTTGCTGTTCATTTTCTGACCCACATACAAAACACTTCCAGGAGAAAAGTTTATTGCTCCAATGATTATGAATGATGTGATTGTCTCGGTCCAGGAGACAAAGGATCATTGTGAGGGAGAGGAGGAAGCGTGAGAACTATAGATAAATAATAAAATCGACAGTTAAGGGGAAGGTGAGGTTTACTGGTTGATGGCGAAGATATTTACAAGGGAGGGTGAGCAGAAACCCGGGTGTTGGCCATGCGGTGGTTTTGAAGACTTGAGCCAGCGGAGCGGAGAGAGAGCGTTACCAGGCAACTAGGTTTGGCTGTGGGAGAAAGGAGATGGGGAAGAGGAGCCTAAGGTTGCCAGCCCTGGAGATGAAGGTCCAGAGTTTTTTTTTGTTAGGTGGATCGTAGAATGAAGGGTCCCGAAACAGAAGGTAAACCTTGGAGAAGAGCAGGAGGGAATCAGTCTCAGGCAGAAGAAGTATGGAAATAACTTCCAGGAGAACACAGAGGCTAGAGTTACCACAGGGGTAAAACACTCAGGTGTGGAATGACAACACATACTGTACTAAAGTAAACTTTAGTATAAATCGTGTGAAATACTACATTTCATATTTTTTATCTAACGATTAATCTAACTGGCCAACAGTGCCAATATTATTTTCTTTTTTCAAAGGTGACGTATTATGCTTCCTTGAACAAGTTAGGATAGGTCTGTGGGCCATACAAAACATGTTCATTACATTTAACACCCAAAATCATTCTCAGATTATGAGATTTCACCTGGTCAGTTCTGCCTATTTACAGCTCCTTTCAGATCTATGACCTATGATGGGTCAACAGGATCAGGAGGATGTGTCATTAGGCTATGCAAAAGCAGGGAACTGAGATGTAAAACCTAAGGGAGGAATTAGGATGCTAAAGAGATCCCACTAGAAGGATCGAAGGAGAACTTAACGGGAAGAACAAAAAAGGAATGCAGTTCGACTGGAGAAAGTTTTAAAAATGGAAAAGAAATTGGATCATATTTTTACTGAAGATCAGATGAAGGCAACTGGCATGAAGAACAAGAAAGGCATTCGATGGAGCAAGCACATAGTAAAAAAAAAAAGCCATACATGTTTTTCAGTGGGCACAACAGGCTTCTTCAGGACATGAGCATCACTCTCCATGACATCACCAGAGTGGGGCACAACAAAACATCTGTCCAACACTCAGCAAGATCAAACAAAAGGCTACACTTCATGCCAGATGTCCCATATCTGGTGAAGAATCTGAAGGGTGCCCTTGTTCGTGGACAGACATTTACAATTTCACCTGAGATAGTAGAGAAAGAGTGATACATTAATTTCTGATCACTTTCATTTAAATTTTATTTTGACAGCCTCGCCATTTCCCAGCCTGCTCCAGCACTCTACCATTCCACTCACCAGCTCCATCACTGACAGGACTGGCCAGTTCCACCAACTGTGACATTGCTCAACCCACCATCAATCCCTCTGAAAATATGAAAGGGCCAACATGATGGACATGAATACACTGGACCTGTAATAGTTTAATTATAGTTCTTTCATGACTGTTCTACAGTTATTTATTGATGCTGGTATATTATTGTTAATAATTCCTAATTTCTTGTTCTGTCTTGAAATAGAGATTATAATCTCAATTTGACAACATGATTACAACTGCTAAATTAATGATATAAAACAAATGCAAATGAGCAGTCTTGCAATAATTGCCAACTTTTTAAAGGTTATGGTGTCCTGTTCAAACATCTTGATTCAGCTCTTATTTTGGAGGACAGAAAATGACATCTCGTTACTATGGTGATCATGTCAATGCATCATGCTTCAGCAGTTCATTAAAGTCAGTCTCTGTGGTTTAACTGAAAAAAAAAAATGAAATAACTCCTTTTCACAATCAGATTTTTCCTTACTGATAACATCCAACAACAACATTATGATGCCATCTTTCATGCATTGTCTGTCAACAGATCTATAACTCAAGCCAAATTAACCATGTCAATCTCATAGAACAAAAGCTAAACATGCTTTCTAGTTGAGACAGTTTAGTAAATGGAAATAAGAACAATTAAAGATTGTAGACACAGCAACAAGTAAAACATTTTCTTCAAAAGAAGTTTTTGTCTTCTGCCTCTGTCAGTCAGAGCCTTCTCTCTGCACACATTCTGTCTCACTGGATGCATTTAAACCCAGAAATCATAAAAAATTTAGAAAATTATAAAACTTTGATATTTCAAAACTGTGCTGAATATTTTAAAAAGCTGAATTACACTGAAACAGACTCTTTTAAACCAGTGCAGACCCGTCATGCTTACAATTAACTAGATGCAGTTAAACTACAACTAGCTGATTAACACGATTCATTCACTAAAACTGGCAACATAAAATATCAGTTGATTTGTTTTGGTACGGAGCAGTCAGCTAACACTTCACAATGCCAAAAATGTAATTTTATCAACTTACTGCAGAAAATAACTCCGAAACACCGAGAATGAATTGCTTGATGGTGTTCTGTAATTGGAGAATATGAATTACCGATAAACTGTTTCTGATTCGTCCGTTTTTTAGCAACTAAACAAAGCTGATTGTCTTTGAGGAGGGCTTTTGAGACCAACTCTCGACATTAACAGGGCCTAATCAGTGCACAACAGATCATATTATACTCCCAAAACCACAGAAAAATGAAATTTGCTCTCATGACCCCTTTTAAAGATTTCTTGTATCACTGGTGTCATTCTGTTATGGAAATTCTAGTCAAACAAAACTTGAAAGAACACTGAAAAATTGCTTTAAAACATAGCCCATTTTATTTCCTTCACACTGAAAAACACTGCTCAACCCAAATTATGAAGAACCACTGTGGAGGGCCTTAAGAGCAACAGGTGGATCAAGAACACTGCAAAGTGACCTTATTATTATTATTTTTTTTTTTTTACCACAGCCAGAAAGCCAGTGTAACCCACTTTTAAATATGGCTTTAAAAAAAGAAAAGAAAAAAATACTTTAAACTCATAAACATGAAAAGAGTGATTAGTTTAATAGTTATGAATTATTTGTAGTGAATTAGTCATGATCAGCAGCTAAACACTTAACTTTTCAGACAAAAACCGCTAGCTCATTGGCTCTTAGCCAATGAGCTGCTTCCAAATGGCGCATTGTCCCGCCTCCCACCTCCGTCTCGGAGTACAGGTCTTCCTCCTTTCTTTCGGTTGCTACTTGAACGCTAAGCATGCTCACTGAACAAAGGAGACGGATATTTACGGAAAAAAGGTACAAAAACGATATAAAATGAATAGTTAGCTAATGTTTATGATACTAAGCATGATTTTATGTATGTTTACTGATGGAACGATGCATTGAGTTCACCAACTAGTTCGGTTCTATCTGTACTTCCGGTTGTAGAGTGTCAGAGGTTGGAGGTGGCGCCATTTTGTGCGGTTGCGCTGTCCTCTTGAGATCTGTGAGCAGATTCTTTTACATGTTAATAGTTTATTTGCTCTGTTGAGTTCCCTGTTAGTAAAATGTTTCTAACATTGATTAAAGAAATAGTTTACAATGTAAAGCTTTATTTGAAGAATTCAATTGAATTTGTAAATATTTAAAATAGAGAAGAATGAAGCATTTAAAACCAATGCTGAGGTTATTGCATTTTTCACAATTTTATTTTAAATTGTAAACATGGTTAATGTGACAAACAGTGTTTCTAAGTGCGAACAAATTGTGAGATGTGATTATTTGAAAACTCATAGTGTTTTATGACACTGCTGTTGACAGGTCAGGGTTTTTTTTTTGTGTGTGTACTATTTGATGTATGTTGGATCGATCTGTTACTGATGGCGAGCCAATCCCCCAGACGAACCGGCCGACTTCTTCCATTGCTGCACTGCACAGTGTGGTAGGCCAGCTGCAACAAGAATCCCTTCTACACCATTCTCCACCTGCTGTCCTCTTTCACTCATAGACAGACATTTTTCTGGACTTTTGGATGTTTTGTTTGGAACTTTAAAGACTTCTACGGACTCTACACATCATTACAGGCAGGAAGTGGACTCGGTGTGGGCAGGTTGGAACCATCCCACCTAGCTAAGGTTTCGTTGTTAATGGCTGATCAGATCCATGCAATTTGGTTGTTGTTATTGAAATTATTTCATTCTTGAACTGAAGTCTGATTTGTATTATTAGAAGGGTGCACTCAGGTAAGATTTTAATGTAACTACTGTGATTTTGAAACAAAATAGGTACTGAGAAACTGTTGGTACCAAACGGAAACTTTTATTTAAAAAAAAAAAAAAAAAAATATATATATATATATATATATATATATATATATATATATATATATATATATATATATATATATATATATATATATACACAAGCCAGCAAACTTTCAAAACTATAGTCCTTCGTCTGAGTCTCATTCACTTCACGTCTTCTGTACGTAGCTGAACCTTCTGATCCAAACCATTTAATCTTCTTTATACTGAGTTTTGGTAAAGTCAGTCCTGTTCATACATCTTTTAAGTAACTTGAGTGTTATACCAGCTTGGTGCCATGTCAATGCATTACTTTAAGCAAAATTGAATTCTCCCTCTTTTCTACTCTGAACTTCTGTAGTGGATTGCAGTGCAAAGGAATAGTTTAGCTGCACAAATCCTATTTGTCTCACCATCCCTGTAAACAACCCCTAATATCCTTAACCTATTCTTTGAAGGCATTTTGAAACCATGTGTTGCTTCACAATCTGATCTACAGGTAGATGCAGCATTACAAACAGTAGTTTAAAAGGTTTTAGGAATGATTTATTTAAACTACCTGGAGATATATTCAATTCAGTTCAGTTTATTTATATAGCACCAATTCAGAACAAATGTCATCTTGAGGTACTTTACAAAAAAATTATTTCAGTTCAATCACACATACATTCCAATTGATCCTAGTTATCAAACAGTACTGTGAACTTAATTATTCAAAGTAGTTTAAAGAATAAATAACGTTTAAATATGGAGTAGGAGACTGTTCATGGATTCAACAGAAAATTGCTGCTTGCTTTATGCAGGGCATTAATTTACTTGACCATAGTGCTTACCACTGTGGACAGTTGTTCAAAATCTATTTGTAAATGTGAGTTCACTTCATCAGAATTTAATATGTCATTCCTTACATTGCTAACTACTGACGGTGCAGTGTAAATGCATAAAAATATCTCTAAACCCACTTGACTGGCAGTCAGCCAGAAATGCAAAGAACCTTGTGAACATCCTCTGAGTTCTTTTACAGCAGGGTTTTTAAACTCCCATCCTTGAGGACTGGTGTCCTGCAAGTTTTTACTTCAGACAGATGACTGAATTACCTACTCAACATGCAGTGAGGTTCTACAGAGTCCAGCTAATGACCTAATTATTTAATTCAGGTGACCTGAAACGAGTGTAAAAGTTGTAGGACACCAGCCCTCAAGGACTGGAGTTTGACACCTGTGCTCTACATTATGAGGAATTAAGTAGTTATCCTCTAAACTGAACAGTCATCGCTATTTCTTTTTAAAAATGTTTATAATTACTGAGTTTTTCTTAAAAAGGATTTTTACTGTAAAAGTTTTATGAGTATTAACAGTTTTTCAAAGAAGTAGAACATGTTCTTCATTGTATGTTGAAGTACTTTATATGATAGAACGACCTATAGAGAAGACAATGGCGCTAAGATTTGAGTGAAAAGAGAATTTTACAAATGACAGTGCCTACGAATTTCACTCAGATAACAAAGGAGTGTCACTCGGATCATTCTTGCTGTTGAGGGCTGATGTTTTCGATTTTGCTGTTGAACGCAAATGAATGGGTGATTAACAGGCTCCTGCAAACCTGGTGACAGTCTGAGGAGAAAACTCAGTTTTTTGAGTGGAGTTGGAGCTGCAACACATTTAAAACATGCAGGACACTGGCCAGCAAGGACTGAAACTGCCAATCACTGCTTGATGCCATAACTGTCGAGCTGAGAATGCTGAAGCTCATTAAGTAAACTCTACTGCAATCAGTTTTGGGTCCAAATCATTGAATTTTGGTATTCTGATCCCTTTCCCAGTCACATGTATAAAAAATTCAGCACCTAGGATTGCAGAATGTTGATACAAACAGTTGTGAAAAAAATGGGCAGCTCTTAGGATCTCATTGCATTGTCATAGTATTCACCAAGTTCAAAAGGAACATTTCCACACTACTAACGTCAACATTTTTCTCAGCTTAAATATTTCTAAAATTCACCTTGGATGTCACCAATAACCTAAGGAATCCCCATATACAAAGAAATAAAAGAATGTTTCTCCATAGCTGTTATGCGTTAAAATTGGAATGACACATGGGAAAAAGTATAGAACATACTTACCGAAATGTATTAAATACTTTGTGGAAAGCCCTTTTTGGTAATAACTTCAAGATGTCTCCTGTATAGAGAAACTAGTTACATGCATTGCTCAGGTGTAATTTTTTTAAAAGATTTTTTTGCCACTAGTGGCCTTTATTGATCAGTAAATAGACAAGAAAGAGGGAGGAAAGAGAGGGAGAAGACGTGCAGCAAGTGGCCCGAGAGCAGGAACCCTGCAGGCCAGGAACTCAGGACAATTGCGTCAAGCACTACAGCCTCTACTGGTCCGCACACAAGCTACCAACTAAGCCACCCAGTGCCCCCCCACTCCAAGTTGTGATTTTTAACCCTTACTTCCATGGACTTCATAGTCTTCATATCTTTAAGGTTCTGGGGGTCCTTTCTGTGCTTTTCAATATTTTCAATTTGATTCCAGACTTTCTAACAGTCTTACTATCTTTCGCTGAAACCCGTTGAGAGTTTCTTTGACTATGTGTTTACTGTTCTCATACTTGGATATCCATGTTTATTTTATCTTCAGATTTTTATCAAGAATCTCCCATAATATTTCTCTTTTCTTCCTTTCTTTAATAAATAAACTGTAGTCTGCAAGTTCCAGCCCACACGTGATGTCTCTTCCCCCTCCCCCCCCACACACACAAACTTCAGCTTTGGCTTGGTGTTTTCGGGGTGATGTGCAGTGTGCAGTACCATTCTTCCTCCTAACATGGTGCGTGCAATGATAGCCAAAAAAGTTCAGCTTTGGCCTCATCTGACCAGACGATTTTCTCCCAGTATTTTATTAACTCGTTCAAATATTCTCCAGCAAAGTTTTAAAAAGCTTCAATTTGATTTTTCTTCAGTAGTGGACTCCTGCGCAGAAAGTGTGCATAGATAGTGCATCACTCATTGTTTACATGTGAAAAACTGTCCCTGCTATTTCCAGAGCTTCCTGGAACCCTCTGCTTTTGCTCTGTGACTCAGGGACAACTCATAATTTCTGTTTTTTTCACTCTTTGGTCAGGAATCTCATGAGGGGATTCTGGTCGTTGCTGGTTTATGGTAAAATTATATTCTTTCTGCTTCCAGAGTCCAGCTCCAACAGCACTCACTGGAATATTCAGAAGATTAGAAGTAGAGCTGTAACCATTGCCGTAACTATGTCTTCATAACACTTTGAGAAAAACTGTAAAAGGTCTCTCGTTACCAGTCACTTTGGTGCATTTCTTGAATGATTTCCGACATTTGCAAAACAGTAAGTGTATTTCTCAAAACAATTCGTACAAACAGCAAAACACCATGGATTACCTGCAAAAGCCAGTCTCTCTCTCAAAATCCTTAGTTCTTCCCTCAAAAGTAAATATCTGTGTCAGTGAACAGGTCAATGCCTCAGAATAAGTCATTTCATTGTGTAAGGATAGGACAATAAAATTGCTTAGTCATGTTGTCAGTATAACAGTGTACTCTGGAGGAGTATTTTGTTGTAAACTATGGCTAAAGTTTTGATGATAGATATTTTCAGTTGTTATTGTTGGAGATCAATGGCAAGAGACTGGACAAGATTCATATTTACGCTTTTATTGTAATTTGACAGAGTGTTATTATGATACAGAAAGGAAAATACAGCACTGGAGAGCACAAAGAACATAAGACAGTCTCCTTAAGGAAAACGGTACATGAAGTGCTGTAGGAATTACAATGCAGTCTTCCGACATCTCCTCACGTTCCTCTCTGTTGGGCCACAAACTCTCATCCACATCACAACGAATATCCTCTCTAGTGATGCAGCGTGGAAAGAATCTTTTAGAGTTTCTTATTCAGCCTCTGTAGGCATCTGATGTGATATCACACTCTGCATCCCTGCCAGCCAGAAGGGTCATTTGTGCATGTGGTTGGCGGAGAAAAAACTTGTCGATGGGTTTAAGGAATGAGGAGTAAGGTGAGGGGAACTCCATCAGCATCCTGTTGAGGGCCACAAACTATTGCCTAATTATGTTGGAGTGATGGAACCTGGCCAATGTCCTCAGCCTCTTCCTCTGTTTTGCCTCCTAATTCCTTCTCCACACCGCCTCACTCCTTCGCTCTGGCTGTTGACCCCATCCAAATCCTTGTCCTTCCATTGTCAAAATTGTAATATTGTGTTGTGCTCTGGCTATTTACACGGTATACTTCCCAGCTGATGGTTCATGAGATGCACATTTGAGCTATTTCAGAAAATTGATCATTAGTTGATCTAATGCTTCACACATTTACCTACGTTTGAGAAACTTAGGATTCACCTGGGAGCAATTTACCAATTCAGGACAGATTAAGAAGTGAAAAAAGTCTAATGGAAATGTTTAGAAATGTCCTTGACATATTATGACAACTTGTTCAAGCATTTTGCATGTTAAAACTTATACGATGAACTTGTGCTTAAATGCTGTGGAGACTGAAACTATTCAACAGAAACCCGTACATTTTGATCCATATAATATGTGCTGAGAATTTCAATTCTGTTCTGGGAAATGCACTAAAGTGACTGAGGAAAAACTGTAAGTGAATTTGACTGGATTCTATGTTGCTACTTGTAAGCTGAACCCGTTTGTCTTGTCAAGAACCTTGAGATGACAGTTCTTGGGAAATTGTGCCATATTAAAAGATTCTCCAGTTGATAATGTAAAAGGTTTTAAATCCTGAAATATTTTAAGGATTTACTCGTCTTTCCCCACAAACAGCTGTAAACAAATGATTTAAAATGATTAAAGTTAAAGCTGCAGTATGTAACTTCACACCGCTCCCAACCTAAAACAACCAATCAGAGCCAGGAGGAAGGTTTTAGCGGTGTCAGTCAACCTCATGTACGCACTACTAAATGTGCTAATGGTGAAGAAACAACTTACCGTTGCAGGAAAACTATTTATCCGCTGTCATTGGTGGTCATGTTAGCTAGCTTTAGTATTAGTGGCAGGCTATTTTGTTATGATCCAGCTCAAGCATAGCGGAGAGCAAGGGGCAGGGTGTGAGCAGCACACATGAGGGTGATTGACAGCGTTAAGACCCTCCTCCTGGCTCTGACTGTTTATGGCTGAGTGGTGTATTTATGCAGTGAGTAATGGGAGAACGAAGAGGAGCTCGATTTTTTTCACAGATTATCTGTCTTATACTTTCACAACATTATGATAATTTTAACAAATATGAAAAAATAATTTTTCATAAAAGTTATTTACTGGCGCTTTAAAGTTAAAAGAAGAGATGAGCTCTAGATAAGTTTAAACTGAAATCGACTGAATTATAATTAAAAACAACAACAAAAAAAACAATTAAATATTTAGCACTTTCCTAATACAACATTTTATCCAAAAGTTCCAGGTAAGTGAGAAGGTAGTTACCTCCCTGTCATGGCCTTTTTTGGTAAACTAATACTCTGCTAATTTGTTTATACCCTGGTTAACCCAGCAGAAATACAGCTTGGGTTATAATCACTGCAGAAATCTGGCCTGGTTCCTGGAAAAGTTTATTGTTGTTGAATTGAGCCTTAAAATAAAATAACTACCTTTTACCTGTCTCCAAATGCTAAAATCTGCCTGTTGCCATGTTTGTCCTTGTTTTATTTTATTCCACCACTGTTGTGTGATATAAAAATTTAGAATAAACGTTTTTTTTTTTGTTCGTTTGTTTTGTACCAGGAAACCAGTAAAATTCTATTATTGTTATTATTAAGATTGAAATCTTTGTTTTTTTCCCTGTGTCTTAATTTTTTTTCTTCTGACTTTATTTTGATATTTCTTACCAGTGTGTTTCATTTGCCATATAGCTTTACTTACTTAACTAGGTGCAGGTGTCACATTTTTACACAAATGGTCTTCATAAAGATAAAAGTTGTTATAAAGATTATCATTTAAATAATCTACACATAACTCAGCTCTGATCTTTTAGATCATTAAGTTGTAGATTTATTTCTACCTTAAACCTAATCATGGTTTGCTGTTCTTGCCAGGCTGAGAGAAAATGAAGAAAGTCAAGCAGTAGGAGGCTGTTATTAAAAAAAATTATTTCCAAAAATCTAGTGTGAATTCCTTACACTTTGCCAAGCAGCAGACCCAGAACTTTTATATCACAGTGTTTAACAACTCAGTTAGATTTTCCCTTTGGGTACTATTAAAGGCTAGAAACTGCAGTAAAATATGATTGATGTTTAACATACAAACTCTACCGAAATTTGGCAGGACGAATGTTTTATTTGTTCCATCTCCACAGTGACAGAGCCGCTGGAAAAACATTACATAATGTCCAAGTTGTCCCCTGGATTTGATTCACTGACAGCTTGGGTTGGCTGCAGCACTCCTGCAACCCCCCAAAAAATAAAGTACAAAGCAGGCATGGATAGATGGGGCAATGTTATACCAGTTAAGACATGACAGTATTGTTTTTATTGTTTTTTTTTTTACCACCTTTGCAAGTCTGCTGTTAATATTAAGATATCTAAGAAAAACTTTAGAAATGTTTCTTTTACAAGTTCTTGCCTTGAACAGTCATGGAAAGCTTGAAAAGGATGGATGGGGATGGATGGATGAAATGTGTTTCACGGCTGTGTTTCCTCAAACAGCCCTGTTCAGACTTTTAAGGTTTTAATACTTCAGTTATACTGTTTACATGAGTTGTGTTCCAGATATCCCATTCATATTCTCATTTATACATCTCATGACTTAGCTTGATTAGTGATTCATCTGGACATTGCATCCATCAGCACTAATTATATTCTGTGCCACATCCAAAATATTCATTTTTGCCAAATTCTTCAAACTTGGCGCACAAATGAAGCTTAGGCGTAAATTCAAACTGGAAGACTCTTCCCAGCTTTACCTGCATCATCCAGTTGCTGCGTAATGCGCCTCAGCTGCATCCCATCAGCTTTGGACCATGCCTCGTCCTAGCCAATCATCGTGCAAGTCTCTGCTTATAAAGCTCTCCATCCATGGCTCCGTCTGCTCCCAGTTGAGCTACAAACACGCTGGTGCGCATTCTCATCTGTCAGACTTTGTCTTAGTCGAGCCGGCCAGATTCCTGCTCCTTTCATTTGGCCATCCCGGCCCTTCTGCCCCTCACCCTGCTCACGGAACCGTTTGTTCGGATCTACCTTCTCTATCTCTGCTGTTTATCTAAGAGGGCATTCTCACCCAGCTCCAGCATGTCTCCTCTCAAGTTGCCCGCCTCTGCCCTTTGCCTCACGGGGCTCCTCTCGCGGTCCCCTCCAGTTTTCGTCAGCCACAAGTGCACAGGAAAAAACCCCCAAACAAACTCTGCTCCTGTTGATCGCCGCTTATCTCCTCCCTCCACTCCGGCTCCAAGTTCCTCTACCTGCAGTTACTCCAGCACCGATCTACGCTTCCGGGGCTGCCACCCCCTCTGCAGTATATTCTTCAACTTTTCTCCTACCTACCGCCATTGCTCAGCTCCTCTCCACCTCACCCAGATCCTTGGTCATGCTCCATATGATCTTTTCAGCTCGCCTTCAAGAGTGCGTCTCCACCAGCCCGCCATGTTTACGCCACCTCTCACTTCTGAGAGTCCCAGCTCACACCTGCTTCTCAGCCCCTCCCATCAGCAGTTCACCCTTGCCAACGCCCACAATGGGACGTACTAGCTCATGACTCATTCATCCGGCATCTTTGCAATGGTGGAAAGTACTCCAGTTCCTGAAGACCAGGTCCAGTTGGTCAAGTTTATTTGTAGGCTATAGGACATTTCAGCATCAAGGCAGTTCAAAGTGCTTTTCATCATAACATTTTAGTTACCATTTATGAAACTAGTAAAAAAAAAGTAATGCCTCCATCAAGCAAATTCACAACAAATATATTGATCAGTGTTCCACTTTCTTCTAATCAATGGCAACTCTAAACAGGTGGGTTTTAGCCTTGATTTAAAGTAACTCATGTTTCAGCTGTTCTGGAGTTTTCTGGAAGATTTCAAATCTGAAGTTGTTCCAGATTTGTGGTGCAAAAATCTGAATACTGTTCCTCCATTCAGTAATTTGTAAACAAGTATTTTAAAGTTTTCTCTCTGAGCCACTGCAAGGGTTTAAAAGTTGTTTTTTTTTTAAAATCTGCGGTGATGTGCTAATCAGAATTAATGCAAAGTTGAATAGAGGTTCCATAAGTTACACAATCTATAAGTAATGAAGATTCCTCATTCGATGGAGATTTCAATAGAATTTGATCCAGATATTACCAGAGGACAGAACAGCTTAATTATCCCAGGAAGCAGAGGCGTAGCCATCATCTCAGAAGTAAGGGGGACAACTTTTTCAGAGGTCTATTGAGTGATTTATCATCCTCTCGTATTCGATCACCTCTCCTCAATGCACGGATCAGCACCAGAAACTGACTTTAAATTTGTTAGTATATAGTTTAAAGAACTAATGTTTTATCCCTCAAACATCTACAGGATAAGTAGTCACATCAAATGACAACACTGATCATAAAATGTTCAGCAAAACGCCATTCCTGTGTGAAAATTATTTCTTAGCACATAAAATGGATTGGAAATGGTATGTCAGGTAACAGGGTAGTAAGTATCATAATTTAATTCAGTCGTATGAGCATAGAAAGTGTCACAACATGAAGCGCATTGACAATTTAGTCAAATGTGTCAGCTCAGATCTGCAAAATTATTGAAGATGATAAAAATAGAATGACCTATAGTATATCTGCTGCTTTTTCAAACACACATAATGCAGAATTCAAATATCTGAAAAGTGTGTATATATCTTGAAGTGTGAGGGTTACTCTGAAATATCTGTAAAAACCCAGTACTTCCTTGGTTTTTACCTGCATCAGATCTTTCTCTGAAAGTTATTATACCTCCTTACCTGAAAAGATCTCGCATCATTGTCCTGCTTCTGGTCTGTCTCCTCCCTGACTTTGCTCCTTCTATTCGTGACGAAGCTTGCCTTTAAATGTGCAGAAACCAATAGTGAACACAATTTCTGCACAGCAGGATTGGGTTTATTCCTGACATTAACAAACCAGCAACATGACACTCACTCTGCATCTAGGCCCACCAGCATGTTTCCGCTGTGTGACCAGATCCACAAGTGTAACCAGCATCAGCATATGCATGTCTGTGGTGCATCTAAAGACTGCTCAGAGAATCATACTATCACATCTTGACCACCAATTTCAGTTGTAACGGCTGGGTGAGAGAGCATCTAGGCTTCTGGCTTCTGTATGCTTTGTCTGTTCCAGTGTAAGGAGAATTGCTGTTTGACATAGTCGTATAAATGATGTGCTATGAATTCAGGCAAAGTCGCTGATTTGATTAAAGCAACACTCTAGTCAGGGGGAAAGTATGGGTCGATTTCCAAGGTAGCTATTTCTAACGCTCATGAATATCACCATCAAGAGTCCCATCTAGGTGTACTACCTCCTCAGTCAATTGGCTTGACTCTAACAAGTAGAAGCCTTGGTTATTTTGGCAACAACAGCTTGGAAATCAATCACAGTCACTCCATTCTTTACTCCCGTTCCTCACTTCCAACATCCATAATGTCACCACTCATGTTTAAGTGACATAATTACAAGGGGTTAGGACCCCATGGCAGAATCTCTGCTGTGCATTGGGATGTACAAAATTTTAGGATATTTCTTGCTTGACAGCAGTATGAGTTAAAGATCCTGATTCAGTTGCACCTAAAATCTTTTTCAAGTCCAGATAAAAAAAATGCACATCTTCCAAGTGGTTATTTCAGATATCATGAGTTCCCCCAGGCTGGGGGACTCTTTCACCTTATGTCTATCCCACCCTTCCCTCCCTCATGGGCAGGTTTTGCACACAATATTTGCACAAATATTCATTTGAATATTTCTCTCAGGGTGCGCTCAAAGATCCTCTTGAGCAGGTGTGGCCAAGCATTGCAGTTCCTAGGCATCACCCTGGTCTCTGAATTCATGGTCGCGTCGCTGTCGGCAGACAAATTGTCCTGCAGCTGTGATATTTCCCAGTCAGACGTGTAATCTTCAGTCTTCACTAAATGTCAACTGTTGTCTCTTTCTTTCACGATGTCACAGGGCACTGCGCTGATTGTTCCAGTTTCACGGTACGCCTCCCCCTCCTCAGGTTTTGGGGGGCGGGGGGTTTCTTTCAGGGCAGTTGGTTTGCCTGCCTTCATTCCTGTCTTTGAGTCCTCTGAATTTCATGAGTTTGTTACACTCAAAGGCTCACCCATGTCCGCTGCCTGATCCCTAATCTTTGAGGAACTCTAGCTTTGTGCAATCTTCCTTCATTATTTCTCAAGCCTCGCAACTAGTTTAGGGGCAGCCACTACGGCTGCCCCGAAGAAATTCCTACAGCTTCTCTTCAACACCTTGGACACTGGTCTTCAACGTTCGTTCCTTACATTTGCCCAGTCTTCCACTCAATGCTAGCTGTTCAATGTTCCCTCCTCAGCCATTAAGTAAGCACATACAGCAAATAACTGATAGTGGAGTGTTTCTGCATCTCTAACTTTCCCTCTATATAGGTGATCCGGCCAACTTGCTCTCATTTCCTCTCTATAGCTCGGCAGGCATCCCCAGTACATATCCTTTCCTTTCTACACTTTGTCAGGCAAGGCCAAGTCCAGCTCCTCCCTATGCCTTGTCAGGCTTAGCCAGTCCATTCACCCTTTATGCCGTGTCAGGCACAGCCAAGTCCTCACCCTCTCTGCGCCTCAGCAGGTTTGCACCATCTCCCTCTCTATGCTGTGGCAGGCACCCATCTTCATAATCCTTTCCTTCTGCCATTATTAGTCACTTCTCACTTAACTGGTCTCATCTCTAAGCCTCGGCAGGCTCGGCCAAGTCCTCATCCCCTATGCCTCGGCAGGCACCCATCTTCAGCAACCTTTCACCCACTCAGTCTCTTCTCATGCGTGTTTTGCAAGCACTCATTGTCACCTTCCCCTTGCCATTACCAGTCACTCCTCACCTAATCAGTCTCTCATATCTGCGCCTTGGCAGGCGCTCATCTCCATCCCTACACTTTAAGTTACTCATCATTTGCTTCTCCATGCCATTCTGTCCTCCTGCCCTGTAAAGCTTCTTATATTCAGCTCCTGTGTGTTTGCTTATCATTCATCTCTAAGCTCGGCCTCGGCACCCTCTTTTGTGGGGGAAGACGTCTTTAATCCTAAACCTAAAAGTTCATCCATGTTTATTGCATGTCTTCTGCTAGGGTCCGAGCGCCAAAAAAAACCTTTATTCATTTATGTCAATAAATCTTTTTAATTGCTGCTCTGTTTTGTGAGTCTCTCCAGGTTGAAATATCATTCAGATGCTTTCATTAATTTATTATAGTGAGTGAAGTGCTCTGGAAGAATACAAACCTCTGCCTCCACACTGTTCTTCTGTTTATGGGATTAAAAATTTTAAATCACAGCCATAAAACTCTGGTCCAATTTCTGTTGGACATGTTAACTTAAAGTGCAGTACTGGATATCAACAATAAACATGTTTCCTTTCCATTTATTTTTGTTGTACCAAATCTAAGCACAAGTCACTTCAGGTCATTTTTACATTAAAGCAATGAAGTTCAATTTAGATGCAGTTAAATTTAATCAGATTATTGTGGTCATAATCATACTTTCATTAAGCCCAATAATAAATTCAGTTTAATCCAGTTAAAAAGCAGTTCAAGCCACATGTTAAAATAGCAAAGTCCATTTAAATTTTATGACCCCCATCCCCATGTTATAGGTTTTCCATTTGCATTTTCTGAATTCAGTGTTTTAGTATTCAACCTATTTTGTATGATAAGTATAATGTGGTGAAAGAACAAAATAGAAAATGGCAAATTTAATACATTTGAATGAAAACAGATAATTTAATGGTTTGGTTTACAGATGTTCCAATCAGAATTTTAAAGGGAGATTTTAATTTTTGGAAAGCTTTGATCAATACCGATCGTCATAATTTCCGATCTCTCAAGAACTGGGACATAAAATGTATGGTCAAATTGAGTTAGAAATTAGAATATTATTGGAAAGTTAATTTATTTCAGTATCTGTGAGTGAAAACATTATTTAGATTAATTACACAGCGATGTTTTCAAGCCTTTATTTCTGTTTAAGTATTATGATTTTCTACTTGCAGCTGATAAATCATGACATTTAGGATTAGAATATTACATCAGACCTATAAAAAACAGTTCAACACAAATGTGGGTTTAACG
Organism: Anableps anableps; assembly: GCA_014839685.1. Classification (NCBI taxonomy): domain Eukaryota; kingdom Metazoa; phylum Chordata; class Actinopteri; order Cyprinodontiformes; family Anablepidae; genus Anableps; species Anableps anableps. The sequence continues at coordinate 19,505,028 of CM026078.1, read as the reverse complement.
AAAAGTATGTTTAATGCCTGCTTAAAGTTTATTTTCAAAAGTTATTATCAATTTAAAATACGAACCTAATCAGAGCGCATATTTTAATTTTGTAAATATGACTATGTGGCTGAATTTGAATCTGTCTTTATGAATGAATTAACTTTATATTTCTGTATATAAAGTGCCTTGTGGTTAAATTTGTTTTGAACTGGCAATATTTAAATTAATTCAATTCAATTTGAAATGTTTGTTTCTGGCCTTTTTACACTGAGTCCTCATTCAAAGTTTATCTTAAGAGGAGAGATAACATAACAGTCTGCATAACAGAGGCAGTCTTTTTCTGGCAGGGTGTTACTATTATTTTAAAGCAAAAACCAAAGGATTACAGAGCTGAGATTTTAATGTGTCTTTAGAATCTTATATTAGCACTTAGAGCATCTAGCGTGGTTAACCTTAGTAAAACAGCAATCTCCAAGTGTGTATTCAAGAAAATGTAATTAGTTATACTCTAAGATCTCCAAAAGCCTGTCAGCATTTTCCGATACAACCTGTTCAAAGTTTGGGGTAGCAAGCTCAAGAGAATAAAACAGAATAACTTTTCTGTGCTCCATTCAGCCTTGCTGTTATTTGCATTAAGTCCTGCTCTCTCTCATTCTCTTGCAACCTGCATAAACCACAGACATGTCTCATAATATATCAGTGTTTGCAAAAACACGTCAGACCGTCGATAAGTAAATATTGTCACATGAAAAACTTAAAATCTTCAGACATGTTGACCGATGTCCTTCTCTTCTAACCTTGCAAACATATTGCAATTTTAAAAATTCTTGAAAACTGCAGGACTGTACAGTGTGACAAATGTCACGTTTGCAATTTAAATAACTATGACTAAATTGTGCTGATGTCACACGTGTCCGACAACATTGTGACCAAAGTCTGCAGTAGTTGAGTCGGTACTGGAGCAGAGACTTTAGGTGACCAATGAGAGCTGAATCATTTAGGATTTTAATCTGTTCTCTGATAACAGCTTTCCTCAATTGGTCTGTATTTCTATCAGCTGCTCGACTTCACATCACCACGCACTTTGTGCTGCATCCAAGCTGAGCAGATTGTGGTGCAGAGGTAGCGAAGCAAAACAAACTATTACAGTGCACATGATGAAATACAAGTGAATAAATTTCAGAGCTCTGTGCAGCAGGTTCTGGTGCCGCAAAGGGGAAAAGGAAACCGGTCCTGATCACAGTATACTTAATGCTGTGCGCACTTTGATGACCCACAGAGAAGCAGGTTCATGGACTCCAGCTATGGAAAGATTTTTCAGCTGCAGAACAAAAGTGAAAAAAAAAAAAAAAACAAAACCCAGAAAGAAACAGAGACTCCTCTGAGAGAGTTTGAATAAATAACAATATTCATTAATGTGCATCAGACCCATTATTTAGTGTGTCATATTCAAAATATTTAAAGGTATTAATGTTTGAAGAGTAATGTTTACATTAAATGCCTCTTTTAGATTGCTGAGCAGGGGTGTATCCAGGAAGTTTTTAATGAGGGATAAATGGGGGCTAGTGATGATCTTGGGGTGTCACCAAAATAAAAACCCAGGCAGGAAGCAGGCTGTAATAAACTTTTATGAGTTTATTACCTTCATGTTGTGAGTGACTCACAACATGAAGGTCAAAGACTGACACAAACCTAAAGACACCAAAGACATAAAACACAAAAATAATTCTAATTGAAGATATCTTCTTTCTTTAGTTAGTAGCTAACTTTGAATCTTCATTCAGAATGTTAATACTGGGAGAGTTGTTATCAGTGCCACCTGGTAGTGCTTTGAGATGGTGTGTTCTGAATAGGCAGTCATTGGTGAGTGTTGATCAACCTGAAAAATTGGCTAGTTTTGCTAACCAGCCAATTTCTTGGCTCATAAAGTTAAGTGGTTGAAACAGTAGTTTGATTTTATTTGTATTCTCTTACTGTTCTCCTCACCTATGGAAAACATGTTTTCCTTTAATTCTATTTTTCTCTATATGCAACGCTAAAACAAATGACCATCCCAAATCAGTAGTTTCTCTCTCTCTCTAGTTTATTTGTATAGCACATTCAAGTTCAAAGTGCTTCACATCATAAAAACATCATACAGTCACCAAATTATGAAACAAGCAATAAACATTATATTTGGTCAAATGCCATTGTCAAAATCATCCAACAAATATAATTCAAAATTATTGATCAACGTTCCACTTACTACAAATCAAAGGCAGCTCTAGACAGGTAGGTTTTGAGCTTTGATTTAAAGGAACTCAGTGTTTCGGCTGTTTTCCAGTCTTCTGGAAGGTTGTTCCAGATTTGTGGTGCATAAAAACTGAAAGAGGCTTCTCCATATTTGGTTCTGGTTCTGGGGATGCAGAGCAGACTAGAACCAGAAGACCTGAGTGGTCTGGAAGGTTGATAAAATGACAACAGGTCTTTAATGTATTTTAGTGCTAAGCTGTTCAGTGATTTATAAACTAACAGAAGTAATTTAAAGGTTATTCTCTGAGCTACAGGGAGCCAGTGTAAGGATTTTAAAACTGGGGTGATGTGCTTTATTTTCCTGGTTTCAGAGAGAAACTGAGCAGCTGCAGCTGTCTGATTTTCTTTTTTTTTTCTTTTTTTTTTCTTTTTTTTTTTTTTATGCTGTTGCAATAATCAATGCGACTAAAGATAAATGCATGGATGAGTTTCTCAAGATTTTGTTGGGACATTTGTCCTTTAATTCTGGAAATGTTCTTCAGGTGACAGAAGGCCAACTTTGTAATTGTCTGTAAGGTTCAGGTCTGAGTTCATCACTACACCCAGATTTCCTGCTGACTCTTGATCGTTCCTCTTTAGGTCCAAAGGTAATAACTTCAGTTTTGTTTCTGTTCAGCTTGAGAAAGTTATGGCACATTCATGCACTGATTTGTTCTAAGCATCTGTTCAGTACTTGGATGGGATCATAGTCACCTGGTGACATCATAAGGCAAAGCTTTGTGTCATCTGCGTAGTTGTGGTAACTAATCTCTCTGCTGATTTTCATCCATTGTCAGAATATTGATTGTTAGTGTAAAGTACAACCAGTATTAGTGGTAACAATTGGGTTAATTTTTTTTGATAGCTGGCACAACTACTCTGGCAAGTGCACCAGAGGCGGTAATTATTATTATCCTTTTTGTTGTAAAACATGCTTTTTTTTTCCCTGATACAAATTAAGTACAAGTTACTGCTAAACAAGGAGAAAGAAGCAGGGGGAAAAGAATTACTTTGTCTTATGCAAAACAAACATAAAATGTCAACAGGGGAGCCCCAAAAAGTTCACAGATGAGTTGTCTGGGATCCTTCAGCCGCATTAAGAGAAGCTAATGATGCACTAGTGTGCACTATAGCGTTGGACTGGACTGGTACTCAGCTGCTCATCCTGTGTTTACTGTAATTTGGACCACACAACTAAATGAAAATTGGACACTAAATAAATAAGCAAGCAATTTAACTAGTACAAAGAGCAAACATGTTTCATTTTGTTTGTTTAGTGTAGCAAAAAGTGGCCTCAAACTAATATCCCTTTATGTCCATGGTCACTGAGGGGATCTAAAAAAAACCCCATAAACGTCTGCTTTTTCAAGCATGATTAGAAATACATTAAGTAGAAAACAATGCAAGAGGAAATAGAAATGAAAACTTTGTTTTGCTCTTTTTTCTAACCCAAGTATATCCCAGGTCACTGACAGTATATTTTGCACCAGAGACTGCAAGATGGAAAATACGGTTAGGGTTTAAATGTGTACATATTATGTACATAAATGCATACATATTATGTACGCATTTAAACATCAGGCCGTAAAATCAAAATGGCAAAAATAACATGACTTTTCAAATAAAGTCTTATTCTTTAATTCCAACTGTGAAACAGTTTAATACTGCCGACTTTAGTTTTGCTTGTATCACAAAATAGAATAGTTTTTTGTTTTAGACAGAATCAAATCACTTTATGCAACAAATGGAGAAGTCAAATTTTCCTTTTTTAAATAAGCTTTAGTCAGTTTATTTTGTGTTTGATTTACAAAACAAACTTAAAAAGAGAACCATTTTGTTGCTTTTTAAAAGGGGGTATTATGTATTTTCTAGGCACATGGTGCCATTTTATGGTACAATCAAGTAACTGTTACCTTCAGTTGTTATGAAAATGCTGTATATATAAAAAAACAACTTAAAAGAAATGTGATTTTGCATCACAGCCTTATCTGACGCCTTGAAATTGGACTCTCTCTCTCTTTAAGAACCTCCTCCCCCTTCAGTATTTCGTCACACCTTTGCTTCTCCATGCCGTCCATTAATGCCATTTACAACCATTCTTGTAGTTTGTATGATAAGCTCAGCAGATGCGGAGTTCCACCAGGTATTTACTAGTTGCTACAGTCATTAGTCTGGTGGAGCAGTGTGGGGGAAGGGTGCTCTGTGGGGCACGAGCTCAGCTGGGATTGACATTGTATGAGCAAGCATTAAGGCAGCCCTGAATGGCTGCCATGGGAGACTCAAGGATTCCTGAAACATGCTTGAATGAGTCAAAGCAACACTCCGGGTATGTTTTAAATGATGGAATGACATTAGAAAATTATGTAAAGCTTAAAAAAGATGACAGGCCATGAAAGTGACTGGAAAACATAAAATCAGTGGGATAGCAGAGTAAAAACTTTGGGCAGTATAGTGAATATCTAAAGTAGTATTTGTACAGACAAATGACAGTGGACCCCTTTTATAAAAAAGGGGGAAGAAATTAACTAGCAAAAATACAAGCATACCACAAGATGACGGTTATATACTGCAGCTGATTGCTACCTTTTTTGGATTTTGGAAGCACAAAAGAAAATCGATTTTTACAATAAAAATTAAGGCATATCTTAAATAAGTCTAGAAATAAGATGATTGCCAATGAAAAGCTAAATGTAGTCGTTGGGGGACCACAAGGTGCAGTTTTAGGCACAAATCTATTTATTTCACACATTGATGACTTATTTAAGATCTCAAGTACATTAAAATCTGTTTTTTTTTTTTTTTTTTTTGCAGATTTTGCAAATATTTTTTCTTCTGGTGAAAATTTGCCACAATTTGTGGAGTTGGTTTTGTCAAAATAGTTGATAAGTTGCCCTTTGACTCATTGTCCTGCTTTTTATGTCTTGTAGCCCTGGTGGCAAGCACTGCAGAGGAGGAGGCAAGATGTCCCCTTGGTCAGTTTCCATGTGGCAACATGAGCGAATGCCTGCCTCAAGCTTTGCAGTGTAACGGACACAAAGACTGTCCCAATGGAGCAGATGAGTGGCGCTGTGGTGAGTATATTGATCAACTACGTGGAGGGTGGGGTTGGGGTGGCCAAAAAATGATACCTATTCAAATTTTTTATATCTTTTCAGGCGATTTTTACTCATGAATAGCTAAGGCCAAGATACACTCTGGTGTCTGTGTATAATGCCAGATTACTAGATGGTTTAAGCGCAAATAAATCCACAATGTTGACACTCCATATAATCCCTGTTGGTTCTCAGACTTCAGATGAAGTGTGTCAAGGTTTGTTACCTAATTTTGAAAAAAGAACCCAATTAGGAGTCTTCTGCAGCCATGTTTACTATTGTTTTTGTCACATTTCTCATTATCTGGTCAGAACAAATGGTTCTCAGGTTCTTTTTATTGTTTGGCAATTAGTAAGTTGCAGCTCGTGTGATCATTTCCATCAGTGGCCAGATTTGATTTTTCTTTCTTTCTTTCTTTCTTTTTTTTGTGGCCCAGGCCCCCTGAACATATTGAACTTATCAGTCCTTGAGCCACACGGAGGTGTCCAAACCACAAAAAAAACAAAGAACCTTCAGGTTGGTTGTGGGCTCAGGCTTTGAAAAAAAAACAATTTTGAGTTTCCTTTATGATATCCAACTTTATTATGAATAAAATTTAAACTAAATAAAGTATAAAGTACGTCTCTGTTACCCTGGCGTTCAAAGCTGTACCTACATAGGACTTTAACCGTCAACCTGCTGCTGACTGTGGAGCCTCCGTCTCGAATGTAAGTAAAACTACTATTTACTACAATTACTTTTGTGTTCGTAATGTAAATGTTGACTTATTTGATGGTTAACAAGAGTTCTCAGCCTGTGTTATGTAATGTACAATGGACGCATTTGAAGTAGAAAATTTAAATCAGTGATTAAGGATTAAGGTGTTTTTTTGTTTGTCTTTTTTAATAGCTGTTTGAATCATTAGACTAAAACAGGGACAAATCATTGGTAGAGGTAACTTTAATGTAAAATAGCCATCAAATGGGCTTTGTAGCATGTTGGTTAGTGCTCACATGATCTTGTTCTGTATTATTTGGTAACAGCTATTTACTGGCGCTGCAACATCCTAACTCAATAACTGTTAGGGTGTCATGGCCGACATCTCTATCAGTTTGAGGTCACACATTGCCTATATTTTTATTGGTTGTTAATTTGATAGAAGATGCTCTGTAATAACGTGAAGCAAGAGTCTCGGGGGAGGGGGGGCACTATACCGTACTGCCAAAGTACTTAAATTATTTAATTAAAAGTACAAAGTATACCTCCTAGAAACTACTCATTACTAGTTACTTTTTAAATGTAGGCTATGTGTTTAATGTGTGTGACCGAAGGTTGGGCAGGTTGAGTATTTTTCCTAAGCAAAATTTGCACTTGTGTCCCAGAGTGGTGAGAAAAAAAGGGATGCTGTTGGGGACAAGCAAGAAGTCTCCCATGATTGTCAGGTATGTTATTAAATGACTGATCAACTCAAGATATTCGCATCATGTATTCTCTCCTTTTATCTCCTTTTCCACACAACACAAAAATCAGCTGGTGTTGACCAAGAAAACTGAAATAAATCAAAATGTGTTGTTGTTGATATACTGTATTTAAAATTCCCTCTGCTTTTTTACACCCTTAACATTAAGGACGAATTGGAGGACCACATGGATCACACCATGAAGGTGTTTGTGATTCATAATCCTACGGCTGAGGACGATCCTGTAGAACTGGCTGTTGTGATTGAGGGAGACAGAGTCATGTGTGGAATCTGAACCAAAGCATGTATGCTGTTAATGGGTCTGCTCTACACCCTCAACTTCAAGTATCCCAGGATGCTGAAGAACATTTGATGTAGTCCAAGAACTTTTGCTGGAGCTTGATGGAGCAAAGCTGCGTAAAGGTCCATACCCGCAAAGGCTAACTAATAGAATGTATGTATGTTCCTATGGTTGTTTAATCATTCTACAAGCAGGACCTTTCAATCATCTGTCTAGCTGTAAAATGTTGGCATGCTGAGTCTCAGTGACGTCCATTGAATTGCCATTTTCTAAAATCCTCACCTTGGCACAGACAAAGATAAAGGATACTGGAAATTGACAGGTTGCAACAGACTACAGACATCAGTGTTTTTCAAAACAAAATAATGTCAAATTCCTGACTGGAGTGATTTTGGGAAAGAAACTTTCAGATTATTGTCCTTTAACTGAAATTGAGATGTTTACAGTTAAAATTATATTTGTATTACAATTAAAAAGAAAACTTTTTATTTTCATATTTTCCCTTTTTCAAAGAATCTGTATATTGACCCAACAACAGTCAAGAGATGAATCTTTACAACAGTTTTGCCAACTAACGTGGCACAGTTCGAGCTGCTTGAAATTAAGCATGTATGATCATTTTGTAGCATCTGTTTGTTTGTTGAGCATGTGGTTCATTAAATAAAGGTTGGTCTGATCATTTACTGTCTGAAAATGCGTTTCTGTGGAACCTTTCCAGAGGTTAGTAATATAATATATATAATTATATTTTTATTATATAATTATCTTTAATTATTAGGTATATTTACTCAAGTAGATTAACAATGAAAAATAAGCATCACTATTACTCAAATTTTTAAGGTAATTGGTATTGAAATGTACCCAAAAATGTTAGGTAGATTTTACCTAATTTCTTTTGGTGTTTCAGAGCTGTTGACATTAGATACTCATTATTAAAAGTATTTGGGTAAATTTACCCAACCAAACTGAGTGCAAATTGGTACCTCATTTTTGGGGGGTAAAAAGGTTGTTTTTTACAGTGTGTGTAAGCTGGTGATCAACTACTCTCTAAGAAGGTAACAGCTGAATATCACAAGGAAATTAATACTACATGAGTCAAAAACAATTTTTCTCCTACATCTGCTTAAGTAATGCTGTTTTGCTAAAAAGTCAGTGTAATATTTAGTCCTATTTTTGTTCGGGCCTGGACCTTTTTCCAATTTTCTTTTAAACTATAGCTGAAAATCCCTGAGAAGTCTGAGAAACTTCCTGCACTTGAAATCACATATGTTTGCACTATTTGTGCCAGCTATGTTCATCCACCTGATGAACTTAAAATAATAGATTTTATGGTTTCACCCAGCTGTTTTTGTTTTAGACATGATCAGGTGGAACAACTGAAATTACACGTATTCTGCTATGCTGTTTTACATGTCTTTTTTGTTTTTTAATTTATTTTTTATAAAGTGTCTTATTGATGTAAATCATGATGTCTGGACCACTGTAAGAATAGTGGCAGCATTGCAGAAGCTAAATGTGGATTCTAAATAAACTAAACTAAACCCAAATCAAATGACTAATTTATCTAATCAGCATCAAGTTCAGTAGAAATCTGTTAATGAACCATAGTGAGGACAGTGGGTCTTAAGGACTGGAACAGCTGCACAACCCACATTTCGACAGCATGTCTTTGTGCTTGTGAGGGAATTTGTCTGGGACTCCTACTAGCTGGGGGAACATCACTCCATTTAGCTTTTTTCAGAAGCAGTATCAGGTATCCCAACCATGGGCACCTGTTGACAGTTACAGATTTGTCTCTATAGCACCCACAGCTTCTTCCCCTCTGTGTCAAATCTCAAGGAAAGACACTGCCTCAGTAACTGTAGATCTGTCTCTAGGCTTAAAGAATAAGGTGGTGGTTGCTTAAATTAGGTGTTCCCAAACTTTTCTCCCAGTGCATGCATGGGCTCTCTCTTGGTACTCTAGCTTGCTCCTAAAATATATCCATCCATCCATCCATCCATCCATCCATCCATCCATCCATCCATCCATCCATTATCTAGCACACTTATCCTTACAGGGTTGCGAGCCGACTGGTGCCTATCTCCAGCAGTCACTGGGCGAAAGGTGGGGTACACCCTGGACATGTCGCCAGTCCATCGCAGGGCAACATAGAGACAGACAGGAGAAACAACGATGTACACACACACTCACACCTAAGAGACCAATTAACCTAACAGTCATGTTTTTGGACTGTGGGAGGAAGACGGAGTACCCTGAGAGAACCCACACATGCACAGCAAGAACATGCAAACTCCTTGCAGAAAGACCCTGGGCTGGATTCGAACCCAGGACCTTTTTGCTGCCCTCCTAAAACACATCTTTCTCTCAATTGTCCCATAGGTGGGAGTGTGTGTCTACATGGTTGATCATTTTGTGATTCGTTCAGGGTGAATTCCACCTCTTGCCCAATGATGCCAAAAGGTAGATGACCCTGCAAGGATAAGATGACATGGATGGATGGATACATGTAGATAATCTTTAAGGACCTTTTATCAACTCAGTTCCTCCTTCTTGCTGCTTAGTCTCCAGACTTCATGCATTTCTCATGAATCTTTAAAATGTGAACAGTCAAAATGACTTCAGAGTTGGTTTATTTTAAAATGTGGCACCATGGCACTGTGTTCATGAAAAAAATACCAGCAAATACAGTCATTATGAGACAGAAAAAGTATTTTTTTTTTCAATTTTATTTTATTTTATTTTTTTGCATGATGAAAATGTTTTGCTCTTTTGCAAGTTGTAAAATTATTCAACTCTGTCACTGAACAAAGAAATGCTCCACACTGACGTTAATAAACAACACTAAGGCCAAAATTAAAATGCTGTTTGTATAAATACTCAGTACACCCTTTCTGCTTCCACTATTTTTGAGGAGAGAAGCGAGCAGGTGCTGTTCATCATAAAATGATCACCCTCAGCGTGACTATCTCCGTTAAAGCAGCAGTTTCTGCAGATTATTTGTGCTGCAATAATTCAAGATAACTGTTCCAGTGGCTCAGTTAAGGTCTTGAGCCCACCTTGCCCAAAATGCTGCAGAAGGACTTTAGCAGAGCAGTGTAAAAATAAGTGTGTGCAAACATCAATGAACTGAGCAGTGATCTGAAATGATTCCATAACCTACTGAGAGTTATTGTTGTGGAAGGTGGTTTTACAATAATCTATAGGAGTTGGATCATAGGGTGTACTTAGATTATTCACATACAGCTTTTCCCTTCATTTTTAAGCAATAAATAATAACAATGTGGAATTTATTATATGCTTTTTTTACATTTAAGGTTAGATTTAAATAAAAGTTCAATCAAATTGTTTTATAATGTTCTTATTTTAAATTTTTTTTTGCTTCTATACTCAGGGTAAGCTTCCATTCATTTACCAACACAATTACAATTAGACCTTATTAGTCAAGTCAAGTGTGTTTGTATAGCACACGTCAGCAGCAAGGCAGTTCAAAGTGCTTCACATCATAAAAACATTGAGAAAGTATACATCAAAATCATCTAGCAAATATAGTTAATATCGTCAATACATCAAAATCATAAAAATCATCAAGCAAATATCATTTAAAAATATTGATCAATGTTCCACTTACTGCTAATCAAAGGCAGCTTTAAACAGGTGGGTTTTTAGCCTTCATTTAAATGAACTCAGTGTTTCGGCTGTTTTGCAATTTTCTGGGAGATTGTTCCAGATTTGTGGTGGATAGAAACTGAAAGTTGCTTCTCCATATTTGGTTCTGGTTCTGGGGATGCAGAGCAGACCAGAATCAGAAGACCTGAGTGGTCTGGAAGGTTGATGCAATGACAACAGGTCTTTAATGTATTTTAATGCTAAGCTGTTCAGTGATTTATAAACTAACAGAAGTATTTTAAAGTCTATTCTCTGAGCTACAGGGAGCCAGTGGAAGGATTTTAGAACTGGGGTGATGGCTGTGTTGATCTGAGACTGTAGTTGTTAAAAAAAAAAAAAAAAACAAACATTGGAGAGATGGTTGCTGGTTATAAAATATATTATGAAATAATCTAAATTGCTACTGTCTTACTGAATAAACTCTAATAATATCTGACTTCTTAACATCCAGAATAGACTTTAACCCTTTAACTGTCACTCCGAAAACACTTAAATGTTATCCAATGGGTCCATGAGGACACCAGTGTCTGACAGTTAAGGGATTTAAAATACTTCTGGTAGTTTACAAATCACTGAATGACTTACCAAAATATATTAAAATGACCTATACAAATAAACTGCCTTGCTTTGGTGTGTCCTCAGTTATGATGTAAAAATATTAATAATATTTCAAATAAGTTAAATTAAAAAATAAATTCTTATATTTATCAGGGTAAAGATAGATTAATTTGTTTGACGAATGAATCTCACCTTTTATTATAATTTCACATGTATAGGTTTCAGTTTTGGGGCATTTTTATTTATTTAATTGTCAGATGTTTGGCTTTATGCTGCAGTGTAATATGTTGATACAAATTTTTTGTTACTTTTTGTTTGTTATGTGACATTTTTAGATGTGAACTCCAAATGCTGTGGGCCTGCAGTTGAGGTTCTACATCAGTAACTTCTATGCACAGGCGCTCACCTCCAGCCCAGAACCTGTCTGCAGCAGTGCGGACGTGCCTGGTAGTGACGTTAGGTTAGGTTAGGTTAAGGTGGAGCGAACCGTGAGCACACGGTACCTGCGCTTTGAGGTGCGTCCCGGTGTCAGTCGTGGAACCGTTTCTTTATATCAAGCTGCCTGACCCAGAGCGGAGGGACCAACTCAGTCTGCTAAATTTAAAGTCATAAGTTTTCATTAACAGGTCTATGTTGAAAAAAATATTCTTGCCAATAATTTGATAGTTGGGGGGCCCAGTTCTGCCCCCCTCCCCCCTCCCACGGGTCTGGAAGAACTGAGGACATGGAGGCAGAGGCACGTCATGGATGAGAATCGGTTCATAGTCATTATTTAACTGAGGGCAGCCAGATCAGTTTATTTAGCTAAATTGACATTGTTAATTGAATATTATTGTTGAGGGGCACAGGCAGGCCTCCAGACACACACATTAAAATAAATAAATAAATAAATAAAAATTATATATATATATATATATATATATATATATATATATATATATATATATATATATATATATATATATATATATATATATATAAAGGGCACTTGGGGCATCAAGGGTGAAAGGGGGAGTTGCTGAAGCCCCATCTGCCCCTCCACATGCCTGGTTTAAAATGCAGTAGCAAAGACTCATTTTCATTGCACACAATTCCTTTTGACAGTCAGGGATGAACGTTTTGTGCACACATCCAATGAATGAGAAGGTCTTTATAATTTCAAAAGCAGCCTCGCGAATCTTGTCCGAAGCTGCTAAAATATATTTTTAACCTGCTTTCTACTATAAATGGTGGAGATTCTCCAGAATGGAGGGTGCTTTTCAACATACTGGACTTCACAATGTGACCCTTCAATGAGAAGCTGTTCTGAAAATAACTATACCTACTCTGGTTGTGAAATGCCAGGCACACAGGTATAGTTTCTGCTAGAAGGTCCTGTTTCATAACAGCCTTGGGAACAGGCTACAAATAAATCTGTCAAACCACCAGCCACAAAGCTAAGTTCATTTATAGCCCCATTTATGATATTTACTCTCAAAACATTGTGCCATTAGTGTTCTTTCAAATAAGCTATGACACCATAAATATTGGAAAAAAACTGGTCTGAGACATCAAACCCAATTAAAACTGGCTTCTTCCAGTTACGGATGAAAAGTTTGTTCTTCTGAAAGTTGTTAAGCCCGCTGCTGACAACATCAAAGCAAACATGCTCTCTTATCACCATACCTGGTATGCTGTTATTTATAAAAGTATGCCACCAGAGTCATTTGAGTCAGAGAATTTTAATGTCAGCAATGGCACCCATTGTTTCACTCTGCAGATCAGATTATAACATGCTTACAGCTCATGGCTCATGCTGTGGTAAATTTATCAGCGATGTAAAGATAAAAGTCGCATGATTTTGCTCAAATTTGCCCTCATTTATACTCTTTGATCTGTTTAAATCTTTGTGCTGGATTTTTAAAAGTAAAAGCAACTTGTTATATCAAGTTTCATAAAATAAAGTGAGACACAAGATGTTTTAATTTAAGTTTGAGTGTAATGACATTGTAATGAAAGCACAGTACTTTGAGAGTGTAACTCCTATTTTAAAACCTTTTAAGTTTTTCTCTTTGAAAGAGGGGGAAAAACTCCCACTTTGTACACTTCATAGCTAACTGAGTTAGAAAAGTGGTGGTTGGTCATTCGGACAGAAGCACAACTAGTCAAGATAAACAAAAAGATAAAAAAGAAAGCACGGTCTCTTCCAAAAACAACCTGTCCTCACTCTTGGCTACACACAGGAATGTTCTTTTTTAACATTATCCCTCCAGCCCAGTCTCTTTTCTCTATTATACAATTAGTCTAAAGTCTCAACTTTTGTTGTGTTTACATTTTTAGCATGAATTTATCAAGATTCCAAAACTCAATAGACAGATGAGGTTATTTTAAACCTGTGTCAGAGAAGCCTTTCAAAAAGGACAGATTATGAAATTTAAAAATGCTGGGTTGTGTTCCTATTTATAAGTTTATAAACTATTTAACTATTAATTAACAATTTACAGCAGTGATACCAAACAAGAGGAAATATATAATTGTTTAAAATTCTGTATTGAATGTGGAAAAAATTATTGGTTTATAATAATATCTAAGATCTCTCTGTGACATATTGTTATTGAGTTAGCCGAGACAGAAAAGCACCATTTTAAAACTGAAAAAATGGGAACGAATATACTTGTAGTTCAAGTTAAGCCCAAAATTATTCACACTTTTTCAGTTTTAGATTAAAAAAATCATTTGTATTCAACCCAGAAGTTTTTTTACTGATAGGAAATGAGACATGCATCTCCCAAAATATAATAAAACAATATAAAAGAAAGTATCAATTTTGAAAGAAATTATATCTTTCTTTATTTATATTTTACAAAAAAAAAATGGAATAGAATTTTTAATGCTCTTCTTAGTGATCAATATTGGAATTACAGCAGTCAAACCTTTCTTGTAATTGCTGACCAGCTGTTTGTAAATCTCGAATGGTATTTAGACTATCTATGTTTGGTGACCAGCCATTAAGGTTGGGCTTCACTGGCATCACCTTAATGTTTAGCTCCCTCAGATTCAAGTTGGGACTCTGGCTGGTTCACTCCAAAAAAAAACCCCAAAATAGTATGGAAACTTACAAAACAGTAACAAACAAACCCAAATGAAGGCTAATGGTTATGTAAGAACAATGTTAACAGAAGGATCTGTCAAAGGCTGAAGGAAACCAAGGAGTACATCTATACAGGGGAGAATTATGACTTGAACAAGAGCCAGGTGCTTTTAATGCAGTCAAGGATGTACACCAATATCCATTAATTTTATTGAAAAGAAAAACCCAAACAAAGAATAATATGCTGATCACACCAAACTAATGTCGTGTAGTTCTGGTGTTTCACACCAGTCGGTGCAAAGCTGACAGAACACTGGCCAGAGCGGCACAGTTCCTCGCTTCTTTATTGCGTGCCCATTCTTTAGAGAGATGTGCTGCTTGCAGGGCTGCAAAATCATGGTCATTACGCTTCAAAAGTTGATAAATGTGCACACTGAGCAACTCTCTAATAGCAGACACCATGTCTGCCAGTCCACTTCATTGGTCGAGATGTTGTTTGCAAGGTCCGGCCTTCGCTCACACATTGACGTTAAACACAGGCTAATCAACGGATGCAGTCTGCTGTCAATCAAATTGCTTGTACGCAATACACTGTTTGGTGTGGCTTCTGCTACCCCTGAGGTGGTTATAGAAAAGGGGGAAGAACCGCACAGGATCTGCTAATGGTGATGAATCTGACCGGAGCTGACTGTGGAAGAACCGGTTAAAGCCACGCCTGTGGAGAAGGGGCTTAACAGAACCAAAATCATATATTACTACAAAGAGAGCACAGAAAACTGACAAATTGATGGCTGAGTAAAATAAACATTGTCAAAGAATACCGGCAAAGCAAAAATCGACAATAGCTATCCAGAATATTCACCAACATTAATCCTCAAAATATAAAAACATAAAATCTGACAAAGTTCTCCACATCATAACAGTAACCCCCCTCCAAGGTACAGTTCTGGATGTCACACAAAAAGGTCTACAGGTAGTGTGGAAAGACAGATCAAAAAGAAATGGTCAAAGAGGATGACCAGGAGGATGTCAAGACTAATCCAAAGTGTTCAAAAAGGCATGTATCAATAGAGACCATTAAGGAAGCTCATTAACGTTCCATGAGGCCTTTTGAGACCCTCAACGGAGCACTGGAGGGAAGCCGATAGAGACACACAAAGGAGTTCTGGAGGGTAACCTGCAGGCTAAACAGACTGGTGAAGAAGCTCAGGAGAGTGGCTGGGTGTGAGCAGGGACAAGCAAAGAAGCACAGGGGGTAGTCCAGAGACTGTCAAAAGAATTCAGCAGGGCAGTGTAAAGGCAATGGAAAGTGGTACAGGTGGATTGAAGCCCTGTAGAGTGGTGATGAATCTTAACAGGGAGCTCAGAGACCACAGAGACTGGTGAAGGTGTCCTGAAGAACAACCCAGAGGATGCAGAGTCTTGCAAAGTATCAAATCTCAGTAGGATAGACTGGAATCTATTGAGACTGGCAAAGAAATTCAGAGGGTGGTGACCAGGAATCTGTCTTGGACTCTGACCAAGCTTGTAAAGAGATCGGCCAAGAGTTGGCACAGGCAGGTTGTTCCGTATATCATCATCAGAAAGCACAGAAACTGGCCAATATGGATCAAGTCTCGAGTCTTTATGACAGGTTCAAACTGGTACAGCTGGACGTTTTTTTATATTTGGTTTTATAGCAAAATCCGATTCAGTGTCAGAGAAATACATGGTAGCAGCCGGATAATTAGTCCACAGTGATGTCACATAGCAACGGCCATCTGCCTTAGCAAGAATTCTGATTTTTCAGCTCTGCTTTGTAGCTCCCTTTACCAGGTGGAAAGTCGTGGTTTTTAATATTTTTTTCTTTACAGTTGAGAATAATTTTAATCAGAATTTTGATTAAGACATTGTATGAATGAAAAATATGAAAAATGCAATTTTTTAAAGGTGTTTCACTTCATTTAACCTTTAAGATCTGTCGTCATTGTCACAACCTTCCAGATCACTCAGGTCTTCTGGTTCTAGTTTACTCTGCATCCCCAGAACCAAAACCAAACATGAAGAAGCAGCATTCAGTTCTATTATGCACCACAAATCTGGAACAAACTCCCAGAAAACTGCAAAAAAGCCAAAATACTGAGTTCCTTTAAATCAAGACTAAAACTCCACCTGTTTAGAGTTGCCTTTGATTAGTAGCAAGTGCAACATTGATCAATATATTTGATGTGATTTTTATGATGGCATTTGATACAATGTAATGTTTATTGCTTGTTTCATAATTAGTGACTGTATTATGTTTTATGATGTAAAGCACTTTGAACTGTCTTGCTGCTGAAATGTGCTATATAAATTGACTTGACTACAATGCAAAGGTATTCATAACCATTATTTATTTATTTATTTTTTTTTTTTGACAGTTTGTCACATTTAACCACAAATTGAAGTGAAACTTATTGGAATTTTATGTGAAGCAGAAGGAAAAGTTTTGCTATACTTTTAACACATAAAAATCTGAAAAATGTGGTGTGCATTTGTATTCAACCTTCTTGAGTTAGTATTTTGTGGAACCACTTTTAACTGCAATTCCACCCGTAAGTCTTTTGGAGTATGTCTCTACAACCTTGGAACATGTAGAGACCAACATTTTGGCCAGTTTTTCAAGCTCAAAGCAGCAGTGAACACTGATTTTCAGGCATTGTGTCAGAATCTCAGTCGTATTTAACTCTGGACTTAAACCCATGAAAATCCTTTAATCCAAGCCCTTCAGCTGTAACTCTGGCTATATCTGTAGGATCGCTTTTTTGCACAATGAATCTCTGTCCTGGTCTCAAGACTTTTACAGCTTGTAATAGCTTTTTTTTTTTTTTTTTTTTTTTTTATCAGGATTGCCTTGGGTTTAGTTCCTTCCTCCCATCAATCCTGAACAGCTCCCAGCGCCTTCTAAGGGAAAACATCCCACGAGAGGAGTGCTGCGAAGAACATGTTACATCATAAGAATAGTGTTGTTAATTCCTTGTACAGTCTTACACACACATAGAGTTTTGCATGTAATTCAAAAAGTTTTATTTGACCAGAGCACCTTCTTCCAAATGATTGCCCTACATGCCCTGTGGCAGACTGCAAATTAGACTTTCAGCTTTCCACTGCAATATTCCATAGAAGACCAAATTTGTGTGAACAACTGATAGTTGTCCTCTCGACAGTTTTACCTACCTGAGCTGTGGATCTCTGCAGCTCCTCCAGAGTTACCAGGGAAATTCTGGATGTTTCTTTGATTGATGGTTAGGTTTTTCAGTTTTGGTGGATATCTTGTCTTGGCAGGTTGCCATGTCTTGCAGTTTTGCCATACTGCTTTCAATTTCAGATGATGGATTGAACAGTGCTCCGACCGTCTGTATCAGCTTGTCCATACTGGGTTGTCGTGAGATTGATGCTAAGATATATCATCAAACTGGACAGGTCACCTGTCCATCTCAGAGCAACACAAACAGATAGGACAACCTACCATGCAGAGTTATAGCTTAGAGTATCCAATTAAAAAAAAAAGCTGAAAGCCAAAGTACCCATTAAGTTAAAGACTGTATCAGCTCTTTTACGCTTCACAATCTACTACTTTGTGTTGCCCTATCACAAAAAATCTCAATTCAATACACTGATGTTTGCATTTGTATTGAATCAAAGATTAAAAGAGATTACATGTTTTGAAGCCTTTTCCTTTAAAGACATTTTTTTAAATTTGCAAAAACAAGTTATTTCTCTATGTTGTTACGAGATCTGACTGTGATCTTTAGTTCATTGTAAACCCTGTTTGGCAATAAATAACAGGAGTAGATGAGTTTGAGTCAGTAAACACTTATGTTTCTGTCCAAACTAACACAACACAAATTTTCTTTATCTCTTAAATCCACTTTAGTCATCAGTCTGGTCATAATCCTCCCTAAAAATTACTTGCTGCTTTGCAAAAACATCAGAAAGGGGCATTCCACTTCACAGATGGAACATATTTCTGGCATTTGGCCATGGGTGTTAGTATTTGTTACTTTCTCTAGTTTACAAAGCATTTATTCTTAGTAACTATGCTACCAAGATACTTAAACTACAGTTACTTCATGCATTTATGGTTAGTTTTCTGTTAATTAGTTTTCATCTTTTAGTGTAATATTGTGTGCAATGAAAAGATATTATTTACTTTGGCAGGAGGTGGCTCTTTTTCTCATATCATCCAGATGAAGATGTCACTTACACGTCTGACTTTGGTTCCACCCAATCAGAGAGCTTCTCATCAGGTGGCCTGTGCTTCTATTACACTGTGCCCCACTGCCAAATAACAATCATTATCAAACACACCAGGCTATTCAACAATACACTGACATGATTTTCAACCCATCCTGTTCTTTGTTACTAATATCAGAGGTTGAACAGCGAAACACTATATTTTTCTGGTTTCCGGTTTGGATATCATTTTGTTTTACCACGTGTGGGAGTCCAGCTTTGGCCTCCTTGTGCTTTGAGAAACAACACAAAAAGCTTCCAGTCCTTTTATAAAGTATGAGTATTCTAAAATTATAGGCATGGGCATTTAGGAACAAGCAATTACTGTAAGCTCTTGTATTTGGAGATGTCTTATGTCACACCATGCTGCAGTGGTATTGAGCTGTTCATGCGGAGACAACGCTTGCTTCTATTATTGGCACATTTTGTAGAACAGAAAAGGCAATACAGAGGTCACACTCACTGCATTGTAAAATATTCACACCTCTTGAACGTTTCTTCACATTACAACCACAAATTTCAGTAAATTGTGTTGACATTTTTGTGATAGACCTTTTCATGATCCATTTAAATGTCATTCAGAGATGGTCAGTTTGTTCTTTAGTTTAAAAACAAAATAGGATGACACAGTGACATCACGGTAGAGATTAGGCGCTCCATTTAGCACAATTGATCTGTGTGATTTCCATGTTCTTGATCCCAATACAAACACACACAGACTGTTTAAACTTGGGAGTGCTCATAAGTATTTCACAGATGTGACGGGACTTGATGTTCCACAAATCCTTCATTGTTAGACCAGCATGATTTGTTTTTCAGTACATTATGAATTGCAAGATAGAAATCACTGTACATCATCCTGATCATGTCATATCTTCTGGGAAAGACGGCAGTGACAGCGTAATGGTGTGGGGATGCTTTTTTTCAATGTGGACAAGATAACTAGGGGAAGAATGGGAAGAATGCATAAACACTAAACACAACTACAACAGAATAGTTTAAATCAGGCTTGAAAAGGAAGTTCAGAGATGCTTTCTGTTTAATCTGATTGAGCTTCATCCATATTCTAAAGTAGAAATGGCAGAAATATCAGTTTCTATGTGTAAAGATAGTTGAAACACACAATGAAAGACTTACAGCTTATTACGGAGTGAAAGCTTCTGCAATCATGATAGAGGCTCAGATGGTTTTTTTCTGAGCAGTTACTGTTTGCAGTTTTTATTGAACAAGCAAGGCAACCTGTCAACATAACAGCTGATCCTATCCTAGCAAAACTAAGTAACAGAAGACAAGATAGTTACAAAGACAAAACCAGATCCTGTTAGGAACTCTTCAAAATAAAACTCTTTTCCAAAATAAATCATTCTTGGCCCTTAAATACATTTCACTTTACCTTTTGTGATTATGTACAATCATGTTAAATTCAGTGAATAATTATAATCATGTAAATTATACTTAACAACATATAACTGTAAATAAGTCTCAACACAGCTATAATTGCAAGTGAAGACCTTTCAACAAAGTATTAAAGGGGTCATGACAACAAATTTCATTTTTCTGTGGTTATAATATGTTCTATTGAGCACTGATGAGGCCATGTGAATGTCAAGACTTAGTATAAGAAGCTCTGCTCACAGACGGTCAGTTTTGCTTCTTTGCTCAAAAACGGACAAAAGAGAGAGTTTATCAGAGTCAGTTTATCTTTCTATTTAGGCTATCTTTCTATATAATTCATATTCTCCAATTAGACCACACCATCAAGCAAACAGCCTTCCCTCCTCCCCTCCCCCCAGCTGATACACTGGCTAATTTAAGGGCTAAGTCGCGTTAGCTAAACCCTTATCCTAACCCTGAAGTTCATTTATGGGGGAGTATCACACAATTATAACCTCAATTTGAGACGATGTTCAGCACATTTTACTGAAGAGTTTCCCAAATATGGTTGTAGCCAGTCAGAGTGAAGTCAACTAGGTAGAGACACATATTATTACCAAGAAGGGAAATCTGGCCCTCCAAAACAACCCCCTGCAAAAAGGTGACATTATTTTTGCATATGTCAATTCTTTGGAGAACTGGCATATGCAGCAATATCAACTACATGAAATAGTTTATACAGTGATGTCACCACCCCTTTAACTCAGGGGGGCTGAACACATGCAAACCCAACTGTTCAGATTTGTCATGTGTAAAAGGAAATCTGGGCTTATTTTCCATATGCTTCACATTTATGCTCTGGCCTGTGTTGGTCTACCACATAAAACCCCAATAAAATGCATTCAAGTTTGAGGTTATAAAAACCAAACCATGAACAACTTAAAAGGGTATGAAGACTTTTGCTGATTATTATGAAGTTTTGGTCTGTTTTCAATTTTGCTTTTTTGTATTATTGAGAAAATTAAAGTAAGAAGTGTCTGTGATAGTACTGTGCCTAAATTCCACACTAGGGGAGTTAATTTTCCTTGCATGTACTGTTCCTGAAAACATTTTGTGTGCACCACAGGCCTTCCTTTCTTTTCTTTAATTTTTGTTTGATAAAAAAATGTTTTAAAATCTTTTCCACAATACTTTCTATATAGGTAGTTTTAATGGCTTCAAAAAAAGGATAAAAACCCTGTTGCCTGAACTTTGCATTTTTCAGATCAAGGCATTCAGTCAGATAGTAGTTGATCTTTTATGAGTAAATAAAGGCCTTTTTGCACTGCAAGACCAGCTCAGCATGGGTTCAAACCCAGATCCAGCATTTTAGCACTTAAGTATTTAGAGCCCATTCCCACCCCGCTCCCCAGAACTACGAGAGTTGTACTTCCATTTGGTGCGGCCAGACGGGACTGATTTGAAGTCAGCCTTTGATTGGTTCATTTGCTGCAGTGGCGGGTACAGAGATAAGTCATCTTTCAGATTTCTTCAGAGGTTGTGCTAGACTTTCTCGATGTCCGTCATTTTGACTGATGGTATCCAAAAAAATCCCATCATAATCAATTTTTACCCATCAACTTTTAAACAATAATAATGACATATTCAATTGCATTTAATTTTCATTCAGTTTAATTAATATTCAGCAAGCTGAATGGAAAATTCACACATCAAGCAGATAAATACATGTAACTTTTTCTCCACAGTTACAAACACCCCTATCTACATATAAACAATGAAATGAAACAATCACACTCAAATTGCACACCCACTTGTTCACGACCAAATGTCTCAGAGTTTTGATGTTGATCTACAGGCTGAACCTAAATCTGCTGCTGCACGATAAACTGGAATTACAAGGGCCACTTGTGCCAAAGTTTTAAAATCAGGGAACGTTTCTCCAATTGAAGCTATCAGAAGTCAGGATAACTCTCTGAATGAGGAGTAGCAGGAGGAAATCCAGCAGAATGCACTCCTGCACCAGACTTGCTCCAAAGTGTACTGTCCATAACTCTTCAATGCGCTGTCAGCTCCCAGATAGTGAGATGAATTTATTTCAGTGTGCAGAGATGATACTCAGATAGGATTTTTTTTTTTTTTTTTTTTTTTTTTTTTTATTATATAGTTACCTCCACGATGTACTCTGTGAGTAAAGTTGAAAATGTCTGCACGTCTCCACCAAGTGGTTGTGTGGGAATTGTATTCTGTCAAAATGACAGATGGCCTTCAGATTTTTCCGTCACCATTTAAAAAAAACTGGTCAAAGACAGAAAATATTCCATTAACGCAACCCCTGCTTAGATGAAAATTTTTTTTTTTATTATTGATTGAGTTAAAAGGTAAAGCTGGGGGTAGATGGCCTCGGCTGCTTCAGCAGTAATTTGTTTCATATAACAATCCCCGCCCACTTTCAAGGCGGCACTCTGCTCAATGCAAACACAACCAGGGCCAATGTACAATAGGGCTGGGCCAATTGAAGCCGGACCGGCCCTGGCCAGGCCCTGCAGTTTAAGAAGACCTTCACTAAGTCCATTTTATTTATGTAGCGCTTTTCACAGGTCAGAAAATCACAAAGTGCTTCAAAATAAAAAACATCAAAAAGAGTGACTGAAAACATTAAAAAAATAAGTACTGTTTAATGTCTGAACTCTACCTTGCTGAAAAGGGTAAGCCTGTACAGCTGTATTTTATCGCGCATCATAAAAGAGGTACTTGGAGAGGTTATTTTTTCTGAAGGCAGCGCTTGTCATAAAAAAAAAAAAAAAAAAAAAAAAAAAAAAAAAAAGTTTGAGAATCACTGACTTGGAAGATTGGAGTGGCTGTAGGTGTGGGAGAAATCCTGCCAAGACAGAAACATAAACACAGAGGGTTACCACACATGGTACCAAGAGTAATTGCAACAACAGGGCACACATTGGGAACAAGAGAAAACATAAAAAGGACTATAACAAACATGCTCTTCAGGGCAGATGCTGATTTATTAAAATATTTTGTTACTTGACATTTTAAGTAGTGTGATCACCCAGATATTGATAAACTGTACAATATGTCAGGATGTTTCCAGCTCTTTCACTCAGTGTCAGTGATTTCCCTCCAACCTAAATATAGCAGCAGGGATGGCACTAAAAGATGTGGTTGATGGGCAAAATGAGGTGGAACAGCTGCATGACCATGGATGCCAATTCTGGCTTTCATTAAACAGTGGCTTATTAGAAAATCCTACTGATACTTAATTTATGCCCATACTTATAGCTTAATGGGATTCTTGGAAACCTGCACAAAAATTATGGGGAAAATTCAGATCAGTCAGATGAAAGTTTTTATTTTTGTGTCATTACAGTACCTCTTGATTAATCTGAGAAAGACTACCCTTAAAATTGTGCAGCTATAAATCCCAGGTACAGTGAAAAACCTCACATTGAGAAAGATAATATTCAGTAAAAGCCCTGTCATGAATATTTACTTCTTTAAAAATAATTCTCAATAAAATTAATTACAAGGCTCCACAACACTACATGAGCTGAATTATAATCCATTCACAATTAGTGTCAAAAAAAATCTTTAAAAGACTCACTGGAGATGTTAAATTCTCCATGATACCCTACATTTTAAATTAAAATCTTCAATAAAAATATGATGGTGATGAAAGATTAACCAGATTAGCTGGAGAAAAATGTTTCAGCAGATTAAAAAAAAAAAAAAAAAATCAAAATTCAAATTCAGCAACTGTTGCCCTTTGATTTGATTTGCAGGTGACAACATTGGTTTGGCAGACTTCATTGGAGAAACCCTTCAGAACCGACCAGTGATTCCTCCTTTTCTTAATGAATGTTGTAAGTAATTCTCATCATGTTTCTTTTTGTTCTTTCTTTGTGCATCATGTCTAATATTTATCAGGTGAACCTTGTTTCTTAAGGCATGTAGAAATCTGTAAATCCAGGTTCTATCACTTCATTATCTGTAGTTTTACCAACTGCATGGCAAACCTTCTGCTAACCCCCAAGCCCCACTACAGTGCAGCTTGTGAAACATAAGTTCTTTAATGTTCCCAGTGGCTCAAAGCTAAAGGCAGCACAAACACTGTATGTGGGCTCAATGGGACTAGTGACTGATAGCAAGTTTACTCCCAGTAAACCTTTGACTGTCATCTCTCACAGGAGCAACTTAAAATGCTGGAGGGATACATCCCAAAACTTTATTGATTAAATATGAAGCATTATGAAAATTATCTTGTTCAGTTTTAAAAGTTTGGCCTTGGCAAAAAAACCCCTCTTCGTCTTTCTTTTCACCACTTGTATATACAGTTTTTCAAAAATGCAATGCATGTGCTGCTAGTCTTGCAGGTATACCCAGAAAGTTGTGACTGCATAGAAACAGACGTCGAGTGTGTGGAGGTTGACCTCGAGGATGTTCCCCTGGTTTCACCAAATATTACATGGCTGTAAGTTTCACCCTCTTAATTCTGCTCAGAAGATCTTCTTAGATTCTCCATATTTTGAAGCAAATTATCTATTTTAGGAGCAGAATGCTTATGAAGGAAGTTGGTAGATAAACTGATTTCAAGGAGAAAAGACACATTTTTGTATTCGGTTTTCAAGCAGAAACAGACACAGATTATGAAATGCAAAGTTTAGGCAGTAAAAAGTAAAATATTCTCTCCCCCTTACAGAATTTTTCTGTTTAATTTTTTTTTGGTCACATTTAATATGTCATGTAATCAAACCAATTTTCTTACCAGTTAAAGATGACCTGAGTAAATTTAAACGTTTTCAAATGAACATTTTATTTATTAATGAAAAAATATCCAGACCTGCTTGGTACCATGTGAAAAAGTAAGTACTCCCTAAACCAAATACATAGTTGTGGCACCTTTCATGGGAAAAAGCTACCAACACTCAGTTCTGTAAAAAGGGGGCCAGAGAGTGTTTATTCAGGGGACCTGAACAGTTCTGAGATTTAAATATAATTTTAGTCAAATCCTCACTGTCTATTTTTCAGTACATTGTAAAATGAGATTCATTTGATTTATTAAATCATCCCTTTATTCCACAGAGTTGATGCAACAGATTGCTCAGAAATGAAGCTCATTTTTCTTCGACACCTTATCTTTTTGCACATAATAAATTTAAAGTTAAATTTAAGAATAATGATTTAGATTGAATGCTGGTTTTATGAAGCCGAGGGAAAAAAGATTATCTGTTTATGTGTTAGTAAATGTGATGTGTTATCTTTCTTTTAATCTTCACAATGACAAAGGTGGATACTACTAACCCCTTTCTTTTCCCTCAGTCATTCACTTCAAGCTCTGCTATCGTCACAAGTGCAGCTTGTTCCTCAGACTTGGTTGAGTCAGTGTCCTGTGAATAAAATTATAGCAAATGATCAGTCATGAGGGTGGACCACATTACCACACATGTACACTGTGTGCACAGTTATTAAGCAAGTTGGATTTTTAAGGATTCATTTTATCTCTGACAAACTGCAGAGCTCTGTATCAATCCAAAATGTTTAATCTGGTCCTCCAGACAACAAGTAGCATTTGGTTCTGCAGACCTCGCTGATATTCTGTACTGAGACATTCCCTCAAGATCATTAAGGCGCGAGGGTGCTAACCCCTTCAAAACCTTAAAAACACAAAATAAAATCTTAAAATTAATTTAAAAACTGTTGCTGCCAGTGAAAGGATGCTATAATGAGAGATATGTGGTCTCGCTGGCATGTACCAGTTAATAACCGTTCTCCAGCGTTTTGGACCAGCTGACTGACACCTGAATAAGGACTATTACATTAGTCGAGGCGAGATGAGATGAAGACAAGGATCTGTCAAAGTCTCTGAAACTGAGGAATTCACTTTGGCTACTTTACTTTTGCAAGTAACTTGAGATGGAAAAAAACTAGCTTTGAGCTAGTTATGACATTACCCCCTTATCAAAAGTTAGGCTCCAGTTACTCCCAAGTTCACTGCAGTGGGTTTGTTTTTTTTTTGTTTTTTTTTTATCTCTAAAGGGCTGAAGTCATAGGGGTCACGGGGAACAAACACAACAGCCCTTTGGAGTATTTTGTCTGAGAACAGAAGTTGCCTAATTATTATGTACACCTTTATATTTTCCTACTGTGGGACTGTAAAGGATATTTCTGTTCTATTCTGTTCTATATAGGGAGTTCCACTTGAGCTATATCCTTCCTCAATACACAACATTCACTCTGTGCAAAAATGTATCTATATCTATATATATCTATATATATCTTTATGTATATATATATAGATAGATAGATAGATAGATAGATAGATAGATAGATAGATAGATAGATAGATAGATAGATAGATAGATAGATAGATAGATATAAAATTTCTATACATATTGTTCAACTCCATGCTGCATAAACCTGAGTACTTACTGGATGTACTTATATCAGCTCATGTGTATTTTATTCAACTTAATAAGACCGTAATATTTTGCTCTTTTAGTCTTGGCCACATGCTGAGCCATCCATCACCCTGTCCTGTCTCATGTATGAGATGAATGTCCGTTTTACCCTCATCTCTTATCAGTTCTGGGACTGCTAACTTTTCCTTTCCTAACAGTTCTATCCTGTACTATTATAAGACTTCCTTTGCAGTCTGTCAGTGTTCCTTATTTTTAAAGTGTTTACATCTGAACTTCTTCAGAAGTAACCACATCTACATTACTAGCAGTGTTGGGTATGTTAGTTTAAAAACAAATCTTCAAAATCAGGAGTTTACCTACATTTTCTCATTGTTTGGTAGCATGAGATAGTGTTCCCAGGGATACAAGCGTTACCTTTTTTCTTACAAATGTAACAAATGTCATTATGGTTAAACAGTTCCTCTTTAGTTTCACCAGACCACAGGAAATGTCTCCAAAAATGAAGATCTTTGTCCCTGTGTGCATTTGCAAACTGCAATCTGGTTTTTTTATGTTTCTTTTGAAGTAAAGGCTTCTTCAAAGTATTTAGCTTTTGTTCTGGTGTTGATTTGCACATTTCGAACCAAAGAACAATGATCTCTTAGACACAGAACCCATCTCCTTCCTGAGTGGTATAATGGTTGGACATTTACAGCACGTCTATACTTGCATATAATTGTTTGAACAGGTGAATGCAACACCTTCAAGCATCTGGATATGATTCCTAAGGATGAACTGGACTTGTGTATCTCTATAAATCCTCATATCTTGGCTGATTTCTTTTGACTTTTCCCATCTTGTCAAACAAGAAAGCAGTGTGTTCCAGTTGTGGCCTTAAAATACAGCCACAGGTGTGCCTGTGAACTCAAATGTATCAGTTAACCGCTCAAAAGTTTTCAAAGCCATGACTTCATCTTCTGGGCTTCCCCTCATTGTTTAAAGAGACAGTAATTAATCTGCATGTTAACTTCCAATTTTGAAGACATCATTAAAATAACCATCTGATATAGTCCCTCTCTCATTATTGTGGCATTTAGCAAATGTAAATCATTTTTGTGATTCTAACTGACCCAAAACAAAAAACGTTTGGCCTGATTTAACTTCAGACAGTGAGGACAAAAAAGTTGTATGCGTCTTTTCAGTCGGTGTATGTAAACATCTGGTTTCAACTGTATTTATCGATAAACCATAGGTCACAGATGTTAATGTTGATCAATAGAGTTGATTTTCGCAAGAAAATGAATAAAAATAGAGATACAACATTTTTGCCCAGCAGTGATGATATGTATTATTTTTATGAGTAACTGTAGAATTATGGTAGCCTTTATTTTGTAATGAAATTACATAAAACTGTTACATTTGACGAGTTGCTCCCCAACCCTTATTACAAATAAGCTAAGAGCCCAATAGCTTTTATCTGAAATGCTCGGAAAAAGTTATCTAGAAAGAATCTTTAAACTACAAGCCACTTCATAGTTTACATCTGAAATTTTAGAGAATCTGTGAAGGAAGCACGCTGTGACGAGGTTCTTGGTATTGTCCTAGATTCAAATCACAGCTGGTGCATTTCTGCTTGCAATTAGCCTCTTCTACTTGTGCAGTCACTTTGAATTGCCCTTAGGTGTGAGTGTTTACCTGCAAGGTTGTTTGTCAATTGATAAACCGGTGACCTCCACCATCCTCCAGTGTTTCTGCCATTGACGATGAGAGATATCAAAAACTAAGTGGGTATAGACAATCAATGGATAGGTCTTAAAACTGGCCGCCTTCTTCACATATACAATGGTTTGCAAAAGTATTCATACACTTTGAACTTTTCCATATTTGTCACATGACAACCACAAACATTAATATATTTCATTGGAATTTTATGTGAAAGACCATCACAAAGTGGTATACAATTATGAAGTAGAAAGAAAATTATACATGATTCAAAACATTTTTTACAAATAAAAAACAGAAAAGTATGGTGTGTAAAAGTATTCAGCCCCCTTTTCTCTGAATGTAACCAACTGCCTTCAGAAGTTGCCTGATGATTGCTAATGACTAAATAGAGTCCTCCTGTGTGTAATCTAATCTCAGTACAAATCCAGCTGCTCTGTGAGCCTCAGAGGTTGGTTAAGAGAATATTGGGGCGCAAACAGCATCATGAAGTCCAAGGAAAACACCAGACAGGTCAGAGATACAGTTGTGGAGAAGTTTAAAGCAGGCTTACGCTATAAAAAGATTTCCCAGGCTTTGAACATCTCACGGAGTGCTGTTCAATCCAGCATCCGGAAATGGAAAGAGTATGGCACAACTGTAAACCTACCATTAAAAGAATTTTCTTTTCTTTTTTTTCATTTTCTTTTAACCATTGTTAAAAAAAACAACAACATAACAAGCCATGTTGGGGACACAGCAAACATATGGACGAAGGTGCTTTGGTCAGACGAGACCAAAATTGAAGATTTTGGCAAAAATGCAAAACGCCATGTGTGGCAGAGAACTAACACTGCACATCACTCTGAACACACCATCCCCACTGTCAAATATGGTGGTGGCAGCATCATGCTCTGGGGGTGCTTCTCTTCAGCAGGGACAGGGAAGATGGTCAGAGTTGATGGGAAGATGGATGGAGCCAAATACAGGCCAATCTTGGAAGAAAACCTGTTGGAGTCTGGAAAAGACATGAGACTGGGGCAGAGATTCACCTTCCAGCAGGTCAACAACCCTAAACATAAAGCCAGGGCTATAATGGAATGGTTTAAAACAAAATATGTTCAGGTGTTAGAATGGCCCAGTCAAAGTCCAGACCTAAAACCAATCGAGTATCTGGCAAGATCTGAAAACTGCTGTTCACAAACGCTCCCCGTCTAATCTGACTGAGCTTGAGCTGTTTTGCAAAGAAGAATGGGCAAAAATTCCAGTCACTAGATGTGCAAAGCTGGTGGAGACAGACCCTAAAAGACTAGCAGCTGGAATTGCAGCAAAAGGTGGTTCCACAAAGTATTGACTCAGGGGAGCTGAATACTTTTATACACCACACTTTTCAGTTTTTTATTTGTAAAATTTTTTTTGAATCATTTGTAATTTTCTTTCTACCTCACAATTGTAGACCACTTTGTGTTGGTCTGTCATAAAATTCCAATGAAATACTATTATATACATGATGAATGCACGGTATGCCATTCATATGCAAATGATACATAACTATACTTAACAAACATTTTCACTCCAAAGTGTATAAACAAGGCCCAATTTAACTTCTCCAGAATCTGTTTGTGGATCCTTAATTCTAAATATTATTTTAGACAGAAATTATATTTCCACTGCAAGTTATATGTGTAAAATGTGAACAAATTCATCTTTGCTGCCTTTCCAAAACTTTGAAATGGCTGCTTTTGGACCTATTCTTTAGACAACTAAAGTGTTATTTATCCCTGGCAGTCCAGACACTGAAAACATTTATGCTGTGACAGGATTACACACTAAGCACTAGCTGTGTTGTTAGTTTTGGTATTACCATTTCGTCTGTTTAGGTTTAGGATTTAATAAAGATTGTGTCTTTCATACATTTGACCTGGACAGATTTTACTGTAGCACAGACTGCTTAACTAATGATCCAGGTATTCATCTGCTAGACACTGCAAATTGTGCCTGACATTTTACTGAAACATAGGAAGGCTGTTTTGAACTTTTGCTCTCCAGCCCTTCTAACTTTAAAAGTTAGAAAATAATGAGTATCCTTACTGTTCTCACTTTTTTGCCTTAGTCAGAACACATAACTCTTCCAAGGAACCCTGAAAGGGTGCGGAAAAAAATGTAGGCCTTAGTAACTTTTTGTCGGTTAATATCTTATGCTCTGTCGTGTCATAAAAAACACCTGCTTTATTCAGATTTCCTCCACCAGGCTCCACATTATTTATCAGCCTGCTGCTGTTTTATTTTCTCTGCAGCTAATAATTGATCATTTTTAATCATTTTGATGGTTGTACTTCGTTTTATTTCACTTAACCTTCATTTAAACAGGAAAAAAAAAAAACCTAATTGAAATTAAGAGTCTTATTTACAAGAGCGTTATGGGCTCGACAGCAGCAGAACAAGATAAACAACATTTACTAATAAATGTTGTTTTGGTGAGTACTTGCTTTGATGAGATCCTAGTTTATGATATTGAATTACAGAGTCATGAATGTTTATACTCGCTTAGTGCCAAAAAAACATGTAACTGGGTCCTCAACAACAACAAAAAAAAATCCATTCTCTAGTTTGTTTTTGATTAATTACTTTCCAAGAAAATTATATTTTTTGCATGTTTTTTAAATACTATTAGTGATTTAAATACGCTGAAAGTTCTTTTCCCTTTGTTCATCTGAGGCTACTGAGAATGTCAGTGTAACCTTTATGTCTTGTCTGTTCTTCTCCTTGGCAAAATATTCCAATTCAAAAAACTTTTCAAAGTAACAACCATGTTTTAAAAGAATCTTTTCCTGCACAAAGTGCTGAGAATCTTTTCCATTTTTATTTTATTTATTAATTTCATTCTCTTTTTACATACTTAAATATTTAAGCTTGACAAGCAAAAAAGAGGTGGTTTTGTATGGAAATGTTCTTATTTAAAACATGATTTTGCATGAAATCATGTTTTAAACATACTTTAAAACATCCTTGGTTCTTTTTCCTGTTTGTATAGCTGGACGGCTAATCACATGTTCTCTGTTTAGTCTCACTGTTTTATAAATCATTATGGAGTGTTTTCTTAGTAGTAAGTCTGAATGTTGAATAATTAATACAAAGTGATTGTTTGTGATCTTGGATCCATCCATCCAGACAGACAGACAGACAACACAATGTACAAGGGTTATCATTGTGGAAAAATGTATTTCTCCATTTTTATTTACATTCAAATAAAAAAACAATGTCCAAAATTGTCAAGTCAAGTTTATTTCTATAGCACATTTCAGCAACAAGCCTATTACCTTCACCACCAAATATTCAAGTTAAATTTGCCCAGGAAAAACCTTTTAGAGTTTAGTGAACCATGAAATATTGTCGCACACCCCAAATGTTTTTTGTTCTCACTTAGAAAATAACATCAATATTATGCTCAGTGATGTGATCATTAACGAAGAGTCTTTTTGCTGATAAGAATGAAGATCTGTTGCTTTGTCATAAACTTTCTCGCTATATTTCGTGACTTTTTAATCAAAAAACATACAAGTGACAAATCTAGTGACATTTTTTCTTTTTCATTGGAGACTATTTGAACTGAGTCCTTGAAGGAGAAACAGTTTATCCTCCTCTCCCTCTCGTCCTCATTTGATAATCTTTACCTGCTAAAGTTATTTAATATAGTCAGCTTTTATAGTTAGTCTAACCCTTTGTCTACCCTCATAATTGGATTATTTCAGATTTTAGGACCGCAGGAGTCTTCCTACATCTGAAGTCTGAGATGGGGATCCAGACATTAGTTCTACACCTGTCCTCCACCAGAAAGTGTCTGCCCCCCGGCGGTAAGATACAGGAGTATCCCTGTCAGAATTACTCAAAGAGAAATAGCAAGGAAACACAGTGGTTGAAAATCAAACCTCAGACTAATCCCCTGTCTAAAGCAACCTCAAACTGCAGAATTATATATCCCCAAGTCACTTAAACTGGCTCTGCTAAATATAAGCTCACTATCAGTAAAAGAACTTTTCGTTAATGACTTCATTACTGAGCATAATATTGATGTTATATTTCTCACAGAAACATGGTTGGATGAAAACAATTAAACATTTGTACTCATTAAATCAGTGCCTCCTAATTACAAGTTTTTAAAGTTAGAATCAAAAACATAAAAGGGGTGGAGGGGTTGCTACAATATTTCATGATTCACTAAACTGTAAGAAGGTTTTCCTTGGCAAATTTGACTCTTTTGAATATTTGGGAATTGAGGTAAAAAGCCACAAACGAACTCTGACACTAACTCTATACAAAACCCCAAAATATGTGGCAAATTTTTTCAGTAACTAGAGTGAGCTGTTATCTATGATATGCATTAATTATGACTGTTTAATAATTATGGGAGACTTTAACATCCATGTTAACAACCCAATAGACGGAGCGGCAAAAAAGCTGAATGATGTACTTCAAAACTTTGATTTGACTCAACATGTTAAACAACCGACACATCATCGAGGACGCCCTCTGGATTTGATTATCAGCAAGGGTGTAAATATCTCCAAGGTCTCTGTAATTGATGTTGCTCTGTCTGATCACTTTTCTATTGTTTTTGAAAATACAATCTGTTGACTCACTTAGTAAAACAAACATTATTACAAAACGTTTTTACAGACAACACAACTGAAACTTTTCATCAAATCTACTCCTCCACCTCACTTCCATGCTGTAAACCAGTAGATAAGCTGGTAGATAACTTATCCTCTAAAATTTCATCAGTCATTTTATTATTCCTGTTAAAGTGAAGATTGTGTTTGGTAGGAGGAAATCCACAACAAATCCAATAACAATGCTATGCCCAAACATAACAAATGCAGAGAAAATGGCTGAATTTCACCAACTCAACCATGAAAACTTAAAAGAATTTCTGAAACAATTAAGCTCCTACTCCTGCTGTCTTGATATCCTACCTACAACCTTCCTTAAGAAAGTCATGCCTGTCGTTGCTTTTGACCTGATTCAAGTAGTAAACCCATCCCTCTCATCAGGTGTTTCCCCCCAGGCTTTAAAAACAGCAGTGATCAAACCAATGTTAAAACAGAACAATCTGGATAAATCACTAATCCAGAATTACACACCAATCTCTAACCTTCCATTCATCAGTAAAATTATTGAAAAAGCTGCGTTTCAATAGTTAAACAGCTTCTTAACAACGACAAACCACGTTGATGTCTTTCAGTTTGGTTTCCGTGCTCACCACAGCACTGAGACTGCTCTTGTTAAAGTGTTTATTGATATCCACACAAACACAGACTGTGGAAGAACCACAGTGTTGGTTCTGTTGGACCTCAGCGCAGCATTTGACACTGCTGACCATGATATATTATTATTAAAGTGATTGGAGAGCTGGGTCGGACTCTCTGTTACAGTCCTTAATTGGTTTGAATCCTACCTAAAGAACAGGGATTTCTTTGTGTCAATAGGCAACTTCTCTTCTGAGCGGACAAAAGTCACATGTGGAGCACCCCAAAGTTCAATCCCAGGACACTTCTTATTTAATATCTACATAACAAGTAATAAGATTAGCAGCCACAGTTACGCAGATGATACACAGCTTTACATTACAATGTCACCAGGTGTCTATGAACCCATCCAAGCACTGAACAGATGCTTAGAACAAATCAATGCGTGGATGTGCCATCAGTATCTTCACCTGAATAGAAACAAAACTGAAGTTATTATCTGTGGACCTAAAGAGGAACGATCTAGAGTCAGTGCGCAGCTTCAGTTATTACAACTACAAACTTGTGATCAGCCCCGAAATCTGAGTGTAGTGATGGACTCAGTCCTAAACCTTCAGAGTTTAGGACTGACTTTGTAACATAAAGACAGTTACAAAGTCAGCCTTTGATTAGTAGTAAGTGGAACATTGATCAATATTTTTGAATTATATTTGCTTGATGATATTTGCTTGATAATCTTTATGATTTTGATGCATTGATATTTGCTCGGTGATTTTGATGTATATTTTCTTTATAATTTTGATGATTTTTCTCTATACTTGCTTGATGATTTTGATGTATACTTGATTGATGTTTTTACAGTGTAAAGCATCTTGAACTGCCATGTTGCTGAAATGTGCTATACAAATAAACCTGACTTGACTTTTCTGGCAACAACACTTTGCAGCTCAGCTGCAGCCTTGCTGGGTCCTGAGTAAGCAGAGAGCTGCGGTGAGCACTTCCCGCTTCCCAAGCACTGCAGTCAGTCTGATAGTTGTCTGTCCTGCAGTATACTATCAACAATAGTCAAAGCAGAGAACCATTCCACTCTGTGTCCATATTGTAAATAAATCACTCCTTTTTCACAATCAGCCATAAATTTATCAATAAATCTATAAAAATGGCTTCTTGTACACACCGAGTACATTTATAGTTAATATCTTCCACTGGGATAAAATGCCACACTAAATGTAGAATAACAATTTAGAGTGAGATCCTGGTCAAACCCCTTCTGCCGTTCTATACATTGCAGTAGTTGATTTATTTATTTATTTATTTTATGTTTTGTGCTGTTCTTTGAACTGGGTCATGCTTGGACACTTAAGTTCTTCTCCTAATATATTCATAAAACTTTATACCACCGTCAGAAATGCTAAGAGTTTTTAGGTGCTCTTTTGATCTAGTTTGGCCAATATTTCTGGAATGTAACAAAGGAGATGTTTAACAGCTTTTTAAAAAAGAAATGCAACCTTGTTCTCTCAAAATAAGTCTTGTCAAATGTTAACGATATAAAAAATAACCTATGAAAATTTGTTGTCCTTGATGAGATAAACTGTAATATTCATTGCCAATAACTTAATGTAGATTTGTGTGGCTTATCTTTTTTTTGCTGCTGATGGTGGAAACTTTGATCAAACAGGCATAAAGACGTTCAGTCAGATATGTTTCCATAAACACCATTTGCTTTAATTTTTCTGATAACTGGAAATTTTCTGTCACTGACTTTGAGTTCCTTTCAGGAAGCCTGGCTTCAGCCATACCTCTGTGGGGTTGAGGCTGTGGAAGATTTTGCTCTGAAAGTATAATGTTCCTGTCTTTAAAGTATTTAATTTCTCAGACAGTAAACTTTCTAAAACTTTTAAGTGCTTTAGAGCTCTGGTAGATGGTTCTTCGTGATTTAAAGTGAAAAAGACATACTAAAAACCATTCTGAATAGAAATATAAGAGTTGTTTTGCACATAATGCTTTAGGCTTTTTACCCTTTTCTCCGACTCACTGCAGGTGTCTTGTCATGCCTAATGTGTTGAATATTATTCTGACTTTCTTCTTTATTTGGCTTGTATTACAGGTCACTGAGGAGCAACAAGATTCGAGTTCTGTCCGACTTTGTTTTCTCTGAATACTCTGCACTGGAGAGATTGTGAGTAATTGTATGCTGCTGCTTCTGTTCCTCATAACACAATCTTGTCATTGGTTTAAGGGGTCAGAGTTTCCATCTGGGTCTTTTTTAATGGAAAATGAAATTTAATTGAAGGTACACTATAAAGACAGTCATGGAACATGTGTGAGGAAAGAAATAGTAAAACTATAATGGAAGATATGATACAATATGATTGTGTAATATGATACAAGTGGATGTTTACAAGAGAGGGTGTTAAGCCTTTCTGATGAGTGGAGTACTTCCCAGCATTATGTTTTACTCATATTTTCTGTTGGCTTCACATTGTACATTGGAAGTAATCAGTAATTTTTTTGTTTGTGCTACAAAAATCAGTCACTCTTCCAGTATATCACATTGTTTTATGTTGGTATTATTCTAATTCATCAGTAAAATCACTATAAGCTTAATGGCAATATGCAGTTGGGATTTTAAGTGAATTCTGGACTTCTGGCTTGAGCTGTTTGTGGAGATGGTTTGAGTAAATATTTACATCAAATTGTGTATTCCCTATTGACTTCCATACTCAAAATCCAACTTCCATAAATTGTACCCACACATAATCTGTCTGAATATAAAGGTTCAAGTGTAAAGTAAAGCTCTGCTAAATATAAGATCACTATCAGCAAAAGGTCTTTTAGTTAATGACTTCATTACTGAGCATAATATTGATGTTATGTTTCTCACAGAAACCTGGTTGGATGACACCGAAACACCTGTACTCATTGAATCAGCACCCCTAATTACAATTATTTTTAAGTGAGACTAGAAAGAATAAGAGGGGTGGAGGGGTTTCTGCAATATTTCATGATTCACTAAACTGTAAGAAGGTTTTCCTTGGCAAATTTGACTCTTTTGAATATTTGGGAATTGAGGTAAAAAGCCACAAACGAACTCTGACACTAACTCTATACAAAACCCCAAAATATGTGGCAAAATTTTTCAGTAACTAGAGTGAGCTGTTATCTATGATATGCATTAATTATGACTGTTTAATAATTATGGGAGACTTTAACATCCATGTTAACAACCCAATAGACGGAGCGGCAAAAAAGCTGAATGATGTACTTCAAAACTTTGATTTGACTCAACATGTTAAACAACCGACACATCATCGAGGACACCCTCTGGATTTGATTATCAGCAAGGGTGTAAATATCTCCAAGGTCTCTGTAATTGATGTTGCTCTGTCTGATCACCTTTCTGTTGGTTTTGAAAGTATAATATCTGTTGATTCACTTAGTAAAACACATATTATTACAAAATGTTATTTTACAGACAACACAGCTGAAACTTGAAATCAAATCTACTCCTCCACCTCAATTCTATCGTGTAACCCAGTAGATGAGTTAGTGGATAATTTCCATTCTAAGATTTCAGACATCATTGATTGCATTGTTCCTGTCAAAGTGAAGGTCGTGTCTGGTGGGAAGAAATCTCTGTAGATAAATGCTCCACTTGTAAGAAACGAAAGAAGCCTTTGTTGAAGGGCTGAACGTTAATGGCGTAAAACTTGATTTCACATTTACTATGAAATCTACAAAGAAAGGCTGTGAAGCTATCACTCATCACTAAAACATGCAAGGGTAACATTTTTTGTGGAAATCATAAACAAAAACATCAACAACGCTCATGCCTTGTTTACCACAGTTGACAGGTTGACAAACCCTCCTCTGATTTTACCACCAGAACTCCACTCTACCAAGGCCTGCAAATTTGCCAACCTTTTTACAGAGAAAATTCCAAAAATTAGAGGGTTAATCTGCATATCTACACCAAATTCAATAACAATGCTATGCCCAAACAATTAAACAATTAAGCTCCTCCTCCTGCTATCTTCATATCCTACCTACAACCTTCCTTAAGAAAGTTATGCCTGTCATTGCATTTGATCTGATTCAAATAGTAAACTCATCTCCCTCATCAGGTGTTTTACACCAGGCTCTAAAAACAGCAGTGATCAAACCAGTGTTAAAAAGAACAATATGGACAAATCACTATTGCATAATTACAGGCCAATCTCGAACCTTCCATTTTTCAGCAAAATTATTGAAAAAGCTGTGTTTCAACAGTTAAACAGCTTTTTGACAATGACAAACCGCTTTTGATGTGAACGATATATGGTAACGATAAATAAATGATAAACTCTGGACATTTAACCATCATGTTCTGCGTTAAGGACATTGAACTGCTACCTATTAGTATGAGACCTTATTATAGCCCAAGGGAGTTTTCACACATTATTGTGATAACTGTGTATGCCCTGGCCTCTGCTAATGCTGCTGCAGCCTGTGATGTCCTCCACACTACCACCAGCAGACTCCAAACACATCACTCACAGAAATAAAAGCCCTCCTGAAGGAGAAGAAGAGAGCCTTTGGATCAGGAAACAAGAAGGAGGTGAGAGCTGCGCAGAAAGAGCTAAGAAGAAAAATTAGGGATGATAAAAACATCTACAGGAAGAAGATGGAGGATCAGCTGCAGCAGAATAACATCAGTGGAGTTTGGAGAAGTTTGAAGTCAGTTTCAGGCCACAAACCAAACCCTCAGGTTGCAGGAGACTGAGGATGGGTGAACGACTTGAACCTGTTCTTTAACTGGTTTGACCAGTCACCCACACCTCCCCCAGCCCAGTCTACCCTGCTGTTACTGCCCTCATCTGTAACAACTGCCAGCTCTTCTTCTCAGGACTTCATACCTCTCAGCTCATAGCCATCATCCACCCCCTTCACTTCAGAGGAAACCATCCCACAGCTCCCACCTCCACGTTGTCCCTTTCAACACTTCAGGTGAGTAACGATCAAGGTGCGAAAGGCTGCAGGTCCAGATGGCATCAGCTCCAGGCTCCTGAGGTGCTACGCAGATCAACTGTGTGGCATCATGGGATACATGTTCAACCTGAGCCTGAAGCTGGGGAACTACCACAGCTGTGGAAGACCTCCTGTGTGGTACCGGTATCAAAGACCAAACATCCAACGGACCTCAGCAGCTACAGGCCAGTAGCCCTGACATTGCATCTGATGAAGAGGGATTGGAGGGATTAATTCGTCAGTGTTTGAGATTGTGGTTGTGCGTTTATATTTTTGTCTGTATGCTTAATCTTGTGCAACATTTTGATTCAGGCATGCTGCTGCTGAGTGTGCATTTTCAATCCTCCTCTGGGATACATCTTATTGGCTTTACTTAGATGTTAATTAATGTTACTGGCCAGCAGTGATTTAGCTTTATGCACAGGGCAGTATGTGGTGGTGGGAGATGGGGTGGTGGGGACTTATAAATGTAACAGCTGTGACTGTCTGTGGCTGTAGAAAACCAGTTTATGATTCCCAACAGTGTCTCCCAACAAATGGGAGTGAACTTCAAAGATTTGGCCAGTGAAATTATTTTGAAAACTATTATAAGGTGTGCTTTCATTGCAGGAGTCAAGGTAGCTTTTTGGGGTAGTCGACCGACCCACTTCCCCCACCCCCACAACAGTTTTCTGTTCACCTGACATTATGCAACAGGCGTTCTGTTATGGGGTGCCACCAGGGACATTAATCAGAATTAACTTCCATGTACACATTTGAAATTAAGCTCTTACACATACTATACTGAAAACCTTGCACAAAGACTAGTTAAAAGCTCTCATATCAACGAGTGAAAACATTTACCTCTCATACAAACTAGTGAAAAGCTTTCATACAATCTCGTAAAAAGCTTTTATATAAACTAGCGAAATCCTTTCATATAAACTCGTCAAATAATTTCTGATGAGTTCAGTTGAAAAGGAAAGAATTTCAGTGAAACAGGAAGGTGTTTCATTAGAGCAGAAGTTGTAGTTTTAAACAGAAGTCATTCTGGTTAGCTTCATGCATATTTTGTTTCAGCAATCTCTGGCTGATATTTTCCCAATCAAAACATTGATGTTTGCTCAGCTACCCGCTGAACGCCTTACAGCAGAAGTGGCATTATTACTGAACAATATTTTGGCTTCAACAGAAATGATCAGGACCCTGTCAAATGCAACAACCGACCACCTCACGACCACCTCAACCACTTAGCCTCTCTTATGTATTTAGCTTAGCATAACACTGCCACTGCAGACTGTGGTCAAGTCAGTTGACACTTGGAAATATGTGGTCAAGACGTTAGCTCCTCTTTAAGATTAGCTTTGCATATACATGATGCATTACGGTAATAGAGCAATAATTTCCCTGGCAGGTGAAAAAAATGAAATGAAGGGAAAATGAGAGGCATAACAGTCAGAATTGTGTGCTTATTACATACCTGTTACGTTCACATAATGAGAAATTCATTGAGGTGCCTTCCTGTTTCACTGAAATGCCTTCCTTTTCAACTGAACTCATCAGATGATATTTGACTAGTTTATATGAAAGGTTTTCACTAATCTTTGTACAAAGTTTACAGTACAGTATGTATAAGAGTTTAATTTCATATGTGTATATGGAAGTTAATTCTGATTAATGTCCCTGATGGGACACCATATTCTGTACTTCTGTTTGGAAACATAATACCAGAACCCAGCCACCCATGCAGAACATCAGTGTTTTAGAGTTTAAATATAAGTTTATTGGTAAAATATCAGTGTTTTGTTTTTGTGATTAGAGCTTTGCTCTTCTTCTACCCCCACTCAATCTGAACATTGGTGTCACTACAGTTCATTCTAAAAAGTTTTCTGCAAAGTACACATTACCTCAAAGTTTGAGTGTTTTTATTCATATTTAAACTGATGTAAAATAATCTGAAATGACTTCATACTTGGTCTGATGTAATTGTTTTCTGTCCTATTCTGGAGCAGCTTTTGCTACTGCAAGATGAGCCAATTCCCCTGCTAACTGAAGCCTCATGAATGACTTAGCTTAAATGTTGTTTTCCAAAATAACAAGTACACCCCCTTTACAACTGGAACCTGAAACCTTATCACTGTGTGATTTATACAGGCTGTAGTGCAGCTTCTGGTTTGAAAATCTCCATTTGAAGCAGCAAACACTAGCGACGAGGAGTGCCCTTCTTAGGTTTGACAGACTTAATTTACCTAAGCTGCTCGGTATTCTGCACTGTATTGGAAACAGACACAACAAACAGCCCAGGGGAAGTTGAGGGTTCAGGACCATTACTTTCCACAAGGCACAGATTTAGGGTTAAGATGGAAAGACGCTTTTAGATTACTGTTGCTACGAGCCATTTTATTATAAATGTGAAAAGTATACAGATTGTATACATCTCTCATTTAATTTGAAGGTTCAACCGTAATCATTTTTATTATTTGAAGTAACTGGTTTTGTTATTATAAAAATGGAAAAAAGCTGGGTTTTTTGTTAATAAAAGCCTTGGAGTTCACAAAACTTCAAAAGCAAAGAGGTCGATAGTCAAAGTCATTAAATTAGACTATTGTTACAAAGATAATTTATTTTTGTAACTTAATTCACTAAGTACAGCACATTAAACAGATTATTTACACACAGACTAATATTTTCTATCCTTTATTTCTGGTAGTTATGTTTTTCTACCTACTGCTAATGAAAAACCAGACATTTAAGATTAGAATATTACAGTGGACCAATAAAAACATTTTAAATACAGAAATGTGGGTTTAATGAAAGTCTATTTATTACTTGCTTAAAAGGTGCTATTTTCAAAAGGTATGTTTAATCTGACAAGCGAGCCTCATTGGAACAGATATATTCTAATTTAATGAATGTGATTGTAAATTCTCACCAACACTTGCAGAATAATGCTCAGTTTAACAACACAGTGAAGAAGGGTTACAGAGTAAAGTTTCTCAGTTCTGTAGATGACTGTTGATGTCATCCATTTTTAAACTATTACCATTTCAACCTGGAGAGACTCACACAAAGACAAAAACAGCAATTAGAAAGTTTTATTGACATGAATGAATAAAAGTTTTTGGTGCTCAGACCCCGGCAGAAGACGTAGGCGCTGTGAATTGCGATAGACATGGATGGGCATGGATGAGGATTAGAGACGTCTTCCCCCCGGGGCCCAGATACTGATGGTGGAGTGGAAGCCGAAGGAAGGAAGCCTGATGGAGCCA
Organism: Anableps anableps; assembly: GCA_014839685.1. Taxonomy (NCBI): domain Eukaryota; kingdom Metazoa; phylum Chordata; class Actinopteri; order Cyprinodontiformes; family Anablepidae; genus Anableps; species Anableps anableps. The sequence goes on along the minus strand of CM026078.1, from coordinate 19,463,410 downwards.
TAAGAGAACGAGGGTGGAGAAGGGGCGGAGGCAGGTTAAAGCTCAACTGGGGGGCAGATGGAGCTAGGAATGGAGGACCTTAAAAGCAGAGGCTTGCACGATAATTGGCTATGGTGAGGTGCGGTCCGATGCTGATGGGCTGCAGCTGATGCAGGTGAGGCTGGGAAGAGTCTTCCAGGTTGAATTTACACCTAGGCTCCATTTAACACAAAACTTGTAGATCTAAAGCTTTAGATTCAGGTGTTTGTCAGATACACTCTCAGTAGGGCTGCGGTTGCCACAAAATACATCTTGTATGACCTCGTATTGTGTACTTTCCAATGATGTTATAATTTATTATTATTAGATATGCATATGTTTGTTGTGGTTTTCGGTTTTTGTTTTCCTCTTTCTGCAGGTCTAAAGGCAGACTTCAAGGGTGCTGACTTGTGTTATCTCTATGCTTCTTTCTCTCCTCTACTCCTATCTCCTTCTTTCCCTTTAAACCTTTTCCCCACCTTTCTCCCTTTCTTTTCTCCTTTCTTTTTCGTCTCTGTGTCCATTACATTTGAAATAAACCCAAAGCAATTTCTAATAAGGCTTCATATAAATATCAAGGTTTCGCCATGATGCTCCGCTTGTGAAAGTAAATCTGTTGGGCCTTGACATTCAGACGACAATTCTGAGTGCCACACTGCCAGACAGGACACATAATAGACCACAAAATTTCTATATTTTTCTTGTTTTCAGACCATTTTGTGTGTTTAAGAAAATATTTAAAACAGAAGAAATCTTCAAAATCACTTGAAGATTTGAAGGTTAGCAACATCATGTGCTACCATGTGCTGGTAGGAGATTAGGACTAGATGCTCTAAAGGCTGGATATGACCAAGATATGGAGATGTGGTAGATATAAATTATTGTCCTAAATTAAAGCTAATTGTATAGCTCTGATAATGTTTTAAGCACATAGGCTGTGGCCTGATTGGCCCAGATAAGTCTGAAATTATTAAAAATATTGAAAGTGCCACAAAAATAAATAAATAAAGCAGCATTAAAAATCCATATGAGAATCCACAGAGAATTGGAAATACAGTTTGAGAGAAGAATTTTAGTTCAATCCTCTCACAAACTGATAGCAACACATTAGGATTTATTTCTAATCTGTTATCTTGACCAAAAAGGAACATTAACACAAACATCACTTCTGGTACCTCAGGAGTGTAGTTCAAAACTGTTCAGCAAGTTGAGATTAAAATTAGGCTTTTGAATATCCAAAACGAAGGCACCTAGAAGATCAGGCCTTTTTTCCTATCAGCTCTACATATTTGAGAACCAGATAAAAATTACTTGATGTCTAACATTGAAACTGACTCTAAAGAGCTGCAATGAAGATCTTGAATCAATTTAACCATTCAACTATAACTCTAAATCAGTACTCTCTGAACACTTTGTGTTTAACTTTTTCAGACAGAATTTGCAAAATGTTGGCATTTCAACTTGTCCTGACGTCACACAAAAATGTAAACTTATTGCAGTCGAACAGTCTCCCTTTTACCTTTCTTGACAGAACCTGTAAACATTTCTGTTTTTGGGGTCTTTATAAAAAGTGAGTTTTTAAAACTGGCATTTGAGCACTGCCAAAGGAAAGATTTGTTTTGTTTTTCATTCCTCAAAGCAATTTCCTAAAAATAACTCCATAAGTGGACAAATGATGTGTGCCGTTTGTTTTTATTACAACAAGAAAGCATGAGCTTAAAAGCGAAGGTCCATTCAGATGAACTCTTAACATGAACGAGGTAATGCAACTTAATTTCCAATGAATTCAACATTACATAAGGCACCATCTGCTTTGTAGTTAAACTAATTGCCACAGAATGCCCCATGGTTTTGCAGGGCCATATGGTTCTTTTTAACACTATCCAAAAATAAACACCTGCAAATTGTGAAACCAAGTAGGTGAAACTCCACATTTATTTATTTTAGAAAATTTGTCTAAATTTGCTTCTGAGTTTGTGTTGTGAATAAGTTATTGCAGCAGAATATTGATTAGGTCATTGTTTCACATAATTCAGAGAATATAACCCTTAAGCTACCAGTTTTATCGTGCCATGCATGTCTTACTTGGGTCCACCCTCAAGAAATGAAGTAAATCCTATTTAACATCAACTTTTTTCATGTCTATAAAGTATGTGTGCCATTTTTTTTTTAGTGCCTCTGTTTTGTGTACATTTTTTGCATTGAAGCGAAGTGTATAAAAGTCAGTTATGCATCAGGATGGAGTACGTTACATTTGCTATGATGTCACTGTTTTGTTGTATTTTTTTCCCCATACTTAAACATCTGAAGATGAAAGTTAACTGCCCCATAGTCTATGATTGCCAACAAGTGGTCAAATAATTCAGCAAAAAGTAGGTTCAGGCTAACAGCAAAGCCACCCTGAGCATTTGTCACATGAAGGGGAGCAAAGGGCCCAGCATGGTTGGACCAAAGTCGAACTGTTGTTGCGTGGTCACATGGTTTTTGAATGTTCGTTTTCGCACAGACCCTTCACGGTTCACAAGACACACCGAGCCGAGCTCCTGTGAAACCCCTTCCACTGCAGTGTATGTCATAGTCTTTAGTCATGTGTGGTTTACAACAGTACAGTACAGCATCATGGCAGAGAGGATTGACAATCACAAGTTTATAAATTCAGAGGAGGAGGAGGAGATAATGATTGATTAGCTGGAAAATCTCGTTTTATTTTCCATGTTATCAGAAAATATTAATGGAAGGCGTCTGTAGGACGTTCTCCTGCTTCATCAGACCAGAATCAGTACGAACTTCCTCACGACGTCAGACAATTGCTCCTCAAAACTATCCATCCTGCTCTTTGGCAGAAAAACCAGCTTCTGGAAGTCGGTGCTGTTTTCCACATAAATAAACGCACCCATGAAATTCAGACCAATCACAGAATAGTTTCTCACATGGAGAGGAGGGTGGAAAGTTTGCCAGGGGGTTGAGGCTGAGAACAAAATGATGCGACTTTTGTCACACAGCTGTGACAATTTGAATTGATTTCGGCAGTTCAACTAGACCATGCAGAGCCCTTAAATGTTCACTGGTGTAGATAGAGAACAACATAGTGTGGCATTGTATTATATAATTATACTATTTAATCATTGCAGTGACATTTGGTCTGTTCTTGAGCTGTGGCACATATGTGGGGAATATATGGTGTCTCTGAATTGTCAAAAAAAGATCCCCAGCTCGGCTGGACTGTAATCTGGCCATTGCCTTCCTAGGCTATTTCGCTCAATTCTCATCTCCTTTCACTGCTTCATCTGGGCTTTCTCCCATTGACTTGGATTCCTCCGGTAGAATTTCTCTCTTAGCAGTGGAAGATGGTTATTTACAGCACAGGCAATTTTCGGTAAGCTTCACAGTGTCGTGCTGGTGCATGACATATGTCACAACCAAACGTTAGCAACTGGGTAAAATTTAAAACTTCAACAGAGTGCATGCCTCCAGCAAACAATCGTTTCTCATTACCTGAGGGTCCAGACCCTCTGTATGAAGCAAAGTGTAGAACAAGGGGCTGGTTTTTACCAGGCAAGCTGGACTGTAGCTACAGCATAAAAAGCTATACTCTTTAAGTTGTATATGGGTTTTTTTTCTGAAATCAGCCTAGACACCAAGCTATAAAACCACTCTTTATAGTATAAACATAATCATAATCATGATTTTCTAATGCAGTTTACACCTAATTGAAAAGGTGGGATAGAAAGTTAAAAAGCAGTAGGGAGAACTTTGATGACATTTGGGTGGCGCTCAGGGTGACTTTCTAAGTAAGCGAGATAAGCCTGAACCTCCCCTAGGTATTGTTGTAAAGGATATTTGAAAGTGAAAATAAAAGAGGAATGTGTCAGGATTCCCTGTGTAGAAGCTCAAGGATGAGATGTTGGACTGAGGGGAGTCTAGATATGGTTTCTTCTCTAAAATGTAATAATTTCATAAGTCCACGAAAAATATACATCTGCCCACATCCCTTTCTGGCATGTTTCCTGCCACAATACTACATCATTTTGCTATAATGATATTTTAGTTCCTTTTACATTTAAATGAGACTTTTAAGTTGTGCACAAAGCCTGAAAAAGATAAACAAAGAAAGTTGGTCTTTTCCCTGAATGTATAGTTTTAGCTTTTGTGGAAGTACTTCACTCTGGGAAGATTTGGCTGCACTGAGCCAGCTGTGTAACTCAGTGTTCTGAAGTGAAATGCAGTTAAACTGTTTCTTGGAAAGATTTTATTACTATTTATTTATCTTTCCCGTTGTCATAAAATGATTCAGGGGAACATTTGTCTATTTTTAACCAAGCAGCATCTGGTGGACCAGATTGCATCACATAACATTCTGCAGCACATAAAAACTCATGAAAGGTTGATGCTGTTACATCAGTTAGAGTGTGGTACCAGGATACATAATCCATCACTGTTAATCGGGATTCATATACCTGTAGAGTTAATCTACGGCAAGTTGCTGCCGTCTACCACTTTCATTCTACCAATGGAAGTGGTAGAAGTACACCTTCTCTTTCTCTGTACTTTATAGCATTAATGTTGTTTTTTGGCAGCACTTCTGACAACAGTAGCCATATGGCAGCAAGCATTCTCAGCTATGAGCAACTCCCTGACCATAACTGCAAGACATTTCTGGCTCTAAAGTAGCAAGACAAAACAAAACACACAAATTCTAAACTGGTCTTTTGGTGGACATGAAAAACATCCCATACTGGTTATAGTTTATGAGTTTATAAAAAGCTACATGTTCCTACAGTTTATTCAAGAAGCCAAGTGTTTAGATTTCTTTATTGTATCAGATTTTGTTTCAGTCATGTGTTAGTGTCATACACAGTAAATTACGTTTAGCTGTACAGTTTCAGAAAAAAATTATTTATGTTCTCTGTTCTCAGATTTCTACAAAACAACAGCCTCCAGTTCATATCAAAGCACGCCTTCAGTGGACTGTACAGTCTGAAAAAGTTGTAAGTATTTTGGTAACTTTATCAAGTACTACTCCCAGAACACCTACATGACTCTTTTATATTGTTCTTACTAAGCTTATCTTTCAAGTTCCAAATTTGTGGGAATCAGTCTGAGTAAACTTAGCATCTTATCTTCAGTAGAGCAGCAGTTAGTTATTTACTTTATGAACAAACGCAAATATGGTCTTAAACTAAATGACTACAGACTTTTTTTTCTGCACCAATTTTAGATGTTACTCAAAATCAAGGGCAAAACATAAAAACTCCAGATTGGAAATCACGACCAAACATCTGCAGTTGCAAAGCCTTGAGGTTTAGAGTAACAGCATCACAACAAATATATTGCCAAAGTTTGAAATCCATCCAAGGTTGAAAACCATTCAAAACATTTAATTCAAATGTTTAAAACACTTTTATTGCCACAGATATATAAATTCAATCATAGGTATTGAGACTGCTTCTACAAACAGTTGTGAATGATTGGGTCACTTTCAGGAGCTCAGTGAATTCCAGCATTGTGCTAATATAGAACGCCACCTGAGCATTAAGTTCATTCGTGAATTTTTTCTACTAAATATTACACAGTCAGCTGTGATATCATAAATTGAAAGAAGCAGCAATTCAGCCATAGATTGGTAGGACAGAAAAATAAGAGATGGCACATGCCAAGGTGTTGCGTTTGCATAAGCCACCAACTTTCTGCAGAGTCAGAAAATACAGACCCTAAACTTCATGTGATCTTTAAATTAGCTAAATTACCAGTGTGTAGAGAGCTTCATGGCTAGGAGCATCATCTAAACTTAAAGCTGGCAGTTTGAAAAACACATGTTACACATGGGGATTTTCTGGAGCATCAAGTCCTGTCACATCTTGGAAGCAAGTGCATCGCTTGTTCTCAATAGTCCATGGTTTATATACATGTAGTTGACTGCACCGCCACGGCAAAAATAAAAGCCGCTACAACTTCAGAATGAATGTTTTTGTTAAATATATGTTAAAACAATATAAAACATATGATATATATATATATATATATATATATATATATATATATATATATATATATATATATATATATATATATATATATATACACACACACACACACACACTTTAAAGATGTAGGGTTGCTGACAATTCCTCACAATATTTGATCGCTGAGTCTTTGCCTGACCTAACATCTATGTCCTACTTCTCTCAGGTTCCTCAGCAACAACTTGATATCCTCCCTCAGTCCTGGTGTGTTCAAGGATCTGAGTCAGTTAGAGTGGCTGTGAGTAACACGTATCTATTTTATATATACTGGAATAGACACACAGTTGCTACCATATACATTTCCATTCAAAAGTTTGCATCCACTCATCATAGTTTTGATTGATTGATATGATTCGATTTGGAACATTCTTTTCTGGAGGATGAGTTGATAACACAGCACACATGTTCAACGATTATAATTAAAACAGCTGGGTGCATAAAGTTACATTTATTGAATAGACATATCAACTTAAATACATACCAGCTGGAAAAAGTAGTAATACCCCTTAAACTTTTTTTCATTTTGTGAATATGTTTTGTTGGGATTTATGTTCCAGATGAAAACAAAGTAGTGCATAATGGTGTAACAAAAGAAAAAGATGTATGATTTTCACATTTACTAACATTGAGCTGAATTTCCCTTTGCAAGTTGAGAAACCCAGTTCTTATGCGGTTTTCACAAGACATGATACCAAGGGGATATAGTGTATGCTCATTCTTTTCATCACAAATGGTAAAACTCATCTTAATTGAAGGATTTGCTCGCGTGGATCTGGCTTTTAGCATAGGCATTAATGTTAAATGGAACTGAGGTTAGAAATTTGGAAAGGCTGCTTCAGAAGTTTACTATTGGCTGATATTATTCAGTCTAAAACAAGTTCTGATCTGTGTTTGCGTCATAGTCCTGTGGGAACACCCAGTCGTGTCCAGATTCGACACTTCTGACCTGAGCCTAAGATGTCATTCTCAATAGGAAGATAGTGGTTTTAGTGATTACCAACAGCAACCCAGGGATTACCAAGGCTCCAGCCTATCATAAACCGAAGGATCCTGGGATATGTTACCACTCTCCATAAATAAGCAAACATCAGCGTGGGCTGAAACTGAGAAATAAAAGCCTTCTCCAAAAAAATGTTGGCTTCTCTGCAACTTTCTCAGCAAGGTTTGACCAAATATTAGTTGGGGTGAATTTATTTGCATACTCATTCCACCCTGACAACAAGCAGTTCAAATAAATAATTAAAAGCACAAAATAAATGGCATTCATGCAGATGTAAACATCTGAATGGAACTGTACATGCCTGAAACATAAACTGTATGATAGCATTTGTTGGGTTCCATTTTAGACAGTAAGTTAACCTGTTATGTTATCTCATTAGCTGTAAACTTGACTCAGATGGTTTTAAACCTCACTGAGAACTGGTTGACCTGCACTGTTGGTAATGAACCTCAGTTTATTCTCAGTTGTGCAGATAAAGTCTTTTTAATCTCTTAAATTTTTTTTGGTGACATGATCCTAGAAAACTAGACTAAACTATACTGGTCTCTTGAGAGTAACTGAGAATGATCTAGTACATTGTGTTTTGTCCTGGTGTTCACATGCATTTGGTCTTCCTCACGCAACTTCATGCTATTTTCAGATTAGTTCAGTAACAGTTAATAGACAGCTTGAAGGAGTGGCAATATAGTGAATATGTCCTTTTAGATTATAGATTAATGCATTATTATTATCATTTATATTTTGATCTTGGTATGAAACTAAATAAAGGTGTTTTTTACACAATGTTGAAACACACAAGATCATGTTTAAATGACTTATAATAGTGTAATTATTTTTTCTCACCAGGATGTTGGATCATAACCCACTTAGCAGCCTGACCCATGAGACATTCTTTGGACTTCGTTCTCTCGTATTTCTGTGAGTCTGTGTATCTGTTGTTCATCTAATAGTCAAAAAATACAGCATATTGCAGCTTATTGAAATATGACAAGACAAAAAGAACTGGTATTCAGGAGTTTGATCTGGTTAAGCAACTTATCCAGCTCAATGGAAAATGAACTGGCTATGGGAAGTGAACTATGGGAAACAGAGATGGTGTGATGCTTTGGGCAATACTCCAATGGGAAAGCTTGGGTCCTACCATTTATGTAGACATTGCTTTGTCACGCACCACCTACATAAGCATTTTGGTGAAAGCGTATTCTCTGACAACAGAAGTCAAATATCTGAAAGAATGCCCTTTATCACACAGTAAAAACATGTTTAAAGCAATGACATAGCTTGCTTACTGGTACATCTCAGTAAATTGGAATATACGTTCCAATGTGGCTCTCCTGTGAGATTAAAAGTACCTTTTGAAAATAACTTTTAAGCAGAAATAAAACATGCTTTTCATTAAGTCCTCATTGTTTTATTGAAAACGTTTTTATTTATCTGATATAAACTTCTAATCTTCTAAAAAAAATTACATGTGGTGTTTTCATTAGCTGTTAGCAGAAAATTACCATAATTAACAGAAATAATGACTTAAAAACATAAGTCTGTGTTTAAATAATTGATATAATGTGTTTCACTTGCACCTGTATTACAGCTGGGGCTTCTATACCAAACAAACCACCAGCCCACAAAAGGTAGAATCATAGAATGATCCTTCATGGCAAATTCAAGCCTTAGAAACTGATGAAATGTGTTTATGGGAACAATGTGGGAATGACTTGGTTTAATACTCTAAAGCCTGGTTCACACAGCAAGATAATTATGCCGATTTTTGACCTGATCTTTCCCTTCTGACAATCTTAACGATCCCCCAATTATCGTGATGGCTCTAAAAATATTATGAGATATTCCTATTTTGTGTGGAAAAATCGGAGCGGGACTGCTCCAAATTTAAATTGGGGATATTCAACATATTGCATTGTCCTGGCCCGATATCCCAGCGTGTGGGGTGTTCTCCAAGGACAAACGAGCATGCAGCCTGTTTAATGTGATGACAGGGCAATCAGAAAGCAAGGTAACGAAAGCTTGGAGGGGAATCCAAAATACAAAATACAAAATACAAATTTCTGGTGCCATGCTGCACCAGAAATTTGGGAGGATGTCGGACATGTGTTTTTGTATTGTTTTTTTCTGTTAAAAATACTCCACAAACTATTGTCGTTGCTACTTCCTCATCAGCGATGTTTTTTTCCTCTGAACTAATGTTTGCTCTTGAGAGGTTTTGCGAGATTTCCTGTCTGACATCTGATTGCTCGTGAATGAAATCTTTTTGTGTGTGGTGTATTGTATTTGTTGTGTGGCTATACACCACATACTGCAGGACCAAACCTGTGGTATCTGTTTTTTTTAGGTTTTTTTTATCATCATGTGTGGGATATCTCAGATTTTGAAAATCAACTTACAATTTTAAAATCTTAATATGTAAACCAAGCATAAGACAGATCCCAAACTGTACCAACAAAAACAGGCAAAATGAACTGTTTCACTCACTCAGGGCAAAACAAATCAAAATATGTCACTCATATCTTTCAGGACGTCTCGCTAGTGTGTCTGAATTTTAGGGGAGGACCAAACATAATGAATATATGTGCCAAGTGCTGACTTGCAATTAAGACAGGAGAATTTTGAGGGCTCATTTTATGTCTTCTGCTCGGAGGAATTTGCAGTCTATGAATAATTTTTAACTGCAAAGTCCTGGCTCGATTACAGACAGATATTCATTTTGCATGATTCCAAATGACATCCCACTTCTCCTCAATAACCACACCCAATTCAGTTTGCCATGTTTGTGCAACATCTTGAGCTGTCAGTGTAACACAGGTCTGATTCAGCGCATTATAAAAGGAGGCAGATCTGACGGAATAAAACTCAGTTACGAATAAAACTCTCTAAAAATATTAATTATATTTTTATTATCAAAATTACGAGTACAAAAAGTGTCAATTATTGACGTAATTATTTGAGGATCTGACCTGACTTTAGTTAAAAAGGATAAGTACTTGCTGGGTTTATCACCGAATTCATAAAGCCGTTGTCAAGAAAAGAGAATAGTGCTCAGCCTGTTGGGTTAGCAGAGCATCCAGTGCGGCTTGTACAGCATGCTTCTTTTATAACAATAATGGATCAGACGATGAAGTTAGTATTTTCTTTTATAACCTCTAACTCTTTTTCAAGTTTTTACCTCTGCTCCAATTACTTTTGTTTCTTCGAGGAAGAATAGCTAATTACTAAACCCCTGATATATGTTTTAGAAGTCTCCCAAAGAAGACAAGGGTTTTCCATGGACTTTAGGTTTATAACCAAGACTTGGGCATAAATAAACAATCTATGCAAGTGTGACATTTGTGAGAGGGAGCGTAAAATGTAAACTGTTTCTCAGCAGGATGGAGGAATCGCCACACATCAGTAAAGTACATCCAATTGCAAATTGCAGATAGAGCATTGGCCTGGCTCATCAGAGAGGAGCTTCACGAAGGATGCCTGTTAGTTAAGGGGTTGAGCAAGCAGCTAAACTCACCCCCCACTAAAGCTACAGAAGACTATGTTTCTGTGAATTTCAAAAATGTTTTGGCTTAGAATTCAAGTGAATAATTTGGTGAGCAATACAGATTCATAATTTCTTCACCCTATAAAACACCCTTAATAATAACATATCTCCCATGTGTGTCTTTGATGCAGGTCATTAAACGAAATGGTATTCTTTTATGAGTATTACAACAACCCTACAGCTGGTAGTAAAAGAAGAAAAGTGTACCTGGTGAACTCAGCCACGATTTAATTTAAGGTGCTCATTATTGTGTAAGATGCGACTCTTGAAGCAGTGCCACGTCAACTTTTTCCCTTTTTAGTAAATACTTTTCTCTGTTTGACCTTACTCCGTAGTCCCCTTATGTTCCATTAACAAAATTTTACACTGTTATATGACATAATCAAGGCTGTCAATAGGACATGCACTTAAACCATGAAGATCAAGCAGTTTGCACCATAAAATACAAAACATGCAGGATTCCAGCCCTTGATGACTGACTTTGGACACCACTGACTTCGAGCAAAGAGTTTTCATGTGTTAGAAATGCCCAGTTATAACTCAGGTGTATCAAACCGAGAACTTTTGGCAAGAAATTTTCCATCAATAGAGCTGCAAAGCTGGTAAACACATACCACATAAAAGTTGTAGTTGTGATTTTCAAAAGGTTCTTTGCTGTTGAGTGAAAGGGACGAAATACAAATATACACAACACTTTTCAGATTTTTATCTTATTTGTTAAAAATGGGTATAATTTTATTTCTCTTCTCACCTTTGTATAAATTTCAGTTATAGTTAAACAGTGTTCATTTTTTATCTGTTTTAGATTGATTGCAACTATTTTGGCTGCATTTTAATCTTTTATCTGGCTAAAAAGCACTTTTGTCAGCATCAGTTGCTTTAAAATGTGCTGTACAAACCAAAATGACTTTGACTGACTTTGGAAAATTACTTGAGGCTGTTGTCTGCTTCAAGCTTGTTCACAGGCTGTCAGGGTGGGAGTTGTTTTTGTCCTTGTTGTTTTATTCCTCAGGTGTAACCCATGTTACTAAAATACATTTAAAAAAAAAAAAAAAAAAAAAAAAAGAGAGACCGCAATAACTCAAGTCACGTGATCAGAAAACCCTTCTTTGTTGCCGTCTATTTTGGCGTTTGTTCCTGTTGTGGCTGCTGAATAGAGACTGGTGTTCCAAGCAAAATTAAACATTGGTTACTCTGTGAATCCTTCAAAACATCTAACCATAGCCTTGACTCAGTGGTCAGGGTTTTTTTGGAACCTCCGAATGAGGACTGTGCAGATGGTGAGCTGGTAGGATCTTTTTCTTTTGACATTCTTCCCTCTTGATATTGTTCCGGATTGGATTATTGCCTGGAAGGATTAAAATGAACTCTTGAACAGGAGGAGGATCACAAAGAATTCTGTGTGTGTGTATATATATATATATATATATATATATATATATATATATATATATATATATATATATATATATATATATATATATATATATATATACATACACACACACAGAACGAACTCTGAAATAAGAAGTCTTGAATAGCCTCTTGAACTTAAACTTTGAACTGCATGACAAATGCTCTGAACATTAATTGTTTGATTCATTGAATTGCTTAACAAATGCTTTGAACTTCAGTATATAATTTTGAGTCAACATTTATTTATTTTTTTTGTTAAGATTAACATATTCTTCAATTTTTTTTCCCTCATTCCTTTGTCTGTGGTCATTATTCGCACTCATCGGGCTCCAGAAAGAAGTATTCTTCTGCGCTCTAGTCAGTTGTGTTACCTTGCAATGCATTCTTAACATAGCCCCAATAAACTTACTATTAATCATGATAAATAACGGAATTAATTCACATTACACAGGCCTGATCATCATTCAGACACAGCTTAGAATGTGTTCTTCTAAAACTCGGGCTTGAAACTTGATTTCTATAAATGTTTTCTTATTCTCTTTGGCTCTTCAACGTGATAGACAAGAAAGGAATATATGTCTTTCTATTTCTTCTGGTCTGATCTGATCTAAAACTCTCATCTCCATCAGAATATATATATATATATATATATATATATATATATATATATATATATATATATATATATATATATATATATATATATATATATATATTATAGGACTTAAATTTATCGTACCATCATGCACAGTGAAGAGGTTGGGAAGGATGTAACAAAATCTTCTGCTTCTGCCAAGATTTACATTAACAGAGTCAGCATATCTCCGTAACAATTGAAAGACTTTTTACTCATCTTTATCAGCATGGCCAATCGTTGTGGAGGGCATTTTAGATTTGCTTCTGACAGAAAAAGTCATGTAGTGTCCTTATGTTTTCTTTAATTTATGTGATATATATTTAAAATTACAAATTTTTGGATTCTGTTTTTTTCTTGTCCTCCTTAATTTCAACCATACATCTTTATTATCAGATTAATTTGTCATAGTTAAGATAAAGACTCAAAATAAAGTTGCTCAAAACTTTGACAATTTTAACCTTCAGCTGTTCCCTTTGTAAGACTCATCAACACATTCTCCAAAATTCTTCAGTTAAAAACATGGCAAAGCATTGTTATACTGGAATTTAAACAGCATACCCAAGCTCTGTGACCCAATTATGGCCCCATTATTACATGGAGGAAACAAATCCTGACATATTGTGGTTATTTTCTCCTTGTAATCAACTATGGGTGTTTTTGCTCCTAAGTTGTTAAGTCAATGCAATTTGTTTGTGCAGATGTGAACGCAGCAAATACACTTGGGTGAGAACCAAAACAACTGTATATAGACCATTTGAAGCATGTGGTCTTGGTACAGCTCCAAATGAACTCTACAGAAAAAGTTACAAGAGACTCAACTGATACAAGTCAAGTCAAGTTTATTGGTATAGCACATTTCAGCAGCAAGGCAGTTCAAAGTGCTTCACATTGTAAAAACATCAAGCAAGTATATAGAAAATCATCAAAATCATCAAGCAAAATCATCACAATATCAAGCAGATACACATGAAAATAATCAAAATCATCATCACAATCATAGAGATCATCAAGCAAATATCATCAAGAAAATATAGTTCAAAAACATTGATCAATGATCCACTTAATTTATTTAACTGATTTACATTCAAACTTCCACCCTTTGGAAAACTAAACTTATCTTGCCCAGATTTGTTTGCAGATCTATGGTCCAGACTACTAATCAAAGGCAGCTCTAAACAGGTGGGTTTTCAGCCTTGATTTAAAGGAATTTGGTGTTTCGGCTATTCTGCAGTTTTCTGGAAGTTTGTTCCAAATTAGCGCTGCATAAAAACTGAAGGCTGCTTCTCCATGTTTGGTTGTGGTTCTGGGGATGCAGAACAAATAAAATAATTACAGGTATGAAAACACTATAACACAAATAAGTTCTTAAATGTTTGTATCATGTGATTCAAAATTCAAGGCTGCAAGTCTCTTCAAGTTTTATGGAACTGAAGCAAACAAGCTTGGGGACATCTTTTATTAGATAATATATTGAAAGTTTGCATGTGATCTTATAAAAGGGATCGTTTATCTATGGTTCAAAAATGTCGACTTTACCTCATGTCGAGTAACAGTCAGATGAAGAGCGTTTTTGTTCTTCTGTCTATAATCTAAACTGCTTCAGCTGGAAATGAAAAGAAATGAACCCACAAGGGCACAGACTGTGAAGAGAAAGTCATAAAGTTGTTGACTGTGAGACAGAATCACAAAATAGTGGCAAACAAAAGTTGCTTTTTTTTATTATTATTAAGCAACTGTGGGTGGTTGTTTTAAAGTTTTTATGAGAGTGCTACATTTGATGAGGCATTTAGAATTTGTTGCACAAAGTAGATCAGAAACAATAGCGCTGGCACAATAGATTGAAGAACTAGAAACTTGCTGCAGTGTTGAGGATATTGTCAGACTGGCAACATGAATCCAAAATGGAGAAAACACTTAATGCCCCAAATTTAAGTCAGATCTATTGGTCCTATAGAAACTGTTCTTAATCATTCAAAGTATTTCACTCTAATGTTTTTGCTTTGTTTTGTTGGAGTTTTAAGTGAAAAACACATTCTTAATTTAGTGTCCAACTTTTACTGTTGTTGTCCTTGCTCTTAATCTGCAAATTGAATTCCTTTAGGCTACTTGGTGGCATATAATTCCTCGTAAAATTAATATCCTGGGAACTTCTCTGCATCTGGTGTGCATCATTATTCACCGCCCCAAACTCCGATGCCCCTAAATAAAATCTAGTGCAGCCAGTTGACCTCAGAAATTGCTTAATTAGTGAACAAAGTCTAATCCTGCCTAATTTAATCTCAATATAAATCCAGCTGTTCTGATGTGGCTTTAGAGGTCCGTTAGAAAGCATTAGTGAACAAACAGCATGATGAAGTCCAAGGAACAACAACAGAAAGGTCAAGGACTAAGCTGAGGGGAAGTTTAAATCATTGATAATTCATTATCCAAAAACAAAAAATATGACACAATGACAGACTGTGCCAGGAGAGCATTAATCAAAGAAGCAGTCAATAGGTTTATGGTAGCTCAGGAGGACCTGCAGAGATCCAAACATTGCCTTCATAGAAGAGTGGCAAGAAGAAAAACTTTGTTGGGAAAAAAACAACATAAAGAAGTACCATTCAAAGTTTTCCACAAGCCTCGTTGAGATACAGCAAACAGGTGAAAGGTGGTTACATACATTAAACCAAAATGTAACTTTTTAGCTTACATGCAAAATCTTTTGTGTGGCAGAAACCAAACACTGCACCTATAAAAGACCATTCCTACAATGAAACATGGTAGTAGAAGCATCATGCTGTGGGGACACTTTTCCCTAAACATACACAGGAAAGCTGGTCAGAGTTATTAGGAAGGTGGGTGGAGCTAAAGGGTTTGCAAGGTTTGCTTTGCAGCTATTTGTTGGGGCCACAGCATCAGAGCCAAAGAAATCAAGCTTTTTAACAAGGTTGCCTCTCGACTGCGCTGAAAGCCCTCAAGCAGTTTTGTTGCACAAGTTGCTAAACATGACAGGCAAAACTGGCCGTCATTTATGCAACATGGAGATCAGACACCCAAGTGTCTTCAGTTACACTTGTCCATAACGATCTATATAAGAAATAAATACTTTCTCAATTTTTTTATAGCAAAAAAAGAGAAAAAAAGTACATCTCTGGGTTCATGAAGTATTCATTACAGTTTAATTGAATTGTTAATTTCCTTTGACCTGAATGTGACTCATTTCACCCTCAGCAGCTTGAGTCTGGAGTACAAGCAGTGTAAGACGAGGATCTTGTTTAAGTTAAAGGTCACAGTGATCAAAGAGACAACTCTCACTCTGTGAAGTCTAATCTCTGTGCTGTGAAATGTCCCCTGTTTCTCCTCAGATCAATGGTGCACACCTCGCTGCAGCAGCTTCCTCATCCCAGCTTCTGTCAACACATGCCTGCCCTGGACTGGCTGTGAGTCTGCTCTGACAGTGTACTTGTGTGTATGCAGGTGTGTAGTGAGAGATTTGATTGATGTTGTTTGTCCACTAAAAAGGCAGAGTGAATGTGGGTTTTTTTGGGGGGGGGGGGGTTTGTGCATGTGGGTGAACATAAGGACGTATTAAAAAGGGATGCAGATGGGTTGAGTGATGCTTCTGACAGACAGGCATCTTCAACTGATGTCGCTGTGGCCGGTCAGCTTGACCAGCTACAGCACCTGCAGGATGAGCTTGAAATTCACGATGACCTCATGCTGTCAGTAGCTTTTATGTCTGAATGTTTGGAGCATCATGCAGTGCAGGACTCCTATTTACTCAGGTTATTTAAATGTGTTTTGCTTTTCATTTTTGAAAAATACTAGAAAAGAAACAGTTTTTATTCTCTTTTTGAATCAAACTTTGATCAAATATAATTTATTTCTCAACAATCAAAAGGATTTGTAACACTCAAGCTTTCTCACACCTGCTCGAGCAGATTTCCCCAGGACAGTTAAAGTTTTTAATCTCTTTTTGATGGCTTGGTCATGATAATCTTTAAATTTTGCAACTGTTCTCATTGTTGATCTTCACCTTTTTAATGTATTTGTCCCCAAATGGCAAAGGTTTTGAAAATTTAAAGACACTAAAACACATATTCATAAAGTAAGATAACTCAGACTACGGTGAGGTAGTTCTCCCCAAATCAGTTGGCAACTGTTGCGCTGACAGATTCTCATCACTTGCTTTCTATCACACTTGACAAAAATGAGACAATCTCCCAAACATGAATCCTGCAGTCTTAAACCAAGGACTACAATCCTTTTCACAAGTACAAATATTTTTGTTTCCATGTTGTGTTTGACTGCCCTTCCAAAGGTGATAGAAGCTGGTCTGATGAGGCTTGTAGCTGCTAATAACTGTGTTCCTTCTACAGGAGTACTTGGTTTTATAGCACCTTCAATTTTGTTTCTTTTTCCCATGGAAACTCTTCTTTTCACTGAATGGGTTTGTTAACAGTACCACTTTGTGTTTGTTTAGCCTTTGGCAAGTTTTATTTGCTGGCATGACACTGACTTAGCTGTCTATTTTCTGTCAGAGTGCTTGCACCTGAGCTGTGCAATTGTTAGGTTTTTGTAATAGTTTTCTGTGAGAATGATTGTGTTGCGTTTTGTGATGTGACTGTGGTTTAAAAGCCAAACTACTAGTTCCATCATCACGATACAACCAGGGTTAGAGAAATAATATCACATTCACCGGCCAATTTGTTAGGTTCACCTATTCAATTGCTTGTGAGCAATAGGGAATCAGCTAATCACATGGCTGCAACTCAGGGCATTTGAGCATCTAGATGTGGTGGAAGGGGATTCAGGTGACTTTGAACATGGCATGGTTGTTGGTGCCAGATGGGCCATATCTTTATGACCACAGTGTACTATGGTTACTTTTAGTGTGATAATGCACTATGTCACAAAGCTCAAATCAGTTTTTGAACATGACAATGAGTTTACTGTTGTCTAATTTGTCCTATAGTCACCAGATCTCAATCTAATAGATCACATTTTGGTGGTCAAAAAAACATACAAGTCAAACGGATGTGCAGCCAACAGATCTACACACGCTGTCTGAAGCTATCCTATCAGAATAGAATAGAATAAAATCTTTATTGTCCACCAGTGTGGAAAATTGTCCTTTGCTCACCAACATACAAGACAAGCTGACAAAAATTTTAAAAAAGGCCAAGCACACAATGAAAAGAAAAACATATGTGGTAGTGAGATGTGGTGACTGCGGTTTAGCTGGGATTTTGCGTATCTGTTTTCTTCAGTGAACCCATTACTTGTAAGAAACCAGAGTATGTTCATGCTTTGGTGGGAAGAGTTAAATGTAAGGCATTCCTTTTCTTCTTTTGCTTGGCTTGCAGTAACCTTGTCATGGGTTTTTAGGCTACATACAATATTTGTGATTATCTTATGATGGGTTTTGTTTGTTGGTTCTATTTGTATTGTTTTATTTATAATTAGGGTTGTTTGCATGGTAGCTCAGGATAAAGACAGGACCACAAATGGCAGGTTAAGGTGCTGCCCTTAATTGATTTTATAAAATACAAATATATGAGATACTGGTGGTGAGAAAATAATATTAATTTATAGAGCCATTGTTTATGATAGTGAGTTCACACTAAGGTAATGTAGAGTCCTCCACCAAGTTTTGGACTTGGGCCCATTTTGTTTATTCTTTTTATGCTTCCCCTGATAAATATTTGAAAACCATGATGATACTCAGCTCTATTTATTTATAAGCCCTGATGATACAAGTACACGATCTAAATTGCAACCTTGTCTTGATGGCATTAGGTACCAGGGGACAAAAAACTTACGACCAGGTTTTGACACTTTGCAACAGGGGAGATCCCATCTCACCATTGCTGTCCTCTCTGCCTTGGAATAAAATGTTCTTTGTCCAGAGAGCTACGTTTCATGTATTATTTTCTTGAAAATCTTTGATTTAGGGAAATTGTTATAAAATCATTATTTTACTGTAAAAGTGTATTTTTACCTTAAAGCCTACCTATTGTAGTGGGTGATTATACTTATTTGATATATTTAACATTAATAATTCAACATTTCAGAGTGCTTCTTAGGTTCTTTTTAAAACTTTTTTACACTTTATTTACATTCATTCCTCTAAGATTTGATAGTTTCTGGATGTACCAATCTTTTGCTTGTATCATGTTTGCACCTGAACCCTTGTGCTTAGATGTTTTTATATCATTTCAGCAAAATGTTAATTTTGTTTGTCTTCCTTCCGTCTCTCCTCTCAGAGATCTTGAGGGAAACCGGATTCAGATTCTCAACTATTCCATCTTAGAGACATGCAGCAAGCTTGAAGTCCTGTGAGTATATGATAGTCACATCAAATGATTTCTCCAATGTGGCTGGTATGTTTTTTTGTACTTTCATCCGGTCTTTTGAGAAAAATTTGGTCACCTGTGCAGGCTAGTATTAACTTTCTCAGAATAAAGCAAAGGATTTTTTTGAAACTTTTGATTTGTGACAGCTGGTGCAGACTTAGCTGCAGGAACTCCATGTTTCGTGTTGTATAAACTCATGGTTTGTGCTGCTATAATTGAAACATTACATTTTCAGTGGATTTCAGTTACAGTTTATCAAACCGAGCCATATTGTGCTAACTTGATGCGTTTGTATCCTCAGTTTTATCCCCAAGGTCTATTCTGTTCTGCACTTAATGTAGAAATCAGAGACTGTCTGGAACTATGTAAAGTCTATATTTCCATATTCAGAGAAGCTATAGAAAATGATTACAGCCAAAGCAGAGTGTTTTTTAGGGCCAAACCTTGGAGCCAGAATTGAGTCGGTGTCTTACAGAGTTTCCCAGAATAACAAGAGGTTAGGCTTCATACAGCCACAATAGGGATCCACCACAGCAAGTTATATTACTCTGCATGCTTTCTGACTGCAAATTTGTCCTGTTCAGATTACTGATGGACAACAGGATCACAAGAGTTCCTGAAGACACCTTCCAGTCTCTGTGGAAGCTCGCTGAACTGTGAGTATGTCTTTTTGTTTGTCATTCTGTGGACATGATCTAGTCATATCAGCACAAAGATGCTCAGTCTACTTAAAAAAATGTTTTCAATTAAGACTGAAATTCCTGCTTTGCTTCTTACATCTGGTTAAGAATTTTGTTTTCCACAGTTTGACCAAAGATTTTGTTAAAATTACCATGAAAAATTGTAGAAGATATTCAGCAGCTTTGTGTCTTTACAAGTACTATTCGTCAACACATAAAAGAATAGATCTTCAATTAGTCATCATAAGTTTCCTGTAAATTAATTTTACAAGATTTAACCACTAAATTTATGATTATTCAAATTCACAAAAACAATTATGTCAAAACAATAATTGCAAGGCAAAATTAAATATATGTTTTTATTTTTGAGATTTTGTCCTTGTTTATGCTCCCGGTGTACAGTTCCTTTCAAAAATCTACATACTCCTTGTCTAAAGCAGGGTTTGGGTCAAATAAGCCATGAGTGAGCAGAGAAGTATGACTTCTGCTGAAGGCTTGCAACATAACCTTCAAATTAGGCCAGAAGAGCTGAAGAGAGGTATTAGAGATACAAAGGCACCAAACAAAAAAAGACTGAGGGTCACTTTCCAAATGCCCCCACCCTTGGAGTGCATGGTAAGATCGAAGTAGCAACACCAACATCTGTGCAACCTGCTATAATCCAGTGCTGGCAGGGGAAGGGGCATTCACACTTAGTAACGTGTGCAGTGAGCAGCTGGACCTGATGTTACTCCAAGATGTGTCCTTCAGGGCTGTGGAACTAAATTATGTAATCACTGACATTTATCTCTATGACGGTGCTCTTTTCCTACCTGATTAAATGCATCTAAAATAGTCCCTTAACAGAGAGTACCAAGAGGCCTCAATGACTGCTGACCAGTGGCATTAACAGTAATTATTAAGTGCCTGGAAATAATGGTGCTCAAGAACACCAGCTTACTAAGGACCCCCATCACTATGCATACTGAGCCAATAAATCAATAAAGGATGCGTTAGGATTTTCTGCTAGACCATGCTGCTAGAGAGCAAGATCTCAGGGTGTCCCTCCTTGGCCTGTTATCATCATGATCTGGTGTTAAATAAATGGAAAACGATGCAAAGCTATTAGTTGTTCACTCAACAAATCTTGACTTTATGGAAAAGTGACAAGAAGAAAGCCTTTGTTCAAAGAAAACTTCAAGTGTTTGCCTCAGCAAGGGAAACAAGATGCTTAAGTCTGATGACATCAAAATTGAACTCCTGGTTCTTCATGTACATCTCAAAAAATTTGAATATTGTAAAAAGAAAAGTGAAACTTATATAGTCCAAAAGCATGACTGTTAGGTTAATTGGTCTCTCTAGATTCTCATCAGGTGTGAGTGTGTGCGTGCGTGGTTGTTTGTCCTGTCTGTCTCTGTGTTGCCCTGTGATGGACTGGCAGCCTGTCCTGGGTGTACCCCGCCTCTCGCCTGATGACCACTGGAGATGGGCACCAGCCCCCCTCGCGACCCTGCAAGGATAAGCATGATGGAAAATGGATGGATAAATGGATTATGGATCTATTATATAGATTCAATGTACACAAAGTGAAATATTTTAAGCCTGCATTTCTTGTCATTTTGATTATAATGACTTGTGGATTGTAATCACGGTAGAAAACCTGTTAAAATGTGCAAATGGATTTAGACTGGCACCCAGGTCGAGCTTCAAGTAGAACAATGACTCTAAACATACAGCTAAAGCTACAATTGAATAATTTAAATCAAAGCATGTCCATGTCTTGGAACTGCCAACTCAAAGCCAAGACCTTAATAAGGAATTTGTGGCAAGACTTGAAAATTAACATTCACAGATGTTCTCCATTCAATCTGACTATTTTCAAAGGAAGAATAGGAAAAAATGTCTGTCTGTAGACTGGAAGAAATACACCCCAGAGGACTTTCAGCGGTGATTCCAGTGAAATATGGTTTTGCAAATCATTGAGTCAAGTTCACTGAATTCAAATCCACACCACACTTTTCATGTTTTTATTGTTAAAATATTGAGGAAACCATGTAAAAGTCGGTGTTTGTAATGTGATAAAATATAAAAAAGTATAAGTAGCATAAATACGTTTGCATACTTGTATATTTTTTGTAAACTATGACTGAAGCATAGTCCTTTGTATAGATATGAAATATGCTAATTTTTTTTCCTGCCCTTCAATCCTGTTTAGAAATCTTTCTGGTAACAGAATCAATGATCTGCCAAAGAACACCTTCAAGAAGCTCTCAAAGTCCCTCCTGAAACTGTGAGTAACTATTTACACCAAGACTAAAATGTCCTTTATTTTGTGCATATTGTAATCCTGGCAAGTCTCTGTGAAGTTCAAAGTATTAGGAATAAAGAAACTATGAGGTTCTCTAGTTTTAAGGTAGGATTCAAAGAGCTTTGCCCTGCTGGAAAGAAAAAAGGGAGAATTAAGAAGAACGGGAAAGTTTTTTTCTGTTTTGAAACTTAAGGCGATTCCACTTCTGTGTTAGAAAATCATGTGATATACAAATGTAGTTATTTCATTAGCTTGTTGAGATTTGAAGAGCTGTGTGATACAGAATAAGTAATGAGTGCAAATAGATAGTTGTTAAATGGAACATCAAAAATATTCTTCCACACTGAGTCTAATTATGTGCAAATCCTTCAAAATTAATTAAGGCATATGCACTAAAATTAATGTTGCTTTGTTTTCTCTTTTTTGGAGGTATAATATTCAAAACTGTAATGTTTTGCTTGGTTGGAGCAGGGCTAAAATGCAAACAGCAACTAGAGAAAAGCATTTTGAAAGTTTTATTAATAAAAAAAAAGAAATTTACAGGTCTTGCACAAGATAAACAGGACAAGGAGCATAAACATAGAATTGGGAACTAGAATAGAAGAATCCAGTGAGGAGACAATGAAAAACAGGAGCTGAAATACTGAGGCAGTGGTGTAAAATGACAAGGAAGTAGCTGAACTAATCAGAGGAAATGTGAAACAGCTGTGAGAGAAGGAAAGCATGGAAAATGAGGGAGGGATGCTAAATACCACAGAGAGAGCTAAACTAAGTCTCAAAAAGAATCTAAAACCAAAGGAGAAAGGCCTGGAACAAAAATAAGAGAATAAACCCAAAATATGTGGATGAAAGAACATAAGAATAAAAAGGATGAAACTCAACTCAAAGGAATGAACAAATATGGTAACACCCTTTTAACAATATTGATATAGATAACTGAATATGGCAAGACCTAAAGAACACCAATAAAACAAGGAAATAATCAAAACACAAACACCTGTGGATTGTGACAAAACTATGACTATTTACAGCAATAAAATTATATTTAAAAACTGGGACAAAACAAACATATAGATAATAAAAAAAAAACATGTTTCAGTTTTTTTCTCTGAATCTGGACATAGTCAGGTAGTGTGAAGACTTTATCTGAAAATATACAGTATTGCAGCCATTAATGCAAAACAACTGTAGGCATACTTACAAACTATAAACTAATTGCACTGCACTCTCAGATGCAGCAGACTCCAGAGTGATAAAAGAGGAGCAAAGAAAAAAAAACACAAAAGAGAGAAGAAATATATGTCAAACATTAAAAAAATAATGATGGACCTTAGCAAAATAAACCAAGCATTTCAAAACATAAATAAAACATAAAGGTAAAAATGCTTGAAAACTTTAGCAATTTAATAAATAAATAAATAAATCATGTCATTTTGACGGTGGTTTAGTCTATTTTTTTTTTTTTTTTTTTTTTTTTTTTTATTTTTAAAGAATTTAACATTTATCAATGAAATACTTTGCAATTTGAATTAAGAAGTTTCAAAATACATTTTAACTTTGTTTTTTTCTTTTTTGGGCACTCCAGTTCGCTTGGATAGAACTAACATTTTTATCCCCAGTGTACGACAGCTCTCCAGAGTATATCTTCTATTACTGCCACCTGCTGGTATATTTGTTCCTTCAAAGTGTCGCCCTCACAGGTGGTTCCACTAGAGTTTGATCCGCTCAGCTGGCTTTAGCTGGTTTTATAAATCCTGTCGTATGAGATCCTTCAGCAGCTGCCATTAAGTATGTGATCCATTTCAGTCATAAAACAACAACCTGCTGAGACCAATCTGATAGTGTGAACTCCATGTCTTTTTATAATCTCTGTGCCTGTGGAACTCATGTAGTGTGTCCCAAGCTTAAGCCATCATGCATCGCACTTCGCCCTAGAACGTGGACAACCTGAAGGAAGGATCAAAATGAGCAGCCATGTTTTTGTTGCTGCAACAGCTGAGTTTGAGGAAAACATTTTCTAAACATCTTTCATACAAACTAGTGATGAATCAGTAAAGAAAATTAAATGAAGTAAAACTAGGCTGAATTTCTCCATATTTATAAAAAATTTTTCCTTGAGAGAAAATATAGAGATAATAAAAATGTTGTTGAAGTGAATGTTCTTTTAAATGAAGTCAAAAGCCAAAATTCAAAACTCTTCCTAGTTCCATTCTCAAGGCTCCCACGTGCTTCATCTGAAATGCTGAAATCATTGACGTAGATGCGTGATGAAAATTGTGTCATTTTGTTCGCAAAGAGGCACCCGTCTCAACACCAGGCCCCGGTCGAACTAATCCGACAGACCTCTATGTGACGTGAACACAGAACGCAAAAGAATATTATAGAGGATATACTGTATCTTGATTGTTACCACTTTTCCTTCTGAATAGTGTTCAGGTTTGTTGCTCACAATAATTATATTTACTTTTATGACCAAAGTTGAGTTATATGTAAAAAAGTATGAAATAATAAAGTTTGAGGAATTCAGTCGAGAACACAACCGAAGTTGCTTAAGAGTGATGTTGTTACGAGTGGAATCCCAAACTTGGTGTTAACGCAACGATCATCCAAGAGAAATATCATGATAGCACAGTCGGCAGCTGAATATGGGTTCATAACATGAAGAATGATTTAGAAGTCAGGGAAAATATTATCTCAGAGCAGAAGTTGGGAGACTCTGTACTGTAGAAAAACCAAGATTAGAAGTTTTAATTTCTACTGCAATTCTGATCAATACTGTTACTGTGATGTACACGGGCAGCAGCACTCGCTCCTCTCCAGAGTACACAATTACATGTCACGTAGCCCTAAAAAATAACTTCAAGCTAATGCTACACATGTAGTGGATGGACAAGAAGGTAAAATAATTATTCAATAATTACAGTCAAATGCTATCTGTCAGTTGACTCATTTAGCTCAGACATAGACAAAAATAGCAGCAGCTCGAGCTATTTATCATGTGTAAACATGTAGCAGATAAGAAAACTTGTTTATTCGATTAATATCAAAATATATAGACATAAGCAGATATTAAAGCAGATTCCAAAGACAGCACTTGAAGGTCCTGCAGGCTCCAAGCTCCTCTGGCAGCACGGCCAACCTCCAGATCATCTTCATGGCTCATCTATCGCCGGCACCCTCCAGACTCTTCGTGGGTTCCACCAGCTGCATGGCCGACCTCCAGATCCTCTTTGTGGGCTCATTTGTGGTTTTATCTGAACTTAAGTCAACACACTGCACATACGCAAGGACGACAGCAGAAGACAACAAAGGAGAAGACGCACCACCAGATGAACTACTTTCACTTGAGTAGCAAGTCATCAGGTTTTTTAGCAGTAAAGACATTTTGCTGGATAGCAAAACTCATGCTGCCTGTTACACAATGCCGCAAAAACAAAATGCAAGCTCGGATAAACAGAACAAAAGACCAAATATCATCATTCGATTTGTGAGTACAAAACACAAAATTGAATTGGTAAAAGTTGTAAAAAACAAAAAACAAAAAAAACTTTAGGGCACAGATGTGTTTGTGAATGAACAGCTCACAAAGAAGAATGCAGAGATTGCTTAACAAGCGAAGATTCTGAAGAAAGAGAAAAAATACAAGCTACTAGTGGACTAGGAATTGTAAAATATTGATAAACTTAATGGTTCTCCAGAGAGGCAAAAGTCCTAACCATATAAAATGTTTCTGAGCTGGAGAATGAAAAAACATTAACTTGGTATTTATGGGTTACAGGGTTTTTTTTTGTTGTTTTGTTTTTTGTTTTTTTATTATTCGTTTGTTTTTCTGTCTTTTTAGTTCTGAACATGTTGATGGAAGTGAATAGCACATTATACAAACTTGGGTGAAAGTCCACAATTTAGGTGTTTTGATTTTAAAGATTACAAGTTTTATGGTATAGAAAGTGATATAGACCCAGAGACCAATTTCAGTTATATAACCCCTGGCAAAAATGATGGAATCACCAGCCTCAGAGGATGTTCATTCAGTTGTTTAGCTGAAAGAAAGCAGATCACAGACGTGACACAAAACTGCAATCATTTTAAGTGGCAACATTGTAGCTTTAAGAAACACTGAAAGAAATCAAGAAAAAACATTGTGGTAGTAACAGACTTGTGTTTAGCTCAAGCAGAGGGAAAGAGGGAAGGAATCAGCCTGTAAATTGTTATTCCCAAAACTAACACCTGCATCAGATTAGATCTGCTTCTTAGTCTGCAGTTAAAAAGGAATGATCTCACCGTGGAGAGCTGTTGCACCAAGTGGACTGACATGAATCATGACACCAACTTCAGAGGTGTTAGTTGAAACAAATGAGAGGATTATCAAGCTTCTTAAAGACGGTAAATCATCATGCAGTGTTGCAAAAGATGTTGGTCATTCACAGTGAGCTCTGTCCAAAATCTGGACCAAGTACAAACAGCATGGGAAGGTTGTTACAGGGAAGCACACTGGTAGACCAAGGAAGACATAAAAAGACAAAAAACTGAAAGCAATATGTATTAAAAATAGAAAATGCACAACAAAACAAATAAGGAACAAATGGCAGGAGACTGGAGTCAGTGTTTGTGACCAAACTGTCAGCACCTAAAGGAAATGGGATTTACAAACAGAAAAGCTAAATGTAAGCCATTCACATCTAAACAGAAAAAACAAGGTTAGAGTGAGCTAAGGAAAAGCAGTTGTGGCCTGTGGATGACTGGATGAAAGTCATATTCAGTGATGAATTGCAAATCTACACTGGGCAGGTGATGATGTTGGAACTCTGGTGCCATTCCAATGAGATTTATGAAGACAACTGCCTGAAGAAAACATGCAAATTTCCAAAGTCATTGATGATATTGGGCTGCATGTCATGTAAAGGCACGGGGGAGATGCCTGTCATTACATCTTCAACAAATGCACAAGTTTGCGTTGACATTGTGGAGACGTTTCTTATCCCATCAATTGAAAGGATGTTTGGGGATGATGAAATCATTTTTCAAGATGATAATGCATCTTGCCATAAAGCAAAAACCGTGAAAACATTCTTTGAAGAAGGACACATAAGGTCAATGTCTTGGCCTGCAAACAGTCTGGATCTCAATTCCATTGAAAATCTGTGGTGGAAGTTGAAGAAAATGGTCCATGACAACGCCCCACCCAGCAAAGCTGGTCTGGCAACAGCAGAGAAAGTCTGAGCCAGATTGATGAAGACTACTGTTTGATACTCATTAAGTCCATGCTTCAAAGACTGCAAGCTGTTAAAAAAGCCAGAGGTGTTTCAACAAGTACTAGTGGTGTGCTGAAGTGCTCTTTTATTTGTTTCTTTTGTCATGGTTCCATAATTTTTTTCCTCCGCTTAAGCTAAACAAGTGACTGTTACTACCAAAATGTTTTTTCTTGATTTTTTTTAGTGTTTCTTAAAGCTACAATGTTGCCACTTAAAATGACTATAGTTTTGTGTCATGTCTGTGATCTGCTTTCTTTCAAGTAAACAACTGAATGAATATCCTCCGAGACTGGTGATTCCATAATATTTGCTAGGGGTTGTAATACTAAACAGCATTGTGAATATTATTCTGAAAATAGTATCAATGTGGGGTTTGGAGGCTTTTCATTAATTCACTTAAATAGTAGGAGCATTAAAGTAATTTCCCTTAAATAAAGAAAACCGTCTACAAACATTTGATGAGAAATTTAGTGTGGTAGCAATCTCAGAAACCTGGATTACTGCAGGAAGTGAGCTATTGGATAGTCTAGATGGATATCAAATGTTTGGTCAGAATAGGTTCAACAAGAGGGAAGGTGGCGTTCCACTTTGTTAGGTCGGGACTGAAATGTAAGGTTATTGCTAAAATAAAATTTTCAGTTGATAACTTAATGGAATGTTAAAATTAAATTAAAATTAAAATTGAGGGTAATACATCTGGGCAATTAGTTGTCTTTATCAAACTCCTGGCTCATGCATAGATGAGTTTAGTAAGAAAATACTAGAAATGTATGAGAAAAGTATAAATAAAAGTTTACTTTTATTTGTGGAGATTTAAACATTGGCTTGTTAAAATGGTATCAAAACAAATTAATTTGTCAACATGATGTTTGGTTTATGTTTCTATTCATTAATATTAAGACCTACTTGAATAACTAAAGATAGTGCTTCTTTGATGAATAATATTTTTATAAATAAGTTCAATGTGAAAACAAAAATTGGCTTGTTGATAACTGATATTACTGATCATTTGCCGGTGATTACGCAACACCTGAGTCATCTCGTGTCCCTTATAACTGATTGATACATTTTATACATTTTCAATCAAAACATAATTTAAATGATAAAGACTAACTTTGTCGATCACATTACTTCCCAATTATTGATATAATTTGTTCTACATCATTCATTATTGATATTTATAACATTCAGTTACCCACAGATATCAAAAATAATCTTCTATTGACTGCTTACAATTTAACTGGTCAATTATACAATCCATACAGCTTTGATCAACTTTCTATCATTATAGGTTCAGACATAACAAAGCAGCTGAATACCTACCCATTAACTGCCTTGAAATATTATCTTACTGTTAGTTTTTTTATTAAGATGGGGGAACATGTTGAATCTCAGGTATTTCAACACAGTAGAGATCTTTCATTACTGTAGGCTGCTAAGTCTATGAACAGGGTAGGCAAATATAAGCCTTTGCTTCAGCCTATTCCTTTTCTGGTAAATTATTGATTTGTAAAATGGTGTTTTCCTTTTTGTAATGTAAATTTACCAAAATAAAGCTAATCTGTTTGCCTTAGTCTATTATTCTTTGATTAGATCAGCCGTGTTTCTGTTTTACTTTCGTTCAGTCCTTTCTTAGTTATTCTAGTTTTATTATATTTATTTACTCCTTGCTACTAGTTATTCTGTTACTGTTAGATTAATTTTCCTAGTTCCCCTGTTTACTCTCCCTCGTCCACTGCTGCCATTCTTTCTCTCTCCTCACTCTGCCTTCTGCTCTCTCCCCTCACACCTCCAATCTGTTAGCCAAACAGCCCCAGTCTATTGTTCCAGCATTCACCTTCACAGTATTTAAACTCCTCTCCTGCTCTCACTCCTTGCTGATTCCTCCTGTTACTTCCCTGATATACCCCGCTGTCTCTTTGGACTTGGTTCTTGTCTTTGTTCTGCTCTGGCTACCTGTGTTCCCTGTGGTTTTTGTAAGTTTTTGTTAACCAGTTTTTATTAAATATTCTCCAATCTGCTCGATGCCTCTGCATTTGGGTCCAACTTCACCACACACACCATGACAATAAGGTAAACTATAACATAAATATAAGTATAAAACTAACTATAAAATCTAAGCTTTTGGCCTCCGGCTGTCTATTGCCTCACCTGGGTCCTCATCAGCCACAGTTTATTCAAGCAATTGGTAATGTTATCATGTAAAGGTCTGTGTAAATAATATTCTACAGCCATAACAACAAAAACATTTTGAAGTGGGAAAAATAAAACAATGCTTACCTTGCTTAAGCTGCTGCGAGCAGGACAAATATTAAGTAAAAAAATGTAGAAATAGAAGACACTTTGTCACCTGCATCACACCACACTCATCACACCTGCAGTTGCCTCAGTGGTCTGGCTGCTTACTCCTTGACATAAACTGTGCTGTCTTCCCCATCTTTGGTTGTCTCTTCTTTTAAATCAAGATTCCAGTCGATTCATAATCTCAGTCCAGAGACACTGTGCTTGCTGGGTAAGAAGATGTCTGTCTTCTTAACTTGGTAACTTTCATGGAGATCAACCACGTTTCGAGGAAAGATCTTTGTAGCAGAAGTGCTCACTGCATAGATTTTCTTGGTTGCCAATATATACTTTTAAAAATCCATACTGCCTGTCTTTATTTACTTTAAACATGTCAGAAATGAAAAATATATCTTGAAGTATGGTTAGTTAGCAAATAGCTCACAGATGGTGTTTCTGTCCAAAGAAAGCTGTCCTAGCACAAATATTTAAATATACAAAAAAAAAAAAAAAAAAAAAAAAAAAAATTTTATTATTGATCAGAAGCTATTTTTTAGATCGGATTTTAGGTTATTAACTAAGTCCTCAAAAAGTCAGAGAAATTAATTATTTTATTGAAACAAGAGTCTCACAACTAAAGTCAGTGATATGGGATAATATTACAACAGAACTAAGGAACACAGAATTTTAAGAGATTTTAGTTGTTGTATAGCCTGGTAAAAACCAGCCCCTTGTTCTACACTTGCTTTGTACAAAGGGTCTGGCCCCTTGGCTATTGAGAAACGATTGCTTCCTGGCAGCGTGGACTCTTTTGAGGTTTTAGATTTTATTCAATCGCTAATATGTTAGCTAATATGTTCCGTGACGTATGTAATGCAGCAGTTCAACACTATGAAGCTTACCGGAAATTGCCTGTACTGTAAACAACCATCCTCCACTGTGAAGTGTCGGGCCGAACGAGGCGGCTGGCTGACAGGGACTGAACGGCTTCGCTCACTACCTCCACTGCCATTGTTAAAACTACAGGCTGTGTACAATTCTAAAACAGCACAGAAAATTGAAGTTGTCATTCACATCTTCTCCTTCTGTTTGCTGATTGGCACAAATCAGTTGAAATCGGTTGAAATTCTACCAGAAGAGTTCAAGTCAATGGGAGAAAGCCCAGACTAAGCTGTAAGCAAGATTTGATCAAGCTGAATACCGCAGGAAGGCAATGGCCAGGCTAGTTATTGTAGATCAATCCAGCCTGTTCAGTGAAGAGCAAATCTTGGGATTTTGGTCCCTATTAAATAACTTGTGAGTAAAGTGTAGACTCTAAGGACAATTAAACAAAGAAGCCGGAGATTTTCTGTTAATCAGGCATTTATTACATTTTTAAGAGAACCCACACTGAGTTTGCAATTAATCCTCAAGTATTTCTTTCTGTAGAAATATATCCTACAATCCCATTCTCCGCATTCATCCGAGCCACTTCAACCACCTGACACAACTTCAGTCTCTGTGAGTATAAGAACACACTTACATTTGTGTTTCTTTAATTTTTGTCACATATTGCACTCCACAGTCTATGAAAACAGAATTGCCTACCATCATACATTAAAAGCTAATATACTATGATTAACTAAATCTAAAACCTTTGTTAGAACCTTCAAGCAGCTATTTAAAGTATTGAGGATAATTTTGAATATTTATCACATTGCAGAAATATTTTTATTATTATGACATTTATATGGATGCACACGCCCCAACAGCATGCCTCTGGCTCTCTGACCAGTGGTTATATTTTGTGTTTTTATTCAGGGCTCTGGAAGGTATTGAGATCCCAGATATTCAGACTAAAATGTTTCTTCCCATGAAGAACCTATCCCACATGTATGTAAGATCGTGATTGTCAGCACTAAATAAGCTGTATTTCTTTTCATTTTTATAAGCAGTCATTGTTTTTCTCCTTGTTTTCATCTGCTGCCATCCATTCTTTTTGTTCGTTTTGCCAGCTACTTTAAGAAATTCCAGTACTGCTCCTATGCTCCTCATGTGAGATCCTGCAAGCCCAACACAGATGGCATCTCTTCGTTCGAGGACCTGCTGGCAAACATGGTGCTCCGGGTGTCTGTTTGGGTCATGGCTTTCATTACCTGCTTTGGTAATCTCTTAGTCATAGGCATGAGATCACTGATCCGTGCAGAGAACAACCTGCATGCTGCCTGCATCAAAGTCCTCTGCTGTAAGTATCTGCACATCCTACACAGTGTTTTTGATAAGGAAAAGATTTGCCGTTTTTAAAAGTGTACCATTCTATGAGTGTATTGTATTTTACGCTGTTGTGGCTTAAGGTTTTGGCAGTGGCACAAATGTGTTTTTCAGATTCTTTCACATTTCTATGGTATACTTGCAAGCAATAAAAAGGAAAAAAAGCGCTTTTGCAAAACTGAACACATGAAGTTCACACAGTGATCACATGTATTTAGGTGTGTCACCATATGAAATGTAGTTGTTAGGTGTTCGTCAGGTTGTGAATTCATGTCCACCTTCAACGCTATTCATATCGATGTTTTTTCCATCCCTAATTTTCCTTCTGCAGAAGGAACTGAGAAGAAAAATTAGAGATGGAAAAAACATCTACAGGAAGAAGATGGAGGATCAGTTGCAGCAGAATAACATCAGTGGGGTTTGGAGAAGTTTGAAGTCAGTTTCAGGCCACAAACCAAACCCTCAGGTTGCAGGAGACTGAGGATGGGTGAACGACTTGAACCTGTTCTTTAACTGGTTTGACCAGTCACCCACACCTCCCCCAGCCCAGTCTACCCTGCTGTTACTGCCCTCATCTGTAACAACTGCCAGCTCTTCTTCTCAGGACTTCATACCTCTCAGCTCAAAGCCATCATCCACCCCCTTCACTTCAGAGGAAACCATCCCACAGCTCCCACCTCCACGTTGTCCCTTTCAACACTTCAGGTGAGGAACGATCAAGGTGCGAAAGGCTGCAGGTCCAGATGGCATCAGCTCCAGGCTCCTGAGGTGCTACGCAGATCAACTGTGTGGCATCATGGGATACATGTTCAACCTGAGCCTGAAGCTGGGGAACTACCACAGCTGTGGAAGACCTCCTGTGTGGTACTGGTATCAAAGACCAAACATCCAACGGACCTCAGCAGCTACAGGCCAGTAGCCCTGACATCGCATCTGATGAAGACTCTCAAGAGGCTGGTCCTCAACCATCTACGCCCCCTGGTGATGTCTTCATTGGATGTACTACAGTTTGCCTACCAGCCTGGCACTGGGGTGGATGACGCTCTCATCTACCTTCTGCACTGAGCTCTTACCCACCTGGAGAAACCTGGAAGCACTGTGAGAATCATGTTCTTTGATCTCTCCAGTGGATGGTGTTCTTTTAACATCATCCACCCAGACCTTCTGAGGGAGAAGCTGGAGCTGCCAGGAGTGGACCGCCATATGTCTCAGTGGATACTGGACTACCTCACTGGCCGCCCACAGTATATGAGGACACAGGGCTATGTCTCCAACAGGCTGGACTGCAGTATGGGGGTCCCTCAGGGAACGGTGCTGGAACCATTCCTCTTCACCCTCTACACTGCAGACTTCTCCATGAACTCCCGACGCTGCCATCTGCAAAAGTTCTCTAATGACTCTGCCATAGTCGGCCTCATCACAGGTGAGGACGACTCAGAGTACAGACAGTGGACTCAGAACTTTGTGGACTGATGATGCGCTAACACTGATGCGCTTTACAGGAAGGGTCAGAGCAGACTCTACCTGCTGAGGAGGCTGAGGTCTTTTGGAGTGCAGGGAGCGCTGCTGAAGACCTTCTTTGACTCTATAGTGGCATCAGCCATCTTCTATGGTGTTGTCTGTTGGAGCAGCAGCTTATCTACAGCTTAATGTTTTCACAGATTATCTGTCTCATACCATTCTATCACAACATGGTGACATTTTAAACAAGTATGTAAAAACTGTTTTTTGTAAAAGTTACGTACTGCAGCTTTAACAAAATACATCAATTGTGTCACCTAAGCTTCTATTAATTGATCTTATTCTTAAAAACTAACTATGCTCTTAAAATGTGATGGTAAAGTAACCTTGTTCCTAAACCAGTACAATTCACATCTACATCTACAGTGCATCTCATTTATTTTTTGCAAAAAAATAGAGAGCAAAATGGCAAGTTACTAAAAGCTGTTCTGGAGAACTATTTATCTGTTAGGGAGGATGAATGACAGAGAATACTCAAAAGAGAGTTTAATATAATTTTGACAATAAATAATATATTCAGTAAAGCCTTATGTGAAATGAGGCACCAGGCAGAGTGAAGTTGCACTATTTCTTTATTTTGTTGTACCCTGCATATGACACTGCAGTAATCAAGCTTGGGAGGAAAATGTAATGGGAACAGAGCTGAGGGACAATCAGTCCTAGCTCTCTCAAGCTCTGCACCCGCAGCAGCGCATTCAAAATAATTTGTGAGGTAGAGAGAAGAGTATGAGCTGCTCAATGTGTGAGACGCATACGGCTCACTAATAAATAACACTGTGCACAAATTAGTTTTAATAATTGCAACATCTTTTGGAAATACACTTAAAGAGAGATTTTTTTAAGTATCTGTACCAGCAGTTTTTTAATCTGTGGCAGCAATTCAAGCTTTTATGATATTCGGTTTTTTTATGTAGATATTTTATAAGAACAATGAATCAGATTTATAAGTGACGTTAAAATACTCAACAAGATGTTGATGAGACTAAACAAGCGGTAATTATAAAAAAATCCCAGTAATCCTAGGAATATGCATTTTTATGATGTCTGTTAGTTTAATTTCTTTTCTTAGTTCTTTAAAGTACTTGGTTTTGTTGCTTTGTTATTCTGTTTTTATTTTTTATAAGTTGTGTTATAATGAGATCCTATCTGTAAAGATGTCTGAGGAAAAAGGATCTTTAAAGCTCCCCATGATAACTATGAGTATATTTAAATGGTAAATGGTTTGCTTTTTTATTGGAAGACCCTATTAATTGGAAAGCTATGATTGTATCCTGATTAAGGAAGACAATATTGTCTGAAACATTTTTTAAAATATGTCACTGTGCTCTTACAGTACCTTGCAAGCACCATAATTGTGAAGTAAAATGAAGATGATGCATGATTTTAAAAGGTTTGTGTAAATTAAAAAAAAAAAAATCTAAATACTGAGATGAAAAAACTTTGTGGAACCACTTTTTGATGCAATTAAAGTTGTATGTTTTTGGGGCATCATTTAAACACTTAAAATTTCCCATTAATTTCTGGGAAATTGTTCAAGCTCAGACACAAATATTAGCGTTTTTGAACTTCAAATGTTAAGTCTTACTACAGTATCTCACTTGAATTTAGGTCTGGGCTTTGACTGGGCCATTCTAGCACAAGAATATGTTTTAATCTGGACCATTTTATTGTAGCTCTGGTCCCATGTTTGTCCTGCTTGAAGGTGAACATCTTCCCCTCTCCTAACTCTTCTGCTGCATCTTAACAGGTTTTCTTCCAGGACTGTCCTCTATAAAGCTTCACTTCACTTCCCATCCATTCTTACCAGCTTCCCTGTCCATGCTGACGAAAAGCTTCCACACAGCATAATGCTGCCACCACCATGTGTCATTTTGGGGATGGCTGAGTAATATGCAGTGTTAGTTTGCCTCCACATATTGTGTGTTGCTTGCAGGCCAGAATGTTCGGTTTCGGTCTCATCCAACCAGAGTGTCTCTGTTGCCAGTGTGGCAAACAGACTACTTAAGCCTTTCTTTTAACACTGGCTTTTTTCCATTCTTCCATAAAGTCCAGGTTTGTGGAATGTACAGCTAATAATTGTGTTAATAAAACCTTCTCCCACCTTAGCTACAGATCACTGCAGCTCCTCAGGTGCTTTTCTAAATAATGCTCTTCTTGCCAAGTCTGTCAGTTTAGGTGAACAGCAATGTTTTGGGCTCGATGTTTGGGGGGGTTGGGGTGGTCAAACATTGCTCTCTTTATGAGATCTTCAGAGCTTGTGATGATGCTTCTAACCTAACTCTGTTCTCAGCATCTCCACAACTTTATCCCTGACTTGTCTGCTGTCTTCCTTCATCTTCATGCTGCTCTTCATTCTCTAATCTGCGCTAACAAACCTTTGAGACCTTTACAGAACAGCTGGATTTGAGATCAAATTACAATTTGTTCATTAGGTGACTTTGAAGACGGTTGAGTACATAGGTTTTTATTTAGGGGTCTCAGACTAAGGGGTAATGAAAATAAATGCACATAACACTTTTCAGATTTGTACATTCAAATATTTTATTAATCATGTATCATGTTTCTTACCCTTTACAATTATGCTCTGCTTTGTGTTGGTCAATTAGATGAAATCCTAATAAAATACATTGCTTTTGGTTGTAATGAGGCAAAATGTGAAAAGATTTATGATATATGAAGA
The DNA here is from genome assembly GCA_014839685.1 of Anableps anableps. Lineage (NCBI taxonomy): Eukaryota > Metazoa > Chordata > Actinopteri > Cyprinodontiformes > Anablepidae > Anableps > Anableps anableps. Next base: position 19,427,484 of record CM026078.1, on the reverse strand, counting down.
CTTTAGCAATGCACTGTGTAAGATAATAGTATAGAATGTTCTTTAAGGCAAATGAACCAAATCACAGTTGGGGAATATACCAAGTTAGTAACTCTAAGCAACACTTTACAAGTTTAACCAGAAGGTAGGAAAAATGTTTCTTCCTCCGTTAGGCCCAGCTTTGTCCCATTGTTTTGTGTTTAAAGTTCTGAGTGACACACATACACTCACAGCGGTCACACAAAACAGGCAAAAAGGCAATTTTTAACAGCCAACAGTAGGACTTAAAGCTGCAAAGCTGAACAAGAGAATAGTTCCAAAAGCTTTTGAAAGTAGTCAACAAGTCAGCTGTGGAAAGTAGGAAAATTTTGTCTTCAAGGCATCTTGAAAAGAGAAAAACTTGTTCAGGCAAGCAAATAATTGACTTTAAAAATTAGAACATAAGTGCTTGGTTGTTGTTTTTTTTTTAAGTTAACAGAACCTCGAGGAGTCAATTATCTTTCTTCCTTGTTTAGTTGAGAGGTTTTAGTAACTTTTTTAAAGTCTCCGGTTTTTTTTTATTTTTCTGTGAAAAAGAAAGTCAAACTGTGTTGTTTACTGCAAGTGTTTTGATGACAGCTTGATATTAAAAGAAAAACAAGGCAAATAGCTAAAATAATTTGGTATTTACTGCTATCATATTTTAGACATACAGTATTTCCTTAATTGATCACAAGTGGCAGATATTTGTGCCATGAAAATCTTATATTTTCATATCAACACACACAAGAGTTTGATTTTTATTGTCACTAATTACTTTTGGATTAAATATACAGCATTGTTTAAAGATTCCAGCTGCATTACCGGAATGCATTTCAACACAGAAGAAAGTCACCTTCTAACAAAAGATTTAACCCTCCTCTTGCCTTCAGGTCATAATGACACGAAACAGGGTTTAAAGCTGAGGAAAAAAACCCCAAATGATTTTTTTTTCAACTTGAAATTTGATGACTTTATCTATATTGACCCCTGCATCGGAAAAAAGTCAAATGTTACCTTTTTCATATTCCAATGTAAGCTGTACAAAAAAAGGTTACAAATATTGTCTTTGGGTCATTTTTACCCGAAGAGGGGTTTTTTTTCAGCGTATATACAAAGTGCCAAGGGGGTGGCACTTTAGTTGAGGGTGTCTCGAAATGCAGTAGCATATAGAATCTCATGATCGAAATGTAACAATATTGCCACCTGGTCAGTGTGTGTGGGTTTTTACCATCCTACAGAGGGCAAAATAAGTGGGAAAGCAGCACAGGTTGCAATAAACAGTGTCACAGAAATGAGTTGTATCTCCTCAATAAATGCAGTCTTTCTGGCATGTGAAGAGGGAAAATTCAGGCATTCACTCAATTTGTGGTTGATGGAAAGTTGTTCTTTCAGGAAAAATATAAAAATCTTGTTTAAAATTCATTAAAGCTATTTATATTGAGGGTTTAGTGAAGCCTAGTCATTATGGCCCAGAGGACACGCGGTGTATACAGCATACAAGGATCGAAGGAGGGTTAACACATCAGTAGGAGTCTGCTTATTAAAGTGACTGGTGCTTCAAAGATGGGAGATTGGTAATTATGTGGGAACGTGTGTGAAGAGGGGTTTTTTTTCAGCGTAGTCCATTAAAATTCCTTTTGACTGCCTTTAAAGTCTTTCAGTATTCTTTTGTTTTCATGTTCAAAGTTCATTTGTATAACTTTACCACTCACTCAGTCAATCACTTTTTCAGTCGGCCTGTGCCTTTTTCCCCTCTTTTCTTCTTTTATCCCTCAAGAATTTGCTCATAAATTCAGGCTTTACCTTCTGCTTCTTGTGCATCACTTTACTTTTATACATAGGCACAGCTGAAACCATTTATCCATATTGTATTAAAAGAAGCCCAAGCTTTATTTCTGACTGTAGATATAAAATCATACTAAACCATTTCTGTTTTAGGTCAGTTCGGTTTATCAAAACTATTTCTATTTGCTTAGTGCCTTGAATAATAAAAGCGCGATTTTTAAAAAAAATTGTTTTTATTTGTTTCAAAATCAGAAGTTTACTTAGATTTTGTAAGAACTGCCTTTAAAACTGCATGACTTGAGTCAAATGTTTTGGGCATCCTTCCCCAAGCTTCTCACAATAGTTTACATTTTTTGCCCATTCCTCTTGACAGAACTGTTGTAAGTAGGGTAGGTTTGTAGACCATCTTGCTCATACTCATGCGTTTGGTATCCCTAAGCATACAAGCTTTTCTCATTTTCCTCTAAATATAACAGTTTTTCATTGTGTCCAAACCTTTTAATTTTTGATCTTTGTCCCTAAGTGAATGTGCAAACTGTAATCTGTATTTTATATTGCTTTTGAAGTAATGGCTTCTTCCTCACTGGCTTTTCAGACCATTTCAGTCTAGTTTCACTGTGAATAATGACCCCCTCTCACCAGCTTCAACCAGCATCTTTAGAACCTTTTTTGCTTTTCTCTGCAGTCCATGTGCACATTTTAGAACCAACACACTTTCACCTCTTGAACACAGTACCTCACTTCTCCCTGTGTGGTAAGATGGTTGGACATTCCCCATGCTGTTTTAACTTGCATATAACTGAACAAATGAACATGGATGAACCAGGATTGTGGAGATCCACGATTCTTTCTTCGGCTGTTAATGCCATGACCTCATCAAAAACATACCGGGAGTGTTGCTTTGATACATTTGTGCATGCTTGAAAAATCCTTGAATCTCCCATGGCAGCCATTCAGGGGTGCCGAAACGCTTGTTCATACAAAGCGCCGTCTATTTACCCAAAGCTCCTGCTTGGACCTGCATTCCACAGCCAAGATTGTGAATCTTCTTGAGACACTTTTTTTGTTTTGTTCTGCTGGAACCAATCAGGCAAACAGACATATTTCACAAACCTATCCTGGATTGTTTCCCTGAAAATCAACTCATGTTGTATGTGTGTGTCCTATCGTTTAGGTGCAGACTGCCTGATGGGGGTATACCTGTTTTTCGTCGGAGTGTTTGATGTGAAGTTCCGGGGACAGTACAATCGAAATGCCCTGCTATGGATGGAGAGTGTGGAGTGTCGCACCATTGGCTTTCTAGCCATGCTCTCTTCAGAGGTGCTTTAACACACTTTATATATCATTCTGATCAACAACTTATTTAATATAAAAAAATTTGGCTGCTTGAATTTCTTGCGGATTTCCTCTAATTCAAACACAATGAAAAGTCATATTTAGATGCTCTATTTCTAAATCTACCCCACTAATATTTAGAAAGATATGCCTGGCGAAATTTCAGGGAAACTGCTTGCTTTTTGTAACTATCAACAAGCTTTGGCATTACTGTATTTGCATATTTGACCACTTAGCAGAATTGGTAGAGCTCATTTTAATTCATTTGTTTGCTGCTATGGACCAAGCTTTCAGACACAGTTAATACATTTTTAATAGGTTTTAGGTCAGGGCCATTCCATAAACTTAATTTGTTTGTTTATTGTTCAGTTGTTTATTGTTCTGTTGGAACACCCAACTGGGTCCAAGTTTCAACCATTTTACCCAAATTGCCACCATCAGACAAGAGGACAAGAAGAAGATGGTGCAATGTTAAAGACTAACCTAGGAACAAGGCTCTAGCCAGTCATGAGATTGAAATTACTGGAACACCTTGGGCTGCCCGCTCTCCTGGATCATCTTGGGCCCCCCACCAAATGTGGGGCCTACTGTCCTCTGTCACACTCCCCTCTGGTGGCGAGTGCCTCTCCCCACCAGTGCGTTGGTGGCTCTCAGTGTCTGGGGCTGGGTGCTTGGGTATGTGCCAGTTCACCCTGGTGTCTGCTTGGTGTGGGGGTGGTGTGCCCTTGGGGCTCAGGTCTCTGTGTCCATGGTCCTCTGGGGATTGTGCATTGTGGATGCTGCAGGGTTCCCCCGGTGCTTTCCTCTGCTCCTCTCTTGGCTGGGGCAGGGGAGGGGAAGTCTCTGTGGACCTCTGGGTGTCTGTAGCTCCAGTCCTCCTCATGTCTGCCTCAGCTCCTGCAGGACAGGTCTGTGGGTCCCCACACCCGCTATTGAATATTCTTATGGAGAAACCTTATATACACAAGCACACACACACCCACATCCACAGGTGTTTAGATTCTGGTGTTTTTCAGATACACTCTGTGTGGCGCTACGGTTGCCACTAAATACATCTTGTATTAACTTGTACCATGTATTTTTCAGCAAAGTTATAATTGTTTTATTATATATACATATATTGTTTGTTGTTGTGGTTTCTCGGTTTTGCTTTGTTTTTTCTCTTTCTGCAGGTCTAGAGGCAGACTTCTAGGGTGTTGACTTGTGTTCTCTCTATGCTTCTTTCTCTCTTCCTATCTCCTTCTTTTCCTTTAAAACCTTTTCCCCACCTTTCTTTCTTTCATTTTCTTTTCTATGTCCACTATATTTGAAATAAACCCAAAGCAATTTCTAATAGTTTCATATATATATATATATATATATATATATATATATATATATATATATATATATATATATATATATATATATATATATATATATATATATGTATCAATTGGAGCATCATGGTGATACTGGAGCACAACTTTGGATCCCTTCCAGTTTCTTGGAACCACACTTTCTCGAGACATGACCTGGTCCTTGCACATTGACACTGTTCAAAAACAGGCCGAACAGAGATTGTAATTCCTGTTACAACCTACCAAATGAGTTGCTGGTCATCATTTACATAGCCATTTTCCAATCTGTCCTGTGTATATCCATCACCCTGTGGTTTGGCTCATTCACAGAACAGGATAGGTCCAAACTTTAATGAACAATTAGGTGTTCAGAGAGGATCATCAGGGCTGACCTTCAAAAACCAGATGGCACAGAGACAGTGTCTTGCTCCAGGTTGTTGAACACAATGAACACCTTACAGTCAGAGTTACTCTGGGGTGAAACAAAATAAGCATATTCCCACTACCACAACCTGCCTTTGTTTTTTTCTTTTCTTTATAAAAAATTGGTTTTGCATACACATCCAAGACTAGAAAACAGTGCAGTTTATATGAATTCTTATCAGTTCTGTAAAGAAACTAATATCACACTGGGATTATACCAGAAGCTTGGTGATGGTATCAGAAAGCCTATAGTTTCTCATCAACCTTCTTCAGGACATCTATCCAAATTTTTGGAGTGTATATATATGTATATTATTTGTACTTGTACGTGTACTTTTTACCCTGTGTTAACTTGAGAAAATCCACAATATTTTCTAACCTGTGGATCACATTCTCGATTTTAAAAGTATTCTGTAAAAAGAATGGTTCAAATTAATCAATAAAATCCCAAAGCTATCCAACATTTATGTCCATGATGTGTGTATGTAAACTAGACATCCATGTACAATCCACTAGTGACCATGTAAATAGGCATCTATTCGCACTAATATGTATTTTGGTTCTGCAAATAATCAACCTGTGTTCAGTGAGAGTGAGGAATTGTTTTTATATGCTATCAATAAGAGAAAAAATAATACAAAACAGACTTTGAAATATTAAAAACATTAATGCACTGTATGTTCACCGTTGTTATTCCCTCTTTTCATAGTGGTTATTTTCTTCAAGGTATCTGTTCTCCTCCTGACATACCTGACTCTGGAGAAGTTCCTGGTTATTGTGTTCCCTTTCAGCAATTTGCGCCCAGGAAAACTTCAGACAGGGGTGAGTTACCTCACCTCTCTCTGTTCAGAATTTGAATGTTTTTATTTGTGTTTTTTTGCATTTGTCCTGTATTGATTCTCTCCTATTCAAATTCGGCAGCCTTGTTATGTAGAATCCAGCGCAGTGCAGTCACTTTTCCATTAGGAAATACTGCGTAAAAGAATGTGGACACATTTATTATATCAGTAAATCCAAAAACAAATGAGTTGGTTCATGCAAGCAAAGTTTTTTGACAGTACTGAATGCACAAACTGCCTATATCTTAGTTATTTGTAGAGAACATTATAAAAACACAAACTGTAAATATAAATTATACAAAACAAAATGATTTTTTTTAAATCAAACATGCAAAACATAAAATTGTTACTTCCTCTAAGAGCAGCTAGGAGAAAACACATTAGCTGAGATGTCAGGAAGGAGAAGAAGAAAAGGACAAAAAATAGTTTCCAGCTGCTTGTCTTTGTTCCGAAAGTAACAAGAGACGCTGAGGTCCTGTTTGAAGATATGCAGACCAAATGAGGTTTCCAAGCCGACACCTGTTTTATTGCTGACAGCAAATCCCATAAAAGGTTTTTAACAATCTGTCATCAGTCTGTGTACAATTCTGTGTTTATTTTACCAAAGTTAATAAGTGTAATATCAGTTTGCAGCTGTATAAAAGCCAGATGAACAGACTTGTTCCTCTCAAACACTATGAATAGTTTAAAAGTCAGCAAATGTTGCATTAGAGGAAATGAAACAGCTTTTACTATTTATTTCTAGCTGCCAGGGGTCCAGGTGTGTACAGCTAATATTTCTTAAGTTTTATTTTATTTAGTAGAATAGTTATGCACTGCCCCATCCAAAAACAACTCACACATTTTAATATTTTATTGCACCACCTTTAGCTTTGATTATGGCATGCATTCGCGGTTTTGCCAAGCTTCTTCAATGTCACAGCATTAATTTCCATCTTTCAAGTTCCATTCATTTTTTTCCCCCAAGACTTGACAAGATGATTAGAGAGTCGGACCACTGCCCAAGTTTCTCTTCAGCATATCCTAAAGATTCTCAATGGGGTTAAAGTCTGGATTCTGGGGTGGCCAATCCATGCATGATAGTGACGTCTCATGGTCCTTGAAGCACTCTTGCCCAATTTGAGCCAGATAAATCCTAGCATTGTCATCTTGGAATTACCCTTCATCAGAGAAGAAACAAATTACTCATGGAATAGCTTCCTCACTCACTATCCTTAAGTAGTCAGCTGACCTCATTATTTGGACACATAACATTGCTAAACCTAGACCTGACCAACTGCAGCAACCCAGGGTCATAGCACTACCTCCACAGGCATGTGTTAAGGCACTCGGTATGACAAATTCATTAGTGCCCTCTTCTTACTGTGATGCAGCAAAAACTCTTGGTAATTGGGTAACTCTATTCTCATTTTACCTCAGTAACTCGGCATATATATGAAGCCCTGCAAGACTCAGGTTTTTGTTTTTTCCATCACAGATGCATGCTAAGTGTGTGGTAGCTTTCTGAGTATAGTCTTTGCTTAATGACCCGGTTCTGAAACCAAAGGGAAGAACCTTCAGAAATCCTAACCCTCGATCAACCGAGATCTGCTGTCTTATCTTAAAATGACCTTCATGTCTGACAGGAACAATGCTTTCCTCTGTGTCCAGATATGTCTCAGAAGAGTAAGACACAGCTTCAAAGGAACATATCTGCCAGTTCTGTGAGCAACAGAAATAACAGTTAGACCCAAATCGGCATTCTCTTCTTGTCCTGGATGGATTCTGATGTCAATACGAGCAGATTTACTCCTGGTTCATAATCTCAGAACTTGATTTTCTCTTTCTCCTATTTTCCCATTCTAGTCTTCCCTCTTAGAATTAAATGGGTCATTTTAGTGTGAATCAGACCAAAAAACCTTCATCTTGACACCTGAGAGTCAAACAGATTCTGAACTTTTAGGTGTTTCATCAACTTTAATTTTCATAAAAAGATTTCATGTCTTTGCTTTCAAAACTTTTAATACTTGAGTTTAAATTTTTGACTTGAAAGCAGGATTTAATCTCTTTGCTCTAAAAACTTGTTATGCGCTCGCAAACCTCTGCTCGCTTGCGAATTTGTTCCGCTCGCTCTCGCGGGTCAAGGGGTACCGTCGCCTAGCAACCGTTCCAGCCAATAGAATGACAGTGTTCCTCTGGGTGCGCTTGATACTTGCTAGTGGGTGTGCTTGTGTGCTTGTGTGGGTGGATACCCAGCACACTGATCGGAAGCGGTACTTCTATCCAAGTCACCCTGCAAAATGGATCGGCACCAACAAAACCCTAAAGTAAGTACAATTTTCACGGCTAGTAGCTGCAGTGTATTTCACACAACTGTTTAATTTTGCCTTAGTTTATATGAGTTTATTCATGTAACATCACGAAGCCCCGACACGAGCACAGGTGAAGCAGATTGTATAGAAACACCACTTCCGGTTTCTGCTCCGTGTAAACAGTGTTAGGGAGTCAGCCTGTAGCTAATTGTTGTATGTGTTCAAAAGATAGTCGTCGTTTTTGTCACTTCACTGGTTTCAGTTGGCAAAAAGCGTATTGACTACACACACACACACACACACACACACACACACACACACACACACACTTTTTGTGATTTCTTTCAGTAATCCGGGTTAAACCCAACAGCAGTTATAAATCAATGTATTGAATAAATTATATTCTATCCATCTCTCCCTTCATCATCTAAACCCGCCTATCCTTGCAGAGTTGGGGTGCAGCTGCTGCCCAGCTGATGCTAATTAGCTGTAGCATGACTGCAAGCTGTCCTTAAGGTGAGTTTAGCTTTTCTCTAGAATCAAGGTATCCCGTTTTCAGAAGGAGCTGATTATGAACGTATATAAAGTGTATATTTAGCAGCAGAGTATTCAGCAATTTACTATAAAACGATATAAAGCTATTAGCGTAAACTGTTTGCCTTGCTAACATCAAATTAGTTTAGCATGTATAATTATTTTCATGTGAGAGTAAATGCTGGTTTTTGTTTTCTGAAAATAATGCATCATTATTAACTTATTGATGTTCAATTCCCCTTTTGTTCTTGAGATCTGGAGAAAATACAGGACCTGGGGTCTGGCCATTATTTTCCCTTCATCTCCAGGCTTCGGTTCCTGTTTGAGACTTTTGTTGGATCCAGCAGCTTTTCTATTTCCAATAATGCTCGCTGTCTTGAAAAATATATTTATTTGTGAAGCTGTGTAAAGATTCATTATATTTTTTAACAGTGATTTCCAGTTATTATAAGACAGTTTAATCAACCTTTTCCTGGTGGCCTTCACTTCTAAACTGGAGCTGATCTACTTCCCCACCTAATTGTACTAATTGTTCTGGGTTTCATTAATGTTTTAGCTTTAGATGAGTTCATAAATGAAGCTCACATCATGTGTCTCAACATTTTCTATGTTTGTATTGCTAACATTCATATATGTTTCTGTGCTTGTATTTTGCAGAGAGAAGGTTGAAGCTTTTAACCAGTGTCCCAGTCTACTACACATCCTTTGGCTGAAAACTTCAGTTATCAAGTCCTTTTGATTAAAAAAAAAAAAAAAAAAAAAAAAATGAAAGAAAATATCCTAAATAAATCAGATATTTTTAGTTAAATCTTTGATTTATTTATTTTTTTAATGTAGACATAGTTTGGAGTTCTTTATTAAAAAAAAAAAAAAAAACTTTGCTGAAAAGTCCTACATTTCATACCCTTGTTAACTAATCTTGCTAACTGGCCTCAAACACCTTGGCTAGGGTGGAGTATATATATACCTCTTTTTAGAATCTGTTGGAAAAAGCATATTTGCATCAGATTCTCATCTCAGCTTTAAAATAAAAACTGTCTGCAGTGACTCTGAGGTGTCCCATGCAAACCCAAAGGGAGCGTTTGTATTTTGCCTTCTGCTTCATCCCTGATATTTTATTCTCCGCCTCCAGACGCTCCTGTGCAGGACCTCGGCCCTGCTAACAAATATTTTATTGTGATTGTAGGAATAACTTGTGCGTTCCAAATGAGTAAAGGAACAGGGGCTTCTATAGCTTCTGATTAAGTTCCCACTTCTTTGAACAGCACAGCACCAGTAAGAAGCAGCAGCCTTTAAAGATTTTTGCAAAGTTTCACGAATGCAGAAGGGATCCCATCATTAGTGTTTTCTGTGAAAGGTTGGAGTCCAGCAGTGGCATCATAGTCACAGGCGATCTCGACCAGTTTCCCAACCCTGGTCTTCAAGGCACTGCCCAGCATGGTGGAGATGTTCTTCTGCTTTAACACACCTGATTCAGATGATTACGTGTGCTGAAGCAGGGAAACCTCTAAAACATGCAGGGCAGTGTGGCTTGAGGACCACGGTAGAAAAATACTAGAATGTGATGAAAAGACTTAATATGTAACAAATAAGCTAAAAACATGCATTTATTTTTACTACAAATTCCTTCAATAAAATATCTTAATACAAGTTACATTTTGTGTTTACTCTATAATAACTTGTTTCTGTAAGAGCCCAGATGAACGCCTGTATACTGACACCCAAGATTAATAATCTCACATTTCTTTCCTAGAAACAGGTAAAATAATAATATAAAAAAAAATAGCTGTATAGTTAATGTTAAATGTAATGAAAATATTTAAACCATTAGTGTTAATTGTCAACATCATCAACATGGTGCCAGGCTAAAAACATTCTTTGTTACATGCTCCAGAATAATCCTCAATAAGAAATGTAATCTGAAATGGTATTAGTAAAACAATATACAGGTGTTTAAGAAGAGTTTAGCAGATATTTAATGACTAGAGAGAACACATATCTGCTATCAGTTTTCTTTTTACACCACAAACGATCGCAGCCGGTAATCCTTGAAGTTTTGCCCAGTTGGAAAACCATAAACATTGACAAAAACAAACGATTATTCTTTTGTAAACATGTCATGCCTTCCTTACAACTGTGACACGGAGGAAAAAGCTGAAGTTGTTTGTTTTCCCTACATCGAGTGGGCATCGCCAGAAGAGGAGATGCGGCTATGTATTGTACCCACACAAGCACACCCATTAGCAAGTATCAAGCGCACCCAGGGGAACGCTGTCATTCTATTGGCTGGAACGGTTGCTAGGCGACGGTACTCCTTGACCCGCGAGAGAGTACAAAAAATTCGCAAGCCAGCAGAGAGGTTTGCGAGCGCAGATTTGATCCGTGCAGAGAGAGAAGTTTGTGCACGAGGAGAAAATCTGAGAGAGCAGAAGTTTAGGGTGCAAGCATTACAAGTTTTGAGAGCAAAGAGATTAAATCCTGCTCTCAACTGAAAATGTACGATCTCGACTTACGGCAGTAGAATTCCACCATCCACATCCATATGTATTCATTAGTTCTCATCGTTTGTGTTTTGGATTTGTTTCTTTAGACTAGTTGTTCTTTTTGTTTACTGTTTATATTGATTTATGTTTTTTCTCCCTTAAAGCTGCAGTATGTAACTTTTATGATATGTGTTTTACATATTTGTTAAAATTATCATTATATTGTGACAGTATATAACATAAGACAGATAATCTGTAAAAAAAAAAAAAAAAAAAAAAAATCAAGCTCCTCTGCCTTGTCCCAGTGCTCCCAGTACTAATTGCAGAAATACACCACTCAGTCAGAAACAAGCAATCAGAGCCAGGAGGAGGGTCTTAGCGCTGTCAATCACCCTTATGTACTCCCAGCTCACACACTCCCCCTTGGTCTCTGCTACCCTAGAGTTGGATCATAACAACATGGTCGTTCCCATGAATGCTAAGGCTAGTTAACATGGCCACCAATTAGGGCGGATAAACATTTTTTCTGGAACAGTAAGTTGTTTCTCCACCATAAGCACATTTAGCAGCATGAGGGTGATTGACAGTGCTAAGATCTTCCTCCTGGCCCTGATTGGTTGTTTCAGGTTGGGAGCAGTGCATTTTTTTTTAGATGGCAATTGTAAAAGTTATTTACTGCAGCTTTAAATTCCATAGTCTCTGTTCTTGTTCTCAGTTTAGTTTCCCCTGTTGTTCAGCCTGCCTGCTTACTTCTCTGCACAGGTGCTCTCCATCATCTCATTTTCCTCTGCCTGCACCTTCAGCTAGCTGCTTCCTATTCACCTCTGATTAGTTCCTCTGGTTCATTTCTCTTCTCCCTCAGCAAATTTAAGCTCTCTGTTCATATTGTTCTCCACTGGCTCCTTATGTTGTTCCCCGTTACATTTATTATGCTCCATATCACCCTCTGTTACTTCTTGTGTTTCTGTCATGGTTCATCTGTTAATGTAAGTTATCTTTGTCACCATCATTAAACATTTCACCACCAACCTCCTGCAGCTCAGTCTGCATTTTGGTCCAATAATAACTTCACAGAACATGACATACTGACCTGTAATATGAATTCCTTACACCTGGTCTAATTATTAAAAATCAAAGAAATTACATGTAAAACATGGATTACAGCAGTATTAGAAATGTTCTGTCAGATGTCATTCTTTGAGCTGAAATTAAATCCAACCAGTCAAATTTAAGATCAAGTGAAACCTCATGGTTTGAGGCTGACATTATCCAAAGGACCGAGTCCCAAAAACAGCAGGATTGTAGCATTAATGCAGCTGTTGCAAATGATTTGTAACTAAACTTAAACTATTATTTACTGTGTGTTGTGGTTGCGTGTTTTTAAAATGTGGCGTTTCACTGCCCATTACTGTAAGAAATAATATTTTGGAGAGGCCCAGCCAGAGTCCTGGCTTAAATCTGATAGAGAATCTGTGGAAGGATATTAAGATTAGAGTGATGACATGGAGCCCTTACAGCTTCAAAGCAAGGGGCTTATGAAGGATAAATTGTTATAATACCAGGAGAAACATGCAATAGGCTTGTTAGCAATAAAAGAAGGGTTTGATTTTCCCTGATTATTGAGACTTTGGACACGCCATTTTGAAATAAAACAGGAAAAGCTATTCTTTTCAAAGCTGATACCCCTTTTACATTGTTTTTTTTGTTGTTGTTGTTTTTTGTTTTTGGGTTTTTTTTTTGTATTTTGGAAGATACTTGTCTCATTTCTTATCAGAAACAAACTTCATGGTTGAATGAAAATAACTTTAAATCTTTATCTACCAGAGATATGAATAATTTTGGGCTTAACTGTACGTTATAGTTGTAGGTGTAAATACCTGGAATTAAGAAAAAGTTTATATGTTCATCTCTTGTTTGATATTTTGAGTCAATGTTTTTAGTTTATTGCTCCATTTTCTTTCGTGGAGGACTGTGTAGTTTCAGTTTTTATTACATCAGTGCCATTTGTTGGACTGCCGCATGCTCAAAATCTGCTCGAGCCTCACTCGTCTTAAAATAGACTCTTATCTTGCAGCATTTATATGCACACAATCTATCTTAAGGAAATAATCTGTTCTACATTCCCAGTATGGCCTTGAAGCTACTTATAAATAAAATGAAATCATTTATAGTGCCTTGCAATAATATCCTACCTCTTGAACTTTTCAGGCTACAATCCCAAACATCAATGTATTTTTTTGATATTTTACATGATACCAACACAAAGCAGTACATAACTGGAAGGAACAAGATACATGGATTTCAAAACATTTTACAAATGCCTCTGGTCTAATGTCACCTCCCTGACTCTGCTCTTTCTATTGTGACAATAAAGATTTCTTTTAAATATGTGGAAAGAAATAGTGACCACAACTTCTGTACAGAAATTAAAAGAGGATTTGGTTTATTCCTGGCATTAACTAACTAGCAAGGGATGTAAAATAAGTAACAACAATGTAGTATTCTTGTTAACAAGCTTAATGTGATATACTGGCATGGATTAGCTCATCATCCTTTAGCGAACATTATCTGCATGCAGCAGCATTAATCAACTTGCACGGTTTGTTCGGAAGAAAACTCTGTGCTAGTTGCTGAGCATGACACAGGCTGTGCAGCTCTGCTCAACAGCAGGTTTCCCCTCGGTGATCAGATCAGCTGAGCTTATCATACAAACGACAACACTCCTAAGAAAAATTGTAAACAGCATCACTCAGATTTGAGCCACCTCCATATGTGGTCCTGAATCCGACTCGTTCCAGTCTTTTTGAATGTGATTCCAATGGAAACAACCAAATCGGTTTTGATGTCACTTTCCATCGTCGTTTGCCATAACTGTGCACCGGCGGGAGGTGTTAGTTGTTAGCAAGATGGACAGCAGCTGCTGCCCCCGTTCCAATCCAATACAACCCAACACTTCCATGCTGTTTCACAGAGATGGGTCGCCTCAAACGAAATGCCAGAGTGCAGAATTTCACTCTCTTTTTATTTGTGCAATTCCTCCTCAGTGTATGTTGACACATTAAGCAGCTCCCACTGGACAGACACTTTACAAAAGTAAATACACATTTTTTCACGTTTCCCGCACCAAAGAGTGATGTGTGAGACGTCATTGTTATTGTTGGTTTGTGCATGCAGGTCAGTTTGGAACCACTGACAGTTCACACTGAAATCAGATAAAGGCAACATTTTAGTAATGTAAAAACCATGCAAAAAAATCAGATTTGAGCAGATATGACACCCCCCCCCCAACACATGTCTTAAGACAGGATTTATAGAGTACATGTCTAAACATTGCATTTTTAACATACTCACCCCTACTTGAGCTGATCTCTGCTGATCCTTCAAACTTGCCATGGGCTTCTTGGCTGTTCTTTTTTTTTTCTTTCAGATTTTACTTTGTGTTATCAGAGTAAAGGTGGCTGAATACATACATGAGCCACATTTTTTGGATTATTTGTGAAAAATTTTGAAAAGAGTGTATGATTTCCTTTCCACTTCATAGTTATGTATGAGTTTGTGTTGGTCTATTGGAAATATTCCCAATAAAATAATGTCAATAATAGTCAGAAACAAATGTAATGTCATGTGCCATATATAAAGTAGGAACAGAAAATTGTAATGCTTTTGCAAGGCACTGTTTCTTAAGAATGCTCTGTTTTTAGAATGATCTAAATTGGTTGAATGCGGATGTTTCCACCCATCCCATTTTTTGTGTGCAAAACAAGTATTCATCCAAACGTCACACAAATCAAGTGGGACAGGTTCAGTTCTGCCAGTAATTTAAAAAAAAAAAAAAAAAAAACCCTCTTTGCATTGCTCATTTTAGATATACCAACATAGCTGACACATCCTGGTAGAGCTTGAAGAAATTGAAATTTTTAGGGAACAGAAGATTTTTCTGTTTTGGGTTTTGTTCCCTCTCTAGACAAAAGCAAAGTCTGAAATGTCATTCAACAGGTAGAAACTAGTCCGATCTGAATGCATAGAGTCGGCTAATTCAGTTAAATGTTACCGAGAATGTAAATATGAAGGGAGTTATTAATGTTGCAAATTATTTTTCACTTTGAACATTGAGGCACGCTGCCTCTGAAATCTTAACAGTATATTTGTTGTTCCTGTGCAAGGTGGTCCTGTCTTCTATCTGGCTGATGGGCTTCATCATTGCTGCTGTGCCACTTATGAACGAAGACATCTTTGGGAACTACTACGGCCGTAATGGGGTCTGCTTCCCCCTGCACTCTGACAGGCAAGAGAAACCTACAGCCAAAGGATATTCCACTGGGATTTTTCTTGGTAAATTAAAGAAGATATTTAATTTTTCTTTCCAAAAACCTAATGAAATTTTATTTCTGCATTCATAAGAAAGTTGATCTGTATGTGTTTGATCTGTATTTAATTTAAAATTCCATCTTTGAGGATTTGCCTGTAATCACAATCCAAAAGAAAGATACATTTTTTTTTATCATGGAAACTTCAATAGTATTCTGAAGTATTACTGTCAAATTTACGGAGCTCTGGCAAACTAGCAAAACATTTGCCATCAATAAACACAGATGATTTATGAACAGTAGATCATTAGCCTGCCAGTTATTACTCAGTGTTCTTTTTGAACTTGCTTAAAAAAGTCACAGAATTGTTTTTATATCCTGTCTTAAGATTTGCCAACATTTTCACTACTGGGGCTTTGCATTAAATGATCTAATATTTTAACTTCATGTGGTAGTGTTTTTTTCCCTCTGTTTCCCTCTAAATTTAAAGTGTAGATTTACTGTACCTCGCAAAATTGTTCATACCTTTTTCTTAGATACTCCTAAATAAAATCCAGTTTGTACGATTGTGATCAGTAAAGTCCAACTGCGAGTAAATTAATCTCAGTATAACTTTACCTGTTCTGTAAAGATCTTAGAGATTTATTAAAGGAAATATTGATGAAAACTTGAACTAAGTGGCATTGGTGGTCATTCAGCTCCGCAGAGACCTGGTAGCGAACGTAACATTTGATCTAGGTGTGTTGAAAAAGGGATGTATCTAAAAGTTGCTGGATAGTAAGTGGAGTTTGGCACCGCTGCCCTAAACATACAGTCAGAACTATAAAATTAGGGTTTTATCAAGCCATATTCACATTTTTGAATAGCCAAGTCAAAGTCTAGTCCTAAATCCAAATGTGAGAATCTGTACCAAATTTTGAAAACTATTTGTCACCTTCCTTCCACTTTACAATTACAACATACACTGTCTGGCTAAAAAAAAGTTGCCACCTGAATTTAACTGAACAAATAAGAAATGAGCTTCCTATTGGATAGTTACGACATGGACAACTGTCTTCCAGCTGGCAATAAGTTATTTAACTCCAGCTGATGCAATGAGTAGCTTCTCATTTCTTAAGCAACCATGTGGAAAAACACATCCTGTGGAAAATACGGAAGTTTGTTTAAGAACAGCCAAATCAGACACAGTGGCTCACAGCTCTCCATTATCTCTATTTGCCCCAATTTCATTGTGCTTGTGTGCACTGTACGGAAATGTACAATGACAATAAATACTTTATTTACTTATGATTGGCATTCATCAAGCAGAGACAACATGGAAGGAGATGGCAGAAACTGCTAAAATTAGGTTGAGAACTGTCCAATGGATTATTAAAAACTGACAGGAAAGTGGGGAATCATCGTCTTTGAGGAAGAAATGCGGTCAGAGAAAAATCCTGAATGTCAAAGATGACAATGCCAAGCTTCATCAGGTTGAAATTGTAAACGAGTGGTTCAGAGAGACATCGTTTTCACACATGGCTCGGCCACCACAGAGTTCAGACCTTAACCCTATTGAGAATCTTTGTGATGTTCTGGAGAAGGTTTTGCACAGTGGTCGGATTCTCCCATCGTCAATACAAGATCTTGGGGAAATATAATGCAACACTGGATAGAAATAAATCTTGTGACATTGCAGAAGCTTATCAAAGCAATGCCACAGCAAATGTGTGCTATAATCAAAATTTAAGGTGGTCCAACGAAATATTAGTGTGCGACCTGTTTTTTCAGCGGCAACTTTTTTATTATTTGGCTTGGCAGTGTATTCTACATTGTGTTTTGGTCTATCACATAAAATCTCAATGAAACACTTCGAAGTTTATGTTTGTAATGTGACAAAATATGGAACAGTGCAAGGAGTATAAATAAGTGCACAGGCAGTAATGAGAAAGAAATTGCTAATACCTCCTAACAAATACGTTTTTGATGTAAAACTGTTTGTTTAGTGTTGAGGTTACAATCGAATAACTGTGTTGTGTTTGCTGGGGTTTTTTTCATCCTTGCAATTGATTTCTTTTCTAAGATTGCTGTCCAAGGAGCTCCAACAGAAGGCCAAAAATAAGTTTAAAAACAAGTTTTAGAATAAAACATCTCATACTGGCTGTCCAAACTTATTAGAACCAGACTCGATAGAGCTATTGTTAAGCAAATAAAAACTAAACTTTTTTTGTTTAGTGTGTTTTTGGCATATTTCATGCTGCAGTTGGTTATTTATCTTCAATTTTAAAATTAACAGATTTAAAAATATGAAATTAACACAGTTATGCATTAATCCTAAGTCTTTTGGTCTCCAACCCGAAAAGAAAAATGCCAAAACAAAACACAAACAACCTCTTACTGGAAATTGCCTTATTTTGAGTCTCTGTTATCTTTACTAGATTATTTAATTTAGATAGTTTAAATATTAGGTTTAAGCCCACAGAAACTTGAAAAAAGTCCAACAAGCTAAATGTATGTATTATGCATTTGATTTGCAGGACTTTATCTTCTGGATTTTTTTGGTTTTAATCTTTCCACACAAATATGCATAGTTTTGATTATTTTCTTATATTTTGCTATGGTGATATTGTGTTTCAATGCAATGAGGTTTTTTTTTAAAACCTTGGTGCAATGCGTGCTGTAGCATCCATTAAATTCTAATGCAATTTCGAGAAAAGCTAGTTTGGAAAGGCCCGAGGAAATTAAAAAATAAAACTTCTGTCTTTCTTCTAGTACAAGCACAAAAGGAGGCTTAAGTCTTATTTAACCGTACTTGCACAGCCATTAACTTTCACTTTTGTTGCTATTTTTCTAAACTATGTTTCTCCTTTCTCTGAATACATTTGTGAACGGTCTTTTCGTTGTTTTAGGTCTAAATCTGGTGGCATTCCTTGTGATCGTCTTCTCATACTCCAGCATGTTCTATTCCATCTACAAAACTGGCATCAATGCAACCGACCTGAGGAGCAGACTGCACAGAGACGTGGCAGTGGCCAACAGATTTTTCTTTATAGTGTTCTCTGACGCCCTCTGCTGGATTCCTATATTTTTAGTGAAGGTTCTCTCACTGCTGGAGGTGGAGATACCAGGTGAGAAATGAAAACAGCAACTTTTCAGACACTTTAAAGTTATTCCATTGTGGTAGGAATCCCTACATCATCATACAAGCCATAATCTTTGCGAATTTGGCATTATGAAAAACTTCTGCATGCAGATCCTGCATTGTTCTCTTTCTGATCATTGCTGTGTCATGTTGAAGTTGAACATCCCTAATAACACTAGCAAAAACAAAGTAGAATTGATCAGAAAATGCTGCAATAACACCATCCAGGTTTTGAAAAATTTTGGGGGGGTATTTTCTCTGTCACTTCATTGCATCTTAGTGATTATGTTTTAATTCACAATATACCATAGAGCATGTTCTGTTGCCTGGAAACAAAGGGGTTAAATGCTGATTTACAACATGTTTTTTAACAGCTGTGTAAACACTAGCTCAGAAGAGAGATGAAAAACATCTAAGGCCTATGTAAAGCCCTATATAATGAAGTTGAAATTTTAAATACAAGGTATAACAAAGAAAAAGACAAAAAAGCACTTCCTGATTTTTTTCACAGTAACAGATATTAATCTCTCTCTATAATTTTTAAAATCTTAATGATATTTATTTTTTAAGGCAAATTGTACATTCTATCAAACTGATTTACAGCTATTCATAACAGGTTTTTTATGGATAGAAGAGTATTTGTATTCCTAATCTACAGAAATGATGCTTTATAAGTACACTAGACAGCATAGTATATCAATAAGTGAATGTTAATTTCTGTTATTAAAGACATAAGACCTGACCTGAACTTGTCCCTGAAGGGCTTTAGACTTGACTTGGACTTGGAAAATGTTTTCTTAAAAATTTTTGACATTCTCAATAAAGGTAAAAAGACACTGCATTGTTTCAGTTCACATTTAACATGAATCAATTCTAAATGCATTTCACTCCCGAGTAAAATGAATTAATTTATGCTATTTGTTCACCAACTAAATTTTCTAAAGTAGGTTTAAAGCTCAAGCATAAACTAGTTCTTGTTCATTTATCATTTTTAGTCTGAAATAAAGTTTGAAAAGACAGGTCCTGACATCATCCATCGATTATTTCCTAACACATGTACCTTGGCAGCCTATTAGGATCTGTTTTGACCTCTCTTGTCTTTATGACATAAGCTGTAATTTATTTTAGCTGCATTCCCAACAAAGCTGCTCTCATTTATATGCTGTAACGCTTTTGTTGTCAGAAATTAAATAATGTGACTGAAACTTTGACAGGGAAATAATTAATAATAAAAATGAGTTTGTGATTTTGGTCCTTTTTAAACCACTACAAAGTTGGAGTTTACCTTGTGTGTCAGCTGATAAAATCATCACTCATGTAAATTAAGGTCTCACCTGCGCTATTATTTAGGCTATTTATCTGTTCGTTGCTGTTAGAGAAAAGTTAAAATGACTGAATCTATAAAAGAGATGGATCTTTCCTCTAATCTCTGCTGGATCTGTTGCCCAGGAACCATAAAATCAAGGTGTAAAATAAGAACATTTTTAATATTTATTTTGGTGAGGACATATCTCTTCAGTTTATATGGTTATGTTTCAAAGCAAAGCCAAAGCATTATAGTCAAATTTAAAGTGAGGGGAGACGCATATTAGGATATGTCAATATTAGGTCCCAGCAAAGTCGACCAAAATCACACATAACAGTCTTGTCTTGTAGAAGAAATGTTTTTTAGTCTGGTTTTCAACCACATTACAGCTCCAGTACTAAATTGGTAGAGGTTTTTGATAGACATTTATTTTAATACTTATGTAGCAAAAGCCTCTGTCTTGGTTTTGCTAGATGTCAGTGTGTGTTTAATACAGTGTCACATAACATCATATCATAAAGTGACAAAGTGGAGTGGACTTTCTAGTGTTGTGATGGGTTGGTTTGATCATATTTGACAGACTGAGGTTACCATGTGTCATTTGGCAGCTAGAAATCTGAGCATGCAGAGATCACTTGTGGGGATCTCAAGGTTCTCCAACCCATTTTTAATCAACATCTGTATGCTCTTCCTACCGTTCACTGAATGAGTGTTTCCATGATACCATGATTAGTAGATGGATCAAAATTGCCTTTAGTTCAAAACAGAAAAGGCAAATGTAATTTTTGGTTCTAGAAAAGTATTGGTTTTACAATAGAGATCCAAAAGTTTCTGGCATAACTTCACCAATTCCCAAGTTGCTCGGAGAGGAGCAAAGGCCTGACGACGGCCACAAGCTGAAAACACATATTTCAAGTGCTGATGGAGTCTTCATCTCACCAGGTCTTGGTTATATAGTGGTTCAGCGCATGACTTGATTCAATGACACTAAAGCCCACATATCATTCCAGAAATCTAGGTATTGTTCTGGACTCAGAACTGAATTTTAATATCCTTGTGAAGTCTATTACTAAATCAGTCTACTACTGTCTAAAAACTTTGGCCAGAATAAAGAGTTTCTTATCAAAACAGAACACTTTTTTTTTTCTTTTGTAGGTCAGATTTTTTTTACATTGGTCACTTTACTGATCTCTGTAAAAAGAAAATCAATAAAGCAATCAGGCAACTGTAGTTCACCCAAAACTGTGTTGTCAGAGTCCAACACCTGGAAAACGGATCATTTCACAAAACTCTTTACTTCATGCCAAGCTATTTCTGAAAGGAGAGATTTTAAAATCCTGCTATTGATCCATAAGGCTCTGAATGGTCATAGGCCTAAATAGATTTTATAGATGTCCTTGTCAGGTATAAACCATATAGACCTCTCAGGTCATCAAAGACCTGTTCACTCACTGTTCCGAGGACAGAGTCTGAACAACAGGACACAGCATTTAGTTTCTTTCTCCACAGCTCTGGAACCAACAACTTACAACTTATTTTCATCATGTATGTTGCTATACAAATACGCTTGCCTTGGCTTAAAAAGCTGTTTCTTTTTGCTCCTTCAGACACGATCTCCAGCTGGGTTGTCATTTTCATCCTTCCAATCAACAGTGCCTTGAACCCCATCCTGTACACTCTGACAACCAGCTTCTTCAGAGAGCAGGTGGAGCTCTTGCTCTGTCGCTGGCAGAGAAGACACACTCTGAAAAAAGACCGCAAAAGCCTCACCTCCTCCTCCATCTTCGTGGAGACGGTTCGGCCGCAGTGCTGCCAGCCGCCTGCCTACCTCCAGCAGCTGTCGCTGGTCGAAGCAGACCCTCGCTATGCCTGAGAGGACTTTTTATGAAACTGTACCATTTTTATAAACTACGGGTCATAGGCCAATTTTATTGCCACATTTTTAAGCTTTCACATGACAAGCACTGTTTTTAACACTCCCAGGAGGGAAGAAAGTTACAATCACTGTGCTGGTTCATCATGCCTTTAACATTTTTTTAATGTCTTGTGTTTTTTGTCAGTTGTATACAAAGGCAGCACCTTTAGCTTACTGTTATACTTAATGTTATTAATGTCTTACTCAGAGCCTCCTTAACGTGGGCATGAGGAGCTAAGGCTTACACCACCAATGATGCTTCTTGGAGGAGTTTCTGTGTTGTTTATGCTGCAGCTTCCACCATGCTTTCCATGAAAAAGTCAGACAAGTAAATTACATCCAACACTCCTGACACCTGTTGATACTTCAGTGTTGTTTTTTTGAGTTCTGACCCTGAAGGAGGAACTGCTTATCCTGCTCTCTCTTGTCATCATTCATTAATTTTTGCCTGCTAAAGTTATTTAATATACCCAGTTTTTATAGTTACTCTTACTTTGTCTACCCTCATAACTGGATTACTTCAAATTTTAGTACTGCAGGATTCTTACTTTTACTTCACTTTTACCCTTTTTTCTGCTTCCAACCTGAACATGAGCAAGATGCCTCTGGTCGACACTAGGGACATTAGCAATATTATACAAATACTTCAAATATTATACAAATACTTCGGTAGAATTGAAGAGTCACTTACTGGAGAAGCATACAGGTTTTGGTAATGAAACAACTCTACTTAGGACTCAAAACAACAGACAGCTCAGTATTATACAAAGACTTCATTCGATAGAAATGAAGATTCATCGACTGGAGATGAGTATCAAGATCAATGCAGGCTCTGGAAATGAAACAACCCTACCAATGACTCAAAACAACGGACAGCTCCCAGCCACATCAGCGAACAGCCCACCCTGGAACTCTCTGGAAGCAAAGCTAAAAAATAAGTCTCTGACAAGACGACTAACGGAAAGGACTCTTCACCTAGATGAAACAGAGTTGCCAGTATTAAGCCGAGATATCCCTTCTTCAATACCTGCTCCAAGAACTAAACATCACCCAGCTGGAGCCGTCAAAATTCCATCTTCCTCAACCCCGGCACCAAGGACAAAACAACCAATTTGAGCCATAACACATCCAGACTCCACTGGAATCCCACTGAAAAACAGATTTGTTATATTTCAATAGGAGCCCCCAAACAACAGCGAGAGCTATAAGGCAAGATCAACACAATTTCCTCCTAAAATTAACACCAAGAAGACAAAAGACGTGGAAAAAGTTCTTATCACCATATAATCACCTGTGGGTGATTATATGGTGAAAGAAATCCATAACCTTTGCAACATAAAGAGGACAACGTTAATCTGCTTCCCAAATGACACAGTTTCTTTTGTTTCTGCAAAAATACTCTCAATAACCACTGATCACCCAAATATTGAGACTACAATTATACACAATGGAGCTAACAAAAAATCAGAAATTCTGAAAAATGACTTTAATCATCTTCTAAACACTATTGGAAATCAAAAAATTAAGGTGTTTATCAGTGGACCACTACCGACAGTTAGACAGGGAGATGAGAGATACAGTGGATTGCTTATGATTAATAACTGGCTCATCAAAACATGTGCTATCAACTCAGTCAACTTCACTGAGAATCACAGGTTCTTCTGGGAGCATTTTCATCTATACAAATGAGAGGGAGTATCGTCATCGTATCGTATTTGCCCTCATCAAAGTGTTTAATGACATCCGCATAAATACACACTGAACAAACCAGTGTTGGTTCTGTTGGACCTCAGCACAGCATTTGACATTGTTGACCATTATATAATATTAAAGTGACTGGAGAGCTGGGTTGGACTCTTTGGTACAATACTAAGTTGGTTCGAATCCTACTGATTTCTTTGTATCAGTAGGCAACTTCTCATCTGAGTGGACAAAAGTCACATGTGGAGTACTCCAAGGTTCAATCTTTGGACCCCTCCTATTTAATATCTACATGCTCCCACTATCTTAGATTATAATAATAAGATTAGCTACCACAACTCTGCAGATGATACACAGCCCTGCATTACAGTGTCACCAGGTGACTTTGAACCCATCCAAGCACTGAACAGATGCTTAGAACAAATCAGTGCGTGAATGTGCCATAACTTTCTCCAGCTGAACAGAACTCAGAATGGACTCAGACTTGAACCTACAGAGACACATAAAGACAATTACAAAGTTGGCTTTCTATCACCTGAAGAACATTTCCAGGATCAAAGGACTAATGTCTCAACAAGATCTAGAGAAATTCATCCATGCGTTTATCTTTAGTCGCACTGATTACTGCAACAGTGTCTTCACAGGTCTGCCTAAAAAAATCAATCAGACAGCTGCAGCTGATCCAGAACGCTTCTGCTTGTGTTCTCATTAAAACCAGGAAGATAGAGCACATCACCCCAGTTCTAAAGTCTTTACACTGGCTCCCTGTAGCTCAGAGAATAGTCTTTAAAATACTTCTGTTAGTTTATAAATCACTGAATGGCTTAGCACCAAAATACATTAAAGACCTGTTGTTGTATCAACCTTCCAGACCACTCAGGTCTTCTGGTTCTAGTCTACTCTGCATCCCCAGAACAAGAACCAATCATGAAGAAGCAACTTTCAGTTTCTATGCTCCACTAATCTGGAACAAACTTCCAGAAAACTGCAAAACAGCCAAAACACTGAGCCCCTTTAAATCGAGGCTAAAAAAACCACCTGTTTAAAGCTGCCTTTGATTAGTAGTAAGTGGAACATTGATCAATATTTTTGAATTATATTTGCTTGATGTTGTTTGCTTAATGATCTTTATGATTTTGATGCATTGATATTTACTCAATGATTTTGATGTATAATGATTTTGATAATTTTGCTGTATACTTGCTCGATGATTTTGATGTATACTTGATTGATGTTTTTACAATGTAAAGCACTTTGAACTGCCTTGCTGCTGAAATGTGCTATACAAATAAACTTGACTTGACTTGACTTGTCAGACTGAATTTGTGGGAGACCTGCAACCAGGTATCGCTTTTATCTCACAGCACATACACTATTTTCCATGAAGAGACTGACCAACTGTTAAACACTTATCGGGGAGCTAAAATAAGTTCAAGCAGAAATGAAAAAACAGATGAAGAGATGCTTTGCTTTTTTAAGATTCTTTGTTTATGGAATTACAAATCAGCTTTTGCATCATGTAGTCATTTACCATACACAAAGTCAATGCATGTATGAATTGCCAAAAAACCCCAACCCATTTTGGGGTCATTTTTGAATCTATGAAAAATTTAGACTTTCTATTTCTGTCCAATTCTTCTGTAATTTATTTTCCTCTTGTTCTTGGTTTTAGAGGCCTTTAAGCTTCCATAATTAAATAACTATTTAAATAAATTAGAATAGCAGAAAAAATAATTTCACAAATTCATTTCAAAAATTAAAACTCATGTTTTATGAAGATTTATTACAGACAGACTATATATTATATGCAGTCTGTCTATAATAACTGTATAACTATTTTGAAATTATATTTCTGTTAATACTGATGACCGTAACTTTCATGATCTTTCATGACCATAACTAAAAAAAAAATCAGATTCAAATTCAGTTTCTCAAAAAATATGAAAGTTTGTACACTGTTCACAAAGTTAAAGAGAACACCAAAATAACACATCCTAGATCTCAATTAATTAAATATTCTCATTGAAAAACTTTATTATTAACACAGTGGAATTGATTGAGAAGAAAATAACACAAAAATTATCAATGTAAATCAAAATTATTACACCATGGAGATCTGGATTTGGATTCATTCTCAATATGAAAGTGGAAAATAACATGACAGGCTGATTCAACGTCAGTGAATATTCCTCAAGACAAGTCTAAATGAGCCTCAGTAGTGTGTGTGGCCTTCACATGCCTGTATAACCTCCCCACAACGCCTGGGCATGCTCCTGATGAGACGGCAGATGTTCTCCTGAGGGATCTCTTCCCAGAGCTGGATCAAAGCACCAGCTAGCTCCTGAACAGTCTGTGGTGTAACGTGGCGTGATGTCCCAGATGTGCTCAATTGGATTCAGGTCTGGGGAACATGCAGGCCAGTCCATAACATCGATGCCCTCATCATGCAGGAACTGCTGACACACTTCAGCCACATGAGGCCTGGCATTGTCATGCATAAGAAGGAACCCAGGGCCCACTGAACCAACATATGGTCTCACAATGGGTCTGAGGACCTCATCCCGGTACTTTATGGCAGTCAGGGAACTTCTGGCTAGCACATGGAGGGCTGTGTGGCCATTCAAAGAAATGCCTCCCCACACCATGACTGATCCACCACCAAACCGGTCATGTTGGAGGATGGCAAATGGCAAATCTGCCAATTTTGGTGTTCCCTAGCAAACGCCAATCATCCTGCACGGTGTTGGGCTGTAAGCACAGGCCCCATATGTGGATGTCGGGCTCTCGTGCCACCCTCATGGAGTCTGTTTCTGACAGTTTGTGTGGAAATATGCACATTAGTGGCCTGCTGGAGGTCATTTTGTAGGGCCTTGGCAGTGGACCTCCTGTTCCTCCTTGCACAAAAGTGACTAAAAGTTCAACCAGAAAGGACGAGAACAGAGAAATGATCTGTGGTCACCACCCGCAGAATCACTCTTGTATAGGGGTTGTCTTGCTAATTGCCTCTCATTTCCTCCTGTTGTATGTTCCATACAACAGGAGGAAATGAGTCACAATAAGTGTTACTACCTAACTGGTGACATTGATTCACAAAGGTGTGACTGATTTGGAGTTACATTGTTTTGTTTAGGTGTTCCCTTTATGTTTTTGAGCAGTGTAGTTATAAGAATTAGAAGTATGTAAATTGATTGTATTGTATATCTACTTTAGACTTAGGGTTCTTTTCCATGAATTACTGCATCCATTATTGAAGTGTTAAGGAAGCCCATGTTGCTTTAATTGCGTTCAGCTCATCTGCATTTCTTTTATTGATTTTCTATGGGGTTTAGGTCAGGGCAATTTGCTGGTATATCAAGCAAGTGATGCACTATGTCCTGGATAAGTCAGTGTGTTGTGGCTATTGAAGCACTGATTCAAGCTGCAGCCCACGCCTTCTGAATTAGCTTTTGATTGGGCTTTGATTCCCAATTCTCCTATGGGTTAGGTTTGGTCTGTTTCTATTCACTTCTATTAATACACTTTGATAACAGAGTTAAAAACAGCCCTTTTTTTTTTTTTTTTTTTTTTTTGTCAGTGATCTTTTGATGCTTATCCTCTATGTTGGAAGTGTCAATGACTGTCTGCTGGACAACTGTCAATTCAGCAGTCTTCCCTGTAATTGTTTAGGCCTTCATGTAACCTCTCTGTATTTAAAATCTCTTTTCAACTACTTTTAAGTATTTGTCTTTTTTTTTTTTTTTTTTTTTTTTTTTTTTTTTTTTTTTTTTTTTTATGAGAAACTGAGGTTTTGATTTTTAGGCACTGAAAACCATAATCATCAGAATTAATAAAAAATAAAAATAATCCCTTTATATATATTATTCTGTGTGTAATGGATATCAGTTTCGGTTTTGAATTGAAATACTGAAATTAAGTTTTTGATTATCTTATTAAAATGAAACTGAAGCTACATAAGACTCAGGTAGTTTAGTGTATTCATACCTCCTTAATATGTTATGTAAAGAACTTGAACTGGATTAATGTTTTTGTATCAACCGTAATGTGTTTTGTGTTTTTTATTGCCCTATGAATGTATGAAGGCTTCAATACATTATTTAGATGGTTTCAAATTTTCTTTAAATTTCATTGCTTTCAGTTTCCTCACACCAATGCATTACATGCCTTTTAGTAGCTGCTCTGTTTTGTACAAAAGGCTTTATGTTATGTACCGTATGTAAAGCGTTTTTTAAATTAGGTTATTGAATTTTATGGTTATTGTTTGCTCTGCATTTTGAATAAAATTCTGGAAAGACTAATCATGTCATTTTACAATTCTGCATGCCAAAAGCTGATTTAGACTTTAAAATCAGGGGGTTGCTTTTGAAAGAGCAACAATGAGTAATGTGATACACTGCATATACAGTGACTGGCAACACAAAACTGAGAAAAAATTTGTGAACATTTGCATACTGATTTCTTTTATTACATAACTGGTTCTAAAAAGCAGAGCCATTGATGCAAATGGCAGACACGCAATGAAATATCTAAAAGTTTTGAGCCATGCTTCTCGTTTCAGCATTTTTCTTTAGAAAATCAGAGTTTTCTCTGTTATCATATCTGGTCAGTATCAAATCAAATCAGTCATTTATCAGGCTTCATGTAAAATTTTCTATCATTAAAAATAATCTACTCTGCAGTTTGCAGAGGCTAGGCTAGTTAGCATGGCCACTGATGACAACAGATAAACAGTTTTCCTGGAACGGTAAGTTGTTTCCCTGCCATTAGCACATTTAGCAGCAAGTAAATGAGGTTGAGTGACATCTAAGACACTCCTCCTGGCTCTGATTGGTTGGTTTTAGTCTGGAGCGTGCATTTCTTTAGATGGCAATAGTAGCTCAGTGGGGAGGTGGAGGAGCTCGATTTTTTCACAGATTAAAAAAAACATACTGTCACAACATGGTGACAGTTTTGACAAATATAAAAAAAAAAAACAAACAAAAAAAACTGTTTTTGTAAAAGTTACAAACTGCAGCTTCAAGAACCTGTTTTTTTTTTTTTAATGTATAAAAGTTTAATTATCTTTTCAGCTGACAGCTTTTAACTGGGTCATGCATCTTGTCAGTCATTCAGCTACAGCAATCTCATGTGTACATATTTTCTCACAAATAACTGAAACCTACACTTAATCTAAAATAAAGAGGAAACTGCCCGTCCTTTAAAAAGATCGACTTTTATGTCTTGTTGTTCAGTGTTGTTGTTTATTCTCAACACGTGGCATTTGTTTATAGCCCACTAATAAGGAACAAAAACGGAAGAGAAATAGTAATTAAAAAATTTATGGGGTTTCACGAGGAATAAACTTAAGAAATAATCAGCAGGCCGAGTATTTAACAAGAAGTTAATAGTAAACAGACAAAGGTGACACAGACCAGGAAAGAGAGAAAATAAAGGCCAGCAGTTTAAACAGATTTGCTACATTTGTATTATCTCAGTTATCCTTGTGATTGTGCTTGTGTGCTGTTTATTAAATATCGCCTACAGCTCTTTCATCACTTCATATGGCTGCACCTGCGGCGCTCAGCATCCTTTCTCAGCAGGTGTCCTGCCCTTGGACCAAGCTGCGCCCCTAGCGACACTTTGACGAACACGGCTGTTGACCAATGGAAATTAAATCTCGTCTCAGTCTCCGTCTTCTTGGGATCTGATTGGTTGCTAGGGGCGGGACCTTGTTGACTCAAGCCGTGGTGCTGTCAGCCTGGGCGGCACGACTCCTGGAGGAGAGAGACGAGGAGAATTGATGAAAACAAGCAACCGAGCATCATAAACAAAGAACTCGTCTCAGGAGATGGCCCTATAGGCATCCCCGTCGACGACGAAAAGGTAAAATTTGATTTGAAGCTAAATTAAGGCTGTGTGTGGTTCTGTTGACTACCGAGACAACACAAGACACGTCTTAGTCTAAGACTGTCTGCTGTGACTGTAACAGTCGGAGCGCTGTAGCTATCTAGTTAGCTATACGCGTAGCTGGTTATAGTGGTCTGTGCCAGTTATATGAAGAAAAAAATGTCTGTTTAAAAAAAGGGTCCTGCTTTCCAGCCCCCACACAATGAACAATAAGCGCTGCTTTGTTAGAGAAATTAGCCAAACAATAGTCAAAAACGGGCCGTTAGTTCTAAATATTTTCCTCATAATGGCGCAAAACAAACGCTGCATGTTAGCTGCATGTTAGCGGCATTTATGGCGATTATAATCAAGAAAAATGAATGAATTGTGTTTAATCTGATCATGTAAGAACCTAACACATGCAGGTCCCAGAGTTCAGCTGGCTGTCTGGTGCCATGTCTGAGTCTCTGATGTCAGGAATGGGCTGTGGAATAAAGCTAAAAAAAATAAATAAATAAAGGCATGCATCAGCATGAGTAGAGGAACAGTTTATTACATGCAGCTTAAACCAGGGTTTCATCCATCCATCTTTTTGTCCATCTGTCCTGACTGTGTCTGTCTGCTTTTTTTTGTTTGTTTTTTTGCAGGTTTGGTTTTTAAAGCCTGGTCACTGCAGGAATATCTGTCATGAATATATGGGGAATTGTACTTTAGATTTTTTACTTTATATTTTTACACTTTAAAATGGGTTAAAAAGGACTGAGGACTGGAAAAGTATGGAATTTTGAGATGAACGATGTGTTGGAGTCCTGTTATATTTAGGGGTCAGGTAGCTTGTATGTAGGAGAGAAAGTCAGTAAGTATCTGAGCATGTATTATTTACATACACTTCACCTTCACCCAGAGAACAGTCTACTGTGCTGTTATGGGATTTTTCAGCTCTTAATGTCTGGTAAAATGACGCTGACATTTTGCACTTCTATAAGAACGTTCCAAGGTAAAATACTAGTTTGGAGGGGATCATATCTGTTTGTTTCAGGGAGATTTTTTTTTCTTCTCTTTACTCAGTCTCTTTTCTCCCCCTCTTCATCACCCAGCCTTTACCCCCCTCCTCCTTTCTCCAGCTGTTTGAGACAGCCAGTCAGCAGCGCCTCCCCAGTTAACTCCATTGTTCTGTGACTGGCCATAGGCTTCATGTGACAGACCCACACAGCTTGACGTGTGTGTGACAGACAACACAGAGTGCTTCTAACATTCACCAAAATGTTTTCATTTTTGTCCTCAGTTAAAAGACCCTCTTTCTATTTGTTCTCCATTTTTAACTGAAGTCTTTGCAATCTTACATACTTTTGATGTAGTTTTAGAGAAATAAAATTACCATGAAAATATGCTGTTTACATGTTCATTTATTGTCAAGACACAGAGCAAAGATGTTCATACCACTTGAACGTTTTCACATTTTGTTCTATTAAAACCTCAAGCTTCAGTGTATTTTATTGTGATTTCATGTGGAAGATCAACTTCATGTGCTGCATGATTTTTTTAAGGCAAGAAAAATTATACCTTTTAATTTTTTAATTTTTTTTTTTTTTTTTTACAAATAAGCTGGACAGTGTGGCTTGTATTTGTATGAACCCCCCTGATTAAATACCTGTCAAGTTATTTACCTGTCAAACAAATTTTCACTGCATTTACAGCTGCAGGTCTTTGGTTTTAGTCTCTACTACATTTTACATCAAGACTGAAATTTTTACCTATTCTATTTAAGTCTTGCCACAGATTCATAATTGGATTTAGGTCTGGACTTTGACTAGGCCATTCTAACACATGTATATGTGTTAGTATATGTATACTGCAAATTGGTGGAAACCATTTAATTGTAGTAGCACTGATTGTATGTTTAGGGGCATTATCCTGCTGGAAGGTGAACCTCCACCTCACAGTCTGCTGTGTTTTTAGCTCAATTTTTTTCCTATTTATTCTGACTAGCTTCCCTGTCCCTTTTGAAGAGTTTCTAACATAATGCTGCTACCACCATGTGTCACGGTGGGTATATGGTTGTCTTTCAGCAATAGGTTTTGGGTCAAGATCAGGTTTGCAAAATGCACAACTAATAGTTTCTCTGCCAACAGATTGTCCAACATGAGCTGTGGATCTCAACAGCTCATCCAGAGTTACTATTGACCTCTTGACTTGTGCTCTGAATTTTGCTCTCATTCCTGCTGTCAGTTTATGTGGATGGTCAGAACTTATTTCTGCCATCCTCTTTCCATTTTCAGACAATGGGTTGCACAGAGCTCAGTGAGATGTTAAAAGCATGGGACATGGTCTTATAACCTAATTCTGCTTTAAACATCTCCACACCTTTCTCCCTGAGCTTTCTTCTGTGGTCCTTGGTCTTCATGATGCTGTCTATTCTCTAATGTTCTCTACCAAACCTCTACGGCCTTCACAGAACAACTGAATTTATACTGGAAGTAAATTACAAACAGGTGGAATCTATTTTGTAATCAAACAACTTCTGACAGCAATTTGTTGGACTTAATGCTATTTAAAGTTATGACAGTAAAGATAGCTAAGAATACACACCAAGCTTGTTATTTGCTGAACCTTTTGAAAGTCATGTATGCTTTTCCTTACACTTTGCACTACTTTAGTTGGTTTATCTTACTTGAAAATTCCAATTGAATCGAGAGACATATAAGGTTACAAAATATAAAAACAATTCAATAACTGTAAATAATTTTGCAGCACCCATATATTCTCCATTATGACTTTAAAAAACGGTTTAGGCATTGTCTTAATCCAGATAATCCATAAAGAGAATGTTTTTTAAAAATCCTTGGCATTCCAGTTTAAGACTTATTCTAGTCTCATAAACAATAAGCAAGGCCCCTTTTGATACGTTTGTCACAATGCATGTTTTTGATCCCTAAAGCTGTTTTTTGGTCATGTGAATCTAGATGATGCAGTTCTTTTAGAATGTAACATTTATTTGGGTTTCCAATATTTAGGTTTGTGCTTAGGTTTGTTAGAGGTCAGTTTGTAAAAATCCAGAGGACTGTTCAGTGTTTTGGTAGCATTACTTCATATCTTTTGACCATGGAGAATACCTACTATTTGAAAAACAGTTCTAAAAGCTCAGTTATTTTTCAGAACTCTTTTTCAAAACCTGTTGGTGTAGATAAGGAGTCATCCTTGTGTGGAGCCTATAACATGAGAGATGAAAATGCCAGGTAAGGGATTTCCAGTCAAGCAGGTAGGTTCATTTGAAGCAATAAAAACAACCTTATTAGGGATAATCCTAGCCTAATGAGTATGTTTTTGCACAATGTTAATTGCATTTAAGTCTCATAGGTGTTTGACTGTGGTGGGGTTATAAACAGACGATGGACCCAAAGACCCTTTGGTTGTTTTTTTTTTTTTTTTTTTTCATTTTTACTATTATGTGATTAAAAAAAACAGTTCTGAGATTTAGTGCAGCATAAATACGACTCTCAGCTTCATGTACACGAACAGTTTTTGACCTCCCACTCCCTCGGCTGGGTACTTTCCTCAGCTGCTAAACTATCCATCTTTCCTCACTGCCATTGTTTCCATAGATACCACTCGGCACCTCACTCCCACAGATTTACATAACCTTGTGCACGTATCTGTTTTTGTCAGATACGTGCACAAGTACGCACATATGCACTAGATTAGTCAGTACCACTCCTGTTGGCTATGGCACCACCACTAACCCACACAAACACACATATTTTACTATCACTGTCCCTGTTTGACTTTCCCTTGGGTGTTGCTATAGTTAGCGGAGTGTAGTCTTTTTCCCTCAATAATATGCCAAACCTGTTCTGGCTGGGTTCAAGCCTGATTGTTTTGAGATCTCATTAGGCCCGAGCAGCGAAAGCTCTGCAAAAACCTATTGTAATCAAAGCGTTTCTTATTATGATCCTCAACACACAAGAAGCACTAATTTGGAGAGCTAAACATATATGAAAAACTCACCAAACTTCACCCAAAATTGTCCCCTGACTGAAATTTTAGAATTTTAATGGAATTAAAATTGGGCGTGGCCATACGACTCTACAGCACCCCCGAAGGTGAGATAGGCCAACTGGTAAATACTAGAGAGCTGAAACTTGGTACATTAGTAGATCCCCCTAAAAAAAGAAAAAAAAAGTCTCTTGTAAGTATTCCCTAAATCCAACAGAAAGTTGTCCATTTTGGGTCAAAGGTCAGTTTTGTCCGTTTTTGCATTTTCATACATGTTGAACTTTAATGAACTCCTCCTAGGAATTTTGAACTATTGACTTCAAATTTGGTCCCTAAACTCTTAAGGCATTCAGGATTAAAAATGATCAAAGTCTTGAATTTTCAAGCATGTTAAAGGGGCGGAGCCAGGCCTCAAATTTTGCCTATTCGCCATGAATTTCGAACTGCTATAACGTTCACATAAAAAGGTCAGTTGGCACCAAACTTCATATGAATCATCCATGTGGGATGCCCAGTGATCCGATGTGGTCATATGTTGACATCATCAAAGCCAAGCCCCCTCAGAACAGGAAGTCACTTTTTTTCTTAGAAAGCTCTATATCTGACCATCTTGATCTAATCAACAAGGTGGTCTCACTTACTTTAAAGCACAAAGAGTTTTCGCTGGAGGCCATGGTGGTGGGGCAAAGTCCGACATCATGGCGTTGCAATACGTTTGGCTCTAAATCAAAATTGGGCGTGGCCAAACTGCTCTACAGCGCCTCCTAACGTGAGAAAGGACAAACTGTACATCGTACAGATCTGAAACAGGTAGAAAACCCCAAATCAAGAAAAAGTCTTTTGGGCGTATGTCCTAAAATGTACATGGAGGCAGCAATTTTGGGTCAAAGGGCAAATTTTGACGTTTACACACCTCAAACTTTAACGAACTCCTTCTAGGGATTTTGAACTATCGGCTTAATTTTGGGTCAGTATGCAGTTAAGTGATGAGGCAGTAAAAGTTATCAAAATCTTAATTTTTTGAGTATGTTTAGGGGGTGTGGCCAAGCGGCAAATTTGGTGTACTCGCCAAAGCAAATGAAACGCTATAACTTTCACATTCAAAGGCTGAATTGCACCAAACATGGTGTGAGTCTTCTAGGTTGGAAGATAGGCAATCCTATGTGGTCATATCCTGATGTCGTCTAAGCCCCGCCCCCTCAGAAAAGGAAGTCACTTTTTTTTTCTTGGAAAGCTCTATTTCTGAACCCCTTGATTTAATCAACATGATCTTGTCTCAGAAGACAGCTAACAAGTTGGTCTCACGTGTGTTAAAGCACACAGACTTTTCGGTGGACGGCGTGGTTGTGGCAGCATGGTGAAGTTATACGTCACATTGTTGCCATACGTTTGGCTATAAATCTCACATATTTCAGCCAAACTCTCTACGGTCGATCCTTATCCTTCTGCCTATAGGAATGCAGTCCAATAGTTGGTGGGCATGGCTAAATTCCTCCACAGGGCTCCCTATAAATCTTTAAAAATCAGCCTCAAGCCATACTTTCACCGGCAATCATGACACTTGGTACACATGTGTATCTTCTCAAGACCTAAAAAAAAAGTCTTTTGGAGCCATGGTCCAAACCCAACAGGAAGTCTGCTATTTTGGATCAAAGACAACATTTTGTCTTGACTCCACTGTGGCACCCAGAATATGCCAACATCTATATCTCTCTGTTATATTATCTGATGTGCACCAGATTTTTTATGCGTCATCAGAGAGCATTGCTGGAACATTGGTGTGTTAGTTTCATGACATCAGTTAAGCCCTGCCCAATCAGAGAAGAAATTGAGGATTATTGGCTGAGGATTATTAGCTTCTCCCTATGTGTGATACAAGATTGAACCGTATTCACTAACCCTTGGTAACCACACAACATGTTCCAAAGCCAACAGGAAGTCCTTGTCAATCCTTCGCCATCAAACAGAAAGTGACTATAACTACGGTCTGAAAGGTTAGATATCAGCAAAACTTTTAAGACTTTACGCTGGACTCGTACTGAATGGGATTGAAGGTGATATGGAAGCTTCACTGAATGCACCAGCTAGTGGACGGGTGTGGGAGTAGGGTCAGAGTGTTGAGAACAGCAACGGGGTGGCGGTGCCAGAGCTCCCACGGTCGCTGCAAGGAGCGTGCTGAGCTGCGAGGGCCACCAATGCTGCTTGCAGCTTTGATTTTACTTAAGTGTTTCATGTATTTGCTTGAAGATTTCACATAATTGTTTTTGATTAATGTTTTTATTCCTATAAGGTTTGAACTTTCTCTGAGTCTGTTTGGTGGTGCTTTCGTCAGCTCAGAGACTCCAGAAACATTTTTTGCATAACAGATCTCTTTATATAAACACTGCTAGACATACTGTAATGTGTTTATATGTGCATTAGACTTATTAATTGGGTTGTTGGAGTATAAGCTAAAGTTCATCTAATATTGTGTTTCTTCTGAATTTAATATGGTTTTTCCATGTAGTGTAGGCAGCCATTCTCTCTTCTATTACAGACAGGAATACTGCCAAATCTTGAAAACCACAGAGTATTCAGAGACTTGTGAATTAAGACAACATGCTTGAGTAAAGAAGACATTCTGTTTTTAAAACAATAAAACTTTGAATATCTACAAATTAATTGATTAAATAAAGAGAATGCTTTTCACTCAGACTGTGTAAAAAAGATGAACAATGAATAGTCAAATTCAAAAAGATGAACAGTGAATAGTCACTACATGTCACATTTTGTATTGATAAAGCCAAATCACTGTTTGGAAAAGAGTAGATTAGAGTTTAAATTGATATCACTGTTCAAAAAAGTCCAATTCTCTTTAATTTAGAATCATTTCAGGGTAAACAGATGCTGAACATATGGCTGTTTGACTTCTTAGAGCTATTTTTCTTATTTATGGTAATATTTGATCTGTGCAAGCTACAATACTTGAAACATTGCTCTAAGAAGAAAACATGGGGCTAAATAACATGTAAAATGTCCAGAAAATATCCTATGTTAACCACCTTATTGATCTATTTATTTAAGGCTTACAATTCTTGGAGGGCAAAATTTTAAAACCTGGGAATACTGTGAAAATTTGAAACTGAAGATGTGTACAAATCACATGCACAAACATGATGTTTCCACAAAACAAAACTGAAAGTCTAAAATGTCATTTACAGCAATTTTGATTCCTTCAGTGAGCTCAAGGGGGCACCATCGTAGAGCCAGTGGGTTTGTTAAATCAGGATAGGAAAGAAAAAGGGACAAAGGATAATGCTGAACAGTTGCTATTTAAACCTACTCTACTGATAACAGCAAAAGATAGTGGTGGTACCCACCTGAAAACAAGTACTCTAGTCAGTACCTTAAGAAACTTTGTAAAAATTCCTAAATACTCAATTCAGTTTAGTCTAATATTGCAGCCCGTGGTAGCCTTGCATTTGCAAGTTATTTCACACATTTTCATACAGACAGCTATTTGATTTTTTTTATTTTTATCAGTGTGCTTTTTACACTGCTGTATTGTTTTATTAGGTTCCTAAACATATCAGAACACTGACTAAAAACAATTTAGTAGGGTGTTGCCTTAAAAAATTCCATTCAAAAAACAAGTCCAAGAAAACTGAAAGTTCTACTCTCATGCCCACATGTTGTCAACAGTGCCAGTACAAACATCCAGGAATAACAAACAAGTAGCAGTTATCTGTTTACCTTTATATGACATCAGTTATATAAACTTATATAACACATTACTGTGTTATGTTACACAGTAAAAAATAAGTGCATCTATAATGACTCAAAACACTTCCTCCTTCTTGGCTAGTGCTTTCACCTTTCCAGTGCTTTGCAAAAGTAGTTAGACACACATGTCACATTTCAACTACCATTTTCAATGTATTGGGATTTTATGTGACAGATCAACACAAGGTAGTGTATATTTGTGAATTATTAAGAAAATGAGGCATCTAAGGATCTAACTGGATCCTTTAGGTTGCTGTCCTTCTGGTAACTGAACCTTTGCTTTAGTCTCAAACCTTTTGCTGCCTCTAATTGTTTTTTTTCTGGAATTGTTCTGTGTTTACCTCCATCCATCTTCCCATCTTCTCCATTTAATATCTGCTCAATATAACAACCCCACAGCATGATTCTGCCACCACCATATTTCATCGTGAACCTAATGTTTTCAGGATCTCCTTTGATCCTGAAAAAAAAAAATGCAAATCAGACATTTCATTGTTTTCTTTCCATATTTGTGGATTGCACCGCTAATAGTTATCATGTCCTGCAATCGATGGGTTGCCGGTTCGAGCCCTGTCTCCATCTGTCATTGTGTCCTTGGGCAAGACACTTCACCCACCTGCTGGTGGTGGTCAGAAGGCCCAGTGGCGCCGGTCCATGGCAGCCTGACTTCTGTCAGTCCGCCCCAGGGTAGCTGTGGCTACAATGCGGTAGCTTGCCACCATGAGTGTGTGTGTGTGTGTGTGTGAGAATGGGTGAATGACTGAATGTAGTGTGAAGTGCTTTGGGGTTCTCTGGACTTGATAAAGTGCTATACAAGTACAAGCCATTTGTCATTTATAATTACCTTGCTATATCTTGGTAGGTTTACAGTTGTGCTATACGCCTTCCATCATCAGAAGATAGATTAAACAGTGCTCAATGGGATGTTTCAGGTTTAGGATGTTGTTTAATAACCTAATTCTGCTTTGAATGTGCCCACAACTTTATTCTTGAATTGTTTTAATTGGTCTCTATTATGCTTTTTTTTTTTTTTTTTTTTTTTTTAAAACTTGTGTTCCCTAATAAACCTGAGGCATTTATAGACCAGCATTACAAATTCAAACTATCCTTTTCAGTTTTAATTGTGAAAAATTTTGAAAAAGACCAATCTTTTTTTTTCTTCTTTTTTCCTAGTAATGAAGTTCTTAATAATAAAAAAAAAAAATGTAGAAAAGTTTAAAGGGTGTTCGTATTTTTGCAAGAGACTGTGCTTTTATCATATAGAATTCGCGAATTAAACCTTTTGTATTTTTTGCTGATACTTTTGCCTATCCATAGCTCTGGATACAACCACTCTTCATTTGTGGTGCTGTCTCTTTAAATCTGCTCTAAGTATCATTGTGTTGTCTCATAATAAATCTCAGGCAACACCTTGTGAAAAGAAACGTGGTTGGATACAAACCTGAACCGGTTCTTATAAAACAACTAACTCTTGGGGTGAGGCAGGGGTATCACTGGTTTTCTTTTTTAACCCAGTGAAATCATGAGCTGGAGTCTTGCTTCAGTGCATAAGCCTAAAGTAAACATGTCTATTCCCTTAGCTCTCCTGTTAGACCGGGAGACAGAATATCCAGGAATGTCTCGGCAACAGTTATTACAACATATTTGAGTGGCAGGAGGAAGAAAAAGTTTTCCCCTGAATAGAGGTCTAAGTGGTTGCAGTTTTAAATAGTAATGGGGAAGATGATCATTGGATGAGATGGTTCAGTAGGTGAATCATCTTTTACTTTCGAGGTAATAAAAGAAGAAGCACTGTGATTTCAATAAGCCAAGAAAAGACTCCAAAAGTCAGTTTACATGACAAATTTGTTAAGTAATTTGAGAAGCAAGTAAAAATGGGGAAATGAAACAACGAAGAATTGTTTTGATGATTATAAAGAGCAACTCGCAAGTGTTTGTGGCACATTCCTTGTGGCTTCATTTGGCTGAGACCATGTCCGTGTGGGAGAGGAAGTAGTTTTATATTTCAGACTATATGTGAGATGGGTTGGCACCACTTTGTCTCTCTTTTTTTAGCTTAGGCTCCTCTGCTCCTCCATCAGGGAGACAATGACTTATGTGCAATATTAAAAACTAAAACAAAACAGGGAGAGACCACCAGACATGGGGACGTAATGACTGATTACATTAAGAAAACATTCTATTACTAAACAAAGCAGGGTGTTGCTGCAGGAGGTCAGCTATTGTTAAGATAGTGTTGTTGTTTGTCCAAAATCTCAGGCTAAAAACAAGCTGTTGCTCTGTGGTTTTGTGTTTGCCTTTTTGTATGTATTAGTTGGTCTTGGTAAACCAAAGTGTATCTACAGTGGGTAAAGAGCAGCACTTATGTCATAATTTATGCCTTGAGTTATTTATCTGCAAAATCATCTTAATAATCTACAATAAAAAAAGGAAATGTGGGATAAAGAGTGGATGAAAATGTATAGTGTTTATTTGAATTACAGAAAGCCTTAACTAACAGGAACTGACAAACTTAAGCTTGTAGACTGGCTAAAATTGCAGATGTTTATAGCTGTTAGCAGTTTATCAACTATTGCCACATTTTAAAAGATAATTAGCTTAGGAAACATGTTTGCATCACAAAGTGTTAAAGGCCTCCAAAGGACTAAAAACAGGTTTGCTTGTGTATTTGAAGAAATAGATTGTTAGTCTTTGACCTGTGAGTCTAAACACAAGCAGTCAGTCAGATCCAGCAAACATTAGGACAGAAAACCTGAGGAGCTTGTCAGGGAACCTGAGTGGTCTCTGTTTTCACACATCAGCTGTCATGGAACAAGGCCCGTCAGAAACATGATATTTTCCACACACTACTGTACTATACTGTAAGTACAAACTGATGAAATAAAATAGATCTAAAAACATCTGCTCAGTCCACCTGCTTATAGTTAACCTGCATTTTCTTCAGTTAACCTGCATTTTGAAGACTACACTGGGTTCCAGTTTCAATACAACCATCTTATCCTGGTTTTCTCTATGAGGATAGTATAAAAGTCAGAGGGTTGTTAGCAAAATTCAGATTGTTCAGATTTGCAAGCATATTTCATTCATAGAACTCAAGTTAGTCGTTTTATTGTTTCTGTAGTTTACTAATAGTTGCGTGTCTTCAGGCTGATGCGGTTGCCTCCTCACACATTCTCAATCAGACTTAAAATCATTTCTATAATCATTTCTTTTGTCTTGTCAGGTAAGAAAAGCTTTAACTGTAAAATGCTTTGAAAGTGAGCTTTTTTTGTCCAGCTTGGGTAGTGCTTTGCAAATTCTATAGGTTGAAGGGGTAATCTTAAATTAGCCGAAAGAGCTGAAGTGAAGCAGAAACTCTCACAACTGCATCAGCCCTGTGGCAAAGACGTTAATGCAGTTGGTTCATCAAGGGTTTGAGGAATACAGACATATATGTTTCATTGTTGTGCTGTCAGAGGTGTGGACACAACAGTGAATTAAAAAGAATGATCCATTTTGAACTTCCTGGAAAACTTGCTCTGATTTTTACATTGGAGTAAATGATTCTTGCTTCTGAGGCATGTAGTTCACACTTGCCACACCTGCCACAGTGTAAATGAGGACATTGTTTTTGTCCCTCTTGATGTGTAATTTGTTGATTTGTTGTTAAAGGTGTTGCAGTAGCAATAATTTCTTTGCAAAATTGTTGAATGTAGGTGATCGGCTGAGCAGTGGAGCGGTTGATGTCCTCAATTGAGGCAGGAAAAAGCTGTCTTTGATCAAAAACGTCATAAAAATTAAAACAGGGTTTTATACAAAAGGTAAAAGATATTCAATTGCTGAAGCATATGGTGATAGCAGTAAGCATAAGGTTTAAATGATATGAAAGCTGGTCCTGTTCATTTCTGTGTGAAAACATTGTTTTAAAAAAGTTGAATAACTTCTAGAGTAAACTATATAATTAGCAGCAGTCATCTCTGTGAAATAGCATAAAGATGGCAAAAATGCTTTAGAGCTGAAAAAAATGTGCAGAAAAAGTCCCAGCAGCTGAAGCGTTAATACTTTATAGCCATCACCATATTATATTCCAAATGAATTGTGCTTCTATGAAGTCTTCAGGGCCAAGAACATCTGCGTCCTCAGAGCCCCATCAAATAGGCCCCTGTAATTTTCTACTAAACACAGTGGACGCTCTAAGGCAATGATCCTTTTTGAACCTGTACTATTTAGGACCGTCAACACTACTGATTCACCCAAGTTAACCTAACGCATCCAATCATTGTTTAAACTTTGACAGTCTGATCAGATTGTTCTATTGAGCAAATTCCTGGCCCACCTACTTTGCAAAAGATATTATAACAGACAAACTTTCAAATTAATACAATGTATGTTATTTTTTTTATAAGCCATATTTATTGTGGACCACAAAATAAAATATAGTGAAAGACTTTCACTTTAAAGTATAAATTATAAATGCCACTTCCAGCATTACAAAAATAAATAAAATGAAGCCCTTAACATTGATGTATTGAGAAAAAAAATGCCTGTATAATCAGAATGTCTAATAGATGAGGTTGAACTGGGTATAAACAAAAATAAGCCTGTTTATTCATGAGTGCAGCTCCTTAAGCTCCTTGATGTTTATGTTGCACAACTAGTTAAAATGTGATAACGGTGACTGTAATATTTCCACATTGCTTTCAAATTACTTGTATTTATTAATAGTATCTATTACTTCTGCATTTGTTTCAAGCGTGATTTATCCAGATATTAACAGTATCTACCCAGTTAACTGTGAAGCAAAATTTATTTATGTCACCTTCACAAAGTCTGCAGAGTAACACACAAGCACACTGTTAATCTACGTGCATTTAAACTGTTCAACTTTTTATTTCTGTTCCATCTGAACAGAAATAAAACTGAAGTTATTATCTTTGGACCTAAAGAGGAAGGATCTAGAGTCAGTGCGCAGCTTCAGATATTACAGCTAGAAACTGGTGATCAGGCCCGAAATTTGGGTGTAGTGATGGACTCGGACTTGAACCTACAGAGACACATAAAGACAATTACAAAGTTGGCTTTCTATCACCTGAAGAACATTTCCAGGACTAAAGGACTAATGTCTCAACAAGATCTAGAGAATCTCATCCATGCGTTTATCTTTAGTCGCACTGATTACTGCAACAATGTCGTCACAGGTCTGCCTAAAAAGTCAGTCAGACAGCTGCAGCTGATCCAGAACGCTTCTGCTTGTGTTCTCACTAAAACCAGGAAGATAGAGCACATCACCCCAATTCTAAAGTCCTTACACTGGCTCCCTGTAGCTCAGAGAATAGTCTTTAAAATATTTCTGTTAGTTTATAAA
The DNA here is from genome assembly GCA_014839685.1 of Anableps anableps. Lineage (NCBI taxonomy): Eukaryota > Metazoa > Chordata > Actinopteri > Cyprinodontiformes > Anablepidae > Anableps > Anableps anableps. The sequence continues at coordinate 19,385,143 of CM026078.1, read as the reverse complement.
TCACTGAACAGCTTAGCACTAAAATACATTAAAGACCTGTTGTCATTGTATAAACCTTCCAGACCACCCAGGTCTTCTGGTTCTGGTCTACTTTGCATTCCCAGAACCAAAACCAAACATGAAGAAGCAGCATTCAGCTCTATGCACCAGAAATCAGGAACAAACTTCCAGAAAACTGCAAAACAGCCGAAACACTGAGTTCATTTAAATCGAGAGTTAAAAAAACACCTGTTTAAAGCTGCCTTTGATTAGTAGCAAGAACTATATTTGCTTGATGATATTTGCCTGATGATCCTAATTTGATTTTGATACATTGATATTTGCGCGATAATTTTGATAATTTTCATGTGTATTTGCTTGATGATTTTGATGATTTGCTGTATACTTGATTGTTGTTTTTTATGATGTGAAGCACTTTGAACTACCTTGCTGCTGAAATGTGCTATACAAATAAACTTGACTTGACTTAAACATTTCCCTTTATACTTAGTAGACCAGATAGACAAGGTATCTAACTTTATAGAGTGTATTCAGGAGCTTCAACAAAATGTACAATGGCTTTATCTTTCCTGTCCACCCATTAGTAGCCTTGAGTTGCTGCAGTTTGCGACAAAATCTTGCTTCCACTTATCTTCAGATAACCTGAAGTGCTCCCACACTAGACCACTTTGGCCTTTGAGAATTTTGAGAAACGTTCAGATTCAACTCATCTGACAAAGAGAATTATAAATAAAATATAAATTCATATAAATACTTGTCAAAAATAAATATATTGATGTCAACTGATTATTATAGTTAATGTAATCAATTACATCATTTAGGGCTTTCTTTTTTTTTTTTTTTTTTTTTTTTTTTTTTTTTTTTTTTTTTTTTTTTTTTTTTACAATATCTCTTTATTGCTGGAACACTGGCCTAAAATAAATCATGAAACACATTTATTAAGACCCGTGGTCCAGTTGTAAGTAACAAAGGATTATATTAAAAAATATTGACTTCTATATATTTATATTTGACATGTGTGTATGGTTTGTGGCATGCACATCCTTATGTTAAAATGCAAAAGGATTCAACTTATTTTGTGGCCTGTTCACATAAAGCGTTCAAGTTTTGTTGTTATCACACCCACACATTAACTCTTGGGTGAGGCACTCAGTGGAACTGATGCCATGACAATAATGGTGTAAACAGCAGGAAGTCACCTCAGGGTAGATACCTCCTGTGAGACACTAACTACCCGAACCTCTGGAGAAAACAGAAGTGAAATGCAGCATGCACAAATGTGCTTTGAAGAGAACCTAAGGAGGAAAACAGAATTTATTTAATAGAGCTGTTTTTTAAACACTCATCACTTTTCTGCCTTTTCAGGGGTTGTTGAGCAGAATTTGTTTTGAAGAATGTTGAGGACGGCTACAGTGAGGGTTTTAAATTTGCCTGATTACAGCATTACATGACCACTTGTAATTACTCCAGCAGAGTGAAGCAGTACATTAAACTTCCTGTACAAAGTTGGGAAGATAAGCAGCAGAAAAGCAGCTTGCATTTTAAGGGCTTGGGTCTTTGTGCCCCCTTCCAGTATTTATCCAGGAAGTTTTACCATAATCTTTTTAACATGTATTTTCATGTTGTGATAGTGTTGTGTTTTTCTGCAAACAGTTGTCAGGTTTTGAAAACCAGCATCTGTTCACGTTTGTCCTGCTGTACCGTTATTACAAAGAAAATACCATTTCACTATTACTTCTTAAATGCATAGATGTTATAAGACTATTTAGTAAACTATCATGAGAATATTTTGAGTGTGAATCCTTTCTGTTTGTGTTGGCTTTGTTTTTACTTCTGTGAATAGGTGTGTCTCAGCAATCCTACACCATTTGCATGTTGAGTTTAATGTAACTGGTTAAACAGCCTCAACCAGTGAGGACAGGGACTCTGTCGTTTACACACACCCGCATGCCATGGTATGGCTGTGTGAGTCAAGCAGATGTATGCTTATCTATCATGCATTGCTCCTGTATGAAAAACACAGAATGAAAGCACAGTGAGTGAACAGGTGTGTGATAAAGAATCCTCGGCAAAAACATGTTTTTCCCTTGCCAAAAAAAATACAGTGAGCGGAAGGAGGTAGCTGTAAAATGAAAGAGGGGGAAAAACCTCTGTGAGAGGGGAAAGGGCTGGAAGAACCACCCAAACTTTCTAAACCACCCAATCAAGCAGCGCTCTTGGAACCGGATCCCTCCCATTCTCACCACCTGAGAGCAAAGAAACACAGCTGTGCCTCAGAGAATGAAAAGACTGAGGAAGAAAGCAAGAAGAAACTACAGAGCTAGCGAGAGCAAAAGCTGGGTCTATGTAGGCAAACAGCTTAGAAAAATAAAAATTGCTTCTGAAACAAGTGAGACTATGAAAGAGCCTTTGGAATCTTAAATCAGAATGTAGAAAAACGACTCTGGAGGGAAGAATCTGAATTTTCGAGAGATCTTTGTATCTGTAACAAGACTATGAGCTCATGGTTGCTGGATTGAATGAACTCAGCGTTAAAAGAAGATACCATTAGAGGAAACTGGATACCAAAATGTGGACAAAAAAGAAAAGAAGACAGTGAAGAAAGATTTTTTTTTTTTTTTTTTTTAACTGCTTGTCTTTCTAAAACATTTCAGGAGTTGTTTGTTCTTTCTTTTTTTGCTGTTGGATTTAATGTTGAACCATGTAGCGTCTGTTTGTCAGCTCTGAAAAGGGCATAATTTTGAATATTGACTTCTGGGAGCGGAATGATCTCCAGTGCCTTGTGTTGCTGACGATACAGACATGTCTGTAGAGGATGAGAGATGCACTAACAGCCTTAAGGCTGAAAGCGGTTCCTCCGATCCCAGTGACGGCCAATCTGCGAAGGAAGGTTCAGACCAGGTAGTTCCCAACCAGAACCAAAGCCAGGATGGAATTCTCCTGGATCGCATTGCCTCTCTGCCATTGGACACATTTGACCCGAGCGCTTTCATTGGGAGATTCTCAAAGATCCAATCTAGATCCAGAAAGAGGACAAGGATCCTTGCAGGTAAGTGAAGACATGATGTGGTTTTGTTTTAGTTCAGTCCAAAAAACTTGTCAAATATGACAACCCTCATATTTGAATGGAATCTTCTTTTTCTGGAGGATTTTTTGATGCAGGAAACTTTAGAAACTTTAGAAAAATTGGTTCAACATAAAGCTAAAATAGTGATTGTCAACTCACCAAATAGAATGTGAACTCTCAGAAAAGAATGTGAAGAAGTCACTGATCTATTGCTACCTATTCAGACTCTCTCTGCCTCTACACGTCAGCCGTAAGACATAAGCGTTAGCAAGTCTTTGTTGTGGCCTTTGTATGCTCATTTTTGTTTTGAGAAAACAGACTATCATTACTTCACCAATACTCAGAGGTAGAAGGAGTATTGTTAGGTGGTTCAAACCACCTTGTAGGCTCATGTTGAAACACCTCCAAACAGTTTCAAAGTTAGTTTTTACAAGGTTCAGCAAATATTAAGAAACAGATAGCATTGAATAGACTTGAAATACTGCTTGAAATGTATTTCAAGCACAGAATTGCATTAGTGTTACCCATATAAACCTCATAAGTTGTCATTCATTACACTCGTGGCTCACATGTTGCTTTTGAAAAGGATTGTGTATCAAAGCCTGAACTTGTAACCTTTTAGCATCAGTATGATCTGTATATCTGTGTAACTTTGTCCTATTCTCATTCAAAAAGCTACAATAGTATCACTTTATTACTGAGGGAAAAAAAAGCCATAACCAGGTCAGAACCAGAAGAGGTATATTTCTCCAGTTCCTCTTTTATAACCTGATAAGTAAACTTTGCTGCAATTCCATCCATTAACAGAAAGAAATTGGTAAAATGAAGAATACAACTGTGTAAAGCCAAGTGCTTTTTATTGTCGATCTGTAATATTAAAACCACCATTTCAGAAAAAGTGCGAATGTAAATTGAAGACAATTAGGAATATTAGAGTAAGTGAATCAAAAAGGTGTCAAAGTAATTTATTCCCTTAGGTGGAATTACCCAAGTTTCAAAAGAAGAGTGAAAATGTGTACAGTTAAAAGCAGAATGGGAAATTTGGGCTAAAGTAATACCTGTGCAGCAGAGCACCACCTGGACAAACATTTCTTTCAGAAAGGAATTAGCGCCTTCCAACTAATTGAGCAGGAAGGTTAAAATGGTCAAATATTCATTACAACAAATGCTATGAAATGAATATTGTGGGGCTTCTCTGCTGTCGTATGGACCCCCGAGGCTTTGATGTGAAGGAGGCAAGTATGCCTGGCATGAAAACTTCTCTCACTCAGACATTCTTTAGAACAGTGACCTATTGGATCAACCCAGCTGATCAACCTTAAACACTCTTTCTGGGGTTGTGTATAGCTGTTTACTCTCACACTGTTGTGATGTTTGAGTAAATATTCCTGTTATTTAGAAAAAAGTCAAATAGATAACAGGTCGCCATGAAATGAGTATTGTTGTGTTTAATCTATTTCTTTGGTTAGGTCTAAAGCTTAAGAACTTACAACTCTACTGTTTCCAACATGATGGTGTTTTTACTTCTAATCCTGTCACATTGTTGCATATCTTGAGTTTTAATGGTGTTTTTAGGCAAATAACACTTCAGCAATGACAGTTTACACTTCGGAGACTGTAGGACACATAATGTCATCTCCTAATAAGAATGGGAGCCATGAATCTTTGAGGACATGACAAACAGTTTCCATTTCACAACTTAGATGTGCAATTTATACCACAAATAGGTTCCACTGCTATGAAAATTACCTCAATGTTAATGTTGCACCAATGATCCAATAGTAACCTTACTTGGTCTCATGCGTTGCGATTCCAGACGCTCTATCTACACAGACGACGATTCAATCTGAGATCAGATTTTCACCCATCACAACAACAGCAAAGAACAGAATGCTCTTAAAACTGTGAAAACAGCATCAATGCCAGATTGTTTCACACGAGTTACGGTTTAAATGCCAAGGACTGCAAACTTTAGAAAAATGCGTAGGTAGAGTGGGTTTTAAATGAACAGCACTGATTTTGACTCCTGAAAAAAAAGGATAAAAGGAGGGCACTGATTGGGATTAAAGTTAGCTAATTACATCATTTATGACAATTTTCTATCAGTTAGGCTCTAATACGGTATTAGAATCACCTCTAGCTGAAAGGAAGTTTGTAATAATCTACAGAAATGTAGTAACTAACGCCTGTGAAATGTGTCTCATAGGAACAGCATCCACAAATTCACAACAGCTACTGCCATAGCAGCTCTGCTCCATTCAATCTTAAAATGAGTGAACGATTAACAATCCTGGGCAGCTCCAATCACTTTAATCTGTAGCTCAGAACATAAATGCAAAAAAGAATTCTAACTTTATTGGATAAACTCCACTAAGAAAGCTTCAGTTTTAGACATGCAAACATACATGGCAAGATTAGAAACAAAAACTTAACAGACTGAAGGGAGTCCCACAGTAACTTATGTATGTGCTTGCAACTCTAAAGATGTGCCACAAGTGAGCAGTTTGACCAAGAAGTGTGATAATGGGACTGACCAGCTTCTCTAATGGTGGTAGTCGTGTTCAGTATAGATAGTGAATGTAATCTGGTAGAAGCTGGAATCATTTGCTCATTGTCAGAGCTCTTCACAACAATAGTAACTCCAGTCGTGTTCATCGGCTGAGTAAGGGCCCTTTAAATTAAACTGTCATTTTTACCAGAAATATAAAATAATGCATAAACCTGTCTTTCTGGTTTTAAACTTCAGAATTAAACTGATACATTCAGAGATTGAATTATGAATGAATCATGACTTTTACAATTCTTTCCGATTTAATTGATCTTTAATTTGAAGTTGAGTAAATATACAATACAATTCACATTTGTTAATTTGTCTCTGCATATATGATCAAATGTATACATGTGTGTTGGGAGGAATCACATTCCAGCAGCTGGCATGCCCAGGCCTCTGCTTAGAATGTGAGGAATCCCATGAGCTTCAAGAGGGTGAGTGCATTTTTTTTTTTTTTTTTTTTTTTTGTTTATGATTTTTCTTTCTACCCCAAAATATGGGTGTAGCTGTTTCTAGCTATGTGCAAATTCCCCTCTATTCTCATAGTTGGCTATTATTTTGAATAGATTTTCCTATCTTGGGTTGCCTTGGGTGAACTCCAATGAGTACTTCCCATTTGCACTTTCCTCTGTACAAACATTGGCCCCATCTAGTACAGCAAATGATTTGCATCTTAATTTGGAAATTTCTTTTTCTTTCCTTTTGTATAAGAACAATGCATCACATGCAGCTTTTTCTTCTTGCATGAAATAATATTTGTCAATATGTTAATTTTAAAACAAATAGTGCTTTTCATATATCCTAATATTTAATCATCTTGAGTATGAGAGACATGGGGCGCAGAACGTTGTTCTTTACTCTGGTTACCACTGTTGCTTGAATGGATGAGGCAAATTTGTGTGGAGTTTTGATGGTTCATATTTCTTCCCCACTCTGACTTTCTCACACAGTTTAAAAACATGCATGCCAGGTTAACTAGTCGCTCTAAATCTCCTTAAGTTGTGAGTTTGAGTGTGTGAGTTCATGGTTGTTTGTCATGTGTGTCTTCTGTCTCCTGTGGTGGACTAGCAACCTGTCCATTCTGTACCTGCTTCGTACCCATTGAATGCTGGGAAAAGCACAAGCTCCCTTATGACCCTCAACAGGATGAAATGGGTATAAAAAATAGTTGGATAGACAAAGATGAGAGCGTAAACTTAGGAAATTCTAACAATCTCTTGAGTATATCTGATGTAACAGTAACACTATTATTGCAACAATATCACAATGGGATTTGCTGTTGCAGAGTAAACATAACTTTCAGATTAGATTCAGTTTGCAGAGGTTCCCTGTATCTCTACTCCTCTGAGATCAGGTTCTAATTGTCTCTTAATGTAAATCAGGCCATCCTGTGCTCCATAACCCTCCTGTGAGCGGCAGCTTTCAAGATACTTTATGCTATGTGTTCTTCTCTTCGTGCACTCATACTCATTGTCCTCCCTCCCTTCACCATTTACTTGTCCTGTGGCACTTCTGCGGGTCATCCGTGGAATGACGTGATGGCCCTAATTGTGCACCACTTTATTGCATTCTGCATTCAGATGCAGCATGATTACCTTACCTTTATAGTTTGAAACCGAGAACTGTCAAGAAAATATATGACAGCAAAAGGAAAAACTTTGTTTTTTGTCAAGCTGTAACCAATTATGCGTTCACTCTTTAAATGATCTCATGTTAACTAAGCTGTAACTGTATTGATGTAGGATAATTGAGGCTGGAAAGCAAAGGCACTTAAGTTTTCTGCCTTAAATAGTAAAAAAAAAAAAAAAAAAAAAAAAAAAAAAAAAAAAAAAAGCAAGATAATGCTTTTGAGCTTACAACCTCTATTTGTCATTTTGGATTTGGAAATCTCATTAAGGTCAGGGTCCACATTCACAAGGGAATAAACATGGAGACTGCTGTCTATAATTTCTTATGCAAATTATGGTGATCATTTCTATAATAAAATGACATCAGACTTATATAGCACTTTATTAGGATATTCAAAGATGCTTTACAATGAAATCAGTCATCCCATTCATGCACACATTCACACACAGATGGTATATAAGAAGGTAAAGACACTTTACATGCCAACTCTGTAATCATTTTGCTTTAAAATATAAGTAAAAACCCTTTACTTTAATATATTAGTTAAACATTGCTTATCAAGTCACCCAAATGGGGCAGCATACTGTCAATTAATGCATTAATCTAAAATTGATTGATCTTATCAATTGACTAACGATTAATTGATAAGCAGCCAGTTTCTTAAAAACCTGAGTTTTCTCTTGTTTTAAGAGGGTCTTTCTACAACATCAAAGACAATTTTTGTATATGCTAAATTTTAAAAAAAGAAGCACATCATATTTCAAAAATGACAACTGTATTAAAAACTGACTAAATAAAATAATGTTTTCTCACTCATTATTAAACTTACATATACTTATAAAATATAACAAAACAGGAATTTATTAACCTGCTGAATACTTAATAAATTAAAATAAGGTAAAAAGAATAAAATATTTAAACACTTAATCCCCCATGAACAAAAGATGTAAAATTATCATTTAAAGACAGGGTAACATTTATGTTAAAGATTAAGCTCTGCTTTCATGGCAGTTTACAATCATTGGTGAGAGCGACACTTTGTGCCATTAGTCGTGCTTTCAATTAAGCTACCTTGTTGTTGTAGCGCCCCTATAAATGGGTGGTAATGGTTGCTCTCAAAGAAATGTTAAAACTCAGCTCCATAAAGTGCATTAACTCTTAAAAGCCCTCACCATCAGGCTTGCTAATTGCCGTCATGTCTTTTCCAATCATGTTACAATTTTTCTGCTTAATGCCCTCCACTTTTCTGTCATCACATCCTCACCTTCGTAACACAGCGATAATTTTTGATTGAAAAGTTAACGCTGCTCTGCCATGTAGCACGGCTGAATGTGCACTATTCAGGTGAAACTTAAGAAGCTTGTCGAGTGTTTATATTTCAAAACAGAATTGCATAAAGTGCATTTTGCATCCCACACTGGACTCTGTTTAGACCGTTTCACTTTCCTGTTCTGGGATGCCTCCGCCATGATTATTTCTGTATCAACTGGCTCTGCTTAAGGATGACCAGTAGCTCCCTCTTCTGGATGGCCTACTGTAAGAAGGTCCGTTTAAATTTACGTCATTACTTAATCGAATGGGACAAATTTTAATCTAATTAACTGTTATTAGACAATTAATCGTAAACTGATTATTTGTTTGCATCCCTAGACCAGACTGATAAACACACAGCATAATCTTCCCTTTGCTTGTAATATAAATATTTAATAATCACTGACATCATAAAAGCTAAGACATACTTTGAATACTGCTCTTTTATCTTCTTATATAAAAGTTCATCTTCAAAAAAAATCAGCATCGAAAAGTCAAAGTGTTACAAAAAACGGAGATTAGAAATTGCTCACATCTTTATTTAGCTCTTTTAAAAGAACCAGACTTTCCATACTCAGTCCTAGATTTCATTTAGTTATGATTCTTCTGTTGACTTATTTGTTTGTTGGAAAAGCAATAGCAGTAACAATAACCATTCAACCTTCCCTATGACCTCCAAAGACATTATCCTATTTGAAATGCCTTAATGTGGCTTCAAATTTTAACTAAGTTGGCAAGTTCTTTTTTATTTCATGTAGGTGTCAAAGTGAAATCATAATAGTCATAAAATGTTTTAACTTTGTAAAACTTACTGAAACCCTGGTTATAAATCCCCTTTTAGCTAATCATCACACGTTTACATTCTTTTTACTGGGCTTTGTTTTTTTCTTAAAGAAGCAAAGTCTTGTCAAGACCCAACTGAACTTTGTTTTATTTTATTTTTTTGAAAGAGAGAAACCTAACGTTAAAACGCTTTATCCTTTATCCTTTATCCTAATGGAAAAAAGTAGATATATAATATAAGAGAACATCCAGTTACAGTTTATATGTAATGTCTATGTGAGGCAGTAATGACAAAAGGCTGTTGTTACTGGCTATAGGCTGATTCAGTCTGCCTGTCACTGTTTCACTTGGTTCTCATTGGCTTATAAGGCTCACAGCATACTGATACAGCACAATGTGGTACACTGACATATTATTGTAGTTAGACTGAATCATCTTCATCTCATTTTCTTTTATCTACATGTTGTGTATCACTCACTGATTTTTTGTTTCCTTTTTTCCCTGCTTTTATTTTTTTATGCTCTCTGCCATTTGGTCATTTATGCTCTATGTTGTCCTCTCTCTACCTTCCCTCATCCTCTCTCTCCTCCCTCTAAGAGGATTGGCCGTTTGCATCTCCTAACATCTGTGTATCACTGTCCTGAGAGAGCAAAACAGAGAGGGGTTGGGGGATGTTAGCTAGCAATATAGCAACACAGAGCTCAGGCAGGGCTGACATACACTTTTTTGCTCGTGCACACACATACTCAAAGCAACAGACAGCTGCAACATCCGCACCGCTCACTGCCCACCTGCATAATCCTCCCTCTTTCTCCTTGCCTCTTCACTCCGTCAACTCTCTCCTTCTCCTCCGCTCACTCGCTCCTGTCTCAGCGCCTCATCCTTGCCGTCCTGTTCCCCCCCTGTCTGTCACCGTGGCGACCTAGCCTCTGCAGCCATGGCGACCAGCCAGCAAGATTCAGGGTTCTTTGACATCAGCCTCAAGTCTCTGCTCAAGTCTTTAGGAGGCAGTGAGTACAGCTAAAAGATGACAGTTGTTGTTCCCATTATGTCGGACAAATGCCTGACAGATGGCAGTGATAGACTTAAAAACTGTCAGTGGGTCCTGTAGTTTACAGACTCTGCTTTGTTTTTCTCTGAGACAGAAAAGCTGGCAGCTGATCTACACTTGTCAATATTTGGCAGTGTTACGTAATAGAACAACGTTCTGACAAATGCTTAGGAAAAAGATAGGGGTTTCAGAAGTGGAGGGTACATGTTATTCCTCAGCACTTTTCAAACTGTGAAAGAAATTTCACATCTTATGTTCAGCCAAAAGAGTGGATCTTTTTGGATTCGTTGTCATCTTTGTTCCTATCTGAAGGTAGTAGCCGGGAAATACATGGCAGATTTGGATCTTGACATGCAGTATTTCTCCATTCACTGAAGTTTTTGTGCTATGTGCATTCCAAGAGAATCATACGTCTCTTTCAGTTTCTCAGTTCTTGTTTATTAAACAAAGCTGATCTCACTCTGAGACAGTCAGAAGTGAACACCCAGCAGCATCCTCCATCAGTTTCAGTTGGACACTGTGTTCCTCAGCCTCGCAACAGTGGGTTCATGAATCTGAACAGTCACAATGAGCAGAAAGCATCTCTGTCGTATTGCCCAAATGGGACTCATTGCCACACCACCTGCAGTTTGTTATGCCTATGTCATTAGTTATCTTGTTGATGTTGAAAATGCAGAGATTAACCAAGGGGTTTGTTTGATACTGTGATGGGGTGAATTTTTGGATATTGATACTAGACTGCTGCAAGTTTTTTTTTTGTTTGTTTTTTTGTTGTTGTTTTTTTATTATTTATTTTTTTGATGCAGTTTTTATTGAGAATGTTTTGCTGAGTTTAGCTCGATAGCAAGGAGCAAGTTAAGTTAGCTGTCTGAGGCTCATATGATAATTTTCAGATGGACTGATCAGGCTTTGCCTGGCTGAGATCAAAGTCTATTTAGCTGTTCTTTGTTCATTTGTTTTTTTATTTTACTTTATTTTTTTTTTTTTTAAATTTGACCAACTAATTTGAATTTTTACATATTTAGATTTTTTTTCTTATTGACTAAAACACATGATCATGCCCTTTTTTGCATAAAAACAAATGTCCCTAACATTTCTCAGATTTTTACCAAATTCAAAAAAGGGCATTAATATACATGCTTGACGCTTTCATAGACTAATAGTGGCGGAAGCTATTAGAAATGATGCATTACAAATGAAGGGAAAAAGTCAAATGTTTGACCCGCCAATTACCTTGTCTGCATTGATGATAGGAATGATTTCACTCTCTGGCCAGCTGATTGGTGTATTTCTTGTAGATGTTTCTTTTAAATCTATTGTAAAATCCATGTTGCAGTAAGAGCTGCTGAAAAAAAAGGAAATTGTTAAAAGAAATCACTTTGCTGGTGTGACATATATTCGCATATTAAAGTTATACGTACCTTTAGCCATAGGACCAAATTAAGATGTGAAGGTTTTTCTACTCTTTTTTTCTGCTCTAAAGTCAAGAGGATGATAAACTAACCTTGTAGGCTTAAAAGGTGGAAGGTTCAAATACTTATTGGGCAAAATCAAAAGACAAATGGCTGACTTCATCAAGTTGAACTTGTCAGATCTCATGCCACTGGGCTCATCTTAAGACATCAAATACCCTATGTAGCTAAAAAAGTTCAGATTTAAAGGCTGGTTTTTAACTTTAAGTCTTTAATTTTTATCAATATAAGTAATTGCACCTTACCAGGATAAATGTATGTTTCATGTAGGAGTTATGCTTTTCAAATGTATTTCAAACACATTGCTGTACTCAAACGCCTCATATATTGCTGACTGTCTGTTGTTACTTTGGTTCATCCTTCAGTAACACAACACAAGTAGCAAGATTGCCAGATGGTGTTGCTCCCAGCCACAGATTGTCAGCTTTCTTCTCCAACAGCAGCCAGGTTAGGCTCTGTTGGATCTTGTCAAGGGCAGTTAAATTGTGCTTGTTATTATTCTCTCTGCTGTTAGACATGACTCATCTCTGTTACCTAGAAACTGACAGCAATTTGCAAAAACATGTACAGGATTGATCATTTTTGCAAATCAAGAAACATTTTGGGAGGCTTTTAAACACCAGGTATAACATCTTGTCCATGGTTTTAACATGTGAGTCATCATCCAGGTACACTACACTGTACATTAACCTTTACAAAATCAGTGAACAGAAGAACTTGTATTTGCGTAGTTGTTTTTATACATGTAATTTTAGGGTTGCACCAAGCAATCTTCCAGTCAAAAACAAACAAACAAAAAAATCAATCTTTTACCATTTAGAGAATATACCATAACTCACTGCTACAAGGTTGTGGAAACAAAAACAATCTTCAGTCTGGATGCTGTTGCTGAGGGAAGGAGACTCAAAGTTAGCTTTGTGTCCATGTTAGTTTCCATATAAGGGAAATGTTTTTGGTTAAGTCAGAAGAATCTCAGACATGAAAGAAGATATTTATATAGAAACCATATCCTACATGTCGAGATATGTTTGGGGTTTATTTAGGCTGCGAGAGAGCCAGTGAGAGCAAGAGTTTCAACAGATAACAAGACGACTAAATGAAGTACAGTAAAGTTGCTCTGTTTTAGTGCTAGGCATTAAAATAATGACAGTATTATATCAAGGAACAAAAGTGACAATAAAAATGATAAAGGTAGGCTTTAAAAAAATAAGATAGACAGTATATATGACCTATAAGGCAGTATGTGGAGCGACAAATATCTAAGCATTTTTACTAAATGAGGACAAGATTGGATCCAGTTGTATAAACTTGATTTGTGATATTTAATACTTATACTGATGCATATTGCACTCTTTAACTACATTTGAGCTATTGCTATAACTTTTTTTTGTAAACTTTTTGCTGTTACTATACTTGATGTTGCATTCATACAGGTTTCACTGATGTGGAACATGTATGAATGCGTAGCACCACACTTCGAAAAGCCCTGTTTTAGACGAAACACTAAAATGTAATTAAACATGTATATTATGTACTAGGCATGTGGTGCTTGTGTTGACTCATCTCTTAAAATGCTGAATCATGCAAATCCCTATGGGAGTCCTGTGAAGGGCGCTTGTCTGTCTGTTACAGACATGATTATGTTCATTACTAATCTCCTCTTCGCTTACTTTTTCTGAGAACTTCATGTACAGTGCACATGGTTAAGTTCACTTTTGCAGACACCTTACAATTATATAATTTGGAAGCTCTAATGGATTAATTTGCTTGGCGTCAACCTCTTATTTGCTGAATGAGATAAGTGCATTTTGCTTTGAAGTTAAGCCATGTTGCTCAGTTGTTTGACTTCTGCCAGTTTTCACATCTGTGTTTATTTCTTTATGTGTGTTTTTGTGAGTGTGCACTTGTGTATGAGTAGGGGTCAGTGGGAGTGGTGGGTATGTAAGCGAGTGACCGCCAGCCGTCTATATATAGTGCCTCTCTCCTCCCCTTAGCTCTCTCTCTGAACAGTGTTGAAATTCCAACCCAACTCTTCTGGTCGGACTTCCAAAAGGATAAGATTCTGCTTAACTGCTCCAGACAACTTGAAGACAGCTACTTTAGAAGAAGTGCTGCATTTTACTTCTTCTTTCCAATGGGATTCAAGGATTCAAAAGTCACAGAGGAACTACTATATAGAGAAGAAGTAGCAGGTCGGAGACAGAACTGAAACTCAAGTGGGAGCTGATAGTTTGACTGTGGACTCATATATCTGACAGACATGAGGCCCTGCACAGCCTCTGATCTCCCCAAACTTTTGGAAATATTCTCAATTCCTGTTTACAGAGTCACCTCTCATCAAAAAAAAGTTGGCACTTTCCGGTTTTTTGGTGTTTTACAAGGATACCTTGATGCCATCTCCTCTTCTGAGACTGCCACTGTTTGAGATCTGAGGTGTCAAACCTTCACATGGGCGGTGTCAATCTTGCTGGGGCTTTCTCCAGTCTGGATAAGGCAAATCATTTGGATTAAATTCGGGATAGAGCTGTAAATGCAGTTTTTTTTGGCATCCTTCTATTCAACTTTGTCAAGGATGGAGCTTCTCACTTTTAGCTTTGGTTAAACTGGCCAAGAATTAAAAACAGACATTAATACGATGTCTGCAGTTTCTGGTGTGGTAGATTATTTGGATAGTAAGGAAAACTATTGTCTTGCAAGAAATTACATTTATAAAGTTATGGAAGCTGACTTTTACTTTCAGTAAAGTCCAGTTTCTCCTCTGTCCTAGTATTTTGTCCCTTTTCCTACACTGTACCTGTGACTTTTGTCATTTACATCATGGAAGTCCCAACCAAATGGAGCAGGGCTAGTGTCATCAGCTTCATCAAAGGCCTTGGTAAGCTTACATGGGTGTGCAGTCATATGCACACGTGTGTGCATCATGTGAGTGCTCAGGTTTCATCCAAACGGATGGCTGTATGAGGCCAAGAGGGCTGTGCACTCAGAGAATTAGTTCTCACCTCTCCACTGAGTCAGGTCACATGGTCATGGAAGGTCAATTAAGACCTGACATTGTTGTTAACCGACACTGTATATGTAGGAGTGGTGCAGGCCTTTTTGACATATGATAAATCATCTGCAGCTCAACATGAGCATAAATCTTCGTCATGTTGTAAGGAATGTTAATACTCTTTCAGACACAATCTCAGAAAATACCTCTGTTTCATACATTTCTCTATGTTAGTTCTCTGACTCTTTTTCTGTCAGTTTATTTTCTCATCTTGTAAAAGTTAATGGTGTCCAGGCTTAACAGTGATGTAATCATGAGTGGAAATGAACTGCAGTTTAAATTAGAGTGTGTCTTTTTCTGTCCACCCTAGAATGTTTTTCACTGTTAAACTTGGACAACATAGTTTAGTCATAGATTTTCACTTAGTGGGAAAAGTTCACTCAAATGGCAGATTAAGCATAAACATGAGGGTCAGTGTCTTGACTTTTTTTTTTTTTTTTTTAAACAAATGTGATCTTTATTGGGGGTTTTTTCTTTTTCAAAAAAATAAAACTATATTTGACATACTATGATATTAAGAGATAAATCCACAGTGGCTTCCATATATATTCATACCCTTTGTTTTATTCTAATCACAAAATGTATTGTACTTTAATTAGTGCTGTCAATGTTAATGCATTAACACGTGTGACTAATCTAAAAAGTTTCGCATGTTAATATTATATGATGCTGATTAATCGCATGACCTATTGTGACCTAAAAACCTCTCTCCCTCGGAGGGGTACTTAGTTCAAAGAAGCACGGTATACGGTCTTGTACAGCGTTTAACAATGCAGAGTCGCAAACGTGAGTGAAAAGATGAGCGAGGAGGAGAGTCAGACTGGTGTGCTCAGCATCAGATTTCCCTTTGAGAAACACCACGGTTAGAGCGGACACCCCGTATACGGAGGCAATAGACCTTGGACTGTCCTGAGTTCGAATCCCGTCCTGGGTTCCTTTACCGCAATAAGACAAAGAGTATGAATATATACCGCATGTCTTTCCCCCCTTCTCTCTGCCCCCTTGCTGTCTGATTACTGTCAAATAAAGGCCACTAGTGCCAAAAAATTCTTTGAAAAAAACAAAACACTGTGATGGACGTTTGGATAAAACGAAGGTAGTATGTAGCCTACTCATTGCAATGGTGAATTATCCTTCCACTGCAGCACAACCAGTTTACAGTTAATATTTCTAAATTACGCCTGAAATGAAAAGACTTCTTTTAAACCTTCCCTCACTATGAAAACCTGGAATACTGAGATGTTTGGTTTGAGACGATAAAACATTTTCTTGAACATTTTTTGAAAACGTGCATTTTTCCATTTCAAGCTTACAAAATTAAGCATAGTTAAGCACAGCACTAGAGTGTGATTAATCAGATTACATTTTTTAATCAATTGACAGCACTAGTTTTAATCAAATTCTGTTACAAGCCAGCACAAAACATAACATTATTGTAAAGTGGACAATAAAGAATACACATTTTAAAAGGTTTTTTTTTTACAAATAGAAATCTGAAAATTGAGGAATTCATTTGGACTTCACAAATAATTGCGTATATATCATTTTTGCAGCATCTGTGTGCACATGTTGACTTATATAGTTTGAGTGTCAGGACTTGGACTTTGCCAATATTGCCAATATTTACAATAGTGTTGGTATCGGGTGATTTTCAAATATCCTGCAGGCCTAACATGCATTTGTATTCAGCCCATTCGGCCCATTTTCCCTACAAAAACAGCTCAAGCTCAGTCAGATTTGATGAATAGTGTTTTTGAACATCAATTTTCAAGTCTTGCCGCACATTCAGTTGGAGTCAGACTCTTGACTGAGCAATTCTGTTGTTGCTCTAACTGTATGTTTAAGGTTCTTATTCTGCTGAAAGGAAAAACTCCTCACCAGTTTGAAGCTTTCTTCAGCCTCGAGCAAGTTTCCTATGATTGCCTGGTGTTACCTCCATTCTTTCCCCTTCATTCCTGACCAGCTTCTATGAAGGCTAGATTTGTGGAGCTGACAACAAACTATCCTGCCAAAAGACTCTCCCATCTAAACCATGGATCGCTGCAGCTCCTCCACCTTTTCTTTGTAGTCTAATTAATGTTCTCTTTGCCCAACCTGTCAGTTTAGTTTGACAACCATGTCCGGATAGGTTTGCAGTTTTGCCATACTGTTTCTATTTTTTGATCATGGATTGAACAGTGCTTGATGGACTGTTCAAAACAGTGGGAAATTGTTTTAGAACCTCATGTTGCTTTGCACTTCTCCAGAACTTTATTCCTGACCTGCCTGCTGTGTTCCTTGGTTTTCATGATGGTAAATCATGATGTTCTTTTTTTTTATTCATTTCCAATAACAAACCTCCAAACCCTTAATAGGACAGCTGCTTTTATAATGAGATTAACCTACACATAAGTTAACTGTTGGTCTGTCAATAAAATATGTACATTTTTATGGTTGTAATGTGACACAATGTTAAAAAGATCAAGGTGGAAGAACAATTTTGAAGGCGATGTATTTGTGTAGCAAAATATAACTCAGTTGGAAGTAAATACATGGTAAAAATATTTTATGAACTGCCTTGTGTTTCATCAGCCTCTCCAGTGGGTCTGAAGCCACCAATCCCACCAGCCAGTGGAACGTTGGGAGAGAGGAAGGGTCCAGTCATCATGGCACCTGTCAATGTAGACCCTGAGAGCAAGCCGGGCGAGTTTGTCCTAAAAAGCTTGTTTGCCAACTTCACCTTGCTCTCCGAACGCAAGATTCGCATCATCATGGCAGAGCCGCTGGTGAGTGAGTTTAGATTGATTTTTCCTATACAGGTTTGACTCAACTTCTTCTCCCATTTCGCTCAGGTTACAGAATCAATGAATATGCATCTGGGCCATTTATCTGTGTTATTTAAATCAACTTATAGGAAAGTCATTATTGACTAACATTTTTCATGCAGAGGAAGAGGTCTGCATTCTAAAATCCGTAGCATCTTGCCTGTTATAAAACACAATATAACTTGGGAAATATTAACAGAATTTTCCGTCTTTCCGATTGAGAATATTCCAGGATGGACTGAATATAAAGAGAGGAGAAGAAGTTAATCAAAAGCATATTATTTAGTAATACATCTAAGCTAATTTGTATATGATTCAAATACCACAGAAATGTCCTCTTTATATATTTACATACTATAAAAGCAGACTTGAACCAGAAGACCTGAGTGGTCTGGAAGGCTGATACAACAACAGGTCTTTAATGTAAATATATGTCTCAGCGATCATCTAACCAATGAGTCTGCCATGGTACCATCTTGTTTCACTTATAAACTAACTGGAACGTTAGGTGTGGATTATGCCACAATAACAAAAGAGGAGGGGACTAAATAATCACATGGGAAGAGAACATTTTATGACCACTAAAATGGAAATATGTAAATAACAATACATACAGCATAGCCTGGCAGTTCATGGGGCATAAACCATACATTAAAATTTGTACTCAGGTATCGCCTGCAAATTATTCTAGAGCCAAACTGCCAGAAAATCAGACCCTGAACATACAACAAGAGGGGAGGTATTAAGAAACTTTGTTTTATATAAAATTAGGAAAAAGAAGTCAACTCAAGTTTATTTGTATGGCACATTTCAGCAGCAAGGCAGTTCAAGTACATCATAGGAAAGCATCAATCAAGTATACAGCAAATCATCAAAATTATCAAGCAAATACACATGAAAATTATCAAAATTATTGCACAATTATCAATGCATCAAAATCATTAGGATCATCAGGCAAATATCTTCAAGCAAATATAGTTCAATGTTCTACTTACTACTAATCAAAGGCAGCTCTAAACAGGTGGGTTTTCAGACTTGATTTAAAGGAACTCAGTGTTTCAGCTGTTTTGCAGTTTTCTGGAAGTTTGTTCCAGATTTGTGGTGCATAGAGCTGAATGCTGCTTCTCCATGTTTAGTTCTTGTTCTGGGGATGCAGAGCAGACTAGAACCAGAAGATCTGACTGGTCTTTAAGGTTGATACAATGACAACAGGTCTTTAATGTATTTTGTTGCTAAGCTGTTCAGTGATTTATAAACTAACATAAGTATTTTAAAGTCTATTCTCTGAGCTACAGGGAGCCAGTGTAAGGATTTTATAACTGGGGTGATGTGCTCTATCTTCCTGGTTTTAGTGAGAACACAAGCAGCAGCGTTCTGGATCAGCTGCAGCTGTCTGACAGACTTTTTAGGCAGACCTGTGAAGACATTGTTGCAGTAATCAATGCAACTAAAGATAAACGCATGGATGAGTTTCACTAGATCTTGATGAGACATTAGTCCTTTGATCCTGGAAATGTTCTTCAGGTGATAGAAGGCCGACTTTGTAACTGTCTTTATGTGTCTCTGTAGGTTCAGGTCTGAGTCCATCACTACACTCAGATTTTGTGCCCGATCATGAGTTTCTAGCTGTAATAACTGAAGCTGCGCACTGACTCGTTCCTCTTTAGGTCCAAAGATAATAACTTCAGTTTTATTTCTGTTCAACTGGAGAAAGTTTTGCCACATCCATGCATTGATTTGTTCTAAGCATCTGTTCAGTGCTTGGATGGGATTATAGTCACCTGGTGACATCATAAGGCAGAGCTTTGTATCACCTGCGTAGTTGTGGTAACTGATCTTATTACTTGTTATAATCTGAGCTAGTGGGAGCATGTAGCTATTAAATAGGAGGGGTCCCAGGATTGAACCTTGGGGTACTCCACATGTGACTTTTGTCCGCTCCGATGAGAAGTTGCCTATTGACACAAAGAAATCCCTGTTCTTTAGGTAGGATTCAAACCAACTGAGTACTGTACCAGAGAGTCCAACCCAGCTCTCCAGTTGCTTCAATAATATATCACGGTCAGCAGTGTCAAATGCTGCGCTGAGGTCCAACAGAACCAACACTGGTTCGTTCACAGTCTGTATTTGTGTGGGTATCATTGAACACTTTGACGAGGGCAGTCTCAGTGCTGTGGTGAGCACGGAAACTGGACTGAAAGACGTTAAAGCGGTTTGTCGTTGTTAAGAAGCTGTTTAACTGTTGAAACGTAGCTTTTTCAATAATTTTGCTGATGAATGGAAGGTTAGACATTGGCCTGTAATTCTGCAATAGTGATTTATCCAGATTGTTCTTTTATAACAGTGGTTTGATCACTGCTGTTTTTAGAGGCTGGTGTAAAACACCTGATGAGAGGGATGAGTTTACTATTTGAATCAGATCAGATGCAATGACAGGCAGAACTTTCTTAAGGAAGGTTGTAGGTAAGATATCAAGACAACAGGAGGAGGAGCTTAATTGATTTAAATTTCTTCTAAGTTTTCACAGTTGAGTTGGTGAAATTCAACCATTTTCTCTGCATTTGTTCTGTTTGGGCATAGCATTGTTATTGAATTTGGTGTGGATGTGCAGATCAACCCTCTAATTTTGGAATTTTCTCTGTAAAAAAGTTAGCAAATTCACTGCAGTCCCTGGTAGAGTGGAGTTCAGGTGGTAAAATCACTGGAGGGTTTGTCCAACCTGTCAACTGTCACAGTTGACAAAAAATGTTACCTTTGCATGTTTTAGTGATGAGTATTCATATTTAGGAACAGACTCACAGTTTGTTCATCTGACAGGTCCCCATGAAACTACTAGTTATGGCAATATAATCTTTAGGTTTTTATGGCACTTGGAGGCCACAAAATGAAAAGAACAGTTGCTCTATTTTGGTCTAAGTAAATAGACATTTATGCACTTTTTCAAGATAATTTGACCTTTTTCTTAACCAAGAAGGTGCTCTTGTTACAAAGAAAATACTGTCCAACAGCCATTCCTCTGGTTAAGCCCTAAAAGACAAATGAACGAGCTCTTTATCAAGCTGCTAAATCAGAGGCTACTAAATGTATGGTAACTTCAGCTCATAAGGACCAAAGAAGCTCCTTGCAAATAGTAGCAAAAGTGAAACTCCAAGGAGATATTAAAAAGCTTAGCTTTCAAATATGTAGGATAGCTTTCGCTGGCACGAGAACCAGAGTGCAAGCCAGCCCAGTGCTCGCCTTTCGCGACCCTGGCAGTATTTTGCCAGTTTATGTGCTAAGTGCTGCTTTCTCCTGTGTTATTTTCAGAGCTTCTCCTGAACCTGGCACAGCCAATGGTAGAGGTGCCAACTTCCAAAGCTATCAGAGGTTACCTGTTATGGGTCTTTTCCTGACAGTATGAATTGCTACTAGAAGCAATTCTCTATGGACTTATTTTTTTTTTTTTTTTTTTTTTTTTTTTTTGTATTAATTGTTATTGTAAAGCTGGAGAAAGAAAGAAGAGTTCTGCCAATACTTCTTGGCAGCTATGTATATGGCAGTGGTCCCCACCTCTGGTCCTCAGGGCCCATTGTCCAGCACGTTCTAGCTGTTTATCTGCTACAGCACTCTTGACTTAAATGAATAGGTGATTAGCAGGCATCACTTAATGGCAAGCTGATGAGGTAATGCAATCAGTTGTATCACTTACTTGGATCAGAGACATATTTAACGCATAGTGGACAGTGGGCCCAGAGGACCAGGGTTGGGAACCACTGGTATGGGATATAAGGAATGTCAAAATTTTGTGTGATTGGTTTTGAGCCAAGTTCTGAATGCTCTCTGACTGGGACACACCATGTGCTTTCCCTTAAATCATTATGAAAGTAGTTTGTCCTCTATGAAAAGCAAAAAGATATGAATTAATTAATTAAAATAGAAAGCCTCTTTTCAATCATCAGTTATTTCAAGTAAGTGGTTGTCACAGATAAACTGTTCATTGCTTTTATTATTTTTATTTATTTTTTTCATAGTTTTGTTGTGTAATGCTTACAAGCAATTCTATAAAATAGGATTAGTGACTCTATTGTGCTGAAAATGACTGTGCATGCTTTGGCAAGGGAGTGGGGTACCAGGTTGGTAAAAATTATTTTAACTTTTTTCTATTTGAAACATGTTTCTAAGTATAAATTTTCATGATGCAAGCTGGCTGTTGGAACAAATTAAATTTGTATTTAGAGGTTCCAGTACATCCAGTCTGTTATTTTTACCTTATATTGGGTCCTCCTAACCCTTAATTAGGGGAGTCAAACCCCTCTTCGCTTATAATTTCTGCTGTGCTTGTTCTGGTCTGTATTATCTATGAACAAATGGGATCACCCAATCATTAATTTTGTGTTACCATAGTAGCTGTTTTAGATACTTAATGTAGCTGTATAAAAGAAAATGTCTATTATTCAGACCTTTTCTAATAATTTGAAAGTTATTTGTGTTATTTTTTCCATAAACTTAGCGTTATATTTGGAACTTCCATGGAAATTGTTTTTCTGTAATCTGTATTCAAATCTTTTCTCATTACTGTTTCCTTGGGTTCTACTTATTTCTTGTAGGAAAAGCCACTTAACAAATCTCTGCAGAGAGGGGAAGACCCACAATTTGACCAGGTATGTCTTCCTCACATACCTGTCAACGATTATTCATTTCTGTGCTACCCTAAATGTTGATCATTTATTTTTTGAAAACCACTGAAAGTGTGAGTCTATGCTCCACCTATTTTTCTGACCTTCTGTGCAGCTGATCAGCACCATGAGCTCTCTGGCAGAGTATTGCCTGCCATCCATCCTGAAGACCCTGTTTGATTGGTACAAGAGGCAGAACGGCCTTGAAGATGAGTCCACGAATACAGACCCAAGAGCCAACACAAAGTCCAAAAAGTGAGAGAGTCAGTTTAGTTCTCATGTTTGTACCTGCTTGTATCATCCACCAAAACTGGAAAATACATGGACAATACACTGAGAAAAAGGGTTTGAACAATTTACAAATAGACAATAACACATTAGACAGATAGGGCTTCCTAAACATAATTCATTTAAGTGTACCTGCATCAGATTAGAATTAGAACAAACTTTCTGTTTGTTCTAATCTTCATTTTAAAGCAAAATTGAATTGCCT
Source organism: Anableps anableps (assembly GCA_014839685.1). NCBI lineage: Eukaryota > Metazoa > Chordata > Actinopteri > Cyprinodontiformes > Anablepidae > Anableps > Anableps anableps. The sequence goes on along the minus strand of CM026078.1, from coordinate 19,362,278 downwards.
GCTTAAGATGTCAAGATGGCATCAGTTTATTGAAAAATTCTGACCTCAGTTTAATAACAAAATGAATTTAAGTTTGAGGCTACTTGCTCCAACTGAAAACATTTTTTTTCCAAATCTGAAATAAGGAGAAAAATTAGGGTTCACATTAAATTACAAAACACAGGGCTGCAGCCACTGATTAGTTATTTTAGGAGGTAACACAAGCTGCCACATAGACACGTAATAAGAGCTTTTATGTTAATAAAGGTGCAAGAAGAGAAACAGCAGGAAGACTCATAGGATCCACACTGTTAGAAGAACAGATGTGACAACTAATCATTGTTTCTCTGACTGTGTGTCTCTTAGTGATGAACAACAGAAGGACTACTTACTGGAGCGGAGGGATCTGGCAATAGATTTCATCTTTTCTCTAGTACTTATTGAAGTCTTAAAACAGGTGAGGCTCATTTTAAACTGTGATTAATCACACTTTTTATTAAGTGTAATTCTTCTAAATTACATGTTTTTTCCCTATTGTTTTCATTTGTTTTTCTCAATATTTTGTTTTCCATAAAAAAGACCATCGTAATTTGAAATTCATTAATAAATGTATGGGTTTTTTCTGAATTCAGATTCCTCTCCATCCTCTTTTGGATGGACTTATCCAAGAAGTTGTCAACCTGGCCTTCAAGCACTTCAAATACAAAGAAGGTAAGTGGACTTAATATGAAATACTTGCTTTCAGTGTACTTGTGTTGTAGTCAAAGGGTATGTATGTCCAACAAAAGGGGATGTGCAGTAATAATCATGATTGTAATTACTTTTTAGGATCTCGGGCCCAATACTGGAAACATGCACTAGTGGCAGACCTCTATGCAGAAGTAGTGGGAGTTGTTGCTCAGTCAAGGTACTGGATTTCACTTTTTGATTGCAGTTGTGCTTTTAAAGTCCAATAATCCCTGTTATGTTGAAGTCCATTACCCTTATTTGTCTGTGTGGACTTTGTAATTGCAGTAGCAACATGACTTCAGGCTAACCCCATTTTCAGCAGTGGACAAATGCTGTCTTACACACGTTAGCAGAAGTTCTAAAATTGACAGTCTTTGGTTGTGTTTCTGTTTATTGTGTGTGCTTATGCACACATGTATAATAATGACACTCTCGATGATGGCCCTCTAACTCTGTAATGTCTGTGAGAGAGTCGGTTTGCTGGAGGTTATTATCATGTTGTGTGGGCTGGCAAAGCAGCTCTGTGACTGCCACCAGGACACAAAAACACACACTCTTAGACACTATCATCAGTTTAAAAGCCTACGCTTTGCTGTCTAGTTGAGCAAACAGTGAATCTCTTCTGTTTGAGTGATAGATGTTCTACTTTTATAAGCGTCCTAAGTTGAAATCTCATTTCAGTTGAAAGTTGAGTGAACAGATCCATAAATAACTGTTTTGAATTTATTCTCGTCATTATCTACAGGTAGGCATGGCCATTGTTTTTTAAATGGAACAATATTCTTACTACTTCTAAAATAATAATAATGATAATAATAATAATCAGAAGAAGAAGAAGGAATAATAACAATGCTTATTACAGTAATAATTATGTTGTTTATAACATTTATGAATTGATTTTAAGGGGATTTTCATATGCAAACCTAAACAAAATATAAATACTCACCTACTGAAGTTAGGACAAACAGACTAAAAATAACCCCTTATTTGTTCCTCAGTGGGGAAATTCACAGTGCATCAGCAAGAAACTGATAGGCAACTAGAAGAATACAGGAACAACTTTGTAATAAATACTGCATACAAATTTAAAGGAAAAGCTGCTCAGATATGTTTACACTTCTTTATTTGGTTTGCTTGGAGTAAAGACAAGGGGGATACATCCCAAAGATCGACATGGCAGCAGCCAGGAGCAGCTTAGATCACAGACAAACTACATCACTGATATGTCTTCATTTTATTCATTCTTGTTCATTCTTAACTGTGTTTCTGTTGGGGAAAAAAATATAAACAACATGCAACTCAACGCTTGCTACCTGTAGTATTTAAACAGGTGTTAGCCTCCATAACATAACCACTTTCTGCGCTTAGAAAATATATGAAGTTACATTTGTCTGTCTTGTAAGCAAAGGTAAATTGTACTTGTTGTCTTTCAGCCTGCTAATAAGCAGAGCACAGCAGCAAGGGTGAAATGGGGATGGGATGTACCAACCAATTCATTACTCTATGCTTCATGCAAGGAAAAAAACTCTGGTGATTCCAGTACCTTTTGGGCTTTCTAAGCAAAGTACCCCTCATTTAGAAAGGGTATGATATGAAATTTTCGTATTTTTGAACCTGTAGATATTTAAAACCTCAGTCTACTTTGATACTAGAAACCGACCAATGCCTCTGTGTAGGTTTTTCCCAACAGTGTTGGAACGTCTAAGATTATGTGAGGAAAGCACATGTTCTTTTCCCTCTACATTACCCTTCCAGATGCCTTTCTAAATTTAGGCCTGCAGAGCGCTGCTGGTTAAATGCATCAGGATCATGTGTAAATACACAAACACACACACTGGGCACCCACTGAACATAAAAAATAACTTGTTTGTGTATGAGCACAGAAATATTAATATGTTAAAAGGTTTTGCTTATTTTCAGTTATAGTTCCAGTATCTATAACCTCACTTGGGGAAAACCTTGAAATAGCATAGTTTACTAAAACACCAGAGGCTCAAACAGTTGTTCACATCTGGTCACCATTTCCCCTGTCAGGTTCCCAGCAGTGAGGAAGAAGTTCATCTCTGAGCTCAAAGAGCTGAGACAAAAGGAGCACAGCCCATACGTCATTCAGTCCACTATTAGCCTCATCATGGGACTCAAATTTTTCCGCATCAAAATGTACCCGGTGGAGGACTTCGAGGCCTCTTTTCAGTTCATGCAGGTAGGCAGCACAGAAACCATTTGCTAACTTTCTCGTTGTTTACAATAAAAATCAGAAAAGTGTCCTCAGCTTAACAATCTCAGTGTGTTTACTTATAGATGAAATCTTACTTTGTATCCACTGACATCTGGAAGCAGTGTTAAGCTATCATAGAGCTGGCTGCACTAATCAGGGGTTAGGTGTCTGGCTTGTTTTCCCTTTGATGGCAGTTGAGCAGTATGTTTCTAATCTCCTCCAATCATAATGGAGCTGAGATTTGAATTGATGACCTTGCGTAAACATTTGTTTTGATCACTGATCCAGATTCTTGCCTCATTCTGTCTTCAGGAGTGTGCACAGTATTTCCTGGAAGTGAAGGAGAAAGACATCAAGCACTCATTAGCTGGACTCTTTGTGGAAATACTTGTACCTGTTGCTGCTGTAAGTGCTTTCTGCTGAGCAGTTCAGCTACACAGTCACAATCGACTGAAGTGTTTTTCTTATTAAATGTTGCAAGTCCAGTAAGTAAAATAATTCTGCTTTTAGTTTGTTCTAAACTTTGCATCATTGTTTTTCTCTCAGACTGTGAAGAATGAGGTGAATGTTCCCTGCTTACGAAATTTTGTGGAGAGTTTATACGATATCACTTTGGACTTGTCCTCGAGGAAGAAGCACTCTCTGGTAGGTTTCTGACCGTATTCTGTTTCATTACTCTTCATCTCACTTCATCTCATCTCTATTACCAACAATTGCTGAGAGCACTTACTGTAGCTCTCCAACATGTGGACTTTTATCGCTCAATAAGGAGCGGGATGAACGATTAAAGAAGGGCAGTGTGATGCAGGGAAAACTAGCTTTTGAAGCCAGATAGGCATTATTAAACCACATCATGCAGCTAGCTGTTGGAAGCAGTATAATAGATGTAGCAGCATATTTCCCTAATTAGACAAAGTGTCTCAAAAGATAAAGCAAACAAGAAAACGTTTTCAGGAGACATACACTTATCAGAAATTTAGTGGCTGGATTCTGATCGATTTAGATCAGTTTAGCTAATTCTGATTTTACTTTAGGAGGACTAAGTAACTTAACTATCTACCGTCTTTACAGTAAATAGATTTTAGTAAAATAAAACAAACCACAAACACAAACAAACCAAAGTTACAGAGCTCTCTCTGCATCTTCGACCCTCTATAAATACAGGAAACTCCTCCAAACTATGGGACAGAAGTATTTGTAGAAAGAATATTAAACTAAAAAAAATACAACATATCTAATTTACTCTTTAATGCTATAAATTATAGCACAATAACTTTTTTTTTCCTTTTTTGCACACATGTAAAAATGTACCATATCAAAAGATATTAAATTTAGTCAACAAGATAAATATTTATTAAACCAAAAATAAACAGCTGTGTCCAACTTCATATTTGGGACAATATCTGATTGCTTTCACAGTATGTGTTAGATCAGTTATTTATTATTTGTTGTCACTATTAAGGAGTGTTAAGTAGCCTTTCTTTCAAGATCATTCTGTATTTATTTATGCTAGAACCAGAGGTGATGTTACACTGTGTGTGAAGGTAGTCTGCATTACACAGCCCTGCAGTTAAACAGGATTTCACAGATATTTAAAAAAAATAGACAAAATTATGAAAATGATGACATTTTAAACTGTTTTAAACTGCATTTTCCAGCTAGAATTTTACACGCCAAACAGATAAACCAGAGCAGCTTTCCACTAACACTTTCAGCTTCCTGTTGGTTCTCAGACCTAATAGCTTGACTGCTGGCATCTATCAATGCCTCCATAGAAAATACAGTTTAACCTCTAAAAGCTTTCTTACACATTTTTTTGCTTTTTCTGAGTTCATTTTTAAACATCTCACTGATACTATAAATACATTTGTAGAGTATTCCTCATCCAGGAACAACTGAAACACAGAAGGGGGTTTAAGTCGTTTCGACAAGGTTGCTCTTATGTATGGTGTGTTTGCTGATTGGAAAAATATAAGAATTTTAGATACTAAACTGCTGATCGCAGATCATGGTTTATTTTCTTCTTACACAATAAACAATTTAAACCCCTCGTTGAATATACTGTAGTGCTGTGAAAAGTGCTCTACAACTCTTTATCATTTTTTTCCCTAAAAGATAATAAATAAAACATTAGAGTTAATTAATTTAGGTCCTCATTGTGGATGTTTAAAGCTGCAGTAAAAATCTGAGTGAGTTTTTTGTTTGAAGACTTTTTTTCCCCCACCCACTGGATTGTATCCCACGGTTATATGACTGGCATAGCTGCTAACAAGCAGCGTCACAGAGCTGCTGCGTTGTATTATTGTTGCTTGCTGCTGATGTGCTATTCTAGATATCTACCTGGGTTGCTCGTTCTGCTACAGCAGACGCTCATGTTGTCTGGCCTGCAGATATGCCATTCTGTCAGTATGCACACTTCTTTTGACAGATTCTCTAAATATTCCAGCCAACTTATGCAATCAAACTTGTACACACCCCTTTTCAAACAATAGTTTTGTTTTACACATTTTCCTAATGAGCAGCATCGAGCATTCTTACCCACTAACAATAACCTGCAATGAGAGATGGCAGCATGGATAAGCATGACAGTCATGACAATAATGTAGAACATTTCTCTAATTGTTAGGCTTTTTACATTCCTGCGCAACTAAATGAGAGGTATTGAAATGGGTCAGAGATGGAAAACAAATACCTCTAGTGATAAGCAGTGTCAGGTATATGATGCGTTTTAAAAGTACCATTCACAAAACCATTGAAAAGAAGGGTTTACCTGGACTAACACGGGTCATTAGCAAGACATTTCTCCTCAGGAATGATGTCTGTGCAGTCCACATTCAGTGATAGCTTAACTAACTGAACAGCAAGTTCATGAATTGATTGTTGTTGATGTTGGTTTTGCAGTTGCTTTAATAGAATATGTGAAATTAGATCTAGGCTTTCCACTGAATTATTGTGATTTTTTTTTGTTGTTGTTTTTAGCGCTTCCACTTCTACTGTGATTAGTTGTGTTGTGATATCTCTCCCCATATCAGGCTCTCTATCCTTTGGTGACGTGCCTGCTGTGCGTCAGTCAGAAGCAGTTCTTCCTCAGCCGCTGGCATATTTTCCTAAACAACTGCCTCTCAAACCTGAAGGTCAGTTTTCTGCCGCATCATGCAAATTTAGCATCTATTGTACAGTGACTTGCAAAAGTATTCACACGCCTTGAATTTTTCCACATTTTGTTACATTATATTGACAAACATTAATGTATTGTATTGAGATTTTATACGATAGCTCAACACAAGGTAGTTCATAATTGTTAAATTGAAATGTTGTTTTTGGGAGGGGGGAGGGGTATTCTGCCATTTTAACTCTGAAAACCCTGACAAAAAAAATAAAATTCCAGTGCAAGAAGTCATCACCAGAAGTCAGATAGGTCAGGGATAAAATTACATGGAAGTTTAAAGCAAATTTAAGTTATAGAACTCTATCTCAAGCTTTGGACATCTAATAGAGCACCGTTCTGTTGCTTATCCAAAACTGAAAAGAGTATGTTACAACATAAATCCAACAATTTAGCTGACATACCTGGCAGGTAGGGCTGGGCAATACAGGTTAAAATAAAATCTCAGATTTTTTTCATACAAAATCTGATTTCTGATTTTAATAAACATTTTTTTTCCTCTTTTTCTTCTCTTGAAAAGAAATTACAATTGACAGAATATATTTTCAAAAACTTGCTTTCATTTCGATCGTCCCTTTTGGGAGTTGACCCATTGTAAACAATGAAAATATAACACACAGAATGTTTGCAGCTATTGGTATAAGACAATGAGTTAGTTTAAACAACATGTAAGCACAAACCCCACACACACATACACACTAACATGGTACATATAACATCATGAGGAATCATGTGATCGCCCCTCTATCATAGGGGACACAGTGTGAAACTGATTCCCCTAAGGTGGCTTGTCGTTTGATAGAGTTTTGTGGGCTGCTACCAGCTTGAGCATGTCATAGAGTGCAGCATTTCTCCCACTCAACAAAGTTCCTCCACTTCAGGTGTTGAAACAAATTTGTTGTACTCAAACCTTTGATAGCAACAGCTTCAAACAGATTTTGCAGCGTGCTGTTTGTTGTTCAATGTCTGAAGTCATGAAACCAAATCAGTTCCAGATAATTCATGAAATGGTGCCTTTTTTTGGAACAAGCTCTTGTTTGCTAGCTGCCATTTTGAGGTTTATGCGTTTCTATGAGAGATGATTGGCTGACATCACTCTGAACTACTGAAGCACAAGGATTGCTTCTTAATTAAGGATCCACTGACCAGGTGGGAGAATCTGTCACCATGACAACAAATTTGACCTTTACAAAAGATTGACCAGCAAGAAGTCATTAGTAAAATTACTGTTTGCAGCTAAAGCTATGTAGGGGAAACAACAAATGCGTGAACAACCATGCTCTGATCAAAGGAGACCAAAATTAAGCTTTTTAGCCTACATGCAAAACACTGTTGCACATAAATAAGAAATCATCATCCCCATGGTAGAAACATAGTGGTGGCAACAACATGCTATGGGAATACTTTGCTTTTGCAACTGTGAGAGTTGATGGAAGAATTATTGGAGCGAAATCCAGCGCAATCCTGCAAGGAAAAACAGTAAGAGGCCATGGGGTCTATACATGCAGTCAAATTTGTCAATGCAATAAGACAAAATGTGAAGACGTTACTTTTACAAGCCTCGAAATCCAGTTTTTTTGTTTTGCGATCACTGGCATGTAAACTTACAACCTAACGACTACATGCAGAGTCTTTGTCTTTGAAAGACAATATATGCACACTTAACACACCTTAATTCCACAATAGCACCGCCTTTTTTTATCAGTGAAATCAGTTTCTGTTGCCTCAAGCAAAACACAGCAGACTGACATGCAAATGACTAAAAATGTCATAAAAATTGTCTCCACAAGTTCATGACCACTCTGTATAAGTTATCACTTTCCTGTGCAGTACATACAGGTGCAAAGGTGCACATCTTTTTAGGAAGTGTATGGAAAAGGTGAAGTAGGTGTGAAATCATCGACACAGTGAAAGACGTTTTTGTGTTTTTCTGCTTGTCGATACAGAATAGAGACCCCAAGATGGCACGTGTGGCACTAGAATCACTCTACCGCTTGCTGTGGGTCTACATGATCCGGATAAAGTGCGAGAGCAACACCGCAACCCAGAGGTAACAGTTGCGTGTGGTTAAAGTCCTTATCACGACTGTAAATCTCTTGTCTCTTGTACGTTTTTGTTTTTTTTTTTTTTCCATTAATGTGTTCTGTCTCTTTTCTTCTGCTTTTTAATTGCTTTTGTTTCTAGATCCTGTCAAGAAGAGATTATATCGTCTTTGAAAAGCTGCATGTGTAAAAATTGCTCTCAGTACTATTTCTCCTTCTTTCTTTTTTAGCCGTCTGACATCCATCACCTCCACATTGTTTCCTAAAGGGAGCCGTAGTGTTGTGCCCAGAGACATGCCTCTCAATATTTTTGTCAAGATTATCCAGTTTATTGCTCAGGTGTGTATTTAATATGTAACTTTTTATAGTGTGTTTTTGCACATGTGACTTTAAGTCAGGGGTGAGCAATAATTCTTTCCAAAGTTGCTGGAGGCCAGATAATTGACTGAACTCAGTCATTCCAAAAATAAATCTCATAATAAACTATAAACCTGATTTATATTAGCTGTTGTTAGCAACAGTCATTGCAGCTGAACAACAAAATGCAACATGCCACACTGACAGCTGAAAATGTATATAATCTTAAAGTAAATAATTATGTTTTAGAAAAACAGTTGTCAAACATTGTGCAAGCTTTTGTATTTCTCTGTATGTTTAGAGAAAAATGTTAATGCAAGCTGTAATCTCTGAAAAAAGCTGCTTGTTTTCCACAAACTTTTGTCAATAAATGACAGAAGCATAGAGCTGTGACCCAGGCAAAAGAAAAATAGAGCTACCAGTACATCTAAAAAAAATTAGAATATAGCATAAAAGTGCAATATTTCTTACCAATCATCTCAGGAAGTGAAACTCGTATATTGCATACTGTAGAATCATCACACACAAAGGGATAGTTTTCCAAGCCTTTGTTTTGTAATTTTGATGATTATGGCTTACAGATAATGAAAACCCAAAATTCAGTGACTCAGAAAATTAGAACACTGTGAAAAAGGCCAGTGGGTCATGGTGTCAGACCCTAATCAGCTAATTAACTCAAAACACCTGCAAAGGTTTCCTGAGCCTTTAAATAGTCTCTCACTCTGGGTCAGTAGGCTACACAATCATGGGTAAGACTGCTGGCTTGACACTCTTACGCCACAGAAGGTCACTGCTGAAGAAGTTGGCTATTCACAACAGAAAATTGAGTGGAAGGAAGAAGTGTGGTTAAAAAAAGGTGCACCAGCAACAGGGAGAACTGCAGCCTTGAGAGGATTGTCAAGTGAAATCCATTCCAGAATTAGGGGAAGCTTCACAAGGAATGGACTGAGGCTACAAATGTTGCATTCCTCGTGTCAAGCCACTCCTGATCCAGTGACAACGACAGAGGCATCTTACCTGGGCTAAGGAGAAAAGGAACTGGACTGTTGTGCAGTGGTCCAGAGTCCTGTTTTCAGATGAAAGAAAATCCTGCATTTCATTTGGAAATCAAGGTCCCTGGGTCTGGAGGAAGAGTAGAGGCACAGAATCCATGTTGCTTGAAGTCCACTGTGAAGTTTCCACAGTCAGTGATGGTTAGGGAGCCATGTCATCTCCTGGTTTTGGTCCACTGGGTTTTCTGAAGTCCACAGTCAATGCTGCCGTGTACCAGGAAAATCTAGAGCACTCCATGCTTCCCTCTGCTAACAAGCTGTATGGAGATGCTGATCTTATTTCCCAGCAGGACTTGGCACCGGCCCACACTGCCAAAGGTACCAAAAGCTGGTTCAGTGACCATGATGCTCATGTTCTTGATTGGCCAGCAAACTCCCCTAACCTGAACCCCACAGACTCTACGGGCTGCTGCCAAGAGGAAGACGAGAGCCAACAAGGCAGATGACATGAAGGCAGCTATCAAAGCAGTCTGGGCGTCCATTACACATATGCAGCGCCACAGGCTGATAACTTCTATGCCACGGCGCATTGATGGAAGAAATGTATATATTCTAATTTTTTGGGATGTACTACTAAATTTGAAAACTTTACTCCACTAACAGCATACTTTACATGTTTCTACAATATACTATCAGGTTGTTACAATATACTTTTTACTAAACACAACACTTATCTCATTGTTGTATAATGTTGAATATTAGTTGTAAATTAAAGCTATTTTTCATAATTCTTGTAGGTCTTAAATTGAAATGAAGGTTGCAAAAGGTCTCAGACTTAACTCACTGAAACTTTTAGAAACCCTACATTTTCTTTTTCTAAATTCTAAAGAACAATGTTTGAATGATGTTGAATTTGGTGGCACAAACAAAAACAGTGACAAAACAAAATACAAGTCAACTTTGCTTATTCAAATGCAAAATTCTGCCCTCCACTATGGTAAAATAAGTCTACAGGTGACTCTGGTATTCACAATGCTCAGTAAGAGCAGCTGTATGAGGTCTAAAGAAGTTTATAAGGGCTATATATTTCTAATTAATTTGTAAATAGTCTCACTCTTTTAAATCTCACTGGCTAAAATGTTAAACTTGCAGTATTATAACAGTGTTGGGTGGCCCTTGTATGGCCCTAGATACAGTGTTGTTAGTAAATATCAAAGACCAGTGGTTTTAGAGAGCATGTGCTGGATGTAAAAGCTAGAGAACAAATACTTCTGGTTTCCATCTTCCCATGCTACACTCCATTGAAAAAGCCTGCCCTTTTTTACAGGTTTCTTCTGTTTTTGCTCTCTTAGTCACACTCAAGTGTTTCAGATCATCATATAAATGTCAAAATCAGACAAAGTTACCCTATATTTAAGAGTTGAGCTACAAGATGTTAGGAAACTGGATTTTCTTTCGATCCTTGTGGGCCAGGCAGGACATATAAAATTGTGGCTGTAGAATGTTGAGGTTTGCTTTAGGGCTTTACATTTACTGCTGTTAATTAACCATTGTGTGCAACATGATTATAAGCTTTCATAAATGGTTTATTTTAACTGCTTGCAGTTACTATAAATCAGATGTCAGAAGCTCACCAATAAAAATAACAAATGCTCTTGTTGCCTCACAGAACGTTTCTTCTGTAAGAAGACCATGTTTTGTCTTTTAGGAGAGACTGGATTTTGCCATGAAGGAGATCATTTTTGACCTTTTAAGTGTTGGGAAACCTGCCAAAGCCTTCAGTCTGAACCCAGAGGTAAGGAGAGCCGACACAAGTGTTCAGTCATTTGAACTCTAGCACACAGCAGTCCAACAGTTCATCTCTTCTGGCAATCCAGCTGTTATTGTAGTTAGGTTGAGAACAGTATGTTCTCTGTTGGAGCCTTGAAATTTTTTGCACCTGACTAAAGAAAATTTACTTCTCCAGCTGCAGAAAAAGGTTGAATCTAGTTTTTATTAGATGCCGTCGTTCCTTTTGTTTTGAATGTTACAATGCAGTGCAGTAGGTTTTACATAGGTCAACAACATTTACAACCACAGTAAGTAGTATAGTAATTCTCCATGGCTGTTACACTTTTTAGCACCAGCTTTCAACTGTTGTCCACCATGTGATACAAATGCTTTATGTGATCTTTCCTCCAGCGTATGAACATTGGTCTGCGTGCGTTCCTGGTGATAGCAGATGCTCTGCAGCAGAAGGATGGAGAGCCCCCAATGCCAAACACGGGAGCAACTCTCCCCTCTGGAAACTCTTTAAAGAAGAAGAAAACATATCTCAGCAAAACACTGACTGAGGAAGAAGCAAAGCTAATAGGTCTGAGTCTGTCAGCAAGCTTTTACTCTGCTGTAATGGGAATGTTATTACCAACACTGTGATTTGTCTCTGTCTGCTCGCTGCAGGGATGTCTCTGTACTACTCCCAAGTGCGGAAAGCACTGGACAACATCCTCAGACACTTGGACAAGGAGGTTGGTCGTTGCATGATGCTCACCAGCGTCCAGATGCTCAACAAAGAACCAGAAGACATGATCACGTAGGCATCTAAACTATAAACTCCTCAGAATGGTCAACCTTTTGTTAAGAAGAGTTATTGGTACCTAATATGCAATCCATCTTGTTTAGCGGCGAGAGGAAGCCTAAAATCGACCTGTTTAGGACATGTGTGGCGGCCATTCCTCGTATCCTTCCTGACAGCATGTCCAAACCAGAGCTCATTGACTTACTTTCACGGTAACTTTCAGACTGATGTAAAAAAACAAACAAATGAAAATTGTTTTAAATATTTTAAAATAATTCATTAAAGACACATAAAACCATTGTTCTTTTTTTTTTTACCTCAGACTTACGGTGCATATGGACGATGAGCTTCGACTCATTTCTCAGAACTCTCTGCAGAGCCTGTTACTTGATTTCTCAGACTGGAGGGAAGACGTCCTGTTTGGTTACACACATTTCCTTTTACGGGAGGTAAATTAAAACTTAACTAGAACTACACAATGCCACCAAATGCAACTTAAAACTGAGCATAAGCTTGGTTTATGCATGATGAAGAACTTTTTCTTTATTATGTACAGTGCTGGCCACATTTATTTGCACCTAAATAAAGATGTGTTTTTCTGTTTTGGCAGAGGAATAATCTCACACATCAAAATGTAGAAAAATCAAAATTTCAGTTTAAGTATAAAACACATTTTAAGAACATTTCTTTGACTGAATCTCTGGTGGCACCATTATTAGCTCCCTGAATAATTCCTTTAGAAAAACATCGAACTGAAACAGTTTGTTATATTTATTCTTTTAACTTTTTTAAGTTAAGGAACTTCTAATTAGTAATCAGATAGTTTGTGTTTCCTGCCACACACAGTACCAAGGATTACCAAGGAGGTACAAAATCTCCCTACTCATTGTTAGAAACCTGCTGCAAAGAAACGCATCAACCAATAAACACTAACCACATACCAACCAGATGTTTGGAGGTGATGCCAGGGGAAAAATTCTTTTCCTGTCCTACCATCACAGATGTAAATGTGGAGTTTACTAAACTCTTTACCTGGAGCTTTCTGCTTTGGTTAGATGAGACAAAAATTGAGCTTTTTGGCAAAAAAAAAAAAAAGAAAAAAATCTGGTGGATCGGGAGTAAAACAGTGGATGAATAAGTGGAAAAGCCCCTCATGTTCATTGTTTAGTATAACAGAGAATGTGTAATGTTTTGGGCTTATTTCTCTTTCAATAAACTGAAAATGGGTCCTTGATGCATCTTCAGCAGGATATCCAGTATATGGCCTAAAAATGCATACAGTTCATCAAACACAAACTCAACTGTCCTCCATGTCCATCTTAGTCTTCAGACCTAAACCTGTGAGGTGCGCTGAGCAGAAGAAGGGACCCAGGACTTTGGATAAGCTAACAGAAGATAGTCCTCGTATATCAATATTGACATGGTAGAGGGAGAGTTACCATAGTAATACTTGTTGGTACATTCTTTTAAATTGCTACAAGTCATAACTAATAACAAACTGAACTAAGATTTCTTGTAATTATTAAATAAATTGTATATGTTTGGAAAAAATAGTATATGTGGGTTTTGGCAGTGCCTTCAAATGTCCTTTGTGTTTATTAGGTCCAAGACACCCATCAGGGTCTGCAGGATGCATCTGTCAAGCTCCTCCTCCAGCTGCTCACACAGTGGAGGTTAGCTCTGCAGCTCCAGGGGAAGATGCGAGGGGGAGCTGATGTAAGTCACAATGAAAGCCAGCTGGTTAATGATGCTTGGTAAAAACATATCTAGTTTAAGTGGAACTTGTTTCTGCATGTGTGATATCACAGATATGACACTGTTTTCTGACCGAAACATGTCAGTGAGGTCTCAGGAACAAAAGAAATGATTGGTTTCATTGGTCTCTGTCTACAGTTTTACTGGTAAAACAGTGAACCTGTTCACTCTTTGTCTGCTCCTTCCTTCAGACCAGCCCCAGACTTCCAGAGCGCAGCCCTCATTGCTTAGTGCTCCATGCAGTGGAGGGCTTGGCTCTGCTGCTTCTCTGCTCATGTCAGATCAGCACAAGAAAGCTAGCTGTCGGTGTGTTAAGAGAAATACGCTGCCTGTTTACAGCTCTGGGACATGCTGAGGTAAAGTACAAAAAGCTTGAATCAGCAGTCAGCAAAGACTGACGCTTCAGTTGTCATTACATATTGGTTTAAATGTGAAAATTATATAAATATAACGACCAGTTATAACATGAAGAATGTTGTTAGCAGATGGTGGTATAAAGAAGAAATGTATAGAAACACTTACTAGATTTGATTAAAGCATGCATGCCACAGTGACTTCTTTGCTAGTGTAATGCTGTTATAAAAACAGCTGATTATATGAATGTCACCCCCCTACAGGATGATGACAAACCCATGATAGAGGTCATGGACCAGCTGAGCCCAGCTGTAATGAACAGCTTTGTTCACGTGGCTCACTCTGACTCCGTGAGTGTTGATTAAAGTAACTACACTGGACCCAAGACAACAAAGTCTTAGAATACATTACTGAAATGAAACTTTTTTTCTCTGCCTCAGTCGTTACCGCTCAGTCACCACGTTGACCTCCAGTGGCTCGTGGAGTGGTCGGCTCGGCTGGTGAGCAGTTCGTATGACGTGAAGAGCCCCAGCTACGTCTGGATATTCGCACAATGTGTGAAGGACCCATGGGTGCTCTGTCTGCACATCTTCCTGCGACAGGAGCACCTGCCCAAACACTGCTCCACCGCACTGGGATACGCATGGCCCTACGTTTTCACACGGCTACAGCTGCTCTTGCCACTCGTTGACCCTAAGTATGATAACGCCTATCATGAGCAACACAGAATGGTTATTAGGATCTAAATTCCTCCTTCTCTTTATCTTTCTTTCTGCAGCAGTCCAGTTAATGCGAAGAAGACCAGCACCTCAGGCTCCAGTGACAGCTATGTTTCACTGTGGCGTAATTATTTGATCCTGTGTCTGGGCGTGGCCAAACCGAGCATCATGTCACCTGGCCACCTGAGGGCTTCCACACCTGAGATCACCGCCACCACCCCCGATGGCAGTGTTACTTATGACAACAAGGTGTGTGTTTATGCTAATATGGAAATGGGTGTTTCTAATGACTCCAGGTCAATTAACATTTCTTCCAATTGTACCTCTATTTGGTACCAAAGCATTGCCATTTTGTTCCTGCTTAATTCTGTTTGGTGCCAAAAAACAAACCATTTCATGGTCATGTACCTAATCATTGCATATTAATATATTTCTCTTTGTAGTTAGGTATTTTGATGAAATAATAATAGTAAACACTTATATTAGTCCCTTAGGTTCATGTGGTA
The DNA here is from genome assembly GCA_014839685.1 of Anableps anableps. NCBI lineage: Eukaryota > Metazoa > Chordata > Actinopteri > Cyprinodontiformes > Anablepidae > Anableps > Anableps anableps. Next base: position 19,346,904 of record CM026078.1, on the reverse strand, counting down.
CTGAACCCTTTTCATTGGAGTCATAAAACCTTTGATCTTTACAGCAGATTTTCACTTTTGAAACCATCGGTTGTCAAACCAGGGACAAAACATCCCTTAAAGTGTTTTGGAGCTGATGATAAGTTGGTATGAAAAATCACGTGGCAGATAGCTCCTTGTTTTATCCCCAAAAAAACTGGATATCAAACAGCCCAGACTGTGAAAGTACAAAATGATAAAGGAGCAAAATAACCAGCACCCATTTATTTATTTATTTGGTTATTTATTCCTTTTATAATTCCCCTATCCTAAAAAGACAGCTCATGGAAAAATAATGAGATTTATATATTTTTTCTCAATATAAATTTTTTATAGGTACCTTTTTATACAATCCGTTAAAAATGTAATTTGAAGATTTCTTTTTTTTTTCCCAGTTAATTTATTCCTTAAGATATTCACTATCCATCACAGATAAAAGACTAAAGCTATAGAAATCATAAAAAAGTGCATAACTAAAATTACCTTTTAATATATTCCACCAAGAAAAGAGTATTTATAATTTTATTTGTTCATCATAGGAAAATCCTGTAATCAAATAACACTGGCAATAATGCTTTAGAAAACTGTACTATTTTTGCTTGGTCAGTCTTGAAAATGCTGAGTGATCCATGTGTGTATGGTTTTGTTTCAGGTAATAGGAACACCCTCTGTGGCCTGGCTATTAAAACAGCTTGTCCCACTGATGAGAGCTGAGAGTCTGGAGATCACAGAGTCTCTGGTGTTGGGGTTTGGATGCACAAATGCTCTGGTTTTCAGGTATTTGAACAGAAACAAGCATACATACACACTTTCAACTAAGCAGACCTTGAATCTTAGATTGCAGTCTCAGGTAATGAACTTCAAATCGTTTTATATTTGTTCAAGAATCTGCGATTTGCATAAACTGTGTGTTTTGCTTATTATCTATTGCTTTCCAGTCTGATATTTTGCTTAAAGGGGACCTATTATACAAAATTCACATTTTGCATGTTTTCATACTTCCATTTGGGTCTCAGCTGCTTCTAAAAACAGCCCAAGTGCTTAAAAAAACCCACCCAGCCGTTTTTGGCTACAAGTTTGTTTTTTGGTGTCTGGAAAACGTGCTGTTTCAAAAACCTCCTGATTGTTACGTCGCAACCCACAGGCACTGCGCCGTTACCTAGCAACCCCAGCAGAACTCGAGCACGATTGGTCAGCTGGTTTTACTGCTATATGCCCTGTACAATGGCTTCTGAAAAAGACAAGTGTTTTGTTGTTGACTTACCATTCAGAAACCACTTACTGCATTGTTGTTGGTTGTGCAGGAAGCTCAACCTTTGCTATTAGGTCTGTTTAAGGGTCAAAGATGGACGGTTGTATAATTGCGCATCTGTTTGCAGCCATTTTCATGTGTGAGTGAAAACGTTGTGTTGTTGGGGGGGCATGGCCAACAGCAGATTATTTGGATTTAAAGTGACAAGAGGCTCTAAAACAGCTCAGTCTGAAAGGAGCTCAAAATAAGTAGAACAGACCAGACTGAAATCTTACTAATTAAGAATGATTTTGTGCAAAAAATTTAATGAACATGTTTTGTATAGCCCATAGTCCTAGCCTAACCTGTTCAAGGAAGCATAATAGGTCATCTTTAAGCAAAGAGTACAGAGAACATATACTGGATGGATGTACAGTGTGTTGTGAAACAAAACACTCCTCTTGAACTTTTTAACATTTTTTTACATTACCTAAATGCAAACCACACTTTTCAGATTTTTTTTGTAACCGATTTTGAAAAGCATGTCTCATATTCCTTCCACTCCACAATTATATACTGTTTAGTGGCAATTTGTCACATAACATCTGAAAAAAAAAATGTCTTGAAGTGTTTGGCTGTTGCAGGGGAAAATGTGGAAAAGTTCAAGAGGTATGAATACTTTTCAAAGGCACTGTAGATTCTAGAGGAACATTAGTTGACATGGTTGTTCTGTCTTTATCACGTACATAAGACAAACTCAGTTAGCAGATATTATCCCCCCTCATCCATTACTTGCTCCCATCTGTCTCCACATTGCTGTCATAGCTTAAATAAGTTGCATACTTCTGTGATTCAAAGAGAAGAAAAAATGCGTCACTGATGTGGAAGAGAAAATCTTAGAGGGAACAATGTATCACATTTTTTTGCAAAGTGCATTCATCTCATTGCGAAAGGGAGGTACCTTACTTTAAAAAGATAATGTAGTTTTAACCCAAACTGTTTTCAGAAAAGGCACTTACTGTAATTTAAGAGATAAAATTCTACCCAGACAGATTCGCCTGTCATTGCTTTGAGTTAAGTAAAGACATTTAATACTTGGGTTTGAAAAACACTGTTTATCTGTAACTACACTTTCTGCTCCATGATGTAACTCCTTCCTGCAAAGAACAAAGATTTCATTGCCCCATGTGATTTACAGGGAGCTGGTTGAAGAACTCCATCCACTGATGAAGGAAGCACTGGAACGTAGGCCTGAGGTAGAGCAATCAGAAAAATACACCTCAGAAAAAGATTAGTACTATTACTACTCAGGATTGATCTCTGAAGAAAGATTGTAAAAATATAATTCTGCTAAACAACTGAGATGATGAATGTCTATACTGATCATGCAATGCGGTGCCTATTTTACAACAGCAGCAAACTGACAGCAGCTTTATGTCCTTTCAGAACAAGAAGCGGAGAGAGAGGAGGGATCTCCTCAGGCTGCAGCTGCTGAGGATCTTCGAGCTGTTGGCCAGTGCAGGAGTCATCAGTGACAGGTACTACGCACATTTCAGCTTCTGAGAAATTGAGAAAACCTCAAGTAGAGTAGATAAAATGTTAAAAAGTTCAAATACTTCTGTAACTACCTCATTTATCATCGCTTACTCTTTAAGTGTTTCAAATAAGATTTAAACACACCCTTCTCTTGTTAGCCTCCATTTGTAACATCTGCTTTCTCTTTCTTTTTCTTTTTCCAAAGCACTAATGGGGCTCTGGAGCGAGATTCCTTGGCACTAGGAGCGTTGTTCCTTGAATATGTGGATCTAACCCGGATGCTTCTGGAAGCTGAGAATGAGAAAGAGCTGGACGTCCTTAAAGACATCAGAGCTCATTTCAGTGGGATGGTGGCCAATCTTATCCAGTGTATTCCAGGTAAATCATTGTTTTGCCTCCTAATGGTTCCCTTTTAGAGTAAAAATGTGGATTGTAATGGTCTTACAGCAGGATATGGTCATACTTCTGTACCTCTAACTAGCTCTCATCTTCACAGTCCACCACAGGCGCTTCCTCTTCCCACAGCAGTCGCTAAGACACCATCTCTTCATCCTCTTCAGCCAGTGGGCCGGACCCTTCAGTGTTATGTTTACTCCCCTTGATCGTTACAGTGACCGCAATCATCAGATCACTCGCTATCAGTACTGTGCCCTCAAGGTAAACGATACTCATATTCTGAATCTTTTCTCTTTCTTCAGTCTAATTTCAGAAACTTTAGCAGCAACTTGGGTTTTATCTTTCAGGCCATGTCAGCAGTTTTGTGTTGTGGTCCAGTTTTTGACAATGTGGGTCTGTCCACTGATGGATATCTCTACAAATGGCTTGACAACATCCTGGCCTGTCACGACCTACGGGTAGGCAATTTTGTTGGCTTTGCTATAAAGTCTTTGTGCTGTTTCCTAAAAATATATCTCAATTAATAAAATTATTGTTTGCCTGAAGGTGCATCGTCTGGGATGTGAAGTAGTCATCCTGCTTTTAGAGCTCAACCCAGACCAAATTAATCTCTTCAACTGGGCTGTGGATCGTTGCTTCACAGGATCTCACCAATTGGCCTCTGGCTGCTTTAAGGCCATCGCCACGGTCTGCGGCAATAGGTTGGTCACTAGGTCACTCACCTGTGTTGCTTGTATCATCAACATCAAAACAAAAATTCTCAAGAGGTTATTAAAACTCAGCTAAACAACCTGTTTTCTTTAAACTTCCAAATTATACAAGGTGTTTTTGTTTATTTTTACACATATATGACTGTAACTTACATTGATCACCTGTCTGGTAATGGTCTCTTGTCATTTTAACAGAAATTATCCATTTGACCTGGTGACTTTGCTCAATCTTGTGCTGTTTAAGGCCTCAGACAGCAACAGGGAAATATATGAAATCTCCATGCAGCTCATGCAGGTAAGGAAGAGTGGGTTTTATTAGAATGCATATAAACAGATTAAAAGGAGATGGTTAAAGCCGAAACTTGACACTAAAGGCTAAATGGTACACGTGCAGGTGCTGGAGACCCGACTATGTGCATACTCTAAGAGGATGGTGGAGCAGAAGCCAGGTAATATTTTGTATGGAACACACGGCCCCCTACCTCCACTATACAGCGTCAACCTGTCTCAGCTCTCCATCCAACTTGCCAGCATGTACCCAGAGCTCACACTGCCTCTGTTCTCAGGTAACTTTTTTACTTTCAACATGTATAACAGACACAAAGTGCAATGATTGAAAATGCAAACTAATAAAGGTTTGTGATCATAAAATGCCAGCAGTAGGTCTCAAGTGAAAAAAAAAAAAAAAAATATGTTTATGTTATACAAAAGACTCCATCACAAATACTGATCCAGGTGTAAACTGAAACGCGAACCCTCATCCCTTTATGTTCTGCTTAGCTATAATGTTTCAGCAGACAGACCATATCACCATAGCAAGGTGAAATGGAGTTTGTTTTTCAGTCAGTCTATGAGTGTTTGTTTCTAATGTACAGTAGCTACAAAATGTTGAAACTGAATGGAAGATATCTAAAACAGCTCAGAACAACTGCTTTCTTTTTTTTTTTTTTTTTTATTTAAGCAATCCGTTGATGTCAGAGGACATTTTGTTCTGACAAAAAGCAAAAATTCAAATCCACGGTAAAAACTAATTTTATTACCTGTGAAAATTAATACTTACAAATAACATCTGTGGTCTCCTAGATGGTCTGGTTGCTGACTCCCCTTGGAACCATGTATTCCATCCCTCAGCTTTGGCTTGTTCCCTCATTTGGAGACAAGAATACAGTTGATTCATAATCCCCCACAGCCATTCAACATATTCTTGTTTGAAATTACTTTTTTGTCCATTTTCTGTCTGTTCTCAGAAAGCACATCATTATCCATATATCTTTTTAAATTATTTGCTTTAAAAAAACAATGGGTAAAGCCAACTGTCAACTATTTATGTTTCAAGATTTTTACGATTTGTGGCACTAACATATGATATTTGGCCTTAAAAGTCTTTAAACGTCTTAAAATTAATCATTTAAATTCTTGCCCTGAAGTCTTAACTATATCCTAGTTTTCCATTAAATGTTTAACATTTTATTTCGTTAGGCCTTCAGTTTATTTGTCCATTCAGCTTTTCAATCAAAGGAAAGAATACTTTAACAAGGACTTCAGGAACTGAAACTTGCAGAAACTCTGCTCATATTCTATGACACAATGTTTTTGTCATGCAGAGGTGAGCCAGCGTTTCCCCACTACACATCCTAATGGGAGACAGATCATGCTGTCCTACCTGCTGCCCTGGCTTAGTAACATTGAGCTGGTGGACACGGGGCTTCTGCCCCCAGCTTCAAGCCCTTGCACACCTGAGGAAGAATCCCGCAGTCAGACGCAGGGCATGACCCCCAGTCTGAGAGGAAACGGCTGGGGGTCCTTGCAGGCAACCTCCCTGGTACTCAACAACCTCATGTTCATGACCGCAAAGGTATAAAGATTGTTTTTATCGTGCAAATACATACAATTAATCAAAGGAATTTTCCGCATCATAAGTGGATTTTCTGTTTTTACATAATCAGTACGGAGATGAAGTTCCTGGACCTGAGATAGAGAATGCCTGGAATGCTCTGGTGTCCAATGAGAGGTGGAGCAACAACCTGCGAATCACTCTGCAGTTCCTTATCAGTCTGTGTGGCGTCAGCAGTGACACCACATTGTTACCTTACGTAAGTAAAATTTAGTATCCTATTGTTTGAGTTTCTTGAAGAAACTTCATGAAAGGGCACCTATGCAGCCTGGAAAACTATGGAAATGTGTGGAATTTTATTTTATTATTTATTTGGTATGAATTAGTGTGGAAAAAGAAAATAAAGTATAGAAAATATTTGTATCTATATCTTTTTATTCCCTAGACTGTGTCTTCTTTCTTGTGTCCTTCCCTTAATTGTATTTCACCTTCTTTCCTTCCTTCCTCATGTCTCTCCTTCTTTCTTCCTTCCTTGCTCCCTCAAATCTTTCCTTCTTTTTTCCCAAGTGTCCTTCTATGTGTCCTTTCTCTTGTTTCGTCATTCGTATCTTCTTCTGTTCTTCAAGTCCTTCCTTTGTTTCTTGTTTTATCCTTGCATCCTTCCTCTCCCCCATGTCCCTCTTTACTTTTGTTCAATCTCGTGTCCTTCCTTCCTTGCTTTCTTCCTAGAGTCCTTTTTTCTTCCTTCCTCCTTTATTCTTATACAGATAAACTTGACTGACTTGACTTTCTTCCTTCTTCCTTCTTCCTTGTTTCCTTTCCCTGTGTCCTATCCTCTTTCCTTCTTTGTGTCATTCTTTCTTTCCTTCCTTGTACCCTACCTCCCTTCTTTACCTTTTTCCCTTCGTTCTGTTCTCTCCTTCTCTCCCGGTATATAAGGGACTGACAGCTGTGGGAATTTTAGTCTCAGATTTAAGTCTCATGCATAGGAACCCTGAACTAAACAAGTTAAACAAGCTTTCTAATTATTATTGTGTTTCAGATTAAAAAGGTGGTGATCTACTTGTGTCGAAATAACACTATTCAGACAATGGAAGAGCTTCTGTTTGAGCTGCAGCAGACTGATCCAGTCAATCCTGTAGTTTTGCACTGTGACAATCCTCCCTTCTATCGCTTTGCTGCCAGTAGCAAAGCCTCAACTTCACAGACAGGTGAACAGATGTATTTTGTGATTTTTTTTTGTTTGTTTTGTTTTTATGTGACAAAAGATCTGTAGTTCTGAATTCCTAAAATATATGCTTTATTTGCAGGCACCACTTCCAGCAGCAACACTGTGGTGGCCGGTCAGGAGAACCTACCAGACACCGATGAAAATAAGCTAGTCAGAGAGAATGGGGAGCGGTTAGTTACATTTACTTTGTACTGGAAGTCAAAGTGACACTGCTATTACCATAAGTAGAAAATATCTACATAAGATAGGAAAATGTGGCAATCTGGACACTGATTTCCACTTTTAATGCTCTACATTCAGCAGGTCGAGGGCTCACAACAGGCTGGAATCCCGCTACAGCAACAGCTCCGGAGGCTCCTACGAGGATGAAAAGAGTAAGTTATATTATGATAATGACTGAAAAAAAATCTGGAGTCTAATCTGTGTCTGCTCTCAGAAAAGCAGGGTGTCGTGTGGAAAAAAACCAAAAGAATCTGGAATATTTTTCCCCTTTAGTCTAAAATGTAAGCAACTCTAAAGCGTTAAACAAATTGTTACTATACTGGTAAAACTCACAAGGCTGAGTCAAAAGTAGCTGGTGGGAATTTCCCTTACATATTCAGAGTTCTTTGTCTTTTGTTATGTTTAGCAAATATTTTGTGTCTCAAAGAAGGCTGACCCTGGTTAATATCTTTGGTACGTGTTTCTCCATTCAGATATGTAACCAGACAAATATAAAGGCATTTTGATTTTAAATTTGGTTTTATATCGCACTGACACTTAAAACATGCAATCCTGTAACTGATTTAGTGGTTATAAGAGATAAAATGCAGATCTTTCTTTCTTTAATAGTTTTAGCTATGTTATGCTAGCTATTTTTTTTTTATTATGCTCAACATTTGCCAATTACTGTATAACTAAATCCTCTAAAAAGACGATTCCTCGTACAACCATCCTGTAAGTACTTAATGCTTTATTATCCAGACTAGAAATTAATTCTGTCAAATCAAAACTGAAAAAGTACATTTTGGTCCACCTTTGTCTAAATATTTCTTGACATATATAAAACTAATATAATGCCACAACTCACCTTGTTCTTTTTTATAGAGATGCACCAAACAGAGATTTTGTGCCTGATTTTCAATCATAGAATTTATAAAACTCTGATTTAGCTGATTCCCATTTGTCTTTAAGGACTAAATAACATCAAAATACCTTGTTCTACTTCCTGCATAAATTTGAAACTTACTTTTGAAAACTCCAACTTATTACTTGAGAGGCTCAGATTTACTTGTATGTGTCAGATTTACTCATTATTTCATTTATTAGTCATCTACATGAGCCTTTAAGAACATTTTCTGTGATCAGTCATTAACTCCTTATCTTGACACCAGAGGCTTTGTCACAATGTGTTTTTGAGAAAGGCAAGTCATTCTTACGCAACTCTGCTGTAAAACAGGATTTCTCTAATATTATAAAGCAAATCCAGAATGATCATGGAGGTGACATTTGAAACTTTCTTCAGCATCTGTTATTTGTAGGATTTGCATGGTTAAAAGCAGCTCCACTGTAGATTCATCAGACCCCTACCTTAACTGTGAAATTTCCAAAAGAGTCCCAACATTTTCTAATCCAGCATGTTCAAAACAGACAGAACTGGACTCTTCACAAAGATAAAACAGAGCATCTTTGCTGTGATACGTTCAGCTTGCTGTTATCTGCTGAGGTCTGAACCCCTGCCTAAAAGTAGCACCCTGAATGAACATCTGATCAGCTCCGTAGAAAGAACAGTTTCTTTTCCAAAAGCTTCATACACCTTTTTCTGACTCCTCTGTCCTCTTATTTACTTCAATGTTGTGCCTCTGGTTGTTGCATGGAAACTGGTTCCAGCTGCATTTGTAATAACATCTTGGTAATTTGTAATAGATTAAATATGTTCTTTGGTTTTCATATAAGTGGTTGGATTTTTTTCTTATACTTTATTTTAAAAAGTACAAAAAAACTTTTCTCCAACTATAATACCAACTATAATACCTATAAAAACAGCCTTAAACTGGGCAGGTGTAGCTTTTGCAGAATAACCTTTAACACTGTAATTGAGCTATTTCTATTGGCCCTGAAAAATGGATTATTCTCAATACTCTAAGTGCAGAAGGATGAAGCTTCCTTGATTTTATTTTTGATCCTTTCTGTTTGCAGCTGACCCTCTGCCGCCATACGCTGGATGGCTACTCGGTGTTTTGGAGACCAACCGGCCTCAGCCGTTACCCATGCCTGTTAATGGAGGCTGCTGGGCCCCTCTGGTCGACTACCTTCCAGAGACCATTACTCCCAGAGGACCTCTCCATAGGTATGCAGATGCTGGTCTGAATCGCTAACCTGAAATCTATAGAGGTATTAGACAGAAACCAGATTTAATTTTTGAGAAGTGATTATTAGAGCATTCAGAAAAGCAACTAGATTTTCATTCAGGCCTCAACCAGCTTGCTCATCCTCTGATGTGTCTATAGTTAATATTTGGGCAGATTTAACATGATATGCTTCCTGCTTATCTTAACCTTTTGTTGCAACACAATACAAGAGATGAGACTGTTGAGCTTCAAGAAACCTAAGCCACACAAACTTCGCTGGTGTATTTTAGGCTTTTCCTCGTACTATTTCCTGTACAAGGAGAAGCTTAACAAGTTCCAGCATGAGGAAAACACACAACCAGTTTTGACGATCAGACTTAATTGGTTTTCACTGATTGACAAATACACCTGTCTAAAGTTACTTCCTTGTTTAACTTGCTGACACACATCTCTTTCTGTCAGAAATGACACTGTAATGGACACGTGTTTCTTTGTTTTTGTTTTTTTTTTTTTTTTGTTTGTTTTTTTTTTGCAGTTTTGATTCAACAATTAAATTGAAATTTATCATGTAAGAAAAGAGAACTGGAAGACTTCAGAGAACTACATCACGTTGTAAAAGTATTCATACCCCATCAGTATGTTTTTCTGGGACTTTTTGTGATAGGCCAACACAAAGTAGTGCACTATTTTAAGGTGTGAGGAAACTATGACTTTTTTTTTTTTTTTTTTTTTTTTTTTTTTTTTTTTTTTTTTTTTTTTTTGCAAAGACAAATCTGACACTAAATAAACAACTAGAGCTATAGTGGAATGGTTTAGATCAATGCATATTGTCAGAAAAGTCCAGTCAAAGTCTAGACCTAAATCCAACCTTTTTACATAAGGTAGAAAGTTCAAGGGGTAATGGAGACTGTTATAAAGAATCAAAAACTGTTGATTTATTTTGTTGTCATAATCCTTGACTATGTGTTGGTCGTTAGGTGCAATATTGCTGTCATCTTTATGACTGAAATGGTGGTGGACCACAGCGTGAGAGAAGACTGGGCTCTACACCTGCCCCTGTTACTTCATGCCCTCTTCTTAGGTGGGTGTCTACAATACACACAGTTTGATCAGCTATAACCTGATTTATACACAACAACTACAAAGCTTTTAACTCTCAGTTACACAGATAGAGGTGGAATTACAGGAACACTGACCTGAAAGGATAAAAATACATTTTTGATAGTTAACTTCAACAAAACTTCCAACAAAACACCTGTGTAACAGCTTCTAGCATTGTTTTATTTAACCTCCACAGAAATGATTAAATTTTTCTCTAATAGGAGGACACACACGTTTCCCTATAAACATGAAGACAAACCTTCGCTGTCAGCTGTGCAGATATGTGCTGTTAAGCGTATTCTGCATATTACAACTTAACTTCTGGCTGTGGACTTACCTTCGCATGTTTGCTGCCGATCACAGAACGTCATCTGAGACTGAATTCTTCACTCGCCGTGTACCTGCAGAACTGCTATCTTTGCGATGTACAAACATTAGATAAGAACTGTTGTCATTGACTTGTGTTACCATAGCAAACTAGAAAGCACAGCAAAATTTTTGTGCTCCTGCATTCATTTACAATTAGCAACAGTACATTTATTTACATAAAAAAGACAGATGAACACACAGCAGTTAAAAACAAGTCACATACTTAGGCAGTGTTTTTCTCCTTATTTTGCAATGTATAACTGATTTTGCAAAACTGAATGTTTGCTTGCACTTCCAGGTCTTGACCACTACAGACCAGAGGTTTATGAACACAGCAAACGCCTCCTTCTACACCTCCTTATTGCTCTCTCCTGCAACAACAACTTCCAGGTGAGAACGCATTGTGTTAAAAATCCATTTGCACGCTCACTAACAAGACTGTTAACAACTTTCTGTCTTTCGGTGTTTGCAGGTAATAGCATCAGTGCTGATGCTTACAAGGGAAATCACAGACAACAAGACCCTTACTATTAAGTCCAGCTACCACTCAGAGTATCAGCAGTCACGTAAGTAATTAATATTACTTTTTGATTTTCCTGTGCTGACTGTTGGTGTTTTTATTTATTAGGGGGAATAATATTGCTAGTGCGCATTTTAACCATTCTTGTCGTGTTTCTGTAGAAGCGCCCGACTTCCTGCGAGAGTGGCAGGCATCTCCTGTGGTGGACTCAGGACTCAGTTCCACCTCCAACTCATCCTCTGCCAGTCTCGGCGGTGGGAGCACTGGTGGCAGCGTTGGAAATTTGCCCCTCGTAACCCCCGATGACCTAGAAGATCTGGAAAATGCACCCAATGAGACAGACGAGAAGACCAACAAGCTTATTGAGTTCCTCTCCACCAGGTAATGTTGCAGAAACACGGGTGAGAAACACGAGTGTTTTAGAGGATGTGTGTGAAAAACATCTTTTTTTTTCGGTACACCGTGTGCTGTGTGCACATTTAAGTGCTTGTGTAACTTGTGTGTGGTGCTACTGGTGGTGGGTATACAGTGCCTGGAGTACTGTGTTGTTCTTGCTCAGAGCTTTTGGGCCATTGTGGGCGCATGAGGACATCACTCCAAAGAACCCCAACTCGAAGAGCACAGAGCAGCTTTCCAACTTCCTACGACATGTTGTCTCTGTCTTCAAGGAGTCCAAGTCTGGTGAGAAACCACTTTTCTTGGTATTAAAACCACAGTTATTGTTTGCCATTTACTAAGGTTCAATATTGTGCTATAATGCTATGAAAAGTATTCATTTGCATTTGCTTTTTTGTCCAATTTAAATGTTTCAAATCATCAAGTTTTAATATCAAAGATAACCTGAATGAATACAAAAATCATATTTAAACAATGATTTCATGTATCAAGGGAAAATAGCTATCCAGACCAACCTGGTTCTATGTGAAACACTAGTTTTCACAGTTGGCGACAACAACGGCCATCAAGCAGTTGTGATTAATGGTATTAAGTGTTTGACATTACTGTAGAGGAATTTTGTCACATTCTTCTGTTCAGAATTGTTTTAAATCAGCCACATTGCAGGGGTTTCAAGCATGAAGAACCTGTTTAAGGTCATGCATGAGCCATGAGGCTCAATCAGATGTACGTCTGGACTTCGACTAAACTAAACCAAAACCTTAATTTTGCTTTTTGAAGTCACTTAGAGATGGACCTGCTGCTGTGCTTCGGTTCATTGTCAAGGTAACAAAAGTATGCTTGAGTCCTTGAATTTCTTAGTTGGAGCATGATTTGTTGCTTTTTGCAAACATCATGTTGTCAGACAAGTTCTGTTTATTGAAACTAAACTTAGCTTCCAGACAATGTTGTTCATTGCTGTAAACTGATGGTTCAACACGGGAGAAAGTTACCTTCTCGCATAAGACCAGGCTGGTTTGGCAAGCTCTTTTCCCTGAATAACTGAATTTCTAATTTGACAGCTGTGTTTAGTATTTACTCTGATTATCTTTGTATGTTTCTGTTCAGACTTCCACCTGGAGCAGCAGCTGAGCGATGTGGCCTTACAGACAGCACTGTGCAGCTCCTCACGCCACTACGCTGGGCGCTCCTTCCAGATCTTCAGGGCCCTCAAACAGCCAATCAATAACCACGCCGTCTCTGACCTGGTCTCACGCCTTGTCGAGGTGGTGGGAGAGCATGGGGACGAGGTGCAGGTGAGGATGAAGGTTTTCAGGCTCGAAGCATAAAGCCAGTTTGACAAATGCCTGAGTTATTTATTTAGCATATACGTTTCAGGGCTATGTGATGGAGGTCCTGTTGACCCTGGAGGCTGTGGTGGTGAACCTTGCAGAATGTCTGAAGAACAGTGACCTTATGGCAGCTCTCACAAGGTAGGATTTTCAGTGTTTAACTGCTCTACGTACTTCAGTTTTAAAGTCATTGGTACATTTTTTCAGTGTGATTCGATCAAGAGAAACAAATCCTTTTGGTTTGATTGGATTATGTTTTAGAACTTCAGAGACTGGCTAGAAAGGAGCTGACTGGAGATTTAAGGATAATCATAATTAGCCAATCTTTGGATAAATGGTACAATAAAACCACAGAAAAATGGTTAATGGTTTTGATGGTTGTAATGTAATGTTGTAATGGTAGGAATTTTTTAATAAAACTGTGCTAATAGTTGAGTATAAAAATGTTTTAATCACTTTGGATTGTTTTGATATAGACAATCTAGTGCATGAGTTGTCCTTGAATGGACCTTAAAAGTTCAGCTGTTGGGGAATCCCCTCTCCTCAGAAGGAGTCCTGCCTGCATGTCTGCTGCTGTGTAGCATTTTAGATGGGCTAAATGCTACGACAGGGCAGCAGGATTTGGACCTCAGCTGTTTTTTTCCATTTGGCTTAAAGTTGCTTCTGGTGTGTAATTAAGTTGAGTGTTGAAAAATGCTGACAAACAGTTGATCCAATTCTTCTTTCTTTCTCTATCGCCACTGTAGCAGAACAACAGAAAAACTTTCCTGAAATAGCAGACTTTTGTGATACCTAGGAGTTCATCCTATTAGGCTTTGGTGTTATGTTTTAAACAACAGACTGTAGCTCTGTGCAGTTTGTTTTGCACATAAACATTCTGAGTTTGCTCAGCTGTCAGACAAAAATGCATTTGTTTGATACATATGCGTGCCAAACCAAAAGGGCTGTAGCGAAACTTTCTGGTGCATATTCATGTACCGTTGTAACCCTAAGAGATATAGGTACATGTTTAGAGTGCCTTGCAAAAGTATTCAGAATCCTTTCATATTTTGTCGCATTACAGCGAACTTCAGTGTATACCTGGGGGATTTTTATTTGTAACCACATCATATGAGTATACATATTTACGTTAAACACTAGGATTTCTAAAAATTAAGCCAACTTTTGTGCTAAAAAAAATCTTCTGTCTTTCTCATGGAGATTAAATGCAGTATCATTATAAATAGCCTTGTCTTTTCTTGGTGTTTTATTTCTAGGACATCCTCACCAGACTTTGTGACTAGTGACAAACTGATGAACAGAAAGAGCACAGGTCAGCTGAACTTCCCTGGCCCTGGGTTTGCTGGTCTTTCATCTCAACGCCACCAGCGCTCCTATTCTGTCCCCAAGAAATTCGGCGAGTGTGGAAACCCGTCGAGTGATCCTCCCCGCAGTGCAACTTTGGATCGTATACAGGCAAGAAAGACAGATTTTTCATCAGTCTTCAATAATTTGGAAAATATTTGAAGTGTAGTACAGCTTCCTAACTCTAGAGTGTATTTTCAATTGACAGGCTTGCAACAGTCATGGTCTGTTGTCCCGCGTAGCGAGAACCCCAGGGTCCTGCACATCATCGACTAATCGGATTGATCCTAGTGCACTATCGGATCCTTCACACGTTTCCCATCCTTCATCCATCCTGGCCACAGTCTTCTGGGTGGCTGTGTCACTCATGGAGTCAGACTTTGAGTTTGAATACCAGATGTCTCTTCGACTTGTTCACAAGCTGCTGTCAAAGGTAGATAAGACTGATGATGCAGCTATAATCACAGAGATTATGGCAGATTACAGGTGAAAGCAAAAGAATGCAACCACTCTTTAAAGACTGTTTGTGTTATTCTTCATCATCCTGCCAGTCAGAAAAAACATTCTAATAAATCATGCATGTAAAAGGCATAGCAGGATGGCTATAACTCTCTTCACTTTGTATACGACCTCATTGTGTATATAAAAAACTTTAACTTAGCGAAGCTTAAACTGTTTCTTTTGCAGGTCCCCTTAGACAGAGCGGAGAACCGTGAGCGACTGGAAAAGCTGCAGGCTCAGCTGAGATGGAGTGGGTTCTCTGGCATTCAGCAGCTTCTGTTGAAAGGCTTTACCTCCCAGACAACATTTGACCTGACTCTACAACTGTTCTGCCAACTCACACCGGTCTCACGAGTGCCTGTTGTTGATAGCTCACAGTCTATAGGTGGGTGATGTTAATCAGTGTCTTTTTTATCTTCATATTGTTGCTCAGATATTTACATGTACTTCAGAAAAAAAGAGGCATTACCTTCTTTTCTCACTGTCTTGCATTAAATCAGACTGAACAATTCTTATTTATGAGTGAGTTAGGTTTACCAAAAATATTTTCCATTTTCTAAATGTCAGAACAATGAGAGAAAATGTTCTAGAGATTGTTTTAGACTTTAACTTTTGACTTTGAAAAGACATTTCCTCTGTAGATATCCTGCACCACTCCCCCCTGCAGCAAAATATCCAAACAACATGATGCTGCGACCTCTGTGCTTCACAGTTGAGATGGTATTCTCAGCCTGAAAACATTCTACTTTTTCCTCCAAATGTAAAAATGCTCATTATGGCCAAATATTTCAGTTTTAGTTTCATGAGACCATAGGACGTGCCTTCAAAAATTAATCCATTTAGAGATTGTAATCTGACTTTTAATGTGACTTTTTGAATACTGGTTTTTTCCTCTCTGAATGGTCTTTCAGCTCATGCCCATACATTACATTTTCACTGTGATTTTACACTTTCTTACCAGCTTTGGCAGTATCCTCACAAGACCTTTTGCTTATGTTCAGGGGTTGATTCACACATTTTGCTCCAAAACACTAAAAATTCCCATGACGTTGCTTGTTATGTATAATTGTTTTACAGATGAACTTGGCACCTTCTGTATCCTTGTATCCAAGGATGAACCACATTTGCGGAAGTCCACAGTTCACTAAATTAAGCTAGTTTATGAAGCCAAGACATCCTTATCTGTGCTTTTCCAAATTGTGTGAAGAAGAAGGTAAAATGAAAAAAAAAAAAAAAGACCCCAATTATGCTGTCATTTAGCAATAAAAATAATTTTGGTAATTCCACCGGACCTAAAGCAGTAAAAGTTTAGTCTGATTAAATGTCAGAGTGTCATCTATGTAAATATGCGCTTTCAACTTGATTTAATTCTGCGAACTGAAATCCAGCCTCTTGTCTCTGTGCAGGTTTTCCCCTGAACGTGCTGTGTCTCTTGCCTCACCTTGTGCAGAACTTTAGCCATCCAACACAGTTTTGTAAGGAGAGCGCTGAGAGGATTGCACAGGTGATTTGATGTTTTGACTGTGTTTTTACCTGTGCTGTTGGTGTGCTTTTGGATGATTACACTGGAAATGACCGGAAACAGTAAAAAATCCCATTTCTTAAATGTCAAAAAAAATAAAAATTGTGTCAGATAAAAAGCACAGGTCAAAACTGCATCAGTTCTTTCATTATTCTGTGGTATCTGGCTCTTTCTTTCTAAAGCATTTAATTTTTCTCAGGTGTGTCTGGAGGAAAAGAACACAAAGCTGTCTCATCTTGCGCATGTGATGACTCTCTATAAGACCAGATCCTACACACGGGACCCTTTCTCATGGGTCAGTGTGGTCTGCCGCTACCTCCACGAGGCTTTCTCCGATATCACGCTCAACATGGTCACCTATATGGCTGAGGTAAAAGCTGCCAAACCTGAAAACATCCCGTATGTGCCTAGGTTTTCCTGTGTTATGTCTGCCAGTTTGTTCTTTTTCAAATAGTCAAAGGTTAAGTAAGCGGGAATCAGGGTAAAGATGCTAATCAAGCTGTAATTTTGCTTGAACTTTGCTCATGTCCTTTTCAATAAAGGACACTGAGTCACTATGGCACTCCTCGTAATCAGGAATTTTCCAGTTGCTTTTCACTTACTAAAATATCTGTCTCTACATGTCTCAGCTGCTAGATAAGGGCATCCCCAACATGCAGCTGCCTCTCCTTCAGATCATCTACTGTCTGCTCAGTCACATGGACCTGACAGCTGTGCAAGTCAAACAGTTCAACGGTGACGTCATGAAGACGATTGAAAAGTTTGTCCATGTAAGTGTCCGACAGTTGTTCCTTCTTCTGTGTTCTTTTAATTAGTAGCGTTAAATGCTGTCACTTTTATGCTGTTTGATGTGTTGTTTTGTAGACGGTACACTGGAAGGATGCTTTAAACATCCTGAAACTGGTAGTATCACGTTCTGCCAGTCTGGTACATCCATCGTACATCCACACACAAGGAGATCTTTCCAACCTTGAGGTCAGCAGAGTGTGGGATGGTTCAGCTAAGGCTCTGCCAGGGAAAACTCTGGATTTCACCTTTGACATTTCTGAGGTGAGCATGAAGCCTTTTTAAGCTCTTTAGTTTGTTAACAACTTACTTACGCTTAGTGTATAAAATTTAAGATAAATCTTCCCGTGTCATTGTGAGGTGAATGAAAGGCAACATAGAAACATGTAAAAAAAAAAAAAAAAAAAAACATAATATAAAAGAAATAAAACAGAAATAAAAACAGGAAGATGCCTTACACTGATCTCTTAAAGTTTCTGACACAAAAGTAGAAGGAGGAAATAAATATGGTATTTAAACCACTAAATGATTCACAGCTGGGTTGTGTTGCTCTCACAGACACCAGTTATCGGGCGTCGCTTTGATGGGCTCCAGGGTTCAGGAGGCCGAGAGGGGAAGGCCAGAGCTATGGCTGTAACACGAAGTACTTCCTCCACCTCCTCTGGATCAAATTCCAACACCATCCTGGTGCCTGTCAGCTGGAGGCGTCCACAATCATCTCAGGTAGTTTGACACCCTGTCTCACTTTTTCTTATCTTCACATGTATGTTTGTGCGTTTTAAAATATTTTTGATGCCCCCTCAGTTTGTGTGTTTATAGTGAGATGAAAGTTTAAAATGTACAGCACACTACAGTGAAGGGACAGAGTAAGATACTTCATCCATGATGTCACTGTCTCACTTTACTTTTTTTCTACACTTTTCTACAGTTTTGCCGATTTTGATAGAAAATAATTCAGACAAGCCTGTCTTGGAGCCACTTTAAAGCATTTAGTGTGCCAAATGCTGTAACAAAACCTTTTCTCATGTATATAAAGTATGAACTAGCCTGCCGTAGCTGGAGATTAAATTGTGTAAGCTAAAGACTCAAACACAGAAAGGGAAGGATGATGTGTTGTTGTTCAGCTTTTTAAAGCCACATATCTTCATACACCAATAAAACTCAGAACAGTTAATAATGTAATATTAATAATAATGTAAATAGTCTGTATCTTTTTTTTTAATGTTCAATGCACATTATGTACATTCTTGGAAAAAGTAATCCGACTCAGTTTCACAGCCCAAGGATCGTGAGTCTGTTATGCCTATTTCTAAAAACTGCACAGTATTTTCTGCTAGAGTCTTGTACTGTATATTGATATTATTGTTATTATTATTGTTAATCTTGTTTTTAAAAAAATGTTTTTTACACTTTAAGAACTTTTTGTGTGAAACTTTGCTGCTGTTACACCTGAATTTCCCCTTTGTGGGTCAATAAAGGCTCTTTTTATTCTATTCTACTAATAATGTGACAGATGTAGTTACTGCTACATCAGTCTTTCACAGTTCCTGGTTGTATTGTTCTACTTCTAACTACAATGTTTTGCCAATGTTTTTCAATACCACCTTATAGTATTACTTGTAATTAGATAAATGCTATATATGCCATAAAGGCAATTATGTAATTTATCAAATATCATACTCGGTTTTTGAAAGTGTGATTAAAACAAACGTATACTCGTTTTTATCTATGCTAAACAGGACAAGCAAAACGTTTTGTGGACTAAACGTAAAATGATTATTGTTTTCTAAATGAATAAAGTTCCTTGTATTTTAAAATTAATAATATCTGAAGCCTAATGGTATTTAGTTTCTTGTTATTCATATTTAATTATTGCCGTTTTGCCTAACAGAAAAGAACCAGAGAGAAGCTGGTGAATGTCTTGTCTCTGTGTGGACAAGAAGTGGGACTCACCAAGAACCCATCCGTAAGCTATTTAATAACATTATCATACAAGTATTAAAAGTATTTACCCAACATAAGAGCACTAAATCCTTGTTCTCTAGGTTCAGGCTTTTGTATTTAACCAAAGCTGTCTTCATTAGCTCATAATTCTGACTCTTTCGGATCATTCTGCTCAGGTGATTTTTTCGTCCTGCGGTGACTTGGACATGATGGAGGTGCGGGAGAGCGGGGTTTCATCAGAGGAGGGCGGCACTAGAGAGGACACGCTAGATGACACTGCCAGCGAGCAGCAGTTCAGAGTCTTCAGGGACTTTGATTTCCTGGATGTGGAGCTGGAGGATGGGGAGGTGAAAGAGATTTGATTGAATCCGATTTCCATCTACAGCTGTTTAATTTTCTTCCTTTTTTTACTCTGTCTGAGTTTTTGTCCTTCTTTAACATCAATATGTCTAAAATGTATTCCTCTGTTGCTCCTTGTCTGTTTCTCTATCTAACTCTGTGTCTTTCTCTCCCCCCCCTCGCTGCCCAGGAGCTTCAGGTAAGTCGTCCCACACTGAGCACCGAACACAAGCTTTTTTTTTTTGTTTTTTTTATAAGCGCTGTGGTGTTGTTGGCTCCCTTTTTCATGCTGTAAATCACTGCTTCATTTTGTTGTCACAGCTTGGCTCTACATTGTTGACATTATTGCTGTGTTTTTGTGGGATAAACTGTAAGACTGAATGCATATTATTTTCCCATGAGTAACAGTCCATTTTGCTTTTCATGTTCATACAGGCAGTTGCTTTTTATTTCCATAAAACTTGACCTGAAAATGAGTTTTGCATTTGTGTTTTCTCTGTTCACCCAATGTGTTTATGTCTGTGTGTTTAATCCAGGGTGAGACTCTTGATAACTTTAACTGGGGCGTGCGACGACGGTCTCTGGACAGCACTGAACTGGGAGACCTGTTGGAGGAGAGCCAGCACTCAGGCAGCACACCGAGTTTGGGTCATGAAGATCCCCATGACTCAGACGAGTCCTCAGAGGAAGAGGAGTCCTCAACTAGCCAGAGCCTCTCCCATTCCCAGCTTGTGTGTAGCCTCAGGTTTTTTTGTTTTTTTTTTTTTCAATGCAACATTTTCCATTAGAGCCTTAGAGATCTTATCCAAATGTTCCTTTTCATTCCAGACTAACCCTTCTCCATCAGAGGAAACCAACCACACTGATTCTCTATCTACTTCTTACGACATATCAGCTGAACACCAGTCCTTGAATGCAACAACCCCAGGCCAGGGAGTCCTCAGTGACGATCACGGTGGCCTACATGTGAGACTCATTTCAATTAGTTGTTACATTGAGTGGATAAATGTGTTATTGTGATGAAGTAAAAAATGTTTTTGTTTCCTCAGGTGAGGCCTTGTGGTGAGGATGAGGACACTCAGGCTCAGGATGATGAATTCTCACTGAGCGCTCATGAGCTCCCTCACGGCTCAGACTGTGGCGAGAGCTTTACTCTGGATTTACCAGGGCAACCTCAGGATCAGCTCTTGAATAT
Source organism: Anableps anableps (assembly GCA_014839685.1). Classification (NCBI taxonomy): domain Eukaryota; kingdom Metazoa; phylum Chordata; class Actinopteri; order Cyprinodontiformes; family Anablepidae; genus Anableps; species Anableps anableps. The sequence goes on along the minus strand of CM026078.1, from coordinate 19,326,270 downwards.
TGCTCGTGGTCTCAACCCAAACTACTGCCAGCCCCCGCTGGACTTTCTTCCTAGGTAAAAAGATCAGGAAACAGCACTGATGTTTTCAAGAACGTTTCTTTAAATGTGACTTCTTTTAAGATATGGGACCAATCTGCAGCCCAGGTGCTTGATTTATTCATGACTTTCAGAAAATATCTTGTACAATATTAATGTACTTAATTCAAAGTTCATATTTTTGTTTTTGCAAGTTATTCTTTTCTCTCAGGTGTCCTCTAAATTACTTGTTACTTGTAATTGCTTGTTGGTATAATTTTCTTGCATTTAAAATCTCACATATCAATAAACAATTATGTCTCCTGGACTGGGTTGCTACGTAGACTGGAAACGTCTGGAATTTGATTTAAATATTTTCCAAAAAGAGAAAACACTGTTTACACTGTTTTTACACTCTTGAACTGTAGAAATCTAACTCTTTAAAAGTAAGGATTTTGACAAGAAAATTACATAGAAATCCTGTAGAAGAAGAAGTAAAAAATTATTTTAAATGATGGTTAAGTCATATTGTTTCCTAAGAAACAGTATTTTCCTTGATTTTTGTTTAACTTGAATGTTTTGCATTTGGTTTGTCTTCATTTGAAATGATAAATATTTCTTACTGATCTAATATGACTCACTTTTGCATCCATCAACTCTCTGAATACCTTTCATTATATGAACAGCTCTTTCAATTTAGATCAAGTTAAACTTTATTTATATCATAATGTTTTCTTCTTTGTTGTGTTAAAGCCTACGTGATGATGTCGATGATTTGGAGGACCTTGGGTTCCCACCTCCCCCTTCTCCATTTTTCTCCGCCATCCTGGCAGCGTTCCAGCCCACAGTGTGCGATGATGCTGAGGAGGCGTGGCGTTGTCATGTCAGCCAGCTTGTGACAGATTCTGACGGATCGTGCGCTGTCTACACTTTTCAAGTCTTCTCATCACTCTTTAAGGTACATCACAGGAAGGACTGGCTGAAAATACTCATAATTAGAGCCATTTTTGTCCACTTAGGACCAATTACTTTTTTTTCCCCTGTGCGTCTTATCTCTAGTTTGATTGGTCAAAGCACACTGCTTTTTCTGGAAAATCCTGATTTCCAATTCTTTTTGAGAATATTAGGCAAGCTTCTGCTGTTACATTTCCATTATCTTTTTAGTACATCTTATTCTGCTTTTTTTTTTTAGTATTATAGTCATTCTTCTTCTTCTTTAGGTCTTATCTGTCCTTACTGTACAGCATATTGTTTTTTTTTGTTTTTTTTTTAATGTGCTTTATCAATAAAATAAAATGGAATGGATTCTATTCTGGCCTTTCTGAATTTGACCGACTCTAATCTTTAAGGCTAAAATGCATAAAAGGCTCTTTGATGGAGGCAGTAGTTTTGGATCCATTAGAAAATCAATGATTCAAAATACTTTTTTTATGCTTTAAAGCATATGTCAAACCTTTAACTGGGTTTTATTGTACTCAAAAAAGTGAGTATATGCTGTTGTTTGATTTATTAATAGACCAAATGTCGGGCGTTCTTAGTTTTGATGTACTTGCTGAATGGGGCAAAAATAAGATTTTTCAGTATTTTACCTGCTGATCACCAGTATATACACCATAGGAAAATAAACCTTTAAAAACCTTTTGTTTTGCAGAACATTCAGGGGAAATTTTGCATCTTGACAAATGATGTTGCCACATACCTTGGCGAGGGTTTAAGGGGCATTGGGTCAAAGTTTCTCAAGTCCTCCCAGATGCTGACCACATGCTCAGATTGCCCAACAATCTACATTGACGCTGACACGGTGAGAGCTGTTAATACAGAGGCTGGATCTTCACATGCTGGCACCTCTAATCAGTGTGTTTTACTCTCATGTTTTCTGTCTTTCCAGATTATGTCCTACGGTCTCCTGGAAAAGATGAAGTTCAGTGCACTGGAGTTGCAGGAGTACCTTGATACATACAACAGCAAGGAGGAGGCTGCTGTATTGGTAACTCTACCTCTCTTACTGTACATACCTTTGATTTGCAAGTGTGCAATTAAAAACGTTTCACTTTTTCTGTATTTTCTCTGTCAGTGGCTTAGGAACTGTAAAGATACATTTCCTAGATGTCCTGTTGAAAATGTGGTTACCTGCCAACCTGGAGACTCAGAAGAGAAGGTACCGGCTTCATTGTAAAATACAAACTTTTTGAATGTACCTGAAAACAGATTGTCGAAATACCTAAACCGGTTCTCTTGCTTTTCCGCTATTTTTTCTCACTAAACTGTTTGCCCTATCTGCACGACTAATTCTTTGGAGCCAGACTTTATCAGTCATGGCGAATACAATACTTTGCATGTGTTTGATTGATGGTCTGTCTTCCTCTCACCTCACTCTGCTGCCCTAACATGCTTTATCGCTGTCTAGCAAATGGAGTCTCTTGCAGTAAGTCATCTCACACGTTTCTCTACTTTACTGAAATAAGCTGCTTAACTTACTTTTCACAAGACTATCAGCTAATTACCTGTGTGCTTGTGTAAATCTGTGGAAAATATGTAAATGTGTTTTGATAATACTGGTTCATCTGACTGTTGTCTTTTTTCATGACTCCCACAGCAACTGGAGCTTTGCCAGAGGCTCTATAAGCTGCACTTCCAGCTCCTCTTACTGTTCCAGTCCTACTGTTCACTCATTGGTCAGGTTCACGCCATCAGCTCCGTGCCTGAGGTAAATCAAATCAAACAGAGTAGAAATTAGGATCTAACAGTGGAGGCATATGGCAGCGTTTGTTCTTACATTATAGGATACACCCTGCATATCACCTTTAGTTATGGAAAGCTTTCAAATCTCTGTTTCACAAACGACTGTGTCTGTAACAGAATATTTCCATCAAGCCTTTCTTCTAAGATTTGATTTTATACAGAGCATTGCAAAAGTCTTCATTCCCCTTGAATGTTAGGAGCTGTATGACTGCTGATGTTATTGTTTGAGCACTGAGTCTTAGGTTCCTGTTCACTGTCCCTCTGTTGTGACATGAAGTGACATGAAGCTCACATTCACACCTAACCACCATCTTCCTCCTCTCAGCTGCTAAACATGTCTCGAGAGCTCACGGATCTGAAGAGCAGTCTGCAGGCAGCAGAGGCGGCTGTAGCCAGCGACCTGGAGCACAAACACTTGGCCCACACCCACGCACACGCTGCGCAGTTGGCAGCAATGGTCGTCCCTGACTTCCCCACCTCTGAGGCAGCTGTGCAGGCCATACTGGAGTGCCTTAGGAGCCATGAGTTCACCAAAGCTGTGCGCTACATACAGGAGTGCAGGTGAGGAATAATGCTTCGCATCTAATGTCGCATCAGAACTCCAGAAATGATGTGGCTTTCATATTTAATGTCATCAGAGGTTTAAAATAATGTGTTCATGATGTTTTTAGGACAACCAACTTTGATAACCTTTTAAAGAGTAAATATGAAATAAAAGCATGAATTCTGCCTTTCCAGAGTAAACAACTGCCCTTAAAAAAGAGGATATTTCTTCTATTCTTTTAGGATTAGTATTTATTGATATAAACCAACATGGAAAATTTACATTTTCCTAAACCATATTTATAAAAAGTCACATTCAATACTAATCACTTAATGCCGATGAATGGACATAAAGGGCTACCTGATCTTTAAAACAAATATTTATAAATCTATTCTTCCTTGTAAAAGTGAACATTTCAGCTATCTCAAATGTAATTCTTACTAGAACATATAGCATCAACAAGGCATTTTCTATCTTTAATGAACATTGTGCATAACTGAAATTCAGTCCTTGCTTTAAGAACTCTCATCTCAGATATCTATAATTTAACAGGGAATTGGAGATAGGTGCGTTTTTGATGAAGTGTTAATACAGCTTGCTACACTTGGCTTGCTGCTCATACTGGACAGCTTCTTGTGATGTTGGCCCAAAAGCACAGCTGTTTCAACTGAATGGCGTTGTTCCGGTGATGTGGGTAATTTTCATAAGTGCAGTGTGAAAGTGGACCAAACCATATAAGTATGTGAAATGTTTTAGCGTTCTTCACCTAATTTAAAAGAGTCTTCCTGGTATGAAAGGAAAGGATCCTTAATCAAAAGACGAGTGCTTTTTTTTAATGAGAATTAACTTGATTACAAGAATAAAAGTTATAAAGATTCTGTTGACTCTGAGATGTCATGAGGAAGGTTATTTTAATTGTTTAATTTACATTATTAGGACCTATTTTAATCCAAAATAGGAAGTAAAATAGAGAGGAGAAAAAAACTATGGAAGCCCAAAGTTTCAGCCATCATGATAATCTTTCAGCTTTTGACATCAGAAGACTAACAGGAGCTCAGTGTTGGTCAAACATGTTCCGATTTGGGAACCAAGTGCGGTTCTACACTCACCGTCGACGGTTGAATCTCTTTCAGATTACTTGTAGAATGACACAAACGATCTGTAATGCAACCTCAGTCCAGACTTGGTGGTCAGTCCTGGTTCTGACTTGGTTGGGCTGGAATTCCCTGAGTTCTCACGAGATACTATTCAGCCAGTCAGAGTGGAATTATTTTACATTATCTGAGAGAAAGAGCTTCAGTTTTGGGAACTTTTTGAGTATCAGCAATGACCTCAGTCACAATCACATTTTAACAACAGTTTAGAAATTTTTATTTATTTATTTATTTATTTTTATTTATTTATTTATTTTTTTGAGAAAGCAGTTGAACTAAAATCAACTAAAAACAGCCATCTGATGTGGGCAGGAGAGCAAAGAGCCTCTAGAGATGAAAGAATTTGGGTTGGTTACACTATATCAATATTAAGCTGAAATGAGAGTTAAAATGTTTCACGTAAATATACAATGAAAAAAGACAAAAAAAAAAAAAAAGAAATGCTTAAACTGAAGGTTTCATTAAGCAATTTTTTTTATTGGATGTAACAATTTTATAATTTGTCATCTGTTATAGTTCTTGTCTGATTGTTAACAATATTGTTGAACACTTGCCACAAAAATACCCCAAATGTTACATAAACACCCCCACACAAAACATGTATGATTTGTGTGCGCTCCCTTTGATCTGTTTGATGTCCTCATCAGGAGGCAGTGGCCCAGCGGGGTGTTTGGCGGCAGCTCGGAGACCGAGGTTCAGACGCTGCTCAACATCTACTTCCGCCACCAAACCCTGGGCCAGACGGGCACGATCGCCCTGGTGGGTTCCCGGCAGGACCTCAGCCTGATCTGCTCCAAGCTGCTGGAGCTCAACGGCGAGATCCGCGACATGATCCGCCGCGCGCAGGGTTACCGGGTCGTCACAACTTACCTCCCCGACTCCAGCGCCTCCGGGACAAGCCTCTGACAGGACCTCAGGGGCTCCCAGCCCCCTTCCTCCCCTCCTTCACCTCCCTCATACATACAACCATTAAAACCAGCTCCATCTCCAGTATTTCAACCTGCTCTCGCAGAGGAGGCTCAGCATCCACACACATGGCCACTTCCTCCTCCGATATCTCTGCTTCCTCGGCTGCACAGCTTCAGGCAGACACCTCGCTGCCCGGCCCAGCAGCAGCACCAGAACCATGTTTAGATGGTGATGTACACCTCCCCTTGCTGTCCTCGCTGTCATCCACTCCAAACTCTGATGTCTCTTTGCATGACTTTCCTCAACCAGGCCAGCGAGATTATACACTGCCGCGCACAAGACAGCCTAGGAGGACGTATTTCAGTGAGAACACAAGCCTGTACTGTCCTTTCAGAGTTTATTCATCACACAGGTCTTCTCTGTCAGATCAGCACAGTGACAAAACCGCAGCATCATCACTTCCACCCAACGTCCTCCCGACTGTAGCCTCAGAGGCTAACTCGCTCGCTCGCTCTGATTCAGATGTTGCATTTCAAGGCTCACATCTTCCCCGTTTCCCCCGCTCTCCATACAAACACCCAGACAGACATGACTCACCCTCAGCCCAGACCCGTGCGCCATCATCCTCGTCGTCATCATCTCTTCCTCCTGCGCCACCCCTCCCTCCCTGCCCTGCCGGCCCAGAGGAGGCTGCAGCATGGGGCTGCTGCTGCTCCCTCAGCGGAGAAGCAACGCCCTTGTCTCGCTACCTCGGGAAGGTGGGGCAAGCCACCCTGCCCTTGTTGAAAGTAGGGGAGCTCCTGAATACGGAACCGTCGGATGTCCAGACCTGAGGCGTCATTCAATCATTTCTAATCAAGCAACAGATCTTTGTATCTGGAAAAGTGACACACGTGAAGATTTTCCTCACAGACGGTTATATCTCTGATCTTACGAGGAACTACAGATTGCTGCCTGCCGAAAACAAAAGTCCTGCTTTTACTTTCAGAGCCGCATATTGTAAAAATGTTGGTCTAGTTTTATTCCTGCTTGATCTGGACCTGTGAAAGCTTCCAGCTTGGATTTGTTACCTCTCAGAGGAACTTGATTGACTGTCACTGCCTCCTTCAGCGTGGCAGTGATCTGGTGAAGGTATCATACGAAGCAGCGGGGAAAATAGCTGTGACACTCCGTAGCATCACTGGAAGAGTTTCATATTTTGCACCAAATGAGATGTTCATTAGTTCTTTTTTTAATGTTACAGAAAAATGTTTATGTGACTAAGAGAAAATGAATCACTGCTTTCACTTTCTCTGAGATGGAAAAGCCAAATGCTGGAGGAGCTGTTTTGAGATCTTCACTGGAAGAAGCTGTGCAATGCATGAGCCCAAATATACTACTGTACCCCCCAGAAAAAAGCTCCACCTGGGACTGACTGAAGGACTGATGCAGACGTTTTAAGCTCATTTCCTATTTCTCCTCTGCATCAGCGTATCAGCTCTTCCTCCGACTACTCTTGCGAACACTGGTGGACTGTCTGTGCGTGGCATGCACTCCTCTCTGGCTAGCTGTAGCATCATTAGCGAGCGTGCGCACTGTATTTCTCACTGTCGTGCTCTGTTACATGTTGTGTTCTTATGCCAGGAGGATGGTGCATGTACATTCAGATATTTCGTTTGTCAGTAAACTGTTTATCGTTAGGGTGGCACAGCCATGGTAGCATATGTTTGTGTATGGTTTTGTAGTTGCACATAAAGGAAATGCTGACATTCAGCACAAATTGTCGATGTTGAAGCAAAACCCAACTGCTTACCGTCATCAACCCTCGTTTTCCTTTCACTGTACAAATGTCTTGATTCCTATTTATATCCGATCAACAAGACAGCACTCGTTTGACTTTTATATTGATGTTTGTTCTTTCAGACCCAACTGCCATGCATGCATCTTCAGTGTTCTGTATGGAGTGTTGGAAATATTTATTAAGAAAATCCTGTTTTATCTGAAAGATACATTTGTGTGAGGTATATATGGGAGCTTCAAGCTCAGGTGGGTGTGGGTTTTTTTTTTTTGGTTTTTTTTGTTTTTGTTTCCTGTGTGGGAGAATGTGTTTGCATGCCATACAAGAAGTTGCACATTTTTAAAAGCTTTTTAGATGAAGACAGTAGTTGTTTTTTTCACCATGTAAATACTTTTACAGCTTTTGTGAACTTGTTTTGAGTTGGAGCTCTGTACAAATTGGTGTCAAAGTAAAGACATATCAAAACTATTTCTCTGAATTTAACTTCACATACAGCATCCATCTACCCATCGTCTTTCCCACTTATCCTAGCAGGGTTGTGGGGATGCTGGTGCCTATCTCTTGCAGTCAATGGGCAAGAGGCGGGGTACACCCTGGACCGGTCACCCGTTCATCAGAGCAACATAAGACAAACAACCAGGCTCGCACACAGACCTACGGACAATCTGAGAGACCAATTAATGGTCGTGTTTCTGGACTGTAGGAGGAAGCCGAGGTACCGGAGAAATACTGTGCATGCACAGGGAGAAACTCCATGCAAAAAAGACCCCAGCCTGGGATTCAAACCCAGGACTGTCTTGTTGCAAAGCAACTCTGCTACCTACTGTGCATCCCTAAATACAACATGCATACTGCAAATTTATCCAACAGCAGTAATTGGATTTATTTTCAGAAACCACTCATCAAAAAAAAAAAAAAACAAGTGATTATTTAAATTTTCCTTCTAAAACGAACCTGGTCTTTGGCATGTTTTATTGCCAGTCACCCTCCCCATCTCAGTTTGTGCATGCATCACCCTGTGATGTCACTGCCTATATATTGGTGTAATATGAAAAGCATTTTTGTGAAACATTTCATAAAATGAAACTTCAATATACAGTAAAATATTTAGATTTTTTTTTCCTTGTAATTTTGGTGATGACTTACAGATAATGAAAACCCCAAATTCAGTGTGCCAAAATTTGAAAACTGAAAAAGTTGAATATTGGAAACTCATGGTGTCGCACCGTGATCAGCCAATTAACTCAAAACACCTATAAAGGTTTCTTGAGCCTTTATGGTCTCAGTCTGGGTCAGTTGGCTGCACAATCAAGGGGAAAACTCTCAATTGGTCTGCTGGCCAGACTATAGTCGTCGTCGACACCCTCCACAGGGATGAGGAGCCACAAAAGGCTGTTGAGCGTTCTGGATCCAAGCATAGCCACAGAAAGTAAACAGGGATAACCGCAGCCACCAAATTGTCAAAGTCCATTTAAGAATGTTTGAGCACTTTACATGATCCAGAGGTTGGAGTCAGCACAAAGATCTACATTCTCCGTGTCAAGCCACTCCTGAACCAAAGACCTCTCACCTGGGCTAAGGAGAAAACCAACTAGACTGTTGCTCAGTGGTCTGATGAAAGCAAAGTTTACATTTCATTTGAAAACTTTCTTCCTCGTCATCTACATTTGTTTTGTAATAGAAAAAAAAAAAAAAAAAAAAAAAAAAGAAAAATCCTTAGGACATGCCTTGTTTGTGTACAGAAAACCCTAGAAGGTACATTTGTTATTGTAAAGTGTTTAGGATAAGTTATTAAATTCTGTCTTCTTTTTTTTTTAATAGCTTAAGCCCAAAAAACATTCACCTTTGCCATATATGGGCAGAGACATCACAGGGTAAAGGATACTCTTTCCCAGCAGAAAGCTTGCTAGCATTAGAATAGGGGTAAAGTTGTAGTTTCACTTTTGCAGTGACTTTAATTTTAATCTGAAAAGGGAAAAAATTTTAAAAAAAAGTTTGACTATTAAAGTTAAAACGGCTTTTTCAAGTGAAAACAGAATTCATGTATTTGGCGTTTCATAGTTCTGTTGACTTTAAATGCCAAATATTGAGTCAGTTTTTTGCTGCTCATACATTTTAAACCCTGAACTACACCACAAGTCAAACAAAACTAAACTTCAACAACTTTTACTCTAGTATTTTGTTCCAGCATTCAACTTTCAACATCAGGTGCAATTTGTAATTCATAAACTTTATTTGTTTTTACAAAAATACTCTTTACATTTTACCAGAAACCAAAGTACCAGGAGGGAAACCCCTCCAGCAATTTCAGAGGTCGTCAGAAATAATCCACCTGAGCAAAGGTTCTGCATGTTGCGGGTGAGTAAGAGGCAGTTGCCAGTGACGGATTTAGGCATGACCTCAAACAAACCATGCAATGAAATTCAGCAACATTACATTAGCTCAAACGATGTATTTGAAGCTGTAGGTGGCATCACATGACAACCTCATCCCTTTACAGCGGCAGCACAGTTCCTGGCGGTGAGGCCTCTTCATGTTGATGTGTCTCTGCTTCTTCTCACAGCTGCAGGAAGTCTGAGAGCAACCCTGCAACAAATATTTAAGAAGCCCATTGCAGTCAAGTAATCAACTCTTCTTCAGACTGAAGATATTTGGTACCAAACCCGAATAATGAACAGACAGGCCAACAACAAAAGGAAAGGAGCTGTACCTTGCAGACGATAGACTCCACTCTGTAGGGGTTAAACCCCACCTGGCACTTCCGGCAGAGCTGCTTGTAGTACACCTAGTGGAGAAATAAATTATGAATGAATGCAGGTATGGAAAGCTGGGCCATGTTAAACAGTCTTTAGCTGATCACTTGCCTTACTGGTGCCAGAGATGCACCAAACATAAGCACTCTCCCACCGGATGTTGCACTTTTTACAGTGGAAGAAGCCATATCTCTGTTCCAGGAACTAAAATAATAATCAGACTTATTTTACTGGTTTTAAACAACTACACAAGCAATGCTTTTTAACCCCCATCAGCACCAGGTTGAACTTTACCACCTCATTTTCTTAAAGGTCTGCAGAAAGACAGACCTAAGATTTTCACATGCAGTAATTCACTGCTATGCCAATTCATGCTAGCGCACTGCTCTATTGGTCTTTTCCACTTGAATTTTATAGTGACAACTATTTTCAGATTAGAATTTAAAATTGTTAAATTTTAATCATTGTAATACAAAAAAAATCTTTAGTTTGATAGTCAATTTACTGCTTCGACTAAACATGCATGTTTTCATTCTAATATTTAATGTACTAGATAACTAATACAATATTCAACTATAAAGTACATTGTGTAATCAATTAAGCATAGTCATGCTGTGGTGAATTGTGGATGATCGACATTACAAGTCAAATCAAGTTCTGTTGAGGACCCCAAACAACCTTGAGCCAACCATGGAAACATAACCACTTAGGACCCCCAATCAAGCCAAAATGGCCAAGTGACCAGCTGGGATATATTGATTGGAGTCAAATAACCAGTTTTACTGTAGTAAGTCATGGAACATTGAATTGTTTCAGCGAGTATGAACCGTTCCTGTACCAGATAGAGACACGCACGGTCTGGAATATAAATACAGATAGCTTCAAACATGCAAAGGGACAAAATGACCTACGCCACTCAAATCTCCCAATAGTCAAAGGCAGTTATTGCATAAATAGCACCCTGGACAGATCCCGTCTTCTGCTGCCGCTGGCACAAACATTGACATCCCTAATGATCCCCAGTCTATAGATGGCCATTTTTATTCTGTGGTTCAGCGGGAGTTACTTTTAATCAAAGGCACCCTCAAATAAAGACGGTTGATTAATGTTCTGATTAGACTGATTTGAATGGTGTCTGAGAAAACTATCCCCCCCCAAAAAAATATAAAATCACAAATTAAACTGTTTTAAAACATTTATGATCAGTTTAAGAGTAATTTAGTGTAGATTTGACTAGCTGGTCTAATGTACTTTTATTATAAAGCCAAGAAAGTTTAACAAAACGAATAGCGGTTTCACGTCTCAATTTGCATTTTAAGTCCTGTTTTATTGTTTATTTGAGGTCTGATCACTCAAAATATCTACAATTAACACTGAAGGTTCAGCAAAAATATCAAACCCTCCATTAATTGATCACAAAATGATTTGCTACATGGACAGGATATCCAACTTAGCAGCAAAATGCGTGTACCCCACTGGCCAGGTAGCCCTGGGCAGAACGCCATGTCGCCGATTTTAGAAAGTACCACTTGTCACAGTGCAGATCTATGAAGCCAACATCACCCACCTGGAAGTTTGAGCTCTTGGAGGATCGGTGAATCGTAGTCTTGAAGCCCTTTTCCAAGTTCTCGCCACTGTGATCCGTGTCAGCATCAGACTTGGCTTGCTCAGAGGCTTCCGCTGGTTCTCGTCCAGCGCCGTCGCTGAGACTCTTCAGGAAGACCCTGCGGTCAAACACCGGCGAGTAGATGGACACAGGTCTGAAGAAGCGCAGGTTGCTCACGGGCGGTGTGCCCAACAGCGACCTTCTTTCCGCTTTGCTCACATCGAGGCTCTCGTCCTGGATCCTGCAGGAGGCGGGATGTTCGTCGTGGAGCAGCGTTTTTGGACCCAGAGAACACTGGACGACCTTGTCTACTTTGGCGTTCACCTGCACGCCGCACTCTCTGGTGTTCGCCTTCCTGCAGGGTGGTGCAGGTAAACTGGGGTTGACTTGGGACAGGATGGTCTTGCAGATCTCCAGGTAGTTGAGGCCCTGAGGGATGAGAAAACGCCCTTCTGCCTTCCCCCAGCTGCCGCCCTGCGCTGGGGGAGCGCCACAGACGCTGTAGAGGGGAAACGTGGACAGGAACCCCTCCATCCTGGAGCCATGAAACCAGTCTGACATCCGCCTCTTGGGATTTATACAGACCAGTTCTCAAAGGCACTGATTGCTTAATTGAGGCCTGGGTGTGCAGGTTCAAGCTAAATTGAGTGAAACGGTCCAAAACTCTCTGAAACCAACCAGGTTGTGCGTCAAAAGCAAGTTATGAGAATATAATTTTATATGAAGCCAAATAAAATGGTAAAATACTAAAACGTCAAAACTGATTTAATATTAATTTAACATACACATGCAAAAATCACAAATATAAGATCAACGTTGGCAATAGCATAATCTCGAGACATGAACAGATTAGTCATAGTTTTGAATCAGAAAAAAATTTATTGCCAGATCAGGAGGTAGGCGAAAGGAAATTATGTCCTGGTCCTGATGGACTGGAATCTTGTGGCGGAGCGTAAGGACGGAAAAGATTGTGTCCAGGCTGATAGGAGGCTGGCTGCAGGTCTCTGGGTGCTGTAGATGTACAGCTCCTGTAGAGACGGAAAGTTGCAGCCAATCACCTTCACGGTATGATGCGCTGCAGCTTGGCCTCATCCCCACCAGACATTTATGAAAGATGTGAGGATAAATTCGATGATGAGAGTTTAGCATCATCTTAACTTGGATATGAACTTTTTATAGTTGACATAGGAAATACCATCTTTGCTGAGCCTTCTTGGTGAGCGTTTAGCTTCAAACATTTCACGCTGCACCATGACACTACGGTCCATTTCGTTACTGTAGGACGATGAGGGTGCTGTCGTCTGCAAACTTCAGGAGTTTGACAGACTGGTGTCCAGATGTGCAGCTGTTGGTGTACAGGGAGAATAACAGAGGAGACAGGCCTGGGGGGGGATCCAGTACTGATGGTCCAGGTGTCGGAAACTGTCTGTCCGGAAGTCCATAATCCACCTGCACATGGAGATGATAACATTAAGCTGGAGGTGCTTGTCTTTATTTCTTGTTAAAGACCTGAAAATGAAACTCTATCCTATATCTTAAAGATGTTTTTAAATTCCTAAAAAAAAAAAAAAAAAAAAAAAAAAAAACTGCTTTGAGAAGTTGATAAATCAATGATACTTTAAATCATAGACAGTTTGAATTTAAATCTTTCAGATAATACTTCTGATTTATTCTCTGTATTTCAAAAACAACAACAAAAATATTATTTTTGCTAATAGTTCCTTTAGCTGTGGTAGAAAGATGTTGTATCCGTGAAGTCGCTGGACAAACAAAATAGATCTCTGGAGCTGTTGGAAGCTCGCCTGGTAAAAACCGGCCTCTTGTTCTTGGCTTTGTACAGAGGGTCTGGACCCTCGGCTATTGAGAAACGATTGCTTGCTGGAGGTCTGGACTCTGTTTAAGTTTTAAAAGACTGGATTTAATTTTATACAATCGCTAACCGGAAACTGTGTGCGCTATAAATAAACCCCGTGGGGAGTAGAGCCACGACATCTTTGCCAGCGATAAAATGTCTTAAACATTCCTCTTGCTCCGACTTTAATTGCTCAATATTTGGAATGGTGGCCAACAAGGACTGAATGGCTGCGTTCACTTCCTCTGTTGTCTTTCCCAAACTGCAACGCTACATAGGCAGACTACAACTCTAAAACAGCGCAGAAAATCGACGTCATTGTTCACAACTCCTCCTTCTGTTCGCTGACGAGCCCAGTTGAAATTCAAACGGATGAAATCAAACTCAGTGGGTGAAATCCCAGACTGAGCACTGAAGGGAGATGAGAATCGAGCGGAATTACGTAGGTAGGCATTGGCCAGGCTTGAGGGAAGCAAAAATTTAAACAAGAATTTCACTGGGAATCATTTTAAGTCCCATCCATCTTCAGTTTTTAGCCTATATTAACGATCTCTCAGACATGTGTCATGACACTGACCTTCAGGCATAGTCTAATAGGGCTGGATGAGAAATGACTCAAGATGATAATTGATTCTTGGGTGAATTTTAAGACTGAGTTCTAAAACAAAACAAAAAAAAAACAACAACAACAACAACAACTTTGTTTTAGGATTATAAGTAACTGTTTGACGTTCGAATGTGTCTTGTTGTTTATAAATTCTTTGACATTTCACATTTGTCTTATGGTTTCAACTCAGTGTGGCAGCCATCATATCACTAGGCTCTGTTTGAAATTGAGCAATAAAAATTCTGTAGAAAAGCAAGTACAACATTATCACTGTCATGTTTAACTAAAATAGAAATTCTTGACTGTGCAGATCTGGTAATGTTTAAATTCTTGCTTGTAAAACATACTTTGTCCTGACAGCTTTCCCTTTCAAAGGAGGAAAGATCTGAAACTCATAACTTGCTATTTCAAAATCTATTGTAAATTTTTATTGTTATTTTTTTAGAAGATGTATTTTTAAGTTTTAACTAAGGAAAAATATATCTATACAGCATGTTTTCACAGACAGATGTCACAAGGTGTGAAGATTTTTTCCCCATTTGCAAGCTTTATTGTTTGGTGCAATGTATAGCTTTTCATTTATATATTTTTTTGATGTTGTATTTTATTGTTCTTACGTTTTTAATGGAAAAGCTCGACCAAGGAGAGTCACTGGTTTAGTTGGTTGCTCGAAGGCCTATGTGCAGAGCATTGGCTACTTTGTACCAGTGCCTATGTGCTGTTCCAGACTGAATAAACATACAAACAATCAGAAAATTGTGACACGATACAGATATCCTTTAAAAATAACATTTTACAGACAGAAAGGAAATAAACCAATAAAGTAAACTTGATACCTTTGTATTTCCGCATCTCCTAACAAACAATGACTGAATCACGTGCTGTGCAACTAAAGGACATAAAACTTGGAGCGGCAGAAAAGGCTGGAACTCACTCATTTAAGCTTTAGTGTGATAACTTTGTGTCTTCATCAGAGTCATTGAGGAGAAGTGAGTCTGATGAAGACACAAAACACTGGTCTCCATGGAACTGAATAAACCAGTTGTATTACTCGTTTTAATTTGTATGACTTAAATGGTTTGTTTAATTCCTCTACTTTAAAAAATATATAATTAAGTAATTACATGATTAATTTAGTCAATAAAGTTTCATCTATTAAAAGTACAATACATTGATTAAGTAACTGTCCATTTCATGGTCCTGGTGCTGCAGTACACTGTGAAATATTTTAAGCTGCTTAAGATGGTATTTGATTGGTTAAAGTGCACAGTAGGACGACTTCAAACCACAGATCTTGACCAGTGGTTCTTAGTCCTGCTCCTCAGTACCCACCTGTCCTGCATATTGTAAATGTATCCCAGCTGCTACAAACGTGACTTAAATGACCATTTTATTAAGAGGCTACCTCAGCTCTTTGTGACATGCAAACATTTGAATCAGCTGTGCCGAAGCAGAGACACATCTGAAACATGAAGAACAGTGGCCCCTTGGATCAGGATTCAGATGCGATGATCTTGACTGAGTCAGTGTTAGCCCCGTCCACTGACTTTAACAAGTAAGATCAATGGATAAAATAAATTTATAATATACTGCACCAGGTGACTATGAAATACTTAAATAACACAATGATTTTTGGATTTTTGTATAATTGTTTGATATCAATTAAGTATTTTAATATGTACATATTTACTACAGAATTTATGTAATCTTTATGTAGTTTATTTTCAGTTGTAATTTATTAATAGCACATTTAATGAATATTTTTCCATTAAATTGTGGCACTTCTGCCCCTCCATATTTATAAATCTACTGTAGAGCTCAAATCAGAAACATGGTCTTAGGGTGCCCCCTAAAGATCATGTTAGCCAACCTGCACAGGCACACAAAGAAAGATGTAAGTAAATACATTGTCTTTCCTTTAACGTCCTGGAAACCAGCTTGGAGGGATGATTTTGTAGAAGCACATAAAGTAGTCGTTTGTTGGTAAAATTAATACAAACAGATAGTAGCTTCCAATGGTTCAAACACACCAATGTTAGATTAGTTAAATATACATATTATGAGTAGCATAATGGCTGTTGTCTGTGACACAAAAATAATCTAATAAAGACTGCATGAACAGTGACAAGTTAAATTGATAGAAAGCCTTCTAAGTGGCAGGGATGCTTTGGAAAACAGTTCTTTATAGAATATTTAAATTAATTGTAAATTATATTTTGCAGAATAAATATCGCACCTCAAGGGAATTGATATAATTACTTGAGGTTAACCAGAGGCTGCGTTATTTATTTATCCATGAATTTTTTTTTAATTTATTTATTTATTTATTTTTTTGTGCGTTTAACTACTGACAAAAATTAGATTTTTAGCACGTTTGCACTTCTAATTTCATATTTATGTGAAACACGTATCTCTTTAAATGTGTCCCCTTCAGTATAGAATACCAAGTAGAAATGTATTTGCATGACTTTTCACAATATTTAAATTAAGAGCAACATAGACGCGAGTCACTTGAATGTCCCAGCAAAACTGTTCGGACTCCCCTTTAGGTGGCGCTACTCGCTCATCAATAGTTTGTACCCATGGGCACTGAATCTATGCATATTGGCGCCATTTTGGAGCTAGGAGGGGGAAGAGAGCTGCAGAGGAGGACACGATTTATCACAATTCACCCTAACAGGTAAGAAATGCACAAATAAGCAAATTCGGTAGATCGTGAAATAATAGTATGTTTAGTCCCACTTGTAAAAAAAATGTATGAGGGAGTATACAGCCGTGGGGTGGTCTGGTTTCCATGCGGCGAAAGGTGGAGCGCAGCCCGCCTTGCTCGCCTGTGTTCTCGGCTGCCTTGTCTCGATGCTCCGCATTGCTTTGACTTGGTCCTGCGCTGCAAAATGGCTAGCCAAAATAATATTAGCCTGTTGGGTTAGCTTACTGTCACGACAGAATAAAAACAAAATGAGCCGTCTTAGTTGTACGCTAAGAATCGGGGCGCTTGTAGCCACATAACGGTAGTTAGCCGGGGTGTTTTGTTACTGCCTGTCCGCCCTCTGTCACTGAGATTGCTGCTGCTAATGTTAACTCCACCATGCTAGTTGATGGTGTGCAGACCGACCAGCTAACAGCAGCTAACTGGGTTAGCCACATTATAGCAACCTAGCATTCTGCATTAACAGTCTGCTGTGATACAATAACAGTAACCTAAATGTTTAAAAGGGTGGCCTGTTTCTCTTTAAACCTACTGGAAGTAATTGTACCTTATACTGTTAGTATTTAGATAAAATGTTTTTGTTGTACGATGATTTTCCTTTTTTTTTTTTTTTTTTTTTATCGTTCGTAATGGCAGCTTTATCTTGCGGTCATACGGATGAGTAAAATAATATCGTTAATGTATGAAAAACTATTTCTGTTGGCGTTTGGGTCATCAAAAGTTGACACTCCTGGGGACTGTTTTTTTTTTTTTTTTTTTTTTTTTTTTTTTTTTTTTTTTTTTAAGAAGTACTGTAATCCAGGATGATGGAAGAAAGTTGGTCTTTAGCAATCCTTGTCATTGCATCCTGGTTTAATTGGTCAAACTCCAAAGTAAGCTGAGGAGGAGCAGCTTTTATAACTGCATTAGCCGTCACTGCAGTTACAGCACTCACTTTAACCTATGAAAATTAAGTTTGAGTTTAATATTAATTGCTTTAATGAAACTTGTGTAAAAAAAAAAGAAAACTGCAGTAAAAATAAAACTTACTTGTAGAAGCAAAATTAAAAGATAAAATAATTACTATAAATTTGCCTGTGAAAATAAATTGCTATACATAAAATATTCACTTTCAGGGACTGCTTTGTTTGTTTTGCTTGAGATTTATTCATAAACATTATAATCAGGGGTTGTAAGAAGTCTTTGGATATTCGGATTATGTGACATTTTTGCTTTATCGTTTAGTCTAAAGAGAGATGCAGCAGTCAGAGATTTATTTTTCGCTACCAGGTCCATTCTATTTAACATGTAGAACATTTGTGTGGACAATATTTCGGTTGAGCAGTTAAATCTAACTTTCTAAATGTTGCAAAATTGCTCTCAAAATTTCAGTGTATGTTTGTTCTTCCATAACTATATACACATTTCTAACATCGCAGTGTTGTGGTTGTATATTGCAATCGTATCAGTTATGGTTTACTCCCATTTGTTTTTTAAACTTTTTTTTGTTTTGGGTTTTTTTTTTTCTCATCCTGTTGGTCACTCAGATCTCTATCATATCGTCATAAAAGACAGAGTCCATCAAACCAGTGATGACTTTTAATATCACCAAGTAGACTGTGATTGTATGGCATCTAAAAATAAAAGAGCCGACCAAATGGTGCATCAAAGCTGTCCTTTGCAAGGGGTGTATTAGATACATTGAAAATAACGATTGTGATTCAGTATGTTGTGCTGCTCATGGCACATTGTGTTCAATTTAAGTGCTTCAAGTAAACTGGTAGAGCTGCACCAGTCAGACGTTTACTGGTTGACAGCGATGTCTGTCTTTCTTTGATGTCTGACATGGCGATTTCTTAAAAAGTTTACAAACTAAATTTCAGTAAATACCAAAATTCAATATAATGGGCATTGACAGGAAAAGAAAGGCACGTTCGTTCATAGATGCAGCTTTGAAATCTGCTGAAAATTAAGAGGGGAAAAAAAACAATATTATTTCCCATTTGTGCACCATAGCATATGTCCCATAAGTACTGAACAGAAACCAAAGGACGTGGTGTTTTTTGATTCTTTAAGAGGCCAAAAAAGAGTTTTTAGTCATTACAAGTATTAAACAAGAAAAAATCTATACATCTTTTTGGTGTTTTACTTGCTCCTTATAGATTAGAGGTGATCAAGGGAAACCTGGCTAATTAGTGCACCACTACAAACTGAAAAATGCAGTATGACATATAAAAAAATGTTAAAATTCAGGAAAGTCAGGGTGTCTGTCAAGCTAATTTGACAGATTTGGTTTTTGATTTTTGTTTGTCTTTTTCTTTTAAATCTAACAATGAGTATAGTTCCTTATAGGTTAACCAATAAGGAACACATAAACTGCATTTATGTGTAGTTATCTCTTAGAGCTGCTGATGTAGTTGAATATTTATGACAATTGAATAGCCCCAGGCTCCAGCTCTATATTCAAGTCTATAGAAACATAAGTTATTGGTTACGTTCACATCACCTTCACATTGTAATGCATGTTGCTTTGACTCCGTTTGTTTTCTGTGGGTAAACAACACATCACAACACATGGATTTCTTATGAATAAAACATCTCTTCCAACATTTAGCTCTCTTCACTTGTTGCAGGAGCTTTAGTGCAAGTAATTTTTGACGTTCACACACTTAGCTCTTGCCACAGGTTTTAATGAGAATCCATTCCTTGAACAGAGGCTTAGGTCAGTTGTCAAAAGAAATAGTATACAAGGCCTGTAATTGAGCAGTGTTTTTATTGATATTTCTTCCAGGTTTTATCTTAATTTTTTTTTGTTTTTCACTTGTTTATACCCTTGGGACAAATTTTAATCCTATAAATTGCCCCCATTGTTGTTTTTGTTAGGCGTCATTGGTTTAGTTTTAACAAAGAAGTGTTTTTTGCAGAAAATTGTGCCCCAGTTTCTTTAATTTAAAGCTGCGAAAGCTCTTTAACAGTGTTTTGCCCATTCAGCTGGTTTGTATCCACATATAGGTCATTGAGTTCACCTTTGCTGCCAGCTGGGGTCCAGGTTTCACTGGTGTTGCTGGCTTTCTCCCTCCTTCCTTTGCTCACCCACAGGGTTAAAACTAATCTCTCTCTGTCAAGATTCAAATTTGGAAATGAGTTACGTTTGAGTCCTTAAAGTGTTACCATTAGCTGTGTTGAAATGAGCAGAACTGGCAGAGCAGAGGAGTAGTGGGATACAAAGCCTCTGTTGGGAGGTAAATGTGTTTAACTGTGATAAACCAGTAATGAGCTCAAAGTCGCCCATGCTCAGGATGTTAGGAGAGGGGTAAAGCCAGTCCCTTTGTGGTTATTTACTGCTACGTTTGTGAAATGTTCCTCCATGGATGGTAGCCACACATTCACATCAGGTTGAGAAATAATCTGCTCTGATTGGCTGCCAGGACGCTGCGTGTGTGTCTGTGTGGTGCAACGATTGAGGGATGCACTCAGATTTGGCAGCAGCTGTGGGGTGGAAAAGAAGGTCACGATCCAGCAGTTTGGCAGCCTGCCAGTGTCCAATGTGTGTGTGTGTGTGTGTTGTCTGTAAGTGTGTCTGTTTGTTGAAGCTTGACTGCAGCTACTCAGAATTTTCAGAACTTGTGGGTCATAAATGTGTATTACATCATCTTGACCCAAACGGTTTTACTATACTGGAGTAAGTTTTTCAGTGTTGATTTTAAAAAAAAAAAAAAAAAAAAAAAAAAAAAAAAAAAAAAAAAGGAAACCCCCCCCCCCCCCATAAAATTACAAAACAGACTAGACTGGATATACAGAAATAGGACTGAACAAATATTATTTATGTCATTATTTAAGAAAATACAATTTTCTCCAACCTAAAGCTGCAATTATACTTCAGTCAAATGGCATCCAAGCAACAGCTACGAGACATGCAAGTGACTGCAGTCGGCTGAAGACTTGACTTGTGAGAGATGACATCAGAATCTATAAAACCTGTTGCTGGAGAGACTTTTGCCTTCAGTAAAAACAGCACATCAATCAGTTGTCTCACTCCATCAGGCTTTGTGCAGAGCCTGTCTTGTTACCTTTGTTGCTTCATCAGGCAAAACTATTAACATGTTCAAACATTACATTAAACACCACGATACCATATTTGATGGCTGTACAGCTGAAATGGCGTCGAACAGTGTGACCCACATTTAAAAACATTTCTTCCAAAAACACATTTTAAGGCAGAAACATTACATTACTTGGGTAATAACAGAGATTTCAGTGAGGAATGTGTTTTGCCACAATGAGAAAACTTGGGTTT
Source organism: Anableps anableps (assembly GCA_014839685.1). Classification (NCBI taxonomy): domain Eukaryota; kingdom Metazoa; phylum Chordata; class Actinopteri; order Cyprinodontiformes; family Anablepidae; genus Anableps; species Anableps anableps. The sequence continues at coordinate 19,305,325 of CM026078.1, read as the reverse complement.
ACTCTTTTGTTGATTACACTAATATTTACACAGGTTCAGGTCAGGTTTGGGGGTCGGACTCCGAATCAGACATTTCAAAGAATCACCGTCTCCATACTCGATAGAACCTTGCTGTAACCAAATGGAAAACTGATTCATATTATCAAAATGATTAAATTGATTGTACTACAAAACATTTCTACTATATCTAGTTCTGGACAATAAAGGAATTTCAACATTTTATTGAGAAACAAAGCTGTTAATGATAAAGGAAGGCTTTAAAATTCAACAAGACAGAGTACATGTGTCCTAACAGGCCAGCATTATTAAAGCATTTTTACAAGATGGAGAAGAGATGGCAAACAATAGTGTGAAATGTTTTTTTTTTTTTTTTTTTTTTTTTTTTTGTTGTTGTTGTTGTACTGATTTGTGCGTCCATATATTGCTAGTTAGGGTGTCAGTAATTTGTAAAATCCTGCAATTCTTAACTGATGCAATTATTGAAAATAAATCTCATTAGTTATTATTCATGTTTTATAATGTATTTTAATTTGTTCTTTAAGTTTGTGTTGAAACAGATACTATCTTAGAAACGAGACTTTTAGTTTGACATATTGTGATAATGATCAAAATTCTTTAATAATTAAATGTGGCAAAAATTACACAGAAACATTGGAGTTTTGGGGGTCAACTTTTCCAGAAGATATAATGGGAGCATGAAGTGATCTGCAATTTATGGACAATCTCGTTTCATAGTACAGGAGGCATCTGGAAATAACTTGGTTTGTTTGCTTCAGCAATGTTCTCAAACTGCATAATGGAGCTTTATTGTCCTACTGTGGAGTATTTTGGTAATGAATCATTTCTCAAGCCTTCAGTCTGCCTACTTCCCAGATGGGCACTAGTACTATTGATAACCATGCACTAGATTTGTAAGGCTGGCAGTGTCATGCCTTCTGCAGTTTAGTCTGTTGTGTTATTGTTGCTTACTGGGTTTGCATAAGATTTTTTTTTTTTTTAAATTACAGATGTTCACATTTCTTTTAATATTTTTTTTAATATGATTTTAAAAATACAGATATTTGTTTTTTGACTATCGGTCTAACATAATTTTTTTTTTTTTTTTTTTTCTGTGAAGTCTCTGTTTGATCTGAATGTTTCTTACAATCTTTTGGTTTTAAGAATCTATACTAGAATGTTTAATTTGTATCCAGCTTTCATAATTATATTTACAGCATGGTTTGTTTTGGCTGTAAACTATTTTTGTAATAATTGCCAAAGCTGCAAGCAGAAGAAAATCAATGCTGTGAGTGGGAAAAGTTTAATGAAACTCGAGTTTAGAAAATGTTATGTTTAATTTATCAGAAACAGCATAATAAAATTACTTAACGTTATGAAATACAAGACATAATTTAAAAATTCAAGGCATAATCAATCATTTTTGGTTCTCCAAAGCATCAGTCTTGTTCTGTGTCTTGGTTCTGTCCAGTTGCATGCTACATATAATGTTTGGGTTTACAAGGAGAAGTCATGTACCTTGTAAAGCTTGCTCATCATAGTATAGACCAGTTTATCTCTCCAGATTGTTAGGTTAGGCCACAGTCAGGTCCTAAGCTTGCTACTGGACCGGCGCCCAGTCCATCATGGGGCGGCAAAGGTTAAACTACTAAGCTCACTCCTAAGGGAGATTTTCTAGACAGACCAGCTAACCTGGTCTTGGGGCTGAATGATATAAGGAAAACCTCTAATTACGGTGCTGTTACTGAACGTTGTTAACTCTTTTTAAATAATTGTGATCTTTATGTTAAACCAAAAAAAAATAATAGCTCATACTTTTTTTTCTTCTATACTACTAACATCCACTGAAATACAAAACTTTTATTTGCAGTAAGATAAAATGAAGTTTTAGATGGTTTATAAATATTCTTTATAAAAATCAAACATACTACCCTCAGCAATACAATTATAGTTACACGGGGTGGGAATCTTCTACTATCTTTCGATTCAATTCCAATTTTTGGAACCACAGTTTGATTCAAAACAATTATTCATAATGAGGTCTGTTTTAATCTATAGGCAAAGGGTCCACATCAAGGTTTCCTCTACATGTAATTGATCGTGGCGCACCGCCACGGCAAAATAAAAGATACCTACAGAATGAAGGGGTGTTTTTTGTTAGATAAATATGGCTACTGTGTATTGTGCTGCTCTCAGGAGTGAAGGAAAACTAGAGAGGACAGTCCAAAGTAGAGGGAGAGAAAAGGCGAAAGAAGGGTATCTAAGGAGGGTTAAGTTAAATGCATTTCTAGTTCAAGCCTGTGAAATCGACCTTAACGTTAACGTATATTGCATATGAACTACAGTTTCTATTAACCTTTAAATTGCGCAACTTGAAATAATGAAAATAAATTCGTTTAATGAAAACGCGCCATTTTCCCCAAAAAATATCAATTTTCTGAGAAAAGGTTTTGCGCTCGGATGAGGTGGGTTTTTTTGGCCGTATTGAAATTGGTTTATTTTGCAAAACTGCAATTGAAACACTTTTTTCGCATCATGCGCGTCACGTGATCAACAACCGGATGTTGTAGCATTAGATAGAGATGCTCGATGTTCTTTATTATGTTCCCTCAAGTTCTGAGCAATATAGAAATGATAGTGATCTGTACCGTGACACGTGATATTTAAATATTCTTAACGTTCCTTGCGTGAAATTGGTGATTGAAACAAATCTAACTCTTCCCAATTATATTAGACAAGTACACGGTCTGAAGTAGTGGAGGAGGTGAGTGAAGGAGAGAAAAGTGGAGCGGCAGAGCAGGAGGGTGCAGGTGAGCACATTCCCATACAACAGGGCGTTCGAGCTGTTTTTCAAGAAACCCAGAGAATAATTGTGTAAAATGCTAAAAAACACTACAAGTACACCTGGCTTATTGGAAGCAAAATATAAATCAACAAATAAACGGAGACAGTTGATCAGTAATGATGATAAAGTCTAAAAAAAAAACTTGTCAATGACCTAGCGTTAAGCAGGACACAATATTTACAGTTGCATCTCTGTCCTTCATCACGTGAAAACCTTGCAGGATTTTTATTCATTTTATTGGGAGTGAAATGTGAAATACGTTGTTATCAGTGCCCAGAGTGAAACGCCAGCTTTGCTCTCTAAATGTCGCCGTTTCATCCTGGACACTGAAAACCTGTAGAAAAGCCATTACCACGTTGTGAATACCTTGTTGAATATTTCGGTGGTTGCTTTATTGCAGATTTTTTGGAAAGCTTTAAAGTGTTCAGAGGATGTTCTCGGTTTCCATATTGTTAGAGTTCTTCTCAAGGCTTTTCTTCCCTCATCTAATGGTCTCTGTCACAACTATTTTGATGCTGTCCTCTGCTAGTGCACTTCAATCCCTTCTCTCTCCATCTCCAGGCAGTGAAGAGCTAAAGAGGATGGCTCACTCTAAAGCTCGAGCCACAGATGGGAAGGTGACCTACCCTCCGGGGGTCAAGGAGATTTCTGACAAAATCTCTAAAGAGGAAATGGTCCGCAGGCTAAAGGTCAGTGTTTCTCCATGCTGCGTCTTGTTTCTGCTGTTTGCTCTAGCTGCACAGGTTTCATGGCTTCCCTGCATGTAGTTACACTTATGAATGTTCTTTAAAATCGAGAAACCATGATTAAACATCACTTTTGTACCCTTCACTAAAAACGATGCACCCGTATTCCCGTTTATCTGCACAATAAACCTAATTCTTTTTTCTTTTTTTTTTCCTTTTTTTTTCCTTTCACTCCATATGGTCTGTTTGACCTGCTACCCAGATGGTTGTTAAGACCTTCATGGACATGGACCAAGACTCTGAGGAAGAAAAGGAGCTTTATCTGAACTTGGCCCTTCACTTGGCTTCAGACTTCTTTCTCAAACACCCAGACAAAGATGTGCGGCTACTGGTGGCCTGCTGTCTAGCAGATATATTCAGGATTTATGCTCCAGAGGCTCCCTACACCTCTCCAGATAAGCTCAAGGTGCAAGGATGAAGGTTTTCGTTGTCTGTCCAGATAAATAGTTACAGCTATATTAGCTTATTGAAAGTTGTTAAAATATTTTTAGGTGTGCCCACCATTGAACCTGTTTACCAGTATTTCCAGCTTCCTTTCTTAAACACTGTGTATTTGTTTGTGTGTTGTAGGACATTTTTATGTTCATAACACGCCAGCTCAAAGGTCTGGAGGACACGAAAAGCGCTCAGTTCAACAGATACTTCTACTTGCTGGAGGTGTGTGGCTCTTCTTTGCAGCAGTAGCAACATTTACTGTTAGCCATTTTCTCTGGCTTTAAGCTGTAGAAATACAGTTTTATTTGAACTTTTTCAAAGCTATTGGACACGATTCTAACAAAATAAACTCCTTAATGAAGCGGGGATTGCTTATGGTAGGTAAACTTTTCGACGACTAATATCAATTAGGAATTTTAAAACACGTTGCATACGTTCACTACACCCAAACTTTTCTTCAAGGCCAACTAAAAATAAACTGCTGCTCTGACATGTCGATTGTTGTTGCTGTTAGGGTTGTCAAAATAATTGATATCTCGATATAATAGAGCCTAGAAAAATGAATTATTCAAACATACTAACTTGTGTCAAAATTGATAGAAACTGACCCATTCACGTTTGCTCTGAGGACTTAATTGTCACCGATTTGTTGTTTTGCCCTAAACCCTGTGCCTTCAAAAAGACGGTACAGCAGTATCGAACATGTTATTGAGTATCCAGCATTTTTCTTGGTATCGATACTGTTTGAAATTTTTCCTATCATGACAACCCTAGTTGCTGTGCAGTCCGGAAAAAGTCTAAAAACTGTTTGAGGGGCTTTTCTAATTCGAAAGCCTCACCTCGATAGAAATTTCTCCAGCAAATTCATGGTGCGGTTTGGTGTTACTGAGACAGACTCTAATTAGGCTGTAGAAAAATGTGGAACCTTGATTCCTCCCCCTCCACACATCTCAGCCCTGTGAAGTGCTTTGTTATTAACATCATACCTCTTCTTCCTTTGTCCAGAACATAGCTTGGGTGAAATCTTACAATATTTGCTTCGAGCTTGAAGACAGCAATGAAATATTCACCCAGCTTTACAGAACACTCTTCCAGGTCATAAAGTAAGTCCTTCATTAAAAGTCATCTCCATCACTGTGGACAGCTTTTAGTTTTTTGTCTGTTGTTTTGAACCTTTGGAAGCAGCACAGTAGCAGTCTAGTCGTTTCTCTTTGGTGTGCCCCCCCCACTCCCCCACCCCTCCAAACCCCCTCTCAGTTTCACTCTGCTGAACACAACCTTGAGGGCTCAATTCTGCAGCACAGAATCTGGCTTTTTGCCAGTTTTTGGGGAGGGGATCTGTCTGTGTCAAGGTTGTGCCAGTACTACAAATTTTCCTGCTTTGGAAAAATGTAAAGAGTGCTTGTTCATTTAAAATATTATTGGGAGTCGTTAGTGAGTGCAGCTCTTGCACATTTCTGGGTGTGTGTTTGAAAGTGATACTTGTGCTGAATAGAAGCTAATGGCTGTAGAAATCCAGTGACTGAGATACAAATCAGGGGAACAAGCCTGGCCTCCTGCTGAAATGCAAGTATACACACCCACCCTCGGTGTAATCAGCGCATCTTTAATCATGGGGACTTTTTCTTGTCTTGAAAATAATGTACTGTTACTAAATCTCTGTCATGAAATGGTTTAAAGTGCCCTAAACAGATGAAGGTTGCAAAATGGTGGGCACATCCTGATTTAAACCCAGTTAGACTGAAATGACTTGATGAGAATTATGACTGACTGAGGGCGAGGTTGTATGCTTTTATTCTGATAAGGAAATCAGCAGTTTGATCTCCCCAAATGTTAAAATGTCCCTTTAATCCTGATTTGGCCTCAATTAGCTTATCATTTCCTCATTTGTACTTTTAAAAGAAAAAAATGACACATGCTTGAAATAGAAAAAACAAAATGCAGACCTTGGTAAAAGATCAGCTTTTTACTCCTGCAGAGCTTTTTCATCTCTGATGTTTTGTGCTTTGTCTTCATAGCAACGGCCACAACCAGAAAGTGCACATGCATATGGTGGACCTGATGAGCTCCATCATCTGTGAGGGAGACACAGTGTCGCAGGAGCTTTTGGACACGGTTTTAGTCAACCTGGTGCCGGCGCATAAGGTATGTGCACGTGTGCAGCACACAAAGTGCCTCGTTTATTAAACACCTATGCAGATTTGGGCGCAGTAGGGATAGCAGGACAAGTTCCACCTCTGATCTATAAAATGTTGCATATACTGGGCAATACCAATGTACCAACAGTTAGGGGTGTTAATAATTATGGTGGCCGGAGCAAAAGTCATTTACATTCCACTACTCTGATCTATTATCGTTTCTATGACTTCTGCCACAGAATTTAGACAAAATGGATGAACAAATGTAGTAAAAAATGAATTTTCTCAGATTTTACTGTTGCAGAATCAAAACAGAGGACATTTTGAGATGCTAAAACTCCCAAACAAAACCATACAAATAGTATGCAAATGAAGTAATATCTTATTTCAGTAGGTTACTTAAAAAAACCAGAACTATCTCTTTCATCGGATATGCTGCATGAGGCTCCGTCTCTAGGTGAGAGCCTTCAGAACCGTTTCAGATGCGGAGCATTGAGTTAAACCCAACTGTCCAGTGCAATATTGTGCTCAACTGCACTCTACTAATGCAGCCAGTAATTAATCTCACTCAGATTTTTCCAAATTCATACAGTAAACAAGGTATAAAAACCACTCAACCTTGGGACAGCATGTAAGCAGTTAAACTTGTCAGACTGAAGAGTCTTAATTGTCCATAGCTTGCTGTTCAGTGAGACCCCTACAGGTGAGAAGAAGTAAAGCAGCTAAAGTTTTCCTGCTCTTGTGTTGACATGTATCTGCTGACTATCCACCTTTATCTTTCTAGATATTCTTTAATGTTTTTTTTTTTTTGTTTTTTGTTTTTTTTCTTTGCTTAGAATTTGAATAAACAGGCCTATGACCTGGCTAAAGCACTGCTGAAGAGGACTGCTCAAGCTATTGAACCTTACATCACCAATGTAAGATGTTTTTTTGTTATCTGTTGCTCAGTGGACACTTCAGTTGTTTACATGGTGAAAAGTTGTGAAAACATCGGTTTTCAAAAATTTGGTTCATTTTATATCTTTCATTTGAGCTTCACGTGATTATGTTATATAGGCACATAATTATAGTTTTGATATTTAGACTTAATTATAGACAATGACAGTTTGGAGCTGAATATTTTCATATTTATAAACTCAGCCTGGTTCCCTGCTAAGTGGACATGTCTTATGAACACTACATCAACACTAACATTCATTCATTTCTCACTTTTGTTTTTCGACAGTTCTTCAACCAGGTGCTGATGCTGGGAAAGACCTCAGTCAGCGATCTGTCTGAACATGTGTTTGATCTCATCTTGGAACTTTACAACATAGACAGCCATCTGCTTCTCTCTGTGCTGCCTCAGCTAGAGTTTAAACTCAAGGTACTGAAAACCCTGCTTTACACCCTTCTGCACTGGAGGATGTGTATTTTAAAGTATTAAAAATGTTTTAGTTTTAATAGAAGTTGTTCAGCAGCTAAAGGAGATTTTCTATTATGCATTCTTAAACGTTTTAATCCCCTGGTCTGCTTGTCGTCTGCATTTCGACTGCTGGGCTGAATCCGGTCCTCTCTTTTGCTTGCAGAAGTGTTGCTCCTTCTAACGGAGGAGTACTAAAATGAAGAGGTGCACCCAAACCATGCTAGGTCATCTATAGTTTGATGTTTTCATTTGTTGTAAGAGACATGTTGTTCTTTGTAAAAACAGTATTCAAACTCGGTCTGTCATCCAGCTTCACTTATCTTAGGAAATGGGGAGACAGCTGGGATTTGTCCCATGCTTCGGTATTGGCAGGTCCAGAATGGGACAGAAAACAACGAAATCTGCCGGCATGAAGTATTATTCTCAGAGTGTTTCACCACAGTCTAAAACATGGGTTAAAACAGATCAAACTCTTTGCAGACTGGAACTTTAACAATTATGGACAACTGTCTTCCAGCCGGCACCAAGTTATTTAACCCCAGCTGATGCAATGAATAGCTTCTCATAGCTTAAGCTACCATGTGGGAAGACTCATCCTGTGGTCGTGGAAAAGATGATAGTCTCTTTAAGAAGGCCCGACTCATGGGAATCAAGCAGAGAAAACATCTAAGGAGATTGCAGAAACTACAAAAATTTGGTTAAGTCTCCATCGCATTATTAAAAACTGAAAGAAAGGTTAGGAACCGTTGTCTAGGAGGAAGAAATGTAGTCAGAATAAAACTGAATGACTGTGATCGGTGATCACGTAAACGTTTGGTGACATCAAATTGAAGAAAAAAAACCCCTGTTGAACTCAGGCCTGTGTTTAATAGTGAAAACAAGAGCATTTCCACTCAAACAATGCAGAGAGAACTCAGGGTATCGGGACTGAACTGCTGTGTAGCCATAAGAAAACCACTAATCGGGTTCAAAGAGGCACAAAACATAATTTTCACACATGAATTGGCCACCATGGAGTCCAAACCTTAACCTCATTGAAAATCTTATGATGTTCTGAAAAAGGCTTTGTGCTGTGGTCGAACTCTCCCATCATCGGTACAAGATACTGGTGAGAAACGAATGCAACACTGGATGGGAAAAAAAAAAAAAATCTTGTGATATTGCAGAAGCTTATCTAAACGATGCCAGCGTGATCAAAGCTTAAAGTGGTCCAACCAGATGTGTCTGTGTGTGTGTGTGTGTGTGTGTGTGTGTGTGTGTGTGTGTGTGTGTGTGTGTGTGTGTTTTTTTTTTTTTTTTTTTTTTGGCCAGGCAGTGTTGTGAATCGGATGTACTTTGACTGCCCTTGATACTCACACCTGAAAAACAACTTGGTGCCAAAGCTTGTGAGAAGGTGTGAGGAAACAATGACGACAAAAGAGAAAAACTAGAGTCAGGAAATTATGGGTTAATTACAGTCAATATAATTATCGCCACATTTAGCCATAATTTTGAAAACGCACATTGTCCTAATATTGTGCAGCCCTACTGTAGGGCGAAATCTAATTTCACCCCTTGGTCTTCACTCTTCATCCTTAAGCTAATGTTTTGAAGGGGTTGGGTGTCCTGGTAGTTTTCGTGGTACATGGGAGTAGACCTTCCAGGACTATTATTAAAATAACATCAAATATTGCTTCATTTGAAATATTTACATTTTTAAATATTTTACTATAGCAGTAAGTATTTTCATGGATGCCTGTATTATCTTTTTCTGGGGGGTTTTTTTCTCCTTTTTCCTGTTTTTTTTTTTTTTTTTTTAAATATATTGTTGCAACAACAGAAACAAACAAAAAAAATTTTCTTGTGGAAAGACATGTTTAATGCTATCTAAACTCTGCTGCGTATACAACTTATGGATACCAAACTGGGAACAGATATAATTATATAAAATGTCTCTGCTTCATGTTGATGTTTGTGGTTATAAAGTCTTTGCACTCTGCTCAGACTCTGCTTTTAGCTTCTCGACACTGCAAGCTAAAAGCCTGCATACATTTAGCATTTTCTTTGCAGGTTTGTTGATTCATATTACCAAGATAAAGCAGTGATCCAGTCAGCATTATGTTGCCTCCGCAGCGTCTCATAAAGGCGTCGTGCTGATGGATAATGCTCATTAACTGTTCTGGGGGAGTGTAGATCATTGCTGTCTCCTTTAAAATAATAGCCATGATAAAATCTGTCCACCACAGAGTCTGCTCCCACTCCTGTTCTCTCTCTCTCTCTCTCTCTCTCTCTCTCTCTCCCTCACACATTTGATCACTTTCTTATTGTTTATTTTCACTTATTTCTCTGCTTGCAACTTTTCTTCCTCTGCCCCAGCTTCATATGCATAAATTAATTCGCACGGTTTGTTCTGCCTGAAATCAGCATTTATATAAATGGAGCTGCGGCCTTTGTGCTTTATGAAAATTATTGTTTCTAATAAAGCTCCTAATGACAGCAAGTATATGCGATCGACATTACCAGTTTTTGTGCATCATTTCTCTCTCCCTTCCTGTCTTTGCAGAGTAATGATAATGATGAAAGGCTGCAGGTGGTGAAGCTACTTGCAAAGATGTTCGGAGCCAAGGACTCCGAACTGGCAGCACAGAACAAACCGCTCTGGCAGTGTTACCTGGGCAGGTAAAACCATATCTGTTGTCGTCTATTGTATTCCCATTTATAATGTCATTCATACATTTGTTCATGTCGTTTAAAGCTGCACTAGGTAACTTTTATAAAAAATGTTTTTACATATTTGTTTAAACTTGAGCTAATCGGTTTAAAAAAAAAACAAAAAAAAAAAAACGAGCTCCTCTGCCTCTTCCCTGTGGTCCTATTACCATCTGCAGAAATACACCGCTACTGATCAGAAACAACCAATCAGAGCCAGGAGGAGGGTCTTAGTGCTGTCAGTTACTCACATTTGTGTTGCTCACACCCTTCTGCACACAGTGCGTACACGCTAATGTGCGAATGGCGGAGAAACAACCTAACGTTACAGGAAAACTGTTTATCTGCTGTCGTCTGTGGCAATGCTTGCTAGCCTGAGCGTTCACTGCAGGCTCCTCTGTGGGGGAGGAGCTGTAGCGCAGCAGAGAGCAAGGGGGAGATTATAAAACAGATTATCTGTCTTTATATTATACTGTCAGGAGGAGATAGTGACAGTTTTAACATGTTTTTTTTAAAAAAGCATATCATAAAAGTTATCTACTACAGCTTTAAAACAAACATTATTCAACTCATTTAGTTGGTATTGTAAATCAGTCTTAACTACATGTAAGCAATACTTGATAAAAGGCAAGAATACAGTGGCTTTCTGCACTATGTACCTCGTGAGTTTTTCCACATTTTGTGACATTATAACAGCAAACTTCATAGAATGTATCATATCATCGTAGAAGTGAAGTGTAAGGAAAATAATACAAGCTAAATAATGTGAAGCTCTTTTATGACGACTCTGGTGTCAAATTGTTGGGGGGAAAAAAACCATCTCTGGAACTAATACTAGTACAGTTTAAAAACAAAAAAAATATTGTGTAAAAGTGCAATATCGCTTGCCAGTTATCTCAGAAAGTGAAATGGTTATTTTATAGAGATTCATTACACAAACTTTATTTATTTTTAATGGTGGTGGCTTAGGCACGAAGAAACCTCAAAATTCAGTTTCTCAGAAAATTAGAACGCCACATTTTAAGCACAAATGTCAGGTTTCTGAAAAGTGTGTACATTACTTTGTACTTGGTTGGGCCTCCTTTTGCATGAATTACCGCATCAATGCGCCGTGGCATAGAAGTTATCAGCCTGTGGCGCTGCATATGTGTGATGGACGCCCAGACTGCTTTGATAGCTGCCTTCATGTCATCTGCCTTGTTGGCTCTCGTCTTCCTCTTGGCAGCAGCCCGTAGAGTCTGTGAGGTTCAGGTTAGGGGAGTTTGCTGGCCAATCAAGAACATGAGCATCATGGTCACTGAACCAGCTTTTGGTACCTTTGGCAGTGTGGGCCGGTGCCAAGTCCTGCTGGGAAATAAGATCAGCATCTCCATACAGCTTGTTAGCAGAGGGAAGCATGGAGTGCTCTAGATTTTCCTGGTACACGGCAGCATTGACTGTGGACTTCAGAAAACCCAGTGGACCAAAACCAGGAGATGACATGGCTCCCTAACCATCACTGACTGTGGAAACTTCACAGTGGACTTCAAGCAACATGGATTCTGTGCCTCTACTCTTCCTCCAGACCCAGGGACCTTGATTTCCAAATGAAATGCAGGATTTTCTTTCATCTGAAAACAGGACTCTGGACCACTGCACAACAGTCCAGTTCCTTTTCTCCTTAGCCCAGGTAAGATGCCTCTGGCTCAGGAGTGGCTTGACACGGGGAATGCGACATTTGTACTCCTTGTGAAGTTCCCCCAAATTGTAGGTTTTAATTATCTGCAAGTCACGATCATCAAAATTACAAGAAACAAAGGCTTGGAATATATCACTGTATGTGTGATGATTCTATATAATATGAGTTTCACTTTCTGAGATAACTGGCAAGAAATGCACTTTTATGCTACACTTTTTTTTTTCTTTTTTTTTTTTTTTTTTTTTAAGCCATTTTAAATGAACCGGTTCGGGTCTGGAAAATTAGGTTGACTCCATTCTATCAGCCCTTGTGGCACTGCTTGACTACTTAGCAGTTATTCCAAATAAACAAAGTTTACAAACACTTTTGAACCCTATTTTGTACAATAACCCATTACTGAATTGTGTCTTTTTGAGTTGATTCACTGCCACCTCTTTACATGTGTTGATTTTAATGTAAATTTATTTTTCCATACAGGTTTAATGACATCCACGTGCCCATCAGGCTGGAGTGTGTGAAGTTTGCCAGTCACTGTCTCATGAACCACCCAGACTTGGCCAAAGACCTCACAGGTAAACTTACTGAACTGAACTGTACACGTAAGTTAGTGATGACATTTTGCTGTTCTCGCATCTCGCACTCATTTGTGTCTGTTTTCTTCCCCAGAATATTTGCGGGTCAGATCACATGACCCTGAGGAGGCCATCCGCCACGATGTCATCGTCTCTATAGTAACTGCAGCTAAGAAAGACTTGTCCCTGGTCAATGATGCATTATTAAATATTGTAAAGGAGAGAACTTTGGACAAGAGAGTAAGTCTGAAAATATAAAAATACAGGCTTAAATGGATTGCAGAAACAATATCCACATTAGTGGTTATTTGGGTCTTTCTAGGAGCTGCTGCTGGTTAAATTTTGTGATATTTTATGTACATTGTGACTTTTCTGCTAAAATCCACATCTTACCATTCGTAATGTTTGTAATTGTCCTTTATTGTTGTGCCGCTTTCTTCAGTGGCGTGTTCGTAAGGAAGCCATGATGGGCCTCGCATCTATCTATAGAAAATACTCGCTACAAGGAGAAGGTGGGCGGGAAGCCTCCAAGCAGATATCCTGGATTAAAGACAAACTGCTTCATATCTACTACCAGAACAGCATTGATGATAGGTACAATTATTTCCTTCTTCTCAGTCTGGAAAAGTATGAAATTTTATCAGGTTTTTTTTTTTTTTTTAATAGGTCTAGATAAATATGAAAAAAGAAAATGGAGAATGGAAAAATATTTGTATTTTATAAAAGCTGCATCCATTCATCCATACTGTCATCTATGTTTTTGCTGTTTCTCCATCCATTTTTTTTTTTTTTTTTTTTTTGTCCATCCTACTCTCTAGTCAACCCTTTTTCTGTTCTACCATCCATCTACTCGTCGGCCCATCCATCAGTTTACCCATCTTGTCCGCCCATGTGTTTATCTATGCAGCTGTCCATCATTTGTGAATCCGTCCGTCCATATTTCCATCCAAACATATGTTTCAGTCAGTTCATCTGTCAGTTTGACCTTGTCTGTCCATTCATCTCTGTTCAGGTATCTATCAGTCCCTGTCAGTTTCTCCTTCCTTCCTCCTATTTTAAATGGTTCCACATTTAAAACCTCACCTGTGAGAATATCTGCTATAAATTTAAAATGTGCCTAAAACAGAACTGAGACCTCTGGAAATTTGACTCTGTAAAAATAAGTAATTTTGACAAGAAAAGATATGTAGGAACCCCGAACAATAAAAAGAACAATTCTGAATGGGGAATTTATGTTGGATGGAGTCTCACAGCAGACGATGCTCACACCTGACACAAATGGCTTTGAATAAAGCGCTAAAGGTCACAGTCTCGGAACCCATGGAGCAAACCTTTTTTCATAAACTGCAGTTTCATCGCTGGAAGTTGAATTACAACTGGGAGGAAATTAAAGTTTTATCACCCCACAGTAGCCTACAGACATCCTTATATAAGCTGTACAACAAATATTATAGTAAAGCTTGTTTATTTCTTCTAGTGTTACTTTTCTTTAAACAGCCAGAAGGCGGAACTGCAGCATCATTGCCTTAAAATGGAGCATCAGATGCATTACTCTTGATCCACCTACACATGCCCAGCATAGAGCGCATACCTCTCTGGAGGTTGTTCAGTCATTTTTCATCATGTCTCGAGCTCCAGTAGCAGAAGCTCCATCTGTTCTAAAACGAACCGTTATTTTGAGGAAAGTAAGAGGAAAAACTTCTGTGATGAGACCACAGAACATTGTCTGTTTGGTTATCAATTACATCGCTGCTGCAGGAGAGCTGATCAGCTGCCAACAGGAAATGTATTTACTGTGACAGGCTGCTTGTGTGCAGGGAAGAGGGAGATTTTACAAACGTTAAGCAGCACGATGATTCGTATGTGTTTACGATTGAAATTCTTCCTCTGTGCAAACACTAAATAAGCTGATTTTATCATGGTTTAAACTGTTTATTGAAATTTCAAAGTTTTTTAAGATGCAAAGAGTTTTATTAACCAAATTTATTTGGTCTTATTTACTTTAATGATCAGTTTTCATGAGAGCACTTGTTGTAATCTATATTTTAGAACTGATTTGCTGTGTCCTCAGGCTGCTGGTGGAGCGGGTTTTTGCCCAGTATATGGTTCCTTACAACCTGGAAACCACTGAGAGAATGAAGTGTCTCTACTACCTTTATGCTACATTAGACACCAACGCTGTCAAGTAAGTGTTTTCAGGTTGCTTTGTTTAGACATAAATACTTAGAAAGTGAGATGTATTAGGTAATATGTTTGTAATACCTTTTTTGTTTTACACTTACGAATTTCAACGTTTCTCTTTCTTCATGTGTCCCCCCTGCAGAGCTTTAAATGAGATGTGGAAGTGCCAGAACATGTTGAGAAACCATGTCAAAGACCTGCTGGACCTGATCAAAAAACCTAAGGTACCTCTGATTTATAAGCACTGCAGAATGTTTGAATGTTTTCATCTGCTGCATCTTCTTTTCCTGTTTGGTGTTTCTGAAGCGTGTTTTTCTTCCTGTTTTTTAATTTGTTGCAGTCAGAAGCATCCAGTAAGGCTGTATTTGCCAAAGTCATGGTGATCACAAGTAAGTCATCTTTTCTAAGTCACAAACTTATACTACAATAAGGTGTTTGCAATGATAAAGTTCTCAGAGGCAGAGAACAAGTAATGAACGTAGTCATGGCAACGCATGCAGAAATATAGGAGAAACAAAGTATTAAAAACAATGATTAAAGGAAGATAGGGTTGTTTTCAAATAAAATTTCTTATTTAATCAATGGATTAGATCTATTCCAGATGAGCCAGCAAAACGCTACGTGTGGTGGAAAATTAATACCACACATCCCCCTGAACACACCATCCCTTCTGTAATACACAGAGGTGATAGCATCATGCTGTGGGAATTTGTTTTCTGGAGCAGGGACAAGAAAGCTGGGTCAGAGTTGACGGTGGTCCTGGAAGATAACCTAATCAAGGCTGCAGAAGACTTGAGAATGGAGCAAAGATTCATCTTCCAGCAGGAAAACAACCTTAAACATGCCGTTAGAATTAAAATGGAATGTTACAGTCAGTGGCCAGACCTTAATCTAATTGAGAGTTTTTCTTCCCTGATGCTCTCCTTCCAAGATGGCAGAGCGTGGTCCAATTTCCAAACAGGAATGGGCAGAAATGTCAAGTCTGTTGTCGAAAACACTTGCAGCTGTAAATAAACTGATAGGTTTACAAAACATCGACTCAGTGGATTTACATATAAATATACATGCCATACTTTTCTGGTTTTCATTCGTAGGATATTTAAAAAATAATGTATTCCTTTTCTTCCACCTGGTCTGTCATAAAATACCAACAAAATATGTACAAGTTTGTGGCTGTAAGATGACAAAATGTGGAAAAGATAATGTACCTGCCTTTGCAAAGCGTTGTGTCCTCATAGTTAACAAATCCTTAAATGAAATGTGATTTACTGATTTTATTTCAGATTTTAAAACACTGTGTGTGTGTGTGTGTGTGTGTGTAGGAAATCTTCCAGACCCTGGCAAAGCTCAGGACTTTGTGAAGAAGTTGGCTCAGGTCCTGGAGGATGATGAGCGGATAAGAGATCAGTTGGAAACCTTGGTTAGCCCCACCTGCTCCTGCAAGCAGGCTGAAGTCTGTGTGGTGAGTATTCAACATTTTGGTTTCAGATTTGCCCATTGCTGTTATCAGATGAAATATCTCACTGGAAGTTAAAAAGATCCCATAAAAGCATAGAGCTGTGTTCCTGCCTGACGGTTTTATGTCGTTCTCATTTCATCGGCATGCATTTGTCATCTTCATCAGCGAGACATCACGAAAAAGCTTGGTAGCCCCAAGCAACCCAGTAATCCATTCCTGGAAATGGTCAAATTCCTGTTGGAGAGGATTGCTCCTGTACACATTGACACAGAGTCTATCAGGTATAATGTTGGGAAAACACAGTAAACATCATTTAATTGGGGAAAAGTCAGGAGAAACATTTAATTTCTTATATTTTATCTGTCCAGTGCTTTAATAAAACAGGTAAACAAATCTATTGATGGGACAGCTGATGATGAAGAGGAGGGTGTTCCAACTGAAGAGGCTATTAGGGCAGGACTGGAGCTCCTGAAGGTAAAACCTCAAACATCAGCTCAATTTAAATAGAAATTTCTACTGTGACTTCTAATTAAATTTTGTTTTGTTTCCTAAACAGGTGCTGTCCTTCACACACCCAGTGTCATTCCACTCTGCAGAGACATTTGAGTCCTTGTTGAGTTGTTTGAAGATGGATGATGAAAAAGTGGCAGAAGCTGCGTTGCAGATCTTCAAGAACACAGGCAACAAAATGGAAGAGAGTTTCCCTCACATCAAATCGTACGTTTTTATCTCCACATTCATGCTTTTTATTCATGTTCTAACCTACAAAATCCATGCAGTCCCACTAGTCTTGTTGGCATGTACATAAGTCATTATTTTTGCTTCATTTATTGCAGTGAAACGTGTATAAGATGTGATTCTCTTCTTGTGACTTAAAATAATTCTTGGATAGCAGTTTCTAATGGTGTTCTCCTGATGCTCCTCCTAGTGTTTTGCTGCAGGTACTGCAAACCAAAGCTAAGAGAGGCCCCCCTCGCCAGGCCAAGTATGCCATCCACTGCATCAATGCAATGTTCACCAACAGGGACACACATTTTGCCCAAATCTTTGAGGTCAGTTTGTGCTTTACTTCTGTTCCATGTATTTGTACAGAGAAAAATTTAAAATACAGGAACTGTTGTACAGAATATATAAATTTTTCTGGATTCAGTGCAAATGTGGCCAACAACCGGACTGTTAAATAGATCAAATATTCAAGTATTGTGTGGTTTTTCAGCCCCTTCACAAAAGTCTGGACCCTGCAAACCTGGAGCAGCTCATCACACCTTTGACCACCCTGGGTCACCTGGCCCAGCTGGCCCCAGAACAGTTTGCTGCACCGCTAAAATCTCTAGTCGCCAACTTCATTGTGAAGGATCTGCTCATGAACGACAGGGTACAGATATATGTTGTTAAAGCTTACTTAAAAGCCAAGTTGCATAGAAGCAAAGTTTATTATAGTTTGTGATATAGGCTTATGGAAAAATGTCTTTTATTTGCAGATCCCAGGCAAGAAAACAACCAAACTTTGGGTTCCTGATGACGAAGTATCTCCAGAGACGATGGCTAAGGTCAGTGGGGAACCTCAGTCTCTGTCATGTCTACTCCTGAAGAGTAATGTGTTTTTGAGAATAAATTAAATTTATCAAATGAAGACCCGCCATGTTTATGATGTACTCTGCTGTTAGTAAAAACTATTTTTCACCCTCCATTTAGATCCAGGGCATAAAGCTGATGGTGCGATGGTTGCTGGGAGTGAAGAACAACCAAAGCAAATCAGGCAACTCCACCCTGAGGATGCTGACCGCTATTCTGCACAGTGACGGAGATCTAACCGAGCAGGGCAGGATGGGGTAAAAGAGAAATTCAATCCCTATCTTCTGGCAGAATTTTAATAGATGCTTTGGATCCATATATGTTTTTAGGCTTTAATTTTATACACATTTGTGAATGAATACAGAAATCCTTACTTTCTTAGTCCCTCTGCCTCCTTTGATTTATTTTTTTATTTTTTTTTCTTCTTCCCCCTAGTAAACCGGACATGTCAAGACTGCGGCTGGCAGCAGCGTGTGCTCTGCTGAAACTGGCACAGGAGCCCTGCTATCATGAAATCATCACCCTGGAGCAGTATCAGCTGTGTGCTCTCGTCATCAATGTAAGAACTTCCTCTGAACCTTCTTGTTGTGTAAAGTTTATTCCTCTCAGACTCTGGATTTTTATGATTTACTATTTGGAAAAATTTGCTCTGAAATAATGAAAGTGCAGAGTCTGATATGTCAGGTGTTCCTTGGCAGTCTGGAAAATTCTGGAGTTTTTTTTTAACGTTCTTTCCAGATCTGGATAAGTGGGATGATGGATGGATTAGTCCATCCATCATGTCTGTTCATCACTCGGTCCAGCAATCATCCATTGGTTCATCCATCTATTCATATATACATATATATATGTTCAACTGTTTATCCATTCATGTATCTGTTTTTCCATCCAACTGTCCCTCATTTTGTCCACTTATCATTAATTATCCATCCATCCACCAATTCAATAAATAGAACACTTTTCTATTTGAAATGGTTTAATAAATGAAGAGAACCCTGGAGATTTGAGTCTGGACAAATGCGAATGCTGAAGTGATTGTTTTCATTTTTCTTCCACCTACATCCTGCTCCTTTCCCAATCAACATTTTTCTTTGTTCCTTCTTCTTTTCAAACATTTTATCACCTGAATCCTGTTTTAATTTCCTCTCACCGTCCCTCTTGTCTTCACCTGATCTCTCCAGGACGAGTGCTACCAGGTGCGACAGTGTTTCGCCCAGAAGCTTCACCGAGGCCTCTGCCGCCTCCGCCTGCCTCTGGAGTACATGGCAGTGTTTGCTTTGTGTGCCAAGGACCCCGTCAAGGAGAGGAGAGCTCACGCTCGCCAGTGCCTGGTGAAAAATGTCAACATAAGGCGAGAGTATCTGAAGCAGCACGCAGCCATCAGTGGTAAAGAAATTAAGCTCACTGAATGATTTACAGTAGATTTATTTGGTAACTGTAGTCCAAAGCAAGCTTAAAAGTCCTCAATTTTTAGTAACGTTGTACTGCATATTGTTTAAATATTTAATATGTATGATTTTATTAAATGTGCTACTAAAAAGAAAAATAAGCAGTTTGTCATAAGTGAAGTAACACTGATTGTGTGTTCGAACAGACAAGTTGTTGTCTCTTCTACCGGAGTATGTGGTGCCCTACACCATCCACCTTCTGGCTCACGACCCCGATTATGTGAAAGTTCAGGACATTGAGCAGCTGAAAGAAATCAAAGAGTAAGTCGGATATAGTACATTTATTCATTGCGGGGGAAAATCGACACAGGAAGTAAATGTTAACAATTTTATAGGTACCAGTTATTAGTAGCTGAAACAGTTCATATAAAATAAATCCAAACCGAAGCGGTTGTTGTTTTTGACGTTTCAGTGTCTGAACCTTTTATTAGTAAAGTGATGTGAAATGAGGCCAATTTCTCTTCAAAATAGGAAAAATAAGAGCGTTTTCCATAGTTTTAAGACAGATGTGTTTTGATCTTCATAAGTTGGGAAACTGCTAAAAGAATGTACAGTACCTTTTCCTGAACATGCTCTACAGTCAGACAATATTTAAATAGTTTTAAGACAGGTGGAACTGTGTTGTCACCACACAGTTAGGAGGATAGTATGAGAGGTAAGATGAATGTCCTTAATTCGCTTAAGAGAAAAATAACTGTAGCAAAGGGCAGCATCTTGCAGTCTTAAGGTTTCTGTATGAATTGATTTTAAGGAGAGCTGCACAATCCAGTCATCATTGCAGTATGATTTTGTGCTATTCTGCAATCACAGAAGTCTGCTTGCATACAATTTGGTTGGCTATTATATTTAAAGTGCAGTACATTCATAATCTGGATCAATCTATTTGGCCATTTAGATGGACCCCAGCTGCTTTTGATGTCCACACCTGGTATATCTTTGAGTGGCCGAGATGCTGGTGCTCTGAGATTGTTAGGGAAAGATGTGATAATGCTGATGAATGTTGCTATGACGATATGACTTCTGATAAATAAACAGATACTTAACTAAATGGTTAATATGGTTAAAACCCGGGTAGTGAGAAGTTTTTCCACTTTTTGGAAAAAGGAGATTCATTATACATCCCACTCAGCAACATGCTTCATTGAAAATGTTGCAAGTAGCCACATCCACTACTCTGGCAATCAAAGGGCTTAGTTGTAGTTAAACAAGCATCACATATTACTGACATACAGAGCTGAAATGCATAGTACTTCTGTAGTTGGCTAATATTAATTGCAGTTCTTCAGGATATTGATACATATGTGTATAGTGACATCCCAACTCTAGGATCTGTGTATTTATGTTTAATTTTTCCTTCCACCTCAGAGCTTTGTGGTTTGTCCTCGAGATTATCATGGCCAAGAATGAGAACAACAGCCATGCGTTCATCAGAAAAATGGTGGAAAATATAAAGCAAACGAAAGACGCCCAAGCCTCTAATGATCCTAAAACCAATGAGGTAAAAATGAGTTTTTCTAATGTGAATGGAATATATTCAGTCCTGATGAATTATTTTCTTTCCGAGGAATTTTGTTGATCTAATATTTGCCTCTGTGTTTCAGAAACTTTACACAGTGTGTGATGTAGCCATGAACATTATCATGTCAAAGAGCACCACTTACAGCCTGGAGTCCCCCAAAGACCCTGTGCTGCCTTCACGCTTCTTCACCAAACCAGACAAGGTCAGTGACTCAAGCACCTGTGCAAAAGTCTAGAGTTTGATTTGTTTTTAATCAGGATAAGTATCTAAAAATTAAAATGAAGTATGGAGAAAAGTTTGCAGTCTCTATTTTTGTTTCTGGTTATTTAAAAACAAAAAAAGTAAGAAAAAAATCGTTTTTTTGCATTGACTTTTGGTTTGATTTTTATGTATTATTTGGCTTGCCACCTCACGCAACTTGTTTTTATTCAGTTTGTTGATAATTTAGAGTTACTACCTCATAAAGACGAGTTTTTAAAAAAAAGACAATTTCACTGTTTTTGCAGCTTCATTTGATTGTTTCACTCTGAGGTTTTGAACTGGATGCCAAGTTCTTGAACTGGGTTTCCTTTATATGCCAAACCATTGAAATTCCTTTTATTGGTAATTATTTGAAATGAGTATATTGTGATTTAAAGGCTGTTTTCAATGCAGAATGATCAAGTCCATATTTTCCACCAAATGCACGAAACCTCATGGTTTCGTGAAATAGACTTTTCCCTCTGTTGAATCAGAAGTCAGTTTTAGTGTGTTTCATGCTTTGCAGAGAGAAAACCGATTTAGTACAGCTGATTCTTGTGACAGCCAGCCGTAGAAATGGGCAAAGATTTACTAATACAAGTTTGCACTCATATTCACTTACATCTTGTCATGTTTCAGAATTTTAGCAACACTAAAAATTACCTTCCTCCAGAGATGAAAGCATTCTTCACACCAGGAAAAGTAAGTCTGCTAAACCTTTTGCTCTCCGTTGCCTTTCAGTTTGTATTTGCATTCAAGCAAAAAACATTTTTCATTTCTTCCTTCCACCTCAAGCCCAAGTCAGCGAACGTTTTGGGCGCAGTAAACAAGCCGCTCTCATCGGCGGGTAAACAGCTCCAGAGCAAAGCCTCTCGTATGGAAACAACCAGCAACAACGACTCCTCATCCAATCCGAGCTCCCCGCAGCGGGGTAAAACCAGGTATGACGCATGAAAAACAGTACATTACTGGGTGCAAGCTCTTCTAGTTTTAAAAATTCACCTGTCCTAGTTGTTGAACTGCACTATAACTTATTTTGTTTTTACATAATTAAGAATAACTAAATAAAAATACTGCTAATATCAGCCTGCACACAACTTAAAAAGTTCTTTACAATTTTCGAAATTTATTTTTTAGTTGCATAAAAGCTGACAAGTTGCTCTTTTTTCCAGGCACGACAGCACAGAAATGGATCATAGTGAAAACGAGGATTTCAGCCTGAAGCGATCAGACAGTGTTGACAAGGTAAGATCCAGAACATTGTAAAAGCTGCTGGAAATATCAAACTTTGAGTCAGAAAAGTAGAAATTTTAAAGTCGTATGTAGGAATCTTGTCAGGTGGAAGTTTAAATTTTTTTATATTTAATGGGTTTGCTTAAAAAAAGACACCAAGACACTAATAAAATGTCCATGTAAATGTAAAAAAAACCAAACATTTTGGATAGATTGTGATGGGGAATAAATTATTCTTGAGGGTTAATATGTTGTGAATCATAAAGAATAAGTCTTTCCTGTAGGAGGGCATTATGGATAAACACAGCCACACAAATATATTCCCACCTCTTGAACTTTTCATTTTTACATTTTATTTCATCACGATCACAAACTTCAGTGTGTTTCATTGGGATTTAAAGTGCTAGACCAACACAAAGTTGGTTATAATTGTGAAATAAACACGTTATCTGAAGTTACACAGTAGCTCAGGAGTAAAAAGGCGCGTTACTGGGATCCAGTTAAGTGATGTCAGCCATAAATCCCTGTTTTAGTCTTTGAAGCTGCTGTGCAAACACCAGCTGGCTCAAAGTCAAGACAAGATGAGAAAATACAAAATTGCTGGTAGCCCAAACTAACTGTAAGTACATATTTGTTGGTAAATCTCTCTTTGGAGAAATGTGAAATGTAAGATATCAGGAAGTTCATGTTTCAAGCCTGTCAATGCAACTTTTTTTTTTTTTTTTTTTTTTTTTTTTTTTAATAATACTTTATAAATATTATTCATATAATCTAAAAAAATTCAATTAAAAAAATGCTTTGGAAGCAAAAAAAAAAAAAATTACACTTAAGTTTCACTTGAAATCAATTAGACAAGCCTAGGTCTTAATAGAAATGCAAGGAACTGTGCCCAGTTATAAACTATAAACAGCTGTTTCTGTTTATTCCCGACAGAATAGAGATCTTTAACACTGAGATTTCCGAAAAGCTGCCAACATTTCAAAATTGAATATGTTACATGACAGATTGGAAGCTCAAACAGAGCAACTTTGATTTACTCTGATCAGCCTTCCTGTTATCTGCTGAAGGCTTATTCTCTCTTGCTGACTGAATGAACCATAGGCATGTCTTTAAAAATAAAGGGAGGAGCAAAAGGCCCTTGAAGCTGTTTAAACGGACATTTTTCAAACACCCCAATGATACTTAAAGGAGCTAGATTTGCGACTTTTTCCCCTCCGTAAAAACTTTCAATAATACTATTGTTATGGCACCTTATACTGCTAAAATATGGATTGGTGGGATGGGACATCTCATTCTCGAGTATCTGCCAAGCCAATCAAGCAACAGATTCCAGGCAGCAGCCGATTCCCCGATGCATCATAATGTGTTTTTGTTTTTCCTTTTTTTTTTTTTTTTCGGAAGGGGCTTCATTTCAGAGTTAGAAAATATACCTATTTTAACACCTAAATAATCTCTGTTAATCCTGTTTAAAATTTGTCTCCCTTATCTGCCACAGTTCAAAAGGTCTCTGTTCTCTTATAGGATATCGAAAAGCCCCGCGGCCGCAAACGTGGCGTCACATCCAGTGACGACCAGGAGAGCAAGCCAAAGCGTGGACGCAAGAGGGCATCTGCCAACACCACTGCAGCAATTGAATCTGAGGACCAGTGGGACGAGGACAACCGGCCAGAGGACGAACAGAACAGCCCGCCGAAAAAAGGACGCAGGGGCCGGCCACCGAAGTCTGCCACTTCCAACCAGGAATCACCTGCAAAGGGGAGGAGGGGACGAAAAAAAGCAGCGCCTCCGCCAGAGGAAGATGACGAAGAGAATGAAGAGGATGAGGAAGAAGAGGAGAGGGTGGATGATGAGGACGAAGATGATGAGGATGACAAGAGTAGTGAAAACATGGAGGTGAAACCTAAGGGCGGAAGGCAAGCCAGGGCACCACGACGGTCACAAGGGTACGAGTCTCCCATGCGTTCAGATAATTTGATTAATCTTCACCATCACATGCTGTGAACTCTTACTGACTAAAACTCTTATTGTCCAGCAGCTCAGAGTCAGCAGAGTCCTTGCCACAGAAGAGGAGAGGACGTCCACCTAAATCAGCTCAGCCAGTGGCAAAGAAACCAACGTAAGATTCACATAACCTTTGTCTTTGAGAGACTACTCTCACAGGAGCTCAAAGCAACAATAGTAGCAAAACTGCTTACCGACTGCAGTTGGAATTATGGCTGCTCCATACATAAATGGAAGTTAAAATTCATGTTTGAATATTAAAACAGACAAGTCTGGGGAAAAAAAAATACTGCTGGAAATTTAGACCAGTACCCATTCTTCTGTCAGAATCCTCTTTTTAAAAAAATTTGCATTTTTAATGGGTTGGTGTAAACTGTTAAAGTTTTAAAACAAATACTTATTTAGCTTCAGGTGGGTAAGAATTTGATACAGTAAAGTGGGTGGGCATCACTGGTTCAGCTCTTCAGTGGTTTAGGTCCTACCTTTCTGATAGAAGTTTCAGTGTGATGGATAATTTTACCTCTGCTTCTGCTGCCCTCTGCCGGAGGGGGTACCCCAGGGCTGTATTCTTGGTCCTCTCCTGTTCTCACTTCATCTTCTACCACTAGGTTCTATTTTCAGAGAGCATGGTGTGCAATTTCATTTATATGCCGATGACTGTCAAGTCTACTTCCCTTTAAAACATAATGGGTAAACTTAGTCTCTCCTGGACTGTCTCAATGACATCAGAGGATGGATGGCACTTAATATCATCCATTTTAATGGGAAAAAAAAGACTGGGGTTATGATTTTTAAATCTGGTGGTCCTAGTATTATCCCCAATTTTTTTTTTTTGTTTTTTTTTGTTTTTTTTTTTGTCCCCTCTTTGGCCCCATATGAAAAATCCACGGTCACACATTTAGGGCTGAAAATGGACCACTGCCTGAAATTTGACTGCCATGTCAACAGCGTGGTTAAGTCATCTTTCTTTCAGCTGAGGCGCCTGTCAAAAATCAAGCCCCTCCTTTCTAGGCGCCCCTTAGAGACAGTGATCCACACTTTTATTACCCTGCATCTGGATTACTGTTTCTCCCTTTTGATCAGAGTTAGCCAGGTCTCCCTCTCACATCTACAGCTGGTACAAAATGTTGCTGCACGATTTTTAACTGGTGCAGGTAAACAAGAGCACGTAACTCCAGTCTTGGCGTCCCTTCATTGGCTTCCTGTTCATTTTCAAATCCATTTTAAAGTTCTTTGTTTTTAAGTCTTTGAATGGTCTTAGTCCTTATTTGTCTGAACTGCCTCACCTTTATATGCCATCACGTGCTCTTAGATTGTCTGACCAGATGCTTTTAGCAGTCCAGAGTACCTTTTATAAATCCAGAGGAGACCGAGCCTTTGCAGCTCTGACTCCTAAATTGTGGAATGAGCTGTGGCTGAAGGTCAGGCAGGCCCTATTTCTTTCTGTTTTTAAAAATCGTTTGAAAACACCCAGACTGAGCGAGCATCTGTCTCTTAATGTTACTGTCTTTCCCTGTATTTGTGATGTTTTTATTTCTATTTTCTTATAGTTGTGTTATTGTTTTATTGTTCTTTGTTTTTATATTCGTACAGCACTTTGGTCAGCTGCTATGTTGTATTTTAAGTGCTTTAGAAATAAAGTGGGATGGTAATAAAAGCAAATAGGTCTGTCCTACCACTTTACAGACTTCTGTCTTTACATGATGCTGTACCTTGATTGACCTCCTACACTCCCTTACAAAAGTATTCATACCACTTGAACTTTCCATTTTCACATTTTGACCTGTTGTAACCACAGCCTCCAATATGCTTTATTGGGATTTTATGTGCTAGACCAACACAAAGCTGATTGTAAACGTGAAGTAAAGGCAAATGACAAGTTTCTCAAAATGTAATTCTGCTGTATAGCCCAGGACGCTTTTGTAAATGAGATTTTTAATCTCAACTAGTTTTTCTTTTTCTGGCTAAATAAGGTTGCAAAAATAGTTTGACAAAAAAAATTCAGAAAAGTACGGCATGACCCTGAGTGAATACTACAATTTTGTGTCTTTCTGGGTATGTTTCTCCTTGGTTTGCATTCAAGTGACTGAAATATTTGCCCATTCTTCTCAGCAAATCCACTCAAATTTGTCAGATTAGACAATATATTTGTAAACATTGGAGTCTCAATTGAAACTCAGTCTGTACCTTGACCAAGTTTCATCCTAAATCATTACATTGTGGCTCTGGCTGTGTGTTAAGATTACTGTGCTGCTGAAAAGTGAACCTTTGCCCCAGTTTCCACCTTTATGCAGCCTCCAACAAGTCTTCTTACAGCATTGTCCTCTATCGACCTCAGTCCATCTCCCAATCAACTCTAATTTCCTTATTCCTACTGACGAAAAGCATCCCCATAGCATAATGCCACCACCATCGTGTTTCGCAGTGGAGAGTAGTCTTAAGGTTAACATACAGTTTCAGTCTAATCTAACCAAAGCACCTTCTTCCTCATGTTCTGTGTGGCTGGTGTCAAAACTGAGCAGAAGTTCCTATGGCTTTCTTCTCTACAGCTTTGTCCATGACCAGTGTTCCTTGGCCTCCATGTTGTTCTTTCTTCATTAATGTTCCCAAGTAAACCCCTGAGGCCTTCACAGAACAGTTGGATTTTGACTACAATTAAATTATACACAGATTGATGTCTGGAGGTAATTGGTTGTTCTATATTTTATTTAGAGACATCAGAGTAAAGGGGACTTAATGTTTAATCTTCCTTTAATTTCACAACTGTGTTACTTTGTTGGTCTATCAGATAAAATCCCAATAAAGCCTATTTGAAACTTGTGGCTGTAACATGATGAAATTTTAAAAAGGTCAAGGGGTGTGAATATGTTTGCAAGGCACATTTTCTGCTTCCCTTGACTTGAACTATCATAATGCATTATGTGTTTGGTCTCTGGTGTTTTTCAGGCGTGGAGGGCGATCGAAAGCTGCTGCTGCTAAAGATGACTCTGAGGAAGAAGATGAGGAGGAGGAGGAAGAGCAGGAAGATGAGCCAGCACCAAGGGTACTTATTCAAATGCTGACTTCACCCACCTCTGGATTTCAGTACTTAAAAGAAATCCATCACTTTCATTTTCATCTTTTTTTTTTTTTTTTTTTTTTATTTTATTTCCTGCTTCCAGGGTCGCAAGAAGACAACTGGGCGAAGAAGATGAGCAGGGGGGAAAAAAGACGACACGTGTCCGTTGAAGTTGAGGGGGAAAGAACATGTGGACATTAAACTTTTTAAACTTTTCATATGCCGACGCTCCTACTGTTACACCTGTGTACACTCTTGCATATACTACGTACACACTACATCAGAACATCTGCATCGTCAGCTGTGGATCGTTGCTTCGTGTCGCATTGTGATGTTTGCCACATTAGATAGAAATCATTTTAACAAGAAAACAAAAAAAAAAATCACTTGTAAATAGTCTTTTGTCTGGTTCATGTTCTGTTGTGTTTGATGCTGACTGGGGGGATGCTGTCAAGACTTTTCCCGCTGTTATAAAAATGTTCCCATTGAAATAATATTGCTTATCAGATTGCCCGGTGTTCCTGCTATTTAAAAAAAAAAAAAAAATCAGAGATTACCCCTCAACTTTTTTGACTGTATTTGTGTCATTTTACTGTTAATGAAATGTTTTTGTTTACAGCTATGTATATTAATACCTTTTTTTTTTTTTTTTTTTTTTTTTTTTTTTTTTTTTTTTTTTTTTTTTTTTTTTTTTTTTTTTTTTTTTTTTTTTTTAAATCACAGACAAAATACGTTAAAAAAAAAAGACAATGATCCAAATGTGTTGCTTCTGGATGTTATTGTAGTGTGTTTAATTTTTAGATTTGTTCTCACTGCTAGAAGGAAGTCATGAGCAGCTATGGTTGTCGTGTTTGTCACTGCTGGTTAACTTGGCTTCACATCCACCCAGTCACATCCTCCGTTGTATCAATATGATTCTCTATAAAACCTGAAATGTTTGTATTGTTTTTATTTTTGTTAGGTGTCCTTTATCACTTTATTGTTGTCCCCTTAGGGAAATTTTCCTTACAGCAAAGTGGAATTTAAAAAACGCAACACACAATCACACAACACTGGCAAAACAAAAAGTCTATAAAATATAAGTACAAATATCAATAAAACAAGCTCTATCTCCTTCCTTGCATATTCTGCAATGATGACTGTTGAAGTTACCCTAAACTGGACAAAACTTGCCAAATCATGGTTTACGGTTAATGTGTCTGATTTTCTGTAAAGTTTTAGAGTATTCCAACTTTTATTTAAAGAAAGAGGTTTGAGATCAGCTTCTGGGGTTTGTCAAATCTTGAACCTGACCAGAAGGAAAGACTGGTCTATGGAAGGCCCATCCTGCCATTATTATTATCTTCAGCTTAATCTAAGGTCGGTCGCGGAGGCAACAGCCTAAGCCAAGAGGCCTAGACTTCCCTCTGCCCAGCCACTTGGGTCAGTTTGGGGTAATCCCAGGGCTTCCCAAGGCC
The DNA here is from genome assembly GCA_014839685.1 of Anableps anableps. Lineage (NCBI taxonomy): Eukaryota > Metazoa > Chordata > Actinopteri > Cyprinodontiformes > Anablepidae > Anableps > Anableps anableps. The sequence goes on along the minus strand of CM026078.1, from coordinate 19,276,650 downwards.
AACTGAGAAACATAGTTCCTCCAACATGTCCTGGGTCTTCCTCTGGGTCTCCTCCCGATGGAACACCCCACCAGGGAAGCGTCCAGGAGGCATCCTAACTGCCTGAGCCACCTCAGCTGGCTCCTCTCAATATGGAGGAGTAGCAGCAGCTCTACTCTGAGGCCCTCCTGGATGACCAAGCTTCTCACCCCATCTCTAAGGGAGAACCCAGACACCTTTTGGAGGAAACTCATTTTGGTTGCTTGTATCTGCTATCTTGTTCTTTCGATTGCTACCCAGAGATCATGACCATAGATGAGGGTGAGAATGTAGATCAACTGATAGAGAGCTTTGCTTTTCGGCTCAGCTCTCTCTTCACCACGACTGACTAGTACAATCCTTGCATCACTGCGGATGCCACACCAATCTATCAAGTGATCTCCCGCTCCATTTTTTTTTCCCCCTCATTCATGAACAAGACCCTGAGATACTTAAGCTCCTTTATTTGGGGGCAGAACATCGTCCCTGACCCTGAGAAGGCATTTTACCCTTTTCCGTTTCAGATTTGGAAGGGCTGATTTTTACCGGCCACTTCACTCGTCTGCGAACTGCTCCAGTGATAGCTGAAGATCACAGTCTTATGAAATAAAAAAAAACCTATCTGCAAAAAGTAGAGACCAGATCCTGAGGCCATCAAAACAGATCCTCTCAATACCTTAGCTGTGCCTTGAAATTTGGCCCAAAAAGGTTATGAACAGAACAGTTGACAAAGGGCAACCTTGGCAGACTCCACCTCTCACTGGAAGCATGTCCAAGTTACTGCTGGCATTGTGGACTGAGCTCTAACACCAGTCATACAGGGGATGCATTCGAACACCTCCTCCAAATCCCCAAAACACATGTAAACTGGCTGGGAGAATTCCTATGTACCCTCCACCCTGCTGAGGATGTAGTACTGATCCAGTATCCCATGGCCAGGACGAAAACAACACTGTTCCTCCTGAATCAGAGGGTTGATTTATCCGGCAAACCCTCCTCTGCAGATGGTGCAGTGTTTTCTCCGCCTGAGACACCAGATGGCTGATCAGAACCTCCTTGAAGCTGTATGGAAATTGTTCTCAATGGCTTTGTCAAACTCCTCCCACGCCCAAATTTTAGCCTCAGCAACAACCCAAGCCATATTCCACTTGGACTGCTGGTACCTTTTGACTGCTTCCGGGGTTCCACAGGCCATAAAGGCCCAATAGGACTCTTCCTTCACCTTGATGGCATCCCTCACCGCAGGTGTCTACCAGAGGATTCGAGGGTTGCTGCCGCGACAGGCACATAACACCTTGTGGCCGCAGCTCTGGTCAGCCACCTGAACAGTAGAGGCATGTAATATGGCCCACTCGGACTCGATGTATTAAAAGCTCTGGCAGAGGTGGGAGTTGAAGCTCCGTTTGACAGGAGAATCCACCAGATGTTCAGTTCAGTTTATTTATATAGTGCCAATTCACAACAAATGTCTTGAGGCGCTTTACAAAAAAAAAAAAAAAAAAAAATCATTTCAGTTCAGTCATATACATTTCAACTGACCCTTGTTATCAAACAGTACAGTAAGCTCAATTAATTATTCTGTCTAAGGAAACCCAGCAGATTGCATCGAGTCATTGACTTGCAGCATTCACTCCTGGACGAGCATGTAGCTACAGCAGAAAATCATTTGTGTTGTGTCGTTGACTTTACAGCAATTCCTCATACTGAGCATGCATGTAGCAACAGTGGAGAGGAAAATCTCTAACATGTTGAAACCTGCAGCAGAACCTGGCTCAGTACAAGTGGCTATCTGCCATGACTGAATGGGGGTGTGAGAAGACTGAGCAGAATGGATAAGAAGAAACAGATGAATTGATGTAGGAATATTTTCGATGTTCATGAAAGTAAAAGCAGCAGACATGGTGTTTGTTATGGACAATCCATGACGAGCTCAGTCCAACAACAAAACACTGCTTGGGTTCAGAATGAGGGGGAGGTTCCTTCCAATCATGCTCTTCCATGTCTGACTGTCATTGTCCGTGTTGAGTCCAGAAAGGCTGGGTAATCCGAACTACTTTTTGGTGCATAATAACAAACAGTAGTTAGGATCTGTCCCTCCACACATTGGCGGAGGAAGGCTATCCTCTTGTTCACAGTGGCAAGCGTACAGGCACCAAGATGGGGGGGGTGCAATAAGTATGCCCATTCCTGCTCAGCTCCTCTCAGCGGGAGCAATTGCAAAGTGGAAAAGTGTCCAATCCATCTCAAGGAGACTGGTTCCAGAGTCGTGCATCAAGGAGAGTCAGACTTTATCTAGCCAGAACCTCGAAACCTTGTACAGCAGCTCAGGCTCCTTCCCTCCCAGAGAGGTGAGATTCCATGTCCCAAGAGCCAGCTTCTGAAGCCGAGGATCAGAGCGCCAAGGTCCCCGCCTTCAGCAACTGCCCATCCCAAGGTATTGTTTTAAATGACAGCCAACACTTAACATTACATTTAATACCACACTGGATGTCTTGTAAAACGTAAGATTTTTTTAGAGCGCTTTTGTTGCAGTTAAGTTGAACAAAAACTTCTTTGCACAAGCTGAACAAAGAAACAAGTATGTTAGTGATCACAATAGAATATAATGTCATAAAATGTAGAATTGAGAAAATGCAATTTTACATGACAAACATAAACATTGTAAGAACAAACATTTAACTTCTAAAACAAAACAAAAAAAGAGCCATGGAACAAATAAATAGGTAAAACCTATTACATGTCAGTTATATTTAAAACTGAAGTAAGTATGTGTGTACCGTCTGTCATAATTAGGGATCCACAACATATCAGCATCAACATCAGCTTTTGTCATTTTGTGACATACCAGTATCAGTCCGATAAGTAAAACTGAACAACTGATATTTATTTACATCTTGTTGCCATTTGTGTATGTGTTTCAGGAGGGAGAGGGGGCAAGGTATATAACTGCAGCGCAGGAGGGTGAAGGTGTTTAACTGAAGCAAAGAGGCAATGCAGGTGGTGTGGTCACTTTCACATGGTGTCGTAAGAGTAGGATATCTATATCTCTATCTATATATATATATATATATATATATATATATATATATATATATATATATATATATATATATATATATAAAATATCAGTTATTGGCCATAACATCAATATCACTATCAGACATCGATATCGGCCCAGATTTTCATATTGGTGCATCTCTTGTCATAATAAGCTTAAAATGCATCAGCCCACCTACATTTGAAAAATCAATACTTATCTGGAAAATTTTAACATTAGTAAACATGCTGTAACTAGCATGTTCCTATGGACAGCAATTATGTATTACGTTTAGGTTAGATATTCGCTCATTAGCTAAAAACATAGTATTGGTTAATACTGCCGCATTAGCTACTAATAGCATGTTAAATGAAGGTCACCTTTTCTTATGCTAACACCAGTTAGTATATTAATTAGCTGTTAGGAAATATGCAAGCATTAACTAAAATGCTCCTGCTAACATATTACCTTACAAACACTGCTGCTGTGCTAACTATAATAACAACAGCTATTGTTAACTTAAATTGTAAATTTAGCCTGTTGGCTCAGTAAATATATACAATGCAAATGTCAGCTAATATGCTAACATTAAAATAGTTAATAGTTGCTTATACCATGTTTTATTCTAGAAGCAGCTTGAATTACATAAAAAACAATAACTTTTTTGTTGAAAGGAAAACAGAATAACTTTCATGCTTAATTTAGTTCCATTTGGAAAGTGGAACCCTCTTTAATATTGACACTTTCATTTTGAAGAGTGAACCTTTATTTTGAAGCTCCAGGGTTAATTATCCTCCTAACCCCTGGTTTAGGGCTATTATTGTATTTGAAAACGACTCTATTAATAATGTAATGTGTAACTAAATTAAAACTATACATCATAAGGGAAGCTCAAATTCAGAATGCAATCAAACCAAGCGACAAAGAAACCTACTTAAAATCTAATAAATAAAAGAAAAATGCAACAGAAGAAGTGATTTTTAAGTTGCTGTTAATTTTTGGGGGCTTCTCTTTTCCTAAAGTAAATTTTAGTTCTAATATAGGTTCTTCCATCTAACAGGTACAATCAGCAGCTGGTATGCTGTGAACAGTGCAACTGACTGAGCACTGATTATATTATACACTTTGTGTACTTTGTGTACCGTCTGTCACTAATTCCCCACCCTCAGGCTGCCAGGCATCCCTCAATGATCTTCATCCTGTGTTGTAAAACTACCTGTTCTCCATACTACTTATGCAAGCAATTCCACTTAAGTTTGTAAATTTTCCAGTTCACCTTGGCAGGATGGAAAACAACCCCTACACTTCCATGTACTTTTCCTGGTCATGATCCGTAACTGGTTCTGTAATCCTTTGCTGCTCTGCTGCCTTTCTAAGTGCAGTAAATGACAGCGGTTCTTATTCCTGACCTTTGCTAAGCTGAAAATTTCTGAAAACCATAAAACACAGTGTAAACTTGGACATCATAAAACTGAGAACAGCTTGTAAAAAGTATGCAACTACACTGAGATCCTTTTTTTCTAACAAGAACTGTAGTTACATTTTCATTTAGGTTTATGTTTTAATTTATCGCATTTGAAATGAATAAAGTAAATGTTACACCATGCAAAAATAGGCAAACAAACATAATTTATTGTGTTTTTCTCCCTTTATAACCAATACCCATAAAAATTAATTATTGTATTTATGTAATAAGTTTCATTCAAATAGTACATATGCAAAAGTATTCATAACCCTTTTCCTTATTTAGTTACATTACACCCACAATCCTCTGCATAATTGTAAAGCTGTGTGTGTAATTTTTCTGGGGTTCAGACAAGAAGGAAGCCATAAAAGGTCCAGTTTGCAACTCAGCACAAGCCTTGTAGTGGAGCATGTGAAAAAACATGCCCTAGTTGGATGAAACCACAATTGATCTGTTTGGCCAACATGGTGCTCAAAATGTTATGTTATGGTTTTCTTTATAGGGACTGATTGATAGGAAGATGTATGGAGGTAAATAAAGCGCATTTATGTAAGAAAACCTGTTTGAGCCTGGTAAAGCATGACAATCTATCATATGGGGTGGTTTAAATCAAAACATTTTTATCTGTTAGAATAGTCCAGTCAAAGTACAAATCCTATTTATATTTCAATCAGACTGAGCCCTAGCTATTTTGCAAAGTAGAATGGGCAAAAATTTAATTCTCTAGATGTGCAAAGCAGGTAGAGACATATACCTGAAGACCTGCAGCTAAAATTGCAGTGAAAGGTGGTTTTTTACAAAGAAATGATTTGGAGACTGAGTACAAGTGCACATCACTTTTTTTTTTTTTTTTTTTTTTTTTTTTTTTTTTACATTTTTTGAGGTAAAAACAAAACCATGTATCCTTTTCCTTCCACTTTATGATTATGTGCCACTCTGTGTTGATCTGTGACATAAAATCCTTATAAATTATTTTGAAGTTGGTATTGCAATGTGACAAAATGAGAAAAGTTCAATAGCTTTCAATACTTTTGTACAGTACTACGAATAATCTCTGAAATTGTGATTTAACAATCTATTATCCCATATTAATGAGTGCAAGTATTTACACTGTGTGTTGTGTTGCAATACAAAACAGATAGTTGATCACATTTTCATGAATTACCCAATTCATTTTTTTTCTATTAGCAACTTGAAATGTAAAAATATAGTAAAGCCAAGATTCCAAACTGGCCACATCACTTTCCTGATAAATCTGAGGATTGATTAATTTAACCCTTGAAATGTAAAAGGGCATTTATGACCAGGTTTGAATGTAAATACAGTGAAGAATGTAAGTATTTGATGCACTTCCAATTTTTCAAGTTTTTCTTCTTACAAAGAATGGAGAGGTCTGTAATTTTCAACATAGCTACACCTCAACTATGAGAGACAGCATCTAAAAAAACAACAAAAACCCCAAGAAAATCACATTATATGACAATTTGTAAGTTTGTATTTTATTGCATGAAATAAGTACTTCATTACCTACCAACCAGCAAAAATTCTGGGTCTCACAGATCTGTTTTTTCATCTTTATGAAGAGTTCCTATCCTCCACTCTTTACCTGTATTAATTGCACCTGTTTAAACTCATTACCTATATAAAAGACACCTGTCCACAAACTAAATCACTCACACTCTAACGTCTCCACTATGGGAAAGACCAGAGACCTGTGTATGGACACCGGGAGCAACATTGTAGACATGCACAAGGCTGGGATGGGCTAGAGGACAGTAGGCACACAGCTTGGTGAGAAGGCAACAACGGCTGGTGCAATTATTAGAAAATAGATGGAACTCAAGATGACAGTCAGTTTTCCTCAGACTAGGGTTCTATGCAAGACTTTGCCTCGTGGAGTATAAATGATCATGAGAAAGGTGAGGGATCCGTCCAGAACTACATGGGAAGACCTGGTCAATGACCTGAAGAGAGCTGGGACTACAGTCTCAAAGGTTACGATTACTAACACATGACACTGCCATGGGTTAAGATCCTGTTTCATGCACAAGGTCCCGCTGCTCAAGCCAGCACATGTCCAGGCCCATCTGAAGGCTGCCAGTGACCATCTGGATGATCCAGAGGAGGCATGGGTGAAGGTCATGTGGTCAGATGAGACCAAAAAAAGAACTTTTCATAGAAACTTCATTTGCTGTGTTTGGAGGAAGAACAACACCATTCCAACTATGATTCACTGGGGGGAGGGAGGGTGACCTCATGATCTTATGTTTTCTGCAAAAGGGACAGGATGACTGCACCATGTTGAGGATGGATGGGGCCATGTATCGTGAGAATTAGGGAAACAGCCACCTTCCCTCAGTAAGAGCATTGAAGATGGGTCATATTTGGGCCTTCCACCATGATGATGACCCAAAACACTACCAGGGCAACTCAGGAGTGGCTCAATAAGAAGCATTTTGAGGTCTAACAGTAGCCTAGCCATGCTCCAGACCTGAACCCAATAGAAAAACTTTAAAGGGAGCTGAAACTCTATGTTGCCCAGCAACAGCCCTGAAAGATCTGGAGAAGATCTGTATGGAGGAGTGGGTCTAAATCGCTGCTGCAGTGTGTGCAAGCCTGGTCAAGAACTACAAGAATAGTCTGACTTTTGTAAGTGTAAACAAAGGTTTCTGTATCAAATTTTAACTTCTATTTTCCTTATTGTATCAAATACTTATTTTCCCCACTGTACGTTGACTGTCTTCATGTAAACCCATTCAGATAAACCAGTGGTATCCTAACACTCAGGCCAAAACTGTCAAGTTGAAAGTACACTCAGACCCCTCAAAATTTTCTTTTATTATTATTTTTTTTTTTTTTAATTTTTTTTTTTTTTTTTTTTTTTTTTTTTTTTTTTTTTAACTTTTCACCTGCTCAACAAACTAAGTTTGCAGTATTTTTAATGAAACGTGGTATTCTGATTTTGGGTGGAAAAGGGCTGTACAAATCTTTGTAGATCTGAAACATAGTGTCCTGCATGTTTGCCTTATGAAGCAAAAAGTGATCAATTATCAAAGTGTTTATTTTCTTAGTCTTTTTCCCCCCCCCCATTCTCTGCAACAAAAACAGCTTCTATTTATGAAGTTAAAATGAAAGCTAAAAAATTAAAGAGCGTAAGTGTCCTTCTGCATCAGCCTCCTTTGCTGGCAGTCCAAATTTGTACAATTCTTAAATTGGAGTTGTGAAATCATTCTGAGGTCCGCACACTTTGAACCCACCTGATATCAGATTTCCACCTGTCTGTTATAGTCGCATATCAGCCATAAAACTTACTTGCTCTTCAGTTCTAACGTAAACATCAACAAACAGACTCCCACTAATCCTCAGATGCTGTGCATGGATGAAGAGACCTGGGTTTCTAAGCAACCGGCTGATAATCAGGAAGATAAGGGCGTGATGTGAACATGGTGCAGCAGGGTGCACTTTTACTGAGCTGTTATTACTCCCCTCCGCCCCCCCTCCAACCTGACTGAACAAGGACCAGTGATGGAAATGTAGATGGTTTCTATTTTTATGTTGCATTATAATGCAGGCAGGAGCTAATCTGCCAGCTGAGCCTAGCGTAATGGAGCTGTTTACGATGGTGAAAGGCTCTCCACCCGAGTCTCCGTTTTTCTGATGTGTGAAATTATGATATAATTCAATAAGAATAATTTAGGAAGAAGTAAATCTAATTGGCGTCTTTAATGATCACTGATGTGTCCCTGGCTCCTAAAGCATTGATCATTTGGAGCCCTCAGCAGCATGCTGTGCCTCCAGGCCTTCGTGCGTCAGGTGCTCTGGCTAATAATTGACAGATTTGGAGAGGCAAGCAGGGGTTCACAGCTGACTGACTGCTCTGTGCACAGTTCTGTTTAAGTCTCCAAGCATGACGAGGTGAAGGTCAGTAAGATCAGGAATCATGAGTGGGCTTTTCGCCCTTTTGACATTTGTCGTACTCAGCTCTACAGATGCGAAGCCCCACGCTGGGTTAAAGACGTGGGGCCGCTTTAGTAAGCTCCCCTACCCCGGAGACAAGGCTTTCCTCTATGACACCTTCCCCAGTGACTTCATATGGGCGGTGGGCACGGCGGCGTACCAAGTGGAGGGGGCGTTCGAGAAGGACGGCAAGGGGCTCTCCATCTGGGACACCTTTACGCGCGGCGGGAACCGCATGGCCACCGGGGACGTGGGCAGCGACAGCTACCACAACATCCACGCAGACATCCGAGCCATCCGGCAGCTCGGGGTGACCCACTACAGGTTCTCCTTGTCCTGGTCCAGGATCTTCCCCAACGGGACGCGCGGAAGCTACAACGAAATCGGCACCAACTACTACCGGACGCTCATCAAGAGGCTGAAGGAGATCCGCGTCGAGCCGGTGGTCACCCTCTACCACTGGGACCTACCCGAACACCTCCAGCAGAGCCTGGGCGGCTGGAGCAATCCGGTGCTGGTTGAGATTTTTAAGGATTATTCTGATTTCTGCTTCCATGCGTTCGGGGATGACGTGAAGTACTGGATCACTATAGATAACCCTTTTGTGGTTGCGCAGCACGGATACGGAACCGGGGTGGTCGCTCCCGGGATAAAGAACGACCCCGATCTTCCATTTCGTGTTGGACACAACTTGCTTAAGGTTTGCTCAAAGTTATTATGATTTAGGAGTTTACATATACTGTTGACAGTTAAAGCCAACATTATTCATACGCCGGCAGATTTATATTTGAAGCTACTCTAATTTAATCAAGAATTTTGGTTCTAATAGGAAATTAGACATGCATCTCTCAGAAAATACTTAAACAATGTAAAAGGAGTCTGAGATCTGAAAAAAATACCCTGTAATCTATGGTTATTAAAAATTTGCATGCTCCTTACTACTCAGTAGCTTCACTGGTATTACAGCAGTGACGTCCAAACGCAATTTTACTTTAAAATGTGACATTTTTATTTGCAATAAATCAAACAGAATATATTGATAAAATAAAGTATGATTTTTGTAAAAGATAGATCTCTAAATCCTTCTAGATTTGAAACATACACTTAAGGGTTTCACACGTTTGTCTTATTAAAAGAAAGGCTTACATGCCCTACCCTTTGGGGATTGCTTCTTTTCGAATCTCTTGATCAAGAAATTTTTAAGAGTATTTTCATCAATAACCCTTAACCTCTCTGCATGGTGGATGGGGCTAAATGTAGGACAATCCTAGTGGAAAACCTTTTGGAGGCTGCAAAAGACATTAGATTCACTTTCCACTTGGACAACAACCCTAACATACATCCTAAACAGGCAGTCAGAGCCACAGTGGAATGGCTTAGATCAAACCATGTTGGAATGTCAAAGTCTAGATCTCAATCTAAATTAGAATTTGTGGCAAGATTTAAAAATTGCAGCACACAGTCAGTCTCCATCCAGACTGACTGAGGTAAAGCTTTTTGTTATTGCTACATCCCCTAACAATAAAGATGTTATCTGGCACAGACTGTTGCAACACTTAAAAAAAAAAAAAAAAAAACAACTAAAAACTCCTGAATAGTTTTTAGACAAGAAAGAACAAACTCAGGGAAGCTTTAAGCATCTTGGTCTCCAAGGCTAAAATAACAACAACAAAAAAAAAAACCCAGCCCGTTCTAACTAAAAATGCATAACACCTCTAACAAGAAAAACATGGCAGAGAACCCCTTACCAGGTTCCATTGTGATCCAAAACACTCCAGATAGCCTGCCTTTAAAAATGTACACATTTACATTTATCATAATTTCACAATTAACAGTTTCAAGGAGGTTTCCTGTCTTTATTTGAGGCTGGCATCTCTCTGTCATCCAGGCTCATGCAGCTGCGTGGCACCTCTACAACCGCCATTATCGGCCTCGGCAGCAGGGAAAGCTCTCCATGGCCCTGTCCTCTCACTGGATCAAGCCCCGCCGTACCCGCCTGGAGAGTCTGCGAGAGTGCCAGTGCTCCCTGGACCACGTTCTGGGCTGGTTTGCCCGGCCGCTGTTTGCAGATGGAGACTACCCTCCCTGCATGAAGGAGAGGCTTGGTTCACGTCTGCCGTCCTTCACCCAGGAGGAGAGGGAACAGGTGAGAGGAACGGCTGACTTCTTTGCCCTCTCTCATGGAGCTACGCTGAGCTTCCAGCTCATCAATGACAGCCTGAAGTTCGGGCAGCTTGAGGACCTTGACCTGAGGATGCTTCTCTACTGGGTCAACGCAGAGTATGACAAACCACCCATCTTTGTAGTGCAGAGTGGTTGGTAGGTTGGCATTTTATGCTGATATTTCTTTTTCTGTAGGTTAACATTTGGGTGCTTGGATACATCTTGTATTGGCAGTGCTGAACCCAGTTTTCATTTGAGACAGGTACGTCCTTGGGAATACTAAGACAGAAGACCCGAAACATATGTACTACCTCAAGAGGTTCATCGCAGAGGCGCTTAAATGTAAGCCTGATAAGAGCAATAAAACTAATGTATTTTTTTTAACATACAAATTTAATGGTAAACTAAATGTCTAATGTGTTTGTTGCCCAGCAATCATCATAGATGGAGTGAATGTGATTGGATACACAGCCTGGTCTCTTATTGATGGCTTTGAGTGGCATAGAGAATATGGGATTCGTCGTGGATTGTACTATGTAGACTTCAACACTCCTGACATGAAGAGGGAGCCAAAGACATCTGCCACCTTCTACAGGTTGTCTACATACATGAACATTATTGGAACTTGTCTCAGCATCAGTTGATTTGGTTTTGGGGAATTAACTAAATATGTATGATTCAATTTGTGCCTAAATTGTTGGATAGATGCTCTCATGTTTGATTGTAAGAATGCTATTTTTACTTTTTGTGACATTTAAATGTTTCAGAACATCAAACACATTTAATACCGTGCAAAGATAACTACTTTAAGGTCATGTCCCAGAGCCATACCCTTAAATTCAGAGTTGGAACTTGCTGATGTGTTTGAGATCATTGTTCAACCCAAGTGTGTATGAACTGGTTCCATCAGTTACTGCCATTCGCATTAAAGCAGTCCCAGACCATCACACTAGCACCACCATATTTGATTGTCAGTAGGATGTTCTTTTTCTGAAACGTTGGTGTTAGTTTTAAACCAGATGGAGTAGGACACACACATTCCAAAATGTTCCACTTTTGTGTCATTATTCCATAGAATATTTTCCCAAAAGACTTAAAAATCATCCAGACATTCTTTTCGGAAATCTGAGGTGTTCTTTGGGTTTCTTTTGGTAAGCAGTGACTTTCATTGTTGAGTCCGCCATAGATATAATTTTATCCCAGTGTCTTTCTTATTATTGAATCATGAACTTATCTGAGGCAAGTGCAGACTGCAGTGCGTTAGGTGTTGTTCTTTTATGACTTTCTGGATGAGTTGTTGATCTGTTCCCAGAGTAATTTTGGTAGGCCGCCCAAACCCTTTCCAAACTGATAGATGTCAGTGACTTTGTTTCTCTTCTGTTCTTAAATTTCTTTAGATTGTTATTTAATGTGTTGCTTTTCAAGATCTTTTAGCCTACTTCATGTTGTCAGATGGGTTCTGTTGAGGGGATTTCTTGATTCTCCAGGTCATGCATTAATCAGGCCTGGATAAACTAATGAAATCACGGTCAATTCATGCTTTAACACATGGGGCCAGGTTAGCTTGGATAGTTATTCTCCTTTTAATAAACACAATCATCATTTGAAAAAGGGTTTACTGGTTTTAGTCAAATTTGTCTGATGATCTGAAACATTTCAGTGTGGCATGAAAGGAAAAAGCAAATTTTTTGTCACCATTTCTACAGAAACGTCATTCATAAGAATGGATTCCCTGAACTTCCAGAGAACAGACCAGCTCAAGGAATGTTCCCATGTGATTTTGCATGGGGTGTATCTGCCAACTCCATCCAGGTGTGTTTAAGTATGTACATTTGGAATGTTGAGGATGCTTGTTCATTTTTGTAAGGATGTTGGGGGAATGATTTGGCCAGTGTTCAGTGGTCGCATAAATAAGGAAGCACAGCAAAAACGCTTCCTTAGTAATGGGACTTCAATAAAATATTAACTTTTTTCTTAACTTGGGTTCAAAGATTCCCATATTGATCTCATATTAGGTAAAGTTCAAACATTGTTACTGTAGAAAGAAATATTTCATTTTTTACACAAAAGAGTGTCAAAACTGCAACTGTAACTCTGTTCCTCCCTATGCAATGGTAAATATGTGTTTTTTTGTTTTTTTTTTTTTTTTAACCATGCTGTATTCTTGGTTTAAAGTTCAGCTGAGTTGCAGGGGAAACATCTGATCCTCTCTTAATCATAAACCTCCTAAGCTCCCATTTTGGCTGCTTGGCCAAGCAGCTGTCTGTCATTGATTTATCCCATTTGGCCTTTATTTGCAGTGGTGTGCATTTCCCCAGTGTAAGCATGTGCATGTTTGTACTAGTGTTTGTTTGTCCTTGTGTCATAGGTGGAGACCACTCCCACCCAGTTTGCAGACTCCAATGTTTACCTGTGGAACATCACCAACAACGGAGAGCTAATCAAGCTGGAGGGCTTCAGTGCACCACCTTTACACCGAGCCACGCATTGTGCTGATTATGCCACCATCCGACAACAGGTTCGCCTGCCAAACATCTCCTAGCTGACTGGCTTTTAACTCAGATATGGATACAGAGTCTTGGATGTGTTTTATATGGGCATTCTGGGGCTGATTTATCTCTTTTGATCCCAAAATATCTGTGTTGAAAGTCATGCATGTTAGATTACTACAGTAGTTTGGATGTCCTTCTGGGAGAGCTGTTTTTATCTTTGTTTTTTCTCGCAGTGTGTAGTATTGACATTTGTTATTGTTGGGTTTTGTTAGATGAAATAAATATCTGCAAAACAACAATTTATTGACTTTAATGAAAAAGTTATAAACTGTATCTGCGTAACTGACTATTTTTATTCCTGCCTTATTTTAGGTGGAGGAAATCAGGCAGGTGGGGGTAAACCACTTCCACTTTTCCCTCAACTGGTCTGCTCTGGTGCCTACAGGTGACGTGGCTTATCCCAACACCACCCTGATGGGATATTACCGGTGCTTTACCCGTCAGCTGGTGCAGGCTAACGTCACACCTGTGGTGACCCTTTGGCACCACACGCGGCAGCGCAGCAGCCTGCCTACCCCACTCGACACTGCCAACAAGTGGCTCAACATGTGAGACGTGTTGCCAGTTCTTTTGATGCAGATATTTTAAAAGCTGTGTCATTACACCAGTGCATATCTTCCTTGCAATACTGTAGCCCTATGATGTGGGCTACAATAGCTCATAGACTTTGATCATCATCTTAGCCAGGCTCCCATAGACTTTTAAGACATGCCAAAAAAATTCTGCAGCATGAATATCAAACCTCTGATATGCAGAATATACTGCATAAGTCAATAACTGCAAGAGAGCTTACAAGAGTGCAACTCAAATGTTACAATTATAACCTGACAATAACTTGATGATTAAACGTCATCTTACCCCATGCAGTCACTCTGTTTGCACTGATAAAATTCACTCACCTGTGAAATGAGTCTCCCCAGCCTGGTGGGTGCGCTGGTAGTCACGGTGGCTAAATGAGTGTTGGTAAAAAAAAAAAAAAAAAAAAAAAAAAAAATCTAAATCTGTTCTTCTCTAGACTTGTCTATTCTGCATATGAAGCCTGGATGAAGCTATACAGTGTTTATTTGTTATGTTTTATTTCAAAATGTACTTGCAGATGTATTATTTGACAGTATTAATACCATATTTTCTCATCAGTAAGACACCAGGGGCCTTTGCAGACTATGCCAGGCTTTGTTACAGAGAACTGGGGGCCCATGTAAAGATGTGGATCACCTTGAATGAACCCAATGATGAGATGGTGAGCTATCAGGAGGGCCACCAGCTGCTGCGGGCACATGCTCTGGCCTGGCATGCATATGACCTGGAGTTTAGACATACGCAAAGAGGACAGGTCAGTAAAACACTTGTGATGAATAACCTATCTTTTAATGTTCTAAATGTATCTGCTCAAATTATGCACTTTAAAAAACAATTGTAACCATGTTACTGTGTAGAACCTGATGTTAGATGTACATGTGTGCTACAATCGTTCTTGTTAGGTGTCTCTGGCTCTGCACATGGACTGGGTAGAACCGGCATTTTCCTTCAGCCGAGAGGATGTGGAGCCAGCTAAAAGGGTTCTAGATTTCTACGTTGGCTGGTTGGCCGAGCCGGTCTTTGGCAGCGGCGATTATCCTGTGGGAATGAGGAGCTGGCTGCGACAGCTCAACTCACTCGAGTAAGAAGAAAAATAAGCCTACTTATTTTTTATTTTTCACATTTTTAGCTACAGAGTGATCATCACTAGATACAAATTCTTAGGTTGAATGAAGCATAGAGCAGCACAATGTAGCCCCTCCCTCACTTGTTTCTGAGCACTGCTTTTAAGCTGGTAAAATAAAAGCTCCTTCACTTTTTCTATGGCTCGTGGCTTTATGTAACTTTGTTTTAGCTGTTGGATGTAATTTCCAGTTATAATGTGGAAACTAAAGAACCACCTATTTAAAAATCACACTTAGGAATCTATGTACATATACATATAGACTGACTAATTAACCAGCTATATTGTCAGCTTCCTAGACTTTTAGTGTTACTCTAAAAGGAGCAGAACAAAAAGGTTTCACACTGCAGTAGAAGCACTTGAAACCTACTGCAAAATTATATTATACAATAATATATAATGTTTTTGCTTAAGTCCAATAATCAAAATAAAAAAGTAAATACGTTTAAATACTGGGCATCAATATATCTATAGCAATCAATAAGTTGCATTACTTATTAACTATCATGTTTCACTGTTGCAGTTTAACATAATGGTATGTTAGTGAGTCAGGAAAGAAGATGCATTTTAAATAAGTTTATTTGGCATTCAGCTAATACAGAAATAAAGGATTCCTCACTAATAAATGTGAATAGAATTTTACCATATGGAAAAAAACAGCAAATAGTCTTTTTTAAACTGCAAAATGGCAAATGTATTTTCTTTGATAAAGCCTGCCAAAAAAGGTTTTCAGAGGGTCATGTAGCAAATCAGAGCACAGTTATTGCTTGCTTATGGTCTTCTTTCAATTTTGAAGTATTGTGTCATTCAAATGGATGCATTGTGGAGATCAAACAGGCAAAAAATGTTTATTTTTAAGGGCAACATTGCACTATATGGGGTAACCCATGGACACTGCTTATGTCTTCTCTTTAACTCTTTTTTTCATTATTTCCACAGATTGCCTGTTTTCAATGAGGATGACAGACAGCTGGTTAGAGGGACATATGACTTTTTTGCTATGAGTCACTTCAGTACCAAGCTTGTGACTCACGCCAAGGAAGACTCGTAAGTTAAAACCATTTTTCTACTCAAGTTACATTTTGTCCAGAACAAGCACACTGAACAAAAGCAGAATAAAAACTTGCTGCAGTCACTAAACCTGAATCCTGCTTTCACCTCTGTGTGACCCCCATTTGAGCAGATACACCTACACAGAGATGCTTGAGGTTCAGCACATGATAGACACAACATGGATCATGTCACCCCGGCCTGTCGTGCCCTGGGGCCTGAGGAAAGCTCTAAACTGGGTAAGACTGGAGGACTTTGTTTCTAGCAGTGCCTTCATACACAGAGGAGGGCAATGTACAAATGAAGAACTGTTTGATTGCTACAATTGCTCCTCCTGTGTGAAGGTAAAGCAGCACTACAGTGATGTACCCATCTATATCATGGCCAATGGAGTCCAGGAAGACCCAGCCCGTTTCAAGGACTCCCTGCGAGTTTATTACCTGTACAACTACATTAACGAGGCACTTAAAGGTATGACTAATTCACCAATTTTCAGATTTTATTAATATTTTAACTGGTTAATTTATTAAACAAGAGTTCTGGCCTTTAAAATGGCTGAATTTTGTCCCTTATTGGCCTCTGTAAAGATTAATTATTAGACAGGAATTTACTAACCCCTGATGGATATCAGCCAACTCAAAAAAACCTTCATGCAAAAACAAATACCAACAGAGTCTTCAAATATTTGTTGAATAACAGGTGCTCACTGTGTAGTTACGGCCCCTTACAAAAGTATTCGCACCCCTTGAACTTTTTCACACAGCTGCAAACTTTAATGTATTTTCTTAGGATTTGATGTGATGGACCAACACAAAGTACTGTATATTTGTGACATGGGAGGAAATGATACATGATTATATTTTTTTTTTTCCACAAATAAATCTCTGGAGTGTGCCACAAATTTGTTTTCTACCCCCTGTGTTAATACTTTGTAGAAGTACCTCCCGCTGCAACTAAAGCCACAAGTCCTTAGGGGTTTGTCTCTCAATCAGGTTGACATTTTTGCCCATTCTTGCAGAACAGCTCAAGTTCTATTTTATTGGATGACGGGTGTCTGAAAGCAGCAATTTTCAAACTAAGCTTCAGATTCTCAATTGGATATAGTTATAGACTTTGCCTGAGCCATTCTAACACATGAACGTAATTTGAACCAAATAGTTGCATTGTAGCTCTAACTGTATATTTAGTGTTACTTTTTCTTCTGGAACTTGAACTTCATCTTCCTTTACCCCTCCTCCCCCCACACACACAAGACTGCCACCATTTTGAGCTCTATCAATTTTTCCACCCACCCTGACCAAATTTCTCAGTCCTGATCAAGAAAAGCATCCCCACAGCATAATGCTGTCACAACCATGTTTCACCAGAGGGATGGCATGTTTAGGGTGATGTGCAGTTAGTTTCCCCCCACAGGGTAGTGTTTTCCATAACACCTAAAAAGTCCAACATTTGCTGTTGGATCTGTTCAAACTGACCAGAGCTCCTACTTCCACGTTGGTTGTGGCTTTGAGCTAACTATAACAGGACTTCTTATGACTTTCTTTCAATAACAGCTTTCTTCTTGCTAGTCTTTCATGAAGGTCAAATTCATGGTGTTTAAATAATAGGTGACCTGTCAACAGTTATCCCCACCTGAGCTGTGGTTCCCTGCAGCTCCTCCAGAGTTACTACATGTCTTGGCTGATTCTCAGAATTATGTTCACCTTGCCCAGTCTGTCAGTTTAGGTGGAGTGTTTTGGTAGGTCTGCAGCTGTGCCACTCTTCATTCCTGTTGATGGAATAAACAGTGCTCTGAGATGTTCAAAGCTTGGGATGTTGCTTTATAACCTAATTTTCTGCTTTAAAGCCTTCTCCCTGACCTGCTTTGTTCTTTGGTCTTCATGATGTTGTTTGTTCTCAAACAAACCTCTGAGGTCTTCACAAAAAGCTGGATTTATACTGGGAGTAAATCACACACATGGACACGATCCTTAATTAGGTGACTTCTGAAGGCACTGGACTTTATTCGGGGCTATCAGAGTAAAAAGGGGTTCAATACAAATGCACAAAACACTTTAACTATAAAATAATTTATACAAGCCATGAATTATTTCCTTCCTCTTTACAGTTGCAGTTATATTTGCTACTTTGTGTTGTTCTGTCATAAGATCCCAATAAAATACATTGTTTGTGGTTTTAACTTCACAAAATGTAAAACAGTTGAATAGTAGCCACACAATAGTAGATGTTACATTGTTTTTCAAAAAAGATCCTGGTACTCAAAAGCCACAAGGTGGCACCCACTTCCACACCATACCTTGTATTATTTCTACATGACAGACAGGATACTGAGAATAGATACTGAATACTTTCTTGTCCCACTCAGCATTTACTCTGGATGGTGTAAACCTGAAGGGTTACTTTGCCTACGCCCTGAACGACCAACGGGACCCGGGGTTTGGCCTTTACGGTCAAGTCCACGAGGAGGTCATCGTCAAGGCTTCTCTTTCCAACTATCGCAACATCATCCAGCACAATGGCTTCCCTATTCCAGGAGCTCCTCCACGGCAGTGTCCCACTCTGCCACAGCCCTGCCCAGACTGCCATGTCCTCATCAGGAGGCCTGTTGTGGGTTTCTTGACTCTAGTGGGTTCAGGAGTGCTGATCACGCTGGGCCTCATTATTTATTACACCACAAAGAGAAACAAGGAGTATTACTGAGGGAAGGATGTAGACCGTACTGCTGGTTCAACAGCTCATATGTAATGTTAGGATAGGTCGTCTATGTGGCCAAGTCAGCTGTCTGCTTTAGGTGTTTTAACTAATATTAAAAGGTAATATGAACATCCAGGGTTACTCTTAGTGATGAAAACAGGACAAGGATTATTTAAATTAGAGCAGCTCCGATATTTAAGACTGGCTCTGTACAATTATATTAGAAAGGTTTGACTATAACTAAATCCACTCTACCTCTATGAAACAAACATGAATGAGACACAACCATCAATGTATAAAAAAAAATTGCTGGTACAGTCAGTGTAGAGAGACACACTTAAACTAAGCGTGAATGTTTTTAAAATTTGAGATGAATTTTTTTCTTGCTCTGTGACTGCGTTAGGTATTGCTTTATAGCACGTGTGTCAAACTCAAGGCCCAGGGGCCAAATCCAGCCCGCCATAGCTTTTTATGTGGCTCTCTTGACTCAAGAGGGTCACATAAATAGAGATAACAGTTCAAGATAACAGCTGTGTGCTTAAATATTATTCCATAAAGTTAAAACAGTTTTTATCTTTATATTGCCAAATTATATCAATGTGAAAAGATGTTCAATATTATTTAATTTTGAAAATTATCCAATGCACAGATAGCTATTTATTAATATTTTAACAGATTAATGGGTTTTTTCCAATACATTTTGGTACAAGTGGCCCTTTGAGAACATTCATGATCTTGATATGGACCAAAATGAAAATGACACCCCTGCTTTATAGGCATGGGTCCTTATATAATTCTCATATTATGAGGAAAAACATCACAGTTCTCATGATTTTATCTCACAAATTAAAACAAGTTTAGTACATGGTGTAATTGATTTTATATGAAACAGAAAAGGAACATTTTTTCCTATTTGTGCTGAAATACTACAACATTAAAGTTATATGATATATATTTATTTATGGTTGTTAGGATTTTATGCAGAAACATGAAATGTAGAACACACACCCACTAAATTTAGGTGTAGTATGACTGAATGGGCTATTATAGCTTTTTGCCATTCAGCTCACTACAGTAACACAACTTTAACGAGCTGATATTAGTTAACAGAAAAGCATCGCCACAGCATGATGCTGCCACCACCATATTTCACTGTTGGGAGGCCGTGTCAAGGGTTGCATTTAGGTCAAACACTTTTTCTCATCAGACCCGAGCAACTTCCTTGACGTGTGTTGTGTCCCAAGTATGGCTTGTAACAAACTGCAAATGAGACTTTTATGGCTTTCTTTGAATAGTGGTTACTCTTAGCTTCCCAAATGTAATTTTAAATTCATGTTTCCCAAACATATGAGCAATGGTGTGGTGCTCTGTTAGTTTTCACGCCATAACAACTGGTCTTTTTCGAAGCGAGGGACTACCTTGATACAGGTACCTGTCTATGCCGATTTGTTAGGCTGTTAGCACTTACACAACTGCCTTACATTTAATTTATGGGTTATTTAAGCAGTGTCTCAAAGAACTATAGCCCTGTTGTGAGTAAAACATGCTGTTAGTGAGCACAATTTCTGGATAAATTAGCTAACTGAGGCTGAACTTCAGCGTCAAGCTTCAGAAAGAAGTTGTAACACTCAGAGATGCAGACTTTACACGTTGCTAACATTTTGATTTATTCTAACTTGTCAGGCCATTATAATACGCCCCCCTCCCCAATCAAACATCTTGCGTTTTCCATTTTTCTGTTTTACACTATAAGCTCAATGGTTTACAGTCTGTGTACAGTGCTGATGAATTTACCAAAAGATGACACAAACCGAAACTGCTATAAACTGTCCCAAATTATGGCACTTTAAGCTCAAAACATCATCGCATCCAGGCCGTCTTCCATAAACTTCTTGTACATCGCCATAAACTTGGCTATAAACGCCTCCAGGTGGTAGATGGCTTTGCTGCCCAGTTGGAGTCTGTGCTCATAGTAAGCAGCCAGGTGGGCCACCTCTGTCTTTAGCTGCCCATCGCAGTTATTCAGCAGTTCTTCCACTAAACCCTGTCACATGAAAGAGAGGGTCATTTTTATTTACTCTGACAATGATATGAAGCTGTTTGAAATCCTGCGATATGGGGGAAAAAAAAAAAGAAAAGAGTTGAACGCGATTTGACCTTTATGATGATATCAGGGGGGATGCAGTGTGTCAGCAGCTCGTACAGCCTGGCTCGAACCTCCAACAACCTGAAACAGAGAAGGAGGGCTCCTGCATTTAAACATCTCACAGTCCGACTCAGGTCTTCCAAATCTCAACACAAGCCAACTACATCCCCCATACACCCACATATTCCATCATACCTCTGAGGACTCTGCTGGCTGACGATGGCATTAGCAGTTTCTCTCAGGTAGACCTCCCAGTCCGGCTCTGGAACATCCTGATCTGCTGAGAATGGATACCTGCAGAAGATTACCACGAGCCATGTAAGCATATATTTCTGCAAAATAGTCACACACAACACCGTGAGAGTCACAACTCACTGCTGCACTCTGCACGCCTCACACATCAGAAGAGCTCTGCGGAGGTTGCGACCAGACTTGTCGCTGATCTGCTTGGCCAGCTCAGGTGGCAGCAGCAGACCTTCCTTTTTACAGACCGACGTCAGAACACTGCACACCTGCAAGACAGGAGGATTGCACAAGGTGAAAATAGCATCTTCAGCATTAGATCTGAAGTATACCATTTTTCAGAGCTTACACCATGTCAAGGAGAAAACAAATCAGCAACGATATGGAGAAGCAACTGTTGCCACGTATAAATCCAGAAAGGGTTACAGGTATATTTTAAACCTATTTTAACACCAACTGGAAAACATTTAACCCAAGACCAGACAATGCGATGAATAATTGCAAAAAACTCCAAAAGATACATTTCAGACTCTACAGGCCTCCATTAGTGTGTTCATTGTTAAAGTTAATCACAGTACAATTAGAGATTAAAAGTATAACTGGTTTATAAGATTTACCAGGAAAAAGCCTGTCTGTCTTCAACAAATCTGGCAGAAGGATTCAAGTTTTGAAAGTTAAACATGTGTCAAATACAAGATTGCTGGAACAATTTTATGAACAATCTTTGGAGAAATTAGACCAAAATAGAGACGTTTAAGGACAGATTTAACTAATTTACAGGCTGGTAAAGACACAATCTTATTTATACTGATTTTATATGTAAAGCCCAAGAAACTCATTTCTCCATGACTGTATTTCAATAAAGTTATGTTTTTTTTTCCCCCTAAACACCCTTTTACCTCCTCTGTGCTTGGCAGAGGAACTCTGACAGCCAGACATCGACTCTGGATCGGCCCGATGACTTTAGAGGTGGATGTTGAGCAGAGGATGAGACGACAGGTAGTCATATACTTCTCCATTGTGCGTCGCAATGCATGCTGGGCATCCTTAGTAAGTCTGTCCACCTCTGTTAGCAGCACCACTGGGAGAAAAGAAAATCTTATTTTAAGACAGACTGTTGTTTTAGGAAGTTTTATTCTTTCAGCACATATACTGCTGTTCATAAAGTACACTGACACAAAGTGATTGTGTCTTCAACCTTTGAACTCTCTCTGGGTGCTGGACTGGATTTGCTGGGACTGGGCCACAGTCTTAATCAGCTCCTGAATCACCACTCGATCCTGGTTTCCCGCATCACTGTACAACATAGAGACACAGTGTTTCATGCGACGTTTTAACTCCTCTGAACAACAAAACCTGTACAAATTTCATCTTCAAACAATGGGTACAATAGTCAAACTTAGAGAAGGAATGTTTTGTAAAAAAAAAAACAAAATTCAACTGGATGAACCTTAAACCATGTGTAATTTGGCTACCTTGGGTTGACTTCTAAGTGATAGTTGCTGGCTATGGTGTTGATCTCAATTTTCTTCTTTGATGGCGCCTGAACTCAAAGACAAGAAAAACATTACATGAGAATATGCATATAATGTAAGTGTTGGAACGCCATTATGAACTGCGGGGTCTAAGTGTTTTGTTTTAATAATTCTCCTCTCACCACAATGGTTTGATGCTCTATGCGAAGCTTCTCCACCCCTGGTCCATACAGCTCTCTCAGCAAACACATGATGCGGGTCTTCTTCCCTGCTCCTGATGGTCCGTACACCAGCAAGTGAGGAAAGTCGCCACACTGAACCTGGAACCAGTATTCAAAATACATAAATGTTTAATTCCTGTGTGTAACCCTTTTTTTTAAAAAAAAAAAAAAAAAAAAAAAAGTGTGTGTGTGTGTGTGTGTATATATTAAACAGAAATAATGTTGGTAAATAACACAGACCAGAGTCACTGAATCACTTGTGTTTATAAACCTACAGGTAACTTACTACAGTTTCTATATTAGTGATGATTACAGCAATAGCAACTATAAAAATACAATTAAACGTCCAAATATGAATTTCGTTTCTACAATCCTGTTTATTAAAATGTACAAGAAAAGAAAATCATGAACATACCAACTAGAAGTGATGTTTTTTAGTTAACAAACGTACAATAACAATAAAAACACTGTTGGGTATTGAAGAATGAATTTCCACTCCAGGATTTCTCTCTCACACACACAAAAACAATATCCACTGTGGGAAAAAAGATCAATTGCTTTGTGTGACGTCACCAGAGGGCTGCACCTTTCAAAGCTTGATATTTTGAAAAGGTAGGTTTGATTTAGATTAAATACGAATTTATAGCAAAACAAACAGAACTGACCAAGACATACTGCTTTACAGGTGATAAACTACATCTAAACTTAGCTGAGAATTCTAGCTAAGTAGCTTTAAAACATTCAAGAACAGAATAATATCCGGAGTTAGACTTCTATTAAACACAACTAAAGTTAAAGTTACGCTCAGCTTTCATATGCATCACACGGTAGCGTTAGGCAGCATAGTATAAGCAGTATTTGTCATGTTGTTGTAGTAGCATGATGCTACAGCTAGCCTCTGGATGAACAGCTTGCTGCTCTCACCAGGTTTTTCAGCTGTGCCGCTTGTTCTTTGTGATAGTCAAGTTTCCCAAGGGACGTCGGTCGATATTTATCCAGCCACAAACTCATTGTGTAAAGAGTTTAGTTTAATTTCTATCGTCACTGTTTACAGGTAGCTCGTCAGCAGCTAATCTCCCGCGAAATGTTCTCTTAAACGTAACCACTGCCTCACTTCCTGTGCCGCGATACGGAGACTCGAAGGAGACATAAACCTCCATGTGCCATATCCCATAGCGTAACAGAAGTAGGCCTATAATCTGGGGCTCTTTATATTGCACTGGACTGTCTGAAGAGCCCAGGTCTTTCTAAAAGATCCCCGGAATAAAAATTTGCTCATGTCCTTTTTAAAAGGACCCAAACTTTTAAAAGAGGACAATGCCTTCCAGTGTTGGTGGTACTGATGATGCACAAATAAAACTTTCTCCTTAAGTGAAAAACTCCTTTGCTGTAACATGTTGCCCAACAATTAACAAAGGGGCTGTTTGTCTTCATTTTTTGCCCTTTAGACCCTCTTAAATCATAGTTTTGTGATACAAACTGGGTTTAGATGCCAACTGAAACTCATATTTAAAAAAAAAAAAAAAAAAAAAAAAAAAAAAAAAAAATATATATATATATATATATATATATATATATATATATATATATATATATATATATATATATATATATATATAAAATAAATAAATAAATAAATAAATAAATAAATAAATAAGAATTTCAGAGCACTAATTCTGATTTAGAACATTTCTTTTAAGAATTTTGCTCTTTAAGTTTTGGTAAATCAGTTTTCCCGTCAGAAAACAGCAATCTCTGAAAATATCATTCAAGTCAAGTCCAGTTTATTTGTATAGCACATTTCAGTAACAAGGCAGTTCAAAGTGCTTTACATGATAAAAGCATAACTCAATAAACAACAAAAAAAAAACCCACTTTACATTACAGTGGTTGTAATCCACACTAGAATTAATATATGTTCCAGTTATTATTAATCACAGGCAACTATAAACAAATGGGTTTTTAGTCTCAATTTAAAGGAACTTTCAGCAGTTTAGCAGTTTTCTGGAGGTTTGTTCCAGATTAGAGGAGCATAAAATAAATGCAACTTCTCTGTGTTTGGTTTTGATTCGAGGGATGCAGAGTAGACTTGAACCAGAAGATCTGAGTGGTCTGGAAAGTTGATACAACGCCCGCAGATCTTTAATGTATTTTGGTGCTAAGCTGTTTAGTGATTTATAAATTAATGAAAATATTTTAAAGTATATTCTCTGAGCTACAGGGAGCCAGTGTAAAGACTTTAGAACTGGGGTGATGTGCTCTATCTTCCTGATTTTAGTGAGAACACAAGCAGCAGCGTTCTGGATCAGCTGCAGCTGTCTGACTGACTTTTTAGGCAGACTTGTGAAGACACTGTTGCAGTAATCAGTTCGACTAAAGATAAACGCATGGATGAGTTTCACTAGATCTTGTTGAGATATTAGTCCTTTGATTCTGGAAATATTCTTCAGGTGATAGAAGGATGACTTTGTTACTGTCTTTATGTGTCTCTGAAGGTTCATGTCTGAGTCCATCACTACACCCAGATTTCAGGCCAGATAGATAGATAGATAGATAGCTAGTTGGTCATTGTTAAAAAGATGTTTAGCTGTTGAAATGCAGCTTTTTCAATAACTTTGTCGATAAATGGAAGGTTGGAGATTGGCCTGTAACAACAAGAGCTTGTCCAGTTTGTTCTTTTCTATCTGTGGTTTGATAACTTCTATTTTTAGAGCCTGGGGGGAAACACCTGATGAGAGTTTACTATTTGAATCAGATCATATGGAAAGACAGGCAGAACTTTCTTAAAAGTTGTGAGTTGAATATCAAGACAGCAGGAGGAGGAGCTTAATTGATGGATAATTTCCTCTATGTTTTTATGGTTGAGATGGAAGAATTGTGTAATTTTCTCTACATTTGTTTTGACTGGACATCACATCGGTACTGGATTTGATGTTTATGTGGAGGTTAACCCTCTAATTTTTAACATTATCTCTGTAACAAGTGTGTAAATTCATTGCAGTCCCTGGTAGAGTGCACTTCAGATGCTAGAGTCACAGGAGGGTTTGTCAATCTGTTGTTCAGTCAGGTAAAAGCAAACAATTGTAAGTTTACATAACACCTCCCAACCCTCCTTTATAATTCCTTTTATTTTGACAGCATGGATCTTTTCCATGAAGCAATCTGATAACATAAAGGAAAATAAGACAGTTAATCTGCATTGGAAACCAAAGGACGCACTGTCACTGAGCTAATCTTACCATTTCATCATGAAAAGGTGAATAGAGGTTTAATGAAATTCTTTATCCAGCTCATTAATTTTACCTTGACTAACTTATTCTTGGTTATACAAAAGGAAATATGCAAAAACTTTACATCCAACCAGTCTCAGGTTCAAAGATTCAGGCATTATATGCTCCCTCCCTTTCACACAGCACAGAATGTTAATTCTGTGTTTCCTGTCAAGTTGCAAGGGAAAACCTCCCTGCCTTTATCTTCTCTAATGTATGAAATGCTTGTTGTCAAAACTCTGAACTGACGCCTTCCGTATTCCAGACAGGGTCAACAGTATACACTTTCAAGATAGCACAGCTTACATACAACAACTTGTAAAATAATAAATTTCCCCTGATTTTCCCCCCACATTTTTCACCTTTACAACCAACATTTTTATGTAGTTGTTGATATTTTATGTGACTGACCAACACATAGTGACAAGTGATTGTGAAGTGTAAGGAAAATGATACATGAATTTCAACAAGCTTCATGTACTGTCTTTTGACCTAATTCTGCTTTTAACCTCTCTTCGACTTTCTGCCTGACCTGTCTGCTTTGTTCCTTTTTCTTCTTTATTTATACTAAGATTAAATGACACATCACATGTGCTTGTCTTTACAGTTAGGCACTACATTGGTCTATCACATAAAAAAATCTAAATAAAATATACAATAAATAAAAAATACCAAAAAAAGAACTACAGATGAATAAAAATCTTTGTAAGGCATAGCTGATTTGGAGGAAAATTGACAAATTTCTCCTATTTCTGCATTTCATTCACATTTATCTGCTTTGTTTCTACATCTGCTGCTGCTGTATTGTTAAATAGACTTATAGATAATTTGATTCTTTGTAGTTATTTATCCTGCACCACAACCTGTTCTCCTCTTTGCCTTTCTTCTACCTGGCTGGGGTAAATAAACTTCTCTATGACAGGAATGTTATATATGTTGCATGTCTGAGCAGGCTAGCGTAGCTTGCACTGAAACACATTCTTGAATTATATTAATGCAGTAGAATCACCTCAACGACAATATGTAAAAATCTGGATGTGTTTGAAAAGATCATACACTTAGCTCATGATTGGTTTTATTTACACCTGACTAAATGAAATTTATTTATTTTAACAAATGTAATCAAAAAGCGTTTTTTGTTTGTTGCTCTGAGAGGTGTAGTGTGGAAAAGAGGAGTCATCACTCAGATAGTCAGAATGATGACTCCTCTTTTCCAAGAGTCTGACTTAGCAATACAACAGCCAAAGCTGGTTTATTGCTTTCCAGGCATCACAAAAGCAGCAGCAGCTTCAAAATTGCAACCCTTCCATCAGTCTCTCTGCTACAACCACCTATATATGCTTTCAGACCTCGCTTTCTCAATTCAAATTGGCCAATCACCTCAGCCTTCCAGAGCAGGAAAGGAAAAACAAGAAGTTTACTTTCATATAAATAATGTAAATATTAACAGTTATTTATCATTCCTTTCAAAATGTTGAAATTGATTATTTTCTGGCAAACCTGAGGAATTCAACAGTCCATCGACAGCTCTGCAAAATCCATAAGACCTTTTACTTGTTCTTTAAAACCTTACTGCTGCACCTAAAACCATGAGATGTTGAATATATTGACAGGAGTTAATAACATTTTAAAGCATTACCTCATGCTTTGTTAAGGAATGTGCATGTGAGGTGAAAAATCCGTCACCCTAAGCCATGTTGCATGGCAAAGAGGGAAAAGGTGCAACGAGGAGGGGGAATGACCTGAAACCTACTGATCTGCTTTTATCCATGACACACTGTCATTTCTCTTTTCTTTCTTGAGCATACTTGTATATGTCACATGCAAAACAATGACCTTTCTCCACGGACACACACCAGCAGTTCAAACACCTGCCTGTGGAACTGCCTCTTTTCTCGCTGAGGTAATGTAGGAGGGAAACACATTCCTCAGCCTTTTTTCCCTCCTCCCCTGTCAGTATTCTACATCTTTACTACTAAATAAACTCAGTCTCTGAATCGTTCTGTCAGTGTTGGATACATCTGTTTGCTGCACATACTTCAGACTGATGTGGTGGAAGAGGTCTTCAGCTTCTGTGAAAATGTCTGGTATGTTGAAATCTAAATTAACATTTACTTTTAGAAAATCTAGAGCTCCCAAATATTTTTAGGTAAGAGTTTACATCTACAAAGCTCTCATGCACACTAGAAACCTTACAGTAACACTATTTCAACATCCTGACTGGAACATTTATTATGACATGTGTCACTACTAAAGGTTTCTTACTTCTTCTTACTTGTGCTGCAATAGTATCAAAGCTTTTGGTTGTCTTTTCAAGATTTTTACACTGATTTTAAGACTTCTTGCTGGGAAAGGAAAACAACCCACAAACACAGGCGAGGAAAGGGTGTGATGGCTGCAGCCAAGAATAGCAATCCACCAGGAAAAAACAATGTGTTTAAGAAAAATGTCTTTGTGAAAAAAAGGAAGAAAATGTCTGACAGCCTGGGTTGTGAAAACCTGTGTTTCTGCCAATGTGCATTTAATCTGATTGATCACATTCAACCTGCCAAAATGTGTAAAGGAATAAAGAAATTCTTAGTTTTTCCTGAGCTATTCAGTGGATCTAACCGTGAAACAGTTTTTGGCCCCTTACAGATTTATCTGCTTTTGCTTTTTTGTCACACTGAAATATTTAAGATCATCAAACAAATTTCAGTATCAAAAGATAAATACAAAATCCAAAGCAACCTGGCACATGTGAAAACTTATTTGCGTTCCTTCTTAAATATTTATTAACTGTGCTTAACCACATTTTTGGTTCAATTTCAACAGTTGCGCCTACACAAAATTAAAGAAATCATTTATAGGAGCCTGTCTGACAACATGAAGTACGCTAAAAGTTCTCAAAAAGCAACACATATAGTCTTTTAAAAAAATCCAGGACAGATATGAAACAAATTTATGAGTCTGGAAACGATTACAAAGCCATTTCTAAGTTTGGGACTTCAGGAAACCACTATGAGAGCCATTTACCACAAATGGAGAAAACATGGAACAGTGGTGAAGCTTCTCAGTAGTTGCTGGACACCAAAATTACTTCACGAGCACTTTAGTAACTCAAGAGGTCAAAAAAGAAAGCAGAAAACCATCTTAGGCATTGCAGACCTCACTTTCCTCAGTTAAGGTCAGTGTCTAAGATTTAACAACAAGAAAAAGATTTGGCAAGCTTCAACTTCTAACTCTGGGTGAAGACGTGTTAAATGCATTCCCATTAGTTCATCTTTTATTGCATTAACTTATTCTCACCCTGAAAAAAATGTAGACCATCAAACCTTTAATAGGACTACATTTATATGTTGTGGAATAAACATCCTATGTGATGAAGTTTAAAATAAATAAATAAATAAAAAAAACAATTTAAAAAGCAATTGTAGCTCATTTTTTAAATTCAAACTTTATTATTTTAGGTGGGTTAGAAATTCCAGGAACTTCTAACTAGTAATATATGAGTTTATGTTTCTCTGGGATATTAATACAATATAGAAAGGCTTATTTTTTTTTAAGTCACAAGGCTGAAGAAGCATCCAAGTTTTACCACCACACAGATGTACAGATATATATATATATATTTTACCATTAGGCAGCTGATTGCTAGGGAACTACAGCTAGGAGTGGCAAAGAGTCAAAAAATCATCAAAACATCTATTTTAAATACAAACTTGATGTTTTGCAAGAAAAACAAAAATTGGTTGTGGAGGATAATTATCCAAAACAGTGGCCAACAGGGTCACAAAATCTTTCATCTTCCATGACCATCCCAATCTCCAGACCTAAATCTTATGGAAACCTGCTGGATGAGCTGAACAGAAGAGAGCATTAGAGAAGACCTAGGATTCTGAATGATCTCGAGTAGTGGTTCTCAAACCTTTTTTAACAAGTACCACCTCAGTATATTCAGAGATGTCAAAATACCTCCATACTGACAGTCATTTTGAAATGGAGTTACAAGACTGGGGAAAAAGAGGTATTATCCATTGATGCTGCTTGATTTTTTTTTTTTTTTTTTGAGATATACTGTTGGAATTTGTAGTGGCAAAGTCAGAGGTTACTCACCAATGCCAGCCTCAAAATCCAATATGGCTACCCTACACCCGAGAGTTATAGCAACAGTCCATTCGTGTGGTCTTTTGCACATACTGCTATATAATCTCTTTCAGTGAAAATGCTGCTTCATTGTTTGATTGTTTTGAAAAAAGAGAAATAAATTGTAGATTGTATAGCTAATATTAGTTAGCATGTCAATGAAACATCAACTGATTAGATGCAACAGGTTTTTCAAACTTGGAACTGCAGTGCAAGTAATTTGGGATATGTCATTTCCTGATCCAAGTTCTGACTTTGGACATAAATAGAACATAGTATCAGCAGCCACAAACACTTGTTCCTGGTTCCCCATCATAGAACATTTTACATGTTACCTTGCAAAAAAAATTAACATTAAAATTTCGTCTGAGCCATCAAAGTACCACTAAAGACAGCCCATTTACCCCAAAACGTGCTTTTTCTACAGTTTGTGAATCACGGATCTAGAGAGATTTTACTAAATGGTCAAAGATCTTTCTCTATTTATGCACCAGGCCTGTAAAATGTTATAGAGGACTGTGTTGTGTTGTCCTTTTGGCCAAAAAGCATTGCACAAAATATAACAAACAGGGATGCCAATAATTTTGTTATTGTTAACAAATGAAAAGAGATGCTAATGAATGCTGGTTCTGTTCTGGGGATGACTACGGAACATCTGGAAATTATTGTGCAAAGAAGGATACTTTATATAATCAAGAAAATTATGGATAACCATGAACATCTTCTTCAAGAGATTATTATAAAACAACAGAATTTTTTCAATCAGAGGCTTCTTCAGAATCACTGTAATGCAGACCGCTACAGGAGATTCTTCCTGGCCATAGCAATCAGCACCTACAACTCTTTGAAGAAAATTATGAGTTACAACAGTATATATAATAAAATATTTTTGAATTGAAATTAACTGACTGTGTAATTTCGTTCCCTCTAAATAAATGTACTTTAATTGAAGATGATTTTTTTCCTTAACTTTTCCATGTGACATTGTGCTGCGTCAATAAAAGATTCATTTATTCTAAACGCTCTTTGTGACAGACAACCATTAATGTGTCCAGGACTGTAGTTACTAAAGTTACATTTCAAAACCTTCTGAGTTGGTTTAAATTAGAAATAAATAATAAATTCAGTCATTGTTCAGCTATGAGAGTGTTAAACATAAATAAAGATATCCTTGGAGCTTGCTTGGGAATTATATAGGCTTTCTTCAGGATCTGAAGCATTTCAGTCTCTTTTCAAATCCAGGCTTCTGTGACTCTGTAATACATACTTACTCTATATTATTTATAGTGGTACATGTGAAAACATGTGAGTGTGAATAACTTTTCTCAAATCTCAGTCTTTTATTCTTCTCTGTGCAGGAACCCAAAGGATTCGAGGCTTTCAAATGACTTGCAAACCAAACTGTTGATATGAGTTCATTTGCTTCACCTGATTTCATTCACCAGACTCTGCTTTAGTAAGGCAACATCATGGTGACATCTGGACTTGCAGTAGCTGAGAAGGAGATCAGCAATAATGCTTAAAAGTCCAGTGGTTGCACCGCCTGTTCAAAAACAATCTAACAGGCATATTTACCCACAAGCTGTGGATGTCTTTCTAAATGAACTGCAAGAACAAGTCCCCCACCTCCCAACTCAAAACTCCAGCAACCAGCTGAGGGCCATGTCTGGGCCTGCTTCTCTCTTTGATGCCACGCTGGATCCTGTGGCCAGTCACGTTAAATACTGGAAAGATCTGAAGATTGACAGCATGTCTTCCTGCGACAGCACATCTGGTCTCAGTCAGAATGATTACCCTGAGAACAGCTGGAGTGCAGACATGCCTACTCGAGCTGCTCAGGACATAGATGTGACAGATACTGATGGTGGAGATGCTGTTCAGAGTGATCCTTTATTTTTAGATCAGAATGTAAAGCAGAGAGGAGCTGCAGCACCTGAGCAGCAGGAAGAGCCCCCCATGGTGATGCCCCATCCTGCTGAGATCCCTTCTGCCTTTTCACTACTCCTGGGCACATCTTGTGACAACCATCTGTCTGAGTGCATGAACTCATCAGAGGACACTTCACTGGATGTGCTTCGAATAGTTAAACACAAACCGAGCGCTATTGTTTTTTGCGATTATGAAGGCAGCACTGACAGCCATGAGACTGTTGTGAATCAGAGCTCAGATGGCAGGGAGTCCTCCACTTCTAAAGAAGAGAGTGAAGACGATGATGCTGATGTTGATGAATTTCCTGAAACTTTACAATATAAGGAATTTCTGGTTAGTCGCCATCGTAGGAGTTTGAACAAGAACAGGAAGTTTCTGAGGAAGAGACTGGAGGTCCTGTCTCATGGCCCACCAGCTGACTGGCAAAAGACCTCCAACAACAAGACAAGACCAGAGTGTCCAGGCATCAAGGAGGAGGAGGATGCACGGCAGGTAAATAAAACCAGCGGTTTTTTGATGTCAGTGTTACATTGTGCTCCAAGCAGAGTTAAAAGATATATTTTATTAATCAAAATACTTTGTCTTTATTTAAAGTGCCTTCCAATACTATCCATACCTCTTTGCTTTGTCACAATTTGTCTCCTTACAACCACATGCAGTATGCTGGGATTTTAAACCAACAAAAATTGCAGAATTGTGCAAGTACAGAGTTGTAGAAAAAGTTTCTCAGATTTCACCTGCAAGTCTTTTGGGATATGTGTCTTACCAGCTTTGCTGATTCAGAGTCTGACAAGTTTCAGAGTTTGCCCATTCTTCTCTGCATAAAAGCTCAAATTCAGTCAGATTGGATGAAGAGCATCTGTGCACATTCATTTTCAAATCTGTTTTAAACTCCATCTGTCTTTACATGAACTCTTGACAGCTCCCAGTCTCTGCTAAAGAAAAACATCCCCTGGCATGATGCTGCCACCACCATATTTTAAGAGGTTATGGATAGTTTTACATCACAAATAGCATTTTGTATGGAGGCCAAAATGTTCTGTTTTGGTCTAATCTGACCAGAGCACCTTCTTCTGCCTGTTGTGTCCCTGAATGGCTTATGGCAAATTTTAGGTATCTTTTAACAATGGTTTCTTCTTGCCACCCCTTCATAAAGATTTGTAGAGTCCATGGCTATTAGTTGTCCTATAAGCAGATTCTCCTACCTGAGCTGTGGATTTCTGCAGCTCCTCCAGAGTTGCCATGCAGCTCTTGGGTGATGTTCTCTTTCCCCAGCCTGTTAGCTTAGGTACACCTCCTTGTATGCAGGGGTGCTGAATCCACACTTTTCAGAATTTATTTGTAAAAAAATGTATAATGTTTTATTTTCCTTCCTCAGTTATGCACTACTTTGTGTTAGTCTGCTACATAAAATTCCAATAAAACACACTGAAGGTTCTGGCTGTAACGCAACAAAATGCAAATAAAAGTTCAAGCATGTCCATGCTTCACATGGCACTTTCAGTCACTAAATGATAAAGCAAACAAGGTTCAGTCTCAGAGTGAGCTCCCATGAACATGAACTCGTGTTCTCAAACCCAATCCTAACTCAAATTAATTTTATATGCACAATTTTAACCTCTTTTGTAATTCATTGTGGACCACTAGAGGGCAGCAAAATCGAACTTTTCCAGCTCATTCAAAATGACCTCATTCTTCCGCTCAGGGTCAAGAGTTTTATCATAATAATGAAATTATGACCTCAGTTAAAATGTAATAACTTAACAAGTAAGATGTTTTGTTTTGTTTTAGACTATGCTGTGAAAAATGTTTAAAGATAAAAATTGCAACATTAACAGGCTTTAATTACATTGTGTTTGTGCCACAAATTTCAGATTTCTGTTTGGTTGTTTTGGAAAAAAAAAAAAAATCTTTTTCTCTTTTTTAGTGTAGTAAGCCTATAGTTAGTGTTCTTAAGTGAAAAGTGAGAAGGTCCAATGAAGAGTTATTTTATCACAGAAATACTGCCTGTAATAAATTCCTTTCATATTTTCCTCTTGCACAGCCTGGCATCTGTTATACCCCTGCATGAACCACACCAGCAGTCATTCTTTAAAGTGAGGATGTCCCTAACTTTGTTCTCACACCTGTCAGATTGTTCCCACCCCCACCCCCAGTCTCTGGCACACTCCCATAACGATCCTCTTGCGCTCTGCTCTCTCCTCTCTTCCTGAAATGAAAGGATTATCTCTGCCTGGACCTCTGTTGTAATATTTTCACATTTTGGCTGGAGAATCCCTTGCTGGCAGACTGTTGACTCTGCCAGTTTTCTTACAACTATGAGAAATAATATATTAATTTACAATTTTTTAAAGGCCTGACACTGGAAGGCCTTTATTCCCATCACAAAGATCTTTTCTGAAATAAACTCTCTGGGTGGGTCTGCTGTGAGACTAGCAGTTTGACCAGTTAATTACTAAAGTAATTCAGTATTTGATAATTGAGCAAATAGTCATTTAAAAAAATCTTTTTTGATATAAACTCTTAACTTTTACAACCACTTAATAATCTTTTTTAATTTGTTTGTTACTAGCAGATGAAATCACGCTTGAGTTTTGGCAGGTTTTAAATCTGTAGCAGCTTATTTGGAGTATGAATATTGGCCAGTATTTTACATGTATTTCCGATTGGCAATAGGTCCTACTAAGAAAATCAACACGTGTACCACAAGGCTGAGTGCTTGGTCCATTTCTTTCTAAAATAATTATTTGTGTGCAAATGATTTGGCATGTTCATGTTCTGGTGCAAACTTACATATGTATGCTAATGATAGTCTTATTATTACATCCATTTCAGACCAACTCCTGATATTTACAGTCTAGGCCACATGTTTCAAAAGTCATGTTTAATGGTGAATGTAAAAAAAGAGCTTTTTATTGGTTGGGTCAGCAAATTCATCCCAGGTTTGTCCCTCTAATGGTTTTGCTGAACAGCTTTTTCATCGGAAATTCACCTGAAAACAGTCAACACTACACTTACTAGTAGTTATTTATAACAGTATTTGTTTCTTTGTATGAGTCCAATAATGAATTGCTGGTTTAAGTGTCCATGCATTAAAGGCCTCCCCCCCGTGGACACTTTGGACAGAATCTTATTAACATTTCATGAACTTTGAAAGCACACTGCTCTGTCTGTGTGTGTCTGTGTGTGCTTCAGTGCATTAGCACATTTATGTGTCAGTGACTTTCAGCATGTGTACATGCTGGCAGTCATTCTTGTAACTGAAAAGCCTCCAGTGGCTGTGTTCCCCCACCTTGCCCTGGATCTGTCCCCCACAGTGAGGGTAAAAATAGCACCCTGCTGTGCACAGACAGCCCTCTGTGCTCCTGTGCTGTGTAGGAATCTGGGGGATGCGGGGGCCACAACACACAGGAAATGGTTTTACTGCCAAAGCAGTTACTGCAGATATTTTTTAAGCTGGTTGACATGATAGTTTTGGGACTGGAGAAAAGGGTGTGTTTGTGAGTGTGATTGGGTAGATGAGTGGGTGGGTTGTGTTGTGAGGGCATGCTTGTGAGTATGCATGTGGCTGTGTGAGTGAGGGGGCTGTTTATGGACTTCAGTTCCTTCAAAGGGTCTTTATGTGCTGCTATCAGCCTATGGGACTCTGGGATTGGCAATGGAGCTCAGAAACAAAGCAGTTTGTTCATTTCCTGGAAGGCCAGCAAACAAGCATCTCAGTCAGACTCAGTTACCAGAAACTGACGAGATACAGAAATGATTTAGACACTTGCATAACTTTAGCATGGACAAATACAGCATCTCACATTGTGTAAATTAATGTTTTCATGCCCTGAATACAGTCTGTAGGTCTACTTTGTTTTTATTCTGAGGCTGTCTATTCTGTTGCCATCACTTAAAATAACAGAAAGAGCTTAACCTCTTCATACTGTGGGTTCATGTCACCAGTCAGACTGAAGAAAGGATCATTGAGGCAATGAAGGCTGGAATGGCTGAATGAGGAAGAGAAGTGTTGAATTTTACGTTCAGCAGATCTAACTGGCAGAGGTACACATGAAGTCTCAGTGTCCCCTTGAGCTGTACTTACTTGTATTTGCATTTTTTTTTTTTTTTTTGTCTTATGTGCCCAGGAGTGTGATTCCATGATCTTGCTGATGAAAAAATTGGATCACCTCAATGAGGGGATGCAAAAATTCCAAAACTCTAATTCCTGCCACACATATGGCATCAGAGTCAGGGAGGAGCAGCAGAACACCACGGTAAGTCTGATATAGATTAAAAGAGTGTCATTTGAGTACATAAATGAAACAAATTTGATTGGTGAATAGCATAATAAAGATGCAGATGCTGACATCTTAGGCTCACCTGAGCAAAAATGACAAGATCATGAAAAGAAATGTAATAAATTCTGAAGCACTCTGGTCTAACAATGCAAACACTATCCTTTTCTTTCATTTTATTCAGTTCATTTGTTAATGTAATTGATTTAATAGACTCTTTTTTTTTTTAGTTACCAAGCTATTTCAATAATTAGAATATTGGTCTGAAAGTACATTTAAACTGTTCTTTTTTCAGGGTGGAGTGATATATGACGTGTAACCTCAGTGAATTTGAAAAAAGAAAATGTGTGGTGCACAAGTTTGGTTTTATTGAGGATTTTCTCTAATCAACACAAGTTTAAAATTATATGTAATGTGATTAAATATACACTGTGTCCAAATACACACTTATTAGTACTTAATTAAATGTCTCTTAGTGATCTACAGAGAAACCAGAAACACTTTTTTTGGCTGGATATTTGACCGCTCTACTTGGCAGAACTGGTAGAGCTCATTTAAATGTATTGTTTTCCCGACATGGATCTGACTTTTATGCATAAGCTACAAATGTTCAGCATTTTGCAGGTCAGGGCTTTGGGTCGGCTTTTCCAGAAGCTTAATGTTAGCTTGCTTTATCCCTTTCAAAAACACTTTGGATACTTGTTTGTGATTATTGTCCTGCTGAAAAAACCCCACTGTACCCACATTCCAGTCATCTAGCTGTTTGCTCTGATTCATGGTGGCTTCTATATCATTCCTGAACATCCTAACTAATTTCTTTTCATCCAAAGGTGACAGTTTGGGTCTTTTTCCAAGCCTTAGCAAAGAGGGAAAACCTCTAAATGACTAGTATTTATTTATAATTATTTGAACTGACTCTCTTGCAATCTGCAGTTGTTTAGTAATGGATCTAAAAGACCTTCTCAACTTGTGTAAATCTAGAATTCCCTTTTATACGTCCTCAAGGTTTGGGACTTTTCTTTTTTGAGTATTTCTTAAATCATTAAGCGATTTCAGATAATACATATTTAGGTCAGCTAAGAGAAACTACCAACTACAGACAATAATGATCACTAACAAGGACTTCCTAGACCTTAAGCTTATCAAATTCTTGTTGTATATTTTATATTCATCCCACCTTTGAAAGGAGAACATCCAAAACCAAATATGGCATTCATGCTCACGATGATTGCGTGTTAATTTATCACTAGAACTGTAAATCACAATCTGATTTGCTTGCCATCCATGCGGTAAAATAACTACTCCCACAGAAACAACAGATGTCAAATCATGGCTTGCTGTAGTTTTAAAGGCATATCAAACATATTTTGTAGCCCAAAAGATCACAGTGTGTGGATGGCCTTTCTGCTGTACTTTTCTTCCATCTGCTTATTTTGCTTACTGAGTGTAAATGAGTTAACCTCAAATAGCTTTCAAACCATTTAGAACTTTAGGAATGCTCATAAAATTGCTGGATTGAACCACAATAATCCCATTTAAACTGTTTTGCATGTTAGAGAAACAGTGGTGCAACGGAGTATGTTGACACATTTAGCAGTTGTCTCATTGTCTTTTAATTCAACACAGAAGAGCAATGTTAATGAGTATCATGACATATAGAAAAGGACATGTAGAAAAGAGATTATGGCTTGTTGCAGAGCATAATATTTAGAAATATATAGAAATTAGCTTCTCTGTACAATATTAAAACAATTAAAGATATTGCATTTCAGACTTTTAAACTGTGTCAAATTTTCCTTCAGGCACCAGTCTCTTTATTTTTTCTGCTGTTCAAAGCAGAGACCTGCAAGTCACTGCCAGATCCAGAGAAGAGATTTTTATAAACTGTACACCAGAGTAACTCAAAACTACTTGCAACTTCATTGTCTGGGGAACAAGTAGGTGATCAGTCTAATCTCAAAACCATCGAAATACCTTTTGAGTTGTGGAACTCACCTTGGTTTAAATTTAGCAAAAGACTTAAGTAATGTGGAGCTTGCACGATCTTTAGCTAAAACATTAGATAATAATATGCTTTCCATAGTGAGATGTGGTTCTGAAGGTTGATGATCAAGAGAGTTTTAGAGCCATGAGAATCAAAGGTGATACTCGATCATGAAAGTATCCCTTCCTCATTGGAAGGCTCCAAGAAAGCAAAGATACTCTGGGTTGGTTTGGTAAAAGTTTCTCTTTGCAGGATTATATGATCCATGATTGTTCCTCTGAGCTCTAAAACCAATATGGCGAAGAGCCTTGGTGGCCAACAGCCACGACAGCTTCTGTAATTAAGAGGCATTCCTACCCATAGCAGTCATAACCTTCAATGTATTTTTACTGACATTTTATGTGACAGACCAACATAATGTGATGCATAATTGTGATGTGGAAGGAAGATGATGCATGGTTTTCATAAGTTTTTGCAAATTGATATCTGAAATGTTTGGCAAAAAAAAATTATTCATCTCCTGTACTCTGATTGACCTAAACAATATCCCGTGGTTTCATTTGCCTTTCAAAAATAGCATAAACAGAGTTCACCAATTTAATTACAGTACAAACACAACTGCTCCAAAGAGACCTCAGAGGTTTGTCACAGTTCATTGGTGAACAAGTGGCATCATCTAAGAAGACAACAGACAGGTCAGGGCGAAGAATGTGGAGAAGTTTAAAGCAGGGTTAGGTTATAAAACAAAATGTCTAGAATGGATAAGTTTTCAACATCTCTCACAGCACTGTCCAATTCATCATCTCAAAATAAGAAGAGTGTGGACCAGCTGCAAACCTACCAACATGGCCATACATCTAAACTGACAGGCTGGGGAAGGAGAGCATTAACCAGAGAAGCAGCCGAGAGCGCCTTGGTAACTCTGTAGAAGCTGCAGTGATCCACTGCTCAGGTGGAAGAACCTGTTGGCAGAATAATAGTTATTTACACCAAAAGTTTAATCTTTTTGGAAGTGTCAAGAAGATAGTCATCATTGAAAGAAAGGCATAAGTCTCTTATACACCAACGGTATCAACTGAAGCTGGGGCTTGATGAACAGAAGTGAATCTGGTCTATGTAAAATCAGACCCATCACCAATGGGCGCGCCGGGGGGACCGTGTCTGTACTTGAGCAAAATTTTACTTCAGTAATAATAATATGAACCACTGTTACTCTTACTTGAGTAAAAGACATGGGTACTCTGTCCAATACAACTTCAATGAAAAAAGAACAAACATATTTTTAACCAAAAATATATGAGACATAGACACACACCTACAGACCTCTCATTTTTACACCAGTTTTGTTGTTTTAATGTTATTTTCTATCTGCTGAGCTTGTTCTACTTCTTCTACCTGAATGTGTTGTCTTGTATTTATATATACTTTTTTTAGTCTTTATAATGTCAGAATTTGCAAATAACTTTATATTTTGTCTGATGGCATCATCTTAAAATATTAAATCAGACTTTATGATCAGCTATTCAGTACTTGAGTAGCTGAGTACCAAATACTTTTTTACTCTTGACTAATTTCTTGGAAAGCGACTTTATTCTTCCACTTGAATAACAATATGTTGAAGTAGTGCTATTCTTGTTTTAGTACAATTTTTGGCTACTCTACCCACCTTTGCCTTTGTTACATCCCTTGCTGGTTATTTAATGCCAGGAATAAACCCAATCCTCTTTCTTTTCTGTGCAGAACTTGTGTTTACGATTGCTTTTCACATACTATTGTCACAATAGAAAGAGCACAGTCAGGGAGGAGACATCAACTCAGAAGCCAGCAGCAGGGACGATGATGCAGGGTCTTCTCAGGTAAGGAGAAATCATAACTTGCTGAAAAAAAACATATCTATTGCAGGGAGAAACCAGGCATGTATCACAACAGTTTTTACAGATGTTTCAGAATTACTCTCATTCACATTCCAAAATATTTTTATCTGTATAGCTAGCATAGGCAGCATACTAGTTCCCTTGCAGACAGTTTATTTCTCACACACCACTGAGATTGGAAATACACTGCAAAATATTTTTGCAGTGTATGAACTAAAGTTTTTGCTCATCTGTGCATAATTTCACAGCATTTTCTGGTAACTCACACTCGCATGTCACTGTTTATATCTTAGTTTATTTTGTGTTATTAAACAACATAGTTATTGCATTTGAAAGGTTACATAAATGTTTATTTATGTATTTATATTAAATAAAAAGGCTGTTTACGGGGCCCCCCCAATATAAGCCATAGCCCCCACAGCTAAATTCCTCTGGAGCCAGGTCAGTTTAAAATCTGACCTGTTCAGTTTTTATGGTAAGCATCTTAGCTGTCAGACTGGACAAAAACTGGCGATGTCAAAGGAGAGGTGATCAATGGCAGGTGATGGAAATGTAGTGCTTTGGCCATTTTAAACAACATTTCAGGCAATGTTGTCAGTTGAAGTGCAACCAGCAGAAAATGGTTCACATTAAAATTCTTTTAGAAAACACACTGCAGAAAAGAATCTGGCCTGAGGTAGTGTTCAACTTTCCGAGATAGTGATCCCTGACATTCACCTGGGGGTCAAGTGGTAAAGAAATGTTTAACGGAAGACAATATGAACATTTTGGAGTGTCCCAGCCAGAGTCCAGACATAAACTATGTCTAAAATCCACTGAGGAAACGAATGAGTCAAGACAAATTAAAGTTTCCAACCTTAATATGATTGTTGCCAAAAGAAGTGCTCCAAAAACTTGTTAGCATTATAAGAATGGCTTTTAATAGTCAAACCATTTGGGTATTGATAACAGAGAAATGGTATGGATAATTTTTGAAACAGTTTTCCATCACCTCATATCTAATGCACCATATGGCTTCTGCATGAATCATTTTGAGCTCATTTGTAGATAAAGGGATCAATAGCTTAAATGGTTCTTAATGATCTTTAATTGACTTTCTATGAATAAAAACATCAAATCAAAAATGCCATGTGAAACATCCCAAAATAGAGGTTCAAATGAGAAAAATTCAGCTTTTTTTTTTTTTTTTTTAAATTTTTGCTTTAGTGGGACACAATGTCCGTGACATATCTCCAACCACTCAGTGGGAAAGTTAGCAACTGCATCATTCATCACCATGATGGAAATCCTTTGTAAGATCAGAAAAGGAATTTTCTGAAAAGAGAAGCATTGTGTGTTGAAATGCGCAGAAATAGATCTCTTTGTGAGAATTTCTGGAATAGATTGTCTTCTACAGAAATGAAAGTCATTCCTCCCTCTCCGTCAGTTACGCATGCATCTTATCAGCTCAGTATTTGACTGGACAGGGGAAGCGGGAAGCACACCACCGGGTATTCCCACTGAAGTGAGCGCAGTAGCTGAGTGGTGGGGTCAAGCTGGGATGGACTTTCCACTGTTGTCACTGAGCTGAGATCAGACAATGGAAGGACAGCCAAGGTTAGGAAGGGACTTTTTTCAGAATGTGAGAAGGAAGATAGATCGTTAGCAAGGTCCTAAATTTCCATTCACTTCACATCATCACCTGCTTCATAAATTACTGGACAGAAACAAGAGAAACAGAGCTGCTAAGACAGACATCATGAAGACACGGAGACTGGTAAGAGGCTGAAAGAGACAGATATTTAGTCTGCTGCTGAATGGGATGAACTATATATTTTAATATGCTTTTAGACTGAGACATAGTAGTTATTTGAATTAAAATATATTTAATGCTTTTTGTTTCTTATTGCATTTGTAGACACTAGAATCTTAAGAAACTTGCTAAGTTTGACAGAATTTACCCTTTGGCTTATTAACATAAACATTTAAATGTTGATAGAACAACCTCTCAAGAAATCATATTGATCTGGTGCTTTTCAAGTAGAATAAAATTTCAGTAATAATAATTATTGTGGAATGCAGAGTGGTGTAGTTGGTTCATAATTTCCTTGCAGCATGTTGCAGATGTCCACCTTGGGGTCTTTCTGCATGTGCCTGCATAGGTTCTCTCGGGGTACTCCAGCTTCCTCTGACAGGTCAACTGATTACTTTAAATTGCACTCAGGTATGGGTGTGTACGTACACGGTTGTTTATCCTGTGTCTCTGTGTTGCCCTTTGATGGACTGGTGACCTGCTCATGGTTACACTGCATAGATGAGTGGGTGTAGACAGTGGCTGGATGGATTATCATTACTTGTCTTATCAATTGAATTGGTGTATTTTAATATCTTTTTGTACCTGTTATATACCACTTGTCAACCTTGTCCATGATTTCTCTCATATTTATACCTTTCTGTACTCTTACTTTGAATGCAAGCTGATTCTATAAACAAAAGATAATTACAAATAATATTAATACACTATTCTTTATCGCACACTATACAACAAATAAATACCCAAATGAAAACACACACCATAAATTATAAATAGTTCTATGATGAAAAAATTTAAATGTCAACAGTGAAAATCAGTCATATTCTTGAACAAAAATACCAAAAAGTGTACCAAATTTATTAAAAATGTGACCTAAAGTTGTAAAATGTTATAGTTTATAACTTGTTGGTTGGCTAAAAGCAGAACCTTGAGGAATGCCCCTAACAACTGAGAAAGTCTGTGATAAGAAATTCTAAAACTGTATTGATTGACTATGGTCTAAGAGATAATATTTAAACAAGCTAAGTGAAGCCTGTACTAGAAGTGCTGTATTTGCTTATGTAAATGGAAGTATGTAGAACATGTGATATTATTGATGTGCTTCTCAAAATTTAAGGTGCTCTTGGGTATTACACCAAAGCTTTTAAATTGGTAGGAAGGAACAACTGCACGATAGTCAGCACAAAGAGAGCATTTTCTGCATTTATAAAAAAAAACAAAAAAAAAAAAAAAAAAACAACAACAACCCCAAAACAGTCTGGGTTCCTACCAGAAAAATTTCTGTCTGTTTAATCTGGCAAAATTGGCAGACAGTTTCACATAGACAGTATGGGTGTAATCAGCAGAAGGGAAATGTACACCATATTACCTAAAATTTTTATTCAAAACTGAAAGATCTGTAATGAACATTAGTAAACAATTAATAAAGACAACAGCATTGTTTGGTATGCACATATAAACAACGTTATTCATTTTCTCTGGGCAGCTAAGAGGTTTTTGGGTGCTGACAAAGAATTTACTTTCTCTCTCCAGGATCATGAGCTAGCTGTGACTCTCAGTAATCTCTTTATTTCCTTTTTTTAGTTTTTCTTTCTCTCTCCTTCTTTTTTTTAAGAGTGCCCAGGCTTTGTTCAGGATGATCATTCTAGCAGGCCAGGATCAAGGAGCCCACAAATCTCTAGAGCCGCTGACCAGACGTCGCTCACGACCCTTGACCCGCAGCAGACCACTGACCCGCTCCTCCCTAACGTCCCCTACGCATCTCCAAGCTCGTCATGCCCGGGTGAGACACTTTGGTTACGTCTGTGAGGAAATCTTTAGAAAACAGCCCGTTACTGACTGTTCTGATTTTGAGCTTGTGATGTAACTCGAGCAGCGTCCCCCATGAGAACACCGCTGAGGTCCATTTTGCTTTGCTCTTTTATTACTGATATAAAGTCTGTGATTCCTCTCAGTTTGATTGCATTACAGACTCAGAGACATAATGATGCACCTTGAAGCTGACCTTGCACACAAGAG
The DNA here is from genome assembly GCA_014839685.1 of Anableps anableps. Classification (NCBI taxonomy): domain Eukaryota; kingdom Metazoa; phylum Chordata; class Actinopteri; order Cyprinodontiformes; family Anablepidae; genus Anableps; species Anableps anableps. Next base: position 19,232,655 of record CM026078.1, on the reverse strand, counting down.
CGTCACAGACTGATTGACATAAGCTGATCTGTCACTCTGCTCAGTCAAATCTGATTTTCAACATGTTCTGATTGAAACATTTAACCTGTTTTGGGTAAAAACGGTCACTACAGTTCTAGTGTTTCATAAGGAAAGAGATGAAGTAAACATCTGTATAGCTAATCTGTTTTTGAATGCACTGACATGTCACCCCCTTTTCTCATCTTTGAGTCACCGTGTTTTAGTTTGCATCTTACACAAAGGCACCAAATCAAAAGTATTTTGCTGAAAAACATCTAAGTTTTGACAGTTTCTCTGTCCCTTTCTTAGTCATGTTCCTCCCTCTGTCTGGAGCACCATCCAGTCTTCATCTCCCTTGCTGTTTTATAAATAAGATGAGTGTAAAGGGGTGAGACGGACTGGCTCCATTCAGCAGAATTCAAAGGGTCACTTTCTGCTCAGTCAGCACACTCACAACTGTACTATAATCGTCAGAGAGATAGGATAGGGAGGATAAAAAGGAATGATTTTTTTAAGCTAAGATGCCTTTTTTCCTGATATATTACAAAGAATACCACCCATATGACTTTGAAAATTCGGTAATTGCAAAGCTGTTAGGATTGAAAGTTTATTGTTGAAAACTGAAGTGAAGAAATAGCTAATTTTTAAAGCCTCTGAAATTGCAAGAGTGCTACTTGTTTTTACTTGGTTAAAGGTTTAGTTTTCTCCACAAGGGAGAACCTTTTAAAACCTGCTTTGACAACTGATGATTTAAAGACATTTTCCATGATACAGTGATAGTCTACAGGAGAGAAATTTAGTTAAAACATATTTTTTGACAGATCAGAAGTCGTAATTTATTGGAACCCAACCCTAACCCTAGTCAACACAGGTGTTTGAACCTCAAGAAATAATTCATTATCTATTTATTATTTTATTCCCTTCTTTATGTCTTTTTTATTTACTTTATTTATAGTTCCTAAAATCAAGGAACTAATAAAAAAAATGAACTGAAATGCAATGATTAAGTGTGTTTGTTTAGGGGTTTTGAAATGGAAGTAGGAGTGGATGAAAAGCTGAAGCGTGTATCTTTTAGAACAATAAAAAAAATCTTTAATTTTCTGCAGAGAATAAATCATTCATCTGTTTTTTGTGTGCCTTAGGACTGCACTCTGTCTGCTCTTTAAAAAAACTGAAATGCATCAAATGATTCAAAATCCACTCATAATCTAAAACATTCCCCAACAGCAAGCACCTTGACAGGGCTGACAGCAGTGCATGTTTGCATTTAGCTAAGTTTTCAGTGTGACTTTTTGTAAATCATCCCAGTTATGCCACAGTGGGATTCAATTGAAAGCTTTTCAGTTCTTCAAAGCTTTAAAGAGGCTTTATGGGTGTAAGCTGGTGTTTGGTTCAAATTGACTGTCCCAAAAAGAAGCATCAGTACAAAGCTCATGCCACATTCTTCAGCAGAGTTGCACAAGCTGACTGGGTCAACAGTCCAATTTGATCACCATTTATTTATTTTATGAGTCAATGCAGTAAAAACACATATACACAAACACAATATTTGTACACGATCTTACCGAGCTTAACTTCCCACCAGCTGTCTTGTCCTTTGTGTGAAGCGTCCGTAAGTCTCATGAAATATTCTCTTTAAACTGAAAGCCATTAATAATATCATATATAAGTGGACCCTGTAGCGCAATACAGCAGTATGCACTCAACTCATGTCTTAGTGTGCATGTAGGCAGGCAGAGGGAGAAGCAGAGGGTGGTCAACCTGATGCAGTGATGGGATTATTTTCCTGCTAACTGACTGATAAAGCACAGCTGTGCAAACAGACTCTCCCTCCCTCTCAAACACACAGACATACACACATGTATACATTCAAATAAAAGTAAAGTTGGAGTATCAATATGACTTTTAGGCATCTGATTTTGTTAGAGCATATATCTGAAAGTGTATCTTAGAACAAATACATTTATTAGCCTCAGTTGTTGATGCTCATTGACCCCTCTATACAGAGGATGGTTTCCACTAGTTCACAGTCAAAGTGCAGACAGAAGGTGAAAATTTAAGTCCAGCTTTAGCAACGGACATCGAATAAGCATAACAAAAGTGTGATAAAAGAACTGGTTGTGATAGATAATATGGACAAACCAGAAAGCTGCTGAAAAAAAGAATCACATCCATCATCTTCCTCATGTCTAACTCTCTAGAGAGAACACAGATACATGCAGTCACCTGCAACAGTCTGGTTCCATTTCCTCAGATCTAACAGCATTATATTTTATGATTTAAGCAGCCTTTCCTTGAAAGGAATTTAGCCCCATTAATGAATTGAAGGAAACAACAACCAGGCCACATGTTTCTCCACTCAGGAAGTGAGTTTAGGAAGAAATCAAAGTTTAGCTCTTTTTCCCAGCGTTGCTACTGTTGCAGGATGAGCAGTCTGATGAAAGTGAGGCACCATGTTTGGCCAGTGTTGAGTTTACATTCCCCAAAGCTATGGAGTAAATCCACCCTCAACTTGTATATTTTACTGCTTCTGTTTTGGTGCTTATCTATATTTCTGTCTCTTTCTCTCTTTTTTGTCATGCTAGGTTGCTGCAAAGATGACCAGCGGATCAGCAGGTAGGAAGATCTTTAAAGTGAAAGTGGGAATCTTCCCTTCTTTCTGTGTGGGAAAGTGGACATACGGCATCCTTTTTCTTGGACTTTATTTTCCTATTTAAGGATAAAACATAACTTGTGGGAATTTCATATAAACAGACAGACACATATTTTAGGAGCAATAACAACTACTGAGCAGAAATCACACACCATTTACAGTGCAGTGTAAATATTCACAAACCCTACACTTTTTCACACTTTGTCATACACATGATTTAATGCATTTTGCTGAGATTTTATGTGACTGAGCACCATAATACTTTTTAGAGCCACTTTTTACTACAGTTATAGCTGCAGATTTTTAGTAAGCTGCATACATGTGGAGACTGAAATGTTTGCCCATTTTTCTTTGCAAAATAGCCCAAACAATCTAACCCTCACCTTGTAGCCAATTCTCTATTGGTTATTAGGTCTGTACTTTGGCAACACTTCAATGGGCTTTGATCTAAACCACAGGTGTCAAACTCCAGTCCTCGAGGGCCAGAGTCCTGTTATGTTTAGATACGTCTCGGCTCCAACTACCTGAATGAGATAATTAGGTCATTTGCTGGACTCTGTAGAACTTGATGGCATGTTGAGGGGGATATTTAGTCATTTAATTTCAGGTATGTTGGACTAGAGATACTTCTAAAATCTGCTTGACTCACCGGTCTAAACCAGTCCATTGTAGCTCTGGTTGCGTCCTTCAAGATGGAAACCTTTGCTGTACCAAAAAACATCTCCATCCTGCCATCATTTCTGACCAGCTTCTATGTCCCTACTGAAAAGAAGCATCCCCACAGCATATTGCTGTCCCAATGTGTCATCATGGGGATGATGTATTCAGAGTTCATTTTCTCCCACACATAGTGTTTTATATATTGACCAAAAAGTTACATTTTTATTTTTTATTATTTTTTTATCTTCTAACCAGAATATCCTCTTCTATGTGTTTTATGTATCCTCTACCCGTGTAAACATGATTTTATATATCATTCTATCAACAATGGCTCTCTTCTTACCCTGCTTTCATAAAGGTCTGATTTGTGGAGTGTATATTTAGTTACAATTTACCATGAAGCTCTTGTCTGTTTCTGTGATGAATAACTGCTTATCGGGCTGCTCAAATTAGGTTGACAACCGTGTTTAATGTTGATTTACAGTTTTGCAGCATTCTTTGATTTTAGATGATTAATTGAACTGTACTCCATGAGATGCTCAAAGTTTGGGACACAACTTTATAACCTGGTGTTGATTTATACTTCTCCAAACTTTCTTCCTGACTTGTCTGTTGTGTTGCTTGATCTTCATGATGCTGTTTGTTCACCAATGTTCTCTGAGAAACCTCTGAGGCCTTCACAGAACAGCTGGATTTATATTCAGATTAAATTACTGACAGCTGTACTTTGTTTATGAATTAGCTGACTTCTTAATCGGCTCCACAAAATTGTATTTATAGGGATCAGAGTAAATGGGGCTGAAAACATATTTACACCAAAGTTTTTTGATGTTTATTTGTAAAAAACTTTGAAAAATGATAAATGAACCCTAAACTCATCTGTATCGCTTATCCTCTGAACGTGTCCCCCTTTGATTGGCACAAACAGATGTCATGGTAACATTACCAGCACTGATAGTCCATTAAAGAGAGGTTCATACTGGGTAATGTGGCCCAGGAGGCTTCAGCCAGGTCAGAGACGATGTTGTATGGGGTATAGGGTGGGCGGGGTGAGCATGTTGTGTGTTTATGTAGTTGTAAGAGTAACATTTCATACAAACACAGCAATGCTGAAGGAAGAGTGGAGATTATACCAACCATTTTTACTTTCAGATTTCAGATTTGTTTTCTCTCTTCAAGAGTGTTTATTTTCTCCTGTGAAGCCAGGAAACACTTCGAAGCTCTGACAGAAATCCCTTCTAATCAATCAGTGTTTGCCGGCCTGTGTGGTCTGGTTCTTTGTGGCTGAGTGGCGGGGATATGATATGGTCGTATCTCGCCTCACATAGCTGACATTCACTCTGCTCTGTGTCAGATAAACAGGGAATTCCTCCAGGGAATTTAATAGAGCTACTGGTGTTCACACTGTGACCTCTGCTTGGTGGCTGGCTGCAGATTATTGAAATTAGCCCCAGCGTGCATCTTTGATGTGTTTATTTACTTTGACAGTTTTATTAGATATCCGTAGCCATGTCTGGGAGGACATTAGTGGTGTGCTGGTATGTGGTTCATGTCATATCTGCCCTCAACCCACTGAGGACGTGGGTAACCAATCTCACATCTAATGTTTGTGGAAAATTAATTTGCTACATTGGAAGATATGTTCTGGGTAAATGCCTTAAGCTATAAGATCATGTTCTTTGTGTCAGCAGTGTCTTGTTATAGTTAATCATTGTGCAAAGATAATTTATTTTACCTTAATAACCTCAATAAGTGATCAAAACATACCTAGCTTGATCTAACTTCGTCACAACTAATTTAAGGATTTATCTGTAACAAAAGGACTATAGCTTTGATTACCTTCTACAATATCTCAAATAACAAGTCAAATATTGTCATTTCAAATACACTTGAAATTAAACTTCATAATCATATATTTCGATTCAAATCTATGTATAAAAGTCATCAGTAAGAACATCTGTAATAATCTGTATGTTTAACCATTTTAGCAACAGTTGACGTAATTGTTGCTATTTTAAATGAAAGAAATTAGATCATATACATTGTTTCAAATTTCTCAGAAATTCCTGGAAAAACCAAATGTTGTAAGAATTTCACCCCAGTTCATGTTTGCGACCAATAGGACATCATGCTGCAACGTTTCTGTACAGGTTCTGATCTGTTGGTGGGGCATTTATGAAGACAAAGAAAGTACATGCAAACATTTACTGTACCAAAGCATGCAATCATCATAACAAGGCTATTTACACTTCCATAAAACATTAGTATAGAGGAAAACCCAAAAATGTCAATGAAAATGAAAATCATGTATATCTCTCCACTACTTTATTATACTCTTGTAAAAAACCTTGAGGCATGATTATGACAATCAGTTAGTGGTGACTCCTCATTCTGATGTTCTAAGCAAAATGTTTGATGATTGTGTTGCCTCAGCGTTGTGATGACACTTTGCTATTTATGGTGTTTCATTACTACAAGCCAATTAGACACAACATTAAAACCACTGACAAGTACAACTGAACAAAATCAGTGCTTTCATCTTCTGCAGGACTTTTGGTGGCCTTCATGTTGGCATTAGTTGTTGCACGTACCACCCACCTAAACATTACTGCAGATGAAGCACATGCCTCCAAGGTGATGGCTCTCCCTGAAGGCAGTGGGCTCACCCAGCAGGACAGTATAACCCTGCCACACTGCAAAAAACTGTTTCAAGAACGTGCCAAAGTTTCAGGTTTCAGTTCAGTTCAGCGACCAAGCCTTTTAGCTGATGATTGTGGCAGATACTTGTGACCCTGACTTTTGCTGGTTGAAGAATACTGTATAAACATTACAAATAAGGAGTGATGTCATGATTAGGATTTTTTGATCTCCATTACCGATTAATAGCTATATCTTAGGATACCTCATAACTTTTAAATATTGACCATTTTTAGAGTCTGATGTCATAAATGTGCACATTAAATGTTCAAAAGGTAAAAAAAAAATAGTCTGACTTAAGAGTGGTTGTCAGACTTTTCATCATTTTTCATCAGTTTTTTTTTTTTTTTTTTTTTTTTTTTTTTTATCATTCTGGTTTAGATTAGTAAATTTCTAGTGTTTTGGAGCACCAAATGAGTATATTGCATCTGTTCAGGCTTACAGAAATCCAGAATGACTCATCCTGTGCCTCATTTGTAAAAATGTCTCAGAAAACTGCAGCTATTTTAGAGCAACTGATAAGCTTCACCTGACCTTGGTCTGGAAAACACACACTGACTCACATTCTCCACATTTTCCAGGATTATAAATAAAAACATACAGTGTAATCCATCAGAAATTTCATATTATTGGAAAGTGCTCAGAGGAGCTTTGAGTAATCTGAGGGTATGATCAGTCAGTGTTTTTATGCTGCTGCTTGCACCTCTAGGATATGTTTTTAATCTGTCAGGTTGGAAAAAATCTGCTACTCTGCAGGTGCAGTAAATGTTTGACAGATTCTTGTAAGAAAATGTGAGGATAACGATCCAGAAGTTTTGTTAATACTACTTAATTTCACTATCTTCCTCTTCTTTAATTACATTAAAATCAATATTGATCCTCATCACATTTTGCTAGAAGTCTGTGCCCTAAACATCTCTGTCTCTTGTATTGTGTGTTGCACAAGTTATCTCTTCCTTCATATCTGCCTTTTCATTTCTCTGCAGCCTTTCTGCCCTCTGCTGTTTCTTCTGATCATTTTAGCTCCACAACAATATTTTGTTACATTTTTGCAGTGATTTTGTATGCAATGCTTCCATCTTTCATGTGTTTTTTTTTTGTAAAATACATGTGTTTTTTGTAAATCCATGTGCTGTTTGCTTTTTTTTAAAGCATACATGCAGCTTTGAATAATTGAAATTGATAGCTCAAAAGTATATTTCCATTGTATCTATTCTATTTTGTAACCTTATATTATTCTGATCCCATTATTGAACCATTATTTATTAACGCTACGTCTTTTCTTTGTTGGGATTTGGGAATTGATAAATAAATTAAATTGAATATATTATTAAAGTTGAAAGAAATTAATTTATCATCATCTAATATGATAGAACCTGAAAGCAGAAGTATGTCTTATAATTTTTACATTTGAACACAAAAAGCTGATTGAAGTCCTAAACTCATCATTGAGTTTGCCAAGCTTACATTATAGCATTGTTAGATTTTGTTGCAGAATAGACTAAATTTAAAGGATAAATCGGGTTTATGAAAGTTTTGTTTGCATCAAACCCTGGACCACACCCTCAGCAGGGTCCTGGAGAATACATGGGGGTTCTCCCAACCAGTTTACATCTGCTTTGTGGACTTGGAGAAGACATTTGACCATGTCCCTTGGGAAGTACTTTAGGGAGTACTCTGGGAATATGGGGTACAAACTTACTTGATATGGGCTATTAGGTCCCTGAACAACCAATGTTGGAGCTTGGTCTGCATTGCAGTACGAACTTGCTTCCAGTGAGAGTTAGACTCCACCAAGGTTGCCCTTTGTCACAGATTCTGTTCACAACCTTCATGGACAGAATTTCTAGGTGCAACTAAGGTGTTGAGGGGATCTGTTTTGGTGGCCTTAGGAGTCGGTCTCTGCTTTTTGCAGAGGATGTGGTTCTGCTGGCTTCACACCATGATCTCTAGTTTTCACTGGAACAGTTTGCAGCCGAATGTGAAGCAGCTGGGATGAGAATCAGTACCTCCAAGTCCAAGAGGACTTGGAGGTACTGGACTGGCTCAAGGACTGGTCTTGAGCCAGAAAAGGGTAGAGTGCCCTCTTTGGTTCAGGGATGAGGTCCTGCCTGAAGTGGAGGAGTTTAGTATCTCTACGTTCCTACCCTCAGCTATGGTCACAAGCTCTGGGTCATGACCAAAAGAACGAGATCGCGAATACAAGTGGCTAAAATTAGTTTCCTTTGCAGGGTGTCCGGGCTCTCCCTTAGAGATCGGTTGAGAAGCTCGGTTATGTGAGAGTGGAGTAGAGCTGCTGCCTCTCCACATTGAGAGGAGCCAGTTGAGGTGGCTTAAGCATCTGATTAGGGTGTCTCCTGGACGCCTCCCTGGTGAGGAACACGTCCCACCGGGAGGAGACCCAGAGGAAGACCCAGGACATGCTGGAGGGAATATGCTTCTCGACTGGCCTGGGAATGCCTTGGGATTCCCCTGGAGGAGCTGGCCTAAGTGGGTGGGAGAGGGCAGAAGATAATGGATGAAATGATGGATGGATAAATCTTAGATAAACTAAAATAACTTCAATAGATCTGGACTCTCATGAGAAGAGCACATACAGTATCTGTCTCTTTTCGTTTTAGATGCCAACTATGTGCAATGCTGGGCTGCTAACAACTCTTTACAGGTCAGCATGGGAGTATGTGAGCTATTTGCACCAGAAATTTTTATTAGTGCTGTGAGCAGAGCCAGTCCAAGATTGAATGGGGCCCTGAGTAGAATTTTATTTTAGTTCATCAACCAGCAGCCCTCACAGCACTGGTCATATGTATTTTAAATTGCCCAAGCTTTATTATTTGTGTATTGCACTTGAAGCACGAAATTTCATGGTAAGCTATCTCTTAAAATGGATTACCCACAGAACCAGTTTTTTAATTAAATAAGGACCAAGTAAATTATAAAGGCATTTTTTTTTAGGTATGACTATAAAATTATATAGTAACTATCAAGGCAAGTATATTTTCCTCCATATGTTCACTTCAAGTACGTTTGTCAGTTATTAAACTCTTAAATAAACCAAAAGTTTTAGTTATTTTTGAATCTGCTAGTCATAACACTTAAACTGTAAATTTAACCTCATTCTTTATAAACTGAACAAGTTGAAGTTTTGACTTGTAGTAAAGAAAATGAGTGTTCTTAAGGGCCCCCTGCTGGCCTGGGGGCCTTAAACAGTAACATAGTATGTTCATGGCTTGGGCTAATTCTGGATGTGGGAGTGACCTAAAGGTTAGAGCTGCAACAATCATCATTATGCATGGACTGGATATAATAATTCCAAACAGTTATTATTGCATGTATATTTATAAGCAGTATTTTAGGTTGCTGCAATAACCGTTTTATCACTTGAGGACTGAAAGGTAATTAGGTTCTTGTAAAGGCTACTTCATGATTACTGTGAATCATCCTGGTTAAAATGCTCATAAAAAAAACCTCACCATATGTATGCAGCTAACAAATCCATAAAAAATGAGTCTCTCAACAATAAGGCACACCTATCCATATGTAATCTCTACTCCTTTGACCTACAGGGTTTCCTTAACATCCATTAGCCATTGTTTGCTCTTCTTGTCCCACCTCTTTCCATACCACAGTGTGCACCCTGCAGTCCAACGCTTTTAGAACTTGTTGTGCGTCTCTGACCATACTGTCAAACTTTTTACATTTAAAATACTTTAAAAAAGTATTTTCTCATTTCCGTCTTTTGTTTTCATTTGGGAAACTTGAATTTCAGATCATCATAACAGATTTTAATATCAGACAGTGATAACGGATTAAATGCAAAAAGTAGTTTTTAGATTATGATTTCATTTAGTAGGAAAAACAGCAATCCAAGCCAATGTGGCTCTGTGTAAATAGAAACTGCCCCTTACTATATCATTAATAAGCCAAGAGCAACATGCTTTCTTATTAGAGAACAGGAAGTAGGCCACAAGATCTCAAAAAGTAACATGTCATAATCTGAGCTAAAGAAATTGAAGAACAGATCAGAAACCAAAACCCCGGCATTTAGAGTATCGGTCTGAAAGGGTTACAAGGTGATGTTTAATGCTTTAGGACATAAACCACAGTGATTATACAGAAATAAAGAAAACACGGGTCTGCGGTGAACCTTCTCAGGACTGGCTGGCCTACCAAAATTACTCCAAGAGTGCTCTGACGACACCTGTAGGAGGACACGAAAGAACTCAAAACATCTAAAGTATTGCGTTGAATTACTGGACTTATTTAAAGCCAGTGATTGTAATTCATCAATAAAAAAGAGACTGGCTCATCTTGAAGCCTTGTCTCACATTTGTCTCACACAAAAACTTCCAGATGTTCCCCAAGACTTTTGGGATTCTGTGGATTTTAGGAGACAACGGGGGAACTTTTGGAATGTATGTGAACCTTTACATCTGACAAATAACTGGCACATCATTTCAGGAAAAGAACATCAGATCAAAAGTCAAACATGGCAGCCATAGTGGGATAGTCTGGGGCTCCTTTGCTGCTCCAGGACCTAGATGACTTGCAGTAATTGAAGAAACCAGGAATTCTGCTCTCCACCAGAAAATCCTGAAGGAAAATGTCTGGTCATCAGTTTGTGACGTTAAGCTCTAGTGCAAGTGGGATATCCAGCAGGACAAAATGCAAAGGACACCAGCAATTTCAAAGCACCAGCATTCTTCTGTTGTTGGAGATATTGACATTAGAGCTTTCGCTGACTGGGTAACCAATTAGTTTGCAGATTAGACTAAATTTGCACTTGACCTAATTTCACCTCAGCCCATTTCTCTGTAGGAACCACAAATACATTCCTCACTGTCTACTGCAGAAATATTGACACATACATGCTGACACTGTTGATTCAATCTAGTGAACAGATGCTGTGGGTTTAAACTGTTAACTTTGATGGTGAAGTCAGATCTAAACTTAAATGTCAAGTTTGAAAAACTAAATCAACGTTTTCTTTCCTCAAATGGAGAACATTAATGTCTTGAAGCTTTTAATAAAAGTGATTCCTTATCTGTGTTTTACATTTTGACCTTGTTTGGGTTATTTCTATTCTTATCTCATCAGCTTCTGTCTGCCCCTTTTTCACACTTGCTGAGGCTTTCTTTTCGAGGGGAGAGACTGTCAAGCAGAGTCAGTCCGAGGCAACAAAGTCATGGTTCAGGTCAATAACATCACCTCTGAATAATGAATAGAGATGGAAATTATATGACTTTCATTCTGCTTCTTGAAATGCTTACGTATAGATATAAAATGTGTCTTTAGATAGAGCTGTAGGCTGTAGATTTAGATTGTAAAACATGTTTTCCTTGTGGTCACGACTAATAGAAATCGAATGTGGATCACTAATAAGTGGTTTCAGAGACGAACAGAACGTCTTGTGTAGATATTTTGTGGTAATTTTGTACTTTTATATTTAGAATTTTAATGCATAAAGCTTGTTTGTATTAGAAAGATTATATTTTTTATTTGAGTATTTGAATTTGTTGAAGGAAACATTATTTTTGTGAAATGCAGTGTGCAGCCGTCATCTCGTGTGAGGCACTTGAATAAAAAAGACATGATTGAACCCATGAGCAGATACTAAAAGATCTGGAGCTTACTCTTTAAAATATTGTATAATTATATTAATATCATAAACATATTAATATATTAACATGGTTAGATGGTTGTGTTTTTTGTTTATAAGATTTAGGAATGAGATGAGAATTTAGGTTAATGCCACACATTGCCATCTGTTTGAAGATTTTATTCAATCCTAAATTTTCCTACTTTATGAAGATTCTTATTTGCTGCAGATGATATCATGTTGATGATTTCTCACACTGTTAGGAAACCCAACACCTTGGAAAAGTATTCCGAGCTAAGCTTGTCACAATAATCAATTAATCAATTAATCGCATGATAAATTAAAATGAACTTTATAATTTCCATTCTGATGATTAATATTTTTTGAAGGGCAATGTGGTTGACAGAGATTTCATAATCTATTTTATTTATGGTTTTGGTTGTGTGTGGTTTTTATTTCCTTTTTATTTATTGTTTTTGGTTGTTGTGTTTTATTTTGGATGTTTAGAATGTCTTCCAGTGTGGAGTGTTCTGTACAAAATTAAAGTTTATTGGTCTTTGAAAGGACAAACTTGAATTATTATGCCATTATCATATTACTTGAAAATGGTCTTAAAACAACAGTTTTATTGTTTATTGTAATTATTTATCATCCAACAAAATTTGTTATCATGACAGGCCTATTCATAGCTTCCTAAATTACTTCATTTTTTCATCTCATATGCACATACTAAATGTAATTAATTATGTTTTTATGTGATAGACCTTATAGTTCATAATTGTGAAGTCATAGAAAAAGACTACATTGTTTTACACAAAAAACAGAACACCTGGAAAGTGTGGCATGCATTTGTATTAAGCCTCCTTTACTCTGACGCCCTTAAATAAAATTGTGCTCTTCACAAATCTGGATTGCCCTTTAGTAAACTCCATTAATCTTCCCATCAGCTCTGACCAGCTTTTGTCTCCTTGCTGAAAAAACCCACCATCCCCACAATAAGATGCTACCACCACCATGTTTCACCTCAAGGACAATGTGTTCAAGGTGATATGCAATTTGCCTGTATGCAAAAAAGTTCTTGACACTCTTTCATAAAGGCCAGATTTGTGGATTTGATGGTTTTAAGGGATTTTACAGATACTAGGGTAAAAGAAGCTGCATACAGATGCATGCCTCGCTTTTCATATTGAAAACCATGTAATTTTCTATTTATTTCATAATTATGCACTACTTATGAATAGCTGATATGAATACTTTTCCAAGTCCATGTTTGCCTCTTAAAGCTGCAATAGGTAACTTATAAAAAAAAAAAAAAATCTATATATATATATTTTTTTTACCATATTTGTTAAAACTGTCACTATGTCTGGACAGTTTAGTATGAGACATATAGTCTGTGAAAAAGTCAAGCTCCTCTGCCTTCTCCCAGTGCTCCCAGTACTGAAATACACTACTCAGTCAGAAACAACCAATCAGAGCCAGGAGGAGGTTCTTAGCGCTTTTAATCCCCCTCATGTACATGCTGCTCACACCCTACTCCTTACTCTCTGCTGCGCTACAGCTCCTTCCCCACAGTGGAGCCTGCCGTGAATATGCAGGGCAGTTAGCATGGCTACCAATGATAGCGGATAAACAGTTTTCCTGTAATGTTAGGTTGTTTCTCCGCCATTAGCACAGCTGCAGCAAACCAGCAATCTTGAGCTTGTACGTGCTGTGTAGGGGAAGCTGTGAGCAGCACTTATACGAGCGTGACTGACAGAGCTAAGACACTGCTCCTGACTCTGATTGGTTGTTTCTGACTGGGAGCGGTGTCTCTCTGTAGATGGCAGTAGGACCTCAGTCAAGTCAAGTCAAATTAAGTCAGGTTTATTTGTATAGCACATTTCAGCAGCAAGGCATTTCAAAGTGCTTCACATCATAAAAATATCAGTCAAGTATACAGTAAATCATCAAAATCATCAAAAACATCAAAATCATCAAGCAAGTATGCAGCCAAAATCATCCTCAGAGGAGATAGAGAAGGTGTGATTTTTTTTTCACAGATTATATGTCTCATATTATGCTGTCAGTATATGGTGACAGTTTTAACAAATATGTAAAAAACATTTTTTTTAAAATAAAAGTTACCTACTGATGCTTTAATGATTAAGGAAGATTCTCAGTGGGTTTTTTTGCACTTGCAGTATTCAAGCAGATATATTTTTTATATGTCACCGTGTTAGCATCATGCATGTTTCACTCCTGAAGTCGTGTGCTCTGAGCTGCTTGGCCTGAATGGTTGAGTGTTGCTTAAAATAGAAGATGAGGAGCTGACAGAAAGAGGCAGGAAGAAAAAAATGAGCTAAAAGAGGAAAGAGGGTACATGTTAGCAGAGTAGACATGCAGGTTTAAGGATATTTTCAGTGAGAAGGGAGGAGTTGAAGCACAAGCATTTGTCACAGCCGTTGGTCATGTGATCTGTTAAATCATTGATTAGTGTTGAACTCAGTAACCCGGCTTCTGTGTGCAGAACCAGATATTGACTTCTTCCTGCTATTCTGTCACTGTAAAGGAAAGCCTCAGTAACAGACAGGTTAGAGCAAAGTTAGAACAATTCATGTAGCATTACTAAGCAATAAACACTGAAAAATACCTTTTAAAATTTCCTCTAAAATGATATAAAAAAAATCAACCTCTGGTGAGGACTATATTAGGACAGCCCCACAGTGATTCCCAGTTAAAAAGGTTGAAACTACAAACAGCCACAATCAGATCTGGTGCACATGATTTGAACATTGTTAGCTAGCATTTAAAGGAGGTGAGACATACAGTCTGGTGTGCTCCTGATTGTTGAGGAAAGAACACCATGCTAAGATTAATGGAGCTGCCTGAAACCTTCAGAAAGAAGGTTGTAGTAGCTCATGACCCTGATAAAAGCAAGAAAGAGGTTCCACTGAAGTCTAACTCCAGCAGTCTAATGTACCAAAAATAGTCTACATTCAAAACTGCTGCCAACAAACCCAAGTCTGGCTGCCCAAACAAGTTCACCCTGAAGGTAGAGGGCAAGATGCAAGAAAGATTCCCCAAAAACCCTAAAATGTGATCACAAATAGGAGGCTCTTGCTACTGTTAAAAATGCATGTCTGAACAATCAGAAAGAGACTTTGCAAGTTTACCTTTCATATGAGGTGCACAGGGAAATGTTTGCCACAGAGGACATAGAAAAAGACCAACTACTGAAGTAATGTTCTTTTGACAGGTGAGTCTAAAAGTGAATTATTTTGGCACTATAAACAGAGGACATGTTTGATGTAAACCAAATACAGCATTCCAGAAAAAATCTTTTAAGATTAATGTTCAGGCCTTAAAATATGGACACATAACTGCTGTGTTTGTGAGATCCTCCAGCCGCTCGAAACAGGCAAGTAAATATATCACTGAGCACCTCTGTGACCCTCAGCATGCAGATTTTTGCTATAATTTTTACTCAGCATGAACACAATGCTTATATGACTGAGTTTCCTAACCTCAAATGACCCGATTGAAAGTAAAGGGGCAGAAACTCAGTGCTCCTTTTTTGCTCCACCTCCCCATCCTCCTCCTCCTTCTTAAGCCCCAAGAAGACAACAGAGTTTTCCACAGCAGTGGTGTTCGTTTTTGTAACTGCAGCAAGATCTGATTGCTCCCCCAGCAGCGAACACCCATGCTTCGCTGTGTATTTGTTCAGAAACCCAGATCCCATCTCTGTCAATCATGCTGTTTTGATTGGCTGCTTGACCACTGGAATGTGTTGGATGGGTGTTTTGATTGGCTGCTCCGCCGAGATGGACTTCCTGCAGGGCTCCTTCTCCCTGTCCAGACTAAAGTTTGACCCTAAGGACCAGCTTTGTATCATCACAGGGGAGAAATACAAAACTGGCTGGGTTAGTGGAGTTTAGTTTCTTTTTTATTCCCACTCAACAACTTCTTTTGTGAAGCCTTGTCCATAGGTTTCCTTTTCAAAAGCAACAAAAGTAGTGGTATGAAGCTGTGACGCTGATTTTCACTGCATAAATAATAGAAATCTTAAACCTATTAAAAAAAACAATTCAACAAAACCATTAAGTTCCTTGTTAAATTTTGCGTAAACGTAAACCTTTTAACATGTCACAGTAAAATGACAAACCTTAATGTATTTTTACTGGGATATTATGTGATAGACTAAAACAAAGAAGTGCTTAGTTGTGAAATAGAAAAAACAAATAATGGTTTACAAGAATTTTTACTAACAAATCTATGAAAAATATGGTATGTATTTTTATCACGTCTCTCTCAATCAAGAGAACATTTTGATTCAGTTACAGCTGCATGTCTTGTGATGTTTTTTCTACCACCTTTGCACAGACAGTGAAATTTCTGCCCATTCTAATTTGCAAAATAGCTCATGTTCAATCAGGTTGGAACGTGCAACAATTTTTAGGTCTCGACTTTCACTGGGCCAGTCTAACAAATTAAGAAACTGTGATTTAGACAATTCCAGTGGGGGTGGTGCTTTCCAGGTGCAGTGTGAGTTTCCAGTGATGTACAATGATTTGGACGAAGGCATGGAGTTTCGATCTCATTTGACTATTGCATATTTTACGTGTTTGCTATGTGCTCTACAAGGGTTTAATGACTTCCTTTCTGCAACTCTTCCTGAGAGGCCAGATTTGTGGAGTGCATGACTACAAATTCTCATCAACTCCTGCAGAGTTACAATTGGCCTCTTGGCTGTTTCTCTGATTACTGCTCTCTTTACCAGACCTTCCAGTTAAGGTGGATGGCCATGATTTGCTAGATTTGCAGCTGGGCTGAGACAAACAATCGGGAAATGTTTGCAAGGTCTCCGTCCCATTACATCTGACATAAAACTAACAGAGCATTTATGTGTTCACAATACCAACATTCACACGTGGTGGTGGTAGTATGATGGTGAGGGGCTGTTTTGTTGCTTCAGCACCAAGACTTCTTGATGTAACTGATAGAACCATTATTTCCTCCTAGCAAAAAAATCCTGAAGGAAAATGTTCACCCATAAGTTTGGGATCTTAAGCTCAAGCACAAGGTTGTACAGCAGGGCAATGATCTGAAGCACACCAATGGTTTAAAATAATACTTTAAAAAAGAAATTAAAGCTTTGGCGTAGCCTACTGAAAGTCCAAACTTAAGTCTGATTGAGGTACTGTGGCATGGCCTTAAGCCTTTTGTTCATTTTCAAAAAATTAACAAATGGGGCAGAATTTAACAAATCTTCAAGGAAGAGTGGACTATAGTTCATCCACAGCAATGTGATAGACGCATTACTGTTTCAAACACTTGATGGCATTTGTTACCTCCAATAATAGAACCATCTTGTTTGATGGCCAATTAGTTTTTCATATAGAGCCAAGCTGGTCTGGATAGATTTTTTTCCTTTAATAAATAAATTGTAATGTGAAATTTATTTTCACATTTGCCAAGGTTATCTTTGTCTGATTCTAATATTTGTATGATGATGTAAATCTTGTGGGACAAAAAGCACAAACAACAATAAAAAAATCTATGATCGGGCAAATACATTTTCCCTTCCACTGCAGCTGTCTGCTGAAGACTTGGTTGTACCAGAGTTTATTTCGGGTTGTCAGAGTAAAGGGGGACAGAATGCACGTGTGATATATAGGTGAATGTATGTGATCATTTTAACTGTTGCAACAATATTTACAAAAACAAACAAAAATATAATTCCTACTATACTTTAAAAAATGTGAAAGAAAATGAGGGGCTTTCAGGTGTTGTTACATCATCTGACGAATAATTGTGTAACTTCTCTCCTTCTGCTCCTGAACTGCTGTGTGTTGGTGGTCTTGCCAGTTGACTCTGTCTTTTGTCTCCCCTGAGCTCCCCAGTTCCTCCACCCTTTGGTCACTCACTCATCGTCTTTCATTGCCTTTTCATTGCTAGCTTTTATTATCACTTCTTTCCTCTCAAGACACTTTCCCTCTCAATACTGTTGAGTACCAATGTCAGACATCCCCAGCCAGAGAAGAGTAGGATATAGGAACGTAAATCACCTGGCCACTGTAATTTGACATAGACTGAAAACATGAACTCTTTAGATCTTTGCCTATCAGCATGTGTCATGAGTTTCATGGGGTAAAATAAAATACAGTCACATCAGTCATACCAAGGGTAAAAATAATAGCTTGAGTGAAAATTTAGATCCCAACCTCTAGCAGTCAGCCTGACAAGTAAAGTGGAGTTTGGTGTCTATATGACCTCAAGATTTTGCTGACTGCCCAAGATGTCAAGCATGTTTCGACAGGCCGAAATGCCGAATCAGGTCTCTCCTCACAGGGTCCATGCTGACCTGCAACTCAACACCACAAACAGGACATCCGACAGTGTCAGGCAGAAGGCAGCTGAGGAGCGTCCTGGGCTGTTGTGATGGCTCTGTCTGGCATTCCTGGGATAACATGGGAAGAACTCAGGTCTTAGGAGGAAACTCCCAAAACTCTTAACCTTTCAGAGGGGGTGAAAGTGCCTCACAAAGAGAAACAGCACTTTAGGTTGTCAGTCTGAACATGATGGGTGTTTATGGACAAACTGTCTTAGTTATGTTGGGCAAAGTCTGATATGCAGGTGCTCTCATTGTGAAGGAAAAGTTGTTCAGTCAAGGGAAGAAAATTCCACTAAAATAGTAATAGGAATTTTTATATTAACGATGGATGGCTGGATGGATGGATGGATGGATGATACTTAAATCAAGTTGGAAGTGTGCAGCATATGAGATCTATATTGCTATTTGAAAACATGACTATTTGGAATTTCAGAAAATAAAAAAGTCAAACACAGAAAACCTTAATGAACCCCTTTAATTATGTGCTGGTATAGTGTGGGAAAGCTAAATCAAACAGAATGGTATCACCAGCATATCAGCTAAAGTCTATGTTTAATTGAACACAGCATTTTTCTTTTTTGGAGTACAATGAAATTGTGTGAACTGAAGACCAGAACTCATGGCTTGGCATTGCTTTGCTGAAATAAGTATATACACTATGTCTTCCAAGATAAAGACAATAATTAGTTGATATATTAATACGTATTATTCAGCAATAATTTTGTATTCTATTACAAAAATTTGTCCTTGTTCTTTAACCCAAGCAAAACTTTCACAAATTTCTAAATAATCTCCTCATAAATAGTCTGCTCATCAGTTTCTATGGTGAAGTATGGTGTTCCTCAGGGTTCCAGACCTGCTGGAACAGAATATCTCAACCACTGATCGCAACTTCATCATATTATGAAAACTTTTTTTTATATAAACTTTTTATTTACGTAAAAATTTTCGATATAAAGTTGTTATACTAAACCATCATTTAACATATCAGTGCAAGATCCTCCAATGGTTGAAGGTTGCAGCTCTTTTTAGAAACATTGTTACTGCCAGGCACTGCATTCGAAATTTTCAGTTTACATTTTCGCAGCAGGGTTTTAGGCCATTCCCCCCATGAGCATCTAACGTCGCTGCTGTGACAGTCTGACTGGGTGCAGTCAGATGTGTGACTGAATGAGCATATAAACTCCGGCTTGTTCTGGCGACAAGCAGCACAGTTGCAACTTGTGTGCATGTAATGCGTGGTATGACTGAGTGTTATTACTACGTATCTAGGAGATTGAAAGGGATCCTTGTTTGGGTGAGTGGGAGGGTTTTTTTCTGCAGATCATGTAGGTTTGGTGTATGTGTGAGAGAGAGAGTCTTTGCACATGGGGAGGAGGGGGGGGAATACGCCTCTCACATCTGGCTCTGTAGCTCACATGCAGAAGTTGAAGCAGAGCAGCACCTTCGCTCTGTAAGCGACTGGATGTAGGGATGTGGGACCAATGAGATTCTGGGTTTTCTGAGGCCAAAGGGACCTTTTGAGCTGGTGCAGGGAGGTGACGCAGCGCGGCGCGGCGCGGCGCAGCGCGGAGCTGTAGCCTGGACCAGGTGAAGCGGTGACGGTCACTGCGGCAGGAGCAGCAGGGGCGCGCTGTCCCAGCCGGAGCTGGAATACTAGAGAACCAGAGAAATCTTACGCTGATTAACCCCGATTTTAGTCAGGGATTCATAATCATATTAATAATGAGTCCGGCGGCACCGCAATGACAACACAGCGAAAGTCTGCCAGTAAGCTACAGCTGCGGCGGTCGATCAGTGAGCAGCTGCGGGACTCCACGTCCAAGGCTTGGGATCTGCTGTGGAGGAATGTCCGGGAGAGGCGACTCGCAGGTCAGACAACCAAACATCAAAATCAGACATATTTAACGTATAGATAAATTAGACTCTATTCTACATGTCATTCACCCGAGCACTGAACTTGAGCTCCCTGTGAAGATTTTTTTTGGTTTGAAATTCATATTATAGCCATCTTACATTACAGAAAATGCTGCGTTCTTGTCAGATCATTGAGCTTACTTTTATTTCCCACAACCCAATTTTATTTAGCCCTGCTAAACCACAACAATCTGTAAAAGTATTGATAGAGACGGCGAAAGTTTATTTCCAGTCCATGCTGCATACAGCCTGGTGGCGTCATGCGCAGAGCGCTCCCTGATTATTTTGGGAAGGTCATTGTCAAATTTAGTGCTCAAAACAGCGCAGGCATGTGCTGTGGAAAGGGGTATAGCATGGCTTTCAGATGCCGGTCATTCATATTTTTATGGCTATTAATTTTTTAGATGTTTTTTTTTTTATTCGCAGCGATCATTTTAGTCAGCTGGCCCATTTATGATTTCGAGTTTTACAGCCAAAAGAGTGGGATGTAACATGAGCGCTAATGCACCAAGTTTAGGAGGGTCAGTCAGTCGGTTTCCTCTGTTTACAGTGGCCTACTGGAAGCGCACACTCTGGATATAGGCTGTGCGTCAGAGAGGGTGGAAGAAGAAGAAGAAAAAAAAGAGAAGGGGAGAGGGAGCTGCAGCTGTCTATTCGGTTTAATGCAATTACGGAGATGTGCGGCACTTAAACTGATTGAAGTAAAAATATTCCCACATTCAGGACCCATCAAGCTTCCACAGACCGTGATATCAGTCAGAGTGGGCATAGCCGTCCCAAAGTTTGCAGAATTTAATTTGGGGGCCAAATTTCAGCTAAGCCGACCTTCTTATACCTGTCTTCTTTATAATAGGTGTATAGGTGGGTGTATAGTATAGTTTCTGAAGGTGCTATTGACATGAAATTTTCACCAGGTGTTGGCAACAATCCAAGTAATACATACATAGAAAGAAACCAAATCGAATAAATTCAGAAATTAAGTTATGTGTGTGTAATAATATAAAACAACAGAGGGAAAAAGTATTGAGTATATCAGTATTACTGATATTTATTTAATACTTTGTACAAAAACCTTTGTTGGTAATGACAGCTTAAAGACGCCTCCTATATGGAGAAACTAGTCGAATGCATTGCTCAGGTGTGAATTTGGCCCATTCTTCCACACAAACAGTCTTTGAATCTTGAAGGTTCCATGGACCTCTTCTATGAACTCTGATATTTAGTTCTTTCCAAATAGATTTTCAATTGGATTCAAGTCAAGTCGCTTTATTTTCTTTCTCTGAAGCCAATTGAAGTTTCTTTGGCTATGTGTTTGGGATCATTGTCTTACTGAAATGTCCACCCTCGTTTCATCTTCTTCATTCTAGTAAATGGCAGCAGATTTTTCTCAAAAATGTCTTGGTACTTTTTTCCATTCATTCTCCCTTCAGTTATATGAAATTTGCCAGTACCATATGCAGAAAAAACAGCCCCACACCATGTTTTGTACTATGGCATCCAAAGAGTTCAATTTTACTCTCATCTGACCAGACTATGCTCTCCCAGTATTTTATAGACTTGTCCAAATGTTCTGCAGCAAACTTTAAACAAGCTTTAACATGATTTTTCTTCAGAAATTAGGTCTTGCGTGGTGAGCATGCATACAGGCCATGGCCATTGAGTCCATTGTTTATTGTTTTCTTTGAAACAGTTGAACCTGCTAATTCCAGGTCTTTTTGAAGCTCTCCACAAGTGATCCTTAGCTCTTGGACAAATCTACTGATAATACTTTTCACTCCTCTGTCAGAAATCTTGCGAGGAGTAATTTGCACTGACAAGGGGAAGGATGATTTTCTGATCACTGATAGATTTCAGCTGGTGTCTTGGATTTCCATTCCTTTTTCCACCTCTCTACATGTGTTCAATACTTTTTCCCTGTGTTATTTCACATTATTACACATAACTTAATTTCTTAACCTATATGTCTTGGTTTCTTTCTATGTATAGATTACTTAGGTAGTTACCATCACCTGGTGGAAAATTTTATGTCAATAGCACCTTAGAAATATGTTTATTATGTGTGTGATGTGTCTAATAGTTACTTTATCCACTATATCTATCTATCTATCTATCTATCTATCTATCTATCTATCTATCTATCTATCTATATATATATATA
Organism: Anableps anableps; assembly: GCA_014839685.1. Classification (NCBI taxonomy): domain Eukaryota; kingdom Metazoa; phylum Chordata; class Actinopteri; order Cyprinodontiformes; family Anablepidae; genus Anableps; species Anableps anableps. The sequence goes on along the minus strand of CM026078.1, from coordinate 19,210,598 downwards.
TATATATATATATATATATATATATATATATATATATATATATATATATATATATATATATATATATATATATATATATTCTTTATTGGACTTATATACCCAAATTTCTGTACAGAAGACAATGAGCAGAATATACTAGCTCACTTTAAATTTTCCATTGTTGAAACAGATATGAAACATGTCTAAGGTGGGTATGAATTAATGCATGGTCAGAATGCAATGAAATAAAAAGATGTTTTGTACCTGAACGAGTCAGGACCAAAGCTATGAAGGTTTTTCTTAGTAAAGTGGTGCATTTGTCAACCTGTTCATTGTGAATTCAAGTTCTCTTAAGGGTCCCAGCCCATCAGGGGACCCTAAGCTGCTGCAAAGGTGACATGTTGCTCAGACTGCCACTGTAAATGTGTTTCAGTTCTTCAATAGCGAAACAACCTTAGTGTCAATGTTAATTTTAATTTTCAGTGTAGTTTGAAGTACTCTGTAAACAGTCCATACACTGATAAAAACAACATAAAATACTTTTCATTTGTGTAGATTTGAATTATTACTTTTAAGTAGAAATTATATTTAACTTTAAAGCAAAGCAACACTTAAACAAATTAGATTCCAACCAATGTTTAAAATATACATACAGAACAAAATTAGGTAAACTGATTTTTTAAAACCCTTTTTTAACTATTATGTTTGGTATTGACAAAAGTTTTAGACACAACCGACAATTTGTCAATTCACATTTTATTAATCCATTGGAAGTAGCACTCAGTTCCATAGTTGATCATATCCAGCAAGAAAGTAGCTGATATTAAAGGTTTCTCTATCCTGAATTGTCATCCCTTATGTGCATTAAACCCCACAAACTCAGATGGTGAGAAGATGCAAGTTTGTGTAGATGCAGTTGATCCATCTTCCGCAACAGACACCTCTGCTGGGTCATATTCAGCAGTAGAATCAAAAACACGTTCAATGTTTCATCCCTGAAGTCCTCTGGTTTATCCTTCATGTTAAAAGAAACAGAACAATTAGAACTGCTTTGTAGTAAAAGTGTAAAACGTTCCTGAAATAGTGATCTATTTAACAGGATTTAACATTTGATATTCTTTGAAGTGACTTTTTACAGTGTATAAGACCAAATTAATTTGAAGAGAACACCTGATAACACTTGCACCCCCTGTAATCACCTTCCACTCATTTTCATTCCTTCATCTTTATCTGTAAGCTAGCACTCAAAGGTTTCCCTAAATTCCACTGCTCCTCCCTCAGACTGCTGTTTAACCCATCAGCTCGGAGGCACACAGTCCACATCTGTCTGGATCAGATTTAAAGATGGGGAATCCTTAAAATGCAGGCATCTGGCTCCACAGCTATGCTGGTGTTCAACAATGCATTTTCCACTCTGCTATAGTCAGTCAAAGGCAATGTGATATCCAGGTTGGTCAAATGGTTTCAATATGAAAAAACTGAATGGACAAATAGTTTCAAAACACACTTAATATGATGTAACTGGAGTGAAATCTATAAAAATCCTCAGTGTGTGAATGTGCGTGTGAATGAGAATGACTGATTTGATTGTAAAGCGTCTTTGAGTATCCAGAAAAGTGCTATATAAGTCTGATGTCATTTCATTTCAAAAAGAAATAGTATGCTGAAATGTACTTCAAAAATTAATACAAACTGACTCTGATGGGAAATATAGGATATATAGGAAATAAATAGTAAACTGAGACACACACACAAAAAAGGGACAGATGAAAAAAAGGAAAACCAGAATGAGGTTTTGAGTGCGTGGTGGGATTTAGTTGTAATTCTACAAGTCTGTTGGATTAGAGGAGCTGGGGGTCTCCCCCTGTATATTGGATTTGGGGGGTTTAATTTCCACATTTGTAGATGTTTAAGTGAATGTGTGTGTGTGTGTGTTAGTTTGTTAGAAAGCATAGATGGACTCAGAGGGATTTATACCAGCAAACAACTTTAACATTAATCTTCTCCACCCCCAGCTCATGGACTGCTCCTGTGGCCTTTTCTTTTCTCGATGCTAAATATTTGACTACTGTAGGCCCATCTGCATGTAAAACCCAGTGAATTTACACCAACAATGCAGAGCCTATTGCCATTTGGCTTCAAGTCTACAGGTTGAAGTTCAAAGATGTAGAACCATATTTATTGTTGAGGGTGTCTAGATAGATTATGTGTTTGTTGTGGTCTGACTTCCTGATGCTGTGAGGTAGCATAAGTTGGTTTGCAGAACTTTCTGGAGAAAGCTCAGTGTGCTTTCATTCATATTTTTCTTTTAAATAAAGAGTTAGTACTTTAATTGTTGTTTTTTGGTAACTAATTTTGTCTCCTTTTCACTGTATTATCTATACTATCGTATTACTAATTGGTCACTTTTTAATTAATTAATTATATATTATATAATTTCTAGTTTTATCAGAATAAAACACATTCTTAAAGCATTATGGATTGCAAAGGATATTTTAGCATACAGTTCCCTTCATACCTTTTGGTACTCCTGCTGTTAATACTTTTCAACTTCCTATTGCTGGCAGAAGAGCATTTAATCTCCTCCTAGAAAATCTCTCTAGATTGTTCTCTTTTATTCCATCTTCTCTTCAGATCACCTCAAGTGTTTTTTTTTTTTTTTTTTAATGATTGAGGTCTGGAGAATAAGATTGAAGAAACCTCCTTGAAGAAGGCTAATTTTATTTCTGGTGAATCATTTTTGGGTGGATTTAATTATATATTTTCAATCATGACCATATTGAAAGATCAAGTGAAAACTCATTTTCAATTCTCTTGCAGAAGCCATAAGATTTTATTTTGAATGTCCTGTTATGTCAAAAATTTCATGATGCTATGCACTGTAATAGGATTCTCAGGATATTTGGAGGCGAAACATACCCACAGCATCACGTATCCTCCCCTATACTTGTTGTCATGGAGACATGGTGACCCCAAGATGCAGTTTCCAAACAGCGAACTTTGCTGATTTTTTTCTTACCTTCCTTAGCATTCTTCTCACTGTGCTTAGGTGGAAGATAAACCTCAGTCCTCCTCCAGTCTTATTTGTCACAGATGCAATTATTTTCAATAAACTTTCCAATTATTCCTGTGACTGTAGCTATGAGAAAGTTTACATGAGCAGCTATTTTCTTGTATCTGGTTCTTGCCTTGTGAAGATCGCCCCACATATGCTTACACAAATTACATGTTCTCTTGTTTTTCCCAGTGCAAAGAGTAGCTAAAAGAAATCAGGTTTTGGAGTCTATTCAAATATTTTTCTTGATTTTAATCCGGCATGAAAGCCAAGGTTTACTGTGATGATAAATCTGAAGAAGATAGTGTCGGTGGTTAGAGCTGAATGTTAAATTAAAAAAAAGTTTCTGAAAGTCTTCCAGAATTTTTTATTTTTTTTAAATGTTTATTATGACTTGGAAATTAACCATGGTTCCTTCTTTGCAGTGCAAATCAAAGTTTTCCTGTATTTCCTCCAGAGGGCAGTGTGATCAAATCAAGTCTCAAATTTTGTTCTTTACAACTTTTCTCACTTTGTGAGACTGATTATTCAGGGTTTTTATTTTAGATAAATTACGATTCAGCGAACTGCTCTGCAAAGCTCGTTGCTGTTATCTTTTCTTAAAGATTTTACTGTGGGAGTAGCAAAGAACATCAGTGTATATATATAGGTTCTGCTAAATGTGGCATGGACTTGATGGTGTAGATGCAGAGAACATTTCTGAATGGCATTAAAAGTCCCACTCAACTGTAGAAACAATAGCTTCGCTCCTTCCATACATACATTCCTCAGACCCCTCTCTCTCACACCCACATACTCTCTATTGTTCTGCTCCTTCCTTGTTTCACATCGGGATGTTGGGATCATATTTTTTTCCAGGCCTACATCCCGCCAATCATAGTCATGCACATATGCCTGGGGCATGTACTAAATAGCTTCCCTGGCAGATCTTCAGGAAGCAGTGAAAAATTCCCCCATCGGCTGCTGGTCACGTGATTGAAGGAAAGAGCTTGTGGAAGTAACAGTTTGTGACTTTGTCCTCCTCCCTGTATCAGTCGAACAGCTTGTGTGTGGGTGGGGAGAACAAGAACGGTCGCCTGAGTCAGGTGGTACCATGAAATTTGTTGAAGAGGGAGGAGGAGGAAGAGGAGGGAGTGTGGCTTCCAGTGAAGACATGTTAGAGGCAGGAATTTATCAGGAATGCTCACACAATAAGTCATCAGCGCAGGAGAGAGGAAGACTTGCATGAATATGGATGATGTGGATGCTACAGTAGTTATGGATCCATCAGGGCAGATTAAAGGCGAAGAAAGGTCAGGAACTTCAGGGAACAATGTGGATCATGCTGACAGCGCAAATGCAGCAGCAAGTACCAAAGGGGAGGATGTTGCTGGTCAATCTGCGCACCCTGTGAGTGTAGGCTTTTCTGACATAGTGGACAGCATGAGGGATGATGCAGAGAGTGCTGACCCTGTCTGCAGTGAGGCCAATCTTCCGTATCATAGGAGTGGAGATTTAGAAAATATTATGGACAACATGGATCAGTGTGACAAGGGTGACAACGACGATTGTGGAAGTGACAGTGACAACACCAGCGAGGGAACCTGTCTGGAGGCCATGACACCTGATGGTCAGGACTACTACCTGAGGCTGGGGCAGACGCCTCGAAGGCGCTCTGCCCTCCGCCTGTCACGCATTATCGCCCGACAGCATCTTCTGCGCAGGCTGGCACAAGGTAGAAAAAGAAAGAGCTGTGAGAAAGTCCTAATAAATGCTTTAATGGTTGATTTGAATTTGAAGAACCAGGATCAAAGGGAGACAGTTTGTATTTTTAATCAGTTAAGATGGAGACCGATGCAGCTTTAAACAATATAAGCTTTGATCATTTGTTAAAACATGGGAAGGAAGCTTCTGATTTCAGCCTCCTCATGTAAGATTGTGTCTTCCTTGTTTAAGATCTTTTCCAGTATTTGACTTATGTCACAGCAATTTGCAACACATCAGTGATTTATCACTATAGCAACAACTTGATCATTTTCGGCTTCAAATTTTAATTTTTAAGAGCTCTTCTGGGGCGTAATCAGCTCAGACTGAACCGAACATAGGAAGCCACTTCTGCACCAAATGTTTTTCATAAATCTGAAAAAAGTCTAAACAAACCTTTAAGGCTCTCTGTGTTATTGTTTTGTCTGTTTCACCTACCTAACTGGTCACTTCCTCTACTTCCTGTCACATGACCCATGTTTCCCAAGAAATAAACACAATATTAAACAGAACAATGGAGATTGCTCTTTAGCTGCTTAGCGTCTGCTTTTAAAGAAGGATTTGCATTTTCAGTTCACTTAGCTTTAACAATATCTGTTCAATCTACTCCACTCTGATGATATATGAGCCCACTGCTAAATGTCAAAAGGAGAAATATGTCAAGAATGTAGAGTAGCATGTTTCTGCTTGTGTGCAGTGATTGTATGACCTTATTAGCTTCCACTCCCTGCTTCTTGTACTAAAACACCATTTTTAACCTTAACCTTCTTAACACTTATAGTCTTTAAATAAAGATCAGAATGCTTAAAGACCTTACAATGCAATGAAGATGCAAGTCAAACCAGATATTTACATATCCGGAATAAAAAAAACCTAATATTTTTATTCACACTAGCATTAAGTCAGACTAAACTTTTCCTGTTTTAGGTCAGTTAGGATTACCCAAATTATTTCTGTATGCTAAATTTCAGATTAACGAGAGAAAGAATTTTAAAACTTTTTTTTTATAATTAAATCCACCCAAAAATGATTCACCAGAAATAAAATTAGCCTTCTTCAAGGAGGTTTCTTCAATCTTATTCTCCAGACCTCAATCATTAAAAAAAAAAAAAAGACACTTGAGGTGATCTGAAGAGCATAAAAGAGCATAAAATGGAATAAAAGAGACAATTATGTACATTTCCTTGGTATTTTTTCAGAATTACCTTTTTGGGTTTCCTTTTACAAACTTATCACAATAGTTTGCTCTAATTTTGGCCCAATCCTCCAGACACAATTAATGTACCAAGGGCAGGTTTTTAAGGCTGCCTTATTTATACACACTTTTTCAGCTCTTCTCTAAAACTTTCTATAGGACTGACATCAGGGCTTTTTGATGTCCACTCTAAGCATTGACTTTGTTGAGCCACTTTGTAGCTAATTTGGTGTTATATTTATTGTCATTTTCCATTTGGAAGAATCATTTTTGTCTTGGCTTTGCCTTCCCAACTTAAATCTTGAGATGTTGCTTCAACATTTCTACATAATAGTGTTTCTCCATGGTATGATCTATTTTGTGAAGTGCATCAGTCCCTCCTACAGCAAAATATCCCTACACCATAATACTGCCATTCTTTAAAGTTGGAATGTTGTTCTCAGACTAGCAAGTTTTCCTGTTTTTCCTCCTAATTTATTCATTATTCAGCTTTTTATGTTGTTTTAGGAGAGCTTCTTCCTCTGAGAGGCTTTCCAGCCCATGTCGAAACAGGACTTATTTAATTGTTGATAAAACAAATACTTTATTAACAGCTTCAACCAGTGAAGACTTCACAAGATCTTTTGTTGTTCGGGGTTTACACACATTCTGTCGCAAAACTGATTCATTTCTGGGACACAGAACGCATCTCTTTCCTGAACAGTGTGCTGGGTAGATATTCCTAAAATGTTTATAGCTGCATATAATTGTTTTAACAGATGAATGAGTAATATTCAGGCATCTAGAAATTGTAGCAAAGGGTCAACCAGGATTGAAGAGGTCCACAGTACTCTTCCTGATATTTTAGCTTATTTTTATACTTGATGTCCCATGATGTCACACAAGGAAGTAGTGTGTCTGAGGTGTTGCCTTAAATTACATCCACTCGTGGGCCTCCAGTAAACTCACGTTGTGGTCAGAAGCTCACAAAGATATGATGACATAATCATTAAAGCTTTCAAAAAAAAATTTGAAATGCATTGTATTCTTAATGTATGTAAACCTCTGAATTTAAATAAAGTTATCAAAAATGAAATCATAACTTACCTAAAATGGGAGTCAGTTTAGCCAGATTGTATACAGTGTAGAGTTTGCAAACATCTTACAGGCAGTTTGTTTTCATAAACACTGTTAGAAATGTTAGGATTAAAAGGTGAGGTTGATGCTTTTTAAATAAAAATTTAATATGTTAAAAGTAGATAAAACATAATGTCATGATTTGGAGATTTTTTTTTTAAATATTTGTTGCCTACAAAATTTATTCCAGCCACAAAAACATCAGAAGCAAGAACTTTTTTTTTTTTTTTTTTTGATCAAAACAAAACAAAACAAACAAACAAAAAAAAGGAAATAGGAACTTGTGCACCATTATCTTCCATTACATTTCATTTAAGCATCCCCATCAGGTTTTCAGCTGTAAAGACCTCTTTATGTAACTCTGAAAGAAGCATCTTGGTTTCCATGGTTTGGTTGGGAGCCTTGCTTAACATAATGTTTCATCTGTACTAAGGACCTCACAGGTGACAGCTAGACTCCTGTTTTTATTCTCAAACTGGTTCGGCATTGTTATCCTAAAGCAGGGAGGACTTAATGTTTTAAAATACTCCTGGGAGTTGGCATAATTTACTCAGTGACATACATGGCACTAGAGGTTTATAATACTTACAAAAAAGTTATATCACTATAATCTTTTTGCCATTTTCTCCATGTCAATATAATTCCAAAGCCCAGTTCTCTCCTTGCTTGCTCTGGTGAATATATTTGCTACTGCTAATCAAAATCATCACACAGTAGAACTTGAAGAGCCCAAAGACATTTTTTCCCCTAAGCTTTCATTAAACCAACAATTTAGATATTATTTATATTTTCCACATCCTTATATGTTAACCATTACAGTTATGCAGGTTTGTCACATGTTATTGTTAAATCTGAGGGTTTTGATGGATGTAGATAGTTTCCCCTCTTCACCTTTCTGAGTTAATCGATTCATACCCCATGTTTTTGAGGATGAAGAGCCACTGGGATCTTTTGTACTTTAACAGCTGACAATTTAAAGCAATTTTCTATGTTCTACTAATAGTCTACTGTGAGGAGATTTAGGTTTTATTCCTTAAATAAATAATATCTACCATCAGGGACTATTCCCTCTCATATTTCATAAGAATCAGCTCTTTGGAATAAGGATTAGAACCAAAATAAATGGAAGTAAGGTTTATAACACTGTTTTTAGAACATACAGTTGAGGTTAAATCTATTCAAATCCCAAAGGGAAATAGGTTTACCTAAATATATCTGTTAACTTTAGCAACAAAAGTCTTCTTACTGGAAGTAATAATAATGTTTTAGAGTGGCCCATCCAGAGTCCCAACTTGAATCTGATACAGAATCTGTGGAGGGCGCTAATGATTAGGATGATGGCAAGGAGGCCTTCCTACCTAAAAGTCTTGGAGCTCATCTCCAAAGTTAGGAGATGAGCTCCAAAACACCAGTTGAAACAGAAGGAAAAAACTGCTTAAGCATTTGCTTGCTGTAATGCCAATAAAGATTCTTCCATTGTTTGTATAGAAGGGTATACAAATATATCAACCTTTTATTTGAAAGAAAATGACATTAAAAATAGATAAACGATATTTTTCAAAATTGATATTCCTTTAAAACTGCTGCAATATTTTTTGAGAGATGCCCATGTCATTTGTGACTATATTAACAATCTGTGGCCAGTGATTGTGTTCCTGTTCAGAATTAAATTATTGGCCTTCAGGATCTCTGTGATCCTTATGATGATAGTAGAGAGATTGTCACTTCAAAGAAAGAATCCGTGGTCTTGTCATACACTATAATTCTTACTTTGTTTTTATCTTACACCTGTTATGCATAAATAGAATTAGTTAATAAATGGAAAAAAAGATATTTTAATGTTAGATTAAAGTTGATTTAAAGTGCAATCTATGTTTATTCAATGATTAGCACATAGTGGGAGAGGGGAGGTACAGTCAATTGTGTTGAGTTTAAGAGTCTGAGGTCATGTAGATACAAGCTGTTTGAGAATCTAGATGTTCTGTTTTGCGGCCATCTGTTGTCTCTATTAATTTGATTGGCCCTTTTACTGACAGTAGGACAGCAGAGCTCCTGTAGAGCTGGAAATGGTGAATCACAGAAGGATTGGGCAACCAAGAATCACCATCTCATAGATGTTGTTCATTTACCTGCCTTCAGATAAATATCAGGTTGAAATAATTTTAGGTGGTCTTAATTTGAAAATTTAAACCATTTCCCAGCATTTCCCAGCATTATACATGTCCTGTCCTTTTGTTCATTTGTTCATTCACACTTTAGAGAATGTCCTGCTATCTAGCAATAGTATTAATCAAAACTCCACCCTATAATGCTGTTACACAAGTTTCTTCTTTTTTTATGTATTTTTTAAGCTTTATCAATTTGTTCAAATTTTCATTTAAGTTAAAAAAAAGGCAACCTATAAGAGCAGTTCTGTGCCGCCAGAGGTCAGTCAGGGATTCAATAAAGGCATAAGATGTGACAGGTACAAACAAAACCTTTCATACAACCTTACCCTGAGGGCATGGATAATCAGAATGAATATGAATATAATGCTGTAACAACTTTCTTTGACACCCTCTGCTGGACAAAAGGTTGCATCACCAAACAAACAGCTTGATGACCTTCAGTCGCCTTTTATTTTGTGCTTCCATTTAAATTCAGGAAGCGAACACCCGCTGTAGCTCTGGTATTCTTAATTATTATGGCCAACCACTTGATCATAAATGTTTTGCCATTTCTCTTATGTTTCATGTGCATCTGTGTTTGTCTGTGGTCTTCCATCCTTGTGTTTAAGAAGACTATATGTCTGAATCGGCACTGATTTCATGCCAGTATTGATTCTGTTTTACAGTGCATTTCTGAGGGGAGGACATCATTGCAGATGTAGCTCATGAGACAGGACAGGCATATTCCATTTTATCCCTTCCCCTTCTATCTCTTCCCGCCTCTTCACTCCTCCACGGTCTTCTTCAGTCCTTTTTTTTGACCTTTAGATGTGAAGGACTAAGTGCTTTAGCTTATGTGGGAATGTGGCTGCTCTCCAGGCTGCCTGTGTTTGTAGTCTTTGACTGCTAAGCCTTCTTTGTCTTTGTTATTGGTGTAAAGTTTTACTAAAAGTGCTCATCCTAATAAACATATTGAACAATTCATATATATTGTAAACAGTAACAAAATGTTTTGCAGTTTGCTGTACTCTGAAATTTTCTGTTAAACTCAGGAACTTCCTGCTACAGCCACTGTTCTTAGTTCACATGCTGCTCTGGATTCATGGGAAATTAGAAGCAGGAAATGATGTCATCCAAGCCTCTTTTGAGTCCCTAGGACCTAGAGACCCAATAGTAGGTGGACATATCACAGACGAAAACTGTTAGTGGCAGTGAAAAAAGGCAGGAAATAAAAAGCAGAGGAAATGACTATGCATGAGAGGACATTGGGTTGCTTTTATTCAGTCTTTTTATGTAGCACCACTGACACCCTTGTCATGTAAGGAATTATCTTGCACCCTCTTTGCCCCACACTTGGATGCCCAAATTGATATGCTTACACACAAATTCACAGTGTCTCATACACATACCATCCAATGGCTCTGTTGGCTGTGGTTGTGGTCCTCCTCAGCAGGACTGCAGTGACATGAAAAAGATTTGGAGGGGACGCCCAGTGGGCGCCTCAGATTAGCTCTGTCTGACTGTGTGCACTGTTGTGTTTTGCGGCCAGCGTCAAACATGTTTGTGTACTAATTAATCTCTTGATTAAATTTTGCACAAATGAATAGTGGGGCTTTGTTCCCACACTGAAGGGAGCCTAGACTTTTGTTTTTCTGTATGAACGTGAAAGCAAAGTTGGCAATTACAAATGCACAAACACTGTGATGAGGCATGTAATTATCTGCTTTTTAAATATAAGCTTGGTAATAACATGCCATCATTCTTTTTGATATTTCAGAAGCAACTTTGGACTGAGCGAATGTAAAATTTCTCAAATAATTCTGAAATACTTGCAGTAGGCTTGTAACCAGGGGCATTGCAAGGTAAAAACCCATACTGGGGAACAAGATGTAAATATAAATAAATCCAGACTCAAATTTAGAGTTTTATTTTCCTTTTATATTTTTTCGTTTGGGTGCTCGAGGAGCTAGTGATGTGGTTACCTGCTGAAGTGGCAGCCGGGGACTTGGGGGATATGGGGTTGGAATGTGGGGGCTTGGTTACGTGGTGATTTGATTTCTTTTAGACCCCTCAACTAAGGAGCATCAGAACTCTGCACACTAAAGCTTTGCTTTTGCACCGTCTATATTAAACTACAGACAATGGAAAGAGATGATATCTTGCAGTCCAAAAGTTGTGGGTTTGATTCCAGCTTCCTCCACTTCTGTGGAAGCAACAAACCATTTAACCCCAAGTTGCCTATTGACCTGTGTATCAGTGTTTTAATATATTTTTCTTTTTTTTTTTCATAAAGTTGTGATTATCGTGAGATTGCTGCTTCCTTGAATAAATATTGTTTTACCTCAAAACTTTGATTTAGAATGCATGATGTATGCAGTGCCAAAGTAGACTTTTTTGATTGTCAACAAATTTAGAGCATACTAAACTCTGAGTCATTGACTTTGTTTAGCCTGCTTGTGACAAGCCATACATTTAAAACTTCAAAAAGAGATTGTTTTAATTTTCTAAAAACAGTCAGTCTTTTTATGGGTTGTAATTTAAAAACTTGAGAAAAAATTGCTCCTGCATCTGTAACCTGTTTTCAGGATTTGGTGCCAATAGTTTATGAGTTTATGAATCTTTTTAAAATTCTGTGGAAAAAGGTTGAGGATTTCCTGCCATCTGTCCTTGTTTTGCCTCTTTGTCTGGATTTGCAGTTTTCAACCTGATTTTAAACGAATAATGATAAAAAAAAAAAAAAAAAAAATCAACCAATCTCACAATGAGTAAATAAACAATTGGTGTGGTATGTCGTCCTCCCTGTGGTTTTCCCACAAAGTCCGTCCATCTTGGCTCCCCAACCCAGCCGTCTGTCTGTCTCATCCTTTTTTTTCACTGAGGGCAACATCTGTGCAGTTTTAAATGGACATGCCAATGTGTCCAGCCTATTGGATGTGTCTGAGTGGATTCTCGCTCACATTGTGTGGGTGTAGCGTCACAAAGAAGCCAAGGTCAAAGTCTCCTTGTTGTCCAGTATGCTGGTGGGCTTGGCTGACATGTGAAGTTAGCATCCAGTGACTGAAGGCCTGTAACCTCGAGGGTCCAGCCTATGTGAACGTCAGCTGAAATTAGTCATTTCCTGCATGGATACAAAGAAGATGTGGACTTTCTTCTAGGAGCTTGAGTGGGAGAGTGGGGATTGGGATGTTTCTGTCGATGGATGAAAGAAAGTGAGTGAGGGAGTGTTTTTGCTTTATAGAAAGACTGTGAGGGAGAGAAGATAAGAGATACCACAGGAAAGAAAAATATAGGTTGAGTGTCGAAGTAAGGGTTAAAAAAGGGGTTTTCGCAATGAACCTAAATATAAAAGGGAAGGAAACAAGAGCAAGATGACTTGCAGGAATTATTTCTGAAATGTAAGTGAAAAGAAGAAGAAGGAGGTCAGAGAAGTGTATAAATAGAGAGATATTGTATGTGCAGTCCAACAAAGATGAAAGTTTGAGAGGGGAGGTTGAGTTGAAAATTAGAGAGAAGGGAAAACCTGCATGGAGTAGGCTGGAGAAAAGGAGGCAGAGCTGTAAACACATGGGTTGGCGAGTCAGCAAGGAAGAAAACACTGAACTGTCGCTGCTGTTTGATGGAAAGCTGCACAACGCAGCAGATGGATGTTCCCTGGGATGGAGATGAAACTTCAGCTGGAACAAAGGAAATATAGGAGCTTGTCATACCACTCACCATGAGGGCTTCCAGTAAGTTTTGATTGTAAAATGGAGTTGTGCCTCATTGGATATTTTCTTTCTCTCTACTTTCAGAAAGCTACAATAAGTGTATATATTTTTTCCCCACCTTTCGTTTGTATGTGATTTAGAGAGAAGAGTTATTCAAAGAATGTCGGAAGAGGGATGTAATTGCTAGATTGTGGTGACAGTGTCATTTCCTTTGACCGTTCTCATCATCTGATGGTGAGGGATGGTGGCTTTTTATTGCCCCGCTGAACTTTGCCAACACCTCTAAACTAGTGAGTGAGAAACGTAAGAATGAATGAGTGGGAACTTGACTGAGCAACATACTATTTATAGTACACAATTTTGTATGGAAATTATAAGCTTTATTTTCTATGCATATTTGTCCTGAAATAGCCTCTCTGGTCTTTACTAGGATTCATTCATATTCATTCCTATCCCATGCATTAAGGTACTAAAGCATTCTTGCAATCTATGCTTCCTGTTGGAAATGTATTTGATTCTTTGGCACAAGTTTCTTGTGGATTTCTTTGTCAGCACATGGAGCCGCTTTAATAAGTGTCTGTTCATAAAGAAAACGTATATAAACACACCCAGATTTTTCTGCTGCCAGTTAAGCAGCGTGTGTGATACATATGCCAGTGGAAAAAAGCTGTTAAAAAAAAAAAAAAAAAAAAAAAAAAAAAAAAAAAAAGCCTATAAAAATGTTTTATGCTTGCTTGGAAGCCAGGGCCTGGTTATGGTGTGATGTGGTACGCCTGTTACATTTATCCTTAAACAGCTCAACGCATTCAGATGTTTCTGAATGGATCTATTACATTGATCATCTTAAACTGTGTTACCAGCACACTTAAGAAAATGCCTGTCTCTTTACTGGCAGATTTCCAATTTTCCCAGTCTCATCATTCCATTAATTTCCCAGAGGAAAAGTACATCTCAGAAATGTTCTTTCCTTAAGTAAAACCATAATTTCCTTGAGGGATATCACGCATAAGTACAGTGCAATGTCTTTGACTTGATTTATGTCTGTCATATATTTTTACGTTGGGACTCAGTTTTCAATATAGTCGTATACAGTGTGTTGTGAAAGTATTCATACCCCTTAAACCTTTTCACATTTTGTCTGAACAACTGGCTTTAGAAGTGACACAATTAGTAAACAGTGTCTGCACGTGGGTAATTTTATCTCAGTATACAAAAATGGTGCTCTGGTCAGATGAGACTAAAAATAACTTTTTGACCTATTTTTACAAAACAATATGTGCGAATACCAACACTGTATATTCAAAAAAATTGAGTGGAGATTACCTTCTAGCAGGACATGACCCTAAACATACAGACATGGGTACAGTGGAATTCAGATCAAAGCATATACATGTGTTAAATAGGCCAGTCAAATTCCAGATTTAAATTTAGATGATAATCTGTGGCAAGACTTCAAAACTGATGCTCAGACACTGTCCATCCAATCTGACTGATGTTGTGCTAGCAGAATGAGCAAAAGTGACACTCTCTAGATGTAAAAAGCTGGTAGAGGCATAATCAAAAACACCTGCAATTGCATTTGAAGCAAAAGGTGTTTTCAGCTGCCCTGTGTATCGTCTCAGGGGGGCTGAACATCAATGCATGCCACACTTTTCATTTCATTAAAAAAAAGTCTTAAATATTGTATTAGTTTCCTTACACATAAAGATTTATTAGTGTATCACATAAACACTCCACAAAATTCATGTAAGATTGAATGTAAGCAATGTGACAAAATCTGAAATGAAAAAAAAAAAAAAAAAAAAAAAATCAATATGACGGTATGTAGTACTCATCTTTCCAATGTTTTTTGTGTCTTATAGAGATTGAGGCAAAGGAGGCTTGTGATTGGCTTCGAGCAGCGGGGTTTCCACAATATGCCCAGCTCTATGAAGGTAACAGACACTGCAGAGGCCCCAGTCCAGCTTCCTTATTTCACATAAAAACCTCATCCTTCAGATAACTCCTTTGGATTTTCCTACTTCCTCTTATATTTTTTTCTCTTTCTGTCTTATTTTTCCATCATCTGTGACTCTTTCTCTCTTCCTGCCATCTCTCAAACTTCACATCCCCATCTTCTGTGCCGATGCGTTCTATTTCAAGGCTTCTGTTCCTCTCCAGAGGGAGGGGTCATGGGAAAGGCCTTGTTATCACTACTGGGACTCTCATAGCTCCTCTTTCTCCCTCATTTCTCCCGTTCTTAAGCTCACCAACCATTTCCTTTTGACCCCCCCCAAACAAAACCTGTCATGTCTTACTGCTATGCTATTTGAATTGCCTTTCTTTGCCTCATTCCTTCTTGTGTCTCTGTGCCTTATCTAGCAAACCTGCAGCCATTTGCTCATGTGATGATCATTTGGTCTTACAGAGTAGAAGCACAAACACAAACTGGCTTCAGTGATCAAAGAAGAGGATTTTAATACCCAACAATCTTTCTTTAGAAAGACTGACACAGACACACACACACACACACACACACACACACACACACACACACACACACACACACACACACACACACACACGCTGGTTCACTGAGAAAGGCTGAAAGATTTCTTGAAAGTCAGCTTGTTGATGCTGCAGATAAGTCCTGGAGAAAATAACCAAAATGAACATCTTGAATCAATTTTGCATTTTGTTGTTTTATGTTTTATGTAATTTGAAATGTGCATATGTGTGTTTGTTACACTTCAAATGTAATGACAAGTGCTAACTGTAGAGACGGCAGCTGTGGCAGACTTCACAAGCTTCATAGAGAACACTGCTACATCCTGTCGTCTGTCACTCATTATCTAACAAGTCTTTTCCCCTCTTCTCTTTGTTGCTGTTGCTGTCTCTTGTTTCCCAGATTCCCAGTTTCCTATCAATATTGTTGCAGTGAAAAGGGACCATGACTTTTTGGACCGGGATCTAGTCGAACCATTGTGTCGGTAAGGATGAGTTTTTCTCTGTAAATTCCTTCTCTGGTCATCCTGTCTGGTGTGCTGACTTTTCCTTGCGGACTCATTAGTTGCTTGACCCCTACCCTTAATGAAGTCCCCATCCACGTCTCCCTCTGGGACTCCCAGGCTTTGATCTGGTCACTTCCCCTTCTCTCTGCCACGCTCTGATCTCTTATTCAAAGAGTAGAGACCCCTCGGGGGGCAAAATGCAGAGAGGTGTGTTTGGGTAATGGCGATAGGGAACTGACAGAGGGGATGCCAGAGCACTGCTTTAAATGGATTTGAACTATTTTTTGAATCCTTCTGATCTTGCCTGTCACATTACAATGTTCCTTAATACGTTTTCCTGCATATTTACAAGATGTTATTATGAACTTATTTTTGCTCCACTGCCTTTCCATCTCTCTTGAGCTGCAGTAAATTGTAAAAGTATAACCCTTGAACTTGTTCGGATTACACAATCCAACTTAAATGTGTTTTACTGGGATTTTATGTGATAAACACAAAGTGGCGCACAATTGTCAAGTGGAAAAAAATAATATGTGGTTTCAATTTGTTTTACAATTAAAAATATGAAATATTTGGCGTGTAATTATCTTGAGCCACCCTAAATCAATACAAGGGTATGCCTCTACCAGCGTGGCAGAGCTAGAAACAGTCAGACTGGATGGATAATATCGATTAACATCAATTTTCAGGTCTTGCCACAAATTCTGAATTGAATTTCGGTGTGTACTGTGACTAGGTCATTCTAACACTAGCTGTATGCTTAGGGTCATTGTCTTGCTGGAAGGTGAACCTCTGTCACTGTCCATCCAACTTATGATCACATCTAATCAGATTCCTTGTCTCAGCTAAAGAAACACATTCCCACAACATAAAGGGTTGGTGTTTTCAGGGTGATGTACAGTGTTTGCTTTCCACCAAAGTTTTTTTGTCTACAGCATTTTGGCCAAAAAATAAAATTTTGGTTTTATCTGACCTTCTTCCACATGTTTGCTGTGTCCCCTACACAGCGTGGTGCAAACTTTAAATGTGACTTCTAATATTTATAGTCTAATATTTGTCATATTAAAGCATTCTCCAACCTGAGCTGTGAATCTTGCAGCTCCTCCAGAGATATTGTGGGCCTTTAAGTTGCTTCTGTGATTAATCCTTTTATTGCTCGTCTTTTCAGTTTAGGTGGACAATCATGTCATGGTAGGTCTGCAGTAGAGCTACACAATATAGTGAACTGTCACACTCCACTTATCAGTTATACATTTGGCAATTTGGATGGACTTTAAATTCCATTTATGTCCAAACCTGATATGTATTTTTAATCACTGAGATGCCGAAGTTCATGGAGACTGGAGTTATTATGTCATAGTTGAGAAAGAAAAAAGTTAGAAAAATCTGGGTTAATTGTTACCGATATTGTTTTATCATAATCCTCCTTTATACTTCTCCAAATTCTATCCCTGATTTGTTTGCAGTGTTCCTTGATCTTCATTATGCTGTTTGTTCCCTAGTGTTTCATAACAAATGTCTGAGGCCTTCACAGAACATCAGTCTTTATACTAAGATTATGTTGCACACAGATGAACTGTGTTTACAGCTTAAAGCAGATAATTGCACTACATTTAATTTAGGGATATTAGAGTAAAAGAAGCTGAATATACATGCATGCCACACTTTTAAGATTTTTACCTGTCACAGATTCCATCCATCCATCCATTCATGGCCACTTCACAAAACAGCATTATTTTGTGTTGTCCATAACATAAAATCCCCTGAAGATAAATTAAAGTTTATGGTTATAATGCTGTAAGTAAGTTCAACAATTATGTATACTCTTTTGTTGTATGTTGAAAGAAATCGTTCAAACATAAAATATATGAATGCGTAGCACATAAAAGGATCTAGGAAGACAGTGCAGGGGGGTGCTGGTTAGAACTGCCTTTGATTAAAAACAACTGGAACATTGATGTATATTTGATTATTCTTGAAGATTTTGATGATGGCATTTGACAAAATTTAATGTTTGTTGCTTGTTTCATAACTGGTTATTGTGTTATGTTTTTATCATGTAAAGCACATTGAACTGCCTTGTTGCTGAAATGTGCTATACAAATAAATTTGACTTGACTTGAGTCAAAGGTAAAGATTAGCTTTAGCCATAGTAGTTGAGGGAGAAGAGTCAGATCCCTGTGCTGAAGACATTGTCAGACAGTGCAATGAGAGATTCTCTGTGCAGCCAGAAAAGATTAAAGAGAAAAATGAAAAGTCTTGTCTGACAGTGACTGATCAGACTCTGGGGGAAAATGGGAAAGTGGAAGTAAAAAGCAATATCATAGAGTGAACGTGAGCCTTATTACAGTGCCGGAAGGCACCAACATACAGCAACAAGAGGTTGTGCTTTAGTGACCCTTTGTCTGTCTGTTTGTTACAGACGCCTAAATACACTGAACAAGTGTGCATCCATGAAACTTGATGTAAGCCACCCAAAGAAGAAGGTAAGTCAAACTCTGCAGTATAGCAATCTTGTGGGGGCATAGTAGAATATGCGTTTCGATGATGCTCGTTTGATTTAAAGCAACTTTTGAAAATAACAACCTCAAAGGAGGTATTAAACATACTTTTCATTAAGCCCATATTTCTGTATTAAAAATGTTTTTATTATTTGTCTGCTGTAATATTTTAAGCATAAATGTCATATCTTCAATAGCTTTAAATGGAAAATCATTATAACTAATAGAAATAACAGCTTGAAAACATCAGTGATCTGTGTAATTAATCTATGTAATGTTTTTCACTTTGTGAGTTACTGACATAAATGAACTTTTCAATAATATTTTAATTTATTAAATGGTTATGTGTATATACCCTCACAAGACTGCATCCTTAAGTTTTCTTCCATCTGAAGATTTAACTTCTTTTTTGGAGAAAAGGTTTAACATGTTTTTAAAGTAAAGGTTAACCGATGAGCAAGGGGGAGAGGAATAAATGATCTCTCTTGATTGCAGCTCAGAGAGGTTGCTCTTCATCCTGTCTGAGCTGTCATTGAGGCTCCTTGTTTCCTAATTTCTGATCAAGTATGCGCCATGTTTCAGAGCTCGATTGCAAAAGCATCATTTTAGAAGGAGACAACCACTGCAACTCTGATTAGATGTGCTTCTATTGTGGCTGATTATAGCAGCAAGTGTGTTTCCTCTGATTCTTAGTCAGCTGCTGATCCTTAAGTATACTTTTATATTCCCTCTCTGTTAGTTTTTTCAGTTCCTTTTATTTTCCTTCACCAGGCACTGTGATAAAGACATGCTGACAGACGCAGCTGAGAGCACACTGTTATTTACCAATGCAGCCAGACTAAAATGCAGCTGTACTTAGCTGTAAGATTTCTAATAGCAGTCAAGGTAGAAAGAAAACAATCCCTTTAAATTCTAGGGTTTTACATATTTTGGATAGTTTCTTGCAATTTATTCATACCATTTAATCTTTCTCATATTTTGTTATGCTACAAAAACACTGAATGTATTTCATTAGAATTTTATATAATACTCCAGCTCAAAGTTGCACATAATAATGAATCCTTACTTCTTAAATTCTTGAGAAATAGGAATTTAAAAAATGTGGTGTGCATTTGCATTCACCGTACTTAACTCTGAGACCAGTTGTCTCTAGACCTCATCTAAATAATAGTCGACCTGTTTAATTTAATATTGGTCTTGATCCGCTTGTTATATGAAGGTCTTAGAGGTTTGTTAGAAAACATTAGTGAACAAACAGCATCATAAAGAAAATATAAAGAGTATGGCACAAGTACAAACCTACCAAGATATGGCCATCTCCCTAAATTGGCAGGCAGGGTAAAGAGAACATTAGTTAGAGAAGCACCCAAGAGGTTAATGGTAACTCTGGAGGAGCTTCAGAAATCCACATTTCAGGTGGGAGAATCTGTCAACAGAATAACTCTTAGTCATAAGAACTCCTGTTTGCAGTTTGTCACAAGTCATGCAAGGGATACAAGAAACTAGCGACAACAGTGATCAAATGAGACCAATGAGAACAACATCGAAGCATAATGATGATCACCGTGAGGGTGGGAATATTTTTCTTCAGCAGGGACAGGATAGCTGGTCAGAATTGAAAGGGAGATAAATGGAGCTAAATGCAGGGTGAAAAAAGGGGACTAAAAAAAAATTTGAGTCTGGGTAGGATGTTAACTTTCCAGCAGTTGGATCACAGCATATTTATGTGTTACAATGGCCCAGTCAAAGGGCACACTTAAATCCAATTCAGAATCTATGGCAAGACTTCATAACATTGCTGTTCACAAACACTCTCCACCCAGTCTGACTGAGCTTGATCTATTTAGCAAAGAAGAATGTTTTTGTAGAGTGTGAATTTTTTTTTTTTACATATGAGGTAAAGATTAGATCATTTTTTTATAACTCCAGAACTGACTGAAGTATCACTCTTAGTTCAAAGACTTTAGGTCATGTTTATCTAAAAATATTTTCAACATAGAATTTTTTTTAAATTGTGGGAGGAATTAAGATGTTGTATTCTTTGAAATTAAAGCCAAATGTGTGCTTACTTCTGTTGTAATCTATATTAATAGATGACTTTGCAGTTTAATTTTAATTTGTAACACCACAGTAGGAAGGAAGTGGGTTTGGTCCACTTCCAGAAAAACTCTTACACTGCTTTTCTTGCTCTCAGTTACTGGGAAAAATTCTATTTAAGAAATTCTGATGGTGATGGATTATTTTTTAAAATTTGTCAAATAGACACATTTTGTTATTAATGTCACATTAAAGAACATTTGGTATTAGTTTGGATGTATTTTTTTTTTAATCTATTTTGTCTGTCCTTCCATAGAGTGATGATTCTGATGAAGATGATCCATTGGCTATCAGTAAAAGGTGGACATTTGAGTGGAGCAGCCGACGCTGGTCTCGCCTGCAGGATTTTCTTTTGGACGGAACAAATGAGAGCAGCCCGACAGGTCAAGGAGAGGGTCTTCATAGCACAGTGAGCAGTGAGAGTGTACTTACGGACCTGAGTGAGCAGGAGATCACCGAGATCTCCTCACTCCACAGTGAAGACTCAGCTTCTGCCATGCCTGACTCTATATCTATGGCATCCCTGTCGGCTTCCTATCAACCACTGAGGGAACTTCCACACTACAACTCCCTTCCAATTAAAAGCAGCCGTCATGGACAAGGAGGGAAGAGTAAAGCCAAAGAGTTTCTGCGCAAAATGGAGTTGATGCGCACCTGGGGGCCGTCGACAAGGAGGAAAAGCTCAAGTCGGAGGCCACAGCTGGTCATCAGTGAGCCAGTGTTACAGGGGGAGGAGCCTCAGGCCCTTCAGATGCTTCAGTGTACTCCCATCAGCCAATTAGAAAACAGCCCAAAGCACAACCACCAGACTGATGGTGATGATCCCCCTGTTTGTGTTAGCAAAACATTTAAGGACCGGATGACACTAAATGTGAGTCCCAGCAAAGACACTGTGTTGCGCAGTTTTCCGGAGCCTGCATGTACAAAACCACGCACTGCCAGCAAAAGAAGCAGCATGTACCTGGAAGATATGGAGTTGCCTTCTCAGGGTAAGAGGACTGAGGGTCAGAGCCAGTTTGGCAGAAACCAATTTCGCTCATATGAAAACCTTCTCATTCACATCCCAAAAGACCACAAGCCAGGCACTTTTCCCAAAGCCCTGTCCATTGAAAGTCTAGCACCTTCCCCCAGTGACAGGAACAATAACCCCCAGTCACATAGCCAAACTTCTCCAAATGAAAATGGCCTGGGCGAACCTTTATCTAAATCTACCTGTCCTGGAGCTCCAAGGGGCAGCAGGGTGAGTGTTTATGACAATGTGCCGGGCTCCCATCTTTATGCCAGCACAGGGGACCTTCTAGACTTTGAGAAGGAGGACAACCTGTTTCCTCATTTAGATGACATCATCCAGCACGTCAGTGGCTTGCAGCAGATAGTGGACCACTGGAGCCGCAGCGTGTTGCCCGAAGGGGAGGCAGGGGAGGGGGAGGAAGAAGGGGAGGGCAGGACCACCCCTAGTGAAGGTGAGAGAGATGGGGTCTCCTTAAATGACACCGATTCAACAGGGACCAGTCGAGAGAGGCGAGACTCTGGAGTTGGGGCCTCGCTCACAAGACCTCGGTAAGCAACTGCACTGGTATTCATAAGATAATTATGGTTCATTGCAACTTGGGTCTTGTTTTTATAGTTTTGACTAAAACATTTCATGTTCATAATAACTGTGGACTCACCACAGCATCTACTGAGATCTTACTGATGCGCCACACTGAACCTCTTAGTACATTATCTAAACTTATCAACATGATCATTCAAATAACTCTATTTATTGGTAGAACTATTTCTTAAACTGTTAAAGTTACAGAAGGTATGTAACTGTTATAAAAATGTATTTCTACATATTTGCTAAAACTGACAGATAATTTGTGAAAAACACAAGCTCCCCTGGTTCCTCCCTGTAGTTCTACTAGCATTTGCAGAAATCCTCCACTCCCAGTCAGAAACAACCAATCAGAGCCAGGAGAAATGTCTAAGCACTGTCTCAAACGCTCGTGTACATGCTGCTCATTCCCATCCCCCGTTCAGCATGTACCATTGTTCAAGCTCAAGATTGGTGGTGTGCTGCAGCTGTGCTAATGGCAGAGAAACAAACTAGTATTACAAGAAAAATCTCAAGTTCTCTGCAGATTTCGCAGAGGGGGAGGAGCTGTAGAGGGCTGTAGTGCAGCAGAGATCAAGGTGGAGGGAGTCCACGGTTTTCTCAGAACTCCCGACTTCAACTTTAAAGAATGCTGTTTTTGTGTATTTCAAATACAGTGATCATTCTTGGACTAAGGTCGTGAAAATACATAAATATAACTTGTTGGAATCCATTTAGACACATTGTAATGTAGTAATATTACCTGTTGTGTGATTTCGGACATTTGAAACAAGCATGGTAAACAAATGGTCATTACGAACAGTAGGGTAAATTGAAGACTTTTATAGATGCAATGAAAATGTCATTTTGGAATACGTGTCCAATTGGAGGAGTTTAGATTATGAACAAAAAAGGCCTGAGGACAGAGCCCTGAAATGCACCATATGTGACTGGAACTGTGAGTGCTGGTCAGATGAGACTAACAGAAATGCTTCTGTTGTCATTTTTTAAAACAAGTACATGTGATAGTGTAAATACGGCTAATAACTGAATTCCCTCAGTGAGTTCATCTGGATAAAAATCTCTAAATAAAAGTAGCATACTGTCATTCTGTTGGCTGTAACTGTTTCAAGGTAGACTTGCTACTAGGCTTTGCCAGAGAGGAGAAATAATCTGCAAGCAGAGAGGACAAACCTGAGGAAGAAGTTTGAACATGAGTAGTAAGGTTGGAAACAGAATGATACTATATTGATGCAAAAATGCATACGATGTGAGTGCAAACACAAGACAATGTTTTGAGGTAAATCAGGCCATACAAGCAAACATTTTTTGAGTGGAGTGTGTGAGTGGAGTTTTGAGCAAGAGGAGTTAAAAGCTGATTAAATATAAGAAATCTTACTCCTAAATTGAAAAGCGATGCTCTTGTGTTTACGGATGAAATTTTGAAAAACAATAAAGCTTTTAGAGAAAATAAAAAGAAGTCAGTGTTAGTAGGCCCCACTCGTAATTGTAATAAGCTTCAAAATTTCAGAGTTTAAAAAATAGCAAGATCATATGCAAGAACACATTGTAGTTTTAATGGCTGTTTATTTATAAAAGCAGGATCACCTTATCAGCACTTACTTTCATGTTTTTTTTTTTTGCTGGCAGAATGACATCTAAAATGTTTTTTTTATTGATTGATTTGCACTTTAGAAGACAAAGGTTACCATAGATCATATTGTGTTCCAGTATTAGGAAAATATTTTGTCATCACAGCAAAAAAGACACTGGCAAAAATGCTGTTAGTCTGCAGTTGAGTAAATGTTCTTTAATAACACTGTTATGACATTTAGAATCTTGTTATGAAAATCAGAATAGGAGTTTTAAGTGGAAACAGTTCACATAATGATTACCCCATCGAGAACAACAGACCCAAACCAAACTGGCAAAATCAAAATTTGGGTTGATCTAAAAAGAATATCCACCAAAGACGTAACTGGATGTTTTAAAACCAGCACAATTGTTGTATTTACTTGGTCAATCAACATATCAATGTAATAAGACCCAAGAATGGATTGTATTGCCTTGCTCACGTTCTCTTTTATCTTTCAATCTATCTCAGTCTCCGATGGCCAAGTTTCAGAACATCTGATCATCTCAACCAACCAGCATCTTCACTGCAGATCAGTAGCCAGTCAGCAGGCCAGCTGAGCCTCCTGCAGAAGTTTTCTCTGCTCCGCCTCACTGCCATCATGGAGAAATACTCGATGTCTAACAAACACGGCTGGACATGGTATATATAAATATGACTAAATAACATAAAAGATAATTTGTCTGTATAACTGTAGTGTATAATGAGATAATGTAATCCCAGGTAAACATGGAAAACATGATGCACACTATATTGAACAAATGAATCAAAGTCTGATGTTATTCTACAATTTGCTTTATTGTGGACAATCTTTTCTTCCAGCTATAAAAGAAATAACACAGTAAATGTTTTTACATTTTGTCACATTAGAAATGACATAATTTAATGTATTTTATTGGGATTTTTTTATTAGTGACCTACACAAACGTATGCATTGTTGAGAAGGAAAATTACACATTATTTTCAATTATTTTTATAGAGAAAAACTTGTTTTCAGCCTTTTTCTACTCTCATACCCTTAAATAAATGTCCTAACAGAAATTTCCTGATTAGCAAATAGAATATATCCGTGTGTAATTTAATCTCAGTGAATGTAACAGTTCTGTAAAGACCTCAGAGGTTCATTGGAGAACATTAGTGAACAAACAGTATCATGAAGACCAAGGAACACAGCAGACAGGTCAGGGATAAAGGAAAGTATTTTTCAAAGAAGAACCCAAGAGGCCACATGTAAGTCAGGAGGAGCTGCAGTAATCTGCTGCTCAGTTGGACAGCTATTAGTTGTGTAGTCCACAAATCTAGCCTTCATGAAAGAGTGGCAAGAAGAAAAACACTATTGAAAGAAACCCATGAGAAGTATTGTCCTGGGGTCAGGACTTGTGGAGATACAGAAGAAGTTGCCCTGGACAGATGAGCTAAACTTGAACATTTTGTCTTTCTATGTGTGGATGAAACCCATTACAACACATGCCCCTAACCGCACCATGCTTATTGAAGTACCTGGTGGTGGCAGCATTATGCTCTAGGTTTCTTCTTTTACGCAGTGACTTAGAAGCTGGTCAGAGTTAGTGGGAAGATAAACAGAGCAAAATACAGAGCAATCACAGGAAAAATAAACCTTGTTGGCTGCAGAAGACTTGAGACTAGGCCAGAGATTTAGTAGCCAGTCACTCAATGACCCTATACACAGCAAAGTTTATTTGGTGCCACATCCTCCTTCTCTTTAGTCTCTGACATCCACTGATCTACATTGGCAAAGGTAATAAAGCAGCAACTGTTCTTGTTTCAGTAGTTTTATCTTTTTGTAATTTACATTAGTTACCAAGAAAGATGTAGTTCAACAAAATATTGAGGCAAGAGGGCTGAATACAAATGGACCCCACAATTTTGAGATTTTTATTTGTAATAAATTTTAAAAACCATGCATCCTTCTCTTTTCACTTTACAAGTATGTGTTACTATCTGTTGGTATATAAAATGGAATGCCCACAGGAATGCATTGAAATGTGTGGTTTTATTGCAACATAAGGAAAAAAAATGTTCAAGAGGTATGTTCCTTCTGTGTTACAGTCTTCAACAGAGCTTTAAGTGTTTTTTTTTTTATTACTCTTCAAACCTACAGTAGACCCTAAGCTGCTGGACCATATGGACAATTAACACCTTTATGTATGTCTTAAAATTGAAAACATGGCTTAACATCAATGGGTTTGTCCATGTGCAAGTGTTTGTCACTGACCCCATAACTCAGTCACCATTCCCCATGACCCACAAATGCATCCTACTGTCGTTAACAACCAGTCCTGTTCATTTTTATCATGCCCTACAGGGAAGTCCTGTTGACCAGCGAGTACATGCATAGGTTGATAATGAAATCATAGACCGCTCTTTTCTCTCACACACTTCCCTAATTGTTTGTCTGTCGCTGGCAGGTCTGTGCCTAAGTTTATGAAGCGTATGAAGGTGCCAGACTACAAAGAGAAGAGTGTGTTTGGTGTTCCTCTGATTGTTCATGTCCAGCGCTGTGGGTTCCCACTTCCTCTGTGTTTACAACAGGCCCTCAGCCACCTCAGGACTTACTGTCTGGACCAGGTTAGTAAACAACTTTTACTGGACTGGTTGTGTGCATGTCATTCTCTCCATGCCTAAGCTGTCAGACACAAGGCACCATTCCCTCCCTGATCCGTACCGACTCTCTTCCGCTGTCTCCCTTCCAGGTGGGATTGTTCCGCAAGTCTGGTGTAAAGTCCCGGATTCAGGCTTTGAGGCAGCAGTGCGAGTTGTCCCCTGACTGTGTAAACTACGAAGACCAATCTGCTTATGATGTGGCTGACATGGTCAAACAGTTCTTCAGGGACTTGCCTGAACCTCTGCTTACAAGCAAACTGGGGGAAACTTTTCTGCACATTTACCAGTGTAAGTTACCATAGTGAAAGTGGGAGTAGATTTTCTCTCTTTAATAAACTATCTAAGAAAATAATTTGTGCACTGAATTATATTATAGCTCCTAACCAACAGTTTATGTTAAGATGTGCAAAAACCCTTAAAATAATATCATCTTTCTGTGCAGCACCTCAACTACACACAAAAATGGAGTACATTTATTAAGTGGAGAAAACAGATTCTATGTTAAAAATAATTGCTTTTATTAAAATCACTAGTGCTGCACTTAGTGACTCCACTAACACTTTAAATGAAACACTGAAGCATTGTTTTATATTCAAAATGCACTGAGCAGGCCAATATTCTGACCAATAATGGTTTTCTTTGAGGTCTGACCTGCCAGTTCCTATTTTGACCAACTCTGATTAGATTTTCTAAGGACTATAACACATAAACAGGACAAAGGGGCTGCAGGTTTATTGACAGATGTTGCAGTTTTGATTGAACCAGAAAATGAAGGTATTATGTGATTTTCACAATTTTTGCAACATATATTTATTTGATTTTTATTTGTTTCAAAGGAGTGCTACAAAGCACATGCTGTTAGTTCTTTATTTAGAATACAGAAAAAATATATAATTTTTCAGAATTTGAATTGCCAATCACCAAACAGAGCCAATAAAGCAAAAAGGACCCAGTTCTGATCTCTACCCAATTGATGAGCACATCAGTTGACATTTTTTATTGATGAAATTATCTACAATCTTTTGATTAGTAATTCATGACTTAATGATTATCTGAGATATACATATGAGGAGATGCAGAGACAAATTCCTCTTAGCCACTCTTCAAAATGGGACAGACAGGTAAACATTTTTATTTTCTTAATAATCCAAAATTGGATCAGAATCAGAAAATGGAGATTAGTGCTGCCCACTATTATAAAGACTTTATTTGTAGAACTTTTCCCTATTTTCATTTTTTTAAAATTTTTTTTTATTATTAGATGTTCCTAAAGAACAGCGGTTGCAAGCTGTCAGGGCAGCCATATTGTTGATGCCTGATGAGAACAGGGAGGTTCTGCAGACACTGCTCTATTTCCTGCGGGATGTTACTTCCTTGGTAGAGGAGAACCAGATGACACCAATGAACCTGGCTGTTTGTCTGGGACCATCTCTGTTCCACCTCAGCATCCTGAAGAATGAGACGCTGTCACCAAGGTATGCATGAATCCCTCCCCACTCTACCTACAGATGCTTAGATGGAAAACAAGAAACCAGCTTGTGACAGCGTGCTCTCTGTGGTTCATGTTTTCTGTAGGTCAATCCAAAAGAAGTACGCTACAGGCCGTCCTGATCAGAAAGACCTGAGTGAGAACCTTGCTGCCACGCAGGGACTGGCACACATGATCACAGAGTGCCAGCATCTCTTTCAGGTCTGCATCAAGCTCAGCAATGTGAATCTGATATTTAATTCATTTAAGCACTGCACAAATCTAAAGTTCTTCTAATTGATTTTTTTTCATTGTATACTTTTAATCTTCTGCTTCATTTCATCTCAAAGGTAAAGTGTAAAGGAAGTTTTTTTTCTTCAGCGTTTATTCAATATCCATGAAAATTAGAATAAACTGAAAGCCACCTTTCTTTCTCGAGCCATATCCAGTGGTGTAAAAAAAAGCGTTTGCCCCCTTCCTGATTTTCTGTTTTTTGCATGTTTGTCACATTTTAGTATTTCTGAACATCAAACCAATTTAAATATTAGTCAAAGACAACACAAGTAAAAACAAAATGCAGTTTTTAAATGAAGGTGTTTAATTACTAAAGGAGAAAAAAAAAAATTTGGACCCACATGATCCTGTGTGTGATTGCCCCCCTCCCCCTGTTCTCAGTCAAGACCTGCCTGACAAAGTGAAGTACATCAAAAGATCCTCTAAAACTAGACATCATTCCAAGATCCAAAGTAATTCAGGAACAAATGAGAAAGAAACTCATTGAGATCTATCAGTCTGGAAAGGGTTACAAAGCCATCTCTAAAGCTGTGGGACTCCAGCGAACCGCAGTGAGAGCCGTTATCCACACATGGCGTAAACATGGAACAATGGTGAACCTTTCCAGGAGTGGCCCGCTGACCAAAATTGCCCCAAGAGCTCAGTGGAGACTCATCCAAGAGGTCACAAAAGACCCCACAAGAACATCCAAAGAAAGGCAGGCTTCACTTTCCTCAGTGAAGGTCATGCCTCCAACATGAACAAGAGACTGGGCAAAAATGGGCTGCATGGCAGAGTTCCATGACAGAAATCACTGCTGGGTATTGGTTTCTGTTTGGTTTTTGAACTTGTTGAACTCTTTGGAAGGTGTGTGTCCTATTACATCTGCCGTAAAAGTAACACCACATTTCTGAAAAAGAACATCATACCAACTTTAACATATGGTGGTACTAGAGTGATGGTCTGGGGCTGTTTTGCTGCTTTAGAACCTGGAAGACTTACTGTGATAAGTGGAACAATGAATTCTGCTGTCTACCAAAACATCCTGAAAGGAGAATGTCATCTGTTCATGACCTCAAGCTGAAATGAACTCAGGTTCTGCTGCAGGACAATGATCCAAAACACACCAACAATTCCACTTATGAATGGCTGAAGGAAAAACAAAATGAGGACTTTGGAGTGGCCTAGTCAAACTCCTGGCCTGAATCCTGTTGAGATGCTGTAAAATGACCTTAAAAGGACTGTTTATGCTCAAAAACCCTCCAGTGTGGCTGAATCAGAACAAATCTGCACACTTGACAAGATGAGTGGGCCAAAATTTCTCCACAGCACAGTAAAAGACTCATTGCAAGTTATTGCAAATACTTGATTGCAGTTGTTGCTACTAAGGGTGCCCAACTAATTTAGGGTTTAGGGGGCAATCACTTTTTCACCCAGGGCCCTGTAGGTTTGATTTTTTTTCTCCCTTAATAATAAACACATTTTTATTTTAAAACTGCATTTTGTGTTTACTTGTGTTGACTTTGACTAATATTTAAATTGGTTTGATGTTCAGAAATACTGAAGTGTTACAAACATGCAAAAAATAGGAAATCAGGAAGGGGGCTAACACTTTTTCACATCACTGTATTTTTCTCCTGACAGATATGTTAAAAGAAAGGATGATCACAATTTCTTATTCTCAACACCAATCTGAGTAATTTAAGTAGCCATTTGGGGATGTTGAGTGCCAGTCAGAAATGTATGAGGGAATCTTCTAAGAGCATACTCGTTCAAGTGTGGGATTCCTTATTTCTACTCCAAAAAAACTGCTCACACACAGAGACATCTTTCTTGCTTACAAATATGCTCCACTCCCCCTCAAAACTAAGTTTATGCAATCAGATTTGAGCTGACTTGCAAATATATCTCCTACACCATTTTGAATCCAGTTCCTCTTGCTCAGACTTCCTCAATCTGTTCTTTCAGCTCTGGGATCTCTCTGAAATGAACTCCTGTGAGCACAATAGCAATGCAGGAGTGATGTTTATGTAATGCTCTCATACTATTCACAAGGTGAATGACTTAAAAACTATTTCATGCAGTGTTCGTTAAATCTGAGGAAAGGAACAGTGTGAGCAGTAAAAATTCAGCCATATTGAAAAAATTAAATATTATTAAAAAAACATTCATTTATTTCAGTTACTCAATTTACTGTGAAACACATTATATTGTTACAGTACAGACAGACTGATGTTTCCAAGCCTTTATTTCTGTTACTTACAATGATTTTTAAGATCAGAATATTATATATAAAAAAATATATAAAATATGAAAGTAAATAAATTATATAATAAAAAGAATGTTTAATACCTGATTAAAGGTTGTTATTTTCAAAAGGTACTTGTAATCTGACAAATGAGCGTCATGGGAGAACATAATTTATTGACTATGACTGTATATGATCCTATTTTTAGGACATACAAACAATCAACTTACTAAATAACAAATTAATTTATAGTCTACGTTTTGGCAGAACACATAGTGATGGAAAAAAGAAAAAAAGAGAAAAAATTTGATATAATAATAACATAATCTTATTTTGAACATAAAGGCAGTAATGTTCTTAAACTAAGGATTTTCACCAATTTCTAAAGTAAAAGGTTATTTTGCTAGTGGTTTAGTTAAAGTTTAGTTTAAAAAAAAATATCAAAATTTATAAATAAATTACATTTCATTTGTCTGCTAAGGTAGAAACAAAACATTTTTCAAAATAAAACCAGTATCTTCCAAAGACCAACCTCACAATGAAATAAGTAAATGTTTCAAACACTCAGCATGTGTATAAAACAGTTTCCTTAATTTCAATTGGAAAATTTCCCTTGTGGTACAAATTCTACTAAGTATTTTAAATCATTTACTGGTCATTTTAGGTGGAGTAGAGAAAGGAAACAGTCTGTTTGAATTCTGAGAACATCTTGTCATCACTGTCTTTCACTGCTTTTCTTCAGATTCTGTTCACTCCGTTTAACATGATAGCCGCCCTGCCCAAGCTTATTTATTGTGACACGCCTTTTCCGGTTGTTGCTCAGATCCCGGAGGAAATGGTGACTCAGTCTCGCAACTCCTACATGGAGGCTGCGCTGATGGTGCCCCCACTGGAGGAGCTTTGCAAGGTCCAAGAGGAGGAAGATGTGGATGAGGAAGTGGAAGAAGAGGATGAGGAAGCATCCTACAACACACATATAGAAGGGCTGATCCAGAACCTGCTGAAAGAAGCCAAGGATAAGAGTAAAGGCTGGGTGTCCCGCTTGTCATCTGACAACACAGAGCTGGCATTTAAAAAGGTGGGAGGTCACTCAGCTTCAATAAAGTGGGATTTAGAGACGAGCTGGAGAGAATAAGAAAGATTAAGAGGCAGGGATTAGTATCATCTTTAAAAAGAGTCTACAGTTATTAAACTTATCAGGTAGTCCATGTCAATACAGCCAAATCTGAAAACTGAAACTCGAAGTTTTAGAAAAAGAAAGCAGATAACTGAAGATACTCTTTTTAATGCTTATTGACATATTCTATATTCATGCATAAGGTTGGAGACGGGAACCCTCTGAGGAGATGGAGAGTTTGTCTCGAGTTGTCAGCAGCTCCAACCGAGGTCCTGCAGCGGCTCTTGAAAGAGCGCTTGCTGTGGCAACAAGACCTTCAGCAGGAAAAGGTTCTGGAGACGCTCGACAAACAGACAGACGTGTACCATTACACCTGCTGCAATATGGCACCTCAACCCAGCTGTGACTATGTGGTACTAAGGTATGATTAATATTTGCACAATGAATGCCTCAAAATACATGTGAACACGTGTGTGTGAATCTGAATTTGACAAAACAAAAAAATCTTTCTGAAGGATTATGACTTGGAAAAACAAGGATTTATTTAATCAGTTAAAATAACATTTAATAGAAAGATTGCACTTTTTCTGAATACCACTAAGGTCAGATATCTAAGTTGTATGTCCCAGCACTAACGCTACCTAATTATCTTACAAAAGTAAGAAGAGAAGTTTTATGAACAGGAAATTAATGTTAAGACTTTTTAAGTTTTATAAAAGTTTAACTCTTAACAAAGAAGAGATAGTTTAAAACTGTCAAAGGTTAGATTTGATGTGTATGCGGCCTCTACAATAAAGATCTAGCTTCAAAATTTTTTTATTCACCACTCAGATCATGGCGTACTGACCTTTGTAAAGACTCCTGCGCACTAGTGTGTGTGTCCGTCGAGCATGACGACAGCCCGCGCGTTGGAGCTGTGAGGGGGGTTGTGTTGGAGTCGCAATACCTCCTTGAGCCCTGTGGGACGGGGAAGACCAGGCTCACACACATCTCCAGAGTTGATCTCAGGTGTGGAAGGGCTTCATTGTCCATTTATGGTCATGTTTTTAACAAAATTTGCAATTTATAACATGTTACTTTGTTACTGTTGCTGCAGGGGAAGATCTCCAGAATGGTACAACAAAACGTTTGGTCATTTGTGTGTCAATGAAGCCCAGAGGATCCGCTCCTCGTTCCTCCCAGCAGATCAGAGTCCTGAGGCGAAGAACTGAGCTTCAAACACAATGTTTTATCTTGAAAATCAGTTTAATCACCCAGGCAATCTTTTCTTGGTGCTAAGCTACAGTTCTGGTCAGACATGCAGTCACAGTAATTTTGGGCTTTTAAAGATTGATATACCCAATATAGTTTTTTAGAGTAGACTGATTATAAAACAAAAACCTTCAATGATATTTGAAAGGAAGAATCATGTACACCAGTTTGAACTTATTGTACAGTTTCTGTAATAAATACAAGGTCAAAATCATACATATAATTTACCTTTTATACAAATATGCATACCCACACTGATATTTGAATCAATCTTCACTGGCAATATGCAGAATCAATAAAGTTCTGACATAACTAAGAGATTTTACCAATTCTGGTCAGAATTGGTATAATCCTTGCTTTTAAGCATAGTCCATTGGTTTGTGATAACCTTGAGGTCCGGGCCAGAACCTTAATATTTGCCCACTTTATCCATCCTAAAACCAGTCTGGATGTGTGTTTGGGATCATTGTCCTGTTGGAATACTCATGCATGTCTATGTTTCAACAATCTAGATGTTGAATTGAGGTGAGCGTTTAAAGATAGTCCTTGATTATTTCATCCACTTTTTTTAAATTAACAAGTAGCACTGGAAAATACAAAGAGTACAAACCCTCAACACTATCATGTTAAACAGTTGGTCCTGTCTTCTCAGGTTTAAAACTTCACCTTAACTTCTCAAAGAAATCTTCTTTTCCTTGTGACTAAATAGTTCAGTCATCTCATCTGAGTAAACCTTTCTCCAGAAGACATTGGTAGTTCGTTGATTGTTTTTCAACATTCAAGCAAGTTTGGTTCAGAGGCTTGGACTAGGTATTCCAAAAGAACAATACCAAACATATTTCAAAACAGGTTTTGTAATGGATAAAACTAACATTAAGATTCTGGTTGAAAATTGCAGACTATGTTCAAAAGTCGGGCCCATGCCAGGAAGTAAATCACTTTAAATTGCCAGTTTTGTCAAGAAGAGTAGTCAGCTCTCCAGCCAGAATAATGCCAGATACCTATAAAAAGTAGGTGGTTCATTTGCAAGTTTCCCAATTTATTCAAATATTAGTGGGGGTCTATGTATATATTTAAGCCTTTATGTATAATTTCACCCTGTGTAGATTACAGAAAATCTACAATAAATTCTAATTTGTGCACTAATCCATGTTTATGAAAACGATTAACGTTGTTTGTTAAGGAATAATGCCCTGCTGGACAAAAGCAGATCAAATCAATCATTAAAAGCCCTAAATTAAAATGATGTTCACATCCATTATGACTAAATGTAAACTTCTGACTTGGACTGTATACTGAGTTGGCACATAGAAGGAAAGTGTTTTTATTGTCATTTTTTCAGGTCTTTTTTCAACATAGTATTTTAATTTATATGATAAATTATGAGGGTTTTTCTTAAAATCAATTTTCAGTCATAATTTCAAAATTATTTCCAGTTCTGAATGTGAAACTAGACATTCAGTCATTAGAATAGCAATTAACTTTGCGAATACTTATAGCCATGTGCATTATTAAAAGGATGATTGTAGATAGAAAGTAAATTCCCTATTTATTGCTTTGGTTTATTCTTTCAAGTCCTCAGCATTTATTTTAATATCTTGAACAAACAAAACAATGAGAGATAATGATATATTACTCGAATCCTTGTTAGAAAGTACTTATCTACAATTTACATATCATGTTAACTGATTTTCCAATCAGTCATTGATTGAAGCTCATATATTATTAAAATAACCATTATTATTTATTATTTTTACATTTCTCAATATTACAAGACCTGCTTATTCTGTCAATCATAGATTTATTGTTAAATTAAGCTGCAAAAGCAGGTCTTGCTCACCTGTAATCTGACTTTATACCAGTGAACTCTTTACAAACAACTCTGAATATGATGTGTCGCCAGCTTTAGCTCGATGATATACAAAACCATTGCTCCAGTAGCACTTCTAAAAGTATAAATGTAATAGAAAACAGTCACCACACAAAACTGTCAGAACTCTTTAAAAAAAGAAACAAAATGTGGATACATGTCAGCACTGTGTTGTGAAAAGTCCACTTGTTTCATGTAGAAGGACCACACAAAGAATCCTGAACCACGACGAAGGGGATGCAGTCACTGGGTCCATAAATGTGCTTTGAATATTTTATGTACAATTTCACAGAGAATTTCCTTTTTCAGTCCCCACTTTCAGTGTTAATGTCCTTTTATCTCTGCATATGGTAATATAGTTGTTTTTTGGTTTTTTTTTCTCTTTCGTGTTATACAATGTCTAAGACATGAGACCATTTCACTGCTTCTGGGAAGCATGTTTATAACTTAGCGTGTGTGCATGGTTGTGCCCGTGTATCTGCATTTCAAACACACTTACAGCCTGTACTGTAAACTCTCTGCAGCGCTCTCTGTGCCATCACAGCTCTTCAGGGTCTTCCTATCATATTGATAAGCTGAAATGTGAAATTTCCACACATCATCCATAGGGAAGCAACAGATGAAAACTCACTCCACTGTGGTACTGCCCTGGCTTTTGTGTTTGTTTCCGCTGTAGGCAGCATTGCCATGGTGTTGCTATGATATAATATTATCTCCACAGTGCCGCCATAATCTTCGCACGGATGCCTTTTGCCGGGTGACAGTGGTGCGTGTGCATGTGTCCATAAGTAAGGATTGAGTGACTCTGACGTGAGACCTCTGCTGTTTGTGGGGAGGTTCCAAATTTATCTTAGAGCTGGAGGATTTATGCTTGTTATTTTTGACAGTGACTGAAAACAGAGCTATTGTTTCTAAAGAGGAGAATAAAATTCTAAAAGTGCTTTTGTTCCCTGTTTTTTTCCTCATTTTAGTCATTTTTTTAAATTCTTCCATGAAAAATCATATGAGCATGTATAAATGAAGTGTTTTACAAGGATTTTCATACCCTTTAAACTTTTTCATGGTTTGACAAGCTTTAACACAAACTTTATTAGATTTTAATTGGATGTTATGTGAATGACCAAAACAAAGTAGGCATTTTATTATAACAAATACAGAAATATGAAAAGTATGGCATGCATTTGTATTTAAGGAGGAGACAGTTAAAGCCAGATTAGGTAATGAAACAATATTCCAAGCTTTCAACATCTCTTAGAGCACTGCTCCATACATCTTCCAAAAATGGAAGGGGTGTGGGATAAACGTAAACCTACCAAGACATGGACGTCCACCTCAGTTGATGGGCTGGGAAAGAAGAAGTAGCCAAACTGATAATGGACTGGATTTATATAGCACCTTTCTCGTCATACTGACCAGTCAAAGTGCTTCACACTAGAGCCATAATCACCCAGTCGCACTCACTAATACACCAATATGAAGATCAGTTGGCAACTTGGGGTTAAATGTCCAAGGCACATCAATTTGTGATGTGACAGGAGGAAGTTGAAACTGAATCCACAACTTTTGGACTGCAAGAGAATTACTCTTCACACTGTCAAACAATTGCCCCTCGAGAGGATTTGAGAGGAGCTGCAGAGATCCATAGCCCTGGTGGGAAAGTCTTTCAACGGGAAAGCTAATAGTTTTATTTTTAAGTGCTCTAGTTAGATGAGAACGAAATTTAACTTATTGGCCTACAGGCAAAAAGCAATGTGTTGCAGAAAACCAACACATCACCTTGACTACACTATTTCCATGGTAAAACACAGTTGTGGCAGCATCATTCTGTGGGGATACTTTTCTTCAACATGGAGAGAGAAGGTGGTCAGATTTGATGGAAAGATAGATGTAACTCAATACAGCGCAATCTTGGACAAAAACCTGTTAGAAACAGCAAAACTCTGGAGACTGGGGCAAAGGTTCACCTTCCAGTAGAACAGCGACCCTAAACATATCGCCAGACCTACAATGTAATAGCTCAGATGAATCATATTCATGAATGGCCTAGTCAAAGTCCATACCCATATTCAGCTCAAAACCTTTGCTAAGACTTGTGGCAGATTCATGCTGTTGTGATGCTTTTCTTCAGCAGGGGCAGGAAAACTGGTCAGAGTTAATGGGAAGATGGGCAGAGCGAACGACAGGGCCTTTTCACACTACAGGGCCCGGCCCAGTCCAGCTGCAGGCAGCCCAGATCTATTGTACTACAGCCCTGATTGTGTTTGTATTGAGCAGAGTGCCACCTCCAAAGTGGGCAGGGATCATCATATAAAAAACGAATTCAAGCTGAAGCCAGTCGAGCCCATCTCCTCAGAGACCCAGCAGAGCACTTTTTAATTCCTCGTTGTCCCATTCAGCTCCTTCTGTACCCGCTTGTCAGCGAGGAAGCTGAGGAAAAATTACCTCAGCTTTACCTTTACAAAATTTATCAAAAAAATTCTCATCTGAGTATCGTTTTTGACCTGGACTTGCATCTGGTGCAGCTGAATTGTTGCTGCAGGATTTCCTCCAGTTGAAGTGAGTGCTTGCAGAATCAGGAATCCCTCATTCAGAGAGTCTTGCCAACACCTGATCATTTCAATTGGAGAAATGTTCCTTGAATTCAGAACTCTCAAAAACAGGATTTTTTTGATGCTGTCATTCAAAAAGAAGGACATCGAGATAATTTAGTGCAACCTCTGACTGAAAGATCTGGAAGATGACTCGCCTCTGTACCTACCAATGAGCCAGTCAACGGCTGACTTCAAACCAGCCTCGTCTGGCCGGCCCGAATAGAACCACAGCTCTCAGGGTTACAGCGAGCAGGGTGGGACTGAGCCCTGAGGGCTAATACAAAGATGGTGAATCCAGGCTGGGCTAGGGCTGGTATCTCTGGAGGAGCTGCTTAGAGTCACAGCTTCAGTGGGGAAATCTGTCAGAAGGAAAACTATGACTTATGTTCTCAACAAATCTGGGCTTTATGCAAGAGTGGATTAAAGAAAAAAGACTATGCTGAAACAAAAACATAATCACATTTGCAGTTTGCCACAAGCCGTGTGGAGGACACAGCAGACACAAAGAAGAAAGTGCTCCAGTAAAAGAGACCATAACTACATTTGAGTGTTTTTGGCAAACATATACAATGCTATTTGACAAAGATAATTAACTCCACACATGAACACATCATCAACATGGTGAGATACAGTGCTGGCAGCAACATACTCTGTCCAAAGCTGGTAGACGCACCCCAAATGGTTGTTCTACCAAATACTGACTCTGTGGGGCTGAATATAGCCTGGCCATTGCCTTCCTATGCAGTTCTGCTCGATTCTCATCTCCCTTCAGTGCTCCGTCTGGGCTTTCTCCTATTGAGCTTGATTTCTCCAGTTGAATTCCAATCAGTGAACAGAAGGAGGAGCTGTGAACAATGACAGTGATTTTCTGCACTTTTTTAGAGTTGTAGTCTCCCTGTATAGGTATGTAGTTTTGGCAATGGCAGTGGAGGAAGTGAGCAAAGCCATTCAGTCTGTGTTGGCCACACGTCCAAATATTGAGCAATTAAAATCAGAGCAAAAGGAATGTTTAAGACATTTGATTATTTTAAGCCTGTAGCTCTCATTGACAACCATCTCGTTTGGCTCGGCACTTCTCTCTTCACAATGGGGGATGGTTGTTTACAGCACACACAATTTCTAGTAAGCTTCATTGAGCTTGCACATTACATACATCATGACCAAACGTTAGTGATTGGTCAGCTCCAGTTGTTTAAAACTTCAGCAGAGTCCATGCTTCCAGCAAGCAATTCCTTCTCAGTAGTCAAGGGTTCAGACCCTTTGTACAAAGCAAAGCATAGCTGGTTTTTACCAGGCTAGGAAATGGATGCCACACTTTTCAGATTTTATTTGGAACAACAACACAAAAATTAAAGAAAAATTTTCATTGCACTTCACAACTATGGACTACTTTGTGTAGGTCTGTCACATAAGATCCCAACAAAATAATCAATGTTTGTGACTTCTAAGTGAAAAAAATAAAAAAGTTTAAGAGGTATTAATAGTTTTGCATAACACTGTACACGTTTGTAAAAATTCCTTTTGTCATATGTTGCTGTGTCCATGAAGTGGTGCGCTTCCCTCTCTGGAGTTTAAATGAGTGTGGAAAGTGTGCCACAGGAAATATTTTTAGATAACTAAGTAAATGAAGAGTCCTCAGAATCACAGAGTGCTCTCTTCAAGGACTTTTCCTCACTTCCCTTCTTGTGTCCTTTAAAACAATGGATGGAAACTAACCCTCCAATGCTCCGATCAATATTCAATCACATTTACCTACTTAGCTGAGTTAGATAGATGGTCCACACTCTCATAAACGACAAGGAAGGAGTTTGGATACAGACACCACTCTCTAAAATCCCCCTTCATGTGAGTCAGCATGTCTTTTTACTGTGTGACAACGGAGAGACATTACTTTAACTTCTACCTCATTTAACATGTCAGTGGTTTATCTTGAAAGTGGGGCACATGGTTACAGCTCCTGAATGTCAATGATCCTCTGCACGGTGGGTGTGTTTTAGCTCTGCTGCTCCACGGGCTCTGACAAATGGAGAACATCATTTTGCAAATTACTCAGAGAAAAAAGACTCTCACCAGGTGAATCACTAATTTTCTCCATGAATCAATTTTATATCTGAGTTGGGTCTTTTTTCTTGTTTGCAAATGCACATAAAACTAAGCAGATGTTGTGTTGTGAAAAACGAGAGCCATCCAAAAGGGTAATGTAGTTTGAAATGATCCCTCTCAGTCTATGTTAATGAAATAAGACATTTTTTTGTTTTTGTTTTTGTGTGTATAAAACAAAAACTATTCTTTTACACATGATGCAATCAAACACTGTATAATGCAGCCTACATTTTGGTTGTCATTTATAGGGCCCTCTACTGGGGAAAACCGGAAATGTAAGCTCAGATTCAACCTAAGATTCCAAGTTGATGAATAGAAATGTGAAGATTTCAAATATTCTAGAAAGTGTTTTTCAAAGCTAATACGCAGATGTTTGTAATAGCTGTCAGTTAGTTAGTTGATTGTCTTGTTAAGTTAAAATTAATGATAATAATAATAATAATAATAATAATAATAATAATAATAATAATAATAGTAGTAGTAGTAGAAGTAGTAGTAGTTTCCAACACTGATGAATACAAAATTAAACATTTGGAGGATGACTGCGTTTCATTCATTTGTGTTTTTTATTTATGTGTATGTTTATTTACTTATTTATTTTTAAAGCTAGAATTAGTTTTACATGTTTTTTCAGCTCTGGCTGAATATGGGAAAACATTTGCATTTCTAAATGTATTTCCTTTCTAATTGTCTTAATGTATCTATTTGCGTATCCATCTATGTGTTTCATCCACTTCCTTACAATTATGTTTCTTGAGGGTTCTGATTTTAAAGCCTGACCTCAATTTTTGTATTTAAACCTCCAAATAGGCTCTTTGGAACTAAACTGAAAATTTTAGCCAGGATAATCTGTCAGGATCCTCTGATCTTTGTGTTTCTAGTTGTGACTTGGTTTTGTACTTGGATTATACTGATAGTTTACTATTGTCACTTATGGTGTTCCATAAATAGGTAATTATTTTGTGCTGAGATTCTTCGTTGTTTCTTCAGTGTTAAAGAAAAAAGTTAATGACAGCAATAGTTCTTTGGTCCAAATGTTAAGGTGTCATTAAAGTAACATAGTTTCCCAAGTTGTTTGCCATATTTCAAATTTAACTACACCAGTTGCTGCTATGTAATAAAATACTTTCCAGTCTAAAAAAAAAAGATGTTGATATGAGATTAAATTTCAACTAATGCTGACCAATACTGCTTGAATATCTAACATACTCCAGCATGCACAAAAAACTCATTCTTATTCCTTTTAGAAAAAGCCCCATAATAAATATTAGGTGTTGTGGGCATATTGGATTAAGTAAGAAGTAAATAGTTTAACAATATTCTATTTCGAACTTAGTCACATAAAGTGTGGAAGGCCTCTTTATATAGATAGAAAATATTTTCCAGGATTGAAAGGAATGATTGCATTTTAGTAGGTAGTTTATTTCATTGTAACTTTTCATAACAAAAGAAAATGTTAAAAAAAGATGACTTAGAATGTTCAGGAACACAATCTGAATTCTTCAAAATTTAATGGCTGCTCTCATGCTCATTTTTTTGATCAAGTTTCATGATGTTTGATTTAGTAGTTCTTATGTGATCTGACAAAAACACAATTTTAATAAATTTGTTACATCAGGGACAAACCGCAATATTATTCCTTTCACGTTGTTCTCTTTATCTGTCTTGTTTGCTTGTCTTAAAGCCTGATCAGGGAGAGAAAACAATGGTTGGACAGATGTATGTCCTCTGTGACTGGCTAATCTACCATCTTCTTCCAAACAACCACGATAAGGTCATCAATGAATAAATTAACCAGTGAATGAATAATTAATGGCAGCATGTCAGCAGTACAGGTATCCTTGAGTGTATGTAGGTTGGCATAGACAAACTCAAAACACAAGAATTGCTCGAGGAATGATGAAATTCTGGGAAATTCTTCAAAAGTAAGTGTAACATTATAAATACTCAGAAAACGGACTTACTGCATAAATACTCAGTGATCAACAGAGCTAATTTCAACATGGAAGCTTTATGTAGAATTCATTTAGACATGAGTCAATGATATGTCTGTTCATAGTTATGAATTGTAGCCTTATATTTTGTCTAAGTTTGACCATATAAAGTCTAAAAGTGGTCAAAGCTTAGATTTAAAATTAAAAAATCTTAAGATCCCCAAAAAAGTCTGTAAACAATGCAAACGTGTCAGAAAGCATAAACCAGCATTCATATACAGCTTCATTTGATTTAGTATTATAAACTAATTTTATATTTAGTTCTTTACAGAGGTGAAAACAAAGTTGAACTTTTTGGTCTACAAACAATATGTTGTGCTTGATGAATAATTAACTTTGAACATTCACATTGAACATACACTGGTGTTGGCAGCATCATGCTGTGGGGATGCTTCTTTTCAGCAGGAACAGTGAAGCTGATCAGAGTTGATAGGAAGATAGACAGACCTAAATATGATAGAGGGCAATCCTGAACAAAAACCTGTGGCTTGCTGTTAAGAATGTCCAAAGTCAGGGCACTGTGTGGTGTCGAGGTACAGCGAGCACCCCGTGTACAGAAACTACAGTCCTCAACATAGCCCTCTCAAAACAGCCATCTTGGGTTCAGTTCCCAACCCTGAGACCTTTGCTGCATGTCTTCCCCTTCTCTCTACACCCATTTCCTGTCTGGTGACTGTGACATTTAAACCGCTGATATTCTTTTCTTTCCACCTCACAACTATGCACTACTTTGTGTAGTTCTATTGTTTAAAATATCAGCAAAATATATTAAAAGTTTGTAGTTGTAACAAAAGGTAGAAAATTTCAAGGAATATAAATTATTTTTCCCAAGACATTGTATTTTAATACAATTTCAGGATTTTTCACAGGTATAGTGCAAACAGTGGCAGTTCAAGCAAGAATGTAGTCCTGGGCATGTGTCTTCTTTAGCCGCCCCCTCCACCAGTTAAAGTCGGCAATTAGATTTTGACGGCAACATAGAATGCAGTGCAGCCCCGCAGAAGGCACGTAAGCTAGCCTCGCTCTTCTCAGCAGCAAGCAAGGGGTACCATCACACAGGGATGCAACTCATCATTGAATGCACATGTATAAAAGTAACAGAAAACTTGTTCAGGTACAACTTACATATAAATTATATCTTTTTATGTGGTGCTCACGAGCCCCCTCTTTTGCATGCAACCATCAGTAACTGCCCTAATAACCCATTTCAAAACTCGCTGCAAATAACGTTTTTAATTGCCTAAATTTTATACTTCAAAGACATATGAATTCTTGATTTGCCCCTTTGATAGATTTTTTTTTCCATTTCTAAAAATGACATTCTTTTCCCCTACTTTTTAAAATGTCTGTCCTATAACTAGGTTACGATTTTCAGGGTAATCTAACTGATATCTGATACAGACCCCTTCACAGCAGGCATGGTGATAAATTGATTCATTCTGACATTAAAGACATAGGTACATTTAGCATTTAGGTCATTGTCCTGATTTGAGCTCATGGTACAGCTGCTTGTAAAAAGTAAGTGAGACATGAAGGTGTCTGCAGGTGTCACAGAAGCCAAAACCAAGAACAAGAACAGACTTGGCTTCACAGTGTTTCTCTCATGTGCGTTACTACATGTTGTCTCAATTGAATTATTGAAGCCAGCTGGTATTCTAAAGGTGCTCCAAACACTCAAAGAAACGTGACTTCACATGCACAAATTTGTTTGAATATGTACTTGATTTCATTATACTTAGTGCTTTCTTCTAACATAACCATGCAGTTTCATACATCATTCAGCTTTCATGTAATAGGATGCTGTAGGTTTATAAAGACAGGTTGCAAAAGTTCTCCTGTTTATTTATCCATTTGCTTTTACACTAACAACAAACTGTTAAACAACTTCTTTGCACACATTTAGCTGATAAAAAGCAAAAGCATAACGTGAAAGGGTGTCTCTGGGCACCTGAAAACTAGTTTCTATCAACCGGTAATAAAATC
This sequence comes from Anableps anableps, assembly GCA_014839685.1. Classification (NCBI taxonomy): domain Eukaryota; kingdom Metazoa; phylum Chordata; class Actinopteri; order Cyprinodontiformes; family Anablepidae; genus Anableps; species Anableps anableps. The sequence goes on along the minus strand of CM026078.1, from coordinate 19,167,336 downwards.
TGGCTCCTCAGTTTCTAAATACTTAATCATGTTTACGAGCTAGAATCCAGCGGTGTCTGTCTACCCTGAACAGGTTGTGCACTGTGGTGTTTTAGGGCTTCTTTACGAATAACAGCTTTCTGTTTCAGCTAAAAGGGCTGTGAGAGGGTCAGTGGTAGATAAATAAGCAATTTTCAAGAAGATTATGGCTCTAAAATACAAAGTTTGGATTTATGTACTGTGTATTTTAAAATCAGATTGGAATGCTTGATATCATTACTCAGCCCTGTAATATAGTAGAAAAAAAATCCAACAAAATGTTTGTTGTAATCTGTCTTTGGTTAAAGTCAAGTCAAGTTTATTTGTATAGCACATTTCAACAATAAGGCAGTTCAAAGTGCTTTAAATTATAAATAGATCATGTCACCAATTATGGAATAGGCAAGAAACATTACATTCTGACAGATGCCATCATCAAAATCATGCAAATACACATCAACTATATTGATCAATGTTTCAATTACTATTAATCAAAGGCAGCTCGAAACAGGTGGGTTTTTAGCCTTGATTTAAAGGAACTCAGTGTGTCGGCTGTTTTTCAGTTTTCTGGAAGTTTCTTTCAGATTTGTGGAGCATAGAAACTGAATGCTCCTTCTGCATGTTTGGTTTTGGTTCTAGTAATGCAGAGTAAACTACAACCAGAAGACCTGAGTGGTCTGGAAGGTTGATACAGTGACAACAGATCTTTAATGTATTGCAGTGCTAAGCCATTCAGTGATTTATAAACTAGCAGAGGTATTATAAGGTCTATTCTCTGAGCTACAGGGAGCCAGTGTAAGGACTTTAGAACAGGAGTGATGTGCTCTATCTTCTTGGTCTAGATAATTTAAGGCTGGGCTTGAGAAGGGCTGTTCACAGTTGATTCCCATGCAACCAGACAAAGCTTTAACAGTTTTGTAAGCAAGAATGGAGTAAAATTCGCTGTGTCCAGATGTGCAAGCCTGATTGAGACTCATCCATACAGACTCCATGCTGTGATTGCAGCCAAAGGTGCATCTACTAAATGACTGACATGAAAGGGGGTGAGTATTTATGCAATCAGTTATTTTGTGTTACATAACTATTTAATTGTCATTGTTTTGTAGAAATCAGTTTTCACTGTGACAATGGTTTATTGTTTTTCTTTTTTCACAAAAGCCAAATTTTGGTTGGTCACGATTGATATGTAAAACCAAATAAAAAGGTAAAACATCATATAGTGAACATATAGACATTGTATATACAATGGCTTGTAAATTTAAACAAGTGCAACTCAAATGTGACAGCAAGGATCTGATAATAACATTATTTAGTGTCATGTTAAGTTATACAGATGCTCTGTCGCATGTAGCAGTTAAAACTCAGACAAGCCCTTCCCTCAAATGTCCTGGGACTGTTTATGATCAATTAATTGATTTTCAGTTATTATATGACCATTTAGACAGTAAAACATTATATGGTGTGTTTAGTATTTTGTTTTTACCTTTGTCTTGCTGAGAATGTTGCATAAGTATTAACAATAGTGACCATGCTGATTCCAAGATGTTCAGTAGTATTAGCATGATAAATAACTCAACACAACGGCAGCAAAGAGCACTGTATTGCTTCTTTGAGTAGATGCTAACAAACATTAGCTATCTATGACTGTGTTGTGATGTGTATAGTGGTAAAGCCAAATTCTGCTTGACTATTTACATACAGGTTAGCATCAGCAGCAGGCTAGCATCAGCTAGCTTTAACAGGAAATTGTTAAAGCTAGCTACATTTTAGCAATCATGACTATAATAAAAGTTTGTTCAACAATGCAATCACTTACTCTTACACAGTTTTCAGCCTAGCCCTGTACTCTCATATGTTGTCAGTGGTCAGTATGTTGAAACAATGAAAACCAAAGCAAAATAAGCCTAAAAAGGAAGTAATGTGTGCTTTTATTTATTACTTTTTTTGGACCTAGCACCGAAGTGAAAATGTCTTTTCTGCCTTCCTATTTGGTGGAGATAACATTTTATTGTATTGTACTAGTACTTTTGCAAAAATAAATCTTCTGGAGATTTCCTTGTAGCCATTGTTTCAAATGACAAAAGAAAGTGGCACATTTTTGTTGTAATTTCAAAAAACATTCAACTTTTATCTGCAATGTCAAATCAAGGGTGTACAGCAGGTCTCACCGGCACAATTTAAAAATCCTTTAAATATATGATGACTTACATATTCTCTTTAATACAAATTTTGAACTCGAAACACCCCTTTTCTCACTCTTCAGACATGTCATCTGCTGAGTATTGTTTTATTGCACTGCCTCTGAAGCTCACTCTCTCTGATTTAGTAAAACATCCATATTCAATATTCCTCTGTTCAAAAGTCTCTGTCATCCCATAATAAATTACAGTTGTGTTATGCTTTTGGTTATATGGAGGATCACCAGGAATTCAGCATGACAGATGTGATATCTATGGGAATCTCAAAATATTAAGAGCAATTTTTAATAAACTTCTGGGAGTTTGGCAACAATAATATCTGACTCATTAGGGAGCCGAGTCTCCATGGGGCTAAAGACACTGAGCCATGCTTGAATGCTGTTAGAAATACTTACGAAGAATGCTCACAAGCAGAGAAAAGCAGATTACTTTGTCTAACATCCACTGCTCTCTGGTGAGAACTGACCTTGCTTACTCAATAGTGTGAAGTACATAATTCTATGTACTATGACCATATGTAATCCCAGCCACCTTATTTATAAAAATGTGTCCTATGTTGCAAAATAGTGCGCTAACCCATTACTTAATCATAGGGCTAGGGAGTCTCTTACTTGATGATAGTTTAACCATTGTTGTATGACAACAAAGACAGCATTTAAATTATTAAAGTAAGGAACTGTGTGCTTTTCAAAAAATAAATGTTTTGACGACATTTGTTGGGACATTTTGTCTTACCATAGCTATCATGAAGATGTCCTTTTTCTGAGTTTGTTTATTAGGTTTTATAAGAAGGGCAATGATCTGTATAAACTAAAGTGGAAGCCTTATCCTTAAAACATTGAACTTTGCTGAAGGTATAATTTTTTTTCAAATAAACTACTTGAAAACAGTGCAGCTGTGCTCTTTTTTTTATCATTCAAATTCAACTAAGCTGCTTTTTAAAGTCCCTTGTGGCCTGTCTGTAAATCTACCTGTATTGAACAAACTGACGGAGTGCTTCAGAGAATTATAACCAACACACAACATATTTAGCCCAAACATTAGAGGATCTAAGAAAAATAGGCCAATTGGAAAATCTTTTCCAATCTTTTCTAATACCGACAGAATGTAAATTTTACTGGTTTGTTTTACTGGAAAAAGCTCAAACTTAATAGATATCAGAAATGCTAGTCAAACATGCTGGGCTAATTCTAGGACCCTTCAGTTACAGGAAACATAGTATCTCAATGTAATATAAGTGCTAATAAACTAATCACAGAAGCAAACTACCAAGCAACATGCAACACTTTTGATTACTTATATTGTTTGCAAGCTGCAAAAAAGGTTATAGTATTTCACAATTCTATCTATTCATTCATCATCTTGTTTATCTGAGATCAGGTTGCATTACTAACAGGTCTAGGGGGGACAGTCCTTCCATCCTCTGGTAGTGTCCAGGTGTCTTATTCAAGTTGAGGTGTGCCCAGAAATCCTTCAAAAGAAGGTGCCCAGGAGGCGGGATGCCCATGACACCTGATTACTTTCAATGCAGTGATGAAAGAGTGCCTCACCTCATCTTTGAGGCTGAGCTTAGCCACCCATTTCAGCTGCTTGTATCATGGTCCATAGCTCTTGACCATAGGTGAGGGTCAGGAGTTACAGGGTTATGAAAAGGTTATTGGCCCCTTTTTGATTTTTTTTTTCCTGCTTTTTGCTTTTCTGTTACATTCAGATGTTTCAGATCATCACACAACCTTTAATATCAGATAGATAACCTGAGTAAATACAAAAGGTAGATTTATAATGATTATACCATCTATCAAGGGAAAAAGCTTTACACGCAAACCTAGTCATATGTGAAAAAGTAATTACCTCCAAACCACAGATAGAGCCATTATCCACAAATGGAGAAAACAAAGCTCAGTGGTGAAGCCCTCCAGGATTGGTGAACCAAATCACTCGAAGTGTTTCAATGACTCATCCACAACATCACAAAACACCCAGAACAACATCCAAAGCCTTGCAGACCTTATTTGTGTCGGTGAAGGTTAGAGTTCATGATTCAACAATAAGAAAAATGCTGCACAAATATGACATCTATTGCCTTGAAATAAGAGTTTTAAAGTAAAAACCATTTTGACCAAACAAAACACAAAGGCCTCCCTTTTTTGTTTTTGAGCCCGGAGACTTTTGGGGAAAATAATCTGAAAATACTATGCTCAAGAAAACCAAAATGAAGGTTTTGGAGGAACCTATTCAAAGTCCAAACAAAGATTAAATTGAAATACTGTGACGTGACCTTAAACAGGTTGTTCATACTCTAATATCTCCCAATGTGGCTGTAATAAGATAGTTTTGCAAAGAAAAGTGGGACGAAGTTCTTCCACTGGAGGTTAAAGACTGGTTGCCATAACTGGCAACCAGTCTTTGTAGCTGATGGTACAACCTGTAATTAGATTTAGGGGATAATGACTTTTTCAAGAAGGGCCGGGTTGTCTTTGTGTTGTCTTTTTCATCTTTCATGATCTGAAATGTGTAAGCGTGCACTGTAGGTGTGTAGGAGTAAATCTTAAACTCAGTTTGGGATAACAGCATATTAGCTGCAGGGTTATCAAAGCAATTGAAACTGCATTAACCAAACAAAAAGTACATCAAACTAAATTAAAAAAAAATTAAACTAAATGTATGTTTTTAGCATCTTTCAGCAAATATGTGTTAGAGCGGACAAATAATTATCAGGTAACAAATCATCTGAAATTATATGCAATTACTCTACTGACAATTGGAGGAAGTCCTGGAGAATTGATATGTTTTTTCAGTACTGTAATCAGAAAATTTCTCATCTTTATCACACTCTCCCCCTCACACACACACAAATATCAACACGGATTACACACCAGAGTGCAAATGGACGCAGTAACTCAGCCATCTTGCTGATGACTCACGTTTGCCTATGAAAACAGGAAGTTATTACCTGTGTTTCCATCAGTGTCTGAGGTAATCTCTGCATATCTGTGTATCCTAACAACAGAGTCAACATAGAAATTATAATTTCACATTTCAGCTCTACAGTTAGTTAGCTCTTTCATGGTATTAAAATAATGACCAGCCAAATGCATTTCAGTATATGTTTTCCAGTCATCAAAGCTTTTCTGACATGTGTCACCTCTGATCAGTAAGATGCTCACTCCTGGTCTCCTCAGAAGCTCCATGCTGGTAGATGCTACAAGATAAACTGGAACTGAAAGAAAAATACCTGTCTGACTGCTAAAGCAGAACATCTAGAAAGGAAAGACATGATGCAAAAGACAAACAGGAGGTTAAGAAAAGCAAGGAGGTTGAACAATGCTGATGCTTTTCATCCAGTCACTAGTCGGAACCCACTTTCTCTCATGATGGAGTCCTTTGTAGAGTCATGACAAAGCTGCAGAGGAGAGTCTTTGTCTGAAAACAAAGAGGAATGTGTTTGTGTGTGAGGGAACCTGCCTTTGTGCTTGTGCACATGTGTGTGAATCCAAGTGTGAGCGTGAATGAGAGCTACATGCTATGTGTTAGTTTGAGAAATAGCTTCTTGGAGGTGTCAGGGGAAGTGTGTAGCAGATGTGTGCCGAGCAGAGTGTGTGATTGTCTCCTTTAGTTTATTCTACGTTGAAGATTGAAGATTGGAGCTGAGGAGAAAATGAGACGATCTCTGTTCATCTGTGAAATTCACTAATGATGTAACTTGGCCACACACGGGACACGTGCACACACACACACACACACACACACACATATATATATATATGTGTGTGTGTGTGTGTGTGTGTGTGTGTGTGTTGTGTGTGTTATATATATATATATATATATATATATATATATATATATATATATATATATATATATATATATATATATATATATATATATATATATATATATGTGTCTGTGTGTGTTGTGTTAAAGCTATGTAAGCCACAGCTTGATGCCCTTGTCAGCAGTCAGTAACTCCAGAAGATAAGGAAGGATGCATTCAAGAGATATGTCTGCCTGTATGAAAATACACAGACAGGCACAGAGAGAAAAACAAATCAGCCCTCATAACCTCCTTGTTAAAGCAAATCCTACCCAGCAGATGTGCCCTGTTGAAGAGCGCATGGTGTGTGAAACAGCCTTATGCACACACACACACACACACACACACACACACACACACATATAGGTTGTCAACTATATGGCCTGTGTAGCCATCACAGAATACTGTTGGGGTATTATTTGATTATTTTAATGTGTGAATGTGTGTTATTGGCTTGACTTGTTAGGAAGTATTCAATGACACAAAGTACAGTTGAACTTTTATTTACATACATAGAAATTCATTAACGCAAAAGGTAACAATTGGATTTTTTTCGTATTAAATGCTTGAAAATCACAAGTTTACATTTCCTTGGTATTTGGTAAAATTGCCTTTCAAGGTGTATGGTGAAATTTTTGTAATGTTGGTTACATTTGGTGCTCATTAAATTCTGCATGTTTGTATACAGAAAAAAATAAATGATGTGAATGTTTTGAAAAAGTGTTTTATATTTCACAAGGCCAACTGCTTTTAATGAAAATGGCCACTATGAAACTATAAAAAAAATTGTAAAAAAAACCCCAAAATGAACACAAACATCAAACATGTAAAATATCTAGGTATGCTTGCATGGTTTTAAAGGGATAGTTTAAATTGGCCAACAATAAAGAGCACTTTTGATAACTGCAAAAGTTTTGGAAAAATTACAAGAAATACGTTTTTGTTTTTATTAGTTATACATCATGGTTTTGGTATTGCAAAACTGTAATCCAAAATGAAGGTCAGAATATATTTTTATATGATAAACTAATTGATGACTGCGTCTCTGTTCAAAATGACTGGGCTTCAGAGTAGTCAAATTCGCCCTGCCTCTAAATATATAAACAGTCTCCAAACTCCACCTGAATTGCCCCTGTGCTCACCCCAAAACCTTGAGGAAAACTGGGTTATTGTTTGGTTTTTTTCCCACTCTGCAATACAGTTTTTTGTCTGAACAAATCAAAAACTATTTATGAGGAAAAATACATTTAAAGAATCATAACGAAACCAAGTTTTGTCTTGCAGGTCTGTGTTCTACATGAACCCATGCGTGGATGGTTCCATGTTATTCTGCTTCAGTACCCTCCCAGGGAGCCTTGAAGTGCGCATGCCGCACACAGGGGGCGTCAACGTGGACCCATTTATGGAAGGTAATTATAACACATAATCTAATCAAACTCCTGTCTCTATTTATTATTTATAATATTTTAGAGATATTATTACTAGTCATCTAAGTCAAATGGACATTTTTTTTATTTGTAAGATTTTAAATTAATGTCACAGTCATTAAAATAAAACTAAAAAAACAAAATCACCTCAAGTGAGATTTTGTTCAGAAATCACTTGGTTAAAGGTTATCCACAAAAAATAAACAAATAAATAATATTAACATAAAATAAAACCTTAAAAAGCACAAACAAAACCCCCTCTGTTTTAAAGGGCCAGTATTATGTGTTTTCCAGCCACATACAACCATTTTATAGCACAATCAAGTAACTATGTTAACTTCAGTTGTTATAAAAATGCTGTATATATTAAATATGACTTTAAAAAAATTTGACTTTGTAATTTAACACCTTGAAATTGGGCCTCTGTCTCTTTAAGAAAGTCCTGCTCTTTCCAACACTCTACCTGGTAATACACACCTTCAGTTTTTTGCTGAACTGCCAATGAACACTAGAAGAAGAAGAAGAGTCTGCCTTCAGGAAGTCATCACAACATTGCTCCTCTACTCACCCTTTAATAACGTTTTTTTAAAAAAAAAATTTTTTAAATCAGATTTGCACTAAGAAATAGCTCGTATAATGAGCTCAGCAGATGCACAGTTCCACCAGGTGTTTGCTAATTGCTGCTGACTATTCTGAAGGAACTGGGTGGGGAAGTTGTGGGGGAGGGGTGTTCTTTGAGGCGGAAGCTCAGAAGCTTAGAAACAGCAGCTCCAAGGAGGAGCTGAGTCTCAAAGGCAGAGCTCGGTCCACCTAGGTGTTTTGCACCCCTGAATGGCTGCCACGGAAGAATCAAGGATTCCTCAAACATGCATGAAAGAATCAAAACAACACTCGAAGAATGTTTTGTTTTGTTTTGTTTTTTTTATGAGGGAATAACATTATAACATGATATAAAGCTGAAAAAAGTCGACTTTACATAGTACCCTCCTTAAAGATGTATTTGCAACACTGGATAAGTTTTTCAAATATTTCCAAATCAGTTCTTAACACTAATGATGACTATTGATAATGTGTCAATGAGATTATGAAATGAAATTTTCCTAGTAAGAGGCGTGTCTGATAGATGCACGTACGAGGGAAGATTTTACTTGCTATAATGTAAAGATGAAAGCCAGATGTGTTGGTGGCTTGGTAGAACATGATGGAAAAATACATAATTTATTGTTTGATGTAAATTGCTTTTGTACATGATTAAGAAATCAATGCTGTGCACAAACAATCTCAAGTGAGTGCAGTGGGATTTTTAAATTAAAAGTATATCGATGTTAAGCTCTTTTTATACAGTGAATCCTTGTTGGTGATAGATTTTTCGATCAAGCCTTTTCATGTAGAAGAAAGTTGCAAAGTTTCTAAAGGCAGGAAGCAGTTATTTGGTGTGTATACGCTGTCTGGTAGAGCTGTTACACACATCAATTTGGTCTACTTCTGATTTACTTCATTTTTATGTTTTTTCTAAACTATGCAAACTGAAATAATATCCCCTCAGCATTAAAGTTAAAATTGTGGCTGCGTTGTGTATGCAGACCTGGTTCTGAATGCACCCCACTCTTAATGAACAACAAAATATAAAGGTTAAAAAACACTGGTGCCAAATCTAACTTTCTTATGTTTGTAAATTTAATTACTGTTGAAAATACAATAGAGATTTGAGGGATTTGAAAGCTCATGTTGTACATTAACAAAACCAGGATTGTGTTTATTCACATATGGAATTGCCATATTTTGACTTACAGTGTGTTATGTATGTGAACATCTGCCAATATTTAACAGCCTAGTTTGACTGACTTTACTTTAAGTAACACTGATAAATGAAAATGATCAACTTTACATTGGTAGTATGAATTTATTGACAAAAGCCAAACTATAAACATGAACGATGGCAGTTCTTGCTTCAGTCATGCCTTTCCTTCTGTCTCCCCACACACAACCAAACAACCAATATGCAAAAACAACAACATAGACAGATACATGCACTGAAAACAAATATTTCATGATTCTTAAATTCAGTTTTAAAGAATCTCTGTTGTGTTGGGATAATCCAATCTATGTCTGAATAGTCTAAGCAGATTTAGATTTTAGATTCCTTAAAAACATGGAAATAACCATTCAATTTAGAAAAAAATAGGGAGCTTCTAATGTGATACATTACTACGTCTTTGGTCATATTGTACAGCAACATTTAAATACAGTATGTACACTGTGGTCAATGCAGAGTCCAGCGATTTGACTAGCAAACATGCAATAAAAAATTAATTTAGGGCTCAGCTGACTTCATTTTAATCCCCACAGTGTTTGCGACATCCCCCAGGCTGTGCCGCCCTGGGCAGTGAGCCATGTAATCTGTTTTAAAAACTGTTGCTGAACATAAATTTGTTTTTCTTTTTTCTTTTTTTCTTTTTTTTTTTTTGTTTTTGTTTTTTGCCAGCTCAACTTGCAGCTGGTTCTGTTAATAAAATGCTGTCTTGTCAGTCCATGAATTCGGCATTTGGAACATGGGTTTACACATATCTGAAACTCATTTGGATTGCTCCGTCGTGCGACCTGCCTTATCTATGACTGAAATGTAGGCACAATTCAAATTATATGATATGTTGCCTTGCCATAATCACCGCACTGACTGCAACCTGCCAATGAGAGGGGGAGACAGAAGAGAGAGAAAGAGAGATAGGAACATAGGCTTCTGTCAAGGCGTTGTAGTTTTTTTCCTCTAGCCTTATGCATCCCTACATATTTTCAGGTGGATAAGGTGAATTCAGAGGATTTTTAAAACAGCGGGGTTCCTTGTTTTTTATTTTTTTTTATTTTTTTTATTTATTATTATTTTTTTTTTCCTCAGTGGATGGTTTTTGAGCAGCAGACGCCCGAGCTTGTGAAGCAGGTGTGAGAGACAGCGGCGACCGCTCCTCTCCTCCCTGTTTTCCAAGGGGAAATGTCGAGCGAGAAGCCGGTTTCAGCACCACCGGGCTCAGCTTCCTCGCTCACGGACACAGACCAAGACTCGCACCCCACTCTTCCTCCTCCGCCGGCGGGCTCCTCCGCTCAGCCGCCGCCGCCGCCGCAGCAGCAGGTCGCCGCGGGCGCTGGCTCCGGCTCCACCGGGGAAAAGATGGTGTCTGCGGCCGGCTCTATGGTTCTCCCGGCCGGGGTGATCAACCCCGCGGTTCCGATTAGGAATATCCAGATGAAATTCGCCGTGCTGGTGGGCCTGATCCAGGTCGGGGAGGTTAGCAATCGGGACATCGTGGAGACGGTGCTGAACCTGGTGAGTGGATGCGAGTAATGCTGGGGAAAACAGACAGAGGAAGCCATAGAAAACAGTAGAATCACTGCGCCCCAACACGCTATGTTTTATTTACGAAGCTTCCTTCACTCCCCCCCTTTGGTTGTGTGGCTTTCAGGAGATGATGTCATTTATTTGCTCAAGGGATGTAAACGGTTGCTTTTTAACAATTTCTGCAGATAAAAAATGTTTTAGGTAGCGGAATAAATGAGGCTGTATTATTGTAGGGGCAGACAGAAGCATGTGACTCCACAAGGGCTTTGAGGGTTGTCTAATCACCAGCCATTGTTGACTAAATGACCAGATTGTTGTTGGGTGCAAAGAAATAAATAGATCTATCCAGAGAAACTGTGGTGGACTCTGGGCACAATGCGTTGTGGCTATTCTCCTGACCCCAATCTGTAACCCGAAGTGATGCGGGGACGGACGGACGATTTTGCGCACAACACCATGACCCAAACGGCTTTAATTCGTGCAAAATCACGCATGCATGCATGTGTGATGTGTCACCTCTGAGACGCACTCATCCAGCACCATCGGACAAAGGCCCGACTTAGCATTATGCTATCCACTGACATCCGTATGCGTTTATGAGGAAAAAAAATATGCACAGGCCTATTGTTGCAAGCAGGCATGCAGGCAGGCAGGGCGCTGCATCCTGAGCGCAAAGGGGGTGATGTATTGGTAGCTTTGAAGCGTTTAGTGGTTTATATTACTGTGCCTCACATTGCTGTTATTTATGGAGCTGATATAGGTTGCAACCACCCCCCTCCTCTTCTTCTTCCTCCTCCCATCTTCATTCTTCCATCAGAGGTTGTGTGGGTAATGCTGGGCCTGCCCAGCACAACACATCAGAGAGGATTTAATCCAGCTGAGGCTACTGAGATGACTTGTGTGGATTGTTATGAAACAGCCAAAATGTACAGCAGACATAGGTCACGTGGCGCTTTATGAAGATACAGGATATCTGTGTAGGTTGTTTTCACCTCCTCCATGCATCATACAGTGGTACTGCATATATATGAAATGAGAGAGGCTCTGATCCTTATTGATTATCTTGTAAAAGAGCAAGTTGAGTGATCCATGCATCTGTTTTTAGATTTTACAATGCTGGAGAGTGCCTATTTTGGGGGTTTGTGTTTCCGGAGGCCTATTTTTTTTCTCTCTCACTGGATACCTTGAGCCATCCTGATTCGGGTTGCCTCTTATGTCTCAATCATCTATTGGTGCTGCTCTGTGCAGCAGAGGGGCTTTGCTTGCTCACTCCAATCTTGTCTGCTTCTGGAAGGGACAGAGAGGAGTGATGCTGCATGCACAGACTGGTTTGGCTTGGCAGGGCAGCACCATGCATTTAAAAGCAGGTGGAGAGGGGTTGAAGGAGAGTGGGGGAGGAGAGGAGAGACCGAGTAGGAGGAGGAGGAGGTAGGATGCTGCAGTGGCTATGTGCTCAGAAATCACCAGCTGATGCAGCGGAAGAGGAAGGGACTCTGGATTGTTCCACATCAGATCAGTGAAAGCTCATCAGAGCATTCAACTGAAACACACTCTCAAGTATTTTAGGCAAACACCTGCCTTTTTTTTTATCCTCAGTTTTAGGCCGATGCCTTTAATTGCGAATCCTGCTCTGATGCGGTAACACACACAAGGGCCTGACACCCTGACAAATTAAAGCACTATGTGTTGGTCACACAAAGCTTTACTGGCGAAATCCTGAATTGAACAATCAGTCCTGGTTGCAGGGCTGCCAATAGCTAAGCCTGTTAGGGAATTCTGTTGCCCAGCTCTTTAATTAAAATACTTGAAACAAAGAGGTGCAGAGGCAGGAAACCTCAGTGGTCATGCTGCTGGTACAATGAGTCCACTGTGACCCAAAAGCTGATCCATTATTTCTGTCAATGTGGGAGACCACAGCAGCCACATTCTCTGCTCACCGTGGCTGTATTGATCCAATCCCACAGAGTTTTAGGTGAGCAGCTGGTTTGTCAGTTTTAGCAATACATCAGAATAAGGTATATACTGTTTGTTCTAAATGAGGGAAAGGAATGATGTCATAAACAATTAGATTTTCATTTTTGTGGAAACGTATATGCAGTGCATCTAAATAAATATATTCATATACACACAGTGTTTGTCGAGTTCTGGCTGCAAGCTGCTCTGCTATAATCATCAACATGGCATCACTGTTGTCACGGCAACACTACTCTTTAGCTGCCTGCATCCAGACGCTGGACCTCCTGGTGTTGTTTTCTACTTCCGGACTGCTGTACCACAACTCTTCCCTCTCTGAAACTCTTATAGTCTTTGTTTTTTGTTTTTCAATAAGTCTGTCTTCTGGTGTATATTGTTAGTATCAGCAATTCTTAAAAGACTGGGAAATAAACAGCTAGAATGATTGAAAAAGATGTGCACCAGTGAAGCTCTATTGTTTTGTAATAATAAGTGATTAAGCTTGGTTTATGAACAGATGGGTGAAAAAATTATGAGGTTTATTATCAAATATCCAAATTGAGTTTTGTTAAGCTGATGTCTCTTGGCTTTTTAAGGCCATTACATCTAATTACTACAGTTTTATTCTCCCTAGCATAACATAAGGTAGCTATGTTTCTTCACTAGGAATGTAGCGATGCATCTAGCTCACAAGGCGAGATGATACATGATACTTAGTCCCCATCTAAGCTGATTTAGGGGTCCCAGTGAAACTCTGGCAGCAAGCATTTAAATCATTATCCTTCTCCTCACCCTGCAATATCACAAAGGTGAACTAACTAGTGAAATGAATTATAATATTTCAAACACCAAATATACCTTAATATGTGGGGTGGAAACCATCTTAGCACTACCCCAGAAGCTAACATCTACAGTCTTCCTTATTTCCACTCTTGGGGGTATGCCCAATCAGCCCCAAGGGAAATGAATGACGGGGGTCCACTGTATTTAAAATTTTGAACTAGATATGATCAAATGAGTTCCACACTCATAAAAAAACAAACGATGAAATACCCCAAAAGTTTAGCGCTGATCAGTTATTAGTCAAGTCAGTTATTGGGATCATGATATGTCATGGTTTTAAAAAGTTGTGGTTTCAATATGGCAAAACTTTTCTGTCACTCCTCCCTTAGAGTGATGTTGTTTTATTGAAAGGTCAAAGAAAGTGCCAGAGAGACATGAGTTTTCTCTGGCTGTATGTAGTAAAGCAGTGCAGCCCCTCCCTCCTCTGTTGCTACATACTGACAGTCAGTTAGCGAAAAAATGCTGCCCGTTTCATACTTACAGTAAAGGCAAATGTGGTCATTTGGAAATGATTGCAGTCGTGCTGGTTTTATTTGTGTTAGGTAATCTATAAAAAAGGAATAAGACAATAAGACATAATATCTAGCGTAGCAAGAAAGTTTACTTGAAAATGAACACTAAATGAACACTAAAATTTGCAGGTCAACTTTTAGCTTAGGTATATAATTTAGCATAACCTTTTGTTTTTGTGGAGCAGTTGAAGTAGTTGTTGCTTTTCTGTTTGAAAACAAAGCAGTTAGACCATTTTATATATTTTGCTTAAATGTGAAACCACGGTAGTTTTACTCACATTTATCATTCCATGAGACTCTCATCCAGCCCATACTTAGCATTGATTGGAGGGTACAAAGCAGATGCTAACTTCAGAGTCATTAGCAGCTTTTTCAATACGTTTGCAACAAGGTGTTCTCGACCACTCTTTATTAGCTGGGCTGAACACAACACGGCAACTCGAGAAATACTTATTTTCCTACTTTAAAGTAAATTTAACAAATAGAGAGACAGAGTGTCTAGTTCTCTTGCTGACAGCAGCTTCACTTTGGCAAGAAATATTATTTGTTTTTAATATTTCAAGATGAAGAGATTTATTACACCCCTATTCTCTACAATATTCTTCATTTGCCTTGTTTGTTTTATGCAAAAGTGCCAAGTAAGTTGGAGTGGATTTTAGAAATCTGTTTCTTTTCTCACTTTAAGTTTTGAGGAATAAAAAAGGTAGAGCAGCTACAAGATGAATGAAAAATAGACCTTTAGATTCCTTGAGTCTTTACTGAGAAACACTCAGCACTTTTCTACTTTCAGGCTTTAGACCTCTTTTTTGTTGACATGGAGACATTTAATTGGTGACTCAATAGTTCTGTTCAAGAGAAAAAGCTTCAATTGAGATGGCATTTTAGAGTATAGACTACTTCATGGTGTAGTGATGGACCAATTTACGGTTTGTGTCATCCCTTTGGAAGACATTCCCTTTTTTCCTGCTCACTGACTAGATAATGGTCAGTCGCTTCAGCTCACAGCCTTTCGTTACTTGACATGTTGTGATGCTTCCTATTGTTACAGGAGGAAGCCAGCTGAGCAGCAGTGTTTGTTGACAAAAGGGTTGGCATGTGTGACTTCTTTATCAGAAGCATGCTGTCACGTATTTTCTTCATGCAAAGATTTGCAACATATTTCAGATGCATCAACAATCGGCCTTGTCAGTCCGAGAGCCTTTGAACAGCACCAGGTGTGCTTATTTATAGGCAGCTTTATCTAGCTGTGCTGCTTTTTTTTAGGATCAAAAGCAAAAGTTTGTGTTGGATAGAAATTGACTGAGTCCTTGTGACAGATCTTTTTTTTTTTTTTTTTTTTTTTTTTTTTTTTTTTTTTTTTTTTTTTGTTAGTCCTCCTTGCATAGATGAATGTGTTCTTGCTCCCTCTGTCCCCATCTAAGCCCATTTAGAGGTCCCAGTGAAACTCTGGCAGCAGTCGTTTTATTATCCTTGTCCTCACGCTGTAATGTCACAAAGGTCCTGAGTCCACGGCCACTGGTCAGGCTCGACTAATAAATCAGAGTCTAGGACACTAAGAGTCACCAAATTAGCACGATAAATAGAGGCAAAATGAAAATAAGAAGAGAGCAGGGTGTTAAAACAAAGATATGTTGCTGGGTTTTGTCATGTGCTCAACAATGTGTGACAGTTTGCTATACTGAGGTATAACTCAGGATTTCAAAGGAACCTGTCAGCCATTTTCAAAATCTGTTCTATGGCAGGTACCCCAGGGTTGTCTGAACAATACCACAAAACTGAGTGCAATCAAAGTGTTTTTCAGGCTTGCCCTGTGGCTGCAGACTTAAAGCATCAGACTCCCATTTCCTGCGGTGCTTATAATCTCCTTGACTGTCCATGCAGGAGTAAACGGTGCGTCATTGTGCGCCTGGTTAGCCAAGTAAATGAACATACAACTAATGCACTTCAATTTTTTATTAAATTATGTTTTACTATTGTGTGCAATGAAAGCATGTTTTATGTCAATGTAACAGATTTATAAAATAGTAAATTCTTTTTAGTTGCATGTGTTTTTTTTTTTATTATTCAGAGTACCAACTATATAGCATGGTGTTAATCTCACAAATTTTGCACATATTAAGTTGATTTGGCACAATCCTGTGAAATTGCACTGCTATTTTTTAATTTACTCATAAGTGACTCTATAATTTCATCTTAGTTCATAAAACTATTATATGTTTTTTTATGTGTCGTATGAAGTTCGTCTAGGATAAATGGGTCTAGTTTTCAAGTGAAAGAAGTCAAGATTTCAGGTAGAAGCTGTGATATACGTGATGAGGGAATCAAACATCTTTAGGGAGAGAACCTTTAAGGCTAAAATGAAATGAGATATTAAAGCAGGTTAGGTTAGGGTTTGTCGATTTTAGAAGAAATAATCAGAGTTCTTTTGGTTTAGGTTTACATTAATACTTTGATTACACAATGAGCTTAAAAATTTATTACATTTATTTGTGAGTATGCCTGCAAAGCATAATTTTTGTGCCTTTTTAAATGGTTTTTGTGATCAAATGGGTCCCAAATTCAAATAAATGCCCTGATTAAAAACGAGGCCCGATAAATTATTACAACATGAAGTCTTCTTTTCGTTTTACAACTGATTATGCAGGGCTGCTGGTGTTTTCTGAAACCTGTCCAGGAGAAAGTGTTGCTGCCAGGTGATGAGCAGTTAGCAGTAGTGTTTGGGGGAGGGGTAGTGCTGCACGACTCTATGTCCTGTTTAGCTTGCAAAAACTCCAGTATGACAAAACATTTTAGCAATTTTGAAACTAACTTTTTAAAAGCTCAGTACACTTCGACCAAGTAACCAGTGCTTGCTGACAATGTCCAAGTAATTACTAAAGTTAAAGAAAATTATATTTTCGATCTTAGATTGCTTATGTTTAAATGCAATTGTTTTCTTAAGCTTTGACATTAAAAAATATATTGTTCAATCATTTATAATATTGCAGTAGTAATTGTTCATTATACGTGTTTTATATATATATATATATATATATATATATATATATATATATATATATATATATATATATATATATATATATATATATATATATATATATATATATATATTTATTTTGCATATGTATCAATTTTAGAAGTGGTTTCATAGTATAAAAATAGAAATTAATATTTTCAGTTGTGGGTTTAAACTGTCATGTTTTAGCTAAAAAAAAACCCCTAAGAAATGATTTTATAATTACCTTCCACAAAAGTTGTTTGGTAATTATAATCTCCCGTCGATCTTTGCAGTTGGAGAGCGCAAAGTGTGTTTTTTTTCTTTTTTTAAGATTCACTACAATTCTCCATTAAAATCAAACTGAGATTTGCTGCAGTTTCCCTCTGCAGTTTTCCCTATAGTCAGCGAATAATATTAGAAAACAGTGAGAGCAGTTGCTGCTCTTGACCCAAGGGGCAACAGGAAATGTTTTAACCTAGACGGACCCGCTACTTAAACTCCTTAAACACACACTGTTCCATTTTCTCCCTTTCACTTTCTCATACACATTTATCTATGAAGAAATGGAGGATAAAGGGTGTGGCTTCTGCTGCAAGGTCATGAATGCCTGTGCTATCTATCACACAGCTGGGCTGTCCTGACCCCAGTGTGAGCCATTCGGAGTGAGGGACACAGACAGCGTGATAGATGGAAGAAAAAAAGGCGACGTGTGAGGGACTCTTATCTTAACTGTCAAAAGCAATAACGGGAGGAAGACTGTGAACCTCAGGAACGGAAATGATGAGGACAGAATCAGAGGGAATATTGAAAAGTCTCTGTATGTCCCTCAAGTGCTATTTTCCTCTGAAGTGTAGCACAAGTCCAGCTGTATGATGTACTTGGGGGTCTGATGAGGTTGGGGCCCCCCTGCGGAGCATCATCACTCCGTGGGTATCACTGCTTACTCTTCTTCTGCTCCTGCCGACAGTGGAGTGAAATACAGCGGGAGTCTCATGGAGACGGTGTGCACAGTTTCTAAACAAATCACAAAGCATATTAATGAAACCTTGACATGCTGACCTATAATAGGTGAGCTTCAAGCTTGTTAGCATAACATATGTGAAATCTGGAGTTGTAGCTTAAAAACTGAGGCTTGTTGGACAAATCAAGAAACATATCCCCCCCCCCACTAATACCTTAAAGCACCCAATTAAAAACTGTAATCTCAACTTGTCCCTTATATTGCACACCCTGTCACTCCCAGATCCTCTTAATAGCAGCTTTTGTTTTTATCTGCTTTTGAAGCAAAATGATTCCTTTTAAGGTGGAATGCTAATCGCTGCTGTTCTTTTTGACTCAAATTATAATTTCTTTCTGTTAAACTCTTCAATTTTCGGGCACATGTGAGACGCCCTACGTACCTCTTTATGTCCTAAAGCGCCTAAATTCTGCTCTGCTCCTCTAAATTCCCCCTTATCCTCTTGTTAGCTTCCATTTCCAGATGGTCGGATTTGTTTCCGAGGATAAGCTGTGTGAGATTTTAAGTGAGGTCTCCCGTCTGGAAGTGGTAAAAGAACGTAAAGTGTCCCATCCTTGCGTGACGACACCTTTTGCTACCTCTCTCCACTACTTTATCCTCTCAAAGCACATATACGTCCTCCTCACCCCTGAGCATAATCTGGTCCCTCAGTCCCTGACTCTTGAGCTAGGTGAAGCCGCTGGTGAATGATCCCTATTATGTTGAGGTAATGGAGGTCTCCGCAGTGTCATCACTCTCTGGTTTCTCCTTTCTACGCACTTTCTCCTTTCCCACATTTACAGAAAGCCTGGTGATGGAACCATATGGCTGCCATCACCTCTTACCTCTGTCTGTTGAGACTTCTGTATGCGGGGGTAGAGAATTGAAGTGAGAGGTGGGGGAAGATGACACAAGGCTTAGATGCCCAGAACTGCGGAACAGAGCAGTGCAACAGCTAAAATGACTATTTCTTAATTCTTACATTAACCGTAAGTGTTTCTTAGGCTCTTTAAACTACACTAAAAACTCATAATCCCTTTGCGTAAATGAAAAATTGTGTTAAATCTGCCAAAGTTTAATCAGAGCTGAAACACACAGTTACTTTTACCACTTGGTATGTTTTAGGAGTTCATTATATGACTTGAATTTTCAATGTTTGTTTTTGAAACATTTATTATTCATCCCAAATAATTCTGGTTATTAATTTATTTGAAAGTCAGCACTGCATGGTATGAGATTCTCTGAGTATCTTCAGCAGAAAAAACCCATAGTACCACGGTATTAATGCAAAAGATACAGAAATGTATACCATGATTTGGTTGTGTAATGTCCAGAAAAATGTTCTTTTTTTTCTATTTGAACAAAAATAGGAGTGCATTTTGTGATGCTACATAATTTGCATGAAGCTAAGAGTTAAATAAAGCCATGATAAGATACTCTCATTAAAGTGGTGAGATGTTGTATGATAACTTTGTGCATGAATACGACGGCTTCACCGTATTATCACAAATGTTTGAAACAAAAACGGAATAACATGATCCAACTATATCCTCTCATAGTTGGATGAGAGGATATATATATATATATATATATATATATATATATATATATATATATATATATATATATATATATATATATATATATATATAAAATGTGCTACATTACAATTGCTTCTTATGCCGATTATGGAAAACCCTTCTGTCTTGTTCCTTTGGCATTGTTTCTTCACTATTGTGTCTGTCTGCTTCATGCTATTGTGGCTGGCTCCGTTATTTGTGTGAGTGTGTGTTTTCTGGTTAGTGCTTGGATGGTTGTGTTTGCCTCACTGGAAAGGCAGGGGCTGTATGGAATCTTCACACACAGTATTTGGATCAAAACCAGTGCTCAGACATTGATGTGGCTTTGTACACATCTGTGTGTGTGTGTGTGTGTGTGTGTGTGTGTGTGTGTGTGTGTGAGTGAGTCTTTTTGTTCCTGTCTGACACCCATAACCAGCAGAAATATTCAAATTCTAACGAGCTGCTTTGTTGGAGTCACCTGATATTTTTGTGCTGCTGAGCGTGTTGATAAATGAGCATACTTGCAAAACCATAGCTTTACTCTCCTCCATCCACTTTCATCTGCACATTTTCTGTGGCAACACACTTCTACTCATATGTACGCATGCAGAGAAGAGGAAAAAAGCACATACTGCTCTCCTCCTTCTTGTAGCCCACATCATTGCCTGGCAGGGGTTATTTTATATTCATGCTGGCCTACTTTGCCTCCCTCCCTTGGGTCTGCACACACACTTACACCACACATCTGCTGCACTGGAAGTATAACTGACTGTGGTAGCTATTCATCAAGCTGTGTGCTGCAGTGGCCGAAGGTTGATTATAGCCAACTTTGTTGTGTGTGTGTTTGTACCTGGGGAACTTTAGTATTCCACATAAGACATCCAGAGTTTTCCTGTGCTGCTCATGCATCCCCTGCAGCTTGGAAAACACCAGTCAGGGTTGTAGCAAGTCATTTAACACCGCATTAGGCTGGTTAGGACATCCACACTTTGTACTGAACCACAACATTTTCTACATCTCCGTGCTTCCATCTGTGCTCTGCATGGAGGAAAAAATACATCAGGACTTCATGTTCCCCTTGTTAAATAAACCCTAACTAGTGATTGTAGGTGAGAGTAATGTTACCCAAAGGATTTTTTTTTAATAAAGTCACATCAGTAAAAGCTGAAAGATATAGAAAAGGGGGCCATTTAAATAGCCCAGATATTAAAAAGAATTTGTAAAAAAGAAAAAAAAAAGTGAGGTTTCCTTGGTTGTTCTCAGCAGTAGTGTTTTATCCACTTAATAAACAAAAGTCTATGCTTTGTATCAGTGAGCTAGGAAAGAATGGTTGTGTTATGACAATACCGTTCTCTGTAGGACTCAATGTCAGTTGACTGTTTCGAACAAATGATATTAAAGCTTCTAATGCCATCAATAATCTCACAGAGCATGTGAAACTTTTTTTAGACTGGAAGGTCTTTTGCTGTTTTACTTTTAGCAACAACCAAGTGACACATTAGTTTAACTATTTGGACAAAACTATTAAAAAAAAAAAAAAAAAAAAAAAAGGCCCAAAAAGCATGCTTGGATTGTCTACATATTCACATAGAATGTGAAAAGTTGATAGCAAAATGAAAAATCATCCTCAAAAAAAAAAAAAAAAAAAAAAAATAATTAAAAATTAAAATTTAGCAAATTGCTAAAAGATGTAGGTAGATCTAGCTACTGGCACTAGCAACCATACAAAGAAAAGCTGATTAGTCAGGGCTGCAGAGCCACCAATGGTATAGTTAGAGATTGTTAGCAGTTGGCTGCTCGGAACAGCCAACAACTGTGGGTGTCAGTACAACAAAAAACAATTTTCGGTACATTCCGCCGTTTTAAAGTCACAGTTTGGTAGATTTTTGGGACATTGCAATCAAGAGAAACTAACAAAAATGTTTTGATATTTATTTACTTTATCTAACAATGAACGAAGAATGTTCAAATATTGAGTGAGTGATTAGATTTTGTCAGTATTCTAACAATTTGAAAAGGTGCCACAATAAAATGCCAGTTTAAAGCCGATTAGATTGAATTAGTCAATTATTAAAATCATTATAAAACAGTAAAAGCACTCAAAAAGGGTCCAGGGTGTTCTTTAGACTCAACATTTGATAGTAAAAAAATGTTTAAATCACTTTGGAGTTGTTTTGGTATATAGAGAAACTATTCCATCAGTTGTACTTGAATGTATCATAGAAGTGCACCTAGGAGGGGAAACACTGTCAGACAAACTCCTCTCAGCACAATACCAGTATATGGTTCCATGTCTGCTGGTATAAAGACTTTAATGGTACTTGGGACCTGTAGAATTCTTCAAGCAACTTTGAATGCACTTTGGGTTGTTTCTCTCTTTACAGCTTTGACATTGTTTCAGGTGAGTAATTAAGTTCAGTGTAGAGTAAGCTATGTACCTTATCACTGTAAAAAACCAAAGAAACACTAAAGCTTCGGTTCAGTCCGGCTTTGTTGTTACATCTACTGTGTTGAACGAAGAACGTTAAATTTCTGCAGTTCCGCACTTAAATGTTCTGCATCTTTACCAGTTCAAAAGGATGCTTTATTCCTCCTTCATGCACCTAGCTGTGCCCTCCACCTGCCTTAACGTTCTAAGTGGAGCTTAGACATGCTCTGTGCCCTGACTCATAAATTATAGC
Organism: Anableps anableps; assembly: GCA_014839685.1. Lineage (NCBI taxonomy): Eukaryota > Metazoa > Chordata > Actinopteri > Cyprinodontiformes > Anablepidae > Anableps > Anableps anableps. The sequence continues at coordinate 19,144,999 of CM026078.1, read as the reverse complement.
GTATTTTGATCCAAGGAATGTGCAGATGAGTAGGGTAATTTGTTTTAAAAATGTAGAAAATGTACATGTGTATTTGTGGATTAAAATACTAGTCACAATATATGAAAATTAAAACCTCTGCAAACAACATATGTGCAAATACCAGCAGAAATGTTAATTAGAATGAGTTAAACTGTGCAAATAATTGTGCAAGTACCAGCAGGGATGTAAACACTTTATTTAATTTGTTGGGAGCAATGATGGTTATAGAATCTAACAGCTGCTGGGCAGAAGGATCTCCTATAACATTCCTTTATGCACTTGGGATGCAGCAGTCTGTCACTGAAGGAGTTCTCCAATTCAGTAACAGCTCCATGCATGGGGTGGGAGACATTGTCCATCAGTGATAGTTTTTTTTGTTTTTTTTTTAGCTGGAGTCCTTCTGTCTCCCATCACCTACACTGGGTCGAGGGGGCATCCTAGTACAGAGCTGGCCTTCCTGATGACCTTATCTAACTGCTTCCTCTCAGCTGTAGATAAGCTGCTGCTCCAACATACTACACCATAAAAGATGGCTGATGCTACTACAGAGTTAAGAAAGGTCTTCAAGAGTGTCCCTTGTTCTCCAAAAGACCTCAGCAGATAGTCTTCTCTGAGCCTTTTTTGTAAAGAGCATCAGTGTTATGAGTCCATGTGTGGAAAGGTGATGAGCGTGCATATTTTCATATGTAATTTGTCTTCCAACATCATTGAAATGAATGGCTGATGCATAAATGGTCAATGGCCTGGACATATATAGCATTTTATCAAGTTCAAAGGACCCCAAAGTGCTTTACACTATATTCCTTGTAAGGCAAATTTGTGTTTTAGCTGCAAACACATCTAGCAACCACAAGTATACCTGAAGTCTGAGACTGAATTGCTCTGTTGAGAACTAAGTGAAACCTTATGAATGCAATTATGAACAGTTTAAGATGAGGTGCTGTTTGGTTATTAGGAGCTTTATTTGAATCATAATGTTTCAGAGAGATTGCATTGGAGCTATGAATGGTTAATATTTTATTTGGATGTTACTATCCACAGTAATCACTGAATGACTGGCTGGTTGTGTTTTCTGAGTACAGCAGGCAAGCAATCACTCTGAGGTACTTTGTAGGGTATGTTACACAACATCATGTTTGGTGATCCAATAGATTTTGTTCATAATTCTTTTAGTTTGCGATCCTTCCTTTACAACATGTCTATTCGCAGCACAAAGAAGATTAATATCTTGTAGCACATTGCCAGGTTTTATTCTTGTTCTTCCTGCAAGCTTTTTCACTTTCAGAATCTTTGATTACCTGGTAGTGGTGGTGACTCATTGTGGTACCCCTCAGACTCCCCTCTACCTATTACTGGCATTGCCTTTTTTCTAACCCTGCCCCGATCCCATAACTACTGTCTAGAGAATATGTATACAGAGTGCCTCAGTCTATTATTTCTCTTATGGTATAAACCTGTCCTATCTAATTGACATTAAGCGATCAAAATGAGTTTGAATAATTTGGCAATTAGTGTGTAACTGCAGACATGATGATCTTCCAGCTAAGAAACGGGATTATGGAGGAATGTTTGCCTCTAAAGCCACTGCCTAATTTAAAGTATTAAAGCTTTCACAGCACTCTGTCATTCTCCACCTTCATCACTGGAGTTTTTCTACAAATGTCTGGCCCTCCCCGAGAAAAGACTGCAAGCTCTCAAGGCTACATGTGCAAGCTGACAAAGTGCAGTGATATTTGAGAATGGACCTTGTGTTGAAATGACCTTTTCTTACAAATTGTTTTTTGCGAGGGAGTTTGACATTTGACATCATCATCATCATCTGAATTTCTTTTGTAAAAAAAAAAATCTTCAAAACAGTCTTCACTGAAAAAGTTTTTATAGATAATACTGTTGATGGTATTTGGAAATGTGGTTTTAGTTTCCCCCCGTGTGGGATGAATGAAGTCTAAAGCTTGTAGCTATGGCAAACCTTCCAGTGGAAAAGACTTCAAGCTATTGTGTGAAATAGAGCTTACTGTAATAACCACTCATCACAACTGCAGCTCTTCAAGGTTTATTTTTAAAAGCACGCATCTCACATCACATTGTTCTCACAGTGTCTGCTTTACCTCAAACAACACCAGTCTCAAATGGCTCGTCAGTGCTGGCGTCCAGTCAAATCTAAAATAAAGCTAAAGTGTTAGTTAAGTTTACAGAAAGACTGCAAAAGCAGTTGAAGTTGTTGCCTGGCCAGACTTCAGATTAAAACGTTCACTTTTTAAAATATAACATCATATGTAAAGCAGAGATTCCCAATTCACTCATTCTATCTAGTCTGCCTGTAGTTACAAGCTTTAGACTTCATTCATCCCACACAGGGGGAAATTAAAACCACATTTCCAAATACCATCAACAGTAAAGCTGTATGTTATAAATTTAGAGCCCTATCCATTGACCAAATTTAACTCCTAGTCATTTAACATCCTTGTCTTTATCTTTTCAGAACATTTAGTTCTGAAAAGATAAACTAAATAATCATGTTTGCACATATCTAATCACTGCCTTACTTTTTATTTTGAAAGTTGCTAAGGTCTAAATATAAATATGCATTTATGAAAAAAAAAAATCCCAAAAACAAACAAAAAAAAAACCTGAAGTGATGAGAAGTGACTTAATATGGAGTTATGACCTGAATGAAGTCATTATTGTGATGTCATGGGAAACATAAACATATTGTTAAGAACCATTATTAGTCCATAGTCCTTGAACACCCCTGAGTGATAAATCAAATGCCTTCTTTAGCAAAATATACACATCTCTGTCAGAGCTGCTGTCTGTGCCTTACTTTACTGGAAATGCTTGGTCGATGGTAGCTTCAAATAGAAACAGACTAATGTTAACAAACTGCCGTTTACTGTTTTTACTGGCATGCACATGTAGTCTGCAACATTGCCATAACAGTCATTTGTATACACAAAAAGCAGAGGGGACACCATTTATTAGTCAAGTTACAAAAGACTGTTTGTTAGATATGATTTTGAGTCGAAGTCAAGTCTAAAGTGTTTGTTTTTGTGGCTTAAGTGTAACACAAGTCTAATTTGCAAATGTGAATTCCTGTCTTTTGCTTCTTTATAGAAATTTTTTTTCAGGGTCCTGCACTCAAACTGATTTTCTATGGTTCTCCAGTCTAATATCATGTGTCTATTGTGTTAATTCACTGTGTGTGGTCCCTGTACAGTAAGTCAGCCATGGTCAGTAAACCCTTTCGGCCGTATTCCGTGTGTCCATGTGCCTGTGCTCAGATTTGTGTGTTTCTTTCCCGACCCTGTCTCATGATGATGGATTACAGAGACCCGTTGGAGCTGCTCGCTGCCTCTCTTATCCCCCATCAACTGTGGCTCAGTGAAACAGCTCTCTCCATTGTTTCAGCGAACAAGGGATCGGACACACACGGATGCACATGCATGCGCAAGTCTGTCTCTCAAACAGACAAAACAAACAGATTAGTAGTCCTGAATTGCCACCAGCTTGGCTTGAGTCAGGTCTGCAGGGCTTATCTGGAGACCTTTGGCCTTAGCATCAGCTAGTCTACACCTGCCTCATCACTCAAATGGACAAAGATAAACTCAGCTGGTGCAAAAAATTGGCATTGTTGAACAATGAATGTGAAGCTGTCAAGAAAAAAACAAATTAAAGCTGTTTGAAGGTATTTAGAGATGACAGATAAATTTAATTTCCAGAAGCAACGGAGCTAAAAATATGACATGATTTAACTACAGATTTGGCATGAAAAATAACTTTTATAATACTATAATGAAAGGTCAAAGAGAGAGAAAAATTAAATTGCTGATTAAAAAAAAAAAAAAAAAAATGATTACCACAAGTTAGTAAAGCTAAAAGTTGAAAGTTTTGAAGTGGTTGTTTTTTCAGCTTGTAGCACTAAGAAGACAGTTTAAAAGAACAATTGCATTTGGGTGTTGGAAACTGATGAAGGAACAAGTACAAAGGCAAATGAAACTCAGTTTTCAGGTAGAGTACACACCATGCTAGGCATTTGTTGTTGTTGTAGTAGTAGTAATAATAATAATAATAATAATAATAATAATAATAAACTTTATTTATAAAGCACTTTCAAACAAAACACTGAACATTTACAAGGAGATACAAGTACAAGTTAAAAACAAGATATGAAAACCAATAAAACAAGGACACTGGATTTAAAACACATAGAACATAGTGAACAAGTGGGTCTTTAAAAACCACCACAGAGAATTATATAGTGAAACCAGGTGTTGACAGTATGCTCTGGTGTTACTCTTTCAGCATGGTAATGAGTACTAACATAAATCCAAATCAACAGAAGAATGACATCACACAATGGAAATAAAAGAAGTAGAATGGCCTAGGCAGAATCTAGAGCTAAATGTCAAAGAACATTTAGCTCTAGAAGAATTTAGAATCACCTAAAGAGGGCTTTGGACTATAGATTTCCTCATAATCTGGTAGATTTGGAAAATCTTTACAAAGATTACTTGCCTAATAGGCAATATTTGCCTATTAGGCAAGTAAAGTATGTGGGATGCCAGTAGACTCCTACCAAAGAAGATAAAATAGGAGGGAAATTGAATCAAAAGGTCTACAACAAAGGATTTGTTTAAGGATTTGTTCCTATATGGGTTGCATTAAATGTGGAAAGTTCTTTGGAGTTATTTCTCATGGTCTTATTTTTTTACTTCTCAGAAATCTGGAATTTTAACACGGGTGAGTGTAGACTTTTGAGACACTTTGCATTTGGGTTAGACTGAAAATAAGGAGAAGTGTGGTTAGTTAGAAACCTTAAGTGGTTGCCTAAGAGTCATTTAGATCATTAAATTTTTCTGATTGAAAAATGAAAACATATGAGTGGCTTAAGATTTTTTTCAGTGTACTGTATATATGTACCCTCGAGTTTCCAGCCTTTTATTAGCCTTTTATTTGGGTCTCACTCCCTTTTTGTTATTTTAAAATTATGAAATACAATGGAAAAAGGATAATGACACAAAGACTACAAAGAATTGGATTTTCTATTTTGAACATCTTTTATACACCGAGGTGTAGCAGCAAAACCTTTACCTGCCACTATTGTATGTAATCCTTTGTAAAGGATATACAGGAACACAAGTTCAGAATGAGTGACTTGTAATTGTCAATTATACACTACAGTTTAAGTTAAGCGTTTAACACTTTAACTTTTCTCAATGAACAAAATTACAGTATCTACAATATCACAACATATTAAACAGAATAACTGGAGATGTACTGAGTAGATTTTTGTAGACGTTCTCCGATCTGTAATTCTGTAAATACTTGACAATATTGATTAGTGGAGATTCTGATTTCTCTTTAACAGCTATATTTCCCAGTGGATTTCTTCAGATGCAGAGTAGCATTGTTTTACCTCTGGTTTTTGACAAAAGCGAGATAAAAATGCAAGGACATGTTTAAAATTTTCAGTCGGTTATTGTTGCTATCATGACTCAGGTTTAGGTTTAAAATGGGGTTAAAATGCTCTCAACATCATTTATACTTGAGAACATTGTAGTGTCCCTCTGATGAAATGTACCAAGAGACACCACTTAAACACCCTCCTCTAACATTTCACCATTTTTTTTTTTTTTTGTCGTTCCTTTACTCTCTGTGTCCGAGGATATTCTTGCACGTCTCATTTGTTTCCCGCTGTCCCTCTAAGGGTGAGCTCTCAATCACAAACTCCCTTTTATGCTGCTTTGCTGATATCCTCTTGGTTTTCCTCTTTGTTCTTTATTTTTTCTCTCTCTGATTCTCACTCCTTTAGATGTTTTCTCTATCTTTCTTTCGCCCTTCCCCAGACCGTTTGTGTCCTGGTGAGAGAAAGTGCTTTTTAATGATAACTCTCTCTCTTTCTGCATATAAATCATAATGATTTCAGTTCTGCTAAGGTCCAACTCTTTCACGAGTGAAGAGTAGCCATTTCTGAATGCTGCCTTATATTTCCTCTCAAACCCAGTGGGTTGAGTCTATGACAAATTGGCATATTTAGTTAGAGATGTTTCAATCTTGTTTGAATTTAGATATCTACTGCTACAAAAATTTTATTTTAACTAAACATTTAGTGCTATTTAGAGTTTTATGTACGACATGTTTTATAAGCTAATATAAAACACAGTAGTTAGTGAGACAGTATAACTCACACTGTTTGCCCTTCAGCTTTATTTATGTTTACACATTTGCTAATTATATAATAAGCATCATAATGATCCTTTCATACCTATATTCACGTTGTTGTCAGCTGAAGAGCTGTGAAATCTATACTAATACCTGTTGAAAGGAAGGGATGGGAGGATACAGCAGACTTCCAAATGTAATTTTAGTATCTTTGATGCTTTATTTGGCTGTAATCTTTTGATGAAGAGGTTTGAAAATATTTTGTGACAAAATCACTTGTCTTGTAAAGCTGGAAAAGTATAGAATTTAATTTGACCATTTTCCAAGTCTAGATAACCATGGAAAAACATGAATATGGGGAAAAAAACTTTAGTTTTCATTGCATTGTTATTTTTTTTTTTACAGGGATTTATGTTTAAACATCTTTTAATTTTGGTTTGCCACAACTGAGTTTGTTTTTCCAGTGAATTGATTCTTCTTGTTTTTGAGTTACTAACAGAAAAATGTGTTTTCTTCAGTAAATTATTTTACATTTGGGATTGAAATTGGATCCTGGGTTTTTGAATAGGAATCAGTTTACTATTAAAATAGTTTTTTTTTAATCTTTTTTTTTTTTTTTATCTAGTTACAGAGAAAAGGTTTCACACTAGAAACCTAGTGTGAAAAAGTACATAGTTTTGAAATGGAAATGTCTTTAGAACCCTGTGTTTAGCAAGCCTTTTTCCTGTGAACAGGCATTGAACAAAATAAGTAGCTATTTAGGCAAAATAAAGTGCCAATGACATTTTTAACTTTGATAAGTACTTAGTGTCAATAGCATCGCTAACTGTAACAGCAGTCTAGCTAGCATGACCACCGATGATGACAGATAAACGGTTTTCCTGTAACGGTAAGTTGTTTCTCCACCACTAGCACATTTAGTAGTGAGTAAATGACGTTGATTGACAGCACTAAGACAATCCTCCTTGCTCTGATTGGTTGGTTTTGATAAGATGGCAATAGTAGCTCAAGGAGGAGATAGAGGAGATCAACCTTTTCACAGACTATCTGTCTCATAACATACTGTCACGACATGGTTACAGTTTTAACAAATATGTAAAAACCATATTTTTTATAAAAGTTACATACTGCAGCTTTAAGGGTGTTTTAACACCAGCTCTGTAAATTGATCAGAGTTTGTTTCCTAGGCTTTAGCACTTAATTTACTCAGGTTTGCAAACTCATCTGAACTTTGGTGTGGACCAAACTATCAAGATCTGGACCATCTATAAAACAGCTCACATATGAAGATCAACATGTTGGATAGGTAGTTGCCTCAAATATGTTAGGTTGTTTTAACATTTAATAGTCACGTTAGACCAAAAATCTATAAATATGTTCTTTCTTAAGAAGAAATTACTTTATTTACTTTAATTATAATGCAAAACTGGCATTCCTCCTGTCCGCAATCAACATTGCAATTCCCTCAAATGAGCACCTGTTTCAACTGAATGGTGTTTCCCAGGCAGCTGGGTTGTATTTCAGAAGTGCAGTTTGAAAGTGAACAAACCAAATAAAGGAACAAGATTTTTCAGCATTCCACACTCAAATAAAATGAGACCCCATAGACTGTTGTGATGTTAATGGACAATAAGTATCTTCAAAGAAGGCATGCTGAACAATAGCCAGAGAATTCGACATCTGTTTGTATTCAATTTATAAAATTCCTATGTATCAGAACAGCACCGGTATCACTTTATCAAGGTTTGATAACCTTGAGTAAAAATACTACAGTTTTACAATATAATTACAAAAACGTATACCTAAAAAAAGCAGCTTTTATTTAAAACTAAAAAGCAACAAGTATTCACATTGAGGCTAAAGTAATGTAACATATTAGGTATTGCAGCAATGGTTATTTTTTTTTGTTGTCATTTTGATTTTAATATGTAGTCTTGCGTAAAAATATAAAATAAGTACCCACTAAATTTAGTGGTAGTTTATAGGTGCTAATTTAACAATGTTTTGCCTTTCTGTGAAAGTTTGACAAGCTGGTATTAGATTGTTAATTAGTCTGAATATATGCTTGGTAAGCTAACCTGGAGTTGGCTGTTTACCATCTTAAAAATAGCATTACCTTAGGTGATGGGTAGGGCTTCTTCACTTTCCACACCACAACTGCCCATGTTTTTCATGACTAGAAATATTTCTAAACATCTGACATTGGTCTTTTTTGTAAGCATAGGGAAAGTGTAAGAGCCTTTGTTCAGCCAGCTGACCAGCAATGTGCAGCAACAGGTGGGGTATGCACCATACAGCTTCAGAAAACTTTGATCACTTTGGTTCTCTTTTAACTATCACATTAGATAGAATTTAAACTTTAGAAATGTTGTGAAGGAAGCAGCAGAGCCTGAAATTAATTTTTTCAAACGGGGGCGGTGAATTCCTCGCTTACATGCTCACATGGAGGGGGGGGAGGTATAAATTTTGGGGAGGAATTACATATGAGCTTGACTACGGGTCATATATTGTCTAGTACACAACTTTAATTTGTTTAATTTGTCTCTTTTTCCTTTACTAGTTGTCATTTTAGCTGCTCACTTATGTCTCTGTTATGTCTTATTTATTTTTACAGTCATTGCCAAATTTGGCAGGATCAGTCTTCCATATGTTCATCTTAACACTACATCTGTGTGTCCTCAGGGATGTGAAAGTTAAAACTACTGTCAACCTGTGCATGAATGACTGAATGTAGCATTGGAGTCCTGGAACTTGATAAAGCACTAGGCAGGCATTTAACCATTTCTTGCTGAATCTGTATCATGTTTTCTTTTCACCACTACTGAATGAGAAACATCTGAGTCGCGGAGTGAAGATTATATTTTGTAGCATCGGCTAGTTTTTCCAAAAGTAGCTGGTTTCACCACTGTTTTTTAAGCCATGGATATATTCCGAGCCTGGCATTTTTCTTTGGGTGCTGGGTAATGTTGAGGCCACTGACGATAATTGTAAGAAACAAGGATTTGGGTTATAATCGACATCACTGGTATCTGCGCCACCTCTACCGCCGTTGTTTTTTGGTAGCCCCCCTCGTGCTCCTTTAGCTGATAAATTTACGTTTTAACGAGCACTTCATGTTTTCATTACCTGTCAGTTAAAAGCGTTGAATCTGACCACTGTTGGTTTGCTAGCAAGAGATATACTGGGACAGCGGAGGGAGCTCATACTTTAAAGAAAGGAGGAGAAAGCACTAGAAGTGCTCTTCATTTTAGTTCATGGCTCCGATGCATGTGGGAATTTCCCGCATTATAAAATCTAGATTTGCAGGAATTTATTTTATATTGTGCAATACCCGCAATGCCACAGCGAATTTCAGTCCCTGAGCAGTGTTGTTGAAATGATAATAAGTAGTTGTATGATCATTTGTTAAGTCATTTTACATGTTCTGGTAACATTGTGACATGCTAGTTACTCCTTAGCTGTGATTCCTTCCTGGGGGTGGCAGTTAGCTAAGCTATTGCTACCAATATTTCATGGTCTCTATCTGTAAATGATAAACCTGACCCTGTCTTTTGCTGTTTAACCCTGTCTCCCTACTAGACAAAGCCATTGTAAGAGCTGTTGCTGCGACTAATTATATTTACTGTTTTTCATCCCATAGATTTTTCTACTGACTCAGAACTTAAATGTTTAGCTGTGTTTTCTTCTCAAGGAACTTAAAAAAAATAGTCTACTGTGGCTATTAACTCTTTACCTTTTCTTTTACATAGAAAGTATTCCTGGATCAGTCCTTCTTTTGTGTGTCTATTCTCTGTCTTCTCAAACCCCAGTCAGTCTGGCCACTGCCACTTAACCATGCTCAGTATGAGGAATTATTACAAAGTAATGACACAATGCAAGTGACAGTCCACTGTTGCTACTTGTTTGTTTACAAAAGGGGTTTGCTTCAAGTCAGTGACTTGATGCAGTCATCTCGGGTTCCCTAGATGGGAAACTTTTTACCAGTTTGGGTAATAAACTGAACTTGACTGCATTGTTGGATCACTAGGATCAGTTTAGGATGTCTGTACAGTAACTGACTTAGAATCTGTCTGCATGATTAGATTGAATTGATTGATTTATTTGATTTTGCCCTGAGACATTTGTGGTGAACTGGTGCTGTATAAAAAAACATGAATTGAATTATAGCAGTATGTAACATGAAATTTGAACAAGTGTTGGGGTGTGAATACTTTCTTGTGGCACTGCAATAGCCAGATTAGATCTGATTACTCAGTAGTTGCTGTTTTTGTTACTCTGAAAGCAAAACAATAACAGAGAAAAAATATCCTCAAATAGAATTAAATGTGCAATCCCAGTTGTTTTTGTTTTCTGAGTGATAATAAATTGTAGTTAGTTGATTAAGAACTGGAAACAATGCTTGAACAGTGTGTGTGTGATACAGGACATCATGTGGTCCCTCTGTTAGACAAAAGGGCAAAAATGTTTTTTGTTTGTGACCCAATAGCATGTGACGAGGCTTATTGCTCGATCCATTACTAAGCCTCTTTTGCCAATCAGGTGGCAGACATTTTCAACCACACTTGGGATGAAGTCAGCTTTGTGATCATTTCGCTGCAGTGCTTAAGCCCTGCAGTTTTTATGTCCATGCATGTGTTTTTGACCTGGATATTTTTTTCTGGCAATATCAGCCCAGATTTTACTGCTACAGCTTCAGACATTCCTCATTTTCAGTTCTGTTTTACATTTGTCATATTTAGTTGTCACAAACTTTTACTACTGGAAAATATTAATGGTCTAAAAGAGTTTTGAAGCCCTGCCGTTTAAGGATTTCTTCAGAAGCTTCTTGCCATTAGTGCATCTGTCTGCAGAAGAGAATAGGAGCTATCCATTGTGCTGAAATGAAGCCTTCTGTATTTGTGTTCCCTCTCTTTTTGCCATTTGTCAAAGCAAACATTCACACATTACTGTTACTGTGCTTTTTCTCCCTCAACTTATTTATGAAGTCTTGCATCACTTTCTTGTCGATTCCCATTCCACTCCAAATCTGCTTCTCTTTGCTGTTCCTCTGTTCTTTTTAAAGCTCTTTTTTCTTCCTGTGCTGAAAAGAAGCTATTTTTTACCCAGCCTTTTATGTGCTAATGACACTGCACCTCATTACAGTAAGTTGTGAAAGTATCTATAGCCCTTAACGTTTTTCATGTATTTTATTGGGTTTATATGTGGCAGACCAACACAAAGTAGTGTATAATTATGACTTGGGAGGAAAAGGGATTCACGGTTTCCATATATTTTTTAATAAAATCTATAAAGTGCAACAGACATCTGTAATATGACCCTTTTACTCTGTTATCCCTAAATAAAATTCAACACAATCAGTTGCCTTCAGCAGGCATTTAGTTAGCAAATAGAATCCACTTATGTAGTTTATTTCTGGTGTCACAAAAACTAAGGACTTATCAGAGATAACTTTAGGGAAAACTTTAAAGGAGGGTCACATTATAAAACAAAACACTAAGAACATCTTATACTTTTTATTTTACCATCTGAAAATGGACAGAGTATGGTGCAGATGCAAACTACCCAGACATGGCTGTCTGCATAACTGGCAGACTGGACAGGCGGAGCGTCCAGCCTAATGGTCTACATGCAAAATCCTGTGTGCGTGGAGAACCCTAAACACCCTAAACGCACCACTCCAACGGTCAAACACAGTGGTGACAGCTTTAGACCTTGGGCACTTCCAGAGGCTACCAAAGACTTGAAACCAGGACAGATGTTTACCCTCCAGCAGGACAACAGCCCTAAATATACAGCTTTCACTACAATGGAGTATTTTAGATCTAGGGCCTAGTCAAAGTCTGTACCTAAATCCTATTGATCGGACATGAAAACTGATGTTTACAGATGCTCTTCAGCTGATGAGTTTATAAAATGTTCACTCTCTAGTTGAGCAAAGCTGGTAAATATATGACCCAAAATATGTGAATCTGTAACTGTGGTAGCCTCTTTCATAAAACAGTTCCTTGATAAACCCACAAAGATGAGCTGCTTTCTAAGCTCCACTCCACACTCCGTTTGGTTTAGAGCTCAGTTGGGTCCATACAGTGCGCTACAGATCAAATAAGTGCCATGCAACTCCTGAAAGGATAACCATATCTGTGACTTGTAAAACCTTTTCTGTTTTGATTTTTTTTTTTTCCAAGCATAATTTCTGTTGACAACAGTTGTGCTTAGCTAAAGTGCAGTGATCTGTTCTGTCTCCATGCACTTTAGTGCAACGTTTATATTTTTGTGAAATATGTAACACACAAAGTTGGTCTCCATATGTTTCCGTGATAAATCACAAGTCGGCTAATACCGCGCTGTGACTACATAGGATGGCAAGTCAGGGGCGTAACCGGGGGCAAGTTGACTCCAACCCACCTACCTGTATTGGTCCTTTCACAAAACACAGAATGGCAAAAAGGTCACATAATCCCCTGATAAAGTGTTTTCTGAAACAAGAAAGAACTAGTAAAATAGTGGTCTACAAACCACCAATGACTAATGGGTGGTAAATACAAATTCACATCGAAGAAGATAAAACATTATTAAAACCATGTATTTTTGATCTTCCACTTTGCAATATGCACTAATGTGACAAGCTGCAGAGATGGTGAAAGTTCCTGTATTTCTGTGATATTCTTCAAGATCTCAAGGTTTGCTCTTTTCCACTTCACCTTTACTCATGCTGTCATTCATGTGAATTCTTGCTGCTGATGTGAGCATGTATAATTGTGCAAGTGACAAACTCGATGACAGTGTGTGTGAGAATGACTAATTTCTGCAACATTTTTTTTTTTTTTTTTTTTTTTTTTTACAAGGAATTGTTTTAAAGGCTTTTGCCTTTTGAATGCCGAGTATGTACGTGTCTGTCTTCTGGGTGACTTTGTAAAGGAAGGATGTGTGTGTCAGTGTAACCGAATGTTGTTGCACACTTGTCTGCAAGTATGTCCAGTATGTTTTATGTTCGCACTTGACAAGATTCGAGTCAGATGTTGGAGGCGGTAAAAGGCACACAGAACTGGTCTGCAGTGAACTGGAGACTTTCATAAAGAGGAAGCAGCAGGCATTAAATCTCGCCTCCTCTTGGACCTCTTTTTTTATCTTTTTTTTTTTTTTTTTTTTATTCAGCTCTCCCTCTTTGGTTTCTGGCAGTGTTAATAGAAACTGACAAGGCAATACATGGGAGCGCTTCATGGCCGTTATTTTCTTTGATGTATGTACAGAGATACATTTATGCTTATTTTTACAGAAAAATGTGCCCATGGCTCGACTATTGGCTCTGACTTCACAAATATTGTGTTTTTGAATCATGTAGAGCTGTGAAGCGTACAGTTATTCACCAGATTGGAGACAGAAGCTGCTTGATTAAAGTATGTCACCTTTGCTTTGCTTTCACCCTTAACTTGAGACTTTTTCACCTCTGTGCTACAACGTTTATGCATAAGTGACATTTACTACATGCTAAATACAAGAAAAAAAGTTTTTTTAATTAATGCATTATGATTCTTACTTGAAGTATTTCTTTATGTGTAATAGAAATACCTCTGCTTGCCTCTGAATGCATTTATATTTGCACCATAATAGCTCATTTTCAGACCAGTTTGTTTATACATAGCAAGTTGTTTTTTTTTTTTAGCTCAATCCTGTTTCTTTGATTTCTTTGTATTTGCACTGTGATTGGAAGGCATATATGTGTAAGACGAAAAAAAAATGTTTATGTCAAAGCTGCAATATTAGATTTATTTATCAGTTTGTAATGGTCAGCAATCTGCATTGCCTTATTAGGGAAATGCAGTAGATGCCCATGTTGTGCAGCTTGCTCTAGTTTCTGTCAACTGTTTAAATCTTTCTGGGTGTTTTTGTTTGTTTGTCTTTTCATTTTGACGCATAACAGCCGTGCATCTCCTTGTGTTGTGTTTTGCTGGGGGAAGATAAAAGAGGATGCTGTACAGGCCTATTAGTGTCAGTCTTTTCAGAAAAAGAACCTGAATGAAGATATATCAGCTTCTTTTGATCCGTGATCATTTTTTTTGTTCATAAATATTGTCTACAAAGTGTTTTAGTTATGTGCTGAATTTAATATTCTTTTTGTTTATTTTCCCTCAAAACCTGAAGTTGAGAGACAGTGGTGTGGCTGGAGGTTTGTAAACTTTTGGCATACATTTGGAGATGCACCAGCTACAACTTCTTTTAGGTGTGTTCCAGTTTTTAAATTTTAGTTTCAATAACCTTTAATAACAAATATATAATATAGGCCATATCATATATGCTGTGATGGAAATTTCCGGTGCAAAATGTTTTTCATACCGGAATTGTACTGATAAATTTGTTTGTAAACCTCAAAAGCTGACTAAGGCAAGCTTTTGTCTAGCACCATTCATTAACATGGTAATGAAAGTATTTTGCACAACAAAAAATAAGCAAAGATGAAGAAAAGTACATTAATAATGTAATAGAAACTAACTATAATTTTTAAGTATCATTTAAAAACAATTTAAATGCTAATTTAAAGCAAACATCTTGCTGAAACATGATTAAATTTCCGTGATTAAGCATTCTTCCACTTTTATTAGGAAGCTGTGAAAAGTAATGTTTTCACTCCTGACTTAAAGGAGCCAGCAGTGTTTACATATCTCAGTATTCAGGGAGTTTTGGATCTAAAACAATGACTTCTGTCTTTTATGCATTTCAAATATATTAGTGACAGAACAGCACAGTTTATGTGAGTGTGTTACATTGTTAGATAAACAATAAACTGATTAGTTTATTGTTAAAATACTCATAACTAAAATACAGCTTTATAATGGTAACATTTACACTTCTAAATTTATAGTTCTAATTTTTTACTAGTTGCAAATTATTTGCCTCAGAATCCAAAAAACATTTCCTCTCAACCACCTCACAGGTTGAACAAATATCAAACTCGGAAAGGTTCTTTTCATTGAAAACGGCCACACTAAAGATTTGCTATTGCTTGAACTTTTTATGGTGCCTTCACAAACTTGTGTTTACAAGTGTTTAGTAGAGATGCCTCAGTCAGTCAGACAGAGATTAAAATGAGACAACCTTCTGTCGATCAGCTGTAATTGGTGATCAGGTGGTTAAAAAATGGAGACTGAAATAAAAAAAGATGTAATAAAGACTGAAAACAAACCATCAATCACAACTAAGAACTCCCACCATTTTTATTACATAAACACAAACCAACATCTACTTTGATGTGCTGTCTTTATTGGTTTGTAAAAACAGACGAAGCTCAGGGACAGACCTTTGATATACAAATGGGGATAATCTTATAATACCTTAATTTTTTTAATTTATTTTTATTTATTTTTTTTTTTTTGATTCAAAATGACTCGCACTATCAAAGAACGTGCTGCACATTTTTTTTCTACTCTATTTTACAGTCCTTAGAGGGAAAAAATGGAACTGGCATTTCAGAGCTCAAAAAAGAAAAACAAAAGGAAATCGGTATTGCTCAAGAAAACCACTGATCAGTGCTTCTGTAGTGGTTAGCTGTATTGATTTAATGAACAAAAAAAGAGGCGTTTTGAGTCTGGTTAAATAGTCTAACTCTGGTCTGAACAGTCAGTACATTGATGCAGTTCCTGTCTGAATCATTCAACTGAAATATTTATGTGAATAATTCACTCAGGTTTTGGGGTCATGTTTTGTTATATACATGAGCATGTTCATGTTTGTCTTACTCTAACTCTTTGTAGGCTGCTGCGTCTCTTGTTTACATATGGCATCACATGCTGAAAAAGGGATTTTTATATGTGGAAATTTAGAAAATTCATTTGCTAGATTTGGTCAAAAAGTTTGCCTTCCCAGCATTCTAATTTACAGTTTAGGCTACAAGCTCACCATCATAAAGAATCAGATCTGCTTTGTGACAGATTCTAGATGGATGTCTATACTAACAAGACATGAGTAGCAAACACCAAGGCTCTAGGCTAACCTGTTGCACTGATGTGCGTGACTTTTTTTTTAATTTTTTATTTTTTTTTAGGTGCAGCAGCACAAAAGTTAGATGCACCCAAATTTTTTACCGCATCACATTTAATATTACAGTTTTGCAAGTCTTTTTTTAAAAATCACTGTGAAGGCTATATTGACTTGTTGATGGTTAATTAACAATCTAGTAATCATAAAGTTTTTTTTTTTTTTTTTGAAGCAGAATTGTACAAGATGGGTAGCGTAATGAAATGATGTCAGACTTACATAGCGCTGATGATGACCACCACGGTAGTTTGACATAAGCAAGGCTGCTTTATCGCACCACTGTCACCACGAGCAGGTAAGGTAGGTTTAGTGTCTTGCCTGAGGACACAATGACAGAGATGGACAGGGCGGGGGCTCGAACCAGCGACCCACAGATTGCAGGGTGAACTCCTACCTCCATCCCCACCATCACCCTGAAAAAGTGTCTCAAGTGTTTCAGTGACCTGACATTTAAACTTAAAACCCTCTGAAGAAAAAAATAAATGAATAAAATGAAATGATGAAATGATGAAAAAAACCCAGATATCTAAATAATAAATGCAAATGCTTTACGGGCTTCACATTTTATGAACATCTTGAACTGAACATTTCATTATGTTCAAGTAATTTTTCTTATGAAGAATTATTTTGGACTTCAACTTAGTGAAGGGAAGGTTTTCGTTTGAAATATTGTAGGCAACATTAAACTTGATTATCATCTTGGCCTCGTCTGATGATCTGTTTGCTGCTGCCTGCCGTTGAAAGGCAGTGGGAAAGGGGAACACTTGAGCGATGTATTTATTGTGGCATGTAATGTGTTTTATAGATGCATTGTGCTTTTTCAGCATTTGTTTTTGAAATCTATTAGAACCAGTTACAAATTCACTATTGCTGGCCATAGTCGTCCCACAGTCTTTACGGTAAATGCAGTGCTTTATATTTTCTGCTTTAATGTATCTTAGCCAGGGAAACTGGTGGTGCCACTGTCTTTGAAACATACACACTTTCAACCTTTTTACTTTCAATGGTCTCTGGCTCAGAGTCAATCGTTTATGGCTCATTCTCTGATTCAGCCTCAGGACCAGTGCTTGACAAGCCTGGGAGGTTGATGGCTCTGTGTCAGAGCACTGATGATAATTTTCGGATAGCTTAGGCCTCTACTTGATGAAAAATATGTCATACTTTCCATATTGCAGAGACGTTTTTTTTTTTCTCTCTTCCCTCGAACGACTGGTCATACTGGTCCAACCTCAGATTTGTTTTAGTCGCACCATTGAGAAATTAGGTCACATGTGTGACCAAATTGGTTGCACTCTAGAACCCTGAACACTGATTTGATACAATTCAATCCTCATCCATGAATCATTTCGATTCATTGTGTGTTGAGCAGAATGCAGGGGTGATGGGATAGCAAAATGCAAAAGAATGAAACGTTACAACTGAGTAAGAATGTTTATACAATGACCTAAAAGCCTAATAAGTTGTAGTGCACTATCAAAAGCAAACATATGTTCTTATGTACGTTTCTCCAACTCAGCAATGAACAGCAAATGTATGTCTTACATCATGATTAGTAAAAGTAGTTTAACTTTCAATAAAGAACCTATGGAATTGTAAAGTGGAAAGAAATGAACAGTGCAGAATTTCAATGAAGCAGTAAACACTCACTGTTATTGTAATATATTAATAATTAATTAATAATTTAGTTGTTGTGAGGATTGAAAAACAGATACTAACATAAAACCTTGTGAAAAATCAGAATAGTGCACACATTTGCAGATTAGTAAGGAGTCCTCAAAACTGTTTTCAACCAGACTGTTTCATATTCTTCACTGAACTGTTTCTTCATGAATATTAATTAATTAACACAATCAGGATGAAGCTAACTGTGCTGGCCTGAAGGGATCTTAAACATTCTGTTGGAAAATAATTGGCCACATGCACAGTAGCTATATCTTTTAACAGTTAGAGGTGCTTCTGAAAAAAATAATGCCAGTCCACTAAGGGAATGACAGCAGAAGAAGACTTCTTCTAAAGTAAACTTTATGAACAGTAAATTCAATGCATTCCTTTTCTTATGTAAACAATTTTGATACAAACGTTTAAAAAGTGATGCATCTAGACTGTAGAAACTGCATAACATCACGGCTGCTCTGCCAATGCAGTTGTGTTGTACAGAATTGGTTAAGTTTCACATCTCTAGCACTTCTGTTGTCATATTGTCAAATTCAGTGACTTCCATTTATCTCAGGAGACCTTACTGCCACATGGGATCTTTGTCATCAGTGTTTTATGGTTGGTCTCACAGACTCGGGACATGACACCATGTCATTTGATGTTACTGTTGCTTCTTAAAATAGCTGCTTAGGCCAAAGAGCAGCCTGTTTGGGCTGTACTTGCTTTAACAATCTTGCATCCATGTGGATTTATTTTGTCATTTGCATTTAATCAGTGTGGAATATTTTTGCAACATTCCAAAAAATAATTGCTTTAATTCTGTACTATTTTTCATTTTTATCTCTTCGTCTTTCCTTTAACTCTGTAGTAAAACCAATACACGTAACACATTGCAGCTCTTGGATGATTTTATGGACTCATTGTTCATAGTGCTGATTTTGCTGACTTGTGCATTCATGTGCGTCTGCTGACATGGTGATGGGGACGCTCTGAATCTTAGGAGTGGGGGTTGTGTCTTATCTCGCCTGCCATCTGTGCAGATGTTAGTACAAAGGCCCATGGGAAATGCAGTCCAGAGGGCTATCCCTCCTCCATCGACGTATCTGTAGGCTACCTTCAGTCAACATGTCATTATTGATTACAGTCAAAGAGGATGTACTGCTCTTTTTGAAAACATGATTCTGCTTTCAGATTTCATACCTTTTACAGAAGTATTCTCTTCTTCTGTTTGTAAACTACTTGGTGTGCACAAACTTCCTCTGCCCAAAAGCTGTTCCTGGACTCTCAGCTTCATTATCTCTGCTCAGGGATTGTTTTTGTTCTCTTTTAAAAGAATATGATATCTCCACATAGTAACAGCTCCAGCCAATAGAATGACTGTAAGTAACTATTACATTTCTACCTTGCAGGAGTGGACTTGTTTTATTGAGTATAGAACTTTCCTTCCAAAGCAAAAGGGCATGCATCTTCAATATAAGAGCATATTTTAAATCTCACGTTGTACCGATCTCCCTTAAAACCTCGCTCCCAGAGTCCAAAAATGTTTCTAGCTCACAGATAGGCTCTATTTTCTCTCAAAACTATGTTTGTGCTCTCAGATTTAATACTTCTTGCATAAATATTGTTGTCTTGTTTGCAGCCTACTCCTCACACTCAAACTTCCTCTTCCCAGAGGCTCTACCTTCACACTTTTGGATTAGCTTGGCTCTCTTGCAAAACAAAGGTAACACTGTCTTGTAACTACTCCTGCAACTAAAATCACAGCATGTGACATTATTGCCTTGTTTGTCATGAACTTTTATTATATTCACTCCGGGAAACCAATTAACGCAATTTAACAATGAGAACCTCTACCACTTATGACGTAGCTAACATTTTCACTAGTGATGGTGATTGGAAAAATTGGAGCTTTTTCTGTAAAACAGCATGGATATGCTCTTTTTTTAAAGAAATAATGCACAGAATTATTTTCTTAGCCAAGTTAACACTTAACATTCAATAATAATAATATGTTTTATTTATAGGGCCCTTTTTATCTTGTGATCTCAACATTCAAGCTTGAGAGAGAGGTGAAGGATACAAACTAGAGAGAATATTTGTTGCAAGAGGCATTTAAACCAAGTTCACAATTAGAGCTTTGAGGGAAGACAGTACAATATCTGAAATGGAAAATAAGAAACCATTTCTCTTAAGTTAAAAAGGTATGCTCCTGTGTTTTAGAAGGGAAAGCACACGAGATTAAAATATCACAGAATTTTAGTTTAATTATCATGTGAAACCGTAATCTGTTAAATAATTTATGATGGATTTTTTTTTTTTTTTTAATGTGTTTCAATGCAAAGCTTAAAAAACAGACTTAAAGAAGTTTCTTCAATAACTATGAATTTTGAGCTGGTGAAAAAATTAACCGCTGCTCTTATTGAAGGAGTTTATTTCAAATGAGGTCATGCAGAAAGCTGAATGTGGATTATTGAATGTTTAGTGGCCAGTTTAGCCCCAGCATAATCCATATCTTTGGAGAGATTTGCTATGGTCATCAGTGGAGAATTAAAACCCTCCACTGCACATGGTGAAAGCTGCAAGCAATAAAGATGCTCTGCCATCTTGATAAGGAAAGCAGAAAAGAAAATGCCCCCCTACCCCCCAGTCTTTCATGTTCTATGTCACATAGATGAGCTTTCTCATAACTGTTCTTTCCCATGGACATGCTGCTCTCTTCTCTGTTTTTCCACGTTTGCAGTTTACACCAACCAGTCTTTTGTTTGTTTTTCGCTCTTTTATCTCCACCTCTTGTTCTTTTTTCCCCCCTCACTCTATTTTAGCTTTGCTCTCCTGTGCCCTGTTGAGCCCTCTTGGCGAAGCGTTAAGTGTATAATCTGTGATCTCATGTCTAGATGGGCCTCTTGTCTCCTCTCTCTCTCTCTGCACACAAAGGGGCTGAATGGCTGCGATTCACTCAGGGGACACAAATGAGTCGTGAGCCACCCGTGTACACTCATGCAGACACACACACCAAACAAACATGCAGAGATGTCCACAGCTCTCCAGCGCTCTCCCTGGAGCTTTGAAGTTGCATATTGATGATGCCAGATCTGAAGGCTCAATTGAATGTGCAGAGGCAGAGGGGGTGGCTATCGACCGTCCTCTCACCTCTTTCACCTGTCATCCCTGATGAGCCATAATGAGCAACAGGTGCCTATTTTGCCAGATTTGACCTTGATAGTCATCAAATGTTCGGTGCTCAGTCAAAGTAATCAGCTGCAGTAATTGCTCGTTTGATGTGTCATCACAGCAATTCATAATAGGCCTGAAGCAAATTGTTTTTTTAAGAGATAATTAATATTATGATTATTTAAAACTTGCTTCTAATACAGCTCCCTTAACAGTTACTGGCAAACCTGTTAAAGACGTATAAAAAAAAAAACTTTAAAAAATAGCATATTTATGGCAGTAGCATAATTTCACATTGAACAATTAAGTAAGCTTTGGAGATTGTTGTTTTTCGTTTGTTTGTCAGAGTTCCAGTTGTTTTAGACCTATTAAATATTGCTCCTACTGTAGACCTTAGCTAGTGTAGGCCTTTAGCTATTTTCCAGTAGCCATTTCCTGATATATGATGATCAAAACTAACCAACCTAAGACATGTTCTCTTGTTTTCTTATTTTGAACAGTCGCTAAGGAGCACAAGAAGTACTGGATTACTAATTAAACATTCATCAATGCTCTGATCAACTTGAAGTTGGGCATGAATAAAAAGTGCTTTAGTTACATTTATTTCATAGGAATTATAAGCTGTTTTGATGAAAGTGGCAAAGAAGATTTTGTAAAAATATAAATCTTTCTTTCGGGGCTTTCTTTAACAACTGAATAAATATACTCAAATTACAGATGGGGTTTGTCCTAAAATTTTCACTGTAAGATTATTCTATGCAGTTATAGATTAACTCAACTTAAAACTAAAAAGTTTTGTCGTTACTAGTGGTGCCAATGAATTTGGAGGGGATGTAGATGTGTCTAAAAGCCAAACTTTGGCATTTTAAACCATAATTTTAACTAATAACCATGTAAACCAGCAGCAGATAAAACAAGCTTAACAAATGTATACAAAGCTAATTGGATAAATATAGAACCAGTAATTTACCCTCCTAAACCCTTCCTAATCGTCACTGAATTAAAATAAAGTTGACTGTTTAAAATGTGGAAACGTGGATGCGTTCTTAGTGACTCTTGCCCAACATCAGCAATAATAAACCACCCACATTGACCCTGAACAGGATCAATAAAATAGATAGGAAAAATAGGAAAAAAAAATTAAAATTCTGTATTATATAATGTTGTTATTAATAGGCATAATTAACTTTTCAACAGCTTAGTTTTTTTTAGACACTTAATTTAAACAGACATGGTTAATCCTATTAATAGCCCTGTTTTAAACCTCCCCATGCATTACCCCATATCCTAAATCAACATAAAAAGACCCATAGAGATAACTCAGACCATTTTAATTTATTTTTTTGGCATTTGTGATAAGTTGTATTCTTAGTTATGTAGATTATCATAAATTACATCAAGTAAAAATTTTCAAAAGCCATATTAGGATTTTTGTATTGTCCCCTGGATCTTTAGCTCACATCTCTGTCCCAGATTTACTGCTGTAGTGCATTTAGTGACTATTTCTGAGTTGAAAGTGGATTCTGCGGGGTATTTGGGGTTTGTTGCTGGACACAAGGTTGCTAAAATTATTGTTCACTGCTTCCTTAAAAGTGATTGTGGATGCAGCTGGCAGCTTTCAGGGACCACAACCTCTACTACTATTTGCATGGCTTGTAAAGATGTATACAAAAGCAAAAGTCTCAAATGTAATTGTTGTAATGGAGACTTAATAAATCATCTTTGTTGCAGTTCTGCTAGGGTGAGATCTAGAGATTTTATTTTAACTCCTATATCACCACCCATGTTGTGTGCACTAGTAGGACCAACTTGGGTACTCGTCTAGCCTCTTTCATCACAGTATTTATTGGTCGGACTGTAAGTATGACTTATTTAGTCAAGTAGCTCTTTTCTTGTTGCTAAATACCCATTCATGAAGATCAACACACATCTGTCTTACTCTAATGACATGTTCTCTTATTTTTTCCCATTTTGAAGATTAGAGAGGAGAATTGGGCCATTTTGTTCAGTCTTAATCAAATGCCAGGGAAACAGGAAGTCTTGGATTAGTAGTTAAAAGTCCAATCACACATTAGTTTAAGAACATAAAGTATACATTACAAAAATTCCCCTGTTGACTTTACTTAATAGGAATGATGAGGTGGCAGTTAATCCTTAAAATAGGAACATTTGCCTGAGTAAATGTACTCAAATTAAGTTTCAATTTTTTTTAATTTTTTTTTTTTACTGTAAGATAATGCAGCTGGAAAAAAAAAAAAAAAAGATTAATTCATTTCAGGGCTATTAAATATGGATGCCTATAAATGTGGAGGCACTGAAAATACTGCAGGCAAAGTAGGACCTTAGAAGCTAGTTTAAAAACAAGCCTAAAAGTGAACAAGCTTACAATAGAGTGAAAATTAGATGGGACAGGATGACCTTAAGCAGAAGTGCAAATAAATGCTGGTGGGATAACAAGCAACAGGAAAGCTATTTTTAGGGACAGACAATGTGGTGTCTTAAGAAACAAACACATTCAGCAATAGTTTTATTCAGTCCAGGTCTACTTTTAACCTCCCGAACATCATCCTCTCTATATTCATACTCTTGTGTTTTTGCAGTAGTAAACTGTTTTCCTTTAAAAGGGTCAGTTGCCCCTGAAGTGACTCTGGGCCACATAAAAACACTAGAAAGTGTCAAACAAATAGAGGGAGCACTTGTTTTTCCAGATGTTTATCAGAGCTCATTCTTGTGCTGGAAGGTCTTCTACTGGGAGGTTTTTGAAGTATGAAGACAGTAATAGCACAGATGTCTAGCAGTTTGACTTTTCTTGAGTGATCCCAAGCTGACTACCAGCTTCTTTTGTTCTCTGGATGAACCATACAGCACAGCTGATAAGGAGGAAGAAGAAAAAGTGACACATTTGTCATTGTGAGTTAAATTCATAATGTGAAAATGTATATTGAGTCCTGGTGGACAGATTTCTGTATTGGTCCTAGAAAAACTAGACAATATAAGAAGTGTATATTTTGAATAGTTGCTGAATCTGTTTTAAAATTAAAAATGTAGTAAATTAAGGTGGCTAAGCATTCTTTCCCCCTAAATCTTTTCATATTAAAATCTTAAACCTCAGTGTAATCTATTTGAACTTTATCTTATAGATCAACACAAATTATTGCGTAATTGTGCTGACAAGGAAAATAACACACATTGTTTTATCATTTTTACAAACAAAAAGCTTAAAAAAGAGTAGTTTGCATTTATATTCAGACTCCTTTAATTTCACAACCCTAAATAAAGTCGGGTACAAGTTCAGAGGTCACCTAATTACTAAATGAATTCCACCTGTGTGTAACTTAATCTTGGTATAAATCAAGCTGTTCTGTGAAGGCCTATAGTAATATCCCAAAGCTTTGAACATCTCTCTGAGCACCGTTCAATCCATCATTCCGACACAGGAAAGTTTGGCCCAACTGCAAATATACCAGGCTGTGGCTTTCCATCTGAAAGCTTTAATTAAAGAAATAGCTAAGAAGCCCATTGTAAGCCTGAAGGAGCTGTAAGCAACAACAATCTAGGTGGGGAATCAGTTGACCAGACAATTATTAGTCATGGAAATCACAAATCTGTATTTTTTGGAAAGTGGCAAAAAGAAAGCTATTGTGGAACAAAGACTACTGGAGATCCTGTGTAAAGTTTACCACAAGCCAGGTGGTGGACACTGCAGACATGTGGAAAAATGTGCTCTGGTCAGATGAGATAAACAGTTAATTTCTTGGTTTATCCCAAAATGCTATGTGGGGAGGAAGATTATGTGGACATCAACCTGACTAAACCCTCCCCACTGTGAAGCATAGTGGTGGCAGCATCATGCTGTGGAGATAAGTTGATTCGAAGATAGATGGAGATATCGAACAATCCTGAAAGAATACCTGTTGGTGGCTGCAAAGCACTTCAGACTGGGAGGGAGGTTTACTGTCCAGGAAGATAACATTAAAAATACAGCCAGAGATACAGTGAAAGAGCTTAGATTAAAGAATGTTCACATGTTGGAGTGGACCAAATACAGTCTAGACCAGGGGTGCTCATTACATCGATCGCGATCTACTGGTCAATCACGGAGGCAGTACTGGTCGATCGCAGCATGACGTTAAAAAAAAATATTTGTCAGCCTATCAAACATCCTGTTACTTAATTGACATACAGGGCAACCAATCAGATGACAACCGAATTTTGATCTTTAGGTCACCTCTCATACGTAAACGACGGCGCTAGCGCAGCAAAACTTACAAGCTAGTTAGCGAATTACCTCAGATTTTAAGCCCTTGCTAAAACATATGGTGATCAAAATGAGTGAGAAAGCTGGACCAAGTAAGAAGGCAAAAACATATCACTTTCACACGAAATGGGAGGTGGACTTTTTTTTTCACGATGTCATTTTCGAAGTGCGTTTGCCTGGCTGTCAGCAGCTACTGTCCGGACTATGCATCCCTGGCTGATTCAATTCAGTGCAAGTCATCAAAGTAAACTCAGGCAACTACAAAAAATGTAAATAATTATTTATTATGTGTGTTGTGCAATATTGGCTTATTTTTATATTGCATTTTTGTAGTGGGTAGGTAGATCATTTTGACTTGGTTGTTTTATAAGTAGCTGAAAAAGTGTGAGCACCCCTGGTCGAGACCAATCAAAAAGGGAATATGTGGCAAGACTTGAAAATTGATGTTCGCTCCAATCAAGTCTGACTTGGTTTGAGATGTTTTGCAAAGAACAATTGGCAACAATTTCTGTATCTAGATATACAAAACTGGTGGAAGACATACCCCAAAAGGTAATTCTACAAATTCTGAATACAAAAAGGCACCACAGTTTTTGGATTTGTATTTGTAAAAGAAGAAAAATGGTATTTGTCCTTCACCCCCTAATTCTGCAAGTGTTTACACTGATCTGACACCTAAAATCCCAATAAAATGCAATGAAGTTTGTAGTTGCAACATAATAAATGTGAAAAGGTTCAACGGGTTTTGTTACCTTTTCAAGGTAGTGTAATAAGCTGCACACTGACTCCTCTCCCTTCTAGTGCAAATACCTGTCAGATTCTCTGTAACCTCCTGCAGTTGTGGAAAACAGTCTGCTGCTTCCCTAGCAACTGGTTTAAACAGGCTGTGACTCAGCAGCTAGTGTCTCAGTGCTCTACATGTGTGTGTGTGTGTGTGTGTGTGTGTGTGTGTGTGTGTGTGTGTGAATGGAACATGCGATGCTTTGGGAGTTATCATTGTCATAATGCTGCCAAAACAAACAACTTTAGCAAGTTGCCAAGAAGACAGTGAGGTCAGTGTTTTACAGAGAGCATGGTGACACTGCCAGGCCCCTTTTATTCGGAGAGGATAGTGTTTATGTTTGTCTGCCCTTTAACTTCCAGCATCATAAATGCCTCTTGTGTGTGTTCACTGGTGTGAATACATGGGAATCCACATATTGGACATGCAAGGCAGGGTGAACACAGAGATTAAAGGTTACTAGTGTTTATGCAAAAGAATCATGTTGGCTCATAAAATTAATTAGTTTGCTTTTGTGTGTGTGCGTGATACTGATTGGTGCTTAAGTGCACTCGAGTGTGCATGGCCTTATTGCTATTTAAGGTGGCGTGTTTATTTATACATCAATTAAAAGCCCTATTTGAGCAAATAATAAGCTCAAGTATCTGTTTTTTTTAAGTATTGGAAAACGGGGAAAGTAAATTCGACTTGAATGTTTTCCACACCACTCCACTGGATTTGGGTTGTTCTTGGCAGCATCACTTCAAGTTGTAAGTATCCTTTGCAGATGTTGCTTTTGCTGCAGCACAGATAACAATAGAAAGAATGAGGACACTTCCTTCTTTTTCATCTCACCCTGCTTTTGGCCTTCATGCTCTATTTTTTTTTTTTTTTTTTTGCTTTTTTGTTTGTCACTAGACATTTTGTTGCAGTTGTTTGCATCACCCCTCTCATCTCACTGTGATGCTCTGAAAAAGGAAGAGTTAGCACAGAGACGACGCTCGTGGTGTACATGAGTAGACATGCCTCAGGGATGTGTGTGTCTTTCTATGTTCCAGTTTGCTCCATATCTACAAGCGAGTTTCTACAAACGCCCTCTGCGCCCCCTTTGGCTGTTTACATCGAGCATCTTCAGACGGACAGGTTGGATTGTGTGCTCTCAAACGCAGCGGCCCCCGGTGATTGCTGTAATTGGGAACCTCAGAGGAGTAGGTGGAAGGGGGGAGAAAAAATTCAGCGTGGGCTGAATTTAATTCTTCCTGCTTTTATTCCAGACTTCATCCTGTGTAATCTGTGCTAATGTATTCACAGAGAGCGGCAGATCAATTCGCTTCACCAAGGGAGAGATGGGACGCTGGGACAGAAATGAGAGGCTGTTGTTTTAACTGTAAAGAGGGGAGGGAACATATACAGGTAGACAACATGGAGGTTGTCTAGGAGTTCTAGTGACAAAGCTCAAGGTGTACAGCCTGATGAGACAAGGTGAGGGTAGTGAAACGCATTATTTTAAAGCACCAGCTGTTGATGTTAAAGGCCTCTCTGGGGCTGAGCTTAGGAACTATCGATAGGACGGCTTGTGGTTCCGATGATTGCTGCAGTTAATGTTCCTTCGTAGGTCAATACTGCATATTGCAGCATTGTTTTTGTTTAAAGTGAACTCAGATGCATGTATCCATGAGTGGTTTGGTGTTGTGTAATTAGAGTTGAGGCTAGAGTCAAGCCATTTTTTGGTGACTTTATTTTGAGAACAGACAAAGCACAGGTTCATCCAAATAAACTATGATATTATCCATAACTTCACTTTATTTTAGTAAATACATTTAAAACAATAAACTCAAAATATATTGATTCATAATACAGAGTTATGTCTTTCAATCAATTAATTCTGTTAATTTAGACAATTATGGTTTTCAGCTAATGAAAACCCAAAATTCAGTTTTGCCCAAATCAAAATATGACATAAGGAAAATAAAAAAGGATTTGAAATACAGAAATAAATTAAATTAAATTAAAATGTTATGATATGGCCATTCTTTGTTATAGGGAAGACATTGCTATGGGATAATTGCTAAAAAGCTATTACTACAGTGCTTTAAAACTCCAAGTGACCATTGCTTTGAAAATAAATAACAGTGAAAGGTGAGACTGGCTATAATAGACATAATAATTCTTATACCCTGTGACAGTATCCATCTAATTATTATGAGTGTAGTCAGGAACTCAGCACTGTTGTAGGTTAGGATGTTGGTTAAATATTAGCAGTTAATAGCCACTACACTAAAAGTTCTCTCTGTGAGGACTCGTATTCTATCCGTGTAAAATACAGTGGGTTAAAGTGAAAACACGATACTCCACAATTAGTTGTTACCAGTTAGAAATCCTGAAGTGCTGTGTTTGACAACTGAAAAATGTATCTTTCTGCAGATCTGTTAATACGGTGCTCTGAAAAAGTATTTTCCTTTCCTAGATTTCCTTTGTTTTTTTTTGTTTGTTTCGTTTTTCTCAATGTTTCAGATCATCAAACACATTTTAATGTCTAATGAAGACAACAGAAGTGAGAACAAAATATATTTTGCAAAGACATATTTAATTTATTAAGGGAAAAAAGTTATACGAACCAATCTGACCCTGGTGAAAAGTAACCATTTTTTTGAGAAGTACAATGTCACAGCCACACCCAGGCAAGATTGCTGCCAGACCTGTAGAAGAAGAAAAACACTTAAATAGAACCTGCATGATGACATGCTGTTGGCACAAAGAACTCAAAAGGCAACATATGTGCTTGATATTAGGTACAATATTATACAATATTGCGACTATATTGTCATTGCAATATCAGTGTGCACAATATTCATATTGCAAAGGACTGAGCTATTATTGTTGGCCAATATATTTTACGAGTTCTGAAGTTGTATTTTTCATGCTAATGCAATATTTAGCCAGTAGGACAGAGTCTCATGGCAGCAAAAGCTCACACTAGACAAAAATAACATTGCCAAAAATGCTAAAGTTCACATAGAGTAGGACGCATAGATTAGAAAGAGAGGAAAGAAGAAAACAGGCATATATAGCACCTGATATCGTCACAAGATTTTTTAAATATCGTGCAGCCTTACTTGATATAAATAAAGCCAGGAACTGATGAGAAACAAGGTCATTGTCGGTTTTAACTGTTCCTGTCTGGAGAGAGCTGCAAAGCCATTTCTGAGGCTTTGGGACTCCATAAACTCACAGGGCAAAAACATAGAAAACCAGTTCCTAAAATTACCCAAATAATGAATCAGTGACAACCTTTTCAACCTCTTCATAATACAGATATGACAGGAATCTTCATCTTGGTGTAAACAGCACAGCTCCAACAGTCATAATGTTTATCTTTTTTCTTCCTCTTGCTCTGTATAGTCTGTGGCATGTTTCTGTTTCATCTGATTTAATAACCTCGATGGTGCTCCCAGAGCTTGCTGGTTTCCATGGCTTCCATTTCCTGGACAGCGTAGTATGCCGAGGACGAACTGTGTGGGTATGCTCGTGTTTGTGAATGTGAGGCACAGCCGTATGTACTTTCACAAGTAATTATAGTGCTTCAGCCATTAAGAGACAGAACATTTGCGCTCAATTTGATAAGTGTGGTATGATCTGACTAATGCCATCTAAGAGGACCAGGACTGTAATGTGTATTAATCAGTGTCTGTGTGTGAGTCTGGATATCTTTGCATGCCATGGTGTGTGTGAGGCTATTTTTATGTGGCTGTATGTTGAGTGATTGAGGTTTGCAAAGTGGAGAGCTCCTCTCCTGATATAAGAGAGTGTAGAATAGAGGACATGGGGTGTGTATGTGGGTGTGTGTGAGTCCATCTGTGCACCCGGATGAAAGACGTTTATTTGTTTCAGTACGTATGTCCCCCAGGCCAAAGAAATGTTTTCCTAGCCAATCAACATCCATCAGAAGCTATACTAACCTCTCCTGGAGACAAAACTGTAAATGCTTCTCTAAATCATAAACCATTTTTCTTCTACCCTCCCCTCTCCCATTCCTTCCTCCATCCCTTCCCCCTCGCCCTCCTCCAGCTGGTGGGCGGCGAGTTTGACCTGGAGATGAACTTCATCATCCAGGAGGCAGAGAGCATCGGCTGCATGGTGGAGCTGCTGTCGCACTGCGAAGTGACATGCCAGGCTGAGATCTGGAGCATGTTCACCGCCATCCTGCGTAAGAGCGTGCGCAACCTGCAGACCAGCACAGAGGTGGGCCTCATTCAGCAGGTGCTGCTCAAAATGAGCACTGTGGATGACATGATTGCAGGTGAGATATTCAGTTCAATATTTTTGTAATAAGTATAAAGCCCATGCATATTTAATAGCATTATTTAAATGTCATAAGATACTTAAAAAGATTTCTGTTGTTTTAACCGAGGTTGTAACCTTATTTAAAGCAATTTTCAAATATATGGAATGTTTAATAAAAAATGGCCTATTTTGTTGTGTACAACGTAAAACTGTGGCCTATGAACAGAAAAAAATGTTGCATTTTCCAGGGTTCTTGGGCAGACTTGAAACCCTGTAATTTGCTTTTAGTAATTTTGAGTTCTGAATAAGAATTAAAAAAGTAAACTGAGTTAAAAAGAAATTGCACTCTAATTTTTTTATTGATACTTTATTAAAAAGAACCAAAAAATAGTAGCAGTTCTATATGGAGCCTATGCTTACTTAGCATTGCTTTATTATTTAAATATGAGCCCTGGTTCTTTAGCGGAAAAGCTGGGGTTAACTTTGCACCAACTTTGTCCATGACCCGGATATACAAAACCTCTTTTTAGGAGATGCTATAATGGTCTGGGACCAACCACCAACTAAGGACAAGGACAATGTGTAAAACTTTAGAATGTGTTTATCTTGTCTGTTGTTTGATTTATGAATATATTCTACTGAAGAGTGTTACTCAGGTGGCAGATCAGGTTAAAAAAAGGTTGAAACTTATAGCTTTTGAACCATGAAATCTTAAGAAAAATTGGGGAAAATTTAAACTTTTTCAGCGTTTTAAGAATAACCAACCAGCTTTATCACTGTGGAATATCTGAAATGTTTGTGTGTAGATATTTAAAATGGTCCAAGAAATGTGGAAAGCGTGCCCCAGTATGAGATTTACATATGACAACACAAATAAAAAAAAACAAAACTTAAAAATAAAACATGGTTTCAGGATATTTACAAAAAACATTACAATGAAAATGTTTAACAAAATTTAATTGTATTTATTTAAAACCTAAAACCATCACTTACTCCTACTACCTAATAAAAGAATTGAACAGATTGATTACTGCTGTTTTAGTAATGGTATTAAAACTATAAAATAAATACCCGCAAAACTTAGTTGTGGTTTTCAATTCAAGATGCTTTTACGTGGACAATTGTACCTGTTTTTTAATGAAAAGACATCTCCTTGATAGCACTTTAAGTTGTATGATGGAACATTTCGAGACACATCTACAACATATATTACATCCAGAGTCTAGATATGAAGCCTGAAAATATCTATGCCCATATGTTTGCCATATTTTGTCAATGCGCTCAGGACAGACCTGAGAGTAGTACCAAGCTTCCAGGTCTATTGGGATAAAAGACCCAAAGCTCCCAGGGGTGCTTTAAACAAGCATGTGAAGGCTATAAATGCTGGAAATTAGATATACCTGCTTATTTATTCTTAATATGTTTTACAAAACACTCGTTAGGTATTGCATTAGTTCTATGTAAACAAAATGGCTCAAGCCATGCAGAGAAGCATCTGATAATGTGTAAAATTGGCTTGGAACGTATTCTCACATTTTTATATTATTGGTTTTTAGAGTTTAGTCATTGCAGTCATATTTTTAAGGTCTTCTCCTGTTGGAGTAATAATTTCACGCAGGGTAAAGGGATTTTCCCACAAGTGCTTTTTAGAATAACACAAAGAACACCTTTCCTCAGGAATTGATTTTTCTGTATTTGTTCGACAAATGAAACCAATACAGCATTTTCAGTAAACAGTATAAAGGATTTTATGACCGTTTTCAAGCCTGTTGAGTTAACCTGGTTTGTTTGTGGGTAAAATCTTGGATAAAATTTTTCTGTAGTAAAACTTTCAGTGTACTCTGTTTGATACATATAAAACTTGCCTAAAATTTTTGTTTTTCACACCTTCAGTATGTGAACCAGTATGTACTGTAACCCATTCAGTCATCTCTTTGTGTTATCACATCGACCTTGGCTTCCCTTTAATAACGTCTCAGCATGCTCATCCCCACACTTACTGTCATTGTCCTCTCTGTCCTATCTACTGCAGCTGAATAATGGGTTCTATAACTTCACTGACTTATTAAACTCACAACACAGCAGAGTATACAGCTGCATCAGTTTAATACCAGTCCTCACCAGCTCTCTGTTCTAACTTGGATTCTGACTTTTTCCTGAAACTATTTAAAATGACCTATTTGGATTTATTGTACCAAAACTGGAGCTCGGGGGTGTAAATCTGGGACATTCTGTGTTGGATTTTACTCTCGTATCAAGCACCTCAGTGAGCTAGCCTTTTTCCTTTTATTCCCAGTCGCTGGGTTCTGGTTAATGAATTATGGTGGGGAGACTCTTCATATCTACCAAGTGTAATAGAAAAGAGGAGGTCTCTCTAAGCAGATTGTTTCACTCTGCAGAGACTGAATGTTCCCGCTCTGTCATGGCTTCACTGCTAATGTTGTTTGTGCGAAGTGAAGGTCACTGAAGCATGGAGGTCATCTCGAAATATCTCAATTTTTGCAGATCTGCTAATGTGTGCTAACATACCTACAACAGCAACATCATCGAGAGTCGTATGCCATTAGGAAGGGCAGTACAAGACCTTTTAAATATTATCCTGAGATCATGTACCATGTATGTACAGCATATTTACTGTTATGAGAGTTACTGCAATTTAAAATGCAGTAACCCTCCTAAGTTTTAGGTTAAATAATCCCCCAACAGCTTTAAAATGAATATCCATTCCAATTTAAAAATGGCATGTTATATTGAAATTAAGATTTTAATAAATGTTTATGCTGAATGTTGTAGCAAAATTAGTCATTCCTCTGGCTGATTTAGGTTTTAAGTACTCTTTTACTTTGACCAATATGCTTTCACTGTCTGGAAGTAGTAAGATTTTTTTTTTTAATTTAGCCTGACTTGAATCGGATAAATATTAGGGTGATGGCAAGGAGGCCTTCCAACCACAAAGACTTGGAGCTTATCGCCAAAATACTTGTGTTAACATGCAAAAAGCTGGTCAGCTGTTGTAAGAAAGGTTTGATTGCTGAATGACAGTAAAGGTTTTTACACTCATTATAAAGAAGGATATAAATAATTTTCTACCTTTTCTTATTAAATGTGGGGGGAAAAACTGAATTAATAAAATTTTTTCTTTGTTTTATTATCATTTTAGAGATGCCTGTCTCATTTACGATCAGAAACAATCTTCTTGTTTGAATTTAAATTATTTTAAATCTAAATATATTTGGGGTATGAATAATTTAGAGTTTGACGGTAAATAAATATATCCAAGAAAATATCCAACATATTTTTTTTATTCTACCCACTCAAGTCTAACAGGGATTCTGGTCAATTTTCCCCTACACCTTTTCATACTTTTATGGATCATGCACTGATTCATACCAGTCCTCGATATGATTTGTATGTGCTCGAACAACTGATGGTTAAAGTTGGTTTCTAAA
The DNA here is from genome assembly GCA_014839685.1 of Anableps anableps. NCBI lineage: Eukaryota > Metazoa > Chordata > Actinopteri > Cyprinodontiformes > Anablepidae > Anableps > Anableps anableps. Next base: position 19,111,206 of record CM026078.1, on the reverse strand, counting down.
ATGTTATTTTAGTCAAACTTAAGAAATACCTACAAACAGGTGGCTTGGTGAGGTAAAAGGCTTTCATTTGTCATAACTCTTGAAATATTAATTCAAGAGTCATTTGGCCCAAATGAAAAATCTGAACTGCAATCAGTGGAATTAGGTGTCAATAAAATCTTTGCAGAATGATATAGAATTAAAATTAAATTACATATGAGTTTGGATCATTTCATTATGATAATATTGCTCAAGAGGCAATGAGAGGGTGCAAACAGATGTTTGAAAAATCAAAGTGCTAATTTGACCCACAGCAGTCAAACAGGGATGTGTCCTGCTTCCTATTCAGTGGTATAGCTGTTAGTATGTTGACTCACTGAATGATAAATGACTAAACTCTCACTGTATGAAAACCGGCTCTGTGTTACGACCTCATCACACTTTATCAGAGAAAAGTCTGCATAGGGCTTTTCAGATACTGACTCAAAGATACGCTCATGAGAACACATATCTTACTCTCTGTACTGTCTGCGTGTGTGTATTTCCTCAGACCTCCTGGTGGATATGCTAGGAGTCCTGGCCAGTTACAGCATCACCGTCAAGGAGCTGAAGCTGCTCTTCAGTATGCTTAGAGGAGAGAACGGCATCTGGGTAAGTTGCTGCAGAACAAAATAGAAGTTCTTATGCAAGTCAAATGATTTATTCTAATCCGTTTTATATATTTTTACATAAAAATTAACAACTATTGCGCATATATTTGGGGTTTTATAAGTGTTGGATAATGAATATTAAAGAAATGTTTATTTTTTCACAAGTTAGCAATTATAATTAGATCTCTGAAATGCTTTTGTCAAAAAACAACAGATTTATAGCATTGTTTCGACCTTTTTTGTGGTAGCAAACAAGCTCAACTTCATTTCTCTTTCTACAGGATGTGGGACTTTTGAGAACTGTTAAACTGTCTTACAAAGCAAATGTGATTTTTGAATTTTGAACACAGTTGTACGCAATAAGCCCTTAAAACTCATTACCATAGGGACACCCTGCAGGATTTAATCTTAAAGATAACACCACCGCATATATAGTGGACAGTTTGTCTTGCAAGTTAAAACTACATATTTTCCCGTCCCAGTAAAATAGAAACATACAGAAATGTGTAGGTAACAGAAGTAACAGTGATGTTAATGATGATGAGGAAACCGTTGAGGTAGATGTAAAAAGTTTAAGAAGCAAAGATTCTCAAATCCTGATAAGATCTAGATGTTAGTTTTTGAATTAACATGACAAATAACAAAATAAAAATAGTATATGAATTTCATTCAGACATCATCAATTTAAGATAATTGAAATTAATCAGTTTTCTTATTTTTTTGGGGTTACATGTGCTAATTATTGGTGAGAATTGCTCTTCATATCAAAGACAGATCTGAACTGCTCATTCAATAACACTTAAATCTGGGGAATCCAAATGGAGCTGTCATTGTTGCGTGTTTTCTGGAAATTAAGTAAGTGCCGACGTCGGACCCCTTTAAAGTGCCCCTGTTTTGCCCTTTTCAAGGTCTTAATTTTATTAAGATAGACCTAGAACAGATCTATATGCTTAATTCTTAAAGCAAATACTCAGAAATGATAAAGTGCAGTCAATTCTTTGGGCATCAAATAAAACAAGCTGGTCAACATAAACTATGCAGCTAACTCTGGTGATGGTAGGGTAGGTGAAGGACTAGAAATGAAGGCATTTCAGACATTCCATCAGTCTTTTAACAAGACATTGTTTATAATGAGGGTTTTAAGTGTATAATACATTTACTGTTGGTTGTGTTGTAAATTTTCTTTGAATAGACATGGTTTTATTAATGGATTTCACTAACTTAAAACTAGTCAACTCATTTATTAAAACATCACTTGATTATATTCCCAAAGTGACTCTGACTACAGTGTAAACACAACTAAATCCCCACTGTTTTATTAGATGGAAGCAGACTAGCCAAAAAAGGCTCAATCTTTAAATTATTGCAGTCTGCAGGACAGAAGCCAAAGCTAATGACTTTATTCAGTGGCTCCTTTAATTGTCTTTGTCAAAACCCCACTTTATGTGTATTTATTTCTTCAATATATCTCCTTTCTTTGTTTTTAATTAATCTCCTTTTTCATCTTTTTTTGCTTGAAATTAGATTTTCCTCTGATTCTGCTACCCTTGTATCCAACTACAATAGTGGTCGAAGCTAAATTTATTCCAAACGAGATTAATTATACAGCAGGAGTTTGTGGTGTCATTAGTTTGGGTGTCATTTAATGGGATTATTGTGCTAATAGACTTGAATAAAAAAGAATGTGTTTGTGTTTGCATGTGGTTTGTGTTTGCACTGATTTGTGAGAAGATTTAGAGAGAAGGGTAATTTGTTTATGATTTAGGTGATTTTTAATTTTTTTTTTTTTTTTTTTTTTTTTGCAGCAATGCTTTTTTTCCTCTCTTGTAATTGACTTTATCAATGCAACGGAGAAGTGACTGTGTTATTGCTGCATTTGAAGCATTTGAAGCTTGATGGAAAAAGCTGTGACAGCCCAATCAGGTGTGAAGGTGAAACAGTCAGTGCAGTTCAATATAGTCAGACTCTCTTTACATGTAGCTACTACTTTCTGTTTCTAAACACAACCCAGCTCTGCTGGAGTAAATGGTTTTGCTCAAGGGCACACTTTTTTTCTTTCCTTTTGACAGGTTGCTTAACCACCACATCTCTTCCTCAGAACTATCTCCCTTTACAGCCAGCAAAGCAATTCAAAACTTTTCAGACAAAAAGACAAAAAGTTTCTTTCACTCTAGTATTTTGCAGGCTTTGCAAATAATTTTAATTTTCCATGTTTTGTACTTTCTGCAACTCGCATCTTTATACTTTCATGCTGAAAATGCATAAGCTTGTCATTTCATATTTGCATATACTTTATGATTGCTTTCTATTAGAGCTACTGTAGGAATACCCGTTAATGAGATTACTCCTGGAGCCAGTAACTAAAAGTGATTAGTTTAAGATCATCTTGGCTTCCTGTTGTTGTAATCCAAACTGCTCCCTGTAGTTTACTGATTAGCTCAGTTTGCAGTCACTTGGTTTTCCTGTTTTAGTAGGGATGCTTTAAAACAGAGCTGTGCAGAGATGGTTTTATGAGGTGAAAGTCCATGTGAAAACAGCCAGTGCAGGGCTTTTAGGTCTATGTAGTTTATTTACAGATTTCGCATAAAAGTAGAAGCAATCCAGGATGAGTCCACCCCTGATCGGGCACTGTTCTGAAAATTTTAAATTACTTTCCAGGAATTTGTAAGCTCCAAAGTACCAGTGGAACAAGGTACAAAATAATTGTTGTCCTTATTGGGTCAGATATGGAGAAAGGCAGGTCATTCACAAACATTGAAATATTCTGTTTAATTTAATGCAGGCTTAAAATCTTCTCTCTACACATCTTACGCTCTGTAAGGTGAACTGCGAAAGAGTGACTTCTGATGCACATCAATGAATTAGAATATCATCAAATAGTTCATTTGTTTCACAGATTTTAACTCATATAAATTAATTACACTCAGTGAAGCGTATTTAAAGTGTTTTTGTTCTGTTGATTTTGATTAATTTGGCTTACAGCGAATGAAAACGCAAAATACAGCATCTTAGAAAATTTGGACTATTGATTTAGACCAATTAGAATTTTTGATATAGAAATGTTATGCAATGGCTAACATCACAGTAGACAGTCACTGACACCCTTCTAAGCCACAAAAGATCATTTCTAAATGAGCTCCGTTTGTACAGAGTGATGTATCCCAAGCACATTAATGGGAAATTGAGTAGAAGGAAAAAGTGCACTAGAAGATGATTTACCAGCAACAGGGACAACTACAGCCTTGAGAGGATTGTGATTCATTCAAAAGGTTAGGGGAGATTCACGAGGCATGGACTGCACCTGGAGCTAGTTTTATAAGAGGCAACACACACAGACGTATGCAGGGAAGGGCTGGAAAGGTCACATTCCTTGTGTTTAGCCATTCCTAAACTACAGACAGCATTAGAGGTGTCTTTTGTTGCAAGGAGAAAAACGACAAGACTATATTTTGGATGTTCATTGAGAATTGATGGGATTTGAGGTAAGACAACAGGAGAGCCACTGGCTAATCGCCTCTATGTCACACTGTATTGAGGCAATAATTCATGCAAAAGGAGTCCTGACTAAGTATTGAGTGCATATATTGCACAGTACATGAACATGTTATTCATAATATTGATCTCATTGTTTTGTTTTTTGTTTTTTTTTCTGAAAGTGATTTTAGGATATTTTTTATTTTATTTATTTTTTTTATTGGCTATAAGCCATAATCATCTGAATTAACAGAGATAAACAGTTTTAATATGTCACTTTGTGTTATGAAGCTATATGATCACTTTTTGAATTGAATTCCTAAAATAACTTTTCAATGATATTCTAAGATATAGAGATTCATCCATAATCCCTTTGTTCTTCCTGATTAATTGACCCTTTGGTGAAGCTCATGCACAACCACCATCAGCCATCTCTGGTCTCTGTCCAGTGGTCCATACCGTCAGCCAATGCACAGTATCTCAGCTGCCCAATAACTATTGTCAGCCCATCCACTTTGCCCCTATTTCCCTGTCCATTCCAATTCCTCCTCCCTCAGCAGCCCTCTCTGGGAACAGATCGATTAAGGGGCGCCATGGTATTGAGGGGTTGTTATCGGGGGAGGGAGGAGGTGATTGAAGACTTATTGATCCAAGGTGGTTGTGGTAGAGATGTGAAGCTACAGAGAATTTCTCTTTTGTTTTCCTTTTGTTGAACAATGTCTCTGTACTGTCCCTCTGATGGACAACATTTGTCATGTAATAATGACCAAATTTACTTTCTCGTTTCCATTGGTAGCCAAGACACGCTATCAAGCTGTTGTCTGTGTTGAACCAGATGCCTCAGAGGCATGGTCCCGACACCTTCTTCAACTTCCCTGGACGCAGTGCAGCGGTAAGACACACACTTGTCCCTCTTCCCCTGCAAAGGCATTGTTTCTTCTCCTAAATAGCTAAAAAGTAATTATTCTAATTTATGTGTACCATTAGCAATGTTGTAGTTGCTGTATTCCACCAAAAAAAAAAAAAGATATTGAATCTTCATTGTTATTGCTAATGACATGGTGGATCTGAAAAGTGTACACATTCCCAGTAAAATGGACAATTCCCTGATGATTTTTTTTTCTTTTATCAATTCATTCTTTAGTTACCATAGATGTATGCTTGAACTCACTGCAGTGATGAAGAATGAAATCTTTCTTCAGTTTTACCTTTTTAGAGAAAAACTGCATATAATTTCATCCATTTCCACCAAAATCCCAGTTCTGCTTGTAGAAAATTAATCCCTCAGCATGATGCAGCCACCCCCATGTTAGGCTGTGGGTATGGGGTTGTTTATGAGATGCACAGAGCCAAATATTTGGCTTAGAATTTTTTCAGGTCCTTTAGTGTCGATGTAGGCTTCTTGGCAGCCGTTTTGAACAGTTCTGCTTTTCCTATCATCCATCATGGAGAAAAGTCAAGTTTTTGTTACGTCATTGTTACCCCACATTTTCTAAATTTATGATGGCTGTCTTTGCTGTACAATCCCCCCAGAGCAAAAGTTTGTTAAATAGATGCACAGTAGATTAGACACCTTTGCCATTAAAAAGTGAAAGATGAAAGCAATGTTTATAAAAAGACATTCAATGGTGTCTAAATGTGGTTGAAAGGTGGTTTGGGGGTTATTACAAGGGCTAATGAAGCCTTACTTTTTACATTTTTGTTTAGGGTAGTTGGATGGGATGTATGTGGGCGAAAAAAAAAAAAAAAATCCAGCTTATATTGTCTCTTTTGGTGCTAAATAAAAACAAGGTCTGCCAGACATTCAACAACCATAAAAGATGTTCATGGATATTCACCATTTTAAAGGATAGTTTTTATGATGCTGTGTGATTTCTTTTTTTTTTTTTTTCCTATACCCCTCCCCTGACGTATGCCTTCGTGCAATGAGATCCTTTTGATTATTTGCAACTTCTCTATGGCTTTAACTAAAGGATCCGAATGAGAAAAGAGAGAGAAAAGTTTAGGAAAATAATAGGGCTGTTTAATTTTATTTCAGATTAATTAGATTCTGTATAACTGATATTAAGTCTGCACCAAAGCAAACTGATTAATTTAATTATGCAACCAGATTGTGGTCCCTTTTAATTTATTTATTTATTTATTTATTTATTTTTATTTATTTATTTATTTATTTTTTTACATTTTTTCCCTCTTTTGTCTTTGTCTCAGTTAATTTTTCAGGGTATATTGCATATTAATAGTGAAAACATTTTACATTTGTTTGCAGTGGTTACATTTTTTTTTTTTTTTTTTTACATCTCATAGCCCTGGTCTTTTAACAGCCGTCTGTACACTTTTGAGATCGACTTGCAGCCATATTGGATGTTTCATGCATTGATGTAAACTGCTCTGATGTTTGTATTCTCCACCAGGCTATAGCATTGCCACCAATTGCCAAGTGGCCGTACCAAAACGGATTTACCATCAACACTTGGTTCAGACAGGATCCACTCAACAACATCAATGTGGACAAAGACAAACCATACCTCTACTGGTGAGTTTAACACCCTGTACTTGGACTGGAACTAAAGGATTCTTTTTGTTGACTTGGTAAAAAAACAACAAAGTCTTTCAAAATTAATGTTTTTAAAACTCAAAATTTTGTTTTTTCTCTTTTAAGCTTATAGCTTTATATCATAGTTTTTCCTAGCATATTTACAGATGAGCTTGTTCACAGTAAAAGACCAAAGAACAAAAATCTGCTTTTTTATTACTTTTTTGTGACTGCACTTTTACGATCGCAGATAATTGATTTCTTAGAAGTCTCTTTATGTTCAAAAGAAAAAAGCTACTTTAAGTGATGACTCTCTTTGCACAAACTAGCCTCTATTATTGCTGATGATTCAAGCATCAAATAATAGAAAGCCCGCAGCTGAATGAAGAAGCTATATTGGCTTGTGTTGTGTCCAAAGTGAAAAAAAGGTTAGCTGAGAGGAGGACAGATGCTGCACAAAGCAGAAAGTGTCTGATTTCTTCACATCATCAAAAAATAACCCACAGATTTTAGTTTAGTTTACTCTTGTTCTTCAACAAAAGATGAGAGTGCTGCCAAAAAGATATACTGGTTTCAGCTGGGGTAAAAAAAAAAACTAGAATGGCTAAAAACTCTGGTGCAGTGTTTTTTTTTTTTTTTTTTTTTTTTTTTTTTTTTTTTGTCACTGAAATTCAAAGTTACACTTAATAATCTCTGAGTTTCACTGATAAATTTTCTTCAGTTTTCTAGTCTGTTGACTATTAATGGCATCTAACAGTGCATGACTGAAGAAAGCCTGGGTTTGAACTTGCAACTAAATTGACCTCATTAGTCATATAGCTAGAAAATACAGCCTGAAATGAATTGTTGAAAAAAATCAAGCGCAGAACACAAAAACAATACTTTTATATTGTTGATAGCATTTCCAGAGCCAGACTTAATGCCATCTTTTTCAGGCATTTTCAAGTTGCTAAAGTTTCCTGATTTCTTAATGAGCCATCTATAACTTGGTAACACCTTAGTAAATAATACTTCACCGAGCTCTCACTGACGGGTATTTATGGCTCCCTAATGGAAGTGAGTAAATTTGTTCAAAAACAAGAATAACTGAACACAAAGAACAGTTCAGTTCAGTTTAGTTCAGTTCATCTAGTTTACTAGTCACAGTACCAAAGACGCTCATTATTTTCATGCAACATCCTAAGATGTCTGTGCAGTTTGCTTCATTCTGCCGGGAATCGGGGGGACAGTTAAATACAGAGAAATTGTGAAAAATTTAAAACAGCTGAAAAGTTTTTCAATAAAATTTATTTATATAGTGCCAGTTCACAACAGATGTAGTCTCAAGACACTTTACAACAAAATAAAAGTTGAAATACTCTATCGTGTGTCGTGTTGAACAAAATTACGTTGAAGAAAGCATGTTTTCCTAAACTTATACCAAGTTTCTTAAACTTTTTAGTCTTGAGTTGCTGTTTCTTGGGCAACCATAAAGTTGCCTGGACCTGCTTTAAATATGCATTTGATCCATCTAATTAAACATGCATTGTATAGTGTTTCATCTTGTAGCAATATTGAAGTTATTGGATCTCTTTTCTTCAGAGTCTCTGTGATTGACCAAAACAAAGTTGTGCATATTTGTGAAGCAGAATGAAAATGATACAAGATTTTAAACCTGTGTCTCTGATAAAATCCCAGTAACATACACTGAAATTTGAGGTTGCAATGTGACAAAATGAGACAAAGTTCAGGGAGTATGGAAACCTTTGAGAGACACTTTATAAGCCACGTGTTAATATTGTTTTAGTATATAATATATTATCACAAAATATTTGCATATTTCAGTTATATTTAAGTCTTTTTTGCAGTAGGATACATGTTTTATCTATTTTTGGTCTTTCTTAAAAAACATTAAAGATAATGTCTGCTGTTTACATGACATATCTGCATGATCATGTTAGTTTACATACAAGGAGTCCTTGAGAACTGGTAGAGTATCACCACCTTGAAGGGAACTCCAATATCTCTAAAATATTTTAACCACTACCTGAATTAGGTGCTGATGGCTGTTCATTTGATTTAGTGCCAATAAAAATATGATATGCTTGAGAATTATGCCAGATTAAGATAAAACTGTGGGAAGATAAACTATAATGGTGTTGTTGCTGCTTGACTGCATCAATTGATAATGTCACAAAATTCCCACAATCCAGTGTAACCAAATAAAAGTAAAGTTTTAAAATAGAATAGAACACCCTTTATTGTCATTATATTCAAGATGTACAACAATATTGTTGAGTAACTTACTCACTGGCCTACAACTTAAATATTTAGTATGAAAATAAGTAGATAGTGAATTTAAAATAAATATTAAGAAAGTAGAGAAATAAAATGAATAGACTATGAATAGACCAGTATGTTCATAGCTGAGGCTATTGTAATGTTTATTTTGAACATTTAGTAAGTTTAGTAAGCAGTTAATGCAAGGGCAGGCAAACCTCAAAAATCCCTAATATGATTATGTGGTCTGATTCTAATTCATCTGTGGAAATAATGTTTTCTCCTGCTGAATTTTAGATAAAATTGATGTTTTTTTTTTTTGTTGTTGTTGTTATTTTTATTTATTTATTTTTTTATTGGAAAGCTCCTTGCAGAGCAATCAAGCATTCTGCTTTAGTTTTAGTGCTCAAACTCTTCATACAAGCTGAACTGCACCTTTATGTCTTCACATATGTTAGACTTAAGGTGCTTTCACAATAAAAGCATACAATCTAACAGGTGAAATATAAACAGAAATTTTATATACAAAGCACAACTAGTTTATGTTGAAGGTCTCTAAATGTGACACCTGAGTGAGATAACTGAGGAACATAAACAGTGAGGTACTAAGTAAATAGATTATTGATTTGGAACAAAACTTTAAATGTCAAGACACTCCAGTTTGAGTGCACGGTTTGTTGATTGCCTCTGTTTGCTGTGCTGCTATGGACTCTGGTTGCCTCATTGTTAATGTTGTAAGAGCAATCTGTTAACCAGTGTAAAGCTTCATTAGTTTTGACCTTTTATTTAATTGAACTCCTTTTCTGGACATCTTCCATCCAACTCTTCTGTTTGTGACACTAACTTCCAGCATCCTCCTTCACCTTAACCTCACCTCCCCAGCCCTCCAGAAGAGTCAAAGAGTCATTACCACCAACAAACAAACAAAAAAAAGAACCAGGAGGTAATCTCCTGAAGGAAGGATACCATCGCAGAGATGAGCTCTAATCATGTAAAGTGTTAGGATGTAATCCTGTTTCCTTAGTAACCGTTTGTCAGGTTGTCATGGTAAGCACGAAGTGAGAGAGGGAGGACGTCCTCCTCTGTTCTGGCCCAGGTCTTATCATCCTCCCCCAGATGCAGCTGCTACTCAAGCAGCATGTTTGACAGCGGCCCATGCAGCTGCATGACGACCATGATAACGCACTTTAACACGCTTCTAATGCATACCAGGGATTCGCTTGAGAGGGATTTATATCTGCTCTCTGGCTTTGCTGCGCGTGTGATCCTTCTGGGCCTATTTTAGGAGAAAAATGTGTCTTAGCTGTGAAACTGCGCTGTACGTGGCTGTAACGAGAGTGGGAAGATAAATATGGGGGACAAATGAAGGGAAAAGGGATTAGTAATGTTAAGAAATTGTAATCTGCGGCACATGGTGCTCTTGTGGAAAAAAAAAAAAAGTTTTGAAAATCATTTTCTGTCACTGGCTTAAATAATAAGATGTGGGTGTTCTGCTTACAAGTGGAAAGGGGAGATTTTTTTAGAATTTTTTGAACATGTTATTCCTAAGTATATTTTAATATGATTTATACATATGCAGCACTATGAAAAAATGTTTCTTGTCTTACACATTTCCGCGGTGTTTTTTTTTTTTTTTTTTTTTTTTAACACTTAAATGTTTCATATCATCAAACAAATTTTACTATTGGACAAAGATAACCTGAGTTAATACAAAAAATTTTTTCTCAAAAAATAATTGAATTTATTGGCTGAAAAAGTTATTCAAACCAACCTCACTCTATGAGAAAAAATAATCGCCATCTAAAAATTAAAAACTGCTTGGGCCAATCATGGTGGCAACAATCGCCATAAAGCATCTTTCTCTTCAAATTTTCAATTCAAACTTTCAAAGAAACTGAAAAGTCTTGGTTTTTGGAACCAGAGCTTGTTTTTCTGTTGATACCAGAAAATGTCTTCTTGCTGTCAATTTTCAACCTGTCCCTGAATATGGAGACAATATTACCTAAATACTTCACCCAGCTGTCTGGACACACTAGACGCTGTCATTTATAATTTCTCAGACATCACTGCACTCTATGCTTTGGTCAACAAGACTTCTTTATCCACAAGCAAACACATCCAGTAGAGAAATTTAATATATAAATCAATACTTGGACTGTGACCATCATAGTTGTCAACTTTTATCCCGTAAACTGTGCGTTCATAACCTGCACTCCTACGGCTTCTTAATCCTTTATATTCCATCTATGTGTTCTTAGCTGAGCAAAAAGTCTTGTTAGTTTCGTGTTTGTTGTCTTTTCATAGGTATTAGTGTTGTTTATGTGAACACCTCTCTCTTCAAAATAACATTGTGAAATTTGAAATAACTGGCAATGAGTATTTTAGATCACTCTTGAGACGTTTTGGACCACTCCTGCTTATTGAACTTGTTTTAATTTAGCCAGCCGGAGGGTTTTCCAGCATTTCTTTTGTAACCCTCCCCCTCCCCGGATCCGCTTTTGATGTAACTTGGTTATACTCAGACGTTTCAGGGAAAGGTTTCCCTCCATGTTTTCTCCTCTTGTGGATAATGTCTCGAGTTCATTGGAGTTCCAAAGCCTTTTAACCTTTTTCAGACTAATAGCTATCAATGTCTTTGTTTCTTATCTGTTTTTAAATTTCTTTAGATCGTGGGCATGAGCTATTTTATTTATTTTTTATTTATTTATTTTTTTTTTTAGATCTTTTGGCCTACTTCGTGTTGCCTGACAGGTTTTATTCTCTTGGTGCAACTAGTGAAATTAAACCAAACAATGTGGTTAATCACAGTTAATACGTGAATGTATTTGTATGACTTTTCTCCCTTACTAATTAACATCATTGCTGTTTTCAGGTTGGTAATAGGTTAATTGCTAATTATCAATTTGTTTGATGATCTATTAATCATTTTAGATTAACAAAAGCAAAAACAGGAGAAATCTTTAAGGAGGCAAATCCTTTTTCACAGTATTGCGTATAATACATAAATTATAGAAATCTACACACATTTATTGAATTTTTTTTTTTTTTTATTTGATTGCAGTTTTGTTTGGAAAAAAAAATCAAGAAACTGAAGATATGTCAAAGGGCATCTCATTTGTTGATCTTCAAATGTTTTATTTTACAGAAGTTAATCTCTCTGATTCTTCCTCAGTTTTCGCACGAGTAAAGGAATCGGTTACTCGGCTCACTTTGTGGGAAACTGTCTCATCGTGACATCCCTGAAGTCCAAAGGAAAAGGCTTCCAGCACTGTGTAAAATATGATTTCCAACCACGTAAGGTAAGAAAACACATAGTCTGGAAATCCTGTGCCACTTGTTCGATGAGCCAGCGGCAGGAGTGCTCTTCTGCTCTCTCCTACTTACATCTCTCTCTGCACTCGCTGCGAATGTTGATGAGCCTTGATAAGGTCTGTCAATTAAGGCCCCCTCTGCCATGCTGTCAGCAGTTTGCTGCTGTCCTAAACACAAACACCCACACAAGTCCTTGCATGTGCACAGAAACAAACGCACATTCGGTTGATGAGGTGGCCTTCTGCAGTATTTGCTGACCCAGTGGAATGCCGGTGCAGCCTAACAAAGTTCCCAGTGGTTCCAGTTGATCTATTTGTATGTCACCCTCGTTTGTCTGGCTGGTGCATGGGTTAATATCCATATTCATGTGTGTGCTGGGGGGAGGGAATGCTTGGATGGACATTTACTCCCTCATTATCGATGGACCTGGCAGAATTTTAGATCCGCTTCCTGAAAGAATTGGACAAATTGTAATCGTTTTTAACAGCTCACAGTTATAGACAGCTTCAGTATGAGGATGTTAAAGAGAGAATTTTTACTGCTGAAAAGACAGAAATGAGCACACAGGACAAAAAAAGCCCATCCTGAAGCAAACATAGAATAATGACTGACAGGGTTATTTTGGTGTTTTCCAGGTCAGGATAAGTATGGAAAGAAAATAGAATACAGAAAATATTTGTATTTCCAGACTTTATTTACTATCTTTTGGTCTGAAACATCCTTCCTTCCTTCTGTCCTCCCTCTCTCTCTCTCTCTCTCTCTCTCTCTCTCTCTCTCTCTCTCTCGTCTGTCCGTCGTCCATCTTACATTCCTTCTGACCTTCCTTCCGGTCTCTGGTTTTTTTTCAGATTGCATATTTAAACCTTGACCACAGGAGGCCGATTTCTGTGTTTAATTTGAACCTGGAAAAGTTTGACACAAAAATGTTCACAAATGGTTTGACTATTTGAAGGGAGTCAGTGTAACGTAATGAATGCATTACCCAGATCAAGCAAAGTGAAGCAACACCTCCTAAATAACGATCACATGATATCATCAAAGAATATTTAGCAGCGCAGCACACATGCAAGGCAATGTTTCCGTTTTGTTCATGCGTTTTTGTTTTTTTGTGTTTTTTCAGTGGTACATGATCAGCATTGTCCACATCTATAATCGCTGGAGAAACTCAGAGATCCGTTGCTACGTCAATGGCCAGCTGGTCTCCTACGGCGACATGGCATGGCATGTCAACACCAATGATGTAAGGACACTATTGATATTGTGTTTAATATTTAACAAATTATCATAGAATATACTTTCTCATGACCAGATTTCTTTTAATGGCAGCTAAAGAAATCACCTTTTTATTTTCCAAACAAGTGCCTCTGATAAAGCTCTGAAATCAAGTATTGCCTTGGCTTTACTTCAAGCTTTCCCTCATGTTGTGATCTTGGCAAACATTTGAGGTGTGCCCTCTGTGTTTGCCAGCTGCAGGAGAGTTGCCCTTGGGCTCTTTTCCAGCACAACTCGCCCAAACTCCAACTTCCAACTTTTCCATTTAGCAGGGGATAGGTAGCCTGACCTCTCAGTGGCCCTTCATGCTTCCTTCCTCATAGGCTCTCAGCTTTTGCTGTAGTAACCGAAGGGCTGGGGAACACACATTTCCAGGCCTTGAGGCAAAGTGTTTTAGTTTGTGCACATGGTTTGTGCAGCTCATCAAAAAACTCCAGAGAGGTGAAAGAACAGGTTTCAAAATGCACTGATCCTATCAGTTTGTTTTCTCTTGAAGGCTGGAGATAAAACGTATGTCATCATTTTTAAACAGCAGAGCAGGATAGATCTCATTGTGATAAGGGGTATTAAAAGGATGTAGCTGCTGAGAGGCGAGTGGTCTGAAGAACACATAGAAGAAGGTGATAGTAAAGTTGGAAAAGAGATTAAAAACCAACAGCCATCACAAGTTCTCCTGTTTTCCTCCATCCACTGCAAATAGCTAAGACACATTCAGGAGACAGTGAAAATGAAAAACAAATTAGAATTTAAGACACAGCTGACACTGCACCTTGATGTTGTTAAATACATTATAATTAAATTGCTTCTTCTTATTTTTTTTCAGAGCTATGACAAGTGTTTTCTGGGTTCGTCAGAGACGGCAGATGCGAACAGAGTCTTCTGTGGTCAGCTTGGAGCCATTTATGTTTTCAGTGAAGCTCTCAACCCGGCTCAGATTTTTGCCATTCATCAGCTCGGTCCAGGATATAAGGTACATTTATTCAACAGATCAGACCTCATTTCCTTTTTCTTTGTAAGATTTAGAACAAATTAGTGTCAAATTTGGTAGAGTTTTTTGATTCTGTTGTTTTTAACCAGCTAACATTAAATCTGCTGTTGCTGGGGATCATAAATATTTATTTATGTATTCATATGAATTTAATTATTATTGATAATTAGACTATTGTCAAAAAACAAGTTTTGTAATAATAACTGGGCAGAGTACGAACTATAAGTCTGCCCTTGATTTTGTGACATTATGATACCCTAGCAACTTAGCCCTTTAATTGTCACCCTCAAAATGCTTGCATGTAAGTCAATGGGTTCATGAAGACACCAGTGTCACCATGACAGTTAAAGGGTAATTGACCTATTCATAATATTATATTCTAATTTTTTTTCATTGTGCACCATAAATAAACATAAAAACCTAAATATTTAATAGAGATCTATAAACATAAGACAATATGTACTGTAGGATGGACCGTATCATTATAAAGAAAAGAAGAAAGAAGAAATGTAGAATGTTAGGCTCTATAAATAAAGGTGATAGAAAGCAATAAAGAGAAAAAAACTCAATTGCCCATAAAGATGTTTAGGGCTATGTTCTCACAATATTGTGCAGTCACAGTTCGGAATGGTTTTGGAAAAGTCTACATTAATTTTACTTCCACTTCAGGAAGCATGAACTTTATTTGCTAACATATTGTATCACTTTAATGTTAACCTATTCCTGTTAATTCACACATTCATAAAACAATCTGAGAGGTATATTAAAAAAAATTCTGTTGTGGAATAAGTTAGTACACTGACTCATAGTTCCTCCTCTTAAAATGGCTAGAATTAGACACAGGAGTATCACATCAGTTAGACATGCTTGGAGCATAATTACTCAGCATTTTGAAGGAGAGTTGTCCTCTTTAAACCTTAGACATTTTGATTGTGAACACTGTGGAAGATCGAAACTGCTGACTGAGGCCTCCAGAAAGAAAACTGTGAAGCTTATCAGTCTGAGTGATTTAAAAATCTCTCAAAAGAATTTTAATCACCCTTTGTGGTGTACAAAAGATGGTCAGCTAGTGGGGGACTTTCAAAACAACTGCCAACTCCCAATTTTGACCATAAAAGCAATTTCACCCTGAAAGCAGGAAACAAGATGCTAAAAGAAGTCTACAAAAACCCTAAAATGTCATCTTGCAGTTATTGATGTGAAAATGCATGCTTGTACAATCCGAGAGAACACACAGGATTAAATGTAGAATTTCCTAACTTTCTTGTCAGCTAAAAAACCCCCAAAAAACTTGTCTATCTTTTCAATAATGAGAAAAACAGGATTACATTTTGTTAAGTGCAAATCACTTTCCTTTCCAGAGATGAAAAAAGTTATATGACTGATGTATGAAAAGTTAAAGTTTTAAGTTTCTTCTTTTTTACATGAGCATAAACTTAAATTTTCACACATTATTGGAAAATAAAAAATATATCATGAGAGATTTCACACTGTTGGATGCAGAGAACGATAAGCTCTAAAAATCATATTCCAGGCCTTTTTGGCCTAGCTATCAGTGAAAGATGAGAGACCAGAGCACCTCGCCAGCTGTCTTCTCCTTGTTTTGGCAGACTTGCCTCAAGATGCTTGCAGCCTTTACATGAAGGTGTCCAGACCTGTCAAGATTTCAGCACCATGAGACTGCATCAGTATGAAGCTGCTTATGTGCAACAAGCTGCTGGAAATACAGCAGATCCTCAGTCTGTCTGAAAAAAACAAAAAACAACAAAAAAAAACATATTTCTAAGGTATTTCTTTATTTACCATAACCTAATGAAGGAGTAAATAAAGTGTAAGAATAAAATTATTGTTACAATTATTACAATAATTTAATCCACATAAGCATAGTTGCTTAACAAGATGCAGAGGTTGTTATTCTGCCCTTATTGAGAATTAGTTCACTGTTTGGCAAATAGATAAACAGTATTTCAGTGAAAGAAGAAGTTTGGTAAATGCACGTAGAGTTAACATGTTTGAGATTAAACATGCATGTATGCACAACCCCATGTTTTGCTGTATAGTCATATTACTATTCTAACATAGCTAATAAGTTAATAAGTATTGGTGAAAAAAGGTTAGCATAAAGGTTGCTAGCATAATGCTAACGCTAGTGGAAAATCTAATGCATTGCTAATGTTTTGCTAATGCTAATGCATTTGTTTCATTGTAGACATTAACAAATACTAACATGCACAAGCTTAACATAATATCAGCAACACGTTGAGGTACTCAGGCATATATTTTCTGATGGATGGAATATCTGTTTTCATTTCAAGTGCCAGTTTGTAGCTTTGGCATGGTAACTGAGCTCTTATGGCATGACCATTAGGTCAAAGTTGTTTTGCAACTAGTAGTTGCACGACGGTAAAACCAAATTTGATGACACTTTGAACTCACACTGGTGAGGGAATGCAAAGCAGAGGGTAAAACTACATCATGCTAAAATGTGCAGACTCAACACATTTGACATGCATGTGATGGGGATGGCTCTACTTGGTCCACCTCCACTACAAGACCAGAAATGTGACATTACTGGTTTTCTGATCCAATGAGAAATATGAGAAACATAGAACTGTTCTAAAGTACTTGTTGGCTGTAAATTTTATATATATATACTGTGTATTGGATTGAAAACTGAGTAATATCAGTAGACTCCTTGGCCTTGTTGTGTCAGATTTTGCTTTGACATATGTGTTCTTCTTTTTTTTGTATTGTTGTTTTAACAGTGCTTTAATGTTTGTTTTTTATGCTTTGACTTATGAATTCTTTTATGCAGGTTTTCTGGAACTTTTCGCTAAAGTTAATTTTTGTCAGACATCTGACAGCAATTAAGTTATCCCACTCCACTTGAAAGGTGGCACAGATTTAGATGACATGCAGATTATACAAAGAAGTAGAGCTTGGCCTCACATAGAAGCTCTCAGCTATGTTATATTTTCACGCTTTACCTTCCCTGTCTGATCCAACACAGTATGAGTAAGGGCATTTTATAGACTAGACCTCTCATATACTCCTCCTAATGATTACATGCTCATCGTCTGTTTTTTTTTTTTTTTTTTTTTTTTTTTTTTTTTTTTTTACTCCATGAATACTGATTTTGCACTCTGTCACAGCCCACAGCTTCCCAAGGCTGATCAGTTAGATGATTGCCTCTCTGCATGGTGCAGAATGGGCTTCTCAGATGCCCAGAAGAGACCATTAAATGGCTCGGTTGTTTCAAAGATGCGGGGCCTCTGTGCTGGTACAGTAATGATGAGTGCGTGGGTTTTTTTTTTCCAGCTGGTTAAAGGATGGTAACAGTAAGACTTAGTTTGTGTCGCGAATGTAGGCCACTTATTGTTGTCTTAGTGCCACGCAAATGATGTTAGTTTACGACGAGGTGCTCTTTCGGTATTGCTTAGTTCATGTTCAAGAGAGCGAGGTCTTCAAAGTACAGCATGTAACCCTTACAGCTGTACTGTATGTATCCTCTTGGCCTCGGCCGTTGTCAGTGTTACTGCACAGTAATGAGCAGCCAGACAGACAGTTTGCTCTGTTGAACAAGCTTTCAGCACAGCGAGGATGCCCGTGGTCTTCACATTTGTGGCGGCTTATGATGGCCGACACACTATGTTGAGCTGAATGTCTGCGTGTGCAGTTTAGAGCCCCCACGCTCCACTAATGACACAAGAAAATGGAGCATAACATCTTGTTTTCCTGTGTGGGCTATAGCTGAAGGAAAGCTCCTGAGCTGCTCTGTCTTCCTCTCTGTGTTTATGAAAAGTGTGTGTGGGGGGGGGGGGGGTTTGTTTGGTTTGTACTCTGTAACTCATGTTGTTGAAAGCACCACTGGTTGCTGTCTTCATCAGGGGTCCAGATGTCCTCACTGTAAAGCAGCACCAGCAATCTGGCCACAGCAGAATTACTGAAGCTTTCAAGTCTGTCTATTAACCTGTATTGTATTTGTGTGAGTTTAGATGTTTTGTTGTATTTAGACATTGAGTGGCACTCTTCTAGTTTTCATGCCGTGACTTTTCAAACAGCAGAGCTGTAAACAAAGAACTATGTAAGTGCAACTGGAATTGCTAAGCAACAGGTTTGGGAGGGGGAGTATGTTAGACAGAAATCGGAAAACTGGGGATGCACTCGAAGATCAGCTGAAAAAATACTGAACCAAATTGGCATTGGAAAAAATGAAGTTGCAGTTTATGGACATTTTACATGTACTAACATGGTTTATTGTGGCAGTGATTTAGTGGAAAGTGTCTCTGGAGCCAGTATTAAATGTGGTTCAAATCTATTACAGTTTTGCTAAGAAAAAAAAATTGTTACGCAGATTATGACCGCAAGCGAAGTTCTCAAAAATAATGTAAATAACCTTTTCATTATCCTATTAAAATTGTTTTTGTTCAATCAAAATTTTCCAGATGTAAGCAAGACTTTAATGGATTAATCTTGCATATAAAGGCCCAAACCAGGCATGCAGGAACAGAATGAGGTCATTTTATTCTTGAAGACCTGGTTTAGTAGTCCTTGCAGCATGTTCTTGACATATCATCTAGGCAAAACATTTTTCTTGTACGGTGTCCACACCATTATGTGACTGATCAGAAATTTTAAGTGGATGTGGTTCCGACGCTGACAAATGTAGTCAATAAGGACTTGCCAGGAGTTCTGCGCTAGGGTTATTGTAAAGTATGAAAGGTTCTGACCATAAAGAACTTTGCTCCTGTTCTTGGTACCTCAAGTAAAAGAATATATTTCTTTGTTCTTTCTAAGTTTGTATTGGTCTTTAGACAATACAGTTTTTTAATTGTGAACAGATAAAACCTTAAAGACCTATATTCTTTCTTTCTCTTTTTCCAATAACTTATTCCATTGATTATATTTGTAGTTCTCTCATCTCTAGAAATCTGTATCTATGGTATACACAAGAAGTAAAATTCTTCTTGACATTTTTGATGTTTTCATGTTCCTTGTCATTTCGCTCTTATTATCAAAATGTTAGAAATTTGGCTCATAAGATATTTAGATATGGTTCCAGTTAATCTTGACAAAATTTCCTGAAAAACATATTCTCCTACCTCATAAACCTGGTTCTTGTCTTTGAATAAGATAGTTTTGTTATGACTAGTGTGCTGCTCTGCTTTTGTCGCCTTTTTCCCCACACAGACAGCAGTGTGCTGTTCAGGGGAGACCTGACACAATATTAAATTATTTAAAAATTGGAGTTAACGTGAAAAAAAAATGTTGTAAGTCTGCATAAGCATTTATCTAAGCAGTTATTTGGAGAGAGTCCAGAAAATTTCCAAGTTATCTTGTACATTTCAGTCATATGCTAGAAAGCTTATTTATAGCTTTTGGCCTATTTTCTGAAAACAGTGTGGAGAGGCAAACTGAACTGAATGGATCAAACGTATGTTTGTGTTTGTTGATATCACTGCTGTGCTATAGCTGCAGATGTCAGGTGCAGAAAAAGGTGGCAGTTGTCACATTTGCTCCTATGTGTGTTTAGGACACGGATGTCTTTAATCTCAGCTCTGTAGAACTTCACACGTGTAAACAAAATTACATTTCTTGCATGCTCCTCATATCTTTTTAAAACCTCTGTGGCTTCCTTAAGCCGTTATAGAGTCAGCAAAGCTCTTTTACACTTTCACCTACCTGTCTTCCTAATTCAGCATGGGAACATAAATACAGGCCTATTTTACAGGGCCACAACTGCACACATTTCATAAGTGCTGCACAGCAAACAGGCTTACTCTGCAAAATATGTGCATCTTAATAAGTGTATTAATTTCACATTCAGGCTATTCAGTATTTTTTTGTGTGTGTGTAGAGGGCCCACTAACCTTCGAATTAAGCCGAAGAGCACTTTATTTGTTTTTGTGAAGGATTACTACTGCATCTTACTATGGCTTTGTTGGTAATCTTTAATGGATAATCTCTTCAACACAGCCTTTCAAAAGAGAGGCTGAAGCATCCTGTTTGTAAGTCAGTTAATATTAACTTAGGCGCTGGCAGCTATCCCTAATTACTCTTGCAGATGCTGCTAAGGAGGTGTAGATGTGTGTGTAAGTTTTAAAAGTCCACTTGGATGAAGATAAGAATGTTACATCTACTGCTACGTGCAGTCTGCTCAGGGCACATATTTCATACTAGACCTCAGATGAAAGGTTCAGAACAACATGGGCCTGGAGATCTCAGCAGCCTTGGGCTTTCCTGTGCAGTCAGGCTGAGCAAGGCACCAAGAGACTCAGTTGCTGGAAGGAGAGCATCCTTCACCTGTAGCTGCTGCAAAGGGTTGCAGTGCAACTTGGGAGCTTTTTTTTATCTATAGGGCTTCGTTTGTGTAGCGGCACCAGTACCGCCACAGGATACATGAACTTAGAGTGCTCTGTAAACAGAAATAGACAGACGTGCAAACACATAAACTGCTACCTGTGAAGTAATTCCAACTATCTGTGAATAAACAGCAATATATTTACATGTCTAAGCCTATGATAACTTCTGTCTAAACATGTACAACACCCTATCAAAATGTTTTGTTGTATCAAACATAAATCTTGATAAGTATTTGATTTTCGATATTTAACTATATTTTACCACAAAAAAGGTTTTAAAAAAAATCTACTTTGCTGAATATGTGTGAATACCTTTGAACTACTGCTTAGGTGGAGGACTTTTTGAGTTAGTTTCATGTTTTGCTCCTGTTGATAATGACACCATTGCTTCAGTTAATGGGTGTGGAAAATGACAGAGTGATAAAAACAGGTTAGTACATGCTTCAGTATCCCACTGCTCAGTAAAAAATTATATCAAAGGAAGGAACAATTGTTTCACATTCGACCCTTAAGCTCAAAATTCTTGTCATCTGAGACATGTTTATATTTAAAGTAATCTTTTTATTTTTAAGAACATGTTTCTTCTGACTGGAAGTAACATGAAAGTTTTATAGTGGCCCAGCCAGAGTCCCAACATGAATTTGTGGGGGGACTTTAAGATTAGGGTAATAGTGAGGAGGCCTTCCCCTCTCAAAGGCATTGGAGTTCATTACCAAATATAAATTGGTAGAAAAGTGAAAAGATACAATGATTATTGAAATTAGTAAATTGTTTGACATTCTCATAAAAAAAAAAAAAAAAAAAAAAAAAAAAAAAAAAAAAAAAAAAAAAAAAAAAAAAAAAATATTTAAGTACTTTCTTCCCCCAAAACTGTTAATCCTTTTACATTGTTTTATTATGACTTATGAATAATTTTGCACTTAGCTGTGTATATCTGTATGTTGAATTTAGAGTGTTGATGAGATATAGTGACTAAAATGGGATCTTATAAAGAAATAAGTGGGGGGAATAGAACAGAAAACACTAATCATCAAAAACATTTGTTTGAAGAACTTAGTATCTTGTCAGGAGAGAATGTTTATGGTTAAGATTGTATCTGGATAAAGGCTTCGAATCTTGGCAAAGGTTAGGATAGACATAATTTAACATATTGGGACTGGATTACAAATGCGTTGATCTTTTTGTGGGTTGTCGTCTTGATAGACTACAAAGAGATAAATCTGGATCCCTGAGTGCTTCTTTCCTACACACACGCTCCCCCGCTCTGCCTCTTATTCTGTGCTAATTGAATTAGTGCCCGGGTTAGCACTGTGTTCATTAAGATAATGCTGTGTTGTTTACACGAGGCTCCGGCTGCAATTAAGCAGACTCCATTTTGGGTGTTGAACTTGTACACGCAGAAACACACTCGCACTTATCTCGTCTCCTGACAACTAATTTGTCTCCTTGATTTCAAGGTTTTTTTTTCAAGCCTTTCATATTCTGTACATCTCTGCAGAGCACTTTCAAGTTCAAGTCAGAGAGCGACATCCACCTGGCAGAGCACCACAAGCAGGTGTTGTACGACGGCAAGCTGGCCAGCTCCATCTCCTTTACCTACAACGCCAAGGCAACGGATGCCCAGCTCTGCCTGGAGTCGTCGCCCAGGGAAAACTCCTCCATCTTTGTCCACTCACCGCACGCGCTCATGCTGCAGGTCAGTTTGAGCTATATCCTCTAGAAACACAGTCTATAACCCCTTAGTTGGTACAGAAAATACAAAAATGCATGAATGAAGCAAAATAAACCAGCATGTCAGTTTGATTATCAGGCCGCTGTGACACAGGCTGACTCACAGCCACTTCAGGAGCATTTGTGGAAAAGCTGTAGTGTTTATTTTGTTTGGCTAACAGAGGTTAAGTGGTTTTCTATAAAAAGGATATATTAAATATTATAAATAGAAAAATACACACTGCACTATATGAAAAGCAATTGAAACATATCCTGAAACATGCTAGTGCCAGGAAGCTCAGTTTTATTGTTCAGGTTATCAGGTTTTATATGGTTACATTTGTTTATTTATTTATTTTTATAAAAGGATATAGGATATTTTCTTAGAGCTATGTGTTTTTTTTATGTTTTTCTTTCTACTATTTAGATTGAAGTGTATTGGAAAGATGTAACACAGGGTCTGTGTAAGTGACCACAACCAGCAAAGATTAATGGAGTCATCCCATGTCAAGTCACCTGAGTTTTTTTTTTTTTTTTTTTCTTCTTCTTCAAGACAATAATAATGTGCTCATACCTACAGTTAAGCTCAAAATTATACCCATGGCAGATTTATTTTAAATTTTACCAACGGGTTTCTTCTGACTGGAAGTTATACAACATTTTTGATTGGCCAACCCTTAGTCCTGCCTTAAATCTATCCAAAGATAGAGAATCTTTGGAAGAAAGTAAAGATTAAGGTACTTGGAGGCCTTTCATCCTCAAAGATGTTAAATACCTATTAATGTTGAATTTCTGAAATAAGCAAGGTTTGTTTCATTTTTTTCCGAAAGTAATATCTGATTCAGCGCACACTCTTCAGAGTCACATCAGAAACTTAGCTCAAGCTAGCGGTCACACCTGCTAACTCTGGAACATTTAAGTAAATCAGTAGAAGTGAGGCAAGAGTTTGTTGAAGGTTTTATTGCCCTGTGAGCTGACTCACATATTCGTTCTTTGCTCATTTTTACTAATGCAATGCAAACAGCGCTGGGGCTGCGGGTCCAGTTGAGATCTAAACACCAAAAGACTGACGGTCATCACTGGAGATGTCTGTGACAGAAATAAGAAATAAAAATGAACAAAGTCCTGATCATTATGGAAGTGTGCACAAGAGTTTACTTTATGCAGGTTTTTTATGTGACAAATATTTTGGTGTTGAGTTCAAGGATAAATAGTTATTGCTAGAAATGAAGTTGAAGTATTTTGTTTATAAGGGAGATTTATTAAAAACATGAGATTCATTGTTTTGCACATAATGTTTGTGTTCTTCAAAAACAATGGGGAAATGCTTTTAAACACCTTGTAGTGTTCAGTGTTCTGTTGAACCACAGCAGTTTGTTCTGCTGGACCTCCAGCTATTGCTTTGTTCAATTGTTTCATTCACTCCTTAATTACATACTTTTGGGTTAATAACTGTGGTTAAAATCAAAAAAGTGGAATTTGGTAAAAATTAAAATGTAATTTGGGAAATATTAAAACAGATGTCATAGGGCCCTAGATTACCATGAAGTAAGTCTTACTCTACAGTAGGCATGTTTCAAGGTGGAAGAAAGTGCTTTTATTTTGAAAAACCAGAAGTGTATGTGTTACAATAAAACTATACAAAATCTAAGTAAGTTAGGCTTAGTTTGTTCCTGAATGACCTAAGTTAAGCACACCCTTTTACAGGAAATTATTTACATCACTGTGGCTTATTCTTATACAACTAACTAAGTTCTGTTGTCCAACAGGATGTGAAGGCCATTGTTACCCACTCCATCCACAGTGCCATCCACTCTATAGGAGGTATCCAGGTCCTGTTTCCACTCTTTGCTCAGCTGGATTACAAGCAACTCAATGACAGCAGTGTGGACACCACAGTCTGG
This sequence comes from Anableps anableps, assembly GCA_014839685.1. Lineage (NCBI taxonomy): Eukaryota > Metazoa > Chordata > Actinopteri > Cyprinodontiformes > Anablepidae > Anableps > Anableps anableps. The sequence continues at coordinate 19,086,760 of CM026078.1, read as the reverse complement.
TAAGTCATTAATAAGAAAAGTGCAAAATGAGCCTAATGTTCATATAAAATCTGACATTAGACAGATCTGCTGGAGGCAACAAAACAAGTGGAGAATATTAGCTTGAAAGGAGAGCAGGACAGGCAGTTATCCTTGCAGAGAACAGTTATTTCACTCCAAAGTATCTGTCCTCCTCTGACTTTAAGATCCTCCTGATACCACTGCATCATGTGGTCTTTAATGCAGTTACTATATCATGCAGCATCTCAACATCATGTCAGCTGCAGATGGATTATTTATTTAATATCATCAGGAGGATGGAGATAAAGGAGAAAAATACAGCTGTGTGTTAAAAATAAGTTATGAAGAAGCTGCTGGAAGGGGCTGCAATGGGAACAAGGATCATGTTTTCTCTGCTCGCTGCAGTACAAAACACACTTAAACTCTACAATGTGTTGTATGTTGCAGCGCGACTCTGCTGGCGTTCCTGGTGGAGCTGTTGAAAAGCTCAGTGGCCATGCAGGAGCAAATGCTGGGAGGGAAGGGCTTTTTGGTGATTGGATACCTGCTGGAGAAGGTCAGTGCAATGGCCTCCGATGTGAAGAGCTGCGGTTTCAAGTTGTGTTTGTTTATTGTTCTGTTGATTAGGAGAGAAGCCTTGGTCTTTACCATGACTACGCTGTATTCGTCAAGGTTCTTAAAGCATCTTCATTTCTAGCAATAACTATTTATCCTGAATAAAAAACAAAAAACAAAAACGCATGCTTATTTTGTTTTCCACTACTGTGCTGGATAAAAGTAATAATGTGAAATCTTAAATTAAAAATGAACCTGAACTTAAGCAATGATATAAAAGAATGAGTGAAAAGACTTTTTACCACTGTTTATACTTTTCTGTATCTTCACTGCCTCTAAAACATTATCAACCATGGTTAATTTTATATAACATGCTTTGCAAAAGTATTCATACCCTTGAACTTTTGAATATTTTGTCACCTTAAAATAGCAGACCCAAAAATATTAATTCCTTCTACTTCACCTCTGAGAATGATATATTTTTTAAAGGGTTTTTTTTTTTATTATTTTCTACAAATAACGATCTGAAAATTGTAGTAATTGTATGTATTCAGACCCCGAATACAGACCAGAAGAAACTGCTCTGGTCAGATCAGAACATAATTTTACCCTTTTGGCTACATTGAAAGGCGTATTTGCGGAGGAACACTTCACATGACACTGAAAACACCATCCCCACTGTGAAACATGGTGGTGGCAGCATCATTCTGTGGTGATGCTTTTCTTTCAACAGTGGCATAAAAGCTGGTTAGAGTTAATAGGAAGATGGGTGGAGCTTAAATACAAGGCAATCCTGGAAGACAATCTATTTGAGGCTGTGACGACTTAAGACAGGGTCAGAGGTTCACCGTCAAGTAGGACAAAGACCCTAAACATACAGCCAGATATACAGCAAGGCTTTTACAAGGCACTGTTCATACTACACTTTAGTTATAGATCGTGTTGCATCTGTGGACTGTTAAAATCGACTATTTTTGCTTAGTTATGTCTTTGATTAAGCTACAGCTCATACTTGTTCTGCTTCCCGCAGTCGTCTCGGATTCACATCACCAGGGCAGTCCTTGAGCAGTTCCTGTCTTTTGCAAAGTATCTGGACGGTTTACCTCACGGGGCGCCACTCCTCAAACAACTCTGTGACCATGTCCTCTTCAACGCTGCCATCTGGATACATACACCTGCCAAGGTCTGTCTATCGTATGCATCTCCGACAAGTACTTTGCTCCAAAACTGAAACAGAGATAACTAAAGTGATGACCGAGAGACAGAAATTAACACAACAAATTTGTTTTTAATTTCTTCTCTATGATATTTTGACTGAGATCTTTCTTGAAACAAACAAAGGGGAAACACAGTACTGTCATCTCAGCAACCATTACCCTTTACAGTAATTTAATAAATGAGCTTGGAGGATATGCAGGGAGGGGCCAGCTCTCCGTCCTGTTAAAGGACAGAACATGCAAGCGAGGGAAACAAATAGGAAATGTGACATTTGAAAAGACCCCAGGACAAGAGAGGGGCTGTGCAGCTCCTCTTTTCTCAGTCTCGGACTGAAATAGATGTGAGAGACCGTGGCATTCCCACGTGGCCCGTTGGCTCGTGCCTCCGCAGTTTGCAAAACTTCACTCTGAACCTAAGAGGTGATGTTGCAGTTGAGCTGCACTCCAGGGCAAGTTGGAGCAAAAACGGAAGAGACAAAATCCGATTAGTTAATGTTGCTCATGAGAAACACAGAATCCAACACTTTTTTTTATTGATCGTAGTTGTCAACACAAAGAGGATCAAAGTGAATTATCTTCTTGGGATGTTTTTTCTCCCTTTATTCAAGTGCCAGTAAAGAAAATGCATGATCATAACAGAGCAGAGATATAATGAGAACAAAGCCACCATCAGAAATGTACAAAGCAGGTGCAAACACACACTGAAAAATTTAAATAATCAAATCTTACCTCTGTTCTACCTCCCACTGAGCTTAATATTTTCTTGCTCTCAAGGTGTTATCACTACCCTGATTAATGCCAAGATTAACCTTCCTGCTATTTAGGACTTAATGAAACACAGGACGAAGTCACATTTCTCATCATGTCTCTAAAAAGCCTGATTACTGTTAAACACTGTCCTGTCGAAGAAAATCAATTATTTTTGTTGCAGCAGTGCACAAAATATCTGATTTTTGTTCTACTGTGCAAAATATCTGCAGATTAAACCACTGAGTGTGAGTAATGTCATTTAAAGTAATGTATCGAAGGCCTTTTTAAGGCAGCTGAGTCCGCTCCCTAGATGATCTGTGATGTGATGTGGTCAGGCTGTGGCCCTGCTTTAATTTCATCCGCTTAAATAGAGCTACCTTGTTAAGGCCGGCCCTCAGCATAGTGGTTGCTGTAATGAGCTCAGAGGTTTGTGAGCCATCTCAATTCAGCAAATGTGTAACGAGGATTGGCTGCAGGAATATTAGGAGAGGGGGAAAGGGAACAGAAGGAAGGAAGGAGCAAATATGCAATAAGAGAGTGGCAGCCTCTTAAATGTCAGGAACTGAAAGCAGCTCCTCAGACTGAAGCGTAATGATTTCAGGCCCTGCAATATTAAAGCATAAAGAAAGCGGCTGTTATTGTTTTTTCGTATTCTCCTGCGGATGTCTTCATACAGTTAAAATGCATTTTCTTTAACTATAATAAACATGTTGCTAATTTATTTGTCCAGCTACTTCTGTTTGTCTCAGTGTATATGTGAGCTACATGAATGGACTGTTTGTGCCTACACAGGTTCAGCTGTCCCTATACACGTACCTGTCATCAGAGTTCATTGGCACCGCCACCATATACACCACCATTCGCCGCGTCGGCACCGTCCTGCAGCTGATGCACACTCTGAAGTACTACTACTGGGCTATAAACCCTTTGGAGTGCAGCGGAATCACCCCCAAAGGGCTCGGTATGTTCACGCTTAAACCCAACACTCTTATATAACACACATAAAAGGAATAAAGGTTAGAGTGAAGTGAAACGGGCCATGAACTCCTTGGTACTATCCTCTTATCCAGTAACCGTTTTCAGTAGAGTAATTTGGCTCAATGCACTAGGCGACATGAACTAGGGGGCGCGACAATCCCTTCTGAGAAAAAAAAGTAATCTGTCCATTGCTTGTTGAACAAATTTTCTCTTACTGATATGTCCATTTAGTGGGGAATGAACAACCCCAAGCCCATCATCTCTCATTTCAATATCTAAAATGATTTTGCACAGAACAGAGGTTCTTTTAAAACACATTTAGAGTTATTAAGTGGAGATTCATCAAACCTTTATTCTATTTGTTTAAATGAGTTTCTTTACTATATCTACTACTCTTTTAGTATAAATCTATATCCATATCTATATCTAAATATATCTCTGTATACTATCTCTATTGAAATTTATTTTGATCAAACACAAGAATAATATATAATGAATCAATATAGGACTTTGTTGGAGAAGTGGGTGTTTCATCAAGGGCAAACGTTGCTAAGAAGGAGAGGCCACTACTATCGCCACTACTTTTATCTGTAACTTTAAGTAAATGCAAAAATGTAAATGTTTTTTTTAACATCTTTACTACTATTAAAATCTACGAAACACTTAAATTATGAAGTTCAAATGCAGGATTTAACCAAAATACTCTAGTACTCTCCAAGTTTTTTAAGAAAAATCAGGCACACTATCCTGGATGAGTGACTTTGGACAGATTCTGAAACATTTCCATCCAGTCAGGCAGACTTTTTCTCCTAAGGAATATAATTCAGATTGAGGAGGGAGCTTTGCAGCTGGGAGCAGTTCAGCTTTATATCTAAAGCTTGACTCTAATGATCTTCAAGCCATGATGTATGCTAATATGAAAGCATAGGTCAAAATACACAGTAATAATGACCCTCCTCAGAACTTGAACTGAGTATATTTATATTCATCTTTGATGTTATTCAATTAATTAATTTCCATGCATGTTACTACTTCTAAATGCCATGTTCTTGCTTCTTTTACATCAATTTTGTGAGATGGCGGCAACAACAGTTGAAATGCAAATTGATTCATAAAACCAAGTTTAACCAGTTTAAAACTCCTTCATGTAACCAGTTCTATTTCTTGAAGTCATTCCTTTATGTTGTTTGAAGGCGTAATAAATTGAGGACCTCTTGGCAGTCTGTGGTATAGGACTGCACTGATGTGATGCTCTGAAAGAGAAAAGTGTTTAAAGTTGTCTCTTATTTCTTGAAGAACTTTCTTCCGAAAGGCTTCTTTACTTGTCAACATGAGTTTGAAGGATCAGTCTTATAAATGCAGTCATAATAATCACAGTAATGGGGCCATTAAGTTCAATAAATGGGCCATTAAGGTCATATGAGTCACTGACCCTAACTCCTGAGTGCTCAACTCAGTCCACTAAAAGACAGAAGAAGAAGAGGAGTAAAAACATTGTCATTCAGTATGTAGACAGAGGGTCAGAGAAACTAGAGGGATATTTTCAGATATTTTTATATTCTGGTACATTTTAAGTCTTGCAACACTCAACAGAGACTAGTTTCCTTCCTTCCTTGTTTCCTTCCTCGTTTCCTTCCTTCATTCCTGCCTTCCTTCCCCGTCGTCCGTCCTTCCATCTGTCAGTCAGTCAGTGGTTTTTGCTTGTTTAAAAATATATCCCAGCATAAATATCTGCATTGATATTTAAGTTTATTTTATTACACAAAGAATGATTTTAAAGAATGTCTCAGAACTTTGAATATCTGAGTCTGAAAAAGCTATGGATTTTAACGACAAAGCTGTGTAGAAGCCCTTCATCACTACTTAACTGCCTAATTTTGCACCAGGTTCCTTGCGGTGGAGCCTGTCTGAGCTCTCCACAATGTGTAACAGATTTATGTTCTTGCATCAATTATTAACAGAATTCCATAGGAATGTATGGATGAAAAGATGGTTGTCTCTTCCCTGGACAACCACTGCCTATGGAATGGTAGAAATGGTTCAGTGTGTTTCAGAATGAAAAACTTATTTTCAGGAGCAGATGATGAATGCATCTTTTGCATGAAAGGAATTGTCCTCCAAGGATTAAATGTTTCTCTGAAGCCTTTGCAGAAATACTTTATACTTGAATGTGCTGCTTGAATGTGAGTAAATTGTTAACGTATCCTTTCAAGCTTTCTGTAAGAACAGGGTAGCTGTTCTATGTACTCATTTAAAAAATGTGAAAAAGACAGTCCTAACAGCTTCTGTTGCCACAAAATGGTGCATCAAAAAGGTCAGAGTACGCCCTCACTTTAATCAACCTCTTCCTCGCCCCGGACCTGTGGCTGACTGTGAGTAGGCATCCAGGGTCACCATGGTAACAGACAAAGTTGATGGGAAGATCCAAGAGAGCGTTTGGAATTTCTAATCAAGTGACTGTCTGGCTCCCTTTTCTGTTTGGCAATATTGCTATTTGACTGCTGGGATTCAGCCCCATAAAGAAGCACCGATAACAGCGCAGCAGCAATTAGCCTCAGACACATACTCATTGCCATTCAAAGCCAAAAGCTGCTAGTTATGGTTTGACAGACCACATGCGCGTACACTTGACGGTACTGTAAGAGCGTGATATGCACTAATTTCCATAGTAATAGGAAGATGTTTTGATCTCACCTCAGGCTTTGTGGATAAAAATGAATTCATCTGAATGTCAGTCTCTGGGAATGAGGTTGATTCCAAGTTGTGCATTTACATTTGTTGTATTACTGTTTTTTACATTTCCTCTGGCTTCTTTCATGAAATGCAAAATTAATTTGCACCTTTTCTATTTATTTTGCACATAATTCAATTTCCTCCTAAGGGTATGAAAAGAACAAGTGCAATGTAATAAAAAAGGAAACCTTAGGCTTTTTGTACTGCCATTTGCTTTGAATCCTGCAAATAGGTTAGAATTCAGTCAATATGGTGATTACATTTCTTTCCATTTAGCGTAAGAAGAAAGCGACCATAGCAAATTAGCATAAATTTGTGTTTTTGTGAATAGCTTTTTATTTTTGCGGTCTTGTTTTTGTCCACATACAGATAGTTCCCTTAATAACAATATTATTGTCATGACAATGATAATTCAGAGGCCATGCATTTAAACTGTGCTTTGGATGAACTTTGACTATATTTTAGTGGTGAGTTTTATCCTGGACTTTGTGCCTAGAATGTCACTGTCTGGCTAAGTTAACACAAGCACAAAACACAGTTTTATGTCAATGTCAATTGTGCCTAGATTATTAGTATTTTTATTTTTTATTTTTTGTCCGTGTAGCAAACGATGTATATTCATCCACCAGTGTTGCAGACAATGCAAACACTCCAAGAAAACACAGCCACATACAAATGGTGGCTAATAACCCTGAAGACTGTATCTAAATCAAAGCTTTCATCTTATTATTGAACCGCTAAATGTTTTTTAAAGCTCTGAATACTTTTAATAAGTTATATAAACAGTCACTGTTTTGCAGAGTGAGCTTCATCAAAGGAATGTGTGTTTTGGTTAGGGTTGGAAACAAAATGAGGACTCAACCATGGCATAATTCATGCAACTGTTGTTAATGGCCATACTGGTTTTAGATCTTAGTGCTCAAGATGCAGAAGCTCAAGGAGAGTGGTGGGGATATCGTGATGATGTGAAAGACAGAGAAGAGTGAGAAAGTGGTGGTCAGTCAAAATTGTCATGTTTTTTCTACCCATCAGCAGGCTTCTGGCTTAATTTGCAAGCCTTTTGGAAGGTATTTATTTTAAAACAGGTTTTGATGTCTGATGGGGATCTTTGTCCCTTTTGGAAAACCCAGTTCAAGTGTAAACTTTTAGCTGTTGATATGCAATAAAAAGGAAACATCTGGAGGAAGGGCTTCTCCTTTATGCAGCAGTACAACTGGCAACAGAATAGTCCCACAGCATTATGCTACTCTATCTATGCTTGACAAGTTAGTACAGCATTCTTTAAGTTAGAAAGGCTTACCTTCACTCCCCCGAACATTCTTCCACCTTTTTGGGCATATTGACCTAACTTAACAGCTGAATATTAGACTTCTCTGACCATAAAACATTTTTCTAGAAGGCATTTGGCTTGTCTGTGTGGAGGACTGCAAATATCAAACAAACTTGAAGGCGTTTCTTGGACTCCAACCTTTTGGTTCGTGGCAATGTAGAAACTCTTTTCACTCTAAATAGCAACAAAGGTTCTTAACTTGCTACTGAACATCCTAACCAGTTTTCCACTAATCTGAGGATGAAAGTGTGGGTCCTCTTCCAGACCTATGAACAACTGATTTAGCATCCTCATAGCTTTGTGAAGTAAAGTGTCTAAACTGATGGTGAATATGATATGCAGGGTTTTTTTTTTTTTTTTTTTTTTTTTAGAAATAGCTCCAAAAGACTTTCCCACCTTGTAACAATTTCTACAGTTCTTCTTCTTTTCTTCTTAGACTTTCCCTAAGTTCATTAGACTCCTAATAAGTCTAGTTATTGGGAAATTTTAGTTGTCTCGTTTCTGTCAAAGAGAAACCACCAGCAGGAAACGAATGGTTCTTTACCTTGTAAAGTCAAAAGTCATTGAGCCTTCAACAACAATAAAAAGATCCTTGTGAAAATATGTCTTTTAGATAGAAGCCAATAAATTCAAACTTGTGTTCCCATTTCTTGTTTGTAAAATTCATTGAAGTTGTATATCATACAATCATTTCAAATTCGTTATATTAACAAATGGTTAAGATAATTAATTAAAACCTCATTATGCAGTGGCATCTATCTCTATTATGATTGTATTTAAATGTCTGGCCTTAACTGTAAATGCTTTTATTGACTTTGGTGCTTGCAAAGTTTTAAAAGGGTTAGCATGGCACAGATCATGTTTACCACTGTATTACATCAGCTTCTTTTGAGAAAACTCTTAGCAGTTGGAAATTCAGGAGACCAACTTCTGTGGGTTTGAAAGTGAAGCATTTTCCACTTCATCCTTGATATCAGTCTAGCATCTTCAGAAAGAGACAAGTAACTATGTCTTCTCCACTTATGCTCCCTCACTAGCATCATGGATGCTGCTTAGAACTGCCTTTAGATGACAGTTTGCAGTCCTTGAGGTGTAGCTGTCCATGTTTTCCGAACAGCATTCCTGATTTTGATTGATCAAATACTTAATTTTATTAGCTCCTAAATGGTATTAGACCTTACAGAAAAAGCAGCAGTTTAACTTTTAACAAATGAAAATGCAAACCGTTATCTGAAAAGATTTTTCAGTAGTTTCCACCATAGAATCATCTGTTTTAAATGCGAAGCTGCCTGAGGGCTGAAGATCACTGCTATTCAGCATTAGCTTTCAGCCTTTTCCTTCGTGGAGCTATTTCTGCAAACATTCTGAATCCTTTAATGATTCTCTAAGTGCCTTAGATGATGAAATCTTGTACTGTTTGGCCAGACAGTCTTTCAGAAAGCATTAACCCAGTCTTTATTATGAGAAACTCAGTCTCTCTTGGCTGCTTTGTTCGTGTCCAGTCATGTAACTCACATATGGAGCTAATTAATTATGGAATGTTTCACGAGGTACTTGTTTTCTCTAACACATCGAATTAGCAAATATATTTTTAAAAATGATGTTGAGATAGAAAGTTTTAAAGCTTCACAAATTGGTACGCTGTTTGTTGATACAAATATTTAAATAATGCTAATATACTGTGTGCAGTGTTTTGCAAAATGTACACTTGTCAATCACAGTCACAAACTGTAATATATTTTATTGGAATTTAATTGGAATTAACTGGATGATGGTCCATCACAAATGAACACAAAACTGAAGTTGAAGAGAAAAAATGCATAGTTTTCCAAATATTAACCATTTTCCATAGATCATCCTTTTTACAAAAAAAAGTGGGGTGTACATTTAAATTTAGTAGCTTTTATTCTGATACCCCAAAATAAAATCTAGTACTGCTATAGCCTTCAAAAGTCCAGTTTACCCTTTTTAAAGTGAACCATTGGAGGCAACATAATGCTGTGGGGAGACTTCATCAGGAATAAGGAAGCTGGTAAGAACTGAATGAATGGAGCTAAATACAGGGCAGTCTTAGAAGAACAGTCTTTAAAGCTTGTAAAACATTCAAGGTTGGGGTAGAGGTTCAACTTTCAGCAGGAGAATCATACTAAATACACAACCACAGCTACACGCATGCAGTTCAGATCAAAGTATATTCAGACGTTAGAATGGTCCATTCAAAGTTCAGACTTAAATCCATGTTCTCAGATGCTTTCTGTTGAACCTTACTGGAATTGAAATACTTGCTGAAAGGAACAGGACAAATTTTCTTTCTCTAGTGGGCCTTGTCCAGTAGCACCTACTCAACGTGGCTTGACTCTATTGGTTATAAGGGTTTTCTACTAGTTACAGTTACATGGTACCAGCCTCTTTTCGGTACTTCGCTGAGTTGGGCTGAAAGCGCGATGTCAGAAGACTGTCGGTCACTGATTGGCTAGGGGGAGAAGTCACTGGTTTTGTCACAAAAACGACTCCCTTACAATAATTCAACCCACCAAAAAAAAAACATAAACTGAGCAGAATATAGCTTCCATATCCTCATTGTTTTTGTCACACACAGATCAGATCGTGCTACGTTTTAGACTCTGGAACTGCCTAACTATATGATGACTCTACTCACTAGAGCTGTTACTCAATTGTAATGGGAAAACACCTGAGCTGTGTAGAGTTTAGCCGAGTTGAGCCAAGTCGATCCATACTGCTAGGTGCTAGTAGCACCTAGCAGCATGCAAAGCTGGTAGAGACATACCACAAAGACTTGCGGCTATAATTGTACTGAAAGATGGAACAACAAAGAATTGACTCAGGGAGCTGAACACAAAGGCACTCCATGATTTTTGAATTGTTATTTTTTTACAATTTTTACAATGATTGTAAACTGTGTAAAATACATTGAGGTTTGTACATAAATTCTGACAAATGTGTGAAAAAGTTAAAGGCTAATTGCTATTTTGCTAAGCACTGTTGATATTGTATGAATCTCTCATCTTTTTGTGAAATTGTGTTAATACCTTCTCAGAAAGACTCAGAACATATAATCTCTATGAAGAAAATACACCTCTTTGACCCTCTACAGTGTCATATCGGGTCAGAAAGAAAGAAAAATCTAATTTTGTGTGACAATTATGCTACAAAACTGTTAAGTCAGATTACGAGTGTGAGAGCAGGGACATTAATTTCCAGAAATACAATACAGTTATTAAACTTGCCCCCCCGAGAAGCAATTTAGACCAGTTTAAGCCTTATTTAGGTCCTCTCTGTATGCAAGACCCTAAAACTGAGGCATATACTTGCTTTCACACATGACCTCATAAACCATGATGGATGGTCACTGTCACCATTTTCAGTAGCATGGAGCAGCTTGACAGGCGAGGATGATGGATAACAAAGGAGCGCTTCAGTGTCATGTTTTTGGCTTTGTGAAGAACAGGTGAACTGGTTCAGATGACTACACACACTCATATAATTCAAGGGCACCAAAGCATGGCAGAGAAACACACAGAGACTCTTCTTCTTCCTTTTTCTCATTTTAGTTTTTTATGTTTCTTTCAGTAGCAGAGGGTCAAATATGAGTTTAATTTTGCAGGAGGATATGGTGCGTTTTATTCAGCAACAAACTACTCTGTTTTTAATATCATTGCTGTTCTCTAGTAGCATACAAAAGTAAGAAAATGAGAGCTCCCAACACCTTGCAAATGCACACAAGTGGGACATCATAAATGTTTACAGGTTCCTATTAAGTGAAAAGTCTCCTCTGGGAATGATGATGACAATGCAGATTTTGAAGTCTTTCATGTTCTTTCTTTGCTAAAATAATTTGTTCAGGATGATGTAAAATAAGGAGGAATGTGTATCTTAATTTTGCCAAAATGACACCATTAAAAGATCAAATGTGCAAAATCAGCTAAATCTGGTCTGAGGTAATGTTGCACCATATGTACATGGGAGACTGAAAGCAGTTCATCGTTTTAGTGAAATTAAGTCAAGAAAATATGACGGATATCTTTTAAACAGTTTCTAACAACTTTTAGTCGTAAGAGCGCCTAGTTTAGTAGTTAGCATCTTTGACATCTGTCTCAGTGTATTTTCTGGATTGGAAATATTTCTGTCTTCTGTCAAACTCTTTAAACAGACTACCATCATTTTCAAGCCATAACAGCTTTATGGGAAAAAAAAAGTCTAAAATTAAAAAAAAAAAAAAAAAAAAATTTCTGTGATCCAGTAGCCTTCCTATTGCAGCTGAAGCTCATTGTTGAAGCAATGAGTTCTCTCCTCAGTTTTTAATTTTGATCATTTTTAACATTTGACACTTGCTAAATGCTATGATTGTGTGCAACTCTTTGTGGCTGGCAAAAGCATGTTTTAATGGTAATGAAGGTATATAGAGCTGAATGAATGAGTCATGATGGAAACAAAGCTGAACTCTTCAAAGATGGCATGGACTTTCAGATCTATGAAGTGCCTTGTTCCGTGTGTGTCAGATGCCTTTGTGTTTTTAGCTCCGACTCTTCCTCCTAGCAGCCCCTCACAGCAAACAACTGATGGAGTGCCAGAGCTACAGAGTAGACACAACGGATTACGCTGCTTGTTTGCTTTGGATCACTCAACCATCAATCAGATTTTTCTTTTGCAAATGACTTCACCGTTGCTGTAATAAGTTAGATTAGCGCAAGCATAAAATATCCCGATTGCCAAATTGCCACTGGAGTTAATGACAGTGATTTACAGTTCTGATGTAGAGAAAGTGAGCGCATGTGAATGTTTTCCCCCGGCTCTCGAGGAAGCCTAATAAAACTAAATGTCAGTAAACAGAAGGGCTCACTCAAACTGAGCTGCAGGCATATTTAAAGTGCCATTATTGTTTTTGAATATTCTTTGTAACTTTTCGTTTTCATCTTTGTATTTTGCTCAGATGGACCACGGCCGTCCCAGAAGGAGATCATCTCTCTCAGAGCCTTTATGCTCCTCTTCCTCAAACAACTCATATTAAAGGTAAAGGAAGAAAATGTGATTATCTTCATGGCATAGTTTAAACTGTGGGAAATCACTTTACTTCTTTGATGTTCTCTGTTGTTTCTCCTCCCGGGCAGTTTGCAGCCTAATCTAAAATATGTGGAAAATAGCATTAAAGCTGAGCAGCATCAATGGAGCGCTGTGGCTTTTGTGTGTGTGCATTCATATCGATTTTTGTTCCTTCTTCTGTGTCAAGTCGTCCTAGGTTAATAAGAAGTAAAAACAATTGAAGATCACTGAGATGTCTTTTTGAATGTATGTTTTGTTTTTTTTCTTAGGACCGAGGCGTGAAGGAGGATGAGCTGCAGAGCATTCTTAACTATCTGTTGACCATGCATGAGGTACAGATGCTTTCTTCTTTATTAAACTAGAGTCAGAGAGGGGGCAAAAGAGGGACACAGAGAGAGATGGTGAGAGCCTAAGTGGAGCTGGTGGCAAAGTATGCGCTATATTCTGGGGGCTGAAGTTATGGTCCACTTAAACGAGCGAGAGTGTGAGTCAGCTTCAGCACGGTGACAGCATAAAAAATGTCGCAACAATGGACTGAACAGAATGTACTCCTCTGTAACAATTATATCTATTCTTGCTCTGAAATACCACCTGCTCCTCCGCAATCCCCCCTCCATGTCCACCCCTGCAACTCTCTCTTTGTCCTCCTAGACCTCTATTCATCTCTCGCCTCGGGGCTTTTTCTTTTTATTCCCCTCCTCCTCCTCCTCCTCTTCCACCGCCTCACCTGTTCACCTTTGCTTTCTTTTTCCTACGTAGGATGAGAATATCCACGATGTGCTCCAGCTGTTGGTGGCTCTTATGTCTGAGCACCCGGCATCCATGATCCCCGCTTTTGATCAAAGAAATGGCATCAGGTGAGTGCAGCCCACACATGCATGTTCATATAAAAAGATCTGTTGCTCCACTAAATACTGACATCTTTTTTTCTTACATCCATCCTTAGACTTTTACTAGCTGAAAGAGAGTTGAAACCCAGTATTAATATACATTGTATGAAAATGCACTACACAGTTTTTTGGGGTTTTTTCCCCCCAGTTTGGATACCAAACTTATTTCTATTTGCAAAATGGCAGCATAATGACAGATATGCTATCATTTTTTTAATTTTATTTTCTTCAAAGTAAGAAATTTGGGTATTAATTGATAATCTTCTCCCAATTGTTTGCCATGATTTTGGCCCATTCCTCCTGACAGAACAGGAGTGAGTGAGTCAGGTGTGCCCACAAATTTTCTATGGGACTGATATTGGGGCTTTGCGATGCCCACCCCAAAACTGAACTGGGATGCCTCCATTTAACGTAAATGTTGTGAATTAATTCATCAGACACTTCCAAAGCTATGGCATCATCTTCTTCGCTTTCCTAAATGGTTAGGCTGAGAATTGTTTGATCTTAATCATAGTGGATGTAAACTTAGGATTTTGAAAAATACATAAAAAAAACTTGCCCCAAAAATGCTCTTTCTCTTATTTTTCTGACATGTAGCAAATAGAAATCATTTTAGTATTCCCAGCTGATGTAAACCAGGAAATAATTAGTCTGATTTAATTTTAGACAGTGAGGAAAAAAGATATTACATCTTTTTATGAAGTATGGTTTCAGCTTCCATCCATCCATTATCTTCCGCTTATCTGGGTCGGGTCGCAGGGGCAGCAGCCTAAGCAGAGAGGCCCAGACTTCCCTCTCCCCAGCCACATAGGCCAGCTCTTCTAGGCTAGCTGAGAAACCTAGTCCCTCCAGCGTGTCCGAGGTCTTTCTTTGGGTCTCCTGCCAGTAGGACGTGCCCAGAACACCTCACCAGGGAGGCATCCAGGTAATATCCTATCTAACCAGATGCCAGAGCCACCTCAAATGGCTCCTCTCGATGTGGAGTAGCAGTGGCTCTACTCAGAGCCCCTCCTGGATGATTGAGCTTCTCACCCTATCCATAAGGGAGAGCCCAGACACCCTGCTAAGAAAACTCATTTCAGCCGCTTGTATCCGTGATCTCGTTCTTTCGGTCACTCCTCAAAGGTCATGACCATTGATAAGGGTAGAAACATAGATCGACCGGTAAATCAAGAGCTTCGCCTTTTGCCTCTGGTCTTTCTTCACCACGACAGATTGGTCGGGTGCCCACTTCACTGTAGACACAGCACCAATCTGCCCATCAATCTCCCGCTCCGTTTTTCCCTCATTTATGAAAAAGACCCTTAGATACTTAAACTCCTCCAAAAAGCTGCACCAAAAAAGTTGAAACCTCCTAGTTTCAGCTTTTTATTTAAAAATGATGCATTGTTCTCTGATATAGCTGTTTATGTGAGCTTTCTGCTTATTGGAAGGCATGTTCTGTTCTCATGCAGTGGATTTGTGGAGCAAAATTAACATTAACTTGTAATCAAACTTATCTTTGCATGCTGAGTAACAATACTTAGGAGAACAGAGCCTTCTGATTACTTGAAGAGAGACTCAGGCCAACTGTGCGGGTAATTCTATCAATGCATAGCTCCACTTGGATGCCTTTTTGGTTGCCACAGTAACTCATTTTGCTAGAGAGCTATTTGCAGACTCCTCTGTCTTTTTAATGTCCCCTTTGTACACATCTTCAAGAAAATACTTCTCAAGTATTGATGTTTACTGTATTGACAACCAGGGTTTTATGTGCAGTCTGCAAAAGTATGGAATTTGATTTTGTCATTTCCAAGTCTTAATAATTAAGAGGAAAAAATAAGAATGAATATGGGAAAATTGATTTACACTTAGTTTAAATTTAAAAAATGTAAATTTTTTCTCCAACTCGTGGTCAGTTTGATTGGTGACAGAAGTCACAGACAAATGGACTCAAAAATCAGAAAAGAAGTAATGCCACTTCTGTTTTGGCCTCTAGACCCTCTTAGCCAAACTAAGCATTGACACTCCTTATTTTTGTGAAATCCTACAAACAAAATAGAGGTATTGTATTACAGATTACAAACTGTGATTTAGAGAAATCCCCAGGTATGTTTGAAATAGTGTATCTAA
Organism: Anableps anableps; assembly: GCA_014839685.1. NCBI lineage: Eukaryota > Metazoa > Chordata > Actinopteri > Cyprinodontiformes > Anablepidae > Anableps > Anableps anableps. Next base: position 19,071,134 of record CM026078.1, on the reverse strand, counting down.
TGCCCAAAAAGCTTTGAAATAATCTTTTACCACACTGCCAATTCAGGAGTCAAATTAATCTATGTGTAGGTTCATGATTTGTGGAGCATATTTTTTTAAATAACCAACTGGATAAATTTTTTTGTGCTTATATTGCAAGATTTTGTAAATTAAAAATGCTGTAAAAACCGTGGAATTTGAGTGTGGAATTTTGAAATGGAAAATGTGAAAATATACACATTTTTCTTTTTAGTCCACATGTAAGGTTTTAAATTTTAATGCCTGTATATTTGTTGTTGTTTCAGGGTGATCTGCAAACTCCTGGCTTCTAAGAGTGAAAGTATACGGGTTCAGGCCCTCAAAGTTCTGGGCTACTTCCTTAAGCACCTTGGTCACAAGTAAGTACTTTAATTTTGGTCTGCTCTCTATTTCATCTCTTTTGCCTGGCAGTCAAGGATTAGAGAAATTTTGATAGACGGATCTAAATTTTAGGGCCAGTCTCTGATTTCTTATTTTCAGCAAGCTTTGACCTGTTGATACCGATATTAGCTAATTCTGATTTCTCTTTATGAACTCTATTATAGGAACAGCACTGAAAACAGCTGCTAGCCTTACTGTCATGAGTGTTCGTCAGTTGTTATTTTCAGGGGCAGTGATGACAATATATGTTATAGAGCACTCAGAGTAAAACAGATTCTAACTGTCGTTTTAAAACAAAGACAAAATGATTCTGGAGTTTTATTCACTTTTATTTTTATTTTAAACTGGCTTTTGTATTATATGCCGAAGATTAATGCAGATAGCAGAGCAAAATAGCAGTTTCATTGTGGATATTAAAGAGACTGACCTTTATGTTAACTCTGAGATTTCTAAAATGCTGCCACCATTTCCAAATCCAGCATGTTCCAAAACAGAAAGAAGTTGGTAACTCAAAATGAGAACGCAGAGCAATTTTGCTGTCCTCAATCTTTCTGTTATGTGCTGAAAATGTTACTCTCTGCATAAATGCAGAGAAACTGTGAGATTCTACATTACAAAACTATAAAGCAACTATAAAGCTCTATCACTGCACTCTCGAGTGAGCTTTATAAGATCTATTTGTTCGTGTTTGTGTGGAGATCTCATCCTCATCATCATGCCCAGGCGGAAAATTCATTGTGACAGCCTGCACTTGGAGGACGGAGAAATCTTGATGAGGGGCTATGAATGCTGGGGGATTTAGTCATACCATGTGACATGGACACCTATTGCTGCACAACATGAGAGAGGACTACCAGGCTGCACCTGAGCCCTACACAACTGGTCCCCCATCTGCTTAAAATCTGCTCCCACCACACATTTTATTGCTATTTGCATACTTTTGCAGTAATTAAGAAAATTTCATGCCACCCCTAAGCCTAATTCAGCATTGCATCAGCATGAATAAAAAAAGGAACTCTATTGTGGTTTTACAAAATATCTAAGAAGTTATGTTGTATAAAAAAATAATGAATGCAATATGCCCCTTACCATTCTAGTTGAGGGTTAATTAGAAAATGTAAGCAATTAAAGCACTGTTACAGTTAAAACTGTAAGTTTTCCATTCACAATGCTTCTCAAAACAGGCAGGTGGGTAAAAAAAAACATCTAAATGTTAAATCTTATCTCTAGGATCTGTCTGTGAACTGGACAGACATTTAAAAATATTTCTGCACCAATAAGCTGATTTCCAAAGGGCTAATTGTTGAAGACTTCACAGCATCCAAACCCCAGCATGGCCTAGCATATGTATTGAAGAAATATGAGACAGCTATAGAAGCTTGAGATATGGAAAAAATTAAAGGAAAAAGTTAATGTCTTAAGCATATAAACAGCATCTGAAACAGCATCTTAATTAACACCTTATTGAAAGTCATCTTGTTCGTGTGAAAATGCAATTTTCACACGAACAATATGATTTACCTTTTTTTATTGCTGCAGCTACACAAAAATAATAAGTAACAATGGCAATTACTAACTAAGAGGCAGAAAGTACAATTAAAGACACTTTGCTTTTTACATTGTTGTTAAATTATCCTTTACTAGATTTTATGCCGCCCTCCAGATTTATTGATACCCCTGCCAAAAACTTGCAAAAAGCCTTACAACATTTTTTTAAAAAGATGGGACTTAGAAGAAGTGTTTATTGACTTTTATCGAAGTATGTACCTTGGATTCAGTTCAGTTGACAAATTATTCCTGAACACAACAGAAGAAGCGAATGCTTGTTAATGTGAAAGAGATGACAAAAAGGTAAATTTGAAGAACAGTTAAATCATTTATAAGTTTAAAGTGGGGGTGGCTGATATGGCAAAAATATCACAGTTATAAAAAGTGAAATTACAATAATAATGTTCTCAATAACTGCGCAGTTATGATAACTTTTTTTGTGTGTTATGTAAGACTGCATGTACATTATTATCAGACTGTTTAGCAATAGTGAAAAACTATATTTTAAATACAATGGTAAACACCAACAGGGCCAGTCAGGTAAAGTGCACTCTTGATACATAAAATTATTTTTTAAACATTTTTAAAAAATACAAAAAATTAGAATATGCATAAAATAACATCAATTGACAGAATCTATCCTATGACGAGGTACATATAATTACTGTTTTCTAAAAAAAAACCCCATTTCTTGTCTTTTTATCTTTCTCAATTCTTTGTTTTGAAGTAAATTCTATAGCCAATCAATGAAACTACAACTTTTTGATAGATAAATAACCTAAATGTTATGGTATGGGTGTTGTAATTTTAATGTTTTTGCAAATCTCTTAAATGTTGTCATTGTTTATAGATATGTTTGGTAAAAAGAAAAAAACACAGTAGCACATTTCAGATTAGTATAAAGAAATAGTTCTTTTATCTAAAATAAAACTGTTGAGATGTAAACTTAAAATCCAACCATATTCTAACAGCACTTCAGCTAGAACATTTGTCATTTATTATTGTATTCAGTAAAAGTCCTTCTTGTTCTGCGGAGGATCTTTGCACAAAGAGGAATATCCTCAGATGCTTGGCTATCGTTAGCTTGTGCCTTCTCTGTTTTCATGACTTTTCATGTTTTCTGACATTTTAGCTTTTGATATTTTGATGTCTTCAGTTTTCAGATAATCATGTGTAGACAAAACATATTGATGGTGTTGCTGTCCAGCTTCATAAACTAACCATTCTTCTTTGAATTTTGGTCCTAATGAATATTGTTATAGCAACATGCTGTGCTCGCCCTTTCCCTCGTGGCTGTTTGCATGAGAAAAAGACGAGCCATGGCTTAGTGAGTGACATCACAAAGAAATAGAGAAAGCTGCATGCAGCCAGTGCAGTCTTTCTTTTACTGCTGTTTTAATGTGAAGGTCAGTCTAAAGGGGGAAAAAAGTTTTTTCAAGAAAGGCCAGCTTAGTTTGGTCATATCTACAATTTAGCTAGTTTTAAAATAATCTTGATGTACAGTTGATTCAGTGTTATTCCACTATTCCTCCAGTGTCTTCCATAATATGAAATCATACAGCCCATACTTTGAGGCAATATTATAATTTCTTTGCTTTGGCAGACTGTCAACATTTTAAAACCGTTCGCTTTTTAACATTTTCATATAGACCACCCCTAGTCCAAAGACTTTTGTTCGCAAATACATCAGTGTTGTTATCTGGTCCTCTTAAGATGGACACTGCTAAATTGTACAACCTACTAATATTTTGTTTTCTCAGTGACATTCAGGGACAGGGATAATTACCATAATGATCCTAAAAAATACTCAATCTTGTTTCTGTTCCCCTGCAGGAGGAAGGTGGAGATCATGCACACACACAGTCTGTTCACACTGCTGGGAGAAAGGCTGATGATGCACACCAACACGGTTTCCATCACCACCTACAACACGTTGTATGAAGTAGGTTATTGTGGGACAGCATCTTCTTTCTCTACATTTCCATACAGATTTACATAATCTCTTATGATTATGCCAGAATAGAAGTGATTTGTATGCTGTTTAAATGGCATCCACAAAACCTCTGTCAATGCAGATTCTGACAGAGCAGGTGTGCACCCAGGTGGTTCACAAACCCCACCCTGAGCCAGACTCGACTGTCAAGATCCAGAATCCCAGTAAGTAATAAAGTACTCCTGTGGCTTCCTTCTGTCATTCTTTTCTCTTTGATAACGCAAACAAAGAAAGTCTGGATTGAAAATCAGCTATGCTGCCATCTCCCACTTGCTAATTTCCCTTACACATTACTCATATTTTTTTCCCTCCCTTTTCATATTTCTTGTTTTTCCTGCTCCCCCATCATTGACTCTTTCTTGTTTCTCCCAGTGATTCTGAAGGTAGTGGCTACTCTGTTGAAGAACTCCACACCCAGTGCTGAACTGATGGAAGTCCGGAGACTCTTCCTCTCCGACATGATTAAACTCTTCAGTAATAGCCGTGAAAACCGCCGGTAAAAACAAACAAATCCTTTTTCTTCCATTTATTCCACCCCGTGATAACTTTAGTTTACAAGTAATTATTTTTGACATAAATCACATACCACCAAGCCACTCATGTAACCTTTTTTTTGTGTTTATGCTTTAGCTGCCTGTTGCAGTGCTCGGTGTGGCAGGACTGGATGTTCTCCCTCGGATATATCAATCCCAAGAACCCAGAGGAACAGAAGATAACTGAAATGGTGTACAACATCTTTAGGATCCTTCTCTACCATGCCATCAAATACGAATGGGGAGGGTGGAGGGTTTGGGTTGATACACTCTCCATTGCGCATTCCAAGGTAAGAGTGGAAACTGCACACCTTACGTCTTCAGTGTCCTTTTATTAGCAAAATACAGTACTGTGCAGAACTGAATGAGATTCAGTTTACTTATTTAGCTCCATTTCAAAACAAATGTCATCTCAACCTTTTTAGAGAGACAAATGGATTTGTATTCTATTCTATGGAATCCAGTATGGTTGTAATTCTTGGAAAGAAAAACAACAATAGTTAATGGCATCAACAGCTACATCAATGATTGCATCCATGAAGGAAAGGCAGCTAAACCCTTAAGTACATTGAACCAGAAGTACTTTCTATGGGAAAGAAAATATTAAGATTACCAACAGGCAGCAACAGCTCTGTCAAAGACCTAGGTTACCTGGGTAACCAGGTAATAAGTGAAATGCAGCTAAAAACAGAGGTACTGAATAGAAACACTTTATATATCGAAAATATAAATAAAAAAGTAGTAAAGGCAACAATACCTTTATCGCTCGTTCATTTAGGAATGAGACAGTCAAAACACAGAATCACTGGATGAGGTGTACTTTCTATGCAAAGAGAAACAGAGACAACACAAAGTTAATGGGAGCAATCTTTGCAAACGATACGTAAACATAGAGCAGTCGGAGAACTGAGCAGAATGACAAAAAGGAGTCAGTATCTCCTGCAGAAGCCTAAGCCTATAGTAATATGACTGAAGAGGTAGCTCAAGAAAGCCTAAGCCACCCCATGAACATATGCCAAAAATAAACTATTTTAATATAGCAGCCTCTCACAAAAACTGTTTCTCAAGATTTCTTTTGTTGAATCTATGAAAACTACAGTTAACCCGGTTTGACAGAACAACACTAACAAGGTGATTCCCTACGAGCCATTAGCTGAAAACATGGCTGGCAGTAGATGATCATTTGAAAGAAAAAGCATAAGGTCTTTGCTGGAGTTTCATTTGCTAGGACTGGACAGATAAAGAGTGAAAAATCAGTTTATGGAGAATTTTTACAAAAATCTATAGAAAGCCCTGAGAAGTATTGGTCAAACAAAAAAAAGGAAATTACGGTAAAACTGATCCAGAGTAGCATACGTACACCTATTACTAGCAATAATATGTACTTATATGATTAAAAATATTTTCAAAAAAAAACAAAAAAAACTAAACAAACAAAAAACATACTAATTATTATTAAAGTACATACCAATTTTAATGATTGTCAGTTAAAAGTCTTTGATTCTGACATATTTTTTTTAATCTTCCTCTGTTCTCAATGTAAAATTGAGTTGATATTATGGATGCTGTCCTTATTGCTTTTAGAGACTGGAGTCCCAGTTTTGTTCATGCTGCCTGACCACTATGATCTATAGCCCCCCTTAGGAGTACCTTTTGATTATGGATGTGGAGGGAAGCTGCTGTCAGTACACATCTTCTGATCGTGTTACCAATTATATCCCACCATCTGTCACAGGTGACCTATGAAGCCCATAAGGAGTACTTAGCTAAGATGTATGAAGAGTACCAGCGTCAGGAGGAAGAAAACATGAAGAAAGGAAAGAAAGGCTCTGTCTCTACAATCTCTGGCCTCTCAGCCACGCCAGCTCCTGTCGTTAATGGGAATCTAGAGATAGACGACAACTCTCAGACACAGACCCCTGAAAGTGAAGCAGAGTACGGTGAAGGGGCAGGTGGGGACTCACGCAACCTTCTCGCGGAAGGTTCAGTGAAGCGACCAAATGGTGAAGCTTTGACGCCTGGGGAGCAGAGTGCTGGTCCGGGGGTGAGAGTGGAGGTCCATGACCTCCTTGTGGACATTAAAGCTGAAAAAGTAGAAGCCACTGAGGTGAAACTAGATGACCTGGACCTGTCTCCAGAGGGCCTGAGTGGAAGTGTGGGTGTCAGTGGGGGTGGGGTAGGAATAGAAAACGGACCTCTTGTAGAAGTGGATTCTCTCTTGGACAGTTCTTATTGCTCTGTTATTCCGAACCTTAATGGGAATCTGACGCCCAAAGATGACACGGCAGGCTCAAGGGTTGGAATTGGAACGAGCCTGGGGCTTTCGGGAGTCAGCGTGGAGGATGATGGGAACATGGGTCCTCTCATTACATTAGCTGATGAGAAAGACAGTGTTCCAAGCAACAATGGATTTCTTTTCAGCAAGGTAGGATCTTATTAATGCTCTCCCTGATTAATTAAAATTGTTTGTGTGGAGCATCATCCTCTGCTTTTGATCTAGAATGAATTCTTCAGTCTGTTGCCATCAGTTTTGATTTTAATGCTTTCTGCTTTCCCAAATAAAAGTCATTCCTGCAGCCTTTTCCTAATGCCATAATACTACCCACCATTTATCTGCACCAGGTTGATGAGAAGCTGCTTCCAGCTCTGGCATCCACAGATCCCCTTGTTCTTCCAAGTCCGGATCAGCCTACTCCATCAGGCACGGTCCCTGCTCACTCCAGCACCAGCGCCAGCGATGACCTCAGCTTGCTGGCTCACATGACCAGCTGTGACTCCGACTTAACACAAACCCAAAGCCACGCCTCTGGGGAACTCCCTGAGGATGGACCATTCAAGATCCAGAGTCCTCTAGCTGCCATAAGCTCTATTGCTGAAGCCGAGAGCCAGAACCAGCTCCAAGGAACGACGAGACCAGAATTCCCAGAGGGGGAGGGCGCATCCGGACTAGAGGGAGAGACTTCAGGGCTGAAGACAGGGGGAGACACAACCAGTACCACTTCTGATACAGAGCGGTCAGATGATGGGAAAGACAAGGACTCAAAAAAGATCCAAACCACAGCAACCACCCAGGTGAGTTTGAACTCTCAAGGTGCACAATTACTTGGCTGCTTTGCTCTCAGAATCTCTAATTGTTTTGTGAATTGCAGCACAAACAGGCTGGTCTGAAGTTTACATCCATTCATCATAGACATGAATGTCATACTAATTGTGAGCTCTTAAAGATGCACTTAAACCCTTCTTCTCTCGTGGTTTAATGATTGTACAATTATACTTCAATAAATTTTAAAATCAAGAACTGGGTGCTCAGGTTTCAGTTGATTGTAGATTTTCTCTAATCCACACTGTCAGAATTATGCATAGAGCCTCAAATATATACGTACACCCCCATTTATATTTGGGTAAATGGTTTTTGTATCAATCCAAGCTTTTGACATAATTGTGGCTGCATATTCGACTACTCTTCTTCTATCAGAAATAGTGGAGTTTATTTAACTTAGTTGGTTTTCTGGCATTGACCTGACATTTAAACATATCTGCAGACTTGAAATGGTTCTATTCCAGAAACTCCCTAAAGCTTAATGATAGCCTGCTTTATCCATTTCAGGAGCACTTTTGATTTGTCTGGAATTTGTCCTATTTTGACACCCAGTCTAAGTTTCAATCATCTACCTGTTGATTCAAAGTGAAGTTAAAGAATTTGGAGGTAGCTATGCAGACCTTCAGCATGATGTTGCCACCATGCTTGACAGCTGATAATTTTGTTAGATTTGAAGCCTCACTTAGACTTCTCCAAACATGCATGCTGTGGACAGGTCATTTTCCAGTTGATGATCTGCTTGAGCCTTCTTGCTCTAAAGATGCTCCTGAACATCATAACCAATTTCCTCTCACCTGAGAAAATTGATGAGTAATCAGTTAATGAAATAAAAAACTCCAAACACCGTTTAAACAGTTTGGACATTGATTTCAGGTATTTTTCCCTGCAAATGTGAAAAGGTAGTAAGCCAGTCTTTGGAAACCAACTCTTCTGATCTGCTCAGTATGATTGACCTGATCTGAGATTTGATCTGATCTGTGAAAATTAAACTCTTGTTATGAAGTAAAAGCAGACACTCGCTTGTTTAGCCCTGATTCTTTAAGTGAACTGTACTTTTGTGACCATTTTTATGTGCTAACCTAAATGGCAAATGCACTATCAACCTTTCAGTCATCCTCTCTTTTGCAGGCCCTGCACGGCCGTACTGCGGCCCAGCTGGAGCGGGACCTGCGCGTCGACCTGGGCTTCCGGGGAATGCCCATGACAGAAGAGCAGCGGCGTCAGTTCAGCCCTGGCCCTCGCACCACCATGTTCCGGATCCCAGAATTCAAGTGGTCCCCAATGCACCAGAGGCTGCTCACCGACCTGCTCTTTGCACTGGAGACAGACGTGCACGTTTGGAGGAGGTGAGTAGAGCAACATGAGCTGTGTGTGTCTGCTGTACAAAATTAGGTCAGCTACACGTTTTCTCCAGTTGTATCACTAAGTTAACTTTCCTGCTCTTATTTTCCTTTTTATTTTAGCCACTCCACCAAGTCAGTGATGGATTTCGTGAACAGCAATGAAAACATTATCTTCGTCCACAACACCATCCACCTCATTTCTCAGATGGTAGACAACATCATCATCGCCTGTGGAGGCATCCTCCCTCTCCTGTCAGCCGCCACCTCCCCCTCCGTAAGTGGCTCTTATCTGCCCCCATGTGGTAGAAAACAGAACTGCAGCTCTTTAATGTACATGGAGACATTTGTGAAAAAAGTGAAAACATATCTTTTCCCGCAGTTTTATGGTGGTTAGTTTACAAACAATAAAACACTATAGGATCAAGAATTACGTAAGCTTAAAGGTAGTACTAAAGTGTCCTGTTTGATTTAACAATGAATATGTGCATTAATGAACAAATTAAACTTTTCAAAAACATGTGGTTCTTCTCATAAGTAGCTTCTTATATTTAACTTTTGATCTAACACAGCATTTTAATCTTTATTTAAACTTTGCTCTAATCATTTGAGTTAACAGTTTGATTTGATAATTTAATGAACTTTTTATTTCTATCATCTATATATTTTAATCTTTCGTTTCCTCTCTGTGTTACGTGTATTTTGCGTATTTTCTTGTCTTTCTTTGTCTCTGTTTTTGTCTGTTTTGCATGCGCAGAGTTCTAAGAGTAGTGCCAACACTGTAAGTTACAGTTTCTTCCTCTTTTTCTACTCTGTTAATTTTTATATTTTAGTTTTACTATCATTGTGAACAACACTAACCCATGCGTGTCTGACATCCATGGTGTTTTATTCTGCTGTGCTTCTGTGCTGCGAATGAAGTCTCCAATTTAGATTGTTTGCTGCGGTCATACCTTTACCTGTTTGTGTCAAAACAATTTTTTGATCATCAAATGAGAAAAGGACAAACATAATAGGAGGAATGTGGAGAGATTTGTCAACAATATAGAAATTCTGGTGAAGACTTTTTAAAAAATTTTTTAAACAGATCTGATAAATAGTCCTGGTCAGATGCTTTCAAACACATATTGAAATAAATGTCCTATTAATTTTGGGCATTAAATTATCTATTTAAAAAAGCTATTTTTTTAGGTTAACTTATAATACAGCATAATTGCTTATTGATCTTTTTTGAGAATTGAGTACATAAGTTTGAATGCATTGTGGATTTTTTTCTTATCAATGCAGTCAAAAAAATTACACAAAGCTTCAAATGTATATATACATGCTCTCTATTTGGATAATAGCCCTTTCACAAATTGCACCACTGCAACTACAAACTTCGCCACTTTTTGTAGCTATTAACAGTGACTACAAAAAGCATCAAAACTGGAACACTTCCTCGGCATAATGCTGCCATAACTATGCTTGTTAGCTGGTACAGTTTCCTTAGGTTTGACACCCTGAACTTGACTCTTCCACGTATACATTTTGTCACTGTGGTTAAGAAGGCATGGTGGTGGCAGCATCATGCTAAAGGTCTGCTTAGCTACCTCCGAATTCTTCATCTTCTCTTTAACTCAGGTATAGTTGAAACATTAACATGACTGGGTGTTTAAATAGGACAATGATCCCAAACACAGATCAGAACTTGTTTTTGAGTGGATAAGCCAGGTTAACATGTAGCTTTTGGAATGGTTTGTTGGAAATTTGTTGGCTATGTCTGAAAGTCAGGTCTGTGCCTAGTAAGCAGGTTGAAGATAACTTGTTTTAGTAAATTTGCTATTTATAGAAGATCTGAAAGGATGTATGATCTATTTAAGTGTATATAATTTTGCTATTTTGTATATATTTATCCCAGCATGTATATTTTATATATTTTTATAAATTTAAACTCTTAACAAATTCACTTTTGAATCAAATTTATATTTTCAGAATCAGTTTATAAGAGGAATTTTCACAGGATGGTTGAAATTTATTATTAAAAGTTTAAACTTAAGATGACCATCATGCTTATGATGTGTATGTAAACTTCTGACCTGGACTGTAGTGTATGTTCTATAAGAAAGAGAACAAGAGTGTTTTAGACCATCCTCAAGACTTGCTTATGCTAAGAATGTCCCATTTGTATCAACACCAAAGAAGGCAGGAGGAGCCGGACCCCAGAGGGGTTCGAAGGGAGAGGAGGTGACCCCAGTTCCTGGGGGAGGAGGCGCAGGGGGAGAGGTGCGTACTGAGCCTGAGACTCTCATCATCACCAGAAGAACTATGAGCACCAACTAAAGCACTTCTGTCCTCACTCTGTGTCTCTGTTATCCCTCAACTGTCTGTGCTCTGATGAGCCTTCAGATGCGTGCACTGTCGACTCCCCACAGATCTGCACACTCTGCTTACAGAAACAGTGAAAGTACAGAAACAGCAAAGCAAACACTTGGTTTAAAGCTGTGCTATGCTGTTATTCAGTTATATTTATCACACTCGAACTCTGTGCATTTTGGGATTAAAGCAGACCCGGTTTAAAGGTCACATAACAAGGTAAATTCAAGTGACAAGCTTAACCACAAGCCACACTGCTACTGTCACAATGCTATGGTTACCATTACCTGTGTGTCATCAGGCTGCATTTTGTGTATTGTGGAAAGCACTTTATGTTGCCAGGTTTCATCATCTTGATTTCTCAGCATGACACTGAAGGTTGCTCTTCCTGTTTGTTGCTACAAACAGCCGTGACTGATTTAGTCATGCTGATCTAAGGCTCAGCTTTCCCAAAGGCGAATTCTTTATAAAAAGATGATTTCACTGTCTCTCCTTATCAGCAGAGAGAGCTTCCTTCTCACTGTGTTTACAAACTAGTTATTCACAGACTAACTCTCCAACATGCACATTTGTTTCCTCTCCCCATTCCAGACGGAGCTGGAGAACATAGAGGCAACACAGGGCATGTCTTCAGAGACAGCGGTCACTTTTCTGTCCCGCCTGATGGCCATGGTGGACGTTTTGGTGTTTGCCAGCTCGCTGAACTTCAGTGAGATCGAAGCAGAGAAGAACATGTCGTCAGGAGGGCTAATGAGGCAGTGTCTCCGCCTCGGTGTGTGCTGTTTAACATATTCAGTATTGATGGAAATCTAGACCCCTGCATTCCTGGGTAGTGGTGTAGACATCATGTGTTGTACAGGTTTATGGCCTGCTTTGACATACAGTTAGTATCAGTAGTGCTGTAGGTTAAAGTTAACTTTGCTTTGAAAGTAAAGGAAAAACATTTTTATAAGAGATGCAAAAAAAAATAAATAAATAATTGACTAAATTGTGTTGATTCTCAGCTTAATCAATTTTTTGTGATTGGTTTACTTACCATATGAAAAGCACTACCAGATTCCACTAAGATAAACACTCTTTGGTGCGGAAGTTGTTTCTGATGGAATAGCTATTAGCTATTTTCAGAATCATTCAGGTGTTTATAGATGAAGCCAAAGAAAGCACAGTTCATAAGAAGCTATTTATAATGTGTCAACACAAGTCTGTGGTGGCTTCAGGCTGTGAGAGAGGAAGATAGAGTGAGACTTGAGCAGGTGACAGTAAGGCTAAACAGAGCACATACGGCTCCTCTGAACCTACTGGATGGGGAAATGTTGGCAGCCTGCAGGAAATCTCAAAGTTAAAGTGAGGACGTATATTCTACGGAGAAAACACACAGAGACTGATGTTTTTCAGTCATGTATGGTGTGCTCAAGGTGTTCAAAATGTAAACTCTGCAATCAGTACTTGTTTTAAAATAGTAAAACCCCGTTTTACAGCAACACCTCTCCCACATACAGACTATGACGTCGCCTCTGCTCCTAACATGTATAAGTAAAAGGGGTTCATGGTAGGAAGGCAAGAACAAAATGTTGAATGCTCTACTTGTGCTATAGTTCTTGAAGAGAAATCCAAATGGGTTCAAGCTTTACAAAAAAGAGAGATTGGAAAGTGGTCACAAAAGTCTAAGCAGTACATCTCTATTTTTTATTTTATTTTAGGACCTGAAAACTGCTCATTCAGCATTCTTTCCTAATTTATTAAGTGAAAATGTACTATAAACATAGACGTAAACTAGAGATCACCTATCAGAATTTTATTCCTGATTTCAGATCTTTTGTCTAAAGCTTTACGCTAACAATACCGATTTTAACCAATTCGAATTTCTTTTTAAGAAGTATGACAAGATGTAAGAACAATATTCAAAACGGTTTTTAGCCTTTCTGTGTTGATCATTTCTTATTTAAGTTAGTGGTAGAGGCAACGCCATCCCACATGTAAGAGAGCAATCGCTGTAAAACAGGGTTTCTACTTATATTTTAGAACTAAGACAGATTTACAGAGTTCACATTTTAAACTGTAGGTAGCATGTTTTATTAGAGCAGTTAACACAGCTCGTATGAAATAGATGTCTCCATGTATAATTCCTAGAGAATATAGATCCTAACTACAACTCTGGGATTTCCAAATCGCTGCTAACATTTCAAAATCCATTATGTTCTTTAGCAAACAGATTTCAGGGTTATTTGGACTCAGAACTAATGCCCCTGAGTCATTGAATCAATTAATACAATTTTTCAGAAAACTAAAATATCTTTAAGAATACCCAACAAAAATCCATTTATGCTTTTAGGTTTATAACCTTACTGTATACACACTAGAATATTTGATTTGTTAGGGGGTTTTTTTAAGTCACAGAGATTTGCATTAAACTTTATCATGTTTATTTAAATATCATGAATTATACCTAATAGATTTTATTTCTTATTTAGCTGACAAGCAAACCAATGCTGATCACTTATCTCCATCTCAGCTCTGAAAATATTCAGCATTTTTATAGCATCTTACCTTCTGTGATGTTTTGTAATGGACAAAAATGCATACATGTAGAAGTTTAGTCTTTGAAAACATCACTAGGCCAAGGAAAGGGATCCACGGTAGCTTCAAAGCACCTTATGCATCATATCATGTGTACCTGTTTTCTCCATGTTACCTTTAGTGTGTTGCGTAGCCGTTAGAAACTGCCTGGAGTGCAGACAAAGACAAAGAGATCGAAGTTGCAAGTCTTCATTAACCAGCAGCAAGTCGCAGGACAGCCTCCACAGTGCCTCCACTGTCAGTAAGGTACCAAACAAACATTCATCATATTCACATCCTGTAGCGCTTAAAAGCTGACACAGTAACATCCACATGTATGACCCATACATTCAATTTTTAGCAGGATCCAGACAGACTCCTACAGGATGTGGACATCAATCGTCTTCGAGCTGTGGTCTTCAGAGATGTGGTGAGCCTGTTGGTGAATTTATGTGCTTTACAACACAAGTGAAAAAACCACTGTGTTTGCAATATCATTCTTTTATGTTTGTGTTGTTTTACTGCAGGACGACAGTAAGCAAGCACAGTTTTTGGCGCTGGCAGTGGTATACTTCATTTCAGTTCTCATGGTGTCAAAGTACCGAGATATTTTGGAACCACAGAGAGAGATCGGCAGGTCCACCAGCTTGTCGGGGAGAAGCATCCGACATGAGATAAATTCTCCGACCAGTACCGGTGATTCTTCGTTTTTCTCTGCTTCAGTATTGTCTATATCACACAGTAACATGTCAGTGACTCATAATTTTAACCCTGGAGTGGTGAGAATACAGACTGCAGCCAAGCAACAAGAGTCTGCCAAGGAGATCAAAATTTCAAATAAAACAGAAAGGAGGAAGACATGCGTATTATTAATCTCAGAAAAAACTGTTAACAAGAAAAGATGTCTGTAGATTTCTTCTGCTTGCTCATATGTATAAGTGCATTAAATAGACAAAATGAAATTTTATTTATGTCTTTCTCATCATAACAGAGCACCCATCCACAGCCTTCTCCGATCGCGACAAGCAGACCCCTACCCCTGTAGATGACTCTCCTCTAGCAGGCCTCCCCCACACAGATTCTGGCATTGGAGAAGAAGGACACGTGGCGGGGTCCCTGAATGGCTCCGAGGTGGGCCTCGGTGGGCTTGGTTTGGGCCTGGTGGGGAGAGAGACAGACAGAGACCGAGACAGAGACAATGGAGGAGGGGGAGGAAGTGGAGGAGGAGGCACAGATCTGCTGTGCAGTCTGTCATCTGACGTTCGGAGGTCGCAGGAGAGCCTTCTGGATTCTCCCCATGACCCCAGATCCATTCCAAACTCGAGCCAAGCCCCACCTTCATCCATCTCTAGCATCAGCCAAACAAACAAAGGCATCAATGTTAAGGTGAGCTTATTAAAAATGAGGGTGTCCTACAAAAGCCTGTGGAGCATATTTGGACATATGGATATTTAATATCAGGTTAACAATACTCAGAAATTTGTGTGATTAAAAATAAACTAAAGCTTTTAAATAAAAAAAAAAATAAATAAATAAAAAAAAAGTAAGTTATGATTAGAAATAAGTTTGAACACCTCCACATTTATTCCCACTTAAAGGTTATTTTTTAAAATTTTGAAGATTTGCCCTG
This sequence comes from Anableps anableps, assembly GCA_014839685.1. Taxonomy (NCBI): domain Eukaryota; kingdom Metazoa; phylum Chordata; class Actinopteri; order Cyprinodontiformes; family Anablepidae; genus Anableps; species Anableps anableps. Next base: position 19,055,680 of record CM026078.1, on the reverse strand, counting down.
CTTAAACGTCAAACCTCAGATGTTTAGTTTGGTGTTTTACTGAATATTAAAGTGAGAGTTACCACCATGCTTAGATCAGAGGAATTGTCTGATTGTAGGAGCTACCAGAGTCTGCTTAGGGAATTGCAGATGTCTCAAAATTATTTCAAATCAATCTTTACACTGTACAGATAGTCTACAAGTTGAGGACATTCAAAGCAACTGCGAACATATCTAGATTTCCCTGTCCAAACAAATTTACCTGAACGCAGACTTCAAGATGCTAAAAGAAATCTCAAAAAAACGTAAAATGTCACGATAGATTCTTGCTACTGTTAATTAGAGTGTTTAACTTCTATGGTAGGTGTGCGAGGGAAAACCTTTGCTCTCTAAGAAATACATGAAGATCAGAGTAAAGTTTACAGCAATGTAGACAAAGGCCAGAACTTCTAAAATAATGGTTTTTGGGTGAAGGAATCTTAAATTAAGATATTTGAACACCACAACAGAGGACATAAACTAATGGCATAAACCAATTGCAACATTCCAGAAAAATAACCTCATATGTACTGTGAAGCAAAGAGCTAGAGACAGCGGCATCAGAAGCGTTGTGACACATTAGCTACGACAGGAGTGGCTAATGTGCAGCTTGCATGCCGCGTGTGGCTTTTCTCTCTCTCCTGTGTGGCGAGTAGCAACTTGACTGGTCTGTCAATGTTCTCCTTTTAATTGCACTTTGTGGAATGTTTTATTTTGAAAAATCTTTTTTTGTTGTTGAAAAATATCAACTTCCACCTCCGTTCGACTTCTTTGTACCAAAGACACTTTAGAGATGTCTGTCGTTCTATCGTCACTATTGCAGTTACTTCAGCTGAACTACTAACACTACTATAGTTCAACCAAAAAGTTCCACCACTTTGTCCAGTTTTCAGCAGCCTACACTACAGATTCACTTTGTTGTTTATGCTTGGATGTGGGCATGTCCCCCTCACACATAATTATTGCAACACCCATGGCTAGAGGTGTCATGGTTTGGGCATTGTTTACTGCAGGAGGACTTGCTCTGCTCACCATCATAGAATCCACCATGAATTCTAACAGATAGCATAGGGTGCTTGATAAAATGAGAGAACAAAAAAAATTATTTCATTTAAAAAGGTTAAAGCTAGACAATACAGAGGTAGTAAGGTATACTTCAGTTGTAAGGTTACATCATGCATCTTTGACCATTTTAAAATAAGATTAGGTTGATTGATCTGCATATTTATTTTTAGCTTACATCAATTATGCAGTGACAATTGATGCATTAAAAATAGGGTCCAATAAAATGCTGCTTCAGTCTAATGAAAGCATGCACTCTATCCCCCCTGACTAGCTGGACATTCAAAGTTTAAACCTTCCTTCGTTGTATTTTCGTTTTACTCCGTGACACAGAAGCCAACACTTAAACCAGGGTTTCCCTCAGTCATAATTCTTTGTTCACCAGATATTTTTCTCTCCCTGAAATGCAGGAGATCCTGAAGAGCTTGGTGGCGGCTCCTATTGATGGCACGGAGCTGGGTCAGGAGTCCGGACCAACGCCCTACCACCCAGACCCTGCCCTGAAGACTCATCCCATGCTGCCCATGCAGTTCCACTCCTTCGACAGGTTGGTCATATTTACATTGGGACCTGGAAAGAAGGATATTGTTTGGTTAGCACTGAGTTAAACACATCCATCAATTGATCAATTATTGTGGTCAATATTGATAAAGACCCATGCTCTAATAGAAGAACTAGAGCCTAATGCCTTGTTCAGTACACGAAAAAAAAAAAAACCTGACCTCCACTGCAGTTTCATTGAAACCTAAAAAATACACATAAAATCTAAAAATATGAAGTTAACTCAAATAATATATCTGTTCACTGCATTTTAGAAAAATAGATTGATGTTAAATGACAGTGATGAGGTCTTCTGTTTAGTCGAGACTCGCATCAAACTGTCTTTCTGAAAAGTGACTAGCTACTCAAATGTCCTCTGCATCATTTAGTCTCCTTGATCCTGCTCTGTCACAGCCTCTGTGAGCAAAGTCATTCATTGAATACAATATGCATTATTGATAGCAAATGCTCTATATCCATCTCACTGAGATGTCTGCATCATTCTTCAGGCCTTTTGCTAAAGCGAGACCAAGTTTATCCATGAGCTTGTATAAAATAGAAAAAAAATATTGCTACAAACAAACTTTGACTCAAGAGTTTTTTTGTTTGTGTCTATAAAAATGTTTATGTTAAGTATAGTACCCATTCTTACTTTTTCTCTCTCTTTTTTGGAGTATCATAATCTCACACACAAAAAAGGAAAAATCCACCTTTTTATTCAAGTACGTCAACTAAATATGAGAAAAAGTCATATGTTAGGAATTGTTTTTTATAAAATCCCCAGTGCCACAATTATTGCTATCTTCACTGTTAATACTTTGTACAGCTTCCATTTGCCAATAGGACAGCACTTCTCCTGTAACACTCTAGAAGGTTAGAGCATACAGAGGGTTTCTGTGTTGATTTGACACTGTTTTGTGCCTCTATCATGCTGAAAGACCCACCCATTTTCAGTTTTCTGGCAGAGGCCACCAGATTTATATTTAAGACTTTCTTTGATTGCAAAGAGTTCACTATGCAATTAATTCTAACAAGGTTCTCAGGGCATTTGGAGGAGAAACAAGTCCCTCGTCATCACAGATATTCCACTGCACTTAAAAGGGAGGATGGATTGTCTTTCCACACATTCACCCTTTGTTTTATACCACACTTAACTGTGGTATAAAAGCTTTGCGTTTGGGATTTTATATTAAAAAAATAATAATGATTCTAATTTTTCTGGAGCTAAATAAATGTACTCAAATTAAAGGTTGGGTTTCTAGATTTTTTTTTTTGTGAGAGATTAGGTTTCTGCTATAAACGATTAGGTTATTTGAAGGTTTTTTTTTTTTTTACCAGGCCTGCTAATTATTTTGAACTTTATAAATTTTTGCTGTATATTCTAATATTTGAGGTTTAAGTTGCAAGCCTTTTTATATTCAGCCATAAATACACATTGAATTTAATATCTCTTCTTTTTCATTTATATTAGGGGAATCTACTCATAAACACTGAAATGGTTTGTCTTATATTTTTAGTTGTATAGTTTAGTTGAATAATTCTATATTTTTCCAATCTTCTAATCCTACAGCCCAGAATTTAACGGGATCATTAAATCAAACTAGTTAAATACAGTTTATCTCTGTTATCTAGCTCCTGTTCATGACAGAAAAAATTTATTTTTGCAATGAAATCTGAAAATATTGCTCAACTCTGTATTGTAGGCAATTGTTTCAAACAAAACCAAGGGAAAGTTTGGAAAGAGTTTACTGAGTCTTTTTATTTCCTAAACATTTGTAAAATAAACTTTTGTAAATATTCAAAGATGCAGTTATTGCTCGACTTCACGCTGTTAAATACCCACTGTTCATATTGCAACACTAGATGCTATGGCGACCTCAGTGAGGACTGAAGTCACTTGTCACTTCATGTTAATACACTGCAGGCACTGCAGATGCAGCGTTTCATATCAATTCAATTCAGTTTATTTATAAGACACCACTTCACAACAAATCTCAACTTGAGTGTCTCTAGTGGCACTTTGCCTAATAGTTTATCTTTTTACAGGAGTGTTGTTGTTCCAGTGAAAAAGCCTCCACCCGGCAGCCTGTCAGTCAACACAGTGGGCACACCCACCACCAGTGGATCAGCCACTCCTGGCAGCACACCCAACATTTTTGCTGCTGCAACAGCTACACCCAAGAGCATGATTAACACGACAGGTGAGCGATTACACAGAAATATTGTGAAATTAAAGAACTAAAATGTATTTTCTTTCTTTTTTTTATTTTAAAACAAAGAAAACATCAGATATTTACAGGAGAAAAACCCCCACTTTTGTCAAATGAGCCCAAATTAGTTTGTTAGTTTGTTACTTATGAAAATTTTAAAAGGCACATAGTCTGTAGCTAAATGGCATAGAAGGAGTGAAAGAGCCTGTGCTATTTGTGTCTTTCTGTTGTGGAAGTGTAATGCAGAGGCTGGATGAAAAGCTACACAAAACTGCTGCACCAATCATCGGCCGAAGGTCAGAATCTGCCAGTTTTCCATTGATGAACTCTGACTGGCAGCTCCATTGTTGATTTTTTTTTTTTTTTTTTTTTTTTTTTTTTAAAAACTAATTTTTATTTTTCTTAGAAATAAAAATTCCTGCTATTTTTTAATCTTTAAATATATCAACCAAAAGTGTTTAAATCAAATAAAGATTGGGGAACATATTCCTTGATGCCTAAACAAGAATAATTTTGTATTTACTTCATTTTCTGTTTCAAACTATCACCCTATCATAAAAACAGACTTCCTTTCCTCATTTATTTGTCATAGTCATTAGAAAAGAATATCAGAATTGGCAGGTAAGACTTCAAAGAAAAATTTTAATAACTATTGGATATGAGCAACTTAATGGATGCATCTCTAACCCTAATACAGATTTTTAAAATGATTTTTTGTTGAATGACATTTCCCCAGTCTGGTAGGACTGAATTGATTGTCTTGTCTCAAAACTTCTTCTTGTTTTATTTTCATGCTCACTGACTGCCAGAGAAATTTTGAATAGAAAGAAGCTGAATCAGCAGCTCCTTTTCAGAAATAGATTCAGCGTCACAGAAACCAGAGGAGTACAGTTTGAGAATGGATAGAAAACACAAGCTTTTTAATGCAAGAAAGCAAACTCGCCTCAGGCTGTCACTAACGCTCTTACACATTTGCTCTTATTTACTTTTTTCGCTTCTTGTAGAAACAGATGCAGCATCACACTCAGCAGATCCATTATAGGGGAATAGATTAGTATTCACTTCTCTGCTGGCCTGTCAGAGCTACTGTGCTGTATTATACATCTATAATGGACGAGGCTGTGGGGTTTACTCCCTGCGCTGGATTCTTTATATTGATTGCAAAGCTATTTTCACAAACCATTACCAGAAAAGGTGTGGTAGCTTGTCTGGAGAAATAACATCCAAATTGAATTTATTTGCCTCTGATTGGGGATATAAATGTTTCATATCTGTAATGGTCATCTTATTTTTCATCACTGTTCCTCTTAACCTCTTCGCCACCCCCACCCAGGTGCTGCAGACTCTGCCTCCTCATCCTCTTCCTCCTCATCATCATTTGTTAATGGCGCAACTAGTAAGAATCTGCCAGCAGTGCAGACAGTGGCCCCAATGCCAGAAGACACTATGGAGAACATGAGGTGTGTATAAACACTTTCATAGAAGCTCTTCAGCCATTTGATTTCCTTCCTCTTTTTCTTTCCTTTTTAGTTTTTGTTGTCATGTTAATGTGTCTGGCTTCAAGTGTGTCGTTATCATATTTCCACCTCACTCCCACCCCTTCATCCTTCTTTAAGAGTTCTTACAGCTCACAGAAAGGTTAGATGATGTTTTTCTTGTCTGGAAGACCTGGGAGCATCAGGAACGTGGCTACAAGCTCTCAAATCTTTGGTAGCAAATACCTCAGATCAGCTGCAGTCATTTTATTTAAACACTACATCTAATTCCGAGGTGAAACAAGAACAATGCATAAATTGTTTTATTAGCAAATTCGGAGCATTTGCCTCTGAACACAAATGCACACATCTGCAAGAGAGAAATGAAGTATTGAAAAAATATGAACAAATGTGAGGGATTTCATTTATCTTATCTGATAGGATCTAGCTTTGGTATTAAACCTCCTGGATGTTAAAAAATGGCTGCAGTTGCAACACACACAGACTAAGCTCATTAGAAGGAGGGCTAGATGCATCCAGCCAGAGGAAGTGAAACATGAGCTTGCCTGGCTCCCAGGCTGAATATCGATTAAGATTAATATTCTTCTCACCATACTTATTTTAAGCTGTCATGCACACATACCACTGACGCATCCCACTTAGTCAACGCTGTATCCTGCTCTTCAGCCTCGACATGACTGTGTTTCAGTGTCTTGCTTTGTACTGTAGATGAGGAAAACACCATCAATTGTAGTGCACCGAAAAAGTATTCATACCCCTTCAACTTTTTCCTATTTTCTTCATGTTATAATCTTGATATATTTTATTGGGATTTTATGTGATAGACCAACACTAAGTAGCAAATAAGTTCAGAGAAAGAGATAATTGGATGTGCAATTTTTTTGCCCTGAATAAAGCTAATAAGTGTGGCATGCATTTATTTATATTCAGTCCCATTTACCCTGATACTCCTAAATAAAATCTAGAGCAACCATCTGGTTTCCGAAGTCACCTAATTAGTAAATAGACTCAACCTGTGTTTAATTTAATCTCATTATAAATCCATCTTTTCTGTGAAGGTTTCAGAGGTTTGTTAGAAAAAATTAATGAACAAATAGCATTAATGAGAGATGCAGCCAGGCAATCCAGAGTAACTCTGCAGGAACTACACAGATTCACAGCGCAGGTGGGAGAATGTGTTGACAGGACAACTAGCCACACACTCCAGAAATTTGGCCTGTATGGAACAGGGGCAAGAAGACAACTATCGTTGAAGGAGCCCTAAGAGTCCTCAATGCTGCAGATCACATCGAAAACAACGTCCCCACAGTGACCTATGGTGGCAGCAGCATCATTATGCGATTATACTTTCTTCAGTAGGCATTGAGTAACTGTTAAGAGTTCATGTAAAGATGCTTGGAGCTAAAGAACCTGGAACAAAACCTGTTGGAGGCTGCAAAACTCTTGAGACTGGTGCGGAGGCTCATCTTCCAGCAAGACGACAGCACAAAACATACAGCCAGAGCTGGTTTAGATCATATGCCAGTCAATGTCTCGACCTAATTCTGTGGCACAACTTGATGTCCACAAAAATCTTTCTGTTGAATCTGGCTGTTAGATTGCAAATAAAATGGGCAAAAACATCAGTCTCTAAATTTGCAAAGCTTAAAAATGTTAAACATACTTCCAAAAAATACATAGATTCCTTTCACTTTGCAAGTTTTCATAACTCTGTCCTGGTCTATTACATAATCCCAGTAAAATCCAGTGAAGTTTCTGACAATAATGTGACAAAATGTAAAAAAAAATGTCAAGGGGTATAAATAGTTTTCCAAGGCAATGTATTAATATGAGCGTGAGCTCACCACTCTTACTGTCTTCCAGGGAACATGTAAACGAAACTGTCATTAACATCAATCTTTGTTTTGTCTTGGTAAAAACACTGTTGACGTCTCTAAAGTTTGAATACGTTTTTACTAACCAGGAAACTGCTTTAAGAGAGGAAATGATTTGTAGAAGTTTGTACTTTAATATTAGCAGACACAGGAGTGTGTGGGTGTGTATGTGTGATCCTTAATCAGTGTGCATGTCTGCATGTGTGTTTTTTATGTGTGGTTTGTATTCCAGTGCCTATTGTGAGGTGGCGCAGTGTGCGCTGCGCAGCGGTCAGACGCCCCCTGAGCTCAAGTCTTTTAGCTCTCTGGCAGGCTTCCAGGCAGCCCCCCGAGATGCAGGACAGTGTTTTAGGCAAGGAGACACCCGTCCTGTCCCCTCCCCCCTTCTGCCACACCCTCCACCACACCCTTTCTGCTCTGCCCAGCTATTACTAAATGTTCTCTGTATGCCATGTAACAAAAGACGGACATCTTTGCTTCAGCAAGATGATGGCATCGCTTTTGTTTAAGGCCAACAGCTCATACTGTTCGCATTTACCGCACCACATTTAAGTCTGTCCCTTACTGCATGGTTGTCTTCACACACTCAGCCTAGAGTCTAGATCAGACCTGGGTTTCACTGTATTCCTTTACCCTGTACTGCATTAGGGACCTAGGTCACAAGAGTTTCCATGGGAACAAACTTTACAGTTTCTGTTACAGATTTATGTTTCAGTTTGCTTCGCTGTAAAACAACAGCTCTACTTTTAGCCTTTTTTTTCAAACATGGAAGCCCCTAAAATCTGGTGATTCGTTTTCTGTCTAATCTAATTTTTTTTTTTTTACCTGTTATTACTGCACGCTGGATTTTATTTTGTGTGGGGTTCTTTATAGAAGTCATCGGTAGTCAGTATCTTAAGGCTCTCATTCAGTAGAAACAGGAATTCTCTTCATCTCCATGTCATGGCTCAAGTTCAGCCACAAGCAAACCCAGTCTAAAAATATTATTTAGCTCATGCAAACTCACTTTTTTTAATCTTATATTTTCCAGACGTTTGTGGAGCTGTTCCGGCTGAATTCGGCTTGGCAGGTTGTTTTACACGTAATAAATACTACTTATGATCCACACTACTTTTTGTGCAAATAAGACTTGCCGGTCATGTAAACAAAGCACTAATCCTGAACTGAAGATGTTATAAAGGTTTACAAAGTAGCTTTGGCTTGAGTTACATTAAAGTTTTTTAAAATTAGCGCTGTTTCATATCAGCAATCCACTTTGGAACTGTCCTTACTCTGCTTAGCTGTCAGTTTGGGTTGTTCAGACCTCTGTCTGTCACATGTAAGATACTGACTGCTGATGACTTAATAGAACCTAAATATATAGAAATCTAAACTAGAAGAAGAACAGCTGGGAGAAATTAATTTCTGTTGCAATGTTTTTCAGCATTCTTCTTTTTGGCCTCTTACTCATAATTTTTATTGTAATACCAGTTGAAGCCACAAAAGGAGGGGAATAAACCAATGGAGTAACTTAACATTTACACTACTAGCCAGAACTTTAACACCCACCCATCATGGACTTGAATGATGCCTTTATTAATATGTTATTTGTGGCATTTTTTCCTGTGTGGCTTAGTTTGAAATTAGTGCATTTTTTTTTCTAATCACACAGGTTCAAAATTATGCCAACAGTCTCAGATACATACATACACAAACGATTATTCACCTGTCCCTGGCAGATTTTGAGAAAAAAGTGCATTAAATTTAAAATAAATTGAACATCTAAATCCTTGTTTTTATTCTTCACTGAGGTTGTCTGTTGTTCCAATATTAATATTGTTAAAAATGGTTGAAATGCATACATAAAAGTCCAAAATTAATAACATCTATGTCCATGATGAGTCCATGCAAACTTCAGACCAGAGTTATATCTTAAAGATAACTGATTTTTTTTTTTTTTTTTTTTTTTTTTTTTTTTTTTTTTTTTTTTTTTTGTTTCCAACAAGTTTTGAACTGTATTTTTCTCGGGTTGGTGTAGAAATGCAGACCCTTAAAATGGGTCATTTCTACATATATTATGAGATCTGAGATTGATGTGAGCTTGACTGGATACCTGCCTTAATTTAACTATGAAATAATCTCTGCTCATTTACAAGAAAAATCCGAAAAAAATTCAAGTAGATCATAGTGAGGAAATGGATCGCAAGTATTTTCAGGGCTTCCATATTTAACGGAGCTTTTTCTGTTCCAGAGCTGTTACACGTGAAAAAGTCTCTTAATGCAGAAATACAAAGCATTTATATCACAAGAAAACATGCAATCCAGTTTTCAAGTTTTCAATACTTGAGTGCAATATATTAAAGCTGCCTCATTCATTTTTAAGTTCATTTGCTCAATAATTAGCTTTTTAACTGCAGCACCTTTCCAATATTAACACAGCCGCCATGCCACCAAACCCAAACCATCATCATGTTTGATTCTGACCTTTTGCGTCTTCCATATCCGATTTACTCTCTTGTCCTCACATTTCCCTGCTCATTTCTCTCATGCATGTTTGTTTTACATCTGTTTGTATATCCCACATATTTTAAGCTCTTGTCTGTCATTTATCATCTTCTCGCTTCTTTTTTCCTTCATCTTTCTTTCTCGCCCTGTTCTCCTCCTCAGCATCACCACTAAGTTGGAGCGCGCTCTGGAGAAGGTGGCCCCGCTGTTGAGGGAGATCTTTGTGGACTTCGCTCCTTTCCTGTCCAGGACGCTGCTGGGTAGCCATGGGCAGGAACTGCTCATAGAAGGTACAGGTGCTGTACACGGCTCCTTTTTCTCTAACTGGCGTCCCTCTCTGTGGAGTCTCCTCATTCACTGTCCCTCACCGTCATGTGTGAGTGCGAGAAACACCGAGTGTGTGTTTAAGAAACACAGAGCGAATGAGCGTCTTTGAGCTGCTTCACTCATTTGTCAAGCAGGTATGAAGTCACTACTTTGCACCGTATGAACTCAGCTAGATAGACCTGTATATGTTTTTAGATCAGATTATATTTAGCATCACTTGAATTGTAAATTGTCCTAAATGTGTCCTCAATCTGCCCACCTGCTTCCTGTTTTGTGATTCACTGTCTCTGTGTTCCTTTTTCTCAGTTTTCCTCTCTTCTTTCTCTTCCTCTTCCCCCTCCTTCCTTCCTGAATCTCTCTCCTTTTTGTCTTTCCTGTGGCATGCCTTTTGTAAATTAGACTATGGTGACTGTGTAATAACAGAAATAGCTAACTCTACTAGCCTTATTGATATTTTAGTGTATTGGGAAGATGTGAATATTTTTGTCAGATGAGAAGAAGAAATACTCCTGACTGTGGTGTTTGTGTCTGTTCTGCAGGTCTGGTGTGCATGAAGTCGAGCACGTCTGTGGTGGAGCTTGTAATGCTGCTCTGTTCTCAGGTTGGTGTATGTTTAACTTCATTCTCAATATTCTGGTTCATCTCTATAAATTGGATTATTAGGTCATTTTATTTCACTATTTCAAATTTAAAAAGGGAAAATTACATTTTATTTATTACACACAGAGTGACATTCAGATTGCCTATTTCTGTACATTTTATTGATTCTGATTTACATCTAATGAAATTACAAATTTAAGTTTCTTAGGAAATTATTGCATATAATTACATTAAACCAATACAAAAAGGTTTTTTAATACAGGTTTTATAGCCCAGCAATCATGGTCAATATAGTCCATGAGAATCACTGAAGAAGCTGGCTGTTCACTCAGTGTTGCAACCAATCATATCAGTGGAAGGTTGTTTGAAACAAGTTAGATAAGCAACCTCATCCTTTAGAGCAGTGTGTTCCAACCTCTTTTCCCGGTTAGTCCTCCTCTTCTGTTGTCAAAAAAGCTGTGCCTTCTGCCCTCCAGCTCATGTGCCCGCTTGTGTATTTGTTTGAGTATATACACGATCATAAAATGCAAACCTGTGCCCAAAAATATCCAAAAGAAAATCCAATAATTTATCATCTTTAATGATAAAGCAGTCCAAATACTTAGTTTTGATTGACTTAATAAATAATAGTGACCTTGAACGTTCATCCCTTTGTCCAAGAATCAGATGTCAAAATGTAGCAACTGTTACAGTCTTGTTTTTATTAAGATAACAAGCTGAATTATTGAACATGTATGAAACACCGAAGGAGAAAATAATCTAGACTCCTCCAAACCCACCAAAAGTTTTTTGTCATCATTCTCCTGGAAATTTGTTTTACTCTTAATCACAGCTGAGCTTTTGCATGTCCTCAGTCCTCACTTCCTTTTATCAGTAGACTCTGTGTAAATGTTAGCAAAACAAGACTTTATTTCCTAATCAGTTACTTTTTTCAAATCATGATTCAAATCTGACTGGCAGTGTGTGAAGGGTAATTCTCTGCACTGACTTAATTTGATCACAATGGATAGATGTTGCAAACTTGTACAGGCAAGATACATGCATAAACCCATGCTGTCAACCCCTCCCAGGGCTTGTAAAAGGACTCTACCTCTACTTTGGTATCTGTGTAAAGGATGTTTTAGTCACAAATACACTTGAAAGCTGTTATTAATGTAATATTTATATCTTCTTATTCTAAAAGCACACGTCACTTCAGGCAAATATATGCTTAAAAACAGTGTTTGATTAAATTAAAGTTGCTTTCAGATTTTGGTAATCATTTAGTGAGTTGATGTTTTGCATTTGTCCAAGACACATTCACTAGGCGTGAGTTTCACAAGGCATGGACTGCAGCTGGAGTTGGTGCTTCGAGAGCCACCTCATCCAAAGTCAACACAGCATACTAGGAAATTTTAGAGCACTTCATGCTTTCCTCTGCAGACAAGCTTTATGGAGATGCTGATTTAATTTTCGAGCAGGACTTGGCATCTGCTCACACTGCCAAAAGTACCGATACCTGATTTAAAGACCATGGTACCACTGTGCTGGATTAGCTAGCAAACTGGCCTGACCTGAACCCCATAGAGAATCTACAGGATATTGTAGAGAGGAAGATGAAAAACACCAAATACAGAATACTCCGTGCCACTTAACATTGATGCAATAATTCATGTAAAAGGAACTCTGATCAGTTTTTGAGGACATTTAATTTACAGTACTTGTACAATGACAAACTAAATTTTCATAATGAATCTATTAGAGCCACTTTTCGAATAGAATTACTGAAATAAGTCAGCTTTTCACTGATTTTCTAATGTGGTTTAGATACATCTGTACAATCCACTAAAGCCTCAAAACTTCATTTTGTTGCATTTTTCTCATTTTTAGCGTTTTTGAATGTTGGATTCTTGATCTGTTATGAAGGTTGAAAAAGTTAAAAGTGTCCATAAACTGTGAGGTTAATAATTTGTCTTGACTGCAAAATATACTCAATGCAAATGTAATATGACTTGTTCTGATATGCATGCTTACAATAAAATAATATTGCATGTTCCTTATCCTAAAATTTTTATAACACAAAAAGGCAAGTTAAATCATAAAAAAACATCAGGTCTTGACTGATGTTAGAGGGTTCTTTTCTGGTTCTTTTATCCTGCACGCATTAAACCTGGTGTCTCATTTTTTTGTAGTTGATGATCAAAACACAGGATGAGACTCACCAGTACAGAGCTGGGCGACCAGTTTTCTTTTCAGACATGAAGTATGTCTCACATATTGGCTCCATTTTTTTCTGATTCTTCATCATAAGAGCTCTTCTTCTTGAAGTCATCCACAAGTTCTCTCCTCTTGGTCTTTCTCTTGAGCTCAGCCACTCCATCTCTGCTCTCTTCTCTCCTTCTTTCCATCGTCAGTCACACTTCCAGGCTCTTCTGCTTTCCTGACCTCAGTGTTTTCAGTAGCAACTGCTTTCATCTTCTGCCCTCTCCTCCCACCACTCCCTTTTCCTTTTGTGTTCTGGGAGGCTGCTCGTCAGCATGTATAGTATTACCCCTGTCTCCTGTCTTGCTGCCATTAGAAGCCCGTGGAGAGCAAACTCGAGCCCAGAAATCGATCCCCTAGATGCTGGGGGTGTAACAGGAGATGGCCTTAAGAGCCAGTGGAGCTAATGGAGCACTGATAGTTTTCAGGCTTTCAGCAGCAATGTTATCCTGTTGAAAAGTTTCCCTTCCCATATGCAGAAAAAAATGGAACATCATGGACAGATTTGTGGATATTTTTCTAATAATACTTTTAGAGCTGTGATTTTTTTTTTTTTTTTTTTTTTTTTTTTTTTTTTTTTTAAATTGAGTCATTTCATACTGATGTATCCTTGATTACACAAATCAAGCTTTATGTTTGCCTCTCTTTATATTATTTAAAGATTACTAAATTTTTTTTCCAAATATAAAAATCCTAAAACAAATATAAAAACATTGATGTTCAGTTGGATATTAATTTTTCATTCTTCAAAGTCTAAACAGAACATTTTTTAAGAAGTAGAATGCAATGTACACTTATAGATTTAATATAAATCAAATTGCCACCCCCACCCCTTCTGTTTTTGCTGTTTTGACTCATTCAGAACATGACGTGTTGCTTTTTGAGATCTCTTGGCCTATTTCATCTTGTCATACAGCTTCTGTTTAAGTGATTTTTATTTCTGACGATAATCAAACCTGGGTGTTATGAGTGGAATGAAACCCCCCAAAAAGTTATTCATAGTAAATTCATTACTTAACAAAGTGGCAATTACTTTTTCCACATAGGGCCAGGATGGTTTGGATACTTTTTCCCATATTAATTGAAATTACCATTAAAAAAATTGTCAAAAAGTACTAAAACTCTACTAACATAAGCATACAACAATAGAAAAATGTCAATAAAAGGCCAAATAGCTTTTTAAGGTACCGTATTTTCTGCTTTAATAAATCTTTGAGATATTATACTTGATTTATTTTCCACAAACAGGAGTGGCAGAACTCAATTCAGAAGAATGCTGGACTGGCCTTCATTGAGCTCATCAACGAGGGAAGGTAATCCATTAAGCTTAAAGGTTGTCCACCCATTGATTGTCCCCTCCATGTTTATCAGCTCCCCTGGTAAAGATGAAGCCTTAAAATAAACAAATCTTTTTTGCATAATTTAACATTTAAAAATAATAATAAAAAAATATTTAACTCAGTACAGCCAAGAAAATATCATTAAAGCACTGGTGCCACAGTTATTAGCTCCCCTGACAATTTCAATAAAATAAACTGAAGGATTTGTAGTTTATTCTTTACTTTCTGAAATAGTTAGTGTCTAAGAAATTTTGATTCATAATCTATGACTTTCAGTTTCACTGTGGTGTAAGTAAAATGTGTCAAAAAGATCTATTTCCTTTAGCCACTGAGCAGCTGGACTGAATGAGGGCCCTTATTTATCTCACCATCCCAGTCTGAGGAACAGTAAGGACGTTTTAAAAAATGACCAGGAGTGACATCTTGAGCTCATAAAGTGTCCATTACAATGATTAGATGCCATCTACAAGCCAACAGATGCTTTGAAAGTTAACTTAGGAAAAAAGCTTTTCTTTCCTGCCACAGAAATGTGTCTGCTGATCTCTACAGCAGCTTTACGTTTTGGCAACAAAACTTTGGGGTAGTGGGGGGAGGGCGGTATTGTGAAATATTGGGGAAACATTTGATGTCTAATGTTTAAGCATGGTGGAGAATTTATAATACTGAGGGCATATTTCTTTTCCAAAAGCCCTGGAGAACTTTTTAAAAATACCTAATGTCATAATCTTATTTATAGAAGTGCTGTCATAATGGCTAAAATATGAATTTACAAAGTATTATCAGAAGCAAAGTCAATAAATGTAAAAAATAAATAAATAAATAAATAAAATCAAAAAGAAACAATTATTTCTCAACCTATTTTTTCCTTGTTGCAACAACGAACGTTTATGTATTTTATTGGGATTTTATCTGGTGAAAAACTATCACATAATGGTGAAGTGAGAGGAAAACCGCATTTTCTGTTATTTTTTTTACTAAGACCCCCTTGCTCTGATACCCCTAAATGAAATCCAGTGCAACAGATTGCTCTCTGAGGTCACTTAATTAGTAAATATTTTAAAAAATGTGAAAAAGTTCCAGGGGTACAAAAACATTTGATATCAAAGATGAGTCTTATTACTTTTCAACCTCTGGTATTTATGAGTTAATGGTTTACATTCATATATTTTTTTCACCAACATTTGTGCAACTCACATCTAAACTCTTTGCGCCAGACTCTTGTGCCATGCCATGAAGGATCACATTGTGCGTGTTGCCAATGAAGCAGAGTTCATCCTGAACAGACAGCGGGCCGAGGATGTCCACAAACACGCTGAATTTGAGGTAAGCAGGGACTCTCCCTCTTCTTTGTCGTTGTACTGTTACACAGCTCTAAGGTATCTGCATAGTGGTGCTCATTCATTTTATCACTTGTTTTCTGTTTTGTTACTACTGCATCAAAGTAGGAATTAAGATTTTTATTATAAGTTAACAATATGTTTGTTTTTTTTTGTTTTTTTTTGTTTTGTTTTTTCAAAAAAGGCAACAATTAAAGAATACATTATATACACTTTTTTTTTTTTTTTTTTTTTTTTTTTTTTTTTACATCGTGCCTGGCCCTTGCTTAAATGTTTTCTTCGATCTGCCCAGTCTAACTGTGCTCAGTATGCTGCGGACCGCAGAGAGGAGGAGAAAATGTGCGACCATCTCATCAGCGCTGCCAAGCACAGAGACCATGTGACTGCCAACCAGCTGAAACAGAAGATCCTCAACATCCTGACCAATAAGCACGGAGCCTGGGGGACAATGTCACAGAGGTGAGTGGAAAAATGTCAAAGTCGAATTACATCTCAGTACAGTATTGAGTACAAAATTATGAACAAACCAGTTCTTCAGAGAGTAGAAAATTATTTATTACAGTATAGTTTAGATTTATGGCACTAAAATGAGTGAACATTGTTGGTTAGTAAACAAATAATATGTTCTCTAGTAAACAGTAACATCTTCAGCTTTCTGTTATCTACTCACGTCTCTATTTTGCAGCAACCAAAAAGTCCATCCAGCATCCCTCTGTGGAAAGTACAGTTTTCCTTCTAGTACTTACTTCCACCTTTTCTGTTTTGCCTGATTTATTTTTCAACACCTCAGTGACGCTAAAAATGCCTCAACTTCTCCCTTTCTGTACAGTCTTTTTTTTTTTTCACATTTTCATTAAAATGCTATAGTTTTGTGCCATTAGTCTTGAGGAAGCCCATTCTGAGAGGAACAGAATTCAGCTGTATTTTACTTCAGACTAATGCTCGGATAGACCAGATACCCAGTGCTTTGATTTTGACTGTTTGTCTTTTAAATGCTTTAAATCTAGATTTTTATCCTTATCTGTTGATTCATGTGTCCATTTTCTTCACTTAAAAGTTAGTTTATTGTGTTTGTAAAGTTGGAAAGGCTTCCTGAGTCAAAGCTTCATCTCGAACTTTAATCTCCTGAGTGTCCTAAAATTTATACTTTGATTGTTACCCACCACATAAAGTACTCATAACAACATCTCCCATCCCATTTTGTCAGCCAATTACATGACTTCTGGCGTTTGGACTACTGGGAGGACGACCTCAGGAGGAGGAGAAGATTTGTGAGAAATGCCTTTGGATCCACACATGCCGACATTTCACTAAAAACTCTGGATGACTATGGTCAGTAATTTGCTCTGCTGTAAAAAAAAAAAAAAAAAAAAAAAAAATTACTCAGTCTGTGTCAACTTTGTGCAGCTTCTCACTGATTTTGTTGATTTTGTAACACAGGCACAGAGGAGGACGAGGAGGAGGGGGGTGTGAAGTCGAAGAAGAACTTTCGTAGTCAGTCGGTGGTCACCCAGAATCCAGAGGCGGAGCTGATGCTGGAGGGAGATGATGATGCCGTTAGTCTGCTGCAGGAAAAAGAGATTGATAACCTTGCAGGTAAGATGGAGACACTTAAAGACAAAAAACATATGGCACAGCTGCCTTCATGCTGAGCAGTAAGCTGTATATGACTCTTGTTTTTAGTACGTTTCCGTCCACGACTTTTTACCTCCAAAGGCAAGTTGGACCTTTAAGTTTGTTTTTTTTTTTCAGCTCCACTAACCACCCAGCTGATTCATCTGACCTATTAAGATTTAATGAGAAGTTACTAAAACTGATTGTGTTACAGATCAAATCTTGATGGCTTTAACACCTGATGGTACAACCAAAGTGGAAAATGCAGATCAAAAATTAATCCTAACCTATTTGAAATGCTTCTGATGTTTTTGATGTCTTTTGATGCTCCTCTGGACCTCAGCCCTGTCTGGGCCATCTAAAGATAATTTAATATTACCCCGTCCTCCTGCAGGTCCTGTGGTTCTGAGTACCCCTGCTCAGCTGGTAGCCCCTGTGGTGGTGGCTCGAGGCACTCTGTCCATCACCACCACAGAGATCTACTTTGAAGTTGATGAAGAGGATCCTGCTTTCAAGAAGATGGATGCTAAAGTAAGAGAAAGCAGCATTTTTTTTCTTTCTACTGATCAAGGTGCAGATATACAACAGAAAAAAGAAAGATGAGATGTTTCATTTTCTCATGTGATATAATAACGGCCATCCTCAACAGGTGCTGGCTTACTCGGAGGGTTTGCACGGGAAATGGATGTTCAGTGAAATCCGAGCTGTGTTCTCCAGACGGTACTTGCTGCAGAATACAGGCCTAGAGGTCTTTATGGCCAACAGAAGTGAGTTTACAGAAATTTTACCCTACATTCAGTCTGAAAAAAAGAGCACCTAAATAATCATTTGAACTAAATATTTCAAACATGCTGGTTATGTTTTCAACTCTTTTTTTTCCAGCGTCTGTGATGTTTAATTTTCCTGACCAGGCCACAGTCAAAAGGGTCGTCTACAGCCTCCCTCGGGTGGGAGTGGGAACGAGTTATGGACTTCCACAAGCCAGGTATGAATCACGTGTAGTCTCACACATGCTTTTAGAATAAGAAAAAGACTGAAAATAAATATCCTATGTTTGTTTGCGTTTTCGTCTCAGGCGTATCTCCTTGGCCACCCCACGTCAGCTCTTTAAGTCGTCGAACATGACGCAGCGCTGGCAGAGGAGAGAGATCTCCAACTTTGAGTACCTCATGTTTCTAAACACTATTGCAGGTAAATTTATTTTACAATCCATTGTTCTTACTATCATGTATAATTTTTTTTTTTTTTTTTTTTTTTTTTTGTGTGTGTGTGTTTGTAGTCAAATCGTTTGAATCTGTTGAACCAATACGTAGTGCAATACTTTATCATCATGGTTTTGTGATCTCCAATAACTTTTTTTGCTTTTTTGTTGCTACTGCTCTGTTTTATTTTGCTACTGCCATTAAGTGCTGACTTAATTTATCCATGTTTATCTTAATAACTGATCTGTAATTACACCTTCGACTAAAAGTCTATTCTTAAATGCATTTATGTTGTATGCCCCTTGCAATCCAGTAGGTTTGAATTTATTGTAGGTTTTCTCTGTGCAGGATCAAAATTATGCTAAATGGCTCAAACATTAAATACAAGCGCAGTAACATTTGGTTAAACATCCCCAGGCAGCAGGTTGCACTCAACCACCATTTTCTTTATAGTCATCGAGCTTTTGACCATTATTCATATCAGAAGTGGTACATTTTATTTTAACCAGTTGCCTTTTAAACATAGTTAATACATTTTTTAAGTTAATTTTGAGCTTTACTTCAAAGCCATTTTTAGATGGAGGTTTGGGATCATTGTCCTTTTGGAACACCCTGTTAAAGTAAAAAAAAAAAAAAAAAAGATTTCTGATGCTTGAACCAAACAGTTACCTTAGATGAACAAATGCTGGTTCAAGTGATCAGTGCAGGAATCACCAAGGTTCAAGCTCATTGTAAACTGGATCATCTCGTCCACACTTTAGACACTGTTTCACACCACCATGGATTGAGAGGGTGCTGACCAAGAAGCCCTTCCTTCATAATTGACACCTGATTGAAATTTACCACTGCACACATGGACAAATGCTTCTGTAGAAACATTTTTAAAGTCAGATGAGACAAAGATTAAGCTAGTTCTCCATAAGAAAAATGTTTGGAGGAGTCAAAGTGAGGCTTTCAAACCATTAAAATCCTACTTTTTTTTTTTTTTTTTTTTTTTTTTTTTTTTACTGTAAAACATGTAGGTGGCAGCATCATGCCAAAGGGCTGTTATGCTGCTTGTGATTCAATAAGATTCAAAGTAGATGCAATAACGACAAAGTGGGAATACCTCCAAATTTCTTCAACTTCACTCTAAATCAATACCTGGATGGTGGAAACTTTGACAAAAGTTGATGGTCGAACAGGACAGTTATCTCAACCAGGTTTGGAAAGACGACGACCTCAACCTTGTTAAAACTTTGTGGACTATGTTTAAAGGAAGAATAAATGCTAGGAAACCAACCAGCTTATATCTAAACCAGTCAGACAGAAATATTCCAGAACCTTGTTGATGGCTACAAAACAGCCTAAAGTCTATTTTCAGTTTTCTGAAGTACATTAATCCAAATAGCCTTAGAGGTCTATGTATGCACTTGTGCTTGTATGTATCATTTTTGACACTCTGTAAATTATAGAATATTCATCATAAATTCAAATGAGTGCCTCTAATATTAATTTATAAAATTCCTTGAAGACGTTTGTGATTTAATCATCCCACTCTAAACATAAGAACCCTTCAGGTACTTAATTAAAAGCAAAAACTGCATTTGATGATTGGATATAAATTTCTGTATGTCTGTAAACCGACACTGTATATCTAATAAAGCTACGAGGTGCTGCCAGAGAATGTAACTCAAGACAGTAACAAACATGTTTTCACTGCATGACTTTCTTTGAAGTGAAGTAGTGTTTCATCCCTGTGCTTGAACGTTTGTCCCTGCAGGGAGGACCTATAATGATTTGAACCAGTATCCTGTCTTCCCTTGGGTCCTGACCAACTATGATTCAGAGGAGCTTGATCTCACTCTGCCCGGCAACTTCAGAGACCTTTCCAAGGTTAGGATCATGTATTAATGCAGTTTTTAGAAAAATAAACTAAATAATGGTAATATACAGACCAGGATTTCTTGTCTATACCACTCTATACCCAGTTTTACCAGGGGTTATCTACAGCCTAAACAGAAAGTAAAAGGCCTGATTATATTAGTAATGTTAATATGATATTAGTAATGCTATTCAGAAGTATTTAACAAGTGTATTTTCCAGCCAATTGGTGCTCTGAATCCCAAGCGAGCGGCGTTTTACGCAGAGCGCTATGAGACGTGGGACGATGACAGCACACCTCCTCACCACTACACAACCTTATACTCCACAGCTCACTCGACACTGATGTGGATGGTCAGAATAGTAAGTGTTCATGTCACCACTTTGTAAACAGTAATACTCCTCAGAGTCTTAACCAGTTTGGATGTTAAATGCTTCCTCTGCAGTAATATACATGTTTCGTTGTCTGTAGGAACCTTTCACCACATTTTTCCTCAACGCCAATGACGGTAAATTTGACCATCCAGAAAGAGCCTTCTCTGGTATTGGCCGCGCGTGGAGGAACTGCCAGAGGGACACGGCGGATGTTAAGGTAAGTTCTGATAGATTAAGTGAAGAGGTAACTGAAGGGAGTAGTTGATATGCCTGAAAACAATTCAGTCTGCATGAAATGAGTCTGCACTGAGATATAATTATATTATAGTCATCTAAATAAAATGGTTTTCCAGCCATTTATTTAGAAGGATTTCAGGAATTAAACAACATATTTATTGTGAGTACACATCTTAAATAACAGTATTTGTTCATCGCATTTATTAAGGCTAGAGATGTATTCTGAATATTTTTTTTTCTCAGGATGGCATTTATTTATAGCTGAAATATAGTGGACGCTACTCTGAGGAAAAAAAAAAAAATTATAGAAATAATAGTTTCTATATAATTTGTAATCGAGAAATAAGTATAGCAATTCTTCTTAACAATTTTTACAATCTGTTAAATTCTTAATCAGATGTTAACTATAATAACTATAAGCACAGAAATATGGAATAATTTATTAAACAGTGAAATTATTCAAAAATTGTATTTTTTTTTCTCATTATATTTTTCATTCATTCATTCATTTATCCACTCACTCACTTTCTTGTGGCTTCTTTGTTCCTCAACCCTTTTACTGTTACCTAAACGGTTACATGTATGTCAGTGGGTCCATGAGAACACCGGTGTCCTCAGTTAAGGCGTTAAAGATACGATGTCTCAGTTAGTAGGTGGGGCTAACACAGCTCTTGTAAAATGTGATTGGTATGAATTTGACTTTCTTCAAGGTGAGCCAATCAGATGCTGGGGTCTTTGATAAGCTAAAGAGACAGTTTCAATTATTTCTCAGTGAACAGTAGCATAGGAACTGCAAAATAATAAAATGAAATTTAAATGATATCAAACGAGAGTTCAAATGTAATAATAATAATTACATTTTCTCACTTTATTTAATTATGTATTTATTCTTGCTATCATTTGTTTATTTAAGCTATGACAAACATTCCTAATTATTCAACAATTTTTGTGATTGTTGGTTGTTGACACTTATATGGAATTATACATTGATTAATTAATGATACCAGTTGTGTCGGCTTTTCTTGACAGCCGATAACAGATTTTAATCCATCAGTTTCAGTATTAATTAAATGAGGAATTCTAAAACAATGTATTTCATGTCATATAGGAGCTGATCCCAGAGTTTTACTACTTGCCTGAGATGTTTGTGAACAGTAATGAGTATGAACTCGGCATGCGTGATGACGGCGTTCCTGTGTGCGATGTGGAGCTTCCTGTCTGGGCTAAGAAACCTGAAGACTTTGTCCGCATAAACAGAATGGTATGAAGCACACTCCTTTTTGAAATACAGAAACACCTTTCGACTCAACCTTTTGACAAAAACTAATCTTGTTCTTGTCCTCCTCTGCTCACTCTCTGCCTTTACCTCTTTCTTCATTCAGGCATTGGAGAGTGAGTTTGTCTCATGCCAGCTTCACCAATGGATCGATCTCATTTTTGGCTACAAGCAGCGAGGGCCAGAAGCAGTCCGAGCTCTTAATGTGTTCAACTTTCTGTCCTATGAGGGAGCTGTAAACTTAGACAATCTGGATGCTGCACAGCGAGAGGTCGGACATTTTTGATTGATTCACACATTTATCAAGAATGAACTGAAATCTAGTTTTCTAGCATCACAAAACTGCAAAGATCATACAGAATAATACCTCATTAATACAACTGTAAAATATGCACTCTGTTAAGTTTTGGATCAACTGAATGTACATACTATTGTTATTCTTTGGACTTTTCCACATTTTGTCACAATAAAATCACAAACTTGATTGTGTTATATTGAGATTTCATAGAATAAACCAATAGGAAGTAGTGCATAATTGTGAAGTGAAAGGAAAAAGATTCATGGTTTTCAATATATTTTCATATGTTGTTTTTTTTTTTTGGAAATAGAAATCTTAAAAGTATGGTGTGCAACCCCTTTAACTCTGGTACCCTTAAATAAAATCTGGGGCAACCAATTACCTAATAGATTTCGCCTGTATGTAGTTTAATCTCAGTATAATTCCAGCTGTTTCTGTTATGCGATGCTTTGTTTTGGTCTGTTACCTAAAATCCTGATAAATACACTGAAAAAAAAATCACAAAATGGGGAAAAATTCAAAGGGTTTGAGTATTTCTGCAGGGCACTGCAGAGACTTAGTAAACTTAATATTATGCCAAAATGATGTGTAACCTTTTTTTCTTCTGCTTTAACACTGTCTCTGTCTCATTTGTCTTCAGGTGATTGAGGCTCAGATTCAGGTCTCCGGTCAGGTCCCATCCCAGCTGCTGATAGAGCCGCACCCGCCTCGTTCCTCTGCCATGCACCTGGTGAGACAAAAGCTTTTGCGACACAGACTTTATTTTTCATTATTAAGAGATTGCAGACGAAAAATCCGAAAGAGATTTTTTGGAATGTTTTCTTTTTTTTTTTTTTTTTTTTTCAAAAAATTAAATTTTGGATTTCTATAACATCTTAGCCCAATTCTCCCATATTTCCAATACAGTTATGCATTTACTGAATTTCTTAATATTGTCGAGTGAGGTTTTATTACATACAAGTGTATGTAATAATGTTTATTATTTTAGTGTTTGACCTTTGTCCTCCTGCTGTCCTCAGCAGTATGAGGCTTTGGTGTCTCCACATGTCAAACTCAAACCTGTCAGTCCCAAACCCCGACCAGCCAGTACATCCACCTCTTCTCCTAGTTCTCAAGCTTCCTCAGTGTGTGAACCTATTCTGACCCTGTTCTCCCACTAATTTACCTTTTCCCTCCCGTCCATCTGTCCCATCCGTTCTGTCTTTCCCTATTCCTCCGTCTCCAACCCTTCCTCCATCATATACCTTGATCTTCCCTCCTCTTTCTCTCTGTCCTTTTCTCTCTTTCCTCTCTGTCTGTCTCACCAGTGTTTCCTTCCCCAGAGCCCTCTGATGTTTAAAGATCAGATGCAGCAGGATGTCATCATGGTGCTCAAGTTCCCCTCCAACTCACCCGTCACCCACGTTGCAGCCAACACGCTGCCCCACCTCAGCATACCAGCGGCCGTCACCGTCACTTGTAGCCGACTGTTTGCCGTAAACCGCTGGCACAACACAGTCGGTGAGCACTGCAGGGACTAGTTTTTTGTGAGAACAAAAATCCCTCCCCTCATACATATATGTAACTGTAGTATCTGTCAATTCAGGCCTCCGTGGAGCTCCAGGATACTCTCTAGAACAGGCTCATCATCTGCCCATAGAGATGGATCCTCTCATAGGTCAGTGAACAAACGTCCGAACAACAGATTAAAATGATTATTCATTTTTATAGCAGTTGTAATGTCACACTGAAGATTTTAGAAAAATCCAGCGTTTAATTTGGGGACATTTATTCAGTGGGGAAAAAATGTGTACGTCAAGACATTTTTTTTTTCTTTACACAAAATCATGTGTAATAAAGTTATTGGTAACCTCACTTTTGATACTACTACATTAATTTTCCTGAATCTTTGGGTGCTCTTCTCTTTAGCTCAGCCCATAGGTTTTCTATAGGATTTAGGTCTATCAATTGAGGTGGGTATATAAGAAGGATGATTCTGTATTTGGTGAACCATTTCTGGACTGTGGTGACAGTAGGTTTATGCCGTCATCCATCCCAACAACCAATGAGCCTTTTGTTATTGGTAGATGTCATCACATCATTGTTTAAAATATCCTGGTACTTCCAAGAGTTTATGATGCCATACACTCTAACAAGGTTCAAAGGTTCCATTCCACATAATCATACATTTCTTCATGTTTTACCCACTTGGATAGTTTATTGCCAGAAACCTCAGTCTTAGTCTCATCTGAACAAATCACGTGGTTCCAGTTAAAGACCCAGTGGAGTTAAGCAAACTTGTTTACATTTGTGATGGTAGGATAGGAAATGCCTCTTTTGGTACATCTCCAAACAGTAAGTTAGCTTTTGATAGCATCAAATGGTTGATATGGAGTCTTTGTTACCACAAGATGCAACTTTTTGCTGCATTTCTCTCGCGGTCAGCTTTGGAGAATTTTTTTTTTTTTTTTTTTTTTTTTTTTTTTTTTAACTTTTTAACATTTACCAAGTTAAAAACTTGCTCATTGTGTGAGGTAGCAAGACATAAAATAAGTAACCAAAATTTTATTTATATAGCACCTTTTACAAACAAGTGACACAAATTGCTTAACAAAAAAGTAGCACAATAAAACACATAATAACATCCAGTACCTTAAACAGAAATACAAAACAAAGCTCTCATAAGAGTGCAAGTCTAACTAAAAACTTCTTGGATTAAAATGGTACTTTCAAGAGGCTATGTTTTTTTACACCCTGATCAATTTAAAAAACACTATTAAAAAGTTTTAAAAATGCTTTAATTAAATTTATTTAGTTGGAATCATTAAGGGGGCAATAATTTGGGTAGTTTTGTCACTGAAAACAATTATTTCTGATTTATTGTGCACATATAAAGTTAGGATTTTTCTAAAATCGAGTGTGAGATTATAAAACTTCAGTAATTTTTTTTTCATATTCTAAGCCTTTTACACGCATTTATCAGTGGTGCCAGTGATCATGGAGGGCGCTTTTTTACTTGTGAATTCATCATCTTAAATCATCTTAAAGTAGTGTCAACAACAGTGCTAGCTGTCAGCAATTGTAATGTTCAAGTCTGAACTGTATGTTAGCAAATGTACTTGTGATAATCACACTTATAACATGGCTAATTACAAAGCCTGTTTATCTGCCTTCTTCCATTATTAACCTCTCTGTGCTTCCATGTAGCTAACAACTCAGGTGTGAACAAGCGACAGATCACTGACCTGGTGGACCAGAGTATCCAGATTAACACTCACTGTTTTGTGGTAACCGCCGATAACCGGTACATCCTGGTCTGCGGCTTTTGGGACAAGAGCTTCAGAGTTTACTCAACTGAAACTGGTTGGTGGATATTTAACAAACGTGTGTTTTAATTAATTTGTAAAGCTCGCATATTGCAAATAGAATGGATTTAGAAAGAAAGTATTTATTCCCTGATTTTTAAAAAAGAGACACTTGTGCTAATGGAGTTTTCTTGTTTATCCTTTTGTCATGGTTTATTTTTATCTGGGAGTTAAGCAGCCATGACCTTCCAGCATATGAGCAGAGGACACACGCTGACGACAGTGTACTTCCTCTTCTTGTCTGCAGGAAAGCTGACCCAGATAGTTTTCGGCCACTGGGACGTGGTGACGTGCCTGGCCCGGTCAGAGTCCTACATTGGAGGAGACTGCTATATCGTGTCTGGCTCCAGAGATGCCACACTTCTTCTGTGGTACTGGAGTGGACGACATCACATTATAGGGGATAACCCTAATAACAGTGAGTGGTGTCACGGTGGGGATGTTTCTGTGGGTTACTCTGAGTACGTTTAAGAGCTTGAGCTTCATGATGACGTGTTTTCTGCAGGTGACTACCCTGCTCCCAGGGCGGTGCTGACTGGACATGACCATGAAGTGGTGTGTGTTTCTGTATGCGCAGAGCTGGGACTGGTTATCAGTGGAGCCAAAGGTTTGTGACATTTATTTATTTAATTATCTTAAATCAAACAAACACCCTCAATAATTGGACATTACTAAGTTACCTTTTTTTTCTCAATCCTCAGAGGGCCCGTGCCTGGTCCACACCATCACAGGCGACTTGTTGAGGGCCCTGGAGGGTCCAGAGCTTTGCATGAGGCCTCGCCTCATCTCAGTGTCCAGCGAGGGGCACTGCATCATCTATTATGAGAGAGGTTGTTTCTGCAACTTCAGCATAAATGGCAAACTGCTGGCGCAAATGGAAGTTAATGATTCCTCTCGAGTAAGGCTGCTGTTAATGCTGCTGATTTAAATGGGTTGTAATTGTTCATCCACTCGTCGCACCTTCCTTAACCTTTGTTGTACCTCTTCTCAGGCCATCTTGTTGAGTAGTGACGGACAGAACTTGGTGACCGGAGGAGATAATGGAGTGGTGGAGGTGTGGCAGGCCTGTGACTTCAAACAGCTTTACATCTATCCTGGCTGTGACGCCGGCATACGGGCCATGGACCTTTCACATGATCAGAGGTACACAGAAATCTGTAATGCTGAAACCTTACTGGGTTAGCAGAGCTGCTGGAGGAGCTAAACTAAAGCAGAAACACTTGATGATCAGTCCATTCATCTATTATCCATCACGCTTATCCTTGCAGGATCGTGAGGGGTGCTGGTGCCCATCTCCAGCTGTCCTGATCAGTCCAAATTAGCATAAAAGACTGAAAATCACATTAGTATAAATATTATCATTAGTAGAGGCTGAAAAGTTGGGTTTAGTTAAAGTGGGGCAGTGAAATCTGTCCAGCTGAGCTTGAGAGACAAAACTGTGCGACCTTGTTGTGTAATGTAGTGTTAAAATGAGGGTAGATTGCTGAAGTCTCATTATGCGCAAAACTTGAGTATTTTTGACATAAATGGAAGAAAGATTCCCGTAAAGCCAGTCCCAGCACTGCACAAAGAGAAACACTAACTTCCCTAAAGTTAGGAACTGGTTGTTCCACTCTTGGCAGCAACAACTGCCATCATGCATTTGTTATGACTGGCGGTGAGTCTTTTACATCGCAGTGGAGGAGTTCTGATTTATAAAATTGTTTTAATTTATGGCTGTTATTCACCTCATTCAGAAGTGGATTTCTTGGTATGCTTCAGACTGTTGTCCTGCTATATAATGTATGGTTTAGCTTAAGCTCCAGATGTTCTCCTTCAGTATTTTCTGGTAGAGAGCAGGATTCATGGATTACAACAAATCTTTGTCACATCCTGGAAGCTGGTCACTTCTAGTTCTATGTGTTTTTCTATTTGGGAATACTGACTCACTTTGGGAGTCCCAAAGCATTAAAAATGGCTTTGTAACCCTTTTCAGACTGATAGCTGTCAATTACTTTATTTCTCATTTGTTTTTTAATGTCTTTAGATTGGTGGCATAATTTTTACCTCACTTGAGTGATTTCTTGATTCTGGAGGTCTGGTAGTAATCTGGCCTTGGTGTGACTAATAAAATTGAACTTGACTTTTGTGGTTGTGCGCAGTGTATTTATGATTAACTAGGGGGCGTTAATCTTTTCACTGAGGATTAGGTTAGTTTGGATAATTTTTTGCCCTTTTATGAAATATATTTATTAAAATATATAAGATAGTAAAATTAGTTTGATTTAAGAAATTTAAGTTTGACGAAAAGTGAAAATAGAAGAAAACTGTAAGAAGGGAAATACTTTTTTAAAAAAATCTGGCAATCCATTTGTGTAATACACAAGTGTCTCCCATTTTATGTGGAACTGTATCTAGTTGATGTTTCAGATATGTTTTTCTGTACGTTCTGCCCTGCAGGACTCTAATTACCGGCATGGCCTCCGGAAGCATTGTGGCGTTCAACATCGACTTCAACCGCTGGCACTACGAACACCAGAACAGGTACTGAGGTGGACGGCATTAGTTGGACGAGGGAAGGAGTGCTACGTTGCTGCTGTGCCTCAGCAACATGAAGGGGGGAAACCACAGGTACCGAGACAAAGGAAAATTTAGTTTCAGACCTTAGGCTCTATTCCCTTGCATTGAGGATGCGACGGTGATGGTGGGAATGGTTTCCTCTGTACACACATGTGTAACCACAGATGCATAATATGAAGATACACCAATAAGAAGATAACGAAACCTGCTTCAATAATACAACACAGTGACTGCAACATGGGTTCAGAGAGCCAGTGAAGCAGAGGTCGATCCTCACGGGACAGATCGATTTCACTGTTCCTGGTACATTTAAATCATCACACATACTCAAGTCTTTTTTTCTTTACATTTTTCTCTTCTTTGATTTCTAACTTCTTGGAGTTTTTTTTATTAATCATTCAGGTGGACTACAAATTCAAATTCCTTTGTTGTCTCTAAACTAATGCACCAGCTTGTACCTATTGTCCAGAAGCCGGTGCAATTGGCTTGATCTTAAATTTTCTCCTGAAAAATTACCCAATGTGTTGATTTAGTTTTTATCTCATTTAATTTTACTGCCTAGGTTCATTTTTTTTAACCCCAAATCTGATTTTGTGTAAATAAGGCTCTTACTCCTTCAGAGTCGCACTTGTTCTTTCACTACACAAACTGCGCTTCTCACCTTTAATTTATTAATGACTTGCTGTATGTAAAATACTGTGTAATAATTATTATAATGTCGACAAGACTGATGGTAAAAATGATGGTATCAAGGATGGTGATTTTTTTTTTTTTTTTTTTTTTTTAATTATAATTTCTTTTTGTTCGTCTTTGCTGGAGACGGTTATTATAAAGAGCTCTTTTTCCGTGCCACTGGGGATGACAAACGCGAGACTGACATGATTTCCTTTGTATATTTGGTGATTGTTTTGTCAAATATGTACATACAGTCTTGGTTCAAGCTTGGCAGGAGACTTATTGGGCTGAATGGGACCGAAAGTGCAAAGGAAACCTTCAGACACCCACATTTGTTGATTATTTAAAAAAAGAAAAAAAAAGAGAATCAACTCAGTGTAAAAGTTTGTTTTGTATCTGCACTTTGCACCAATCACATATCATTATTTATTAGCTTGGTTCTTTCTGGTCGGCTGCCTTCCTGTTTAGGCTCCACATTTTATTTTATTTTTCTTCCTTCGGGGATTATTTGTGCATCGATGTTTGTATTTAAAAACCGTTGAGCTCATGAGTGATTCTTCAGTTTTACAACCTCACAGTTGTAAGCAATATCATGATTCTGTAGCTGATAGAGAAGACAGCAAGGAGTGGGAGGAGAGAGGACAGCGTGTGACACGTACTGTATGTGTGAAGCCATCATGATCAAACGCGCACATGCACATACTCTTGTCGACAGGTTCAAACTTACGTATCCAAAAAAAAAGCTTAAATATTTTTGGATCTATGAAACCATAAAAAAAAACAACAAAAAAAAAACTATTGTATTCATGTTTTATTGCAAAGATGTAAAATATGACATGTGTGAGTTGGGAAAAAATCATAAGAAAAATAAAATATGCAAAGAATTTGAGGTCTGGACTTTTAATTTAGCACATTGTTTGTCTATTACTATCCTTCTTGAAAGGTGAATTGAATTATATTTTATTGCAGTAGCATAATATTTCTCTGACAAAAAGATTTGAAAAATCCAAATAAGTTGAGTTGGTAGGGTGGGAGATCCAGCATCAATAAATTTGTTTTTACAAATTGAAGAGTGCCACTCTTACTGATACCCCTGACACTGCCTTTAAATGAAGCACTTTTTTTAAATCTAAAATTCACATTGTTAGGTTAGTCAGAGAGTTTAAAAGTAGTACTCCTTGACTTCCTCCTTCGCCGAGGTTTAAATATAACATGATACAGAGGTCTGTTTTCTCTCAAAATGGGAAACACAAGAGAACATGCAATAACTATGGCAGACATGGGTTGATCTTTATTATTCAGGCAATAACAACTTGAAAATAACTGCTCATTTGTTCATGTTGACATTTTGAGCAATAATTAATATGCTTAAAACATCTGGAACAGTGACAAGCAAGGCTTGAACCAAGTTTATCATGTCACCACACACAGTAAGAAGGATAGTAAAGGAGGCAACATCCCCAAAGTTCAATGTTGGAGAACCGCAGCAAAAATGGCATAGTGAAGTCACCAAATCTTCAAAATAACCATTATGTGCCACCTACCTGCTAAGTAGTTGCATTAGAGATATGCCAGGAAAAAGCCTTTTCAGTCCTATCATCACAAACTTCAATATGTAGAGATTGCTTAACTGTAGCTGGAACCATGTGCTTTGTTCAGATGAGAATTGGGTCCTTGAAATCTTTTTTATTCCTTCTTTCAGAGTCTGATTTTTCCTACCTAAATTTTAGTTAGATCCTAAAATATGGAACTGAAAACAATATGGAAAGCAGAAAAAAATCTAAATTTGGTGGGGAAAATGATGCATCAAAAGGCCCTTAGACTAAGATTGATCTTTTTGGAAACAAACACTACAGATGGGAATGACGTAAAGCAAAGATTAAATATGTGAAGCATATTCATGCCCAGTGTTAAGTACATTGGAAGATCTGTGATGCTGTAGGGACTGTATTCTCATCCAAAAGTCTAGTGAATCTTGTTAGATTGCGTCATGATTTCTTTGAAATAACAGGGCATTTTAAAAATTGAACAAGTGTACTCTGACAGGAAACTAGAAGGTAAAGAACAAGGGCTGACAAAAGGTGGTTGCACAAAGTATTACCTGGAATAATTAAGGAACCATGGATTTTGTTCCTCACTGAATAAATATTCAAATTAAACATTGGATTCTTTTCTCAATTCTTCAGTCAGATTATGCTACTGCAATAAGAAATGAATTGTCTTTTAAATCTTTTTACACATCTTTAGCTGCTGTTATTTTCATCTTATTTTTTCTTTCTAGACCAGGCTTAAGACACACAGATATGTTCCAGATTCATCGAGTTCTCCACATCCCATCTCTGCACTTTTCAACTCTAGTCCTCAGATGAATATGCTTTGTATATGTCCACCACCCTCAGCTAGAACCATGTCTCTTTTTTTCTTTTCAACTGTGCCAAGCTGTCCAAAAAGATCTTTGACTTGCTGAACAGGGGAAACAACCTTTGCCGGGTTGTCATCCTGGAATATGGATGCGTGCTGACAGCGAGAGAAACCTCCTGCTTCAGGTTCGTTGCAGACTGGCATCAGGCACTACGGGAGCTGACAGGTGGGAGAAGGTATCTCAGGCAGACCTGTCTATCAAGGCTGGAATTTCATCTTGTAATTTGTTACTTTTGACTTGTTCTATTCTGTTCTGTAAATGTTCTCCTCTGTGTAGCCTCCTGTCTTCACTGTCTGTTGGTTGATGTACCAGTTTTGAATGCAGCCTTAGTGTGACGCAAAGTATTTGCTGCAGATGCACGCTCCTGTTTACAAAGTAGAGATATTAAATATTTTATGATGCTGATTTTTGCAGTGCAATCTACAGAAGTAATCAGGAATAGGATTTACAAAGCTTCTAAAGTAAATATGATAGAAAAAGTAAACAAAAACGGATAATTGTCTTTCACTTTGTGTTTCCTCGCAATGGGAGAGCATTCATCAGGTTCATTTTTTGTTGTTCAAGTCAGGTTTAGCAGGATATGTCGACTTTGAATTCTTATAACCTCCATGGTGGCTGTACAGATTGCATATACACACAGCAGATTCACTGATCCTCCAGGATTAAAACATGCATGCATGGGAGGATAATACAATTCCATCGGCTTGTTTTGTGGAGTTTTTTTCTGTATGTTGTGCATGCATCCCCAGCCTGTAAAGAGAAAACAGTGCATTTATACATGAGTCTGCACGCTATGAGCTCTCTCAGGTGGAGAGCGCAGAGATGGTGGACCTTTGAGAAGAGATGCTGCAGATCTCCATGTTGGTGAAGGAGCTCCCTCCCTCGCTGCTGCAGTCAGGGACTGAGGAAGATGATGAGATGATGTTCTTAAGCCTGTGGAGGGAGATGATGAGCAGCGTCAGCAGGAACACCAGCAGCCCGAGGAAGAGCCACACGTAAACATAGACGTTGCCCTGGCGACCTCCTGGGGACGAGGCGGCCGCCGATGTGGAGACAGACGTCGGGGAGAAACGGAGAAAAGTCCCATTGTCTATTGGGGTGACTCCGGTCTTGTTGTTGTCCACCAGTAGGACGTCCATTCCCGACATTCTGGCTGACATTTTGACATGGAGGGAAAGAAAGATGAGT
The DNA here is from genome assembly GCA_014839685.1 of Anableps anableps. Taxonomy (NCBI): domain Eukaryota; kingdom Metazoa; phylum Chordata; class Actinopteri; order Cyprinodontiformes; family Anablepidae; genus Anableps; species Anableps anableps. The sequence continues at coordinate 19,023,098 of CM026078.1, read as the reverse complement.
ATTATTGCTAAGTAGCTGACACCCAAAAGAGTTCAACATTAATTATTCAAATGACCTCAAGGCAACTTTCCTTTTGTCTGATAGAGCTGCCAAAGACTTACTTTTTCACAGTGTCCAATATTGCTGACAAAAGAGCTTTCACCAAAATTCTTGTCTAATTTCCAGTGAACCTTTACTTGTATCAAAGGCATACCCAGATCTCTCCTTCACTTCAGAATTTACTCTATGATGACACAAAACCTTTTATTAAAAAATGTCTTCCTTCAAGCCTAAAGGAACATCAGATGAAATTCAGGAAAACCCAGGATCCTGAGAATTTGTTTACAAAGCAACTATTACTTGTGACAAATCTGACCTTTATGGAAAATAGCCCTTGTTGAAAGAAACCTTTATATTTTCGCATTTAGAGATTTTCAATATTGAAAACACCAAAAATGATTTTGTGAAAGGGAAAAGGCAATCAAATGAAGAAGGTGCTCTGAGAAGAAAACTTTTGGCTACAGTCAAAACACTATGGCTGCACAGTGGAGCAGTTGTTAATACTACAGCCTTGGAGCAAGAAGGTCCTGGGTTTGAGTCCTCACCTGGAGTTTTTCTGCATGGAGTTGCATGTTCTCTGTGTACATGCGTGGATTCTCTCTGGTTACTCCAGCTTCCCCCACAGTCCAAAAACTATTAACTGGTCTCTCTAAATTTCCCTCAGGTACGAGCGTGTGTGTGCATGGTTGTTAGTCCTGTATGCCTCTGTGTTGCCCTGTGGTGGACTAGCGACCTGTCTATGGTGTACCGTGGCTCTCGCTCAATAACTGCTGGAGATCGTCACCAACATCCCCAAACCCTGCAAGGATAAGCAGGTATAAAAAATAGATTGGTGGATGCAAATCGCTATATGTGGTGTAAAACTAGTAATCCACAGTCCCAATGTGAAAAATAGTGGTAACATCATGCTTTAGGGTTGCTTTTTTCAGCAGGCATAAGAAAGCTGGTGAGATGTAAAATGAAGATGGATTAAGCTAAATACAGGGCAGTACTGGAAAAAACTTAATAGACGCCATGAAAGACTTGACACTGGCACAGAGGTTCACCTTCTACCAGGACAACAACCTTAAACATGCCACCAGGGCTACAATAGATTGGTTTAGATCAAACAATATTTAGGTGTCAAAATGGTCCAGTTAAAGTGCAGACCTAAACCCAACTGAAAATCTGTGGTGAGAATCGAACACGGAATTGAAAATTTAAGGTCACAAACACTCTCCACCCATTCTGACTGAGGTTGAGCTATTTTACAAAAGAATGAGAAAATTTCAGTTTCTTGATGTACAACACTGTAGACTTTCAAGATTATTTGCTAAAACTTTAAAAAGCCATATGTCCTTTGCCAACTAATTGACAATATTTCAGTATTATGTGTTGTTTAATCATTTAAAATCTCAATAACATACATCAATTTTTTTTTTAGTTATAGTGGGATAAAATGTGAAGAAGTTTTGCAAGGCACCATATACAGATTATTACTGATGAAATAACATTGAATTTCACAAAGAAAACAAATGTTCTAATTTTTAATACGATTTCCACAGAAATAGCTATAAATGGCTAAAAATATACATTCTTTAATTCATGTTTTGAAACATAGAAAAAATATGAATGCCTGTTTAAAGTATAAAACTATGCACTTTAAAAAGAACTTGGATAAAAATTGGAACACAAAACTCCTGTCTATATAGACTACAAGCTAAAATTAATGACTTCTTTTTTTTACCACCATATGAGGAAAAGAAGCTTATTTTAGTTAAGAACTTTTATCCATTATTTTAATGAACAGCAGGGGGAGTGCTTGTAACATGAAAAGCCTGTCAGACCTCTTGCCTCCAGCAGTGTCTGCTCGTAAATGAAGACATTATCTGATGAAATTAAACCCTCATAATCAGCTTTCACAATGACAACCGAGCAGCAACCTTCCTCCTCTGTGTATTAATACTGTTCGTAATGTTCCATCACAAATCACTGCTCAGAACTGAGTGTGAGGACTGAGGAGACGTGTGTTAGAGGAGAGAGAGGCTGATTTGTATTTGGTTCACGGCGCTCTTGTGTCTTGACTTGATCTATGACAGCGAGGAGAGAGACACTTCAAAGGGAGGAATAAATGACCATGACAAGAATGAAACCAAAAGGTCAACACACACTTTTCATCTTGTGTTGGTGTGTGCGTTCACTTTGCTCTTATCTGTCAGCGCTGTCCTCCCTTTCTTCCCCTCTCTCTCTCCATTTCATTATTCATTTTCAGCATGGCCCATATAGCCTTCGTTCCTGGCCACTTGCATGATATTCAGGGGAGAGTGGTGAAATATATTTTCACTCTCCACAAGCTGTTTGAACTACATTAACTGCATGTGTGGGCCCCCATTAACTGAGCATTTTCAATATTTATGTGCAGAAGAGAAAGGTAGCAAATAGAAAAAAAACATTATAAAACACTAAATGCATTTTGGAAAGGTTTCCAATTTCTGATGGCTAGAGTTATTACCAGTATAATTGTTAAAAATATTGATACTCTGAATTGGGATGTTGCAACTGGAAGATGTATGATGAGACATTTAGATTTGTGTCTAAATCAGCAACTAGATTAGGTTCTGGATTAAAATGCAAGATACAGATCTGGCAATCAGCATCATTAATTCCCATTTGCAGGTGGGTATTAATTGTTTTTGGACTGCTAAAAACTGTTGAGTATACATACACAAACCAGTTACTCACTCTATTTAGTTAGAGGAATATATATTCAAGTCATGATGATTACATTAATATTGCAAAATGACTTTCAGTACATTAGCCATAAGAGCTAGAGTGTGAACTTGAACTTACAAACGCACATAATACAAAGCTTTGCAAACTGTGAAACGGTTATTTTTGGAACATGCTGCCATGTTAATAAATATGTTTATTTATTTGTGACTCTGAACTGAATAATAACTTAAGACACATTTCTTAATATGCTTTTAAGACTTACATAGGGTTTCCAACTGGTCTGTTCATGTCTGTTGTATTTAGTCAGCCCAAATGGGTCCAACATTGGCTCCCTCAGTACCTGTTCAGCTTGAGCAAAATCCCTCTGGGGTCCAAATATACATTGACTGAGTTTAATGGTAACATTTTCTTTAAAGTCCTTTTCTCAAATGCAAAAATAACACGAGACATTGTAATGTCTGTATTGTGGAAAATTCTCCAATGGTCTTTCAGAATAAAATGAAGGATTTTTAAAGGACAGTATTATGTAAAATCATCTTTTTTGAGCTTTATATTCTTTTATGCGTGTTTGAGAAATCCTTTAATCTCCCCTGGCAACCATTCAGCTGTGCAAAATGCCTGGGTGAATACAGCTCCACCTTCGAGGCCCAGCTCCTCCTCAGAGCTGAGCTTCAGCCTCACAGAGCCCTCTCCCCCGTGACTTTCCCACTCAGCTCTTTCAGAATAGCCAGCAGCAATTAGCAAACACCTGATGAAACTGCGCATCTGCTGAGCTCATTATATGAGCTACTTCTCAGTGAAACGCTGATAAAAAAGTTATTAAAGGGTTAATAGAGGAGCACTGTTGGAATGACTTCCTGAAGGCAGAGTTTCAGAAAGAGGAGGAGCTTTTAAAGAGACAAAGGCCCAATTTCAAAGTGTTAAATTACGAAGCCAAATTTCTTTTAAGTAATTTTAATATTTTTAATTTAATTAATTTTAATACTTTTAATATTTGATATATACACCATTTTTGTAACAACTGTAGGTAACATTGTTACTTGATTGTGCTATAAAATGGTACTATGTGCCTGGAAAACACACAATACTGCCCCTTTAAGAATATAAGACAAAGCCCATACAATAGCTGCACTGGAGGTTAGGTAAGACTATTCAGAGAGCCAAAAACTTTCTTCAAAAGTCAAAGTATGTTAAAATTTTAAATAAAAAGGACAAGCGCCTTATCACCTCTGTTGCCATCCCAGGTATGAAATAAACAAAACCCTTAAGGTTATATTTTGTTAAAGTAACATAATCTTGAATTGGAAATACAGCTGCTCTCAAACAGTTAACTTTGAAGCGTCCCTAACTTGCCTTCACATTATGTTCAAGATGAGTTTGAGTCCTTTTATTGTCTTGTTTGTACAGTTTTAGCTGTTTTAAGTTTTTTTAGACTCTGAATGTAAAAGTGGGAAAGTTTAGAAAAAACAGATTTTTCATTTTACATACATCTGCCTGAATGTTCTCCTGTCTTTCCCATTTTGAGAAGTGGCTAAGAGAAATTTCTCTCTGTGTCACCTCATATGTATTTAATAGGATTCAGTGACATGTATTTTATTGGAATTGTTAGGGCTAATAACTAAGGTACCAGTGACTGTGTGTAAATGTGAATAAATGTTCCTATATTAAACATTTACTTTTTCTAAATTATGCAGTGGGACATTATGTGATACAGTGACATTTGAATTTATTTTAAGGCAAGGTTACAAAGAAGTAAGCCTTGACTAAATAGAAAAAACAATTTCATTGAAAATAAAACATCTTGTTTACACATTTGTGTGTTTCGTGACGAGTGGGATGAAGGACCAGCCTGAAACAATAAGGTGAGTAACTGTAACACAACCTCCTCTTTCCAACCAAACGAGACAGTAGCTAAAAACCTGTGTTTTAGACAGAAGGTGAGAAAAGGTGCATCAGCAAATCCAGGAAAAATACCTGACTGCCAGCTATGTATATTATGGACCCTTTTAAGCTAAATTTTACCAATAGAGTCATATCATCCATTACTGTCACTCCCCCGAGGTTCACAATTTCATCAAACGGATTATGAAGCCTTTTGAATGCACTTCTAGGAGATTATACTTTTTAGTGAACGTTACAAACTTCATGTGGAAGAAAACTTTCCGAAAGTTTTAGCGAACCCCTCTGTCCCCAAACTGTTTTATTTTAGTATTTCTTTCAGTTCCTTTCATCTCTTTCTCTCTGGATTGTGTATTTGACAAGAACTCTGCTCTCTTTAATTTGAAGCCCAAAGTAGCTTCAGGCAGACACACAGCATAAAGAGGATAGATGAGCTGCCTTGTTTCTTTTTTCGACTGGGCGCTCTCTGGCCCTGACTCTCATTTTCTTTATCAAATGCTCCCCATCGTCAGAATGGGCCAATCATTTGTTTATTTCTATAGTTTCTTTCTCTCCAGATTATTTTCGCATTATTCACAGCCACTTCACAGACAAACAAGCATTTTGTTCATGAAGTGATTTAGCTATCTACTTTGAAAGTATATCCTAGATATTTTTTCTTGTTCTCTGACACCTTTTCATGGTCTCGACCTTTGCCCTCACCTTCTTTCCACACCCCTCTTTGCTGCTCCGTATACACCGAGGTCCCACATGATGTGTTGTTTTCAAATCAGTGATGAAGCTTGTTTATTGTGCGCTGAAGTGGCCGATAATTGTGCCTAATGATGCTTTTTGTATCCAGGCAACGACGTACGCACAGTTCTTTTTCAAGCTAATCTACTTTAAGAGGGCACGCCGTGCTGTCCCAGAGAGTCTGAAGAGGTTAGACATGCGTTAACGCGTCCGCCTACAAACAGCAAATACCGCTGGTTTTCATTTCTGAAAGGAAAAGCAGGAAATGCAAGGTAGGGAACACAAGGAGACTTTGAGGAAAAAGTTTAATATTTAGGTTTTTTCCCTTTACTGTGTATCGCCTACAAATCTATAAATCAAATCTGTGACATAACCTGCTCTCTACCCCCGAATTTCAAGAAAGGAGTTAGTGCTCTAGTGAAGATGAGAGTTAAATTGCTCCTTGAAAAGGAACCTTGCATCAGACAGAAGATCAGTGTTTCACTGCAGTCTGCAACACTCAGTTGTTATTCCCTCTTCTGGGTATCTGCTGTCTGTTTTCTTAAAGGTGTATGACCATCTGAGGGCGATATGGCTGTCATCTGTCTCTATTATGTATCAGCTAGAAGAACAGAAACTCTAAACAATAAGGCATCCCAAGTAGAAATGCACCAATGAGATTAGTGACAGATTTCTAATCTCTGCTTTTAGTAAGGGCTTGACCTGACAATTTATAAGAGCTAGAATTTACAGCATTAAGTATATATTTTTTAGTGTTCTTGCATGGAAGGGGTCATTGATTGCTTTATTTATTTATTTATTTATACAAGTAAATAAATAAATAAATAAAAGAGTTAAAAAGTGAAATGAAGCTCCTTGGTGACAAAGTATTTGAAGGGTGGCTCGAGTTCAGCAGTCTGACAGCTGCAGGGAAAATTCTGTTTCTGAGCCCGGTGGTCTTGCTCTGACTGCTTCTCAACCACCTGGCTGAGGGGAGGGGCCGAAACAGTCTGTGTGCAGGATGGGTGGAGTCCTCCATGATGCGGAGGGCCCTCCCCCTGCATCATGATGTGTAGGAAGTGGAGACACTGGTGGACTTTCCTGACCAGACGGGAAGTGTTTGCACTCCATGTGAGGTCTCTGGATATATGCGCACCCAGATACTTGTGGCAAGAAATCACCTCCACAGCTGCTTCTCTGATGTACAGGGGAGGAAGAGGACGCTTGTCCCTCCTGAAATTCCCCACTATCTCCTCGGTCTTGTTTTTTTTTGATGCAGAGGTTATTTATCTGCACCAGGTGTTCCACCTTCTCTCTGCGTCCCGCTACTCCTGTGTCGTCTGCAAACTTCACTATATGACAGCTGGGGTGTCTTGGTGAGCAGTCATATGTCAGAAAAGTAAACAGAAGGGGGCTCAGCACGCAGACCTGGAGCGAGCCAGTGCTGAGGGTGATAGAGGAGGAGACAGTGTTGTGGATCCTGACAGTCTGAGGTTCCTTGTACCACCCAGAGGTTTTAAAGCAGTAGTGCAACAGGACTTGCACTTTTTCACTTTGTTGTGTTTGAAAATATTTTTTTCTCCACTGGCACTCCATAATTGACTAAAGTACTGTTTGTGAACTTAATCTTTAGAAAGTGGCATTTCTATGATCCAAGTTGGCAAAATTACCAGAAAGATGTCTTTCTGAAACTGAAATTCCAACTAGGAAGGTCAAAGGTTTCCTACCAATCCCCAACCCTAAAATCTAAAATGGCTGCCTTTCACATAAAACTTAGTGACAGCTGCTTCCAAAGTCTATGAGTCCTCTGGACTGTTTGTAATTCTTTACACCTTTACTCACACTGGACCATACAGCTCATTTTAGTGATCATTTTGCTACATTGATTAAAAATACAAAATGCAGAGTTAAACAATACTATTAGCTTGTATTCCTAATAGTAGTTTACCTGATTACTGAGCACAACAATTATCAAGTCTAGCAAGAAGACTGTCAAGTTGGATTTGATGTTATTTTTAGATCCAGGTTCCAGCTTAGGCTGGCATTAGTCTCCCACAATGAATACCTTGAATTAAAATAACAGGGTTTTATAGTAACAAATTAAGTAAAAAGTTAAAATGTATAGCATAAACATATTGCTTTTATTTCAAAAAGCTTGTCAAACATAGTCTTAAAACAGTGGCATCTTTTTAGAAAGGATGAGTGGCACTCCTTTCCACACCATGACTGTCCATGGTTCTAAATTTGTCTCCCTTGTAAGTATGAAAAAAGTGTAGTAACCTTTCACCCAGCTGATCAGCAGTGCACAGTAACTGTTTGGGAAAATGGCAAGGCTTTGATGCTCTTTGCTTTGTAAAACCTGAGAAAACTGTGCTAATTCCAACACTTTTTTTTTTTTTTTTAGGCATCTCATTAAAAGAGTTTAAATGGTAGGAACAATATGACAGAAAATTTGACCACGATCTTACAGAAATGGTATACCTTGATACAGCTGACATACCCATGCCTACATACAAATTGTCATATGATGGCTGAGGGGTCCTTTTTGCACCCAAAAAATCTGGGTGTAAAACAACCAAACGGTAAAATTACCAAATGTTGAAAGATTAAAATGACCAACAGCCAAAAAAATCTAGCTCTCTGTTGTAGCAGCCTGAATGAACAGCTGAAATGCCTCTGTGATGCATTCCTTTTCAAAAGCTTTTTAAAAAGCTTGTTGTTGTCAGCAATACCTGGTTCATTTATCGGAGAAAGATTTTCCAGTGGCCAATCACGGATGGTAGTCACTGTAAATTAACTGACTATGTGGTGTTTTGATCTTTGAGTCTCAAGCAGAAAATTAGCAAATTTAAGCTACCGGCCAACTTCTCTGTGTTGTAAAATTAAGTTGTAATATGATTTTAAATAATTTGTCCATAAAATCCTATTAAAACTTAACGTAAATGAAACTCAACCCAACTGTTGATTTAAAAGCAGTTTAAAAATCATACTATATTTAATAACAATATTGATGCAATGCTACAAAAACTTTAATATGATCATAAATAATTTGTTCAGCTGCAGAGTGAAAAACATGAGTGAATACCACTTGAAATATTTCTCTAACATCAGATTTTGCAAGATGCTGAAATGTGGTCTGTCAACCTGGTCTCATGGGATGACAATGATAAAAAGCTTGTTAATTATGTGTGATGAACATAATTTTGAGTGGCCCTCAGCACACTTTTTCAAAGCAAGGCATTTGAGTGGGAGGCTTCTTTTATTCTTAAAAAATATCAGTCTTTTATTAGTCAAAACAAAGAAAAAATAAGTCAGAAAGCTGTGGGGAATAACATTTCTAGTTTATATTGGATGTCGTCAGTTCTTATTTTATGTCAAAATGTGGTTAAAATTTCTGAACATAAACAAACAGGAAGGGAAGCCATAAAGGAAGTTCAAGAAGAAATCAAATATAAAATAAAGGGACTAAATTGGACAGAGGACCAACTTGGTTGTGTGTTTTCATCCGACAGCTCTCCCCTATGGACTCCAAATATGGACTTTTATGCTTTTTAAAACAAGAAAACTCTATTTTGACATGTTGCAATAGGGTCACTTGAACACACTGGCGTAAAATTAGAAAGAAAAGGATTCATCTGCTTGGACTTGAAACAGTAAAAAATAGGCTGGTGACTGAAATTAGCTCATTTTCAGCACATTTCAGCTTGAGACTCAGAGATCAAAAGACCGAAAGGACAATAAATTTGCAGTGGCTTATCCTTGCAGGGTCACGAGGGGGGCTGATGCCTATTTCCAGCAGTCATTGGGCGAGAGGCAGGGTACACCTTGGATAGGTTGAGAATGCAATGGTTGTACAAAAACAAATCTTACAGTGTATTCAATGATTCTCTGTATTTACTCAGAAAGGAATTCATCTTTCACTGATTCAGAATTCATCTTTCACTGTGGGTCATTCTGAAGGTCTAGTACAAAAACAGGGAGTAGCTCTGGTCCCATACACAACTTGCACTAGATATGATAGCAGTAATAGTATAAAGGCTGCAAACCAATCATGAATGGATCCTTGTTTGTTAAGAGTCAGGACCATGTAAATAACAAAAAAGTAATATTTGAAGAGACAGAGATGCTGGCTAGAGTGTTGTCATCAGTTTACAGTAGAGATGCCCTGAGAAACTGACTCGTGGCCAGAATTGTCTAATTTTCAGCTTGACAGGTCCTCATTGGTGATTGGCTATTGAAATCTTTTTTCAATACATGAACCAGCTCTTGCTGACAATAAGCCCTTTTTAGAAAGCTGTTGAAATGAAATTGCATCACAGAGGCATTTCAGCTGTTCATACACTGTAGTGCCTGATAAAACCAAAACATTTATCTCAGTCAAATCTTGAAAGCGAGATCAGTCCCAGCTGGGCATGGTTTCTTGTGGTTCTGATTGTTTATGTGTCTGAGTCCATGCATGAGAACTCCACTGCTTGAAACATACTGAAGGGGAGACAGCAACTGATCAGCCGATCGCAGATAAAAATTTTGGGCACATCTGTTCTCACAGCCGTCTTGTAAAAGGGGGTCTATCATTTCTTTCTGCACCATCTTTTAAACTAGATGGAATACTAAAATATGTAAATAATCTGTAGATAAAATAAAATCAGTTGGCTGGAGGTGTTTGCCATTCAAAGTTTTGAAAGCTATAGCTTTTCTGTTCAATAAAATTCATATGATATTTCAAAAGTGTTTTTCAGAATTTCTAAATCATAAACTAAAATCGCTGATTTAAGACATACTTTAACATATATTCAAAGACATTAAGGGAGGACTTGTTTAAGGATTACACTTAAGGTGCATGAAAACATCTATTTTAAAGATACAGGGATGCCATGAGGATGAGATAAGAGATTTTTTGCTTATCTAAAAGGTCCCTCCCATAGATTTTCAAGGTCCTTGGGAGAGCGCAGTTAATATGTGTGGAATGCCAGATGTGTTTGTGAGCACTACATCCAGCATGAAACGTTTACAATTATCACACTCAGATTTAAAGAATACTTTTACTCTTGAACGCAAAGTACTACGATGCTGTAGTGTTTTCTCATTTTCTTAAATTGAATTTTGTCCACTGTTTACCTTTCTAACTGTGTCCAGATGGAGTGCTAAATGTTTGACTTCAGTCTGGGAATGGAATTTCCAACTCCATCCTCAAGAGCTGATGTCCAGCAACTTTTTGGTGCCTCTCTGCTTCAACAATCTTTAATAATGTGTCTGAGTTACCTCTTCATCAAACTCTGTAGAGGCCTGGAAATGAGTTATTTATTTGATTCAAGTATGCTGGAACATGGATGCATCTAAAAGTTGAGGGATTGTAGTTCTCAGAGACTGGAGTTGGAGACTCATGATATAGAGTGTGCAAGCAGAAATACAGTTTTCAGCTCTTTTCAAAGTTACTTTGATCCTTTGTTTTTATGCTACAACTATATGTTCACAGCATTTATTTTAAGTTTGATTAAAAGAAATTTAAAAGCCTGGTAATCGTCTCTAAAAGATCAAATTGAAAATAAAAAAATTAACCCTCCCAGTACTTAAGAGTCTAGTAACCTTTGTTAAATCTCTTTTCAACTACACTGGCAAAGCCATATTCTGGCTTCTTCTTCACCTAACACTGAAGGTTAAGGGCAACTTCGTCTTTAGTCTCAAGCAGATGAAGGAATGTCTAACAAAGAAAAGATATTTGGTCACTTCTCATACTCTCTTTGTGATTTCTGCTGCTCTTGCACTTCTCTTTAAGCATCTTGAAAACCAATGTGTCTTCAGTTTCTGTGGGCCTGCCCACAGGAGCAGAAGCTTCTGAAGTTGCTGCTGCTCCATTGAAAGAAATAAGTTGATTGAGCACCATTCCCTTAGATTAAACTTCCCTGGGCTTCAGATTCTGTGACTTGAATTTCAATCTGTCTTAATCAAGTCAAAAAAAGGAAATCTATTCGCTTCACTAGAAAAGTTAAGCTTATGCATTTCTAGTCAGTTCGGGTTGTCAGCTTTCTGATTTTCATGTATTTCTTCTTACATTAAATTTCCCAGCCTGCAGCCCATCAGGGGCTCCTTGCTGAAGCACTCCTGCCTTTCACTCCCAGAAAGGCATTTTTTGTCAGCTATTTTACTGTCAGCGAAGGTTTCCCTGCTTTGTCAAATCCTTGAAACTAGCCTTTCTACCTCTGAAAAATCTCTTTGAGGAGTTATGTAGATTTAGGCTTTGGTATGTTTTGTCTCTCATATGTCTGTATGTACAGTGAGCTTTGACGCCTAATGCTCAAACTTCTCCTTCATCTGCTCAGTCTCTTCAAACAGCCCCATCCTCTAGTGAAGTACATTCAGCCAAAACTCCTCTTGAGACTTTGGGCCGCATAGCTTCCTCTGCTCCACTTTCTCAATCTGTCTTCTGTACACTTCTGATTTTTTCCCTTCATCTCTGTATAATCTTCTCCAGTGTCACTGGGTTATACCTATTCATCTTAGGTTATCTTTCTAATATAGCGTTCCTGCAGAAATATTTTTAAAAACTGTGGAGGTTATTCTTTTGATGCAGAGCTTGGGTAGTTTTAACCAAATTTTGGGTCAAAAATTCTGACCTGGATTAAAGGAGAATCAAAAAAGACTTTACTAAACATACTGCACAAGATGAAATAAGGAGTGCTGGTAAATTATACTGTACAATAATTCTAGTTTCAGTGAATTGTGTTTTGACTTTAGATTATGAGGTTGATCATTTAAGATGACAGCCTAAGTAGCTTGCAAAAGCTAGCACAAGCTATGCTCAATATTTATACTTTGACCAAAGAATTTGTCCAAAAGTCAATATAAACGGGCTAAGAACCTTAATTTATTTCTATGTTATACCTCCATCACACTATTCCACCCTATATCCTATATCACCCTTTTGTTTCAGTGGTGTTGGAAGACATGATGGTGTAACAAAAATAACACTCCCATGTTGCCTTCCTACTCATTTAACACTGTAGCTTACATGATTTGATTGCTACATAAACCAGGCTGAAATCACCAATGACTGCTGGAGCTCATACACACCATGTATGCCACACATATGGACCACTATTGAAGAATGAACTCAGCAGCTGCTGAGATTCGCAGCAATGACTCCATACCAACATTACTAAAATTCATGTTAAACTATTTAGACGGTTCACTTACCTCATGGGTAAAATTGCAGGTAAACTTAAGGTAACCCTTACTGTCACCTTTGGGTATAATAAAAAAAAAAAAAAAAAAAAAAAAAAAAGCTGTGATGGCATTGAAAAAGTAACTTGCTCAGGTCATGGTGCAGAAGAACACTGTGAATTCCCACTCTATTGTTCCCAGCATGTGCACAATTCAGAATGGGAGTGCATGACATGACAGGACTTTCCACAAAATCACCTTCATTTTCATTATGTTTAGACTCTTCAGTGCTTTTAGTGGAAAATAATAAGTGCCAGTACTAAACCTTAATGTCATAAAAAATATGGGACAGAAACATGTGTAATATTTTTATATACATTTGTCTGTCAATATATAAATCCGTAGTTTTATTACATAAAAATGACGAAGAACAAAGCCAGTTATAAATCAAATCCACGAGTCAAATTCAAAAAGCTGCTATTGCATATTTGATACAGCTTCATGTTCTGCTATGGCTTAAATGATTTTAGGCAAAGCTTGTTTACTTATTAGAGAAAATTCTGTGCAAACCTTTAGGTATCTTTGATCTGGCTTTACAATAATTGCAAACAGCTGAGGTGTATTGACAATTTTCATTAATTCAGTTTTTTTTGTGTTCTTTTTACTAAATGTTTTTTATTTTATTTTATTTTTATCAGTTAATTCAGAGATAAATAGTCTGTCTAGGACTCCCTGATGTTTCTAATTAAACTTTTGGATATCTGCAACACAAAGTAGCCCTTGAGATTACTCTAATTGTAACAGTCCATGCTTGTAGAGTTTGCAAATATTTACTGAATTGCAAACTTCCCAGAGGGCCCCATTCTCACTGTCTGATCAGTCCTGGTGTTAGATCTTTCACTCATGAATAATGCACGAGATCTAGATGTGGCCAAATGTCATGGCATTTGAACCATTTCCTCTGAGTGTATGTGTGTGTGTTCATGCTTTCTCATACTGTACTTGCACTGCATCGCTGAAAAATAACAATATAAAAACTGAGCCTTAAGCAGAAACATGCTCATAATCATAATCTCATAATCACTGCATATGTTCACACACCTAATGTTAAAACTTTTCATCCCTTGCAGATATGCAGCCTCTGTTCAAGTAGCAGATTCATCTGAAAAAGCAGGAGATAAAAGTAGCCTAAATTCCTATCATGTTAAGCACCCCATCTTCTGAGCCAGATCAGCTGAAAACAGACCTCAGGCTCAACCTCATGAATTCCAAACGACTTCTGCAGCCCCAAATACCACAGATAACCCATGATGGGGGTCGCAGATATGCAGGGATGATCAAAGTGTAAAGAAAAGTGATGCTTCAGTCAGCATCACAGACCTAATGCATTTTCTTTTGTTAAATAACAATTGGTTTCTCCCCAATTTAGATTGCCAATATAGGACCAAGAGGCCCTTAGTTTAGAAGAAAAGATGATTCTGGATAGAATCCACAGACAATAGTCTTGGCAGTTTATTCATTGCTTTTTTTTCTTTTTTAACATATGAATGACACAATCTCCCGGCAGCACACCTGAATGCACTCAGAGCCGCAGCAGGGGTCGGGCACCTCTGTAAGCGGGGCTGTTATCTGATTCTCTCAGATATTCAGGGCATTAAAGTGCGCAGATTTCAAAAGGCACAAATTGGGACGAAAGGAGCTGCAATATGCTTATGATAATCGGCAGTAAGGTAAAATGAGCAGAGACCCACGCAGACTGTCAGGAACTGTGATCCGGCTGAATAGCAAGCGTTGGACGTGGTTTTTTTTTTTTTTTTTTTTTTTTTTTTTTTTGGTCAGTGGCCAGTGTGGATAATGAGCTGTATTGCTTTGATGTGTGTGTGTGTGTGTGTGTGTGTGTGTCTTTATCAACCTTCTGGTGGAGTGTATTTTTACACCTTCTTCTCATATCTGTTAATTACCCCTTATGCTTCAGAGTGTGGCTGCAACTTTAAGTTTGATACTGACATGGTGTCTTTGAGCAGTCCTTTACTTTCTGTTTATTATAGCGCACTTGGTGAGTCATACAAAATTTTAAACACAAACAAAACCTTGTTTTGTTCTCATTACTCTGAGAGGAGACTTCCATTTCTTCCTCTCCCTCTTGGGATGCAATTGCCCCACTCATCACCACTTTTTTCTCTCTTCCACTGCCCCATTAAAAGCTTGTTCTTTTCCAAAGTTGGTGAATGGATATATACATGAAAATTTTCCTCCACACTTACATTAACCTTGTTTACTTGATCCAGCGACACAGAGAAGCATTAGGGTTCATCTCTGATTTTTGCCCTCATCTCTTCCAACACCACATTATTGCTACTCTTGCATGGAAACCCCAACAACCCCTATTTACATAATAAATTAGCTTCTTTCTTTGCTCATATTTCCTCTTGCTAAACAGTTTTTAAACTTCACATTTGATACCCAAATTATTTCACAACACAGGATAAAAAAAAGTTACAGACCTTAATATGTGCAGTTTAGCTTCTCTTTGTTCACTTTGTGCAGAAATCCATCCTGTCTTCAGGCTTGCAGCAGAGTAAACTAGATCTGCTTCCCCACAGATTTCCCCTGTTTCTTCCCGTCTCCCTCTCTGTCATTCAGTGCAGACAGGCTCTACAGCTGGAGTGGACACTGTCTCTATGTCGTCTCTATGAATGGACACACACAAACAAATGTCCCTGTCTAACAGGGGCTGTAGTGGTGCTGATTTTTTTCCTGGAGAAGTGCTGGAGAGAGAAGAAGAGGCAGTGTAGAGCTCATTCTACTCCCATCCCCTCTCTCTGTGACTCTCTTGTCTCCACCCTCCCAGCTCTCCTCTCTGCTTGCTCATCACCTTCAATAATGATCGCACCAACAGTGAAATCTGTTCCTCTGTGTCGTGTCTGTGCCCGTTTCCTCAAAGCGAAGACAGTGCCTTGCAGAAATATTGGGTAGGAAATGACACAAGGTTTTCAACATTGTTGACAAAGAAAAATTTGAGATGTATATCATGCATTCAGCCCCTGAGACAGTTATTCTGTAGAAACACCTTTCTCTGCTATTTCAGTTGTAAGTCTAATGGTGTATGTCTCGACCAGCTTTACACATCTGGAGACTGTAGTTTCTAACCATTCTTCTTTGCAAAATAGCTAAAGCTCAGTCTGATTGGATGCTGGGCTTCTGTGAACAATCATTTTCAAGTTTTGCCACAGATTCTCAGGAGAATTTAGGTCTGGGCTTTTACTGAACCATTCTAATTCATGATTATGCTCTGACTGAAACCATTACGTTGTAGATTAGTCTGTTCATTTTTGGTCATTCTCCCTAAAGCGAACCTCTCCCCTCGTCTCTTCTGAAGCTTCCAACAAGTTTTCTTCTAGGATTGACCGATATTTAATTCCATTCATCTTCGCATAAACTCTGAACAGCTTCTTTGTCCTTCTGAAGAAAAGCTTCCCTGCAGAATGATGCTGTCACCACCATGTTTCACAGTAGAGATGGTGTGTTCAGGTTCATCTGAAGTGTTATATTTTAGTCTCATCTGATCAGATCAAGACTAACAGTAGCACTGAAAAAAGATTCTCCCATCTGAGCTGTGGATCTCAGTTGGGCCTTTGGCTTACATTTCATGTTTGTGTGAAAAAATTGCTGTCAGAAAACTGTATCGATAAACAAGATCAAATGATGAGTAATACCCAGATGCAGGCTTAGCTCCTCAAATGACACCCCAAATGAGTAAGAGTCTCAAGAAGGAGAAACGGTGTCCAACAATTCTCAATTTCTGAGTTCTTCTCAGCTCACCTCATCTTACAGCCCTTGTATTTTCACTTCTTTTCGATCACATCCAACAGTGTCAGTGCACAATTTTGAATTCTTTTAAAAATTTCTTTATGCGAGCTAACAGTGTAAACTCTTCAAGATGTTTCACCTGAATCTTTTACACCTTTTGTTGCTGCCTTTCCTCAGCTGTCTAAACAAAGATCATTCTATTCTTAACTATGTCACTTTGTGGGCAGAAAACACCAAATGACATTTCACTCTCTCTCTGCAGTGCTGTCAAGGTGTTCAGATTTATCGGGACAAGTTTTGAAAAGTACATCTGCGGTCTGACAGACAATATTCATGCAAGTTACAGTTTCTATGTCTGCTGCTTCCCAGGAGCCAGTCCTCATCTTTCACCAACCTGTACAACTGCACCTGAGTAATACTCCATAGACCTGATTGACAGCCCTGTGATTCATTTTTGCTTGAATATGTTGGGATCCTTGTTTCAATTTTCCTTCTGACATTGCTTTACACGTTCAGCATTTCTTCCATCTTTGACAGTGTTGTTTTGGAGCTATGTCCAGGCTCCTACTTGTTCAGTTCCTGTAGTTGTCACCTGTCTGTGTGTTTACAATTCTTAAAACCCCTCGCTCTGCTGCTCCTGCCAGTCTAGCAGCATCTATATTGCTATCCTAAACCCAGTTGGTCAGTGATGACATGCAGTGTTTTGACCCTTTGCTTGACTACTGCAGTACTTTGTGTTAATGGCCAGTGTCAGCATCCTACAATGTTTGTTCTCTATGGCTATGGTGGTGTGTAGATTTTAAAGGCACAATGTGCAATCTTTAAAAAACCTCCAGGATTCATACTAGAACAAAAGAGTTCGAAACAAACTGAGTCTAAAGCAAATTGTTCACATAATAAAGTATTCAAAATAGGTCAAGTCAAGTTTACTTGTATAGCATATTTCAACAGCAAGGCAGTGCTTTACATTGTAAAAACATCAATCAAGTATGCATCAAAATCATCAGCAAAAATACAGCAAAATCATCAAAATCATTGAGTAAATATCAACGCATCAAAATCATAAAGATCATTAAACAAATATCAAAATAATCAAAATCATCGAGCAAATATCAATGCATCAAAATCATAAAGATCATCAAGCAAATACATTTAGAAAATATTGATCAATGTTGATCAATATTGATCAATATGCTTAGAACAAATCAATGCGTGGATATGCCAAAACTTTCTCCAGTTGAACAGAAACAAAACTGAAATTATTATCTTTTGACCCAAAGAGGAACGATCTAGAGTCAGTGCACAGCTTCAATTATTACAGCTAAAAACTAGTAATTAGGCCTGAAATCTGGGTGTAGTGATGGACTCAGACCTGAACCTTCAGAGACACATTAAGACAATTACAAAATCGGCCTTCTATTACCTGAAGAAGATTTCCTGGATCAAAGGACTAATGTCTCAACAAGATCTAGAGAAGCTCATCCATGTGTTTATCTTTAGTCACATTGAATACTGTCATCTCGAGGCACCTCACATGAAAACCTGGTCCAGTTCATTTCCAATTCTTTCAAAATACGCAATAAATCAAATGTATACATATACAATCCAATCATTGTAAAGAGTTTAAGCAGATCTTAAATGCAGTTCAGTACAATCTAATTCTGTTTATCAATAGGTCAAAAGTTACATATGTAAGGAAACCCAGGTAATTGCATTGAGACATTGCCTTTTCAGCAATGCCACACTGAGCAAGCATGCTGGGAAGGCATTACTCCCTTCATTTCATAAAAAAAAGCTATAGGGTGACACAATGGAGCCGTTTTTAGAAGGTCCTGGGTTTGTTTCCCAGCTGGTGTCTTTATGCAAGGAGTTTGCTGGTTCTCTTGGTGTGTAGTTTATTTTAGGGTACTTCTTCTCAATTTTCAAAACCATCCAGGATAAGTTAATTGGCCCCAATAATTTGCCCTTCTTCAGCATTATTGTGTGCATCCATGGTCATTTATTCTGCATTGGCCCTTGGATAGACGAATGACCGGTCTAAGGTCTACCCCACTCTTGACCAGTGACCTCTGAAGATTGGAACCAGCCCCTCTTCAGCCCTTCAAGGCTTAAATTGATATAGAAAATAAATAAGTTGAGACACAAAGCTCCTTCAATCACTCAGATTGCCTTCAGCAGAGGAATTTCTTCAGCAGTCAAACTGCTTTATTTAGTGCTGGAAAATATAGACCTACACGTTCATTTCCAAAGGGACTTTGGAAAATCAAAAATCCTAGCAGAAAGAACACACTCCTAAGATATTCTTACTAGACAGGTAAATATAGACCTCTTCTCTTGCTACTTTCATTTCTTGTTTAGTTTTGACTGCTCCGTATGGCTTTTTGGGCTTGTCAGTGCACTGTGTGCACTGACAAGGATCCCAATCCGTTGAAATTGGGATCCTTAGTTATGTATCCAATATGTCTGCCATGCATATCCAGCATAGTGAAAATTGTTGGGATTATTATTTTTTTTAACTTACATTTTTGACAGTGTGTGTCTTATGAAACCAGCAGCCCACATGGCAGTGTACAAAATTTGTTCCTATAGTGTTTGAAAGTATCGCAGATAAATGAATTGATATTGTCTTGTATTGCCAAGAGCAGTTAGCATGTGAACAAATTGCAAATTGCATTTTGAACTTGAAATTGCTCAGCAGATCTGGGAAATCGTTCCTAGATCGGAGCTCCGAACTTCGAGACATATTGAAAACACACCATACTTTTTCTTTGCAAGTAGTTTTATTTTGCTGCTGTTAACCCCTAACTGTCATGAGGACGTTGATGTCGTGATGGACCCATTGGATAACATCTTAGTGTTTTGGGGGTGACAATAGTGTAACATTGCTTTATCTTTTTAAATATTTGGTCCAAGCAGATAATTTTGTGTTCATTGACTGAATTTAGCATTGCTCTGTGCTGCAATCTGTAAAAAGTCATCCCACCTCTATTACTTCCTTGACAAATCAAGGTGGTTACAATCAAACTTCAGCTGACTTGGTCAAAAGGAAAAACGGGCTTCATGGGTCGAGGTAGTGATGACGTATAATTTGTGCAAACAGCCAGGTGCGGGATTTAAAATCGTAACCAAAACTCAGAAGTTAGTCTGACAAAAAGATTAAGATGAGAAATATAATCTCATTTAAGCATTTGCTCAGCTAACAACAGGATTGTTACACTTAGTTCAACCGCCAGTATCATTTAGAAATGGGAGGAGACTTACACAGAGATTTTCTGTGTAGTACTGATGTCAGTATGGCACCACACCCCCTGTTGTCCCACACTGCTGGCATCATCATCCCCATGTGGAATTTGTAAATGGAGAGAGACAGCTCAGAGGAAGCTTTATGATGGAAAAAATATTTGTGAAACAAGCTATAATCATTGTCACTTTGAGGCTACATTAAATATTCAACAAACACAGCTGAAATTCACAAACTATGCTTGTGAAAATTTAAACTAGACAATCAAGTTAAAAAGAAAAAGTGGTTATTGTTTGAGTCCATCTACAATTATTCTGGGGAAAGCTCCAGAACACCCATTTTAAAACAATGTTATTTTATTAAGAATAAATCTTTGGTCCACAGATTTTGTGGGCCTAATAACATGGAGGTCTAACAACAGTCAGTTAAACTACAATAAAGATGTGAAATGTGAATTTTAGGTTCCTGTTTAAACTTGTGTAGAACTGGGAACCCAAAAAAACACGTAAACTGATACAAATGTTGTCCAACAATAGAAATCTTGAAGCATTT
The DNA here is from genome assembly GCA_014839685.1 of Anableps anableps. Taxonomy (NCBI): domain Eukaryota; kingdom Metazoa; phylum Chordata; class Actinopteri; order Cyprinodontiformes; family Anablepidae; genus Anableps; species Anableps anableps. The sequence goes on along the minus strand of CM026078.1, from coordinate 19,002,973 downwards.
ACTCATTCTAAAAGACAAATTAGCATCTTATCCATTTTTAAATACTTAATTATGTTGTTTAAATTTTTAATTTTTCTGCTTCATTTCCAGCCATTAACTACAAATAGAGTCAGAGTGAACTGATTTAAAATAAATATCATGCATGGCTCTGAATCTCATGTGAGCTTGTTAGCACATTAATGAGATTCATGAGAGTGTTAACTGTGTGGCAGATGACACCTGGTCCTGTTCTGTGAAGCTGTGAAGGGGAAAAGGCACCTCCCCTTCACAGAAGCCCGGCTCCTCTGCCATCTGCCTGCTGACATGAACATCAGAGGGGGATGATCGGTTGATTACTTCTCCTCTAGCCATTCACTTGCTTCATGTTTGGTAACCTTATGTACAAAATCAACCACATTGGCGGAGTTCTTGAATTTAGCACAAGTTCATGTGGGAATGTTTTCCTAATCATAGCTCCTCAAGAGGAAAAGAAAATGATGAATATTTCAGTAAGATGCTACAGGCAGAATTAATGGTTATGTGTTTTGGGAGGAATCAAGGAGAGAGGAAAGGGAGCAACTTATTTAATTTTTCGAAAAACGATTTACCTCATCTCCACTCTACTAAGGAGGCTACACCTACTTCCAAACCCATGACGGGAAAGTGTTATGCACACACTCACGCATGTGATAAAAAAAATATTTGCCAAAGCTAATTAAGCCAGTGCAAATACATCTTCATGTCTGTATAAGCTCTAAAGATCTTGTGTTGCTCATGTTTGTGCAAACGAGAGAGGGCTGAAGAATGAAGATAACAGTTCTGGCTTCAGTTTGCTTTTGTCACTAATCCCAGAGGGTGCCGAAGTGGCCGCCGATTCCATGTCATTCACCAATATCCAAGCCTGCTCTGCTTCAACACCATTCGAGCTCTGCCCTTGTGAGGACACTGGCTTCTGTACTGCATGCTAATGAGACATGCTCCAAAGGAGGGAAGGGGGATTGATTTGACATTCTGCTAAACCCATGTGAACACAAGTTTAAACTTTGAAATAAAAAGACAAGGAAATGTCACAATATAGCCTGCAAATGCAATGCATGCACAATTATTATGCAAATTGTTCATTCCATTCTTACACAACTACAGGGTTTTGTTGTCAGGAAAAGGAAAAGTTTTGTGCTTTGCAAATAGAACAAAGTGACAGTTTGAGTTTTTGTGTCTGAGATTGTTTACAGAAACTGAACATATGAAGAAAAAAGCTTTTGCAGTTTTGTGGCAAGAGTCATTTGCTTTAGGGTATGGGATAAGTCATATGCAATTTGTAATTTAGGTCGCTACATGTGTAACATTAAATTGTTATACATTTATTACATACAATTCACTGTAATTGTAATTTTAATACAATTATCATTAGCTTTGACACATCCACATTCGCTACACAGATAAATATTGCCTTAAATACTAATAAAACTAGCAAGCATTCAAGATTGTACCATCTGAGGTTGGCATAGAAATAATAAGATCAGCTTCCCTGCCAGTAGTTGAGCACACAGTTCTTTACTGGTGTAAATTTTAGTTGCATCATCAGGTATTTATTTTTCCGCAGAATCTGACTCAGTTTGGTCAGAACCAAACAGGAGACAGGCATAAAAAAAATCCAAGAAGTTCTCAGTTCCCTTTGCAGGAATGTATTCCAGCTGTCTCCAAGATGTACAAAAAAAATTTCTCCTTCGGACATTATGGCTCACCACCCAGGGCACTGCTCCATTACAGTATGGCTTGATTTCTAAATGAAGAAAATACCCAGTCAATAAGGAGTGTGTCCTCTGTGTTGTTACAGCGTAAGCACAGTAAGGAAAAAAATGGACAATCACTGTGGGAGTCTATAGGCAGTCCCATACTTCACCCAAAGCTGAGGAGTTGACGCGCGGTCACATGGTTCCAGGGACGTTCGTATTCGCGCAGATGGTGCAGACCACTGGGGAAACCCCTCCCAGTTCAGTATATGTCACTTCCTTGTATATAGGTAACAAAAAGGTCATGGAGAGAGCGCCACACCATTTTGCAGACAGTTTCCATCCAGGAGCTTTTAGTCATTTGACAATCTTTGTAGGTATTTTCTGAAGAATTATATGAATGTATGTAATTCCTCACCTCATCTAATAAATGCTCCTCAAAAGTATTCATGACACCTCCAGATATAAAAACTGGATTATGGAAGCAGACTAGTTGAAGGGAAATATCAACATTGTGTGCGGACAGCAACACAAACTTCTCACCAATCAATTCAACCCGGGCGTGGTGTCAAGAAGGAGAGGGGAAGGAGGATGCCTTCCTGTGAACAAGATGATGCAACTGTGGTCAGGCGACTATGTCAACGAGAGCCGATTTTGATGCTTCAGATAAAGTAACAGAGGTTCTTAGAACACAGTTTGAGATCAATAAATTTTTTTTTCTATTTGTGAATACACAAAATATAGCTTTTTCACAGCAGAACCAAGATAGATTGAAGCAAGCATGACACAGAATTTAAATGTGGACCTAATCATTCCATACTGATCACAGATTCTTGAAAACACAGTTTCAATTTGTGGGCCCTTTAATCTAATTTTTTTATTTTTTTTAAAAGGGTATAACGTGCTAAAGGCATGGCTGCCACCTTTGCATCTTTTCAGGCAGCTCCTTCCCTCAGGCTTTAGACTTGTTTTAATCACTCACCTATTTTTACTTCACAAACCAAACCACCAGCACTCAAGCCTTTAGCTTTTAAGTCACTCTTTGCCTGATTTTTTTGTTTTTCTGCCATGTCTGTACCCTGCGTTTTTCCTATCACATTCCTGGCTAGTTTGATGTCTGATTAATGTTTTTTTTCCATGCTCAGTAAGTTTTGTCAAATTCTCTTTAAAATAAACCACCTAAATCAACTACTCCTGTCTTTACTTAAAGTAACAAGAAGTTTTCTTTTAACTTACCAGATCCATTTTTCTCTTCTTTTTTTTTATCTGCCCATTTTTATTTGAGGAAAGAAACTTCTATTTAAGTTAATGAAATTTTAAAATTGAAAGCCTAAAATGACTAAAAGCAATCAAAATTCAAGTTCACTCTATCGAAGCTGGAAACGTAGCACATAGAGAATGATAGGCTCAGCATACTTGCCAAGTAATTGAGAGCTTAGAGTCCTAAGTTTTTGCTGCATCACCAGATGTATTTCATATCTCTCAGCAGCCCTGGTCAATTTAAGAAGAACCATACAGGAGAAAAGGTTGAAAAAAGTAAACGGTTTCATTTTTCTTTTTTTGTTGAAGGAAATGATTTGCATTTTCTTGGTGTATCTATGTAGACTGGATGTCCAAAGATTATAAGAAATTATGTTAATGTTGAGGTCCACTTTACGCATGTCCATTTATGGTGTCTGTTAGCTCCATTAATTAACAATGGAGCTAAATTTTTATTAATTTTTTTTCACATCTATCCTGCATTTCTGCTGATTATGTTCCCATCAAACTTTAAATGTAAGCTGAAAGGGATGTTGACTGAGGCAAACAGGAAATAGTGTCAAAAAAAAATCACAAGATTTTTGACGGTTTTTAGCCTAGTACACTTCTGCTGTGTTTGATTTTCCTTGGAAGTGTGGTGCACTACATTGAATATTGTTTTGAAGCTAATATATGTTCCTTTAATTGCATATAATCTTTTACACTGTAAAAGCACAAAATCTTACCAAGTATTTTTTTTGTCTAGTTTCTAGTGCAAATAACTTGAACACACTTAAAATAAGACAAAACTAACTTATAAGTAGCTTTGCAGCATGACATAAGAGCTTGTTTAAGTCAGTAATTCCTTAATATTGATGGATGAGTACTAATTATAAGTGAAATAATCTGCCAGTGGGACAAGATGTTTTAAGTTATATGGGAAAAATAAAGTGAAAAATATTTCACTTATACTTTTTCATCAATATTAAGGAATTATTGACTTAAAACAAGCTCCTATATCATGCTGAAAAGTTACTTGTAAGTTTTGTCTTACTTCAAGTATATTCAAGATATTTGCACAAGAAACTAGACCAAAAATACTTGGTAAGATTTTGTGTTTTTGCAGTGTAGTTTCCAATGAAGACTCTAACCTTTGCTTGGTCAATGACATTGATAACGACTACATCAAAATTCAAGTGAAGAATATCCTAAGATTTTCACAAAACAATTGTGGTTCATTTGTTACATATTTGATACCTTTTCTTCTCATTTATTAACTTCTTCAGAAGTTCAGAGATTTAGCCACCAGCTGTGTCTAAATCTTTCTAATTGGATCTTTGTACAACTTTTGTGAGTTGATCAAAATTAATCAAAATTTGATTTTGATTAATTTTTTTTATACCTATATATGGTCAAGATTTATTTATTTATTAAGTTTAGTTTATCTTACTTGAGAGAAAAATTGGCCTTTCAGCTTAACCTAATCGCATAAATTTGTAATGTTTGAAATTGGAAAATTGATATAGAAAATTATGCTAGCCCCACCATTCTTGCCAAGTAATTGAGCACAGTGCTCAGAACTGTATAAATTTTAGCTCCAGCAGATATGATCCATATCTCATAGCAGCCAATTTGTCAGGACTCTGACATGAGACAGGTTTGCAAAAGAAAAATCGAAACTGAAGGTTTGCATCACTCATGTTGATGTAGGTAAAATATGTATTGTGTTTGTCTCCAAGATTTGCAGAACTATTTGAGAATTCCAATTTTGCTTTCAAAAGGATTCAGAGGATGAAACATGGCCCAATAAATTTGTATCACACCACTGCTTTTCGTCTCACAACAGTGGCATGCCAATCAGAGTGATCTCCACAGAGTGGATGGCATGGAGCGGAGCAGGCATACTGAGGCGTTAACATGACACCCCCCTCCAACCCTATTCTCCCACACACATACAGGACAGCCGCCTGATAAGAACGCACCTCTCCAGAATAACAATGAGATACAGCGATGTGATACTGGCACCATCTCAAATAAACATCTAGGAATGAAGAAGAAGACAAAAACAAAGAGGTCTGTGAGTGTGAGACATCCAACAGATGGCTGAAACCTTTTGAAAACACCATTCTACGTTACCTCTGATGGCCTTGGCAGTTTGGTGCAATTCCTCTGAAAGGGACACTCTAAATTCATGAAACAGGAGAAGAAAGGAAAAATGTCCTCAAAGTCAGATTCAGTTGAATACATGAATAATTTAGAGCACCAAAAGATTTGCGGCCCTTAAATCACAAAAAAACAAGGATTCATTATTCATCTGTTTCAAACTGGGAGATATTTTATGCACTTACACCATGCTGATGTTCTAAGTACAAAACAAACCCCTTGTCCCTCTGGAAAATTACAAAGTGATTTTGTCTTTTTATTTTCTAGTTTTTAAATATCTAATTGTCCTCTTTCTCACTATTCTTTATGTCTTATTGGACAGCTGACCTTCAAACTTAAAAACCCTGTACCAGCTTTTTTTTTTTTTTTTTTTTTTTTTTTTTTTTTTTTTTTTTTTTTACTGTGCCTTTAATTTAAGTTCCCCGTTTTTTCATAATCCTGAAGCAATAAGTGTTTTGAATGGGGACAATGTATTTTTTTTTATTGGTAAGGAGAAATTCATAATTTTTACCTGTGGGTAAACCCATGGAGCTCATTCATGTTTCCTGGATGATATTTGTATCATAATTGTTCCCCTATCTCTTTTCTGTTTCCCCAATAATCAGCCACACGTCCATTTGACATTTTACCATACAATTATTATGAGTGCTCAACTCAAAAGGCTCTGTTGGTGTCTGAAATGTGTTTTAAAAATGTTTATCTTCTTTGGAAAAAACATGGAAAGGGGGATTGTGATTTATTTATTTTTCAGATTGTTTTTTTTATTTTTTTGGAAGAGGGGTGGGGGTCCAAAATCCGATGATGACCTTTAAAAACTTCTTCACAGGTTTGTGGTATTCTTGTGATTAATCTGTTTCTTTCAGTGTCTCTCCTCTGGGTAGAGACTGAACATTTTAGGTTGATGTGTATTAAAGCCCCATCGTTTTCAGAAACATAATTATTTGGAAATGAGAAACAAAATTAAAGAAGAACTCATTTTCCTTTAATACTCACTACAGCAATTAACCTTTTAATCCTAGGAAATAATCAGCAAATTTCTTCACATAGTTCTACAGTAAAAGTCCTTAGATCCACATTACAATCTATAAATAGACCATTAATATACAGAAAATTTGATTATTAAACAGAAGAAAAAGAACCACATAGATTTAATGCCCATTATTTTTAATGCCATGATGATTTGATGCTGTTTGTTGGCATTCTCTGAACATTTTAATTCCTTCATAAAATTGAATGGTTTGGCACAGATAAGTTGGCCTCCTTTGAGATCTCTTTTTTTCTTTGAGAACTAGATATCAAAGCGCTGATTACCAGCCCTCTTGTTGAGCCAATGCAGGCAAAGATGTCTGGAACTCAACCAAATATAACTCGTCTTGGAGAAAGAGCTGCAATTATAACAAAATCATACATAAGCTGAGGGCTCTTTGCATTTTCTCTTCACTTGTTAAGCAATCATTTTAAAAAAACAGAGAAGTTGTCACACAAGAACCTCATCGGAACATGGCTTGAATAAAGTTTGCTGAAGCTTGTTGCCAAGGAAAATTTCTTTCAGGTGCATTATGTGAAACTGTGAGCTCTAATTTTTGTAATTAGTATTGGTAATTATGAGTGCCTAGTCCATTAGATTTTCCTAATAAAAATAAGAAGATGAGAACACAAAACTGACAAAAAGGGAGAAAAATAATAATACCTCAGTTTAACTTTTGTGTTGTGTTTTTTTTTTTCTCCTCAGTGCAGCATGGATAAGTTATGTTAAACAGTTTGAAAGTATCAGAAATCAATCAGGCTCATATGTATTGATCAAGAAAAATCAATCTGAGGGGGAAATTCCGTCCACATTTAAAGAAGAAAATAGGACATTTCTGTATCTATCAAAAATAGGATTTATTTACAATCAAACAACTGACATGTCATTAAGGTAAATATGTTCATTATTAATAATACTGCCAATTTCTTTATATATATATGAAACCAACCTATCAGAAGATTCAGAATGCCTTCCTCAAAGGTCCAGATCTTGTCACCTTTTTACAGGCCCAGACTGGTTCTTTTGACCCTTAATTCTCATCATAATCCTCGTCTCAGGATGTCATCAAAAAGAAGAAGAAAATAAAATCTCCAAGTGATGCTGAGCACATCAAGGAAAGGAAGAAAAATGGAGAAGAAAAATGGAAAAGACAAGATCTGGCAGGAACATTGGGAACTTGCTTTAGCTGACCTGCTATCTTTTATTTTGTAGACAAGATAAACCCTTACGAGCTGCTATTGTACGGTTCTGTTTAAATGAAAAAGAAAAAAGATCATGAAAAGATCATGAAGATAACCTATCTTATTTTCTTTTAACTAAGACAAATCATAGGACTTGGGAGGAAAGTTGATTTTTACTCCACTGGTGGAGTCTTGTGGAGTTGAAAAAGTTCTAGGTCGATTACACGGCATAAGAATAGAAAAGGAAGTTGCTGTGGGGCTGAGGGGAAGCTCTGTTGGAAGCAAAAGGTGATTCCAGAGTATAGAAAAACAGAGAATAAGCAACTAGGAGCATTACAACAATGACAACTGGGTTAAAACAACCACTGGTGGCAATCTGGAAGGTTGAGAGTGTTCCTGGTGGTCCTTTTTAGTTGAAATGAGCAGGTCTGAGAATGAGTGCAACAGCAGCAACTCCACCACTGTGGAGATCAGCAGCACATTAAAGGAAGGAGTGAGCGGAGAGACAGAAAAGACAGGAACAACCAACCCCAGATCACAACAGGAGGATTTAGGATCAATTTTGTTTCTATGTAAATTAATGCTATCAGTGTTGAAAACCTGCACATGTCTACAGAAATATGCTGTTTACTGCTTTAATAGCATCCTGCAGCATTAAGACCTATAAACATCAAATACTTTGAGAGGCTTGTACTTCCTGACATCAAAAGCATCATCCCCCAGACTTGGCAAGCATCAGTTCCCCTACCAGGAAAACCGTTCCACCACTGATGTCATTTCCACAGCGTGATTATTGAAACCACAACCTTGGAGGAACTCAACAGTTATGTGAGGATATTACTGGTAGATTTTAGCTCTGCATTTCAAACAGTCAACCCACATAAACAGGTCAAAGATAAACACTCTGGGTCATGGTTCCTTTTTGTATGCATGGATAATGGGCTGCCTGAAAGGTGAACCACAACGTATCAGAGTCAGCAAGCACAGATGAAACTAAAGTCAGTGTCCTAATTTTTAATGACGATGCCTCCCAGCTGAAAGTGGACCCTCTAATCAAGTGGTGTAGAGACAATAATCTGAACCTTTAGTACACCCAAAAGAAACAAGAAACAAGCTGGAGACATCCTCACAGGATGTGGGTCAAAGTGGAAAACCATTTGTACCAACAACATCAACATCTTCTCCTCATGCATGGGAAAATAGCAGAGATTGGAGGGAATCTTAATTATCAGGAAGTATCTGCATGGCTGAAATGGGCCACTAACATCTCTCACTAAAAGAAAGCACAACGTTGGCTTTTCTTTCCCAGGAAGCTGAAGCAGACACAATCTTCATTGTAATCACTGCAGAATGTCTGCAGGGGTCCATCCTATATCTAGTCAAGATGGTACAGCTCCTTGTTGGGATGGGGCTCCAACATATAGATTGGGTCTATACTACCAAGATAAAAAAAGAAAGGTGGACAATGTCATCAAAGACTGTAAACCTAATGGACATCCTCCACTGTTGCCATGTGGCAAACAGTTCAGAAGAATAAAACAGCAGTGTTTTAGACCCACTGAAATGGAAAAAGCACAAAAGACAAGAGTCACAGATGACACTGGTGCTGAATGAATGGCACAAAAAGTTTTGTTCGTTAAAACTTTTCAGAAGAGCAGATTTTAATGTAAGGTCATAAAAAGAAGAAAACAAAGTGGATCTGTCCAGAACTGAAGTGAAAGTGAGAAAATGAGGTAAAAAAAAAAAGAAAAAACCCAATAGCCTACAAAACATTTCTGAAGGTCAGTATTTCTCCTGGGGCCCATTGTAGCTCAAGTAAAGAGTTTGCTGAATGTATCAAATAAAATAGGAATACCAAGGTCTGTAAATTTGAAAAGGGATGCCTGGTGTCAAAAAACTGAAGAAGAGCCTGGCTTTTCATCAGGACAACAGCTTGAAAAACACCCCCAAAAGCATAAAAGGATTCTTAGAAAGGAAAAAATAAGCTCTTTTCAACTGGACATCACTGCGTCATGGCCTGAATCTAATTGAAAACCTCCAGAGAGCAGAAATCTTCCCAACAGATTTAAAAAAACTTGAACAATGTACTCATCAAATAGGTTTCAAAAGATAAATGTTTAATCATTGTGCCAATACCTGTAAATAAGGTATATAATTCATATGTATGGGCATGTTTCTTGTTAAAGTGCAAATATCTCTGAAGCTATTTTAAACTCAACAATGCATGATTAAATAAGGAGCAGTTTTAGCACTGTTACCTTGCATCAAGAAGGTCCTTGATTCAAATCTCACCTGGGGCCTTTCTGCCTGTAAGAACAAGGCAAGCATAGAAAAAGGATGGTTGCATCATTGGTTAAATATTTTCACCAAAATTGAAGCACATTAATGGATGAAGGTGGTTGTTTCAAGGTCTCTTTAGTTAGAATTTTCCTGGGTTACACTGTTTTATAGCTTAAGTTTCAAAATTCTGAAAAAACATCTGAAAAAACATTATGGTAATGAAATGGCCCAATGCTGTCTGTCATGAACAATTTGCATCTGCTTAGGAACTGAACAGAAATGTGAGATTGAGATAAAAAGACAGAAGACATATAAGTCTGCTGAAGCGGCTTCATGTTTGCAGTTCCTTGTCTCATCTCAGCTAAGAACAGATATTGATTTTTGTTTTGATGGGAGAAAATAGCCACAGCAGGCCAGCGTATCTCTCAACTCAACTGGAACAGATAGGTGAGAATATTTCATACAGTCTTTGGCAGAGCAAAGATCCAATGCATCTTACCTATCAGATACATGATTACTCTCACCTTTAAAAAAAATCCTTCTAAAATGTGAATGAGATTTGGAGCAATTTTTGAAAATTGTGTTTGCCATTACATTATGTATCTGAAAAAGATCTTTGAAACTGTTTTAATTCATATTTCAAACATCAATTTTGAAACTGTCTATTTTTTTCACTTGTTCTGCTTTTCCACTATTTGATCTCATATTTTATGAAACAAATTACTGTGTTATTAATGCATATGTAGGATTGTTTTGTTGCACCTTTAATTGTATCTATTTGACATTCTTGAGAAAATCATTAAGTACAGTCTTGTGAAACTGTTAGAACAACCCAATGCATATTCTGTTCTTTATTAGAAAATGTTCACTCATCAATGTCTAATCTCATTTTATCCCTGAAAAACTAAAATCTTTATTTGGACTTAAATAACAACAAATGTCTATTATTTTGCCCATTAAACACATTAAACAACAGGGTTGTTTTTTTTTTTTTTTTTTTTTTTTTTTTTTTTTTTGCATGAACAGCCCCTGCTTTGATTTGGCCCAGGCCCTCCTATTTCTTATTTCATAGCCACTCCTTAGTAGATCTACCAGTATGTTTTGGGTTATTGTTGTGTTACAGGCTCCAGTTCTGTTTCAGCTTTTTTTTTTTTTTTTTTTTTTTTTTTTTTAACAGATAATCATATATTTTACTCTTTTACCCTCTGATACATGATGGAATTAATGGTAGATTCCATGATGGTGAACTGGTCAGATCCTGTTTCAGTAAAACATCCCCAAACCATAATACATCCACCTCCTTGATCTACAGTTAATATGAGGTTCTTTTCCTTGAGGTTCTTTTCCTTTGGGGTAATTCAAAAATGTCTCCTGTGTTTGTTTTCAAAAAACTCAGTTTTAGACTCATCTAAAAACAAATTATTTCCAGAAATCCAGAAATCTCTGGAAAACTTAAGTCTGACCTTCATGTTTTTCTTAAGAGAGCAAAGGTTTCTTCCTTATACAAGTTATACTTGCAGTATCCTTCTGATTGTACAGGCACTTTCACATCACTTCCAAGAGCTGGGAGATATCCCATGATGATGTTTTAGGGCTTTTGGAAACTTCTTTTGGCATATTGTGGTGTGTTTTTGAGGTGAACTTGCTTAGATACGCAGACCAGGGCACACTGGAAGCTGTTTTATATGTCCTCCACATAAAAACTGTTTTCCAAACAGAGGAATGGATGTTTTTAGAGTCTTTTGAGATTCAGAAGTTGCAAAAATATCGCTTCTGAAGGCCTCCTATCATGGTTTTTCCTCTCACTTTAATACTCAGGAGCAGACCAAAATAAAAGTTGGAGGTTCTAACTGGGCGAATCTGGGCTGAATAACAATGTTCTAATCATGTCCAGCTGATGTGATACATCTATATGTAATGTGACAAGGTGGTTCAGCAGGTGGGGTTCACACCTGCGTCTAATCAGTCTCATCAATGAGGAGTACAAGAGGAGCTTGCTGCCAAACTTTCAACACCTGAGTGTTAGCCTTAGTGGTAACTTCAATTCCTCTGAGTTCCTGCAATGTTCTTAGTCTTTTGTCCTCTCTGGAAAGAAACTTACTCTCTGTGTTTTGCTCCCCAGGTAACTCCTGATGAGAGTTCAGATTCTGTTCTAGCTCTATCACCTGGCAACTGAAAGAAACCTGCAAATCTTCAGCAAACCATCTGGTAACATATATCTTCAACTGGCAGTCCTTGGTTCCTCTTCCTCATTCCCTTGTCTCAAGATTGAACCCTGTCCACTCTCCACCGTGTCACCTGGTAAATCCTTATACCCAACCGTCTGGATTAATCTGTGAACCTCGCATTCTCCTAGACCATTTCTGAACCCTCCCTGGCGGATATTCTCAACCTACCAAGTAAGCCTCTCTGGAAATATTCCCACAGATACCGTTTCAGCATATTCACCATCTCCTGTGTTCTCTCCAGAGCTCCAGCCATAGCCTGGTTCCTGAAACCATACCCCTCTGGATCACAGACAATTTCCCTATTGCCATAATCCAATTCTCACTTGTAAATAAATCTTTTAAACTTTTCATTTGCCTCCTGAGAGTGATTCTGTGTGTGGATCAGACATATCGCTAAAACCATGACAGTAATAAATGTGAGGCAGTCATAGTTTATTCCTCAATAGCAACTGCAGTTTTTATTAAATTACACAAAAGGTCTTTGTTACATTTTAATATCATTTGACTCAGCAGCATGAGAGGATGACAGTTTATTCTCCCTCATGTGCCTTCTCTATACATGTAATGCCTGTCATGTAACAATTAGTAATTAATAAAACCCTAAGACATTTAAACATCTGCTTTCAGCCACAGACCAAACATGTTTCAGTCATTTTAAATTTGAAATTGGGAAAATATTTCACATCTTTGCACCATTTCCAGTCCAGAGAGCCCAGTGGCTGAATTACTATTAATGGGTTTAAAATGTAACGTTTGTTAAAATTTTTAGAACATCCACTATGTTTGTAGGGTTGCAGTTGATTGTTCTTAAAGAGAAAGCCTGTCATCTGGTGGTACATGTGAAACTTGCAGGCAGTCACACTTTGCTCAGAAAACAATTCCAGATATTTTTCTGCTATAATTTTTAACTGATGTTTCAGGGGGGTTCTTTCTTTTTTTTTTTTTTTTTTTTTTTTTTTTTTTTTTTTTTTTTTTTTTTTTTTTTTTTTTTTTTTTTTATATCTCTTGGGCATTTTTTGTTTTCCCGTGGCTCTCTGTACGGGATAGATCTATCTGAAATACAGAAATAATTGCATTTCAGCAAGTCATAAAAGAATATTTCGAGAGTTAGTTACTATTAGGAATCTAATTTATACAGAGCCATTTAAATATACTAAATATAACATTAAAACTATTTCTCTTTGGGATAAAGTACTTCTGAATTTGAATTAAACCTGCGTTTGTATGTACATACTACAGCTAATTACTACAAAGATTATAGCTTTAATCCTCCATGTTTTAGGATTTATATTTTCATGTGCTGAATTGTTGCATAATTATACCTACCTTCTGTTGATCTAACTGATGTCTTTAAAAAGTGCATCACACAAATTTGTTTTTGTCTCTACAGTAAACATCTGAAATCACTGACTCTGTGACGTAAGCAGTTAGTACTGGAGCTCTGACACGTTACTAGACAGAGCTCACAAAAAACAAAAACATCTGACCGACCCCACGGGAAATATATTGCACAGCAAAACATCTGTTCTAAGTCGTTTAGGCGTGACTAGAGGTCGCTGTTTGTCGAAATTATTTTCCAAAAAGTGGTCTTTAAGACGGGTTTTGCGCGATTTGTTATTTAGAAGACTACATTCGCGTTTCCGCTGGGAATCTGCTTGATGTTGACTATGGTGAGTTCCGCTTGACTACTTACTGACAACCAGCACATTACCGATATGTTTTCTTTCATACAAAGAAATCTTGCATTCTACTCTACATTTTTGCTGAACTCGTGCACGTTTGTTTTAATTGATCTGTGATAGATTTTGCTAAAATAAATTCTTGTAACCATGGTAATGTGTATCTGTTCCTATCAACTTAGAATGACAAACCGTGTTTGACAAGTTTGTAAACTAAGATATATTACCAGACATAACCTTTTTTTTTTATAGAATACTGTATTTTATCACCAAACTGTATCACAGATATTTAAAAAGTTTGTGAGGATCACTCTTAATCACGTTTTCTTCTTTAGTGGTATGGGATTATGTAAAGCTGGACTAGTGCAATGCATCACCAAAATAAAGCAAAAGCTGGGTAACTTTTAACATTAACAGCAGAGAGTAAAGTAAACCTTTGTGGCCCAGGCAATAATTTTTAGACATTTCTGAGCTTTCACCCATCCATCCATCCATTTTCTTCCAGTTATCCGGGGTGGGGTCAGCACCCAAAGCAGGGAGACCCAAACTTCCCTCTCTCTAGCCACTTGGGCCTGCTTCTCCAGGGGAATCCCAAGGCATTCCCAGGCCAGCCGAGAAACATAGTCCCTTCAGCGTGTCCTGGGGCCCTCTCTGGGTCTCCTTTCAGTGGGATGTGCCCGGAACACATAATCAGGGAGGTGTCCTGGTGGTATCCTAATCAGATGCCCGAGCTACCTCAACTGGCTCCTCTGGATGTGGAGAAGCAGTGGCTCTACTCTAAGCCCCTCCCGGATGATCAAGCTTTTCACCCTATCTCTAATGGAGAACCCTGCAGAGGAAACTCATTTCAGCCTCTTGGATTCGTGATCTCGTTCTTTTGGTCACGACCTGAAGCTCGTAACCATAGATGAGGGTAGGAACGAAGACCGACCTGTAAATCGAAAGCTTCCACTTTTGACTCAGCTCTCTCCTTACCACAACAGACCAGTACAGTGCCCGCATCACTGCAGATGCATCACCAATCCTTCAACATCAAACTACACTTCATGTGCTGCAGTTATGCTAATGGTGGAAAACAACTTACCATTACAGGAAAACTGTTTATCCGTTATCATTGGTGGCCATGCTAACTAGCCTGCACATTCACAGCAGGCTCTGCTGTGGGGAAGGAGCTGTAGCATAGCAAGGGGGAAGGTGTGACCAGCACGTACACAAGCATGACTGGCACTGCTAAGACCCTTCTCCTGGCTCTGATTGGTTATTTTTGACTGAGTGGTGTATTTCTGCAGATGGTAGTAGGACTACAGGGAGAAGACAGAGAAGTTCGATTTAAATGAGTCAATGCAATCCATGCAATGAACAGAGGAAGTCATGATTCCACAGACTAGAGGACTCGATCCTGATAACTGGGACGGGCACTGCATGGGTGCCTTAACAATTATCAACCTAATAATAATAATAATAGTAATAGTAAAAGAAGACACAAACAACCTCAACAGAATCAATATAGAATAATTAAAAAATTTTCTGTTAATGGGAAAACATGTTACTCATTGCATTTTCTGTTTTAGATAAACCTTTTTATATCCTATCCCTTTCTGCCAAAAGTAATATACCTTTTTTACTTTCTCTTACCCCATGCTCTGTTTCAAAGATGAATTTCATCAAAAACACCCATCATGGCAGTCCCTCTCACAAGGAAAATATTCCACCTTCAACCAAAGCAGAAGCCTTTCAGTACCAGAGGACCGTTCAGCGCACAGTGCTTGGGGTCTTGTCAGAAAATGAGCAGCGCGGACGATCCCTAAGCCAGGTAGATAACAGTAGCATCTGGTAAACCTTCCAACCAGAGAACTTTCATGTTCCAGACCACTGATTTCCTCCACAGGGAAACCAGTTTTCCAAGCACAGCTCTGTTTCAGACAGTTCGCAGCTCAACATTCCCGGCTGCCCGTCCAGTTCCAGCTACGACGTGTACGTTGAGGAGGCTTGTGAAGTTGTTCTTGCTGTTTCGGGTGAGGAAGTCATTTCAGATGGTTATGAGCTTGAGGCTGATGCCAGTCCCCTGGAGAATGAACATGTGAGGCTCCTGATGGAGTTTAGTTCAAGTAAGTTTGTCCTGCAGAAAAAAAAAACTTCTACAGTGCTTTGGAAACGTTTTCACACCTGTTGAACTTCTTCACATTTTCTCACAATATAACCAAAAATTGTAACGTATTTCATTGGGGCTTTAGATCACATGGGTCAAACTCAAGGCCTGCCAGAGCTGTTTCTGTGGCCCTCTAGACCCCAGAAGGCCACAGAAACAGAACTTCAAGATAACAGTTGTGTACCATCTTCTTCTCACTAACAAGCAATGAATGGAGATACTAAAGAGACAATCAAACATGCTTTAAAAGAACAGATAAATATTTCGTATTTGAGAAAGAAACAACTGCCTAACCATGAATTATTTACATCTATTTATAGTTGTTTTTGTTCGACATATTTTTGTCCTTTGGCAGCTGGATTCATTGTATTACCACTAGAGGGCAGCACATTCCACTTGTTACAACTTGAGCATCTTTTTTTAAATATTGTTTTGTCACTCAAATCAAATCAGTTTTTATTTATATAGGGCCAAATTATACCAGTGTGAAAAGATGTTAAATATTATTTAATCTTAGGAAGTACAAATTGAATGCAGAGAAAGCTAAAATATTTTAACAGTTTGTTAATAGGTAGCTTTATCTATACATTCTACCACAACCGGGCCTGCAGCTGTAACAGCAGCAAAATGCATTTCTACAAGGTATTGATTTAGATAAGCTGAATATAGAATTCAGGATTTTATATGTCCCATCATTTCCCCACAACTTTATAAGTAATCAGTACTTTGCGCTGGTCTGTCACTTAAAATCCCAACAAAATACACTGAATTTTTTGGCTGTAAACTGAGAAAATATGAAATACTTTAAGGGGTATGAATGATTTTGCAAAGCACTTTGAAACGCTTGCATTTATTTTTTTTACTGATTACTGTTTACCAGGTTCATGCCAGGATGCCTCTATGCAGTCTGAACCAGATGAATCACTGATGTCTGGAGAGACCCTCCGTTTTGATTATGCAGAAGACATTTACAAGAACTTAAGGGAGAGTGAAGTGGGTTTTTTAAAACCCAAATTATTTCTGTCTTCTTAGGGATCATTTCGAGTTGCTAAGTCGTGTTTGTTACTAATTCCAGAAGAAGTTCAGGGCAAAGCCAGGCTACTTGGAGAGACATCCGGAGATCACCAATGGCATGCGGGTGATTCTGGTGGACTGGCTGGTGGAAGTTGTCCAGGAATACAAGCTCGGTTCTGAAACTCTACACCTTGCTGTAAACTACCTGGATCGTTTTCTGTCATGCACAACATTTATCAAGAGGAACAAGCTGCAGTTGGTGGGAACAGCCGCATTACTGGTTGCCTCGTAAGAGCGTTGTTCCTGCCCATTCCAGTAACTGTGCACATGACAACTACTGGTTGTGACTGTGATGCCATTTATTTATTTGTTTTGTAGAAAATATGAAGAGATCTTTCCTCCCGAGCTGAACGAGTTTGTATACATCACAGACTGCACCTACGCTAAGAAACAGCTGGTCCGGATGGAGAGCGTATTGCTGAAGGTGCTGGACTTCAAGATGGCAGCACCCACCATTAATCAGTTCCTTCGCTTATTCATATCCATCCACTCTGTCTGTTCAACAACAGAGAACCTTGCTTTGGTGAGATAAATCAATCTTATTCTATAGCAGAAGCAGCCCCCCCTACTCCATGTTTATAGCTCCTTGGGGAAGTATTCATACCCCTTTCTCTTTTTCACATGTGGTAACATTGCAACCACAAACTTCAATGGTTTTTATTTAGATTTTACATAATGGAGCAATGCAAGGTTGCCCATAGTTGGAAGGGAAAAGGTTATCTTTCTTTATTTTTTACACATAAAGATCTGAAAAGTGTGGTGTGCATTTGTATTCAGCTCCCCTAAGTTAATACTTTTTAGAACCATCTATTGCTGTAATTATAGTGGCAAACATATGCTGATATGCTTCCATGAGTTTTACACATCTACATGTCTTGCCTTAGATTCTAAACTAGATTTCTGTCGGGACTATAGCTGGGTCATTCTAGCACATAAATATACTTCTATCTAAACCATTCAATTGTTGCTCCTTGTAACACCCTACAGGTTTTTCTTCCAGGGTTTCTCTGTATTTAGCTCCATCCATCCCTCTATCCACTCTGACCAGTTTTCAGTACCTGCTAAAGAAGAAACACCCCACAGCATGATGCTGTCACCACCATATGTCACAGTGGGAATGGTGTGTTTACAGTAATGTGCTTAGTTCTGCGTCACACATAAGGTTTTGGACCTCAGTCGAAAAATTAAATTTTACTTTTGTTTGACCAGAGCGCCCTCTTTTGAACATTTGCTATGTCTCCTAAATTAGTTGGAGACGTAGCAAATCATCAATGTCTTTTTTCTTGCCACTCTTCCATAAACAGCAGATTAATGAAGTCCACCACTAATAGTTGCCCTGTCAACAGATTCTTCCATCCGATCTGTGGCTCTCTGCAGAAATACTGTTGGCTACTTGGCTGTTAATGCTCTCTTTGCCTGACCTATCAGCTGAGGAGGACAGCCATGTCTTGATAAATTTGAAAATTCTTCATGTTTTCAGATTAATGTTAAAAAGTATAAGTCCTTTTCTTTCTACTTCAAAGTGATGCTTTACTTTGTGTTGATCTTTCACATAAAAGTGGAAAATAAAAAGTTCAAGACATATGAATACTTTTGCAAGGCACTGTATATTTTCATCTTTTCCCCTACTTCTAGTATATAGCAGAGTTAAGTCTACTAGAAACTGATCCCTTCCTTCAATACACCCCATCCATACTGGCAGCTGGAGCCTACTCCTTAGCTACCTACACTATACATACATCTTACTGGGTGAGTTGATCCAGATAATGATGGGTTTTTTGTTTTTTTTTTTTTTTTTTTTTTTTTTTTTTTTTTTTTTTGCATGATTACTTGGTGCTGATATATTTTTTTTTGTCAAATGAAACCAATTTTTTTTTTTCCTTTTTAATATTTTAGCCTGATTCTTTAATTACCTTTACTGGGTACACCATGGAGGAAATCATACCCTGCCTGACTTCTCTCCACAAGCTCTACATCAGTGCAGAGACTCAGCCACAACAAGCTGTCAGGGACAAGTACAAAACTTCAAAGTAAGTAGTGGGAGAAAGTACCAACTGGAACTTTGGAAACTAAGCTTTAAGGGATCTTTCCTGTCTGGAGTTGCCATCTGAGTTCTTCATGTATCAAGGACATGTATTTCAAAATATTTTTTAAATTTATATCCTTTGTCTTTTCTTCATAGGTATTGTCATGTTTCAGGGATCACTCCCCCAATTGCTCTGCGTCTCCCATGACTCCACTACACCTTCCTGATCCTCCCAGCAGAGCAGTTACAGCACACTGAAGAAAAAAAAAGCAAACAGAGCACATTCATCTTCACCATACACATATGGACTCTCAGTTTTATTCTTTTCTAAATCCAATATAGTTACGTATACACAATTAAAGGAATACAGTTATTTTTATTTGTAGCTCCTTCAAGATGTACATAGATGTACTTTCAGAGAGTTATATAAATTATTTTGATTTGATGCCACACCTTATGCATGTATGGCTGTCTCTCTTTTTAAAATGTAGTTATCGGGTCATGCATTTTAAAGCAGTTAAAACAACGAAACATTTCACAGCCTGATTCCTTTTGTTTCCACTTCACTTAAGGACCTTTTAGAGAGTGTGATAGTGCATAATAGGCTTCAGCACCTATCACATTCTAAATTATCATGAGGTGAGCACAAAGGTTTCAGTCTTTAAAATAAAACATGCTTCTGGCACCATATAGATCAATAATCCTGAGAAATAATAGAAGTTTTAGTTGTTCACACAATAACGTCAAAGGTTTCATATGTAGCAATTCAAAACCTACAGACCTGAATTGATGCAAAATCTACAGAAAACATCTAAATAAATGTAGTTGTTATGTTACCTAATGCTGTTTGTCATTGTTTTATAGTCAAATATGTTGTGGAGCTGAGTCAGCGTGTGGATTGCATTTTGCCATCTTGCTTGATGTTCTTCAACTCCCGTTTACAGAACTGAGTGGTATTTCAAAAGATTGTAATATGTTTAAGTTTCTTTCATGTGAACACCATGAAGTCAAAGTTTTAACTATTTTACTTTTTTAGTTGTTTTTTGTCATGTTTTTTTTTTTATTATTATTAAATGAGGATTTTCTTCAGTACATAAAGGATCAATAAAACATTATTTTTCCCACACAAATTTCTTAATATTGTTTTAATAAAGAATTTAAAATCCAACAAAGATATTTGAACTTCAAAATGTGATTATGCAAATATGGTGTATCAAAATGTACAATAAAAATGATGTCAATCCTGATATGTTTTCTCATGAATATTTATTATTCATTTCAGATATTGGGTGCGCACCATTTGTCACGTGATGTGGAAATACAGTGCCTATAAAAGGTATTTACCCCCTGCAGGCATGTGCAGGGGGGCTTGAGCACTACCCCTCTCATCCTTGATGCCCCAAGTGCCCTTTTTTGAGTTGCTTTATTTTCAGAAGTATTTTAAAGTCTACTCTCTGAACTACAGGAAGCCAGTGGAAGGACTTCAGAAGTAGGCTGATATGCTCCATCTTCCTGGTTTTAGTGAGAACGTGAGCAGCAGCGTTCTGGATCAGCTGATGCTGTCTGATTGACTTTTTAGGCAGACCTGTAAAGACACTGTTGCAGTAATCAATGCGACTAAAGATAAACGCATGGATGAGTTTCTCTAGATCTTGTTGAGAAGGACATGAGCTCATGAATATAATTTATCTCTCAACCTTTCAAATCTAAATCTCTCAGAGTTGCTAACAGAAAAAACTGTGTAGAGTTAGCCTCTCTGAGCTATTTTGATGTTTAAAGCAGTCAGCAGCTGAGCTGCTGTGGAGGTTAACCAGTCAGATATTATTAGGGTTTATTTAGTAAGACAGTAGCAATTTAGATTATTTCATAATACACCTCATGAACAGCAACCGTCTCTCCTATGGTGTTTTTTAACAGCTACAGTCTCAGATCAACACTGCCCTCCAGTTCTATCAGCGGCAGGAGCAGCAACCCCACAACAGCAACATTGTACCCATCAGGGAAAACATAGAATACATTTGCTTTGCATTGTCCCCACATGATGACAATGGTATGTGATCCAATTCCATATTAGATTCTTGATGAAAATGGGTTGTTGTTGTTATGTTCTTGTATGGTTTTTTAAGATGTTGTTCCATGTGCCCCTGTTTAACTTTGAGCACCTACCCCTCCAAAGGTTTCTGCATGGCCCTGACCCCCTTGGGTGTTTTGTTGTGTTTACAAATTGATAATGATCAACATAATTTGGCTTTTTTTACAAAAAGATATTACAAAATAATGACAATTAAATAAAAAAAAATGTATGTGTGTGGGGGGGGGAGGGGGCGGTGCTAGGGCACCTGCTTCTCATGTTAACTAGAGCAGCTGATGGCAACTTCAACCATATGACATGACCATGATATAAACATTAGCTGTTTGGGTGCTGAGATAAATTTATATAGGTAAGTTGAGACAACAATCAGCGAATCTTGTGAAAATGATCAGTTATTAACCAGTAGTTACATTACATTACATGCTGTTTCACGTTGTGGGCGGCTCATAATGTGATCTACTCTTACATCGCTCTGACAGGTTATCTCTAAACTTGTCCCACCCCCGCCCGTTCAAACTCCTCCCACTCCACTTGCTGGCCACTTTCCTTCTAGGTCATTCTACGACTGACTGTTAAGGAATGCGCCCACATTGCTCTGACGTATGTTTGTAAGGTGGTGAATTTTATTTTGAAAATATTTTGACGCCGGACATTTCCTCTTTGCGGATGGTGTTCGACAAAAGGTGTCTACAGGTGGATTGAGAAAGTTTTTTTTTTACTTCTCTGAGAACTGAAAAAATGTTTTAAACGGAAGTAAGCAGTACTTTTCTCTCTCTTTTGTAGCTGACATAACTTTTTTCTGTTGGTATGTACGCTGTCAATAAAAAGACTCGTATCTGTGCAGGTATTGCTGTCGTTCTGGAAAAACCTGCTGTGTTTGCTAGCGCTCAAACCCAAACCAATTAGCTGCCAACAATAAGTATCTGACTCATTTTCTTCACGCTCATTGCCGTCAAACTGTTGAAGTATCTATTTAAAATTGCCCTCGAAGCCTCCAATCTGCTTTTGGCTTGGCTTGTCAACAGGTAAGATGTAACAGTTTAATTTCCTCTGCTTTTATCCTTAAGGTAAAACTAATGAGAATTAGAAAGCGGTAAGTTAACGATAAATCAATATATATAATTTCAAATTAGAATCTCATTGAGACATTTCTTTATTTCAGTAATTAAATTCAATAATTGAAAATCACAGATCTTTTGGATTCATTACAGAGTGATATATATATATATATATATATATATATATATATATATATATATATATATATATATAAAATTCCATCTTTACTGACTGGACGTCAGAAAGCACAGTGGACCGACACCAGCAGATGACAGAGCTCCCCAAATCATGACTGATTGTTGAAACGTTACATAGGACCTCGTCCTCTAGATTTTTGGACTTTTACTGCCAAGTGAAATGCTAATAACATAAAATAAAATCTAAAAGTTTATTTTGATCTGAGAAGAAGAAGACATTGAACCACTGAGCATAGATGCAGTAAGTTTTCTGGTGCAGGATTGCTTAAGACAAAGAGTACAACATGTATTTGGCTTGTGGTCTATGTGCTGGATGCATCTGTGTGGTGGCTCTTGAGGCATTGACTCCAGCTGCAGTCCAGACCTTGTGAATCTTCTGCCACACTCTTGAATGAACTTTGCTTCACAATCATCTCAAAGCTGCAGTCATCCTGTCGCTTGGAGGCATTTTCCTTCCACTCAACTTTCCATTAATATGCTTGCATACAGCACTCAGTGAACAGCCAACTTCTTCAGCGATGACCTTTAGTGACTTACCCCCCCACCCCTTGTACAGTGTGTCAATAACTGTCTGCTGGGCCGCTGTCTAGTCAGCAATCTTAACCATTATGTTTTAGGCTTTAATGTAACATTTCTGTGATAAAAATTCTTTTTTATTGGTCTACTGTTAAATTTAAATTTTCTGAGAGACTGAATCATGGAAGTTACCAGGAATAAACACATAAAACACCACTCATATTTCATAGATTTAATGCAGAGTTTTATTTTTTTATATTCTATTTTATTGAGATCCACCTATGTCTGTATTTCTTAGGATATAACTTAATTCAGTTATTTTTTTTAGGGTTAGATATTGTCTTAGTTTCTGTATCCTCTCTGCTTCCAGCATGGCTGAGCCTGCTGAGCTGCTGGTCATTAAGGACCAGTATGAGCTGGCCCAACAATGCCTGAACCGTGGATCAGCAGCTCAAGAAGCGGACAACAAATCAGACGCTCTGGTGTATTACAAGAAGAGTCATCTGCATCTTTCTCAAGGACTGGAGGTTCCTACTGGAGGGGAAAGGCAACAAGGAGAGGTCTGGGATAAGGCTCGGCAGCTTCAGCAAAAGATGAAAGAAATGTTGAAGACCATCAACAGTCGCCTGTCTGATCTGGAAAAGTCCTCAACAGAAGACTCAAATGGTTTACTGTTGAATGTTCCTTCTACTCTTTACCCAGACTTGGTAATTAACAGTCAACCCACCAATAGTCCTGTCCACCATCTGTACCCCACCATACCAGATACATCCCAGAGCACATCACCAGCCCCCATCAGTCCAATTCCCCCTCCTGTCTCGAACACACACACACTCCCTGCAGCAGATCTGGAAGCTGTGGCCATGGATAACTCAGCAGACCTGCCTCCAGCATACACACCAAAGCCGATGGATGGGCACCGCAGCCTGGCTTATGATCCTACTGGAGGCGGCCTTGGGTCAAGGGAACCAACAGACGGGAAAGAGCTGCTCTCCATCCCCTCTGGGGTGCAGCTCTTCTTTGTCGAACCAAACGGTCAGGTCAGCTCTCTGTCCACTCCGGGCTATCTCCGTATCATCACAACGGACAATCAGCAAAGCGATCGCAGTGCTGGAAAGCCCACAGGATTTTTACATGTAAGTAAAAGAAAGAATTCATTAGAGCCTGACTTTCTTAGGAGGAAGGTTTGGGTGTGTGTCTTTGAGGAAAGTGGGTGTGACTTTAGAAAAACCACTTCTTCATTTTTAGAAGTTTTCACAGTATTAGTCATTACGATGTTACGTTGCTGGGTAACCAGCCACAAAGTAATGTTTGTCTTACAAATGATGAAACTGTTTTAAAGCATCATATGATTTGATTGGATCAATTAGAATTTAACCCTCCATTATTTATTGAAATTGAAGTATTTTAAATGTTGACAAGGATAAAATGATTGTGTAATATCTTTTCAGTACTAAGTTTGCATTGTTTTCTTGCTATTAACACTAGATTTTGATAACTCTATTCAAATGTTGTTTAAGATTAGAATTTAAACCAGTGAGCTATTGCATTGCAAATCTCCATGATGTCAATTTCTATGAAGTTTTATATCGGTTTTTAAATCTCCCTTTAGATCCCATAGAATACCCTCAAACCTGTTTAATTATTTTTGTTCAATAGAAAATAAATATCTGTTCTGGCATTTCTACAAAGCATGCATTGTGCTATGCTTTGTATTGCACTGCAACCCATGACTTTGCTTCCCACCAGACCAGACTGGTCCTATATTCTGGGCCTGCTTTGTTTCCCAGTAAGACAATGGTCCTATTAACAGATGACTCTGCGCTTCTGTTGTGTTGTGAGCCAGGCTCCTGTGTCCTCACTGGGGTCATTCTGGCAGATCTGGACACCAACAGCAGCATGGGGCAACAAGTTTGAACAGTGTGCTTCATGGAAAACGACACATTTTTTGGGCCTTGAAAGAAACAGACTTACCAAACTCTTGGACTATCTTGTCTTACAGTGATGTGATCTCTTAAAACTCTGAAAGGTTGCAGAAGTAGGAGAAATCTTGGGAGGAGAATAAGAAAATTAACTAAGACAAACTTCCTGCATTTCCTACTTTACATGAAATATAATAGAAACTTTATTGACAGACCCAAGTCTATAGTTATATAAGGTTTAAAAACAAAACATGTAAGCTTTTAATAAATATCTAAAAATATATTTTAAATGTAAAACCTTGATATGAATAAATTCTACCATTACTTAATAGGAGTCATTTTTGTAATATAAACAATGTGTGAAAGTGTGTTTAAAGAGGATTAAGTTAAAGTGGTTTCAGCAGAATTAAATAAAACCTCTTCAGATGCCCCGCAGAGAGCTTTGCTGAGATCGTCCTATTTTTCCTGTCCTTGTGGTTTTCAGGTGTGTGACCGTCTGTATCCCCTGACAGCAGAAACTCCAGTGCTGCTGGCTAACTCTGGGATCTACATGTTTCCCGACGACTTGGCAGAGTTACCCGGCTCCTATGTGGGTTTAGTGCTGTCCTCTGAACTGCCTGCTGCAGACTGTGAGATGTTTCAGGATGTTCTAACACAACTCGCTGATCTCAGGATCCAGGTAAGGCCCAACTAATGATTCAGAATAAAATGTGGATGGGTAGGTACATTAGCTGGAGCATTACCACCAAGGTGGAGTCGTAGGTAGTGAATTCATCACATCGGCATCAAGCTTTGAGGAATGTATTTTTGTAGAACCAAATATAATAGTTTTTTTTTTTTTTTTTTTTTTATTCTGTCCTTATTATGTCCCAATAATGTGCCTATAACTATCATGTTGTTAATATATGTAGCTTATCTACTTTTTTTGTATTTTCCTTGCTGCACAGGCTTCTTTTTTTACTTTAGTTTATTGCGAAAGTATTCACATCGCTCACGTTTTAGCAACAGATTTAAATGTGTTTTATTGGGATTTTTTTTCTCATAGATTAATACAACACAGCACATATGTTTATGAGGAAGGAAAAGGTTACATGGTTTCCGATTGGTTTATGAATACAAATCTAAAAAGTGTGTTTGCGTTTAGCCTCATTTTACATTGATACCACTAAAAATGTGACTCTAGTGCTGTCAGTTGTCTACAGAAGTCACCTAATTAGTAAATTCAGTCCAGTACCAGTAATTTTGTTTTAGTATAAATTTAAAGCTGTGTAAGGCACCCACTGCTTTCTGTTAGGGCTGGGCAATAAATGAATAGCAATATATATCGTGATAGACATGTGATCAGTATCAATAGATAATAGGTCTGATAGAATATTCAATATTCAATATATAGAATATTCACTAAACTCCGATCCAGAAGCACACAGCATTCTGGAGGATGTAGGCAGAAGAAAAACTTTAGCCGCTCAACCTTTCACAGCCAGCTAAACTAGGTTGGTGGCATCAACTAACTCACTCACTTTTTGGTTACCTAGCAACAACTTGAGTGACTTGCTCAGCAGCAGTTTAAGGTTTTGCCACTGTGCCTCATAACTGCTTAAAAATAAACAATGGCGTGGAGTGAAAACTGTGGATAAAAGAGGAAAGGTCACGTCACCAGTTTGGCAGTATTTCAGATATTTAAAACAAAAAACTTATCAATAGTTATTGATATCGACTGATATGAAGTGCTTATATTGTGATATGTTTTTCAGCCATATCCCAACCCTACTTTCTGTGTAAAAACATTATACTGCATATAATCCTGAACTCACAATCTCCAAAAATACAAGGGTCACCAAACTTATTGCTGATATAGAGAGCCTGAATGCATGGTACCTAAATAACTAGCTAACATTTTTGCAGTCCAAGCAGTTCTTCACAATATGCGTGTTGCGCACACTCACAATATAGTAAATGTGTGATATTTTGTGGAGCCTCTGTTACTATGTTAAGTGCTTTTTCATTTGGGTAGGTTAAGTAGTTCATTTTCCTAAAATACTGACATTTGAAAGATGAAGAGAGCCAATTTCATATTTATATGAACAACCTGTTAAACCCAAGTGTCATATTTTAGGTCAGGTATCTTAAAGTCAGAACATTAAAGGGATAATGTAGTTTTAAAACTCACCATTAAGGATGGACCTTTGATTTTTGCAACAGGGAACAGAAGGAGCTGAAGGAGAGGTCATGAACTTGACTGCTAAAGTCCCCCTCAGTCCTCTGCATGAGGAAACTCATCAAACAGCACAAGAGGGGGAAAAGGTAACACTTCTGCTTCCTGGGTGGAGTGAGAAGATGGCTCAAGGAATATTGAGTGGTGAGTTTAAAGAAATGACCTTCAGAATGAAAACTGAAATAAAAGCGGCACAGAGTTAGACATCATCTGATTACACAGTGGATGACCGCTTAATCCTCCTCTAGTGGGTGCTGTTTACAACAGCATCAGTCTAGTCTCTACTTAACAGTATTTTGTGTTGCAAAACCAATATAGCCTACTTGATGTTGTGAAACTACGATAAATAACGTGACGTGTATTTATTTCTGTAGGCGCTACAAAATTAAGTCAGTCTTTTGCAAAAGGAGCAGAGACCACTGGGAATATCATTCAAAAAGGAGCAGCTAAGATCCGGGAGCGCATCACACCAGAGGAGACCCCATCTGAGGTCAATCCACAGGTCACCAAAGGTCTGAACGCTACTAAACAAGCCACCGGGGGTGCTGTTCGAGTCAGTAAATTCTTAGGTAAGAGCAACCAGATGAATATTATTGATGAGTTAAAACCTTTTCTTTTTCTATCCTGATCTGTGAATTTCACTACATTTGTACCTAAATCTATTTCTTTGGTATAATTTGATGCGTTTACAGTGAATGGCATAAGTACGATTGCAGAACATGTGGCAGAAAAGGTGGCACCTCATGTGAAGAAGCACGGTGCTAAGCTGGTCCCAGAGTCTCTGAAAAAGAGTCAGGATGGCCAGGCTTCCAACTTCGATGGAGCCAAGTTTGTAGCAGCCAGCAGTATACAAGGTATTTGCTAAATTCTAGAAGATTAGCTCAAGGATATCAGAGTGTCAACACAGGATGGTAAGTTTGGACCCATAGGATGGGTTTGATATGGTCGGTGTGTAAATTTTTAAAATTTCTTTTCAAATTAGGTTTAAGTACTGTTTGGGAAAGTCTAGAGGCTGGAGCAAAACACGTCTGCAAAAGTGTTGCAACTGAAACTGTCACAACAGTAAAGTACAAGTGAGTTCACATATTTCCCCTCTTGACTTTTTGAAATCTTGGAAGTATTATTATATTTATATGTTTTTTTTTTTTCTTTTTGATTGTTTATTTAAACTAGGGATGTCTCAGTCAAGATATTTTATTTGTGTCAAACTCAAATCTGAGTCATTTAGGAATAGAAAATTGACGTGAGTCTCAGATGGATTCTTGACAAAATGCCTTGCACATTCCTGACAACTGCCATTAAAGTATAGAAGACATTAAATACAACTATTACCTCATTCACCAAGTATGTTTTCAGGCACTGCACTGTTTTGTTCTACCTTGACAGTGTGGCAGATACTATGTGTTATCCAGGGTTTCTGCAAGACAGGCTTATGTTTCCAAACAAATCTTATCCGACACATACAGCTACAGTCTTTAGTGAACTGTTTTGCTCCTCCTGACTGTGTTAACTCCGTTCAGTTTGCTAAAGCACGAGCCTAACGCTAACATTTTTAATCTCTATTTTGATGACTCCTTAATAATTTGGTTTGTAACATATTTCATCATGTTTATGGATAATCCTGTGAGGATAAAATGTACATATCACTTGCATAACAAAGTTAATGCTTTGTTTTGAAGACCATAAATTTTATTGATTAGTGTTTCAGCTCTTTCCCCATACAGATCACTGTTACCAACTCCACTGCAAGGAAAGAAGCTTTTGGCCACCCCAAAAGCTGTTCAGTCATTAAAGGATGTCATCATCTAGAATGTATAACTACCCATTTGCATTCTAAAGAAAAACTGACCTGCCACATTATCTGTTTTACTTTTCTTAAGTCTGGTTTGGTTTTTAACCTTACAATCCTATAAGAAATCTAAGACAGAGAACTGCATCATGCAATATCGTCTGTCTTTCACTGTCAAATAATGTACATGGCCTTCAATGCAGTTTTGAAACCTCTGCATATCAAAAAATGATATGGAGTTGAGTGTGTTCATTTTGAAAGTCTGAAAATTTGTGGGATATGCTTATCGTTTAGGCACTAACTAGAAGTAGCAATACAAGTGATTTCAAAAAGTGTGTTTTCCCATTTTATATGTTCAGATATTAAAGAATAATGTTCACAAATAGATGTTATACAGTTTGTAAACCATAGGAGGTGTTAATACAAATCTGTAGCAACTGAGAACTTGGAAAATCGGACTTCTGGATACAAAGAGAATGCACCGAGAATTAGGTCAGGGATACTAATACTGATCATTTTAAAATGCCTTGATTGTGACATCCCTACTTTAAAGATCAGTAGAAGATGGGATAAATGACCACTTTATGACTTTCCTACTATTCTCCTTTTCTTCTTGGTGTGCTGGTGCACTGACCCTCTTTCACTGTGGTTTCTTTTCAGATTTAGGGGTTTAGAGAATCTTATGAACATGTCTGGGAAGATGTGACTTCACTGGGAAGTAAAGGCAAAGGCTTGTGACTTTGAATTAACAACTTATCTAGTCTTGCTGTGCTTTTACTAACCCAACCCGGATTAGAAAATAACCTTACACAACCTGGTGTAACACAAAGTAAATTTGTATTCGTCAAACTCCTTTGCTCACTTTTATGTTCACATAAAGTGCGCTTTTCTTTAGCTGTGTAGTCGAGGCCTCTTTTGTCTCGGCTTGCATTTTAAATCCACTGTATGCTAATAGATGCAACTTGATTGCTGTAGCTGCTTACTTTGGTGTATGTACATAGCAAGCCTCTCCTCTAGACTGTTTCTGGGTGTGTCTGTGTTGATGTAAGCTTCAAGACAGATTAAGTGATGTTATATATCATACTTTTTAACATACAAAAACATGTTAGATTTGGTGTGTTTTCCCTTAAAGTGATGTGTTTTGGTACTCCTGCATCTCGGCTATCTTTTATTTTTTTCCATCTCGCTCTTCTCTAACACCCCCCGAATTATTTGTGATGAAGGTATGGTGACGATGCAGGCCAAGCCACAGATACAGCTCTCCACTCAGTGGGCAACATTGGTTTGGCTGCTCATAATATTGACAATCTGGGCATCAAAGCCTTCCTGAAGACTACTGGCAAGAAGACGGCCAAGGCCATGATCGGCAAATCTGATGATGAGCTAAAGGAAACCGAGGAGGAGAAGGTGCAAAAAAATGAACATCTCACACAAGCTGAGGATGGGGTGGTGATGAAAGAGGAGGCACCAACTAAGAAAAAGGATGTGCATAAGGAACAAGAGGAAAAGAAGAAAGAATAGAGTTCCGCTAGTGCTAATGCTAATGCTTTGTTGTCCTACACTATAAATTAATTGTGTATTTAAAGGAATATATTAAACTATTTTATTATCTCAATGCTAAGTGTTATTCTAGTTGGGTTATAAATTTATTATAAGGGGTGACTGTGGCTCAGTGGGTAGAGTAGTTGTCTTGCAGTCTGAAAGTCGTGGACTTGATTCCAACTTCCTCCTGCTACATGTCGACGACCCACTGGGCAAGGCACTTAACCTCAAGCTACCTACCGATCTATGTATCGGTTAATGAATGTGTGCGTGTTTGTGACTCT
Organism: Anableps anableps; assembly: GCA_014839685.1. NCBI lineage: Eukaryota > Metazoa > Chordata > Actinopteri > Cyprinodontiformes > Anablepidae > Anableps > Anableps anableps. The sequence goes on along the minus strand of CM026078.1, from coordinate 18,972,599 downwards.
ATAGCACTTTGAGTGGTGATGATTAGAAAACCGCTATAGAAATTTGGTCCATTTACCATTTTCTGTTTTGTCTCACAAACTTTCTTCCTAGACTACTTTGTGTGGTTCAGTGATATATTCAGTTTTTGTTTCTAATCTACAGAGCTGTCATTAAACATGCTTGCCTTCTTACACGTTTCTTCTGTTCTTGTCATGCTTAAATGTTTGAACTCAATCAATTCTTTAAATCAAAGATAACCCAAGGAAATACAAAGTTGAAATCACTTTCATAGAACTTGTCTGACAAAATTAAGTAGGCTTAAAGTTAAAAGCAAGACATTGTGCCCCAATTTACAGGAATTTAAGGACATATGGGAAAGTCAGTGACATCCATCAGTCCGAAAAAAGGGTTAAAAAGCAATTTTTAAGGTTTTGGGAATCCAGCAGTAAGAGCCATTGTCCACAAATGGAGAAAACATGCAACACATTACTTTGAGTGTTTAGTCATTTGGTGAGGCAAATGAGCAACAGTTTTCATTTCATATCAGCCAGCAGGGGGTTCATGCCACCCCCTGACAAAATAATGCAACAGGAGGTGAGCCATGTCGGCCCATTACAAAATTTTAGAACAGCCACATATATTTTGTTTTCCCCAAATATAAGTATTTGTAATTGAAATAATAAAAAAAATACACGTTGCTGTTTTGATTTTACAGTGCATCTTTAAATTGAATAAATATTGACACTTTAAAAGAGAATATTGTGATTTGATCATATGTTAAGATGACATGCCGTAATGCGCGGTCCACGCCCCTGTCTGCTGCCTGGAATTCGAGACTCGCTGATTGAGAGTAACTGAGATCAACCACCCAAGTTTAGATTTATGCAGACATAATAACCTCACGTAATCTGTCAGCTGGTACATGCTAGTAAACCATATATCTATCGGACTCAATACGAAAAAGTTATTTATTTGTCAAAATACAAACAAAAACACTGTTTGCTAAAGCGGCAAAATTTAGTCATTTCAAACTTTCCTGAAAAAAAAGAGCCTCCGTTTTTTTTTAACGGGTTACGCCGGAAATGGCGGTTTCCATGGAAACTGTGAGCTACCAACTTGCCTGCAGTAAATTTTCGTAAAAATGGCTGAAGGGAACGTCTTCAGTAAGTACGACTTCGCACGGCTGCAAGCAGAAATCGAAGAAGAACGAGAGCTAAAGTGAGTTTTCCCTTAAAAAAAACTTTGAGAAAATAAAACTTTCAGACGGAAAAAGCTGAATATACCATCTAATTTTGGTTGCAGAGAGATGCTTACAGAATCTGTGTGTGACCTGCAATGCACTGTGGCAGAACTGCAAGAAAGACTGCGCAGTGTTGATGGGGAAGGTAAGAACGTTACATACTAGCCTAGAGGAAGATGGGAAACACCAGACCCAACAGTGCAAATGACCTGTAGGCCTCTATCAAAGCCTTCAGATGGGCTTCCATTCACCTCAGCAGTGTCGCAGGCTGATTACCTCCATGGCATGCAGGATTGATGCAGTATATCATGCAAAAGGAGGCCCAACAAACTATTGAGTGTATAGAAATGAACATGCTTTCAAAAATCTGACATTTCTGTTTCAAAGATCCCTTTTTAAATAAATCTTATGTAATGGTTTTACTTTTTGACACACTGAATATTGGGTTTTCATTATAAGTGTGTTGAATCTGTTACAGAGTTTCACTTTTTTTAAATGAGTGACAAAATATTGAACTTTTTCATGGTATTCTAATTTTTTGAGATGTCAGCTTACTCTTGTGGCTTGTCTGTTTTTCTGCTTATCAGATAATGAGTGGAAGACAAGGTTTGAGACACAGGTAGAACTAAATAGACACCTGGAGAGACAGATTTCACACATTCAGCAGAGGCTGGAAAGCATCAAAGGAAACCCTGTTGGTAAGTCCTCAGTTTATTTTAATACTATGACCTGCTGGTATTTTACTTCACATTTTCAACCTACTTTTCATAAAAGCAGAAGCTTTGTTGCATTACTTTTAGGGAATTAGTGTTTAGGACAGATTTGTTACAAGAGGTTAAATCTTTCAACTGGAATATGCCCAGTTACACAGATAAAACCAACTTCTTTAGCAATTACTGTTTCTGGCTGACCCTCCTTGAAAAGCAGGGGTGTCAAACTAATTTTTATTTTGGGCCATATCAAGATCATCAATGTTCTCAAATGCTGGTTGTAGCAGAATGTATTGATAAAATCCATTAACAAACTGTTAAAATAATAACAAATAGCTGTCTCTGCATTCAATGAGTACGTCTTAAAATTAAATAATATTGAACTTTTCACATTGATATATTTACAGTTAAAAACTGCTTAGATTTGATTGATAACATTATATTATATTACTTCTGTAATTATGTTTTACAATATAAGCTTGAAATGTTTCACTATACGTAATGAATCTATATTAGAGTTTTGCTTTCTTAAATAAGTAACAACATTTTGAGATTTAACTATATGTCCTATACTCAAGTAAGCCCCCTCTTTTATCTGTGTGCATGTGTAAAAAGTACATTTTTACTGTTATTTGTCCACCTTTTACTTGCAGGTTAATCTTGTGATCAAAACTTACTCAAGCTTGCCCTTTTTTCCAGATCGATTGGCTTTTATCCGATCATACGAAGACATGGCTGTTGTGAGTGCACTAATTTTCTTTTGTTTGTCCTTAAAATATTGTATAGATGTTATTGTTATTATTTTCTAAAACCTAAGAACGTTGTGCCCTCAGAGTATGCAAAGAACGGCACACACCAGCAGAGAGCGCTAGAGACACAGAATGAGTTCAGACAAAACAGCATGTTTTGTGACGTCAGCTGCGGCTGCAAAAACCAGCGTTTAATCACAGCTTTGTGATCACGGGATTAATGGCCATTGGAGAGTAATGCAGTCTAATTTAAATGCTTTAAGACACACACACATACACACCAATACATGTTATGCTGAACTTGCACAATAAAGATTAACTACCCTAGTGCCTGAGAGCCTAAAGGCACAACTAACAGATGCTCATTAGTGTGTCCAAGAAGTGACTGCAAACAGTGTGCATAACATTGGTATAGACTGAGCAGATGAGATGATTATGGATTATCATTACAAACTGTGACTGAATAATTTATGAGCCTCATCAATTTTTGCACTATTGTTGTCAGCATGAGCTATTTGTACATTGTTTGATCCTCCTATACACCACAGGGTAATTTCAGTTCAGCTAGTATTTTTAATTTGTCTTCACCAGATTGACATATTTAAGAGTAATTTTAACTGTTTGTCACAGGAAAGGCTAAAACAACATCTAAAGGTCCTGGTTGAGGAGAAATCTGACCTCCAGAGTCAGCTGAGGGACTGCTACCTTCAAATTGAACAGGAGGGAAAGGTCTGCGTGCGACATAAATGTATAAATATTCCTGTAGGCAAAGAGCAGTGGGGGGGATTGTGAGGAGATTTGTAGGGATCAGAGTGTATGTTGGGTTACTTTTACCAATGTGTGTTAGAAAAGGAGCTTTAGGGGGTTTTTCCATGAAGTTGTGATTTCAGATACAAAAAAAACCCTAATTAGCAACAAATTTGGTTCTGTGTTTATTGTTCTGCTAAAAAAAACAAAACAGGGAGGTATCAGCTAAATACTGGTTTAGCTTTCAGCATTTGTGACCAGTAATCCCTAATCTCTTGCCCATTACCACTGACACATATTAAGAGTTTTACCCATGAAGTGACAACATGGTTTTCTATTTCTTTCACTTCTCAGGCATTCCATAAAGCCAATGATGAAAGGCGGGCATACCTTACAGAAATAGCTACAGTAAGCATTAAAAAAGAACATCTCCAGTTCTGGTCAGAGGTTTGCATGCAGTCATCAGGCGCAGTCATGTCAAACTAATCTGGGGCTTTTAATGATGAACTTAAGTTGGTCTTTTTCCAGGGTTTATTGATTACACAGCACAGAACTGCAAAAATTACTGCACAATTTTAATTTATTGTGGATTTTGTCTAATTTGTGTGGGGCCAAAATTATGCATACAGGTTCAAATATTTACATACACCCATGCTAATAGTTGGTCACAATGCTAGTTGCACCTCCTTCACAGGCTTTTTTATGGCCATCTGCATGTTTCTGGCCTCATTCTGACAAAACATTTGCCCACCCGTCTTGGTAGAAGTGATAGAGAACTTTTGGTTTTCCTGACACAGACCTAGCCTTACCTGGCTGTTTTAAGAGGTTGTGGCCATTCCAGAAGCTTATAGTTAGCCTCCTAACTATAATTTTGATGTGTATTTGGGATTATTCACCTGTTAGAACACCCAACCGTATTCAAGGTTTAACCATCATACCCAAACTACCACCCTGAGATGAAAGCAACTTGGTAAGGATGTCTAAGCTGCTGGAGCACCAGTGTCACTGTCCATGCTGAAGCCAGTTTAACACTGCGATTGACTGAGAGGGTGTTGAACAAGAGAAAACCCCTGCTCCAAAACTGACACCTTCAAGCATAATTGAAATTTATTACAAGCACAAAATGTTTTCTGAGAAAGGGTTTGATGGTCAGTCAGTTTTGCTGCCAGTGGTACTGGTGTATTGTACAAGTTGGAAGAATTATGATGAAAGACCCCTACTTCCAAATTCTTCAACTTCACCATGAACCAACAATTATGACGGTTGAAACTTGGGCACAGTTGGCTAACATAAAGTTTCTAGAATGACTTGCATCCTTTTAAAATTGTATAGACTTACAAGCTGTGTTCATGCCAGGAAGGCAACCAGTTTAAATGAGCTCTACCATTTCTGATAAGAAGAATGCAAGAATAATGTTAGTGGCTTGCTGAGAACAACAAAAAATTTGTTTTTCTCTTCAATCTGCGAAGTAAACGTTACCAAATTAAAATTTATTTAAAAAAAAACTCATTAAAACTGTTTGTTGTATCATCAATTTTGACCAAGAACAGCTAGAAAAGATTATTACAGTACCAAAATAAATAGGACATGCATACATGTGATGAGTTAATGTAAGCTTCTGACTCAAACTGTACATGCTTTGCTAGTCCTCTAGAGACCCAACTGATCACTCTTTTCTTTTGCAGGCTTAGTTATGGTTTCTCTTTCCTGTTTCTGCTACATAACAAGCAAATCATAAAAGACAATTTGCTACCCTGTGTTGTTAGAAGTTGGTTTCTGCAGAGCTGAAAATGAACTATATTCTGTCTCGGCACTTCATAAACATATGTTTACATTTGCATCAACGTGCTTTTATGCGTTTATTGCCTGCAGTTGTCTTCTGTCCGTGAGCTGCAAAAGCGACAGTATACCAATCAGCAACAGGTGGTACCAGACAGCAAACAGATCAGGTTTGTAACGTCCCACAGCTGATCAGCAAAATCATAATGTTTACTGCTAGACAGTTTTAAGTTCAGGTAATTTTGTAACAGTGGATCATTTAATAAAAATGAATATGCACAAAAAACTGTATCTTCTTTAGGTGAAGTGTAAGTTGATTTCAGTTAGTCAACCTTTTGCATTTTGGAGTTTTTCTTAAAAATAATTTTGTTTTACTTCACATTCGAAGTGTAGGGAACATGATTTAGACACAAACAAATAATAAATATAGTTTTACAGAAATCGGTTTTTGTTTATTTGCTGTAATTCTGCAATAGGGAGAATTTACCCTGGCAGGTGTTCATTCACATTGCATTATTTGTCTCCATGTATTTTTGTTTTGGGCACACAGAGGAAAATACATCTGTAGGAAAGCACAGGCTGGTTCTAACAAAGGAACGGAGGAGGGATTAAGACAACATGTGAATGAAGGAGGAGGAGGAGGTGGTGATTCAGCAACAGAGAGAGGAATGAAGAAGAAATCCCAAAGGGAAAGCAGGTTACCCACCCTGAAGCACCGGCCGAAACATAATCCTTAACCAAAATCTGCTCCCATGGATATTTGCAGGGTTCTTTTATTGGGGGTGAATATCCTTGTACATTTCTGTCAGCTTCCTTTTTGTTTCACCTTTTATTTATTTTCTCAAAGGATGATTATATAATGAATTAAACACTTATTTAAATGTGCTCATATAGTGATATGGGCCATCAGAAATCAGACTTTTCTTCCACACATAAGCAGACTTTTCACACCCCTACCAAGACATTGGCAAAATGCTTTCATCGTGACATAAGAATAAGCTTATTCTGCGAGTTTAGACCTCAGTAACATTGAGCACAAACTGCTTCTCGCCAGTGGTATATGTTAGCTAGTGTTTTGGAACCATCTCTGCCTGAAAACTTCACTGACAGCATTTGGCAAGAAGATAGCAGATGGTTTTTTTAATGATCTTGTTATTTGCTATCACTTCTTAAACAATTATTTTGTGGCCCTCGTGGCCATTATTCATTGGTAGCTTGACTGGAAGAAGGGCAGAGGAAAATGGGGAAATAATGCACGCAGCAGTCAGGGGTTCAGAATCAAACCAAGATTTCTAAAAAGCTAATAATATTTTGACCCTTTGTTCTCAATCCCTTTCAAAATCTTTAAGTCGTAGTTATATTTAATGTTTTTTTATTCGTGTTGTGTTTATGTTTCTTTACGTAATTCATTAAAATATACTAATAATATTTCTAATTACATTGTTTGTTTCTATTATTGCTTCCAATATAATTCAGTTTTAATAGAAGTGTCAATATTCCAATTCTCAACATAAACATATTTTAGACAAATGTCTTTTATTCCTCTTTGAAGTATTCTGTAAGATGGCTCCCTGATTAGGGGGAAGAATTTGTCAGAATGTTTATCGATAGATTTGAGACTGCGAAATAATAATATATTAGAAATAAGACCAAGAAGAGCTCTGATACATAAATATAATTAAGTAGCTTTATGAAATGCTACACTTGCATCTTATGTCAAGTAAAATGTTAAAATGTTTTTGTTGTGTTTATGTTTATAAATACATATGAATCTGATCTAATTTGCTTCTCCTTTAAGCAGAAAACTGGGTGAAATGTTTGTTTAATAAGCTTTGAAACTGGTAAGTTGAGCTGCAATGTGTAAGAAGCCTGCTGAGTTTGACATTTCTTTTGTAATATTTAGTCTTTTTTTTTTTTTTTTTTTTTTTTTTTTTTTGAAACACCACCTACGACACACATTACGTAAGCAGCACAGCAGCCACCAATCTCTCTATGTGTAGTTGAAACAGAGTAAGCAGTCACCCCCATCCTTCCCACTGACCATCTTTGTATGTGTGGGTGTTCAGACAAAAAAAAAAAAAAAAAACACAACTATCCATGTGAGATGAAGTAGTTTTCTGTAAAACTGCCAGAAGCGCTTTTTCACAACTTTGTGTTTGAGAAGAAATGTGGAGGATTGTTTCAGTGCTCACATAGAAATAAGAAAATGGTGCAGCACGGTCGAAACCAACTCATAATTATCATTTTATTTTGTTCTTCCAAAAAATCTTTTTGTTTTTTTGTTGGTTTATTTTAACCAGAAATGTCAGATTTTTTTGTGACATTCTGTTCAAGACCTACTGAACTTTGAGGTGATGAAGAGATGTACAGTCTCTCTAAGTGATCTGTATTGGAAATGTGTTTACAAACTGATAAAACTACAGCTGTATCTAAAATTATTAAACATGCACTACAAATTAAGTCTAATGGCAAAATATGCAAAGTAGCAGCTGCTTATAATAGGTAAATTAATCAAGAAATTAAATAGCTCAGCGAAAAAAAAAGTTCACTATTTTCCAAAATTAAAACACAATATTGCACTTTTAATGATTACTGTCATCACAAAATTACTCAACCTCTTCATGACAAGTATGGTTAATACATAAAGCACCATTTTGTTCTTTCAACCTGCCAAACAACTTGATACATGACCAGCCAGCAGCTTCTGGCAGCATTTTGCCCACTCCTCGTGGAACCTCCAGTTTGGGTTTGCATGCTCCAACTATTTTTTTTTTTTTCAAACCCCAACTGAGATTTTATTTAGAGTTCTAGCCAGGCGACCAGTACCTTCAAGAATGTCTTCTGAAACAAAGTTTTGGTGGGCTTTGAGATATGCCAGGGATCATTGTCCTGTTTAAAGGTGCAAAGACCTCCAGGCTTCACCTTTCTCAAAGATAGCATCACATTTTCCCACAGGATTTCCTGAAACTTGATTTAATCAATCTTGTCCTCCACACATTGTAGGTTTTCAGAGCCAGAGAAAGCATAACAGCCCTACAGCATCACTGATCCACTTCAGAGTGCTTCACTCTAGATACTGTAGGCATACCCTTCATTCTTCCTCCTCCTCCAGACATACAACTGCCCATAGGCCTGAAAACCTCTCGTTTTTATTTATGGTTGCTATGAAGAGAATCCCAAAATATCTTTGACTTATTTATTAGGTTGTGAGCAAATTGGAGCATATGTTTTTTGTACTTTTTGGTCAGTACTCGTGGATATATCACGGTTTAGGAATGAGGCCCTTCAGTATTTAATATGTGCCTTACTGTATGAAATGTCAGTGTGTACTACCAGTCATGCTGCAGGTCTTTAGAAGTCAGTTGAGGGTTTTTGACCACCTGCCTCTTTGGGAATCTGGTGGCAGCTGTTGATGGTTTTCTCCTTCTGCTGCATCCAGATAGTCTAGCCACTGTTCCTTTAACTTTCAATTTGCAAACTACACTTCCAACTGCAGCTGTAGAAACATTAAGTGCTCTATCTCTCTGGCCTTCATTTTAAGGCAGTGTCCCCCATACTGTGTGTGCTCTGCTTCCTCCAGATTAATTTAGACAGGAGCACCTTGTGTTCTCTTAGTTTGTGACGCACACCGGGTCCCTGTGAGTTTGTCCCCAAAAAGAGAAGAATGTACTGGGGCCAAACGTTCTGTCTCTGTCACTGTAACATGCTGTCATATCCAATCATTTTATGTGGGAAATATATCACATAGAGTTAAGAAATTGTCATATATAACCAACAATATCTGGATTTGTATATCTTCACAATAAAAAAACTATAGAAATGCATTTTTTGCGCAGTGAAATATTATTATCATTTAAATCGAGTATGTTAATTTATAAAGGTACTGGCCAACGAAGGCTAAATTCTAGCAACATTAACTACTTTTGTTACTAACCTACCTAAATATTTTTGAGCACCATTTTATTGAAGATGTTGGTTCAATTGACTGTTACTGTCACTCTTCCGGTCCATCAGAGAATACTAAGGCTATGCTTATACTACATTTGTATGGGTTGTATGTTAGATAAATATATAAACAATATACTTGAAGTTATGAACTTTGATAATTCGTGTGGTTAAGAAACAGCAGAAATGAAATTTGCATTCAGCTTTAGCAACCATGCTAATGCTAAAGTCAAACTTGCAAGCATGCTGAGGCAGCTGTTGCTAATTAACAAGACATTTTAAATGTGTTTACTGGGGAAAATTTTTACATGCTACAAAGGTTGTATCCATCTTTAACTAGGTTAGCAACAACAATAATACTTAAGTCAAACTAGCTGGCAAGCTAAACTTTCGAATCTTGAGGCATTTTTGTTACTGAATGGCATATTATAGCTGTAGTCTTCAGTATAAAAGTTTACATGCCACTTTTTTTTTTTAACTTGGAGGACAAAGCAGATGACTTCATGAAAAAATAGGTCACTTTTGAAGTAATGATTCTACTTTGAAAGAGGACCTGGCTTGGGTGTCTGTTGTGATAGAGGGCTTCCTCTGCATCCAATCAACTTGCAGCTCTGAATGCTAATGTGCTTTGGGGAAGATGAATCTGGATTTGGAAACTTTCAACACATACACATTCTCTGTGGTTTAGGAACTGTCTTTTGTTCATGTATTTTGTATTTTCAATTAACTAATAAAAACAAAAATGACAGTTATTGCTTGTTGAATCCAAAGTCTAATTCACTTACCTGTTATTAGCCACATCTTTTCGGAAAGCTGAGTTCAGTTTTACTAACTTCCCCCAGTCTTGATTACAGCCAGACCCTCAGAATCAACAAATCACTGAAATCGAACTTGTCTGACAACATGAAGTAGACTTAAAGATTTTTAAAAGAAAATGCAAAAGAACGGAAGAGAATCAAATTCATTGATCAGTCTGGAAGGGGGTATGGAATAATCTCTAAAGCTTTGGGATTCCAGCAAATAGCAGTCAGAACAATGAAACATTCAGGAGGTCACAAAATAACTTAAGTAAGAAAGAGACTGAGCAAAATTACTTTGTAAGAAAGTTCCATGGCAAAAATCACTGCTGATCAAAAAGACTACAAAGATGCACATTACATTTGCCCCCCAAAAAAGACATCTTAAATCATTCTTAAGATTTCTGAGAAAATATTCTGTTTAGAGAATCTGTGTCCTGATTTCAGAAAGAGAACATCATACTGACAATCAAACAAAGTGATGGCAGTGTGATTGTCTGGGTTTGCTTTACTTTGTAATGACCAAGCCAACTTGCCATCATTGCTGGAACTGTGAAGTCTGCTGTCTACCAGAAAATTTAAAAAAAAGAATGCCAAACAGTTTGTGACCTTAAGCTCAACCACACTTATGCAGCAGCTATGAAGCAGGACAATGATCTGACATGCATCAGACTGTCCACTTCTAGAAAAAAAAAAAAAAAAAAAGATAAGGCTGTTTTAAATTACAGGCTGCAAGCTACAATGTTTTTATGCAAACCAAAGTACATAAAAAACTAAACTGAGGTTTTGGTATGGCCTAGTAAAAGTACATACTTAAACCTGATTGAAATGTTGTGTCATGACTTTAAGCTAGGGACTTTAAGCTTGGTTTAAGCTTGGTTAAACATCTTCCGAGGAAGAAGGAGATTAAATAAAACAATTCTACAAAAAGAGTGGGCCAAGATTTTTCGTAAAAAACGCATCGCCAGTTATCCCAAATGCTTGATGACAGTTGTTGCTGTCCAGATTGGAACAACCAGTTACATAGTGGCCAATTATTTTTTTTCACAAATGCTTAAGTTGGTTTTGGTAGCCTTTTTCACTTCATACATGAGACTGTCAATTGAAAACTGCATTTTGTGTTACCTCAGATTATCTGAATTTAGATACTGTGATTTCTACTTTCTATTGATGCAAATCTACCCAACTAAAATGAATGCAAATTGTTATACCAGTTTTATTGCTTTAATTTAACACTCCTTTTGTCAGTGTATGTTTTTGACTATGAAGTAAAGTGATTTGTGACTTCTCCCAACTGGCATGTGTCCTCAGGGGATCAGTAGCATCCCCTGCACGAGTGTGAAGCGTGGGTTCGCATCGAAATGAGGAGGCGAGGGCACCGAATGGAAATCACGACTGAGTGATGTGAAGATGTGGGAGTGGGGAGGAGAGAAGGAGAAAGAGAGAGGGGGTGGTTGCAAGAGAGAATGGGAGGGTAAGCAGCTGCTACCCAGTCAATTTTCAATCCAACCACTGCCTCTTGATTATACACACTCACACGTTTTTGTGTTGCCTGGCGGAGCACATCAACAGGACAACAAAGAACACTGCCACCATCCAAACTGCGACAAGCCCACTGAACTCCAGTGTTTTCTTTCGCATCTGCCTGGAAGTAGTGCATCAGTTCAGACTGGAGGTCACCGTGACAGAAGCGTTAGTTGCTCGCGTTGGTAAGCCTGTCAGTGCGCAAAAGTTATTGGTTATTTAACTTTTCTATACTTTGCTTTTATCATAGGTTCTACAATCGTGATGTTAACGTGACGCCATGTGTTCGTGTTATTCAGTGGACGATGTTGTGGATAATGTGATTTAGGAGATGGATGAAGCACTCCTGCTGAGTGCGCAGCTCCTGAGTATTTATTAATATGAAATAAATTAAATCGATTCGTGACTGTCGCTCTTCATCCAGCTCAGACTCACCCCCAGACTCAGACCCACGGGGGTGGACGTCATGAAGCACGCTGTCCACTCCCTGCTTAACAGCACTTAATCCGTCATTAGGGGGTTATTTTGAGACAGCGCACCGGCGGCAGACACCGGCTGGCTGCTCAATTCGCCTCTTCTGATTTTATTTCGCTGCCTTTTGTTTGTTTGTTTGTTTGTATCTCCCCGATTCGTCTGCAGTGAAAAGTTTTCATCACAGCCCTCTTCCCTCTCCCCTCTTTTGTTTTCCCCCCAAGACAGTACAGCCGTACTCGTCAGCTTAGGCAGCGAAATGGAGATGGAGCATTTCGACGAGCGGGACAAAGGTCAGAGGCACGGCCGGTCCAGCGCTAAAATGAACGGGGTGCCGAGCCCCACGCACAGCGCCCACTGCACCCTGTACCGGACCAGGACCCTGAAGACTCTGAGCGCCGAGAAGAGGGCCAAGAAAGTTCGCTTCTACCGCAACGGGGACCGCTACTTCAACGGGATCGTGTACGCCATCTCCTCAGACAGGTTCCGGACCTTTGACGCGCTTCTGGCCGACCTGACCCGCTCTTTGTCTGACAATGTCAACTTGCCCCAGGGGGTCCGGACTATCTACACCCTAGATGGCAAGAAAATCATTAGTATTGATCAGCTGGTAGAAGGTAAGGAGGTTTTATCGCAAGGTTTAGGGGACCTAAGCAATATTTTATTTGAGAGCCCACCAGCCCCCCCAGCACCATCCTGCTTAATTGTTTGCCTATTGTGGATTAAAGGGAACATGTGTTCAGTTAAGCAGTGAATCAACAAGCACTGCCTGGTTTAGGAGAATAGGGGTCCCTGGGCTACAGCGGGTTTTAGTGCCCTACCAACACAAGTTTCTTTTATGCAAATTGCAGTTGATAGTTATGTATCCATAAACTTCAAGGTTTATAGACCTTTTTACAAATATACAGAAAAACAGCTTATTTCTAGAAATGTATTCCTCTGTTGAAAAAAACTGTATACTAACTATTCACGTATGTGATAATGTAGGACATTGCAATCACTGAAACACAAGAAATACAATAGTACAGGTGGGGCCACCACAGCTTGCATTTCAAATTGTTTCAAGGGTCTGTGCTATCTTGTACTATCTCCACAAAAACCCAATGAAATATAAACATCTCAGTGATTTGAGCTTTAACCACTTTGGAAACTTTTCAGTCAACATGCATTTTTCAGGATAAAGTGTTTTAGAAGGCCAGAGTTCAACTACTGAGATTTTTCTTTTCGGACTCTTCTGATTTTGTATGGCATTATCAGTGGACAGTATTTCAATTAAGATTCAGTGAAATGGTGAAAGAGGAACCATTTAGTAGTGCTTACATTCACTACAGAAAATTGTAAATGAATTAATTGTGAATTGAAACTACTAGGAAATAGTGCATTAAATCTGACTCCAGCTCTGAAACAACCAAAATGAATTATTAATTGTTAACATTAATATGACTTAACTAACATCTATCAAACTGTAAACATTTTTAGACGTAGTTCACTTGTTAATCGTTTAAATGAATAATTGTCTTAAATATAACGTTAATTAATTCAAAAATAATAAAAAGGTAAAATTCCTATAAATTCACTATATCAAAAACAATTGAGAGAACTTAAAAGCTGCCAAATTCTTCATAAACTTGACTACAAACAACGACAAAAAACTAAAACAACACATCTGAGCTCCAAAATGTGTGAAAATTTAAGGGCTCTTGCAGGTTGGCTTTGCATCTGTTTGTTAGTCAGTTTTACAAGAAATAATCTAAAACATCTCTTGTCCTCTTTCTTAAGGAATGAACCTTTCATGACTGGTGAGCCTCCATGTTATGTGATCTTGCCCAGCTCCCTTTCCTGATAAACTTTAGATGAGGCTAAAGTACCAGGGACATTTACTGTGATGTCCCACCTTTGGATTAGACATGGCCTTCAATGAGATTCTTATGGTATAACAACAACCTTAAGTAAAAATGCCACGGTTTCACAATGGCATAAGGGTCATTAAACAAAAATAAAATAATACACAAATTTCCTCCATGATAAATAAGGTGTCTGTCTGTTTGTCTATCTATCTAATCTAGGTCTTTTTATTTGGTCTATTTGTTGTTATTTTGATGCATAGGCTAAAATGCTGACAGTGACCAAATTTATTGGCAGATTGCAAGTGCCTATTGCATAGAATATTAAACCCTGTTTGCTATTCTGCTCTTTAAGCAGATATTAGTTGGTTAATTACTCAGGCTATCTGCTCAGGTAGCTGTTTTTTGTTAGCTGCTTTACTGACTTGCCTCTTGTAATGTGCAAACTGCAGCTTTCAAACTGTTATTCCCTTATAAAAGTGATAGGTGGTGCCTCTTTATTTTCCACACAATGACTCTGTTTTTTTTTTTGCAACCTAAAGTATTCCCATGGAGCCAAATTTATCTTTCTTAAAAGTGAAGAAAAAGTGGAGTAGCCTTCTTCAAGCTAGCTGACCAGTAATGAGCCACAGTGGGTGGGGAAAGGTGTGTCATTCTTTGCTTAGCACACACCTATTTAGGAATTACAAAATGGTTCCAAATTGGGATTTTTTTTTTTTTATGGGCTGTGCTCCATATAAAATCTGTTAAAACCAAAGGATGCCATTCATTTGGTGCCCATATGTCCAAACAGATGTAGCCTTTGTTTCAAGTCAGATTAGTTCTCTCAGGATCAGTTTTACGCCCTTATGGCTATGTCATTGCTACAATTTTAAGGGAAGTGATATAAAAAGAGCTATAAATTGTTGAAATTAAACTCACTTCTCTATCTTTCATCTTTTTCCAAATGTTTGTGTCTTTAACAGGTGAAAGCTATGTCTGCAGTTCCATTGAGGCCTACAAAAAGCTGGATTACACAAAAAACGTAAACCCCAACTGGTCAGTGAATGTTAAGGCCTCGTCCTCTTCATCACGCGGGCCTCCGTCCCTGAGCTGCGCCAAAGCTTGTGCCCCGGAGGGCCGTGAAGGCAAGGACTTCATCCGTCCAAAGCTAGTGACTGTGGTTCGAAGCGGAGTTAAGCCCCGCAAAGCCGTGAGGATCTTGCTGAATAAGAAAACAGCCCACTCCTATGAGCAGGTTCTAACTGATATCACTGATGCCATCAAGCTCGACTCTGGGGTGGTGAAGAAGATCTACACATTGGAGGGTAAACTGGTGAGAAACCCTGCATGGTTAAAAATAGACGAATGAATTAGCCTTGATTTTCCTTGTGCTTTCCACTCTGTAGAACTTTGTCATAAGGCATCTCTTGCTAAGAAGTATCTTTTAGTGAGATGTACTATCTAGAGATGAAAATTAACTTTGACTTTTTTGTCCCTCGGGTGATTTCTTTTTCACAGCACTGCAGAGACAAAGTAGTGAAACTAGATGTTCTTTGAGTGGTGTGTGAAGTCCTGTTTCATTGAAATTGTGATGCATGGGAAAACCTTGTGTTTGAGTTTTGTCTGATTTAGAACAAAGACCATGTTGATAAAATGGGTGGAACAACATAATAAAATTGGATGTATGATACTTTGTTAAAGAAGCAGTAATAGATGTGCAAGATAAAGTTAATGAATAACAGTGGTGTGCTGGGGTGAGGGGGGACTGTTTATCAGCTGTTTTGTCTTGTTAGCTTTTAGGTCTAAGTCGTTCTGAGTCAAACATGAGACTGAGGTAGGTCTGTGATGAAGTAATTATTTGAGTGGGGCGAGGATGATGAGGATTTATTTATTGTTATTTTTTGCTGGTTGACTGGCTGATGGGGTCGTGTGTGTAGTGTGTGTTTTGGAATGGACCAAGCACACAGCCCTGTGGTGCTTTAATATTGATGGTCAGAACAGGAGATGTGGTTGAACCCAGTGGTACTGCTTGTAATTAGTTCTCCCTTACCCCAGCCGCCTAATTTAATTCACACACAATTTCTTCAGCAACAGACTTTGCTGACATGAAGGTCAAGGCAATAAAAGTCAAGTGTAAAACAACGCCATGGTAGTCCATGACAGAATTATTGTACTGTATTATTTTTATTGTGTTAGAATTGAAAACATTTTTCGTTTACTGCAGCTTTTGGTCAAAGAATTTGACTAATGAACAGTTTATGATAGTTGTTTATTTTATGACTTTAATATTTCTGTTTTAACATT
Source organism: Anableps anableps (assembly GCA_014839685.1). NCBI lineage: Eukaryota > Metazoa > Chordata > Actinopteri > Cyprinodontiformes > Anablepidae > Anableps > Anableps anableps. Next base: position 18,956,527 of record CM026078.1, on the reverse strand, counting down.
TTTTTAAGTAATGCTTCTGTGTTTAGACTTAATTTTCTTTCTGTTGTTCTTTTGATGTCCTTTAAAGCACTTTGGGTTGCCTTGTGTATGAATGGGGATCTATAAATAAATTTGCCTTGGCTTGTATTGAATAGGACAAGAACAGCTGTGGTGTGTTGATTATTTTTAGAATTTTTTTTCGAATGGTGAGCTGATGCTGTTGTTTCTGTAGAATGTGTTTAGGAATTGACTAAGCACAGACGGTGTTGTGCATCAGTGTTGATGGTGAGCGCAGGGGATGGGGTTGAGCACATCTATAGTTCTTGCTGTTTGTTGCGTCGAAAATTGTTTAAAAGATGAATCAAATGGGTGGGGATGGTGGTAGAGCTTCGGGATTATCAGATGCTGCTGGATGGAATTAAAAGCAAGACAGAAGTCCACCAAACATATTCAGGGAAAATTCTCTTTTGAATTATTCCCCTTCATGGTGTTTTGATTAAATTTTGGAGGCATCATTGCCTTGCTGTTTGAACTGTTAATGGGGCCGAAAACTGAAACAAAGCAGAGTTTTTAAAGTGCTGTTTCATTCACCAGAGGTAATTCTATGTCTTATGCACAGAAACAGTCAAAATTCCTATGGGTTTTGCTTGAAGAGTGGAATTTAGACTTCAGGAAGTCTAAATATTTAATGAGTACCCTTTCATTTTTCATTCCCAACCTCCAATTTTATGAATATTTGTGTCCCAGTTTACAATCAGAGCTGTGAAGAGAAAGAGTGACGGAGAGGTCAAGAGGAGGTAACGTTAAAAGAAATCCATGAATGGAGTCTCTCCCACGCTGCAGCGATGTGTGGCAGACAATTGTCTCTACACACAAAAATAAATCAGCGTAGAAAACATGTCTACCCACCTATCCAGCTCCTACTCTCAGACATTTGCACATTTTCCTTACTGCATTGCTAAAATGAGAACTAGGTCTGCACTGCAGCTGAATTGTGTCAAACAAGCCTTCTTTCAGGAACATGTTGATGTTTGTGTAAAAGTTTGTGCAAAGGAGGAACACGTCGTCTCCTCCAGCATGTTGACATCTTACACTTTTACGTTTCTTCCTGTTTGCATTCAAGCCACCTGTCTTGTGCATCATTTTGTTGTTTTCTGTATTTCTGTCTGCTCCCCTTTCCTCTGTCTGGCCTGCTTTAGGTGATGCCACAGCTCTGAATTACTGAGTGTAAGGACACTGGGCTGCTCGTCCTCTGACTGCAGCATTATTTTTGAAACAGATTGTGCTGGACATCTAGGGCATCCAGACATTTTGTGTTGTGTGGGAAGAATCATGTTCTAAATGACCAATTAGTGAGTCATGCTCATGAAAACGCTCTTTGCTCAAGGATCTTTTTGTCCTCAATGATCATCTTAGTTATCTGTAACCTCTTCTTTTCATATCATTTCAACTCTCTGTTTAATGTTCCACTGTTAACTCAGCAGGATCCTGACTCCAATTAGATCTCAGTACCAGCCAATGAAATTCAAGGATCAGGTTTTCCCAGAGAAACCTTCTGTTGGGGATTAAACTCACCACATTTGCATAATACCCACTAACGAGCAGTTTTCTTGGAGATTGCCCAATAAGTGATACTGTTGCTCTCTTCGTCCCTCTGTGATTTGAAATGAGGCTGTTGTGGCGTGCTATTTTTAGACATGGTATTGATCGGGCATGTAGGCATGGTAACACGCTCACTGCTAAATTGGTAGGGCTGTGCTGAGTGCAGAACCAGCTCCTCATTTTTATCTTTCACTCTGTTTGGCTACTGGTTGGTGCTTGATGCAGTTTAGAAAACTGGAAAGATGGGCTGTGGGAGACAAAATTAAACATGGGATATGAATCGACGAATGAACTGTTTCAGAGCCTATTTTTAGAGGAAACTTTTTTTTTAAATGTAGATTAGTCAAGTATAAATATCAGTATGACATTGCTTTAACAGTTAAAAAAACGTGTGTCTGCGTTCGTGAAACTATGAGTATATATATGTGAATGTTTTTCTCTGTGTGTGGACTTCTTTCATGATCTGAAACACGTCAGTCAGTGAGCCTGCAGCAAAAGTAGGTTTCTGGGCCTGTCTGTTGGTAACATTGAGTCCCAGCAGAACTGCAAAGGAGCTTGAGCCTCTTACTTTCATTAACCCTGTAATGAGGCCAGAAACAGAGGGCATCAGGTTTGCATGCAGTCTTTTTTTTTTTTTTTTTTTTTTTTTTTTTTTTTTTTTTTTTTACAGGGATTGTCAGATGTTCTGTTTTGTCTGTGGTGCATTCTTTATGTATATTTTTTATTAATTTAAAAGTGTGCTTGATGTTCTTCAATATTATTCCATGTGCAGTCATTCTGACAGTGGTATTTGTTATACCATGCTGTTAGGATTTAAAAAAGAGTGGCAAAGCTATAAATTACTTACAGTGGCTCTGGACGGGTTTATGGCATGACGCTATGACCACATTCACAGGTCCCTAATAATAAAACCTCTATATTTACTGTAGTGTTGTACGATTTTGATAAATAAATAGAGCCCAATAGTGAGCAAACAGCACCATGGAGAACAAGGAACATCCCTGAGAGGTCAGGGATAAAGTTATGGAGAAGTATAAAGTGAGGTTAGGGCATAAAATAATATCAAAAACTTTGAACATTTCATCATCCAAAAATGGTATGACTATGTAAGAACTTACAACTGACTTAAAGCTAACATGCCAGGCAAGGAGAGCATTAATCATCAAGAGGCCCATGGTAACTATAGAGGAGTTGCAGAGATCCACAGCTTGAGTGGGAAAATCTCTTTATTGAACAACTATGAGTCTTGTGCACTAGAAATCTTGCTTTTAAGAAAAAATGGCAAGAAGAAGGCTATTCTTTAATTAAAACCCTAAAATACACTACACATACCATACTTAACATACCCTCAACACATGAAACCTGGTGGTAGCAGCATTATATTGTGGGGATGGTTTTCTCCAGCAGTGAGAAGGAAGATAAAGTTGATGGAAAGGTGGCCCCAAAAAACTTGGATTATGGTGTACCGTCCAGTTGGACGATGACCGTTAACATACAATGGATATTCTCTGTCCAATCTGACTGAGTTTTGGCTATTTTGCAAAGAAAAATGGGCAAAAACTTCCGTTTCTAGATGTGTAAAGCTGGTGAAGACATACCCTAAAAATATTATGGCTGTAATTGTTGAGAAAGGTGGTTCTAAAAAGTATTGACCAAGCAGGGGCAGAAAACAAAGACGCATCACACATTTAGGGTTATTGTTTTCCTTCTGCTTCAGAATATGTACTACTTTGTGTTGGTTTGCTACATGCAATCTCAATAAAATCCATTGATGTTTGTGGTTGTAACCCATAAGACTTTGAACAAGTTCAAGGGATATGAATACTTTTGTTCACATTGTTTAACATAATGGAAGCAAGTCTTTGTGTATCTGAGTATCTGATACACTGTGCCAGGTCCTCTCTCTCCTGAGCTCTTACTCCTCTGTGATCATTCAGATATCTACCTGTAATACGAGAATCTTGGTTCAGAAACCTAGATCAGATTCCACCTTCAAAACTAAATCGATCCTGTTTAGATATGTCCCCTCCTTTTTGTGTAAGCACAACCTCATTTTTCACAGCCACGTCCTTGTTTTCCTAGTTTTTATCAGAATTTAAGTTAGTTGCTAAGGAACTGGCTTACATGCTGTTGAGATATCACAGTAGCACACTGGCATATTGTGGACTGCACAGTCTGATCATGACAATAGACGACCCGTAAGTGGCTTAGGACACGGACGTGGTTAGCGTATTAATACTTCTTAGCTGTGTTTACACACACAGGCACTATGGCAAACCCCACCTGCTGCCTCCTTCAGCATTTGTGTGACTCATGAATATTAAAAGTGTAACACACACCTTTCACCGCATTCATTTAGATTTGCCGAAAGATGCATGAAGTGATGCCATAGTTTTATCTCTAGCACAACTTAGCCAGATGGGCCTTGAACAAAACAGTGAAAACAATATTGAAAACAAAAAAAAAACAAAACAAAACAGGAATTGATTGATCTAAATGCAAATAAATATTACTGCTTTACTTTATAGGTTTTAATTTTTATTTTTATTTATTTATTTTTTTTTTACGTGATAAATGTATGTGATGATAAAAATATGGAATACATTGTAGAGAAACAAAATACCTTGTAACAAAGTCTGCTGATTCAGGTTTTAGCAATACTGACCAATCACAACTGAGATCACTTTGAGTACATTCTCATAAACAGCTAGTGTTTGTCAAGTTTTTCAAATGTTAAAATCTTACTGAATCACTGTAACTGATCCTTTAAAAATAGTAAAAATACAAGACTGCATCTGGGTGTCTTCAGTCCAGTACATATGCTATCAACGATTTATGATTTTGTCCTATTTGATGTCTATGTGACATTAGCCTTTTATTGTTTTTATTGCTGGGAATATGCTGTTACAAAGGACTGTTAGATAGCCTTTCAGCAATGAGAATCCATTTCAATTTGTTTTGCTTGTAGATTTTAATTAAACAGAGTTTTTGAAATTTTTGTAAACTCTTGAGACAGCACTGACTTGAAAACAAGTTTCAATAAGACTATAATGCTTAAATAAATTACACTGCAACCTGTTGTATTGTATCCCACCATTTTTGCTCTTATTTTCTCTAAATGTAATTGTATATTTTATCGAATCACATTGAATTATGTCCAAATATATTACATTGTTTTGTATTTTATTGTGTTGTATCATTGTACATCAAACACAAAGCTTCGTATTTTATGACATTGTACATTGTCTTATCTTACTGTTTCTCTTCCAATCACATTGCTTTTCATTCAGTCGTACCTTAGCTAATTATATCACCTTGTTTCACAATGTGTCACACAGGCTCGCATCGCATTGTATTACATTGAATGACATCTCATTAGGATTATCATGTTACATCTAATTACCTGCGTCACATTGTATCATAATGTATCACACAGCCTGGTACTGTTTCTTACTATATCATACTGTTTTGTATCATATTTGGAATTTATCATGATCTTTGTCCATTTGCCAGGACTATAATATTATGTTGTCTGAATGACAGCTAACACTGTCAGAGTTTAGTAAGGACACACAATTTAAAGGATTAGTTTTAACAATGAAGCCTTAATGACCTTATAGAGTGCCAATTGATCTGAAGAAAAGGAAGACTTGCAAATTATCACTTGAAAATGCCCTAATATTTGGCAAACAGTAATGAAATCAGGTATTCAAATTTGGCAGTTGTAACTGAAACCTGTCAGTAACGTGATTTATGCTTTTGTAGACACAGGGAACCATATTATTTTCTTGTTTAACAGATATTTCTTGTACGTTTCTAGATAAACACTTTCTTTAGCACATATTTTCAAGTGTATTCATTTGATAATTTTCATAATACAAAAATATGTGAAACAAAATCATGAAATCAAAATGATAATTCCTTGAGTATTCCTCAAACACATACTGTAATTTTAATATAACCTCTTTTTTTTGTATCTCCTGTTAACTGACAATGCTAAATGCTAACACTAAGCCACTGATTATGCTCAACATGTTAGTTCTTTACATGACTGAAACAATCCACTCTCATTACCAAGTACACAGTTCCGCTATGTGTTTTCCTGAACATTTAACGATCCAGTTTTAATGCAGGTGTTATGTGGGAGAGAAATAAGGAAGAGTAACTTGTTCACAATCTGCAGTGCAGCTCTCACTTCTTAAACTGCATTGCTGGCACCAGTCTCTTCCTGGCAAGGCCATGCAGCTTTTATTTCCCTCCTCTGCTTTCTTTGCATCATGCCTCTTTATAATCTCATGTTAACATTTTCCTCGATAGAAAGAATTTTATTTTGGGATGTCCATCAGCTATCCATGCATCATCTTTATGTTTTTTCCAGTCTGCCTAGTAACATTCGTTATTTTTGTATCCTTTGTTTATTTAATTAGCACACTCTGCATGCACAACCAAATTCAAGCTCTAAACATATGGCTTTACTGCTTCAGTCACCCACTTTCCTCTTCATTCCTCTATATTTCAGTGTATAGCATTGAGGATGAATTAGTAAAATCAAGTCTTGTCAACTTCCTTCCATACATTTTTTTTTAAAGTGTGTCTCTTGTTCAAGTTTTTTTTTTTCCAACCCTGCAGGACTATAGAGAAGAGCTTCAGCTGTGTTAAACAGAAATGCTGCATATTATTTCAGAATTATGAGGATCACCTCACCCTCATGTCTAAACATTTATCTGCTCTTAATCCTCATTTTTTTAGGCTTGTTGATGGTGTGATGGTGTCACTGTTCTGCTTTGCGTGAGTGGGAAAAGTACATCTGCTCTTTCAGATCTGCTGAGTCACAGCCACTCATCGTAGTGTATGTGTGTGAGGGAGTGTGTAAGTATTTCTCTGTGTATGTGAACAGGTATGCAATGCATCAGCACTGCTCTAAGTCGACACCATTGATAAATGGTTTCAAGATTTTTTTTTTAGGAAGAATCTTGGGAGAATACTTCTGCTTTTGTTGGTAAACAAGTTATTTCAAGCATCTTTTTTTTCTGCAACGTTGATTTCATGTCTGCCCCTCTCTCTGACTCAGTGACTGAGCTTTTGTGTGTCTCTCTGTCTGCCTGTGAAGAGTCACTGTAGCAGATTGGAGCAGAGGATCTGTTGCCAAGTTAGGATCGATGGCAGACGTTTGTAGCGCTGGCAGACTGTGGAAAACTCAGTCACATCACAAGTTCAGACGCACACACATACACACACAGCCTTGGTGTGTATTTGTGGGGTAGAAAGCACTGTGCTTCATGCTGTTGGTTGTATACAGAACAGGTCTGACATCTGAGCTGTCAAACTGAACTGAATAATGTTCTCGCTCCCTTCTATAATTGAAGATTAATACAGTAAGCATAGCTATAAGACAGAATATTAGGATAACACTGTTTTAAAACTACAGTTGGGTACAAGCTACAGTTCCTCTTTTAAGCAGTCAACTGCAATCTCTTTAGCAGAGTACATAGCCTGACTAACCTGCTAACATCAGACCTGTTTTACTCTAAAAAGAAGAGAACAGCAAAAAAGTGATTATTATTAACCGAATAGTAAACTATTGAATGTTTATTCCATGTTTAAGGTTTGCTAAGGTTTGTGCATGAAAAATCATTATGAATAAATGTTATAGATAACATTGGTTGAGTAAGTCAATATTAAATCACGATTTTTTATTTATTTATTTATTTATTTATTTTTTATGGCAAAATCCCAATCGCATTTTAATCACAATTTCTCTATATAAAAGCATCACTCTTAAAGAAGAAAAACATAACACACTGTTAAAGGCAAAGAGCATTTCTAAACACAGAAAAATTTGAAAAGTTTGTAAAAATTCTGCCAACTCGTGTCAAACACAATTGACATTTTAGACTTGTGGAACACTGTCTCAAGCTGTTGTCTTACTCAAAGCAATGCATTTTTATTACAAAACATCACTGAGGTAAAGTTCACTATTTTATCAGATGCTTCCCAACACACTCAGAATGTGTTCTGGATTAAATGATTTATATCAGGGATAAATTGTGGCCTGTAGCCTGAACACAATGCACCCATCATTCACACTTTTTTAATGAACAGAGAGGACATTATAAGCCTTTTTAATTAGCTTTATGATATCTGAAGTTCAGAGTGCTTTACAACTAAATACAACTCTTATTTCAAAGGTTTGCTTTTTTGACGCTATAAATTGAGTCATAAACTATTGTGCTGTTTTGGCTGCTGTGTTGAGTCTAATCAGAGTCTCAGAGACAATGGTGGTTATTCAACAACTCTGACAAGCTGGTAACCAGTTAAACAGACATGTCTGACAGCAACAAAAATGTTTACTTATCTAGCATTAGTAGCTAGTAGCAGCTGAAAGGGAGGGTTGCTCTTGTAGCTTCCTTCTGCACATAGTGAAGACATTTAAAAAGCCTTCTTGTAAAGTTCAGCCACATGTTCAACACTTGCTGCTCTTTGGTGGCTTAAATATCCCTGTTTTACTTTCACTGCACTCTAGTCGTGCCTGTTGCAACTCAAATGAGTCAGTGCGTTTGACGAACAATCGAAAAACATTTTGGTCACTGAATATAGTTTTAATTGCACATTTGATTTTAATGTAAAAGAATCGGTCACTCTCAGGAACTTGGTGAATTCCAGCGTGGTTTGCATGATTTGGAAGGGCAGCAATTCAGCCATTGTGATGTCAACTTGACTTGCCTGCATAGAATCCTGATCACTGGAATGAATTAGAGGAGAGACTCCATCCAAGGTTTCTTGTCCAACATCAGTGTCTGACCTCTGAATATGCCTCTGAAAGAAATGGTCAAAGAAATCCCATAAACACACTCCTAAGACTTCGAGAAAGCCTTCCCAGAAGAGTTGAAGCTGATGTAACTGCAAAGGTTGGGCTGTTATCATATAAAACTCTGTGTAGGTAGAAGAGCACAAAGTTTGGCAGTATACTGTAGGTTTGGCATGCAAAGTATGATTTCCTGTCATTAATAATTTGGGTAGCCCAATTTATCACATCCCTATTGTCACTGCAATATTAGTTTGTAATATTGATATTGGAAAAGACTTTTAGAATATCCAATATTTCTTGGTTATTATATTTAAAGTGTCAGGAATTCCCATTTTGCTTGCCAGTAACATACTCATCCTGTTGGATGGAGTCTCACTGTAGTAGATACTCACACCTGGATAATTACGCTTAAGATGGTGAAGGTCACACAGAGCATTGTGAAGGCATTGTAATGAAAGTTGAAAAAGAGAGTAATGGGGGAAAAGTGGGTTTATTGCTGCTGATAATGACACCACAATAGTATCTCCATCACATAAATTTTTAAAATCTTGGGATAAAATATCCAACAAATATTGCATTCCAAAACATATCTTTGTGGTAGTTACATTACAGATATTCCAGTGATGATGTACTGTATTTGGAATATATTGTACTTCCCTAGGCAATAACAAAGTGTTTTTTCTCAAACTAATAGATGGTTTCACTGACGCTACCTTCTAGTTCATATATTTTGAGGGATGAACAGGTTGATTTTTAGCAGACAGAGCTTAAAGAATTAATGTGTGTGAATTGGGCGGAAAACAGGTAATTAGACTGACAAGAGATGCAGCCGAATGTTTGAAAGACAGCAAAGATAAGTGTTGGAGGTATAAAATGAAGTCACATTCAGGCTGCATGTCCTTGAAAAAGCAGTAGGACTTTATTTTCCATTTTTTATCAGAGCTGCCAAAAGATGTGTTTTAACACATGGAGGGTAGAGAGATACTGTCACATTTAATAAAGAAACAGATTCACAGCTTCATCAGAAACTTTTACGCTCCCCCCCCCCATGTGGTGAACAGAAGTGGTTACATAAGGTGTTATGCAACAGAGCAGCCAGCCTGGCAGGCATCTGCTGGTTTGAGGTGAACACAGTTAACTGACCTCATGTCACCGTTCCTGTTTGTCTTTATCACTCTTCCTGACCTCTACTGCTTCTTGAACCTCCTCATTTCTCATTTTGTGGCAGGCGTCTGATGAAACGGGGGTCTGTTAATTAAGGAGCAGTAATGTGTGAATTTAGCTTCAGGTGTGCTTTGTTCTCCCCCTCTGCCTTTGTGAAGTTAAGTTTTAGCCAGCGTTCCCTTTTTCAGGTGATGTGATCTTGTCCCAAAAACATCAGTCAGTTTTTACTTATACAGCATGTTTTATACAGGACAAGCAGAAACAAAAGCTTTGCATAAGACAAAAACTGTAAAAAGAAAAAAAAAAAAAAAAAAAAAAATAAAAAAAAAATATCAAACTGAGAAAAACAGAACTGATGGCCTAAACAAAGTCTAAGCATGGAGGGACATTCAGTTTGTGAAACAAAGATTTTAAAATGTATAAATTCACTTGATAAACATGATAAACTATGAAAATACAATAAAAAGTTTAGATAGATAGGTAGTTTCTGAGGTTATTGTTCTGAGGCAGGCCCTTTTAGCTTGCTGCTGTGATTCCAGGATTCCAGGACCATGGAGAGCTCCACTGATCTAAGCTTCTTTGGCAGAACACAGTAACAGCTCATCCCTCCAAACGGTGGTATTTCTGTGGGCTGGATTACGCTGCCCTCACCGTGTCCTCTGTGTAAACACTGTAAGTCTATTGTGGTGGAAAAACATTGGAGGTTGAGTTCTGGCTTTGCAGCAACCTGTTAGATTCTGTATCAGAGGGAGTATGCAGGGATTCTGCTAAAACGGTTAGTTTTTAAATTAAATTACATCTCTGATAAGTTAAATGTCAAACTATGAACATCAAAAATGTATGCATTCTTGAAAGGTCAGCACTCCTATCTAAATAATAAAAATAATATAAGAGACATGATGACCCTAAAACTCAAAATTAAACAAACGCTGCAAGAATACTATTTAACCTTCAAAATACAAGTTTATAATCACAGGTTTGGTAAGTTTTACTCCGAAAAAATGTCATTTCACAATGCAGTTGTCAGTTTTTGTTGTTTTATGTGTTCTCTTAGTTTTGTTTAGTTGTCTTCATATTTAAGATGCATCAGTAATTAATTCCCTATTGTTTTGCCATCGTTTGGCTGTCAGAAGCTCTCAAGTAAAAACCTGAGAAGATGGCAGATGAGTCCCCAAGTGAGACCTGCCATATGACACGGAAGACAAGAATAGCTGATGTAAATGTGCAGAACGAGAAGCGCTGTCAATAATCATTTGTTCTTAGCGGCTGATTTGCAGGAACTGTAACTTGCAAGACAGCCTGTCTCAGTACTAAAAGAATTAGAAGCACTTGGTGGCTCAGATATGAGCTGTATATGTATCTTGCAGTGTTTTTTAATTGAACAAAAGTGTAAAATAGACACAGTATCTAGAAAACTAAGGAAATCAATCTAACTTCTATGGATGCTGAAAGGCGAACCTCTGCCCTAGTCTTAAGTCTTCTACAGCCAAAACATGGGATTCCCTTATATTTTGCTTCATTTTTCAAATGAACCCTGACTCACTTCCCAGTCCCTGTCGAGGAAAAGCTTCCTCACACCATGATGCTACCACCATCATGTTTCACACTGGGGATGGTATGCTCAGGGTGACGTGCAGTTGTAGTTTTCTTCCACACAATAAGCTGCAAGCTGAAAATGGGTCTTTTTTTTTTATAGATTTCTTTTAAAATGCTTCACTTTTAAAGACCAGATTGGCAGACTCCAAGACTAACTGTTGTCCTTTTGAGAGAGTCTCTGACCTAAGCTGTGGATTTGTGCAGCTCCTCCAGAGTTACCAAGGGCCTTTTTACTGCTTCTGTGAATAATGCTCCACTTCCCAAACCTGTCAGTTTAGGCCATTTCTTGGCAGGTTTACAGTTGTGCAGTATTCTTTCTGTTTTGGAAAGCTGTGTCGGACAGTGCTCTGTAAGATGCTCAATGTTTAGGAAATTGTTTTATAACCTAACACTGCTCTTAACTTCTCCACATATTTACAACAGACCAGTCTGTTGTGTTCCTTGTCATTTATGAGGCTGTTTTCAAGCTGATTCACAGAAAAGCTGTACTTATACCGAGAATAAATCACACACATGTGGACTGTATTAACTCATTGGGTGGCTTCTTATGACAATTGATTGCACTGGATTTTATTGAAGGGCATCAGAGTAACAGGGGCTGAATGCAAATGCATGCCTCACTTTTCAGATTTTACAGGTGGAAATTTTTAAAACTCATGTTTCAATTTCCTTCCACCAATCTGATATACTAAACCTTATGTTGGTCAATCGAATAAAATTAAAGGATGTGAATTCTTTTACATGGTACTGTACTTTATGCCCACACATTTTCTTTGAAAAACAAGATGAGATGAAGTGGTGCTGACTTAGCATACAGAGTTTTAAAGTATTCTGCCTTTCATCTGCATTTGCTCAGTCAATGGTTCTGCATCTTAATCATAGTGAGTCTGTTTAAAATGCATCCCTGCTTCTTACTTTCTTTTATCAGCCTCCCAATGCTCAGTGTTTCAAGACAATCATAGATGTTTTGTAACCTGATTAAAAAATGTCTCCTAGTACCAGAAATTTAGTCCATGGAGTCTGGATTCTAGTAAAGTGTTGCCTAGAATGTCTTGTAGTTAAATAGTTATTAAACAGTGCCACCATGTGGTGTTGTTTGTCCAGCTGAGGTAATGATTTCTGTAATTGTTCTACAAACTATATTTTTTGTAACACTGGATTTAGTAACTAACCAGTTACTAACCATTTATTAAAACATAAATGATTTTATGGTTGTTTTTTTTTTCAGTGGAAAAAAAAAAAGCAGAAACAGAAAAGAGAACAAACAGGATAGGAGTTTTGTGATTTGAACACTAGGTGGCACACTGCTAACATCAAAAACACTGCTGAGAAGGATTCATTATTTGGTGCATATGGCATTTTTTGAAAAAGGTGATGACTATAAATTTTCAGCATCACCCCTCTCTTGTTCTAGGTTTTTTATGGAATATTTATTGCAGCCATTTACATGTATGTATAGCGTGTAAACTGTGCAGTCAGTCATGTGTGTAGTGGACAATAGGGAAAGATACTGGTTATAAAAGTTATGAAATTACCCCTCTTCACACCTCTCTGCCCCTGTTTTTGTTCTGTTTATTTCATCCTGTCCTTGTTTCCGAAAGTGGCACATGTTGTGTAACTACACTGGTTCTCTGTAAAAACAGAACCAGATACATCAAAGCAGCTTGTTTTGTCATCTCGCTCATAGAGGGGCTCAGAGCTGCAGTCAGAATCAGATCTCCCTTGTTGTGTTTTTTTCTTGCTGTGTATTTGCTTTTGGTTTAACTCTGGAGACTTGGAGATTAGATTTCTCTCTCCACTTTTATTTGATATTTTTTCCTCTGCTCTCTTTCATTGGTTGTGCTTTCTTCTGAACACAGCAGTTTAAAAAAAGAGGTATTGCATAAGTGGTTCAGTATAACCAGGCCATGTGAATCATGAACACGTTCATGTGGGGATTTTTGTGAATGGCGTAGTTCTGCTGGGTAAAATACTCAGAGTATCTAAAATATGAATGATGGGACTCTTTTATCTCTGCCTGCACATTGTGCACTAAAGTGGCACATGGCCTGCATGCATTGATGCCCAAAGGACATTACTGTCATGGAAACCATATTTTTTTCACACCCCTGTCAGTGGCTCACAGTTTGTGCTTTTGCCCTGCTCATCATAGATTGCCTATCTGTTTTGCTCTTTTCTGCTTTTTCTGAACTCTGCTTTATGTAGTAATCCCACTCCTAACTTTTTTTCCTCTGTCAGGAGCTGATTAACTATATCCTGAGGAGTAAATTATTTCATTAGATCTCAAATAATTCACTGATCTAATCAACTGATTGGGGTTCATTTTCAAATAATGTGAGCAACATTTAACTATTTTTATTTCTTGAACAGTGTTTCTCTGTTTTATATTAATGGACATTTACTGACATTTCTTTCCACAACTAACTTTAAACCATTCATGTTTTAATAACAGTAATGATGATGATGATGATGACATTTATTGATACATTTTGTAATAGTTAATTAATATTGAAATCTGAAATGTATAACAAATATGTGACCACTGAAAAAGACATCAGAAACAAATATAGAATATTTACATGAACCTTAATGTTTTTTGAACAACACCTTAAAGCTGCAGTAGGTTACTCTTTAAAAATGTGTTTTTTTTTGTTTTTGTTTTTTTTTTTTTACATATTTGTTAAAACTGCCACTATGTCCTGATAGTATAACATGAGACAGATCATCTGTGAAAAAAACAAGCTCCTCTGCCTCCTCCATGTGGTCCTACTGCCATCTGCAGAAACACACTGCTCCTGGTCCGAAACAGCCAAACAGCCTGGAGGAATGTCTTAGTGGTGCCAGTCACGCTCATGTAAGTGGTGCTCATACCCTCTCCCTTGCTCTCTGCTGCACTACAGCTCCTCCCTCCACAGTGGAGCCTGCATTGAATTCACAGGCTAGTACATATGGCCTCAGATGACGGTGGATATACAGTTTTCCTCTAATGTTAGGTTGTTTCACCACCATTAGCGCAGCTGCATCAATCTGGTGCTCGAACGATCTTTGCAAGAAGAATAAAAATTAATTTTTTTCCTCATCACCACATTGGTGAGCCAGTTATTTGCATTAGGCTTCGTTGTACAGGTTGCATCACCCCACAACTGCCTCTACCTGCACTGAGGAGGCAGAGGAGCTTTTTTTCACAGATTATCTGTCTCATATTATACTGTCAGGAGATAGTGGCAGTTTTAACAAATATTTAAAAAATATATTTTTATAAAAGTTACCTACTGCAACATTAAGTTAAAATATTAAGTCACTGACATAATATCCGCTTTACCATTTGCAGATTAAAGGTGACCTATTATGCTTCCTTGAAAAGGATAGGATAGATCTATGGGCTATACAAAACATATTCATTGGATTTTTGCACAAAATCATTCTTCAATAATGAGATTTCACTCTGTTTCAGTCAGTTGTACTTATTTTGAGATCCTTTCAGAATGAGCTGTTTTAGGGCCTTTTGTTACTTTTAAAATCCAAATAAGCTGCGGCTGCTGGCCACGCCCCCCAACTAAACATTTACACTCCCACCTAAAAATGGCTGCAAACAGATCTGCAGTTATACAACTGTCCATCTTTGAAAAGCAAAATTAGAGCCTCCTGCACAACCAACAAGAATGCAGCAAGTCGTTTCTGAATGGTAAGTCAACAACAAAACACCTGTCTTTTCCAGCAGACATTGTACAGGGCATACAGTGGTAAAGCTGGCGTGCTGGAGCTCCGCTAGGGTTGCTAGGTAACGGCGCAGTGTGACCTTACATTCTGTAAGTTTTTAAAATGGGTAATTTTCCAGACACCAGAAAACATTAACTTATTGCAAAAAAACAGCTGTTTTATTTATTTATTTATTCTTTATGTGCTTTGGCTGTTTTTAGAGGTAGTTTCGACCCAAATGGAAGAACTAAGACGTACAAAATGCAAATTTTGCATAATAGAGCCCCTTTAGGGTGAAGGATTTACAAAATGGCCATTTTAGAAAATTACACATAGTATAATATGTAATATAATAGTAATACAATAGCATTATAATATAATAGTAATACAGCTGCTTTTGTTTGTCTTAAATGTGCCTTTATTTAAACAAGCAGGAATTTTAACACGTTCTTTATTTAGCAATTTATTTTACACCTTACAAATGTTTTTTTAAAAATAAAACTTTGTGATTTCCAGTGTTGAAGATAATACAAAGATAATGCAAAAACCTTCAGTTTACTGTGATTCAAGAGACAGTTATAAAAATGTAAAAAGTGAGATCCCAAAGTTTTATTGACTCAACATCAGTAAAGAATATAGGAGTTTTATATTGTTTTGATTTAAAGTCAAAATGTTTCTAGCATATTTTTCAGTGTTACCAATTTTTAAGGCTTATACTTTGCATTTTCAGAATAGGTACAAAGAAAAGGATCTGATTTAAAAAAAATAACAGAAGTAAAAAGAGCTGTCAAACTAACCTGGCCTTTTGTGAAAAGTGAATAACCCCGAAACTTAAAAACTATTTATGCCACCCTGAAGGAAACACCTACTATCAGGTGTTTGCAAGTCTTTTACATCACTCTGGGTGAATTTTGGCTCTCTATTATTTTCTGAATTGCGTTAATTCATTAACATGAGAAGACTTTGTATGAACAGTCAGATTAAGGTCAACTGCTTCAACTCAGTCAAACTTAAATCTGGACTTTAACGAGCCCCTTCCAAACCTAAATTTTATTTTGAGCTATTCAGTTTAGAACTTGCTGTTGTCATTTAGATAATAGTTCTGCTCCATATCCCAAGTTATCTTGAGTTTATGGTCAGGAGCTGATGGCCTGGGGTCCTACAGTAGCTAAGCAGCCCCAGACCATCACGCCTGACTGTAGGCATGTTGTTGTTTTTCAGAAATGCTTTTAGTTTTACTCCAGATTCAAAGGAACATACACATCCACAAAAATTTTCTTTTTGTCTCATTCATCCACAGAATATTTACGCAAAATTCAGGGGATCGTCAAGATGTTTTTGGCATATATGAGATGGGCCTTTGTGTTCTTTTTGGTGGTGTTTTTCTCCTTTGAACTCTTTCATGAAGGCAATTTTCGGCCAGTCTGAGGCAACGGAGGCGGCAGTGCCTTAGATGTTGATCAGGACTATATTGTGACCTTGTGGATAAGTCGTTAATGTGGTCTTGAAGTATTTTGAAGTATTTTGGGAAAATAAATTAGGGTATGGAAGTTTCACCACTATTCCATGTTATAACCATAGTAAATAACTTTCACTGTAGTTCCCTGAAGTCCCAAACTCAGGAACAGTTTCATAACCCTTTTCAGAGTGATAGATGTCAATGACTTTGTTTCTTATCTGTTCTTGGATTTCTTTAAATCTGGGGATAATGTGAAGGTTTTTGAGCTCTTTTAGCCTACTTCATGTTTTCAGATGGTTCTGGTTAAGTTTTTTTTTTTTTGTTCTATAGGTATGGCACCAATCAGACCTGGGTGTGCTAGTGAAAGTGAGCATAAAAGTGTAAATTCTTTGTCATGGCACTTTATATCTCTGTATGTGTAACGAAGTAGCCATACTATTTAATAGTTTTAACTAAGGAGGTAAGATCTATGCTTTATTTTAAAAAAAATCTAAGAAAGTAAGAACAATGCAAATTTAAAAAAATTGTAAGAACAGCAACCTTAATCTGATGGTCATTGTGCTCTTTATTTTCTGTTCGCTGGGTCCAAGAAATGCTATAGCTCAGGAAATAATCATAAACTAACAAAATGTTGAAACAATATAGCATATTACTTAAGAAGCATTTCTGTATGAAAGTTTTTCATCAGTAGCAGCACATTTGTGAAACATTACCAGCGTCAGTGTCTGTATTGTTGTTATATTTTTGGGAAGTGGAGATGCTCGGCCCTGAAATCATCAGAGCACTGTCAGGGGATATCAGGGAACAAAGCAATATGCAATCTGTTATGAAACTAGAGTGTAATTTCTTTTCATGTTTGCTTGTGCAGAAGTGCTCATCATCTTTCTGTCTGTGGCTGAATGCATGAACACACTCAGAAATACATACACGGTGCTAGATTAAAAAATTATTGGGAAATAAACCATCCTCAGATGACAGTTTTAGTCAGCGTGTTTTATTTAAAACTCCTTCCTTGTCTCACCAATAGCTTGTTTAGGAGCTAAAACAGACCAACTCATCTCCCAATATCCTCATATTCACATACCATCAAACATTCTCTCAACAGGCCCCTCTTTCCTGTTTATTCGATACTTTGCTGGTGATGCCATTACATAAGCTGTGACTTTCTTTTGGGGGCTCTGGTTTGTGGGCTGATGGGAATCTAAATAGATTCTTGGATATTAATTGCTTTGAAAATGGAATTATAGTTATTTTATGTTTATGTGTTTTCTCCAGGCTGTGCCACACATCTGAGCAGCCTAAGCTGTAATAGCTCTTAATAGGTTTTGTGGTGAGAAATTTGTCATGGTGGATGAACTGTTGCCATCTCATAAACCCTGTTTCCAACTGTAATGTTGCCAAAGCATGAGATATAATTTAGAATATTGGTGGCTTGGGGCTCAAATGTGATGGTTGACCTGTAGTGTGTAATTAACTCAGTTGAGTAAATCATTCAGAGTTTAGATCAGATTTTCCCCCACCCTCCAGCCTTTGCTCTTTTCAGATTGATTTCTCTTGTTCTAACTTTTCAACTGCAACATAAGAGCGAGTTTAGAAATTAAAAAGCCACAAAAGCAATCTAGTAATGATCAGCTGAATATTTTTAGTGTAACAATTTGTGAATAATGTGTAAAATAATATTTATTCATTATATACTACATTAATAAACCCTTCTTTCCAGTGTAGATACCTGTGACTAGTAGCTCTGTGTTTAAATGGTTGCCTGTCAGCTGTTATTAACTGCACAGCATGGAGTCTGTCAAAGAGCGACAGTGACTCATTAAGATTGAGTCAGATGTGGATTTAGTCAGCTATGTTCTTATTAGACAGTGATCTCATTATCTTAATATCGTGCCTCCTGGAAGTTCATTATGTTTACTCACATTATAATTTTTTTCTCGTCTGATTTATTTATCCCTGTTTATAGGATGCAAGTATTCCAGGAAGAGAACCTCCCACTTGCTTCTCTGGGTGTCTGGTTTACACCCTGCTGCACATCAGCAAATTGCAACTTAGCAAGGGCTTTTTATAGTTACCAATAGGCTGATAAACGGTGAAGAAGCGCAGCTCGAAAACTTGTCAGTCGTGCATCGACAACAAACACAAATAGACACCCCAGGTGATCTTTTTCCGTCTCCTGAAGCTCGGTTAATTTGGTTTTTCCACCACACCGCACACAAAAAAGTCCAGGTATTGCTTGAAGAAAAGGAATTTGTACAGTGTGACTAAGAAGCTGATTTAAGATTTGTCAGACCTTGTACAAAATTGCTGTCAAAACCTCTTCTCTGATATCTAAGCTGCCTTTGCAGCAGTGGTGTAGCCAGAAATTGCTTTTCAGCCGGGCCTAAGAAAAAAAATGGGTGGGCCAAATAAATAATTGAAAGGAAGTCTATTTGTAAGTTCCACTTTTGTTTCAACAGATTTGTGTCTATATGTATATATAAGAGGTCACGCAAGGCCTTTTCGTTGTCTGTCATTTTGATTGATGGGGACAAAAAAATCCTGTCATCTATTTTTACCCATCAATTTTTAAAATGATAACGACATTTAATTGCACTTCATTCTGTTTAATTAATATTCAACAAGCTGAACAGATAATCCACATTGTGTCATCACCCAGTTTAATACATTTAACTTTTTCTCTGCAGTGAAGAAGTTTTTAAATCAGTAATATTTCATCAGTTGAAGTGATCAGAAGTTGGCAGGACTCTCTGAACATTACCTGATCCCACAAACACTCTCCTTAGCGAATAATCCCGAGAATAATCCCGCAGCAGTGTCAGATGTGGTAGATGCACTCCAAAGTCTCTCATCCATAACTCTTCAACGCGCCGCTGTCAGCCCGATAGCATCCTGTTCAGAGATGATTCTATGATAGAAATCTGTACTCTGTCAAAATGATGGATGGCCATCAGATTCTTCCATCTCCAATAAAAAATAAATAAAAAAAACACAATTTCTTTCATGGGGGTTTTTAAAAGGTGAGTGAAAAATCTGTCATTTTGACACACACCTGACCACTTGGTGCAGACAGTCAGACAGTTTCAACTTTACGCACAGAGTACATTGTGGAGGTAACTAATTCAATCAATAAAAGCAAAATTTCCATCAGAGTATCACCTCTGACCTGGACAATGAACTAAATGCATCTTGCTCTCCTGGAGCTGACAGCAAGTTGGAGAGTTATTTACACTACTCGCTTCTCTGCCCTGCAGCACTGCATTGTGCTGGGCACTTAACTGGCGTAGCGGAGCTGTTCCTGACCATCTTAATTTACACTATGTATGGCTATAGTCCAGATGTGCTCTGAGAAGCAAAAATGATGGGAAATGATTGCTCACATGAAAAACCCAGTGATAAAGGGATGAGTGGTGTTATATAAAATACTGTAGTTCTCAAGTTCCAAAACTAAAATTTGTCCCTCCATTGCTCTCTCATTTTGCGTGCCTTGACTGATGCTCCTATTGTGTCTGAGTGAGTCAACTTTGGACACAGCGCTTTGGAATGCGTCTGCTGAAGAAGTGCATTCTGCAGGATTTCCTCCCACAGCCCCTCATTCAGAGAGTAATGCCGACTTCTGATCTCTTCAAATGGAGAAATGTTATCTGATTTCAAAACTTTGGCTAAAGCGTCGCTTGTAATTGCAGCTTATAGAATGGCAACAGAGCTCGGATTCAGCCTGCAGATCAACATCAAAACCCTGAGACATTTCATTACACATAAGGGGGGACAAGCAGGTCCATGTTTAGAATTTAGGTGTGATCATTTTGTTTCATTGATGTAGTTACTGGGGCCAGTCAGTGGTTTCAGTCACTGCGGAGAAAAAGTTACATCCATTTATCTGCTTGATGTGTGATGGCACAGTGTGGATTTTCCATTCAGCTTGTTGAATATTAATTAAATCAAATGAAAATTATATGCAGTTTAACATCATTTAATATCTGACAGGTAAAAATAGACGACTGGATTTTTTGATGCCTTCTGTCAAAATAACGGACACCGAGAAAGTCTAGTGCAACCTCTATTCTGCACGAACCCCAGGAAAATGTCTGCAGCATTTGCAAAAACATCATCCTTTCCTACACTATACCCAACCCAGTTAAAGTTGTTATAGCAACTTGAAGAAGGTAATTTTCCTGATTTCACACTTCCAGGAAAGTTTGCCAGTACTTGCTGAGTCTCTGGTTTGTCAATAGCAGAGAAAACTGGTGGTGGTTCAATGCCTCCGTATTTGAATGGGTGGGCTCTGGTACAAAGTGGGTGGGTCTAATACCACATAGGCCCACCCATAGCCATGCCCCTGCTTTGCAGGAACAGCTCCAACAGCAGAAAGCTGCTGTTATGAGAAGCATGGTGTTTTGGGTTAAACAGTGTTGATAAAATACCAGCTCACATGTATCTCCTTATTTCTAGGTGGCATGTCTGCAGGACTTCTTTGGTGAGGAGGACATTTTTGTGGCCTGTGGACCAGAGAAGTTTCGCTACCATGATGACTTGATGTTGGATGAGAGTGGTAAGGGAAAAGGTGCTCTACGAATGTCTTCTTTGTTTCTCTTTGAAGTAAATCAAGCTCAGAATTATACAACTTGGTCAACAATCCAGGCACATATTTGTTGACTTATTGCAATACATTTTCACATTTTTAAATCACTCAGTCCCTTTGAGAAAAGAGGTATAAATGATGTGTATTGCTCAGAAACCTGTTGCGTATCCACTGATGTGTATTTACAGGGGCTTGCATATATGTTCCTATGCCTTATACGATAGATGAACGGCAGTTTGGAATATCATCTATCATTTTTCTTTCATTTCACAGTTCACAATGCTTTTTTTTTTTTTTTTTTTTTTTTTATCTCCCACATGAAATCCCTATAAAATATATACAAAATGTGAAAAATGTCAAGGTATATGAAGAGTTTTGCAAGACACTAACTGCTTTGTGCGCTAACAGACTTGATATATTGAATATATTGACAGATTTTGTTTTTATTTATTTGTTGGTAGCTCCTTATATTGTCCTTTTTGTATTTTTAAATCCAGAACAGAGGGAGTTGTGCTACAAGTTTCCCTGCATGCACAATATGCATTCTTCTAAGCATTAGAATCATTCGTTCACAATGGGAGCCAGAGGGGAAACTAACATTCACTCACATAAAAAGCAGTTATCTGAATCCTTTCAGGGTCTGTTGATCTAATTAAATGAAGAACAAGCTATAATTACGAAGAAGCATAAACTGATTAGTACAGTCTAACGCAACAACATTCTCTGTGGAAATGTATTGCCACTAGCAAATAATGGGAAACAACCTCCTTAAATACAAACATTTACCATGGGATGTGACTTCTGTGATTAATGAACCTGATGTAAAATCCATCTTGTTTGACTATCACTTTATTTCCTGGAGGACTGCCATCTTTCTGCTTCAGTTTACAAAAGAAATAAAGTCCATGTTGTGCTGTGTCTTCATCCTTCTTTTCTTATTCCTCCTCTTGTCTCCTGTTCTTGTCTCACCTCTTACAACCCTGTTCTATGTCTTTCCATCTTCCCGCCACGGCCCACTGAGGATACTCTCTGTCCTCACTTCACCCATCTGTGATTTGCTGTCTGCCTTTCCTTCTGTTGCCATTTAGTACTCATCTGTATTCCTACCCTCCTCTGCTCCCGCCTTTGTCCCACATGCATCACTTCGTGCTGGCTTTTGTTCAAATTTTATTCTGTCCATTTGTCTCATTTGTATCCCTTTATTCACTGAATAAAATCCATCCTACCTGGGTCTCCAACATGCACCACTTTCCTTTTTTTTTTTTTTTTTTTTTTTTTTTTCCCTTTCTATGCTCATCATTTTTCTTCTTGCATTTGCAAAACATAATACTTACCTGAATCCATTAGCCAGTCTTCCTTTGGTGACCTTCTTCTCTCTTGAGAACGACCGCAAAGAAACCACCTCCATGCAGCCAGGCTTGGGAGGCTATGGTTTTTATCTGTATTGTCATGAATTACTGATAATTATATCAGTAAGTGGTGTTTTTAAGCAGTCAGCTTAGTTCTTACAATATCTTTCTGATTAAACATTCATGCTTTTTCAATGTTGGCATCAGTAGTAATAGTGGAACATATAAGCAGAGCAAGCATCTACACTGTTGCCCTCCTGTTAGTGTTTACATTTGCTATGAAAAGCATGAATCTTTTTTTCTTATTGGATTGGCGTTGTTTTTTTGTATAGCACATCCTTACCTATCTAAACTTAAATATCTGTCTGAATGAACAAAGATATGTCTGATAATTTAAACATTTATTTTTGGTATGGTGACTTTTTTTTTGCATTACTTTATCACAGCTTTGGCAAGTTCCCCTCTCTTTTTATCATCAAAAGAGGACCTGAGTAAATTCAAAATGCAGTTTTCAAATTATGATTTGATTTATCAGTATAAAAAACAATCTAAACAAACCTGACCCTTGTTGAAGATATAATTGCTTCTTAATCATAACTGGTTGTCTTACTCTTTGCAGTAAAAATCACCATTAAGCTTTTCCATTTGTCTGGGCGAATTTTGGTATGCTCTTCTTTGCAGAATTATTTAAACAGCTGTTGTGATTTTGATTTTGTTCTGACTTCTGACAATTCTGATTTTAGGAGGGTTCTCAAGCATGAAAGGTCTATTTGATGTCATGGCTCAGTTCCTCATTTAAGTCTGCACTTTAAATGGGCAAAACCCTTCATTTTGAGGTTTGTTTTTTCAGCCATTCAGAGGTGGACTTGGTGTGCTTTGGATCATGTTCTGGAAGCCAAACCCAATAATATGTTAGTTTTATGTCAAATGTAACATGATGCACACATTCCAAGAAGTTCCACTTCTCCACTTCATGGGGATCATCAAGATGTTTTTGGTAAATGTGAGATGGACCTTTGTGTTCTTTTTTTGTCAGCTGTGGTTTTTGCCTCAGGACTCAACCAAGTCAAATTAGGATTTATTTATCAGCAATCAAAAATAATTACGCTTCAAATAAGGATCATTATGAAAACCACCTGAGACAATAATTATTGGAATCAAAGATTAGGTTTTTTTTTTTTTTTTTTTAATTAACCCCATCCGTAATGATTTGATTAGGCAAAATGAGGCAGAAACAGAGATGAAACATTGCACTTTGACATAGAGTTTTATTAACCAGAAATTGAATGTTCTCAATATTATGTTGTGTGTTGTGCTTAAACACTGCTAATACTGACACCGACTCTATCCAAGGGAAGAGGGAAAAACTAAGTAAAACCTTGCTGAAAATGTACACAGAAACCATCAAATCTGACAAGTTGATCTCGCTTCTCAGTTTTGGAAAAGCTATCAATCAATCAATCAATCATTTTTTTTTAGATTCCTTAAGAGATGTACTTTTTTTTTTTGCCATATTTGCCCTGTGAGGGAAGACATAGCATAAGGTAAAAAAAAAAAGTTACCTTCTTTGCATTTTTCTCTTTTTTGCAAAAAAAATGGATCAAGGATTAGGCTTTTTTAATGGAATTACCAAAGCAAGAGAGGTTTTTTACTGTATCATTTTATTCTGTGTCACACAATTATTTTTATGGCTAATTACAGTTACAAAACCTTTTAATAGAGTGAAAAACATGAACAATCAATTTTTCTCACTCAGGGAAATGTGTGAAAGGAGTCAAGGTGTTAACAAGACAGACAAATATCTGGTTGTATTTTTTTCTCTAAAATCTTACACATTAAATGGTAACAGTCAAATCCTTCTTTTTAGCACCCTTTTAAAAATGAGCTAAAATGCAGGTGCAGCAGCATCATATTAAAAAAGGTTTTCAATATTTTTGACGATTTACATGTACGGTTTGTGTCAGAAAACACTGGTTTTCTTTTCAGCCATATTCCACTTGGTTGGGGGGCAGGGTTCAGAAGATTAAATATGGAAATATATATATACACGCTCTGTGTTGCCAACGAACTGAATAACTAGTTACTAATTTTCTTCCTTTGGCATCCACTTCCTTCAGAAAGACAGTTGTTGTTTATGTGAGCTGTGAGCACTCAAGTATGGTGCGTTCACTAATCTCAAAAGGTCAGATTAATGAGTTCCCATCTGGCTGGTCACCAGCGAGCCCCAGTTAAGCTAAAATTAATCCAACTCTGGTCACTGGTTGATGTTTCTGTGAATTTTTTGTTAACTTTATCATTCTGCTAATGTAACAGCTATTGGCAAATGTTTATAAAATAGCTTTTCTTTCAACTGCTGTGAAATGTTAGAGATTGGTGTGTTAAAACAGCAGAAATCTGCCTTGAAACTGATCCTGCAAGGAACAGCTGCTATCTCCTATTTGATCATCTTCCTTTTCCTTTAGTTCATACTACTACCTCAGAGGCCCAATTAAAAAAATCTGTACTATCCTGTTAGGACTCTGCAGGTAGAACTTGCCCTGGCCTATGCTTTGCAAAGATAAACAGTTTGTTAGCCTAGCAGGGCTGCATCCAAGTGCAATTCATGTCTGACTTTCTTTTTCTTTACTGAGATGAAATGTGACCTAAGATGTCTGTTCATTTTACATCATTAAAAATTAGTAACAGGGAAAAGTTGACTTCTTAATCACTTTTTAATAATTCTACATGACTAAAAGCTTGTCTTTCTGTCCCCAAACACACACGTCAATCCTGTCTTGTCTGCACCACGGGATGGGGAGTATAAGTTAGTACCTCCTTATCCACTGGTAGACAGCGAGTAAGATGCAGGAACAGACAAACAGGAACACCGAGTGAAAAACCAAACTAAACAGTAAGACAGTTGGAAGAGGAGATGCAGAAGAATTTACCTCCCCTCAGCATTGCTATAATTATCATCCCTGCCTCAACTCTGGCACACAGTTATCATGTTAACACTCTCTATTGTACATTAATCACTGGGCAGAAAATGGGGAAGAAAATGCCACACAAACAGCTAGACTGACACACACACAGATGAGGTGGATGAGGCCAGACACGGCTGGCAGACTGCATATTCTTCCCTTTCCCACTTGTCTGAAATGTTAATGAGCTTTAATGGGGTTGAGTTAATGAGCAGGAGACGAGAAAAGTTTTGGAGGAGAAGGAGGCAAGCAGGTTGGGCGCTGGCGTTCACATGGCTCATTTATTTAGATTGCGTGTCTGCAAAGTAGTCCCCCATGAGTCACAGCTGTCACTCCTGAAACTGCAATAATTTTGTTTGGAAAGCAAACCCAGTAAAGGTCAGAACTCATTTTTTCCTCAGGATCTGAAGCTAAACGCAATTACAGCTGGATTCATAGGTTATCCTTTTTCTATTGATAATGCAGGGTTAAATCTAACAATCAGACCTCCAGACTTGGAGAAAATCTTTAAGTAATTATTTGTTTCTAAATTTAGACATTACTTGTGCAGATAAATTGATAAAATTAAGGGAGTTTGTGCCTACGAAATTTCCTCTGAACACATGTTTATGCTCTTTGTGCTTGCAGAGTGCCGCATGATGAAGTCAGTGACCTATGGCAAGATGTCAGGTTCTCTCAACCGATCCTCTCCTAGGACTGTCATCCAATCACATCGCAGCAAGTCCCCAGCATCTGGTAAAGCACTTCTTTTTCCTCTTCTTTTTTGCTAAAGGAATTTAGCTTCACTGTTGTATAATATACAGCACCTTGCAAAAGCATTGGGGAGGTAGTATGTAAAATTTACTTTTTTAAGCTGTATGTCATGTTATTATGTTATTCCCTCATCAAAAACATACCTGGAATGTTGCTTTGATTCTTTCATGCATGTCTGAGGAATCCTTGAGTCTCCCGTGGCAGCCACCCTGGTTGCCTAAACACTTATTCTCACAAAGCATCGCCTATTTCCACAAAGCTCCTCCTTGGAGCTGCAGTCTCCAGTCAAGCTTCCGCCTCACAGAGCACCCCTCCCCCACCTCTTCCCCTCACAGCTCCACCAGACTAGCAGCAACAAGAAAGATCTTCCAAAAAGTGTCTAAATCAATGGAGAATATATACACTAAATAGAGTGATTGCTGGGACAAGATACAGGTGGGATTGAATGGAAAACAGCCCAGGGAAAGAATGAAGCTAAGGATGGAACAGAGTTAACAGCAGAACAAGAAAGACCCCGCCACCCCACATACACACAAACACACTAAAACAAACAAACAAAAAAAAACATAGAAATCACAGAATATTATATCCCAGACACAGAACACCCCAACATGAGGATGAATGAAGATACCAACCAAAATCTGACAAAGAATCACCAGAAACAGCAAGAACAAGAAAGAAAGCAAAACATAGAGCTGAATTCCTTAGGCCAAAAACTCAGAACAGATGCTCAAAATGATCAAGTTACAAAACCATAGTCCCCAGACTCATGAGAAATAAAACAATATCCCTGGCTTTGAACACTGTTCAATTCATCATTTAAAACTTGAAAGAGTATGGCACAGCTGCAAACCTATCAAGATAGGGCTCTCCACCTAAACTTACAGGCTGGGCAAGTTGAACAAAATGATCAAATTACAAAAAACACAATCATCAAAACCAAAGTCCCCATAACATAAAACCAAGAGCCAGCCAGGAGACCCATGGTAACTCTAGAGGAGACCCACAGATCAGGTGGGAGAATCTGTTGAGAAGACAACTATTAGCTGTGAACTCCACAAATCTGACCGTCATAAAAGAGTGGCAAGATGAAGCCATGGTTGAAATAAAGCCAAAATAAGCCCTGTTTGCATTTTACCACATGCCATGTACTGTAGGGGACACATCAAGTATGATGATCATTCTGGCACACATACAAAATCCCCTGTGTGGAGAAAACAAACACTGCATATCACCTTGAACACACAAGCCCCACTGTGATTCGTGGTGGTGGCAGCTTCATGCTGTGCAGATGCTGTTCTTTAGCAGGGATAGAGAAATCTTGTAGAGTGGATGAGAAGATGGATGCAGCGAAATACAAAGCAATTCTGGAAGAAAATCTGTTAGAGGCTGCAGAAACAATGGAATGGTTTCAGATCAAAGCATATCCTTGTGCAGAAAAGGCAGTGGATAACTTTCCTTCAATTTTGCGATCATGCGCTGCTTTTTCTTGATCTATCACATTAAACCCAAAAAAGATTGTGATTGTAACATGAGACAATGTGAAAAAAGTTAATGTGGTACGAATACAGGGCACTGTATGTGATTTATTGAGTCCTTCTAAACTTTGTGTCTGTGTTTATACACAAGGAATGTGTATGGTGTTACAGACCCAGAGGAAATTATTGGGGTGTGTTTGTGTCTTTATTTTTGTTACGTTATCTAGCTCATTACTTCCATCTATGTCGCAGCACAATATGAATAAATGCTGTAATGTAATCAGAGCTCTGCAGACTGTCTAGCATTGTTCACATACATGCGAGTCATGTCTCGGTGCATGCAAAATGGAAATTCAAATGAAACGAGATCCAGTTGATTTCACCTAGGAGGGGAGGAAAATGCAAGCAGGGATGAGAGCGGTAACAAAAGAGAGATGGAGAGAGAAGGAAGATAAGAGGGCTGGTGACTCAATCCTGCAGCTCCACACAAGCTGGTCCTCACCTGACATACTAATGAAATGTCATGAAACATTAAGAGCATGCACATACACTGTGCTTAGATTGTTTGTGACTGATAAGACATCCAGAAAACTCCTTTTGATTAAACATACATCCAAACAAATGAATATTAATTAATGGAAAGGAATGCAGTTCTCAGTAGTGCACCAAACATTGTTGTGTGCCAGACATTCAGTTTGGCTTAATAGCAGTGAAGACTTGGTGATTAGTTTCCAGCTTAAGCAAATATCACTTCATTTTTTTTGCCTGATAGCACAGCTTGAGCTTTGGCTGGTATTGCTCAGTTATGCAACGGCACACTTATTCATTTCTACGGTAATTATGAAGTTATGGACCGTATAGAGACCTACTGGGTTGAGAATTATTCAGCAGGCTGATGCAAGGCCCAGAAAACCTACAGGAAGGATTTGTTCCACCTGTTTTTTGAGAACATAAACATGCACAGAAACTTGTTCTGTGCATGTTTTTTTTTTTTTTTTTTTTTTTTTTCACAAATGTGATTGCAGAATGAAGATGTGAAAAACAAAGTGAGAAGGTGTCGAGAGAAAGATGCTTGAATGTGAAGAGAAGCTGTCAGACTGAGAACTTTGGGGAAAAGGTTATGAGGGTGAGTCATACAGTCTCTGATCTCGCTTGCAGCAACGCATCTGCAACCAAGGTGTATACGTGAGCATATATATATATATATATATATATATATATATATATATATATATATATATATATATATATATATATATATATATATATGGAGATATATATATATGGAGATATATATATATATATATATATATATATATATATATATATATATATATATATATATATATATATATAGAGAGAGAGAGAGAGAGAGAGAGAGAGAGAGAGAGAGAGAGAGAGAGAGAGAGAGAGAGAGAAAAAAAAAAAAAAGTCATGTTGGGTTGGGGGAAGACTTCTCTTGGTTGCTATGGAAACGTGGCACACTTAGAGGACGTAGCTGGAGACACAATAGACACCCATATATGGCAGCGACTTCCTATGAAATGGCCGGCTGTGCAGACAGAGCCAACTGACGTTCGCTTCCCGTCTGAAATCCTGAGCCAGACCATCCTGTCTCGACGCTGTTGTAAAAAAGGTTCCCCCCCCCCTCTGGCTTCACCTTTGCTGCTTAACCTCGTCAGATGTTGTGATTTGTTGACAGCTTAGTATTTATTTCCTAGAACATTGATTGTTCATAATAGGAGAGTGCCAGACAGAGGCGTGACAGCAGAAAAACAACTGATGGATCTGTTTGACCCTTTTTGACCCTCTCTTGTTTATTACCCCCTCTCTCCTCACACACACACCTTTAAAAATACACCACGTTCACTTCCCTGCAGGACAGTTTGTTCTCAAATGAAAGAGTCAACATCTGCTGCTTCCCACTGCTTTTGTGCAGCCAATTCTGCTGCTGTTATGTGATCACAAGTCAGAGTCATATGAGCAGAACTTTTTGCTATCAGAAACTGAATTTGAATAAGTTGTATTTGAATTGCTCAACTTAAATAAATGCTTTCACTGAATGTGAATTAGTCTAATTTGAAATCCAAAGTAAGGGTTTGGAAATGATTGTAACTAAATTGAAACTGAATTTTATATTTTTAAACTGAATTAATTTGCTCTGAAACGGTATTTCATCCTGTTGAAAAGTTCAGCTGTTGAATATGTTCAGTTTCAGTTCTCAAAACCAGTTTTTTGGGTCGCACATCCGGGTCCTCGAGAAAGCTGCAGCGTAATCAAGTGCAGACTGACAGAACTACACTGTACTTAAGTAAACCTACAGCATCTTAAGCTGGAGCGGGGTACAAATGAAGTTGCTAGATGTCATTTGTCAAGTCAAATGGCCAGCGGCCAAACTCTCAGGTTGGTAATAATTGTATTACATGTATAAGAAGAAGCGTCATTTAAACAAATCCTAAGTTAGCATAGTTTAAACCAGGTTAAATTTAGTTACTGTTCAGCTATATTTCTTATTATCCATTTATTAGCAACCTAATTAGCAACCTGAGAGTTTGGCTGTTGGTCATTTGACATGACGAATGACATCTGACAACTTCGTTTGTACCCTGCTCCAGCTCAAGATGCTGTGCAGTGTAGTAATCGAGTGCACATAGTTCTGCACTCGATTACTCTGTAGTTTTCTTAAGGACCCGGATGTGCGATCCAAAAAACTGAATTGAAGAACTGAAATTGAATGGTGAGAACTGAAACTCAACGTATTCGAGAGCTGAATTTTCAATAGAATGACATACAGCTTCAAAGAAAATGAATTCAGTTTTAAAGTATTAATTTCAGTTTCAGTTTACTGGCAATCATTTCCAAACTAATACCTTGGATTTCAAATTACGCTAATTCAGATTCAGTTTTTAAAAGCATTTATTCAAACTGAGCAATTCAGATTCAATCTTATCAATGCAAATTCGAATATAGCTTATTCAAATTCAGTTTTTGATGGCACAAAGTTCTTCTCATACAGTCAGGGGGATCCAGTCTAAAACCAACTCAAAACTCAAAAACAAAATGCAGTTTTACATTTTGAACATTAATATGACTTCAGAAAGATGCATTAAATCTCAAACTTCTGGATTCATTTCAATGGTGGTGGGGGGACTGGGAGGAATTTATAAAAGTATACGCTCCTCTACACGTTTTAGCATCCCTAAAGATGTGTAAAAAGCCTTTTAATGTCTGTTACCAACATAGAATCATATTAAACTGTAAAATTTGAGATAAATCAACCTTTTCCTAAACAGTCTTATGTTAAGAAATTGTTTCCTAACAACACAGCTGATGCCCCAATTATTTGCATACCTACCATTGATATTTTATCCAAACCCTTTTCCCACTAGAAATGTACTTTGCTTACCCCAAAGTTTTTTTTTTGTTGTTGTTTTGTAGGATATAGGTCTAGAAACCTAAATGCTAAGTTTGCTTGGTTTAGGTTGGCCATGGAGCAAGGTTAACTTTGTGTTTGGTGAACCCTCTCTCTGTTCAACTGATCAAATGTTTAGACCCAAGATCTAAAGATGACCCTTTTTTATTTTGCAGTTTCTGGCAGAGGCCACCAGATATTTATACTTAAAGTCCTGATAATGTAAGAGTTCATGATGTTAGGCACTCTCACAAGATTCCCTGGGCCTGTGGAAGAGAAACAGGCCCACAGTATCACAGACTCTCCACTGTACTTAACAGTGCACATGAGGTGCTTTTCATTGTAATTATCCTTTGTTTTAAGCCAAACCCACCAGGAGTGTTTGTTGCTGAAAAGCTCATGGCATTATCACACTTACAATTTAATTTATTTGGTTCAAATAAGTTAATGTGTTATTAACTTGTAACTTTTTGTGTGGTTCAGTTTCTTTTCTCACAGAGAAAAGAGGGAATATTCAGTCTGTTTATCGGTTTAATCATATCATTGGTGTGTTTCTGGGTATTATTTAAGGCAAAATTATGTGAGCATTATACCAAATGAGCTTGAGAAGATGTCTTGAAAGTTGCCTAGGACTTTATGATTGACAAAAAAAAATGCACCACCATTATTTATTAGTTTGCTTACTCTACCGCATCCCATAATGCAATACAAACCTGGCTACAGGAAGGTGTTTGGCTCAAGCTTGCAGCATATACCTGGTAGCTGTGATTTTGTTTTGGGACTCTGCCTGCCACACAGTTGTCTGATATCAGTACAGAAATTACAGCTGAGAAGGAGAGATATTTTTTGTCAACACATTGGCTAACAAATTTTCTGCTGCTGTCAAGACAACAGAAAATAATAGTCAGTTGCTAATGCTGAGCCTCCATCAGTGTAATCCTATTTGTTTTGTTCTGTTGCCAGATTAAAAGAAGATCAAGATTTAGTTTTGAAGTCCAAGCATTTCTGTTGCAATATGTTTGTAAAAATGTTCACATTCTTATGTGCTATCATTTGTCATCTATCATATCAGAGTGCTCTGAAAATGACTAAATACTATAATTATATCCTTTCAAGTTAAATCAGACCTAGAATGATTCAACTAAAAAGTTTGCCAAACCAACTGTGAGTTAAAAGCATTACAAGCAGATGTTCAGTGTGAATTATATCTGTCACAGAGAGCATTTAACACAACATCAAACACCACCTGGTCTCCCTCTGAGTGTTTGACTGCCCATGACTGTGTGAGCTTACAGCCACGATCACACTGGCTGAACACTAGATTTGTGTGTGCGTATGTGTGTGTGTGTGTTGGGGGAGGGTAGGGGTTGTCACAAGCACAGACAGTTTTTCACACACTCACGCTAGCTCCATAAATCCAATCAGGTGTTAAACTGAAGAATTTCACTGGAAACTATTTATAAAACTGAAACTATATGTTGTGAATATTTTGCATTTAATCCTATTTCCCAGCTGCGGAAATACAACATTCTGTTTGTAACACTTAAATAAATACTAAGTTCTATCATTGCTACATTTTTTTGGAAAACATGAATACATATACAATCCAACGTAACATAATATATTTTCTTTTCCTTATATTAGAGAAAAGTTCAGTGCATGGATTCAAAAGAGGTTTTACTTGTTAAAATTATAAATTTCCAACAGTATAGATAAGCATCTGAATGTAAAATTAATTTGTGTTTATCAAATAGGTTCAATCATATTTTTTTCCCAAAAACGCTTTTCTTAAATAAACTAGTTTTGATAAGAAGATTATAATTACTTTCATATGATTGAATCTACACCACCCAATAAGTAATCTTGTCCTCATTATAGACCTTTTATGTTATCAGTAAGCACTGACATCTGTTATTGATATCTGTAGTTGTAATTTTGTTTACAAATAATACAGATATTTTCTTTATGAAAACCAATAAGCTTTATTCAATAAAGTTTTGAGTCCCTTCCTGACTTATCATTCAGACTTCAGCTCAGTCATGTACCTACTGCATTATAATCTGATTTGTTTCATGTAGGTTTGGTTATCCACATTTTTTT
Source organism: Anableps anableps (assembly GCA_014839685.1). Lineage (NCBI taxonomy): Eukaryota > Metazoa > Chordata > Actinopteri > Cyprinodontiformes > Anablepidae > Anableps > Anableps anableps. Next base: position 18,923,586 of record CM026078.1, on the reverse strand, counting down.
TCGCTCAGGATCATTGTGACACATCCAGCGCCAGCCAAAAGAAATGTCTTAACTTTCTTAAATGCAAATATGAAATTGTGCGAGATAACAGATTATAGGGGACATTTTGTATAGATTTACTGTCCCGTCAGTTTTGTTAATGGAGTAGGTTGGGTGGAGTTTTGTTTTTTATGCAGTTTTGTTAAATAAAAAAAAAGCTCTCAATGAAAATATTTTGACCAATAAACACTGTTAGTTTTTAATTTTTTTTAAATCTCACTTATCCAAGACTGGGTTGCTGAGGTAACATGCCCCGAAGTCAGGGCTCTAGACCAGGGGTGGCCAAGTCCAGTCTTAGAGAGCTACCATCCTGCAGTTTTTAGATACATCCGTTCTCCAGCACACCTGAATCAAATGAATTGCTCGTTACCAGACCTTTGCAGAACTGAAGGACTGCTGAAAAGGGAATTCATTCACCTGATTCAGGGGTGTTGGAGCAGGGATACATTTGAAAGTTGCAAGATGGTATCAGAATTACTGATAAGTGTTTAAGAGCTTCTATGAGCTGAAATTTTAACATCTCAAAATAAATGAAATAAAAGAAAATCTAAATTAGAAGACGTTTTAAGGGCTAAGCATCGTATAAACATCTCAAATTAAGCATTTCATTACGTTCAAGCCATTTTTCTTATGAAAAATTATTTTGAACTTGAACTTAGTAAAGGGAAGTTTTTCTTTTATACCATTAAACTATGTTATCATCTCAGCCTCTACTGATGATCTGTTTGCTGCCAGGTAATATGTTTTATAGATGCATTGTGCTTTTTCAGCGTTTGAAGTGCCATATTGTCAGTGTTATGCCAAGGAAGTTATCCTGTCAGAATTTGTTTCCATGCATCAGGAGCACACATGGTTCCTGCCCAGTGCGTGCTTCCGACGCAAATGGAACTAATAATTACCTAGGCATGACACTCTTTACAGTCAATTTAATTTAACTGAAATAAATTTTATCCCACAGATGATGATCCTGAAATTGTCAAAGTCATGCAATGTTTATGAAGCTGTTGCAATAAAATGTGCATTTAGATACAGTTCAATGTCAGAGAAGGCCAATTAAAGTACATTAAATGGTTCAAATCCTGGTATAAAACATGATTATCAATGGATATTAGACTAAAATTATTATTACTGGTGTGACTATCAATATTTCTATCACTCCATAATATTTGGTTATTAATGTGTGTGATTTGAGACTTAAAAGTACAGCTGCTATGTGTGACTTTATAAATAATAAATATGTGAATAGTATTCTAAGCGAGCTGCAAGAATCATTACTTGCATGAGACTTTTGATATAACATTGGAAGCAGAATAAAGTAATTATATGATTAAAATAGGGATGGGGATATCATAAGTTATACTTCACCTCACCCCTTGAATATGCCTAAAGACTTGAGGTATGTATGTATGTGTAATTTTATTTTTCTCTTTCTCTGTACAGTACTGTACAAATTGTTACATATTCAAAAATATCTAAAATAAAATGAATAAGATAAAAAAATCTTTTTCTGCCAGCTTGGATCTCAGTAAGCTTTTAAAAACAATACATTCTTGGGATTTTTCTTCTAAGAACATTATGAGGCGTCATCCTTGCCCTGTGATGAACCGGCGACCTGTCCAGGGTGTACCTTACCCTACCTACCTCTTGTCCATTGACTGCTAGAGATAGGCACCAGCTGTCCTTGCGAACTTGCACAGACCAGCAGGTATACAGGATGGATGTCTTGGATCCTGAAATAAACAGCTGTTTCCATCCAGAAATATTTTATTAGTTTATATTTTGGAACAGTTTCTCCCTGAAAACTTAAAAGGTTTTGAAAAAGTAGCAGAATGTAAATACCCTAAAAGTTATCTAATGTGATGTGAAAAATGTTTTCCTCTTCACATATTCCCCTGATGACCATCAGCTGATGGCACCACAACGGGGCAATTTTTGTGAACTTTCGAATGCTGATTCAGAGTGTGATGGACTGACAAGACTAAGAAACACTCAGAAACATTAAAGTAGTTTGGCCAAATCACATTTGTCAAGCCAAATCAACTTTGTTAAGATTTGTTTTTGATGTTTTTTTTCTCTCCTTACTTTTAATTTTTGTTTGTGCAATACTTAGTTCCAGCAAGCTCAGTTTTGTTTTCATGCATCTGTAGTAGACATGACACACATCTTCTCAAACATGATTACTTTTCATACTGTTCAACTCAACCAAAATAGAGGAACCATTGAACGCCCAAAGCCTGTGCCAGATGAACACAACTGGTGACCTACTTGGTAGACAACTTTTAGGCCAGGCCAGAAGTAAGGGGTTTCCTTATCAGTTTATCTAAAGCTGTTTTCTGGCATTGGAACCTGCCGACCTGAAAGACCTTCCTCCTCTTTTTCTCTTATTACAAACTTCTCCTTACATTAAGTCAGATAAAAGAAATCAAAATATTCCTTTAAGTTTGTGTTGTTTTGTTTGTATTTTTGTTCTTCTTTCTTTATTTAATCATGGAATCATTAAAATATATTTGTGTGATAACAGGTGTTTCTTGATTCTAGTCGTGACTAGTTCCAACAGTAACTGAGCTTCTAACTGAAGTGTCAATATTGTGATTATAAAAAAGAAATATTTTTGAATACATTTTAATTTTAGTTGCATAGAGTTAAGCCCAAAATGTTCATACCACAGCCAGATTTAAATTTAAAGTGATTTTTTTTTTTTTTTTTTTTTTTGCTTTGCCAACATACTTCTTCTGACTGGAAGTAATATTAATGTCTTTGAGGGGCTCAGCCAGATAACAGAATTGAGTTCCCCAGGAAATCTGTGAAGACAGCTAAAAATTAGGGTGATTGCTATTACTTTGAAAGTTGTATGTGATGTTAACAAAAACAACAACAAAAAAAAACACACATTAGAAACACATCAGTATGACAGCAGTCATTTTTCTTTGGTACATTATACATAGCTCAGAAAAAGAATAAAGAAATCTACAAACTCAAAAAACATCTATTTTGTTTGATTTTTTTCTTTTGGGATGTCCTTGTCCTTGTTTTTCTCCTGTTTTGTGTTTTGAAATGAGAGAGTCATTTCTGGATAGTACTCTTCAGCAATCATATAATGTAACTTTGGATTCAATGTGTTTTATCTTATGTTTTGGTTTAGGCAAACACATGGTCCTTTCTCTTTAGGTTTTAGGACGAGAGCCTTCTAAGAAATGAGGCTGAATGCATTATCAGTTCCCAGTAGCATCAAGCAACTTCTCAGTATGCAGCTCACAGTAGATTTGGATTTAATTCTCTTTTGTTGTTCTTACTGAGCAGAACAAAGCAACCTTTTGTGTTGTCTGTTTGTTGGGTGAATCATTAGCAGCCAACTCATATTTTATAATTACAAAATTAAATAATTGGATCTCAGTGTAAGGAAAAGGTAGTGAAATTAATATTTATATGAAAATAAATATGGAAAAACATGTCTGCTATATTCTGTCATGTTGTGCTTTATCTGCCAGTGGTTGAGAGTGGGCAAGGCTAACACTGTCATCACTCGAGCTTCACTCTGCAATGATGCCACAACCCCAGCTGAGAGTGCATATACACACCGACCCAAAATAATGTGCAAAAACAATTTGCGCTCAGACATAGTTCCTCTCCCCATCTCACCATCTGTGCTTCCGTCGATGCCGCACGTCTGCCAAAAATCAACAGAGAAGTGCAGATGGTGTCATCAGCATCACTTCGACACCTCTGCATCTCATCTCGCTCTTTGTGTTGAAGCCTCTGGGGTGGGGTGACCCAAAAATAAGATCCAGTATGTCTCCAGAGAACCCAATCCTGTCTGAGAAACTTTATGAATTGTAAATATGCTATATTTTCAGCATCCATTTATTTATTTATTTTTGCTCCATAAAACCTGTTTATGCAGGATAAAACAGACAGAAAAGATAAATGTGCATTAATGTGTATGAATAATACAGGTCATTCACTAAAAATCAGCAATCTATGTGTGGTGGTGCTATTTTATTTCAGACAGAGCAAACATTTCTCTCAAAATGCAACTGTGACATAATAACAATTAAGTACTGGTTGTATTTATTAGCCATTAAAGCTCTCGGTAATTATAGCTGTTATTTTTGGTTGCAGTCAATCTGATGCATTAAATGTTATTGCAGTACTAATCTCCCATGAAAATATGTGGCTTGCATAATGGGATATTGCTGGATGGATGATTTTGTTCATCACAACTACTTAAAGAATTTTTACTCATCATAATATAGAGTGCAGATCAAAAGTATTTACCCTCTTTTGAAGATTTCCACATTTTGTCATGTTGCAACCACAAACTTTATTTAAAATTTAAGAGATTCAGTAACAAAATAGCGTTGGGAAATGATGCATGGTTTTCAAAACTCTTTACAAATAAAATTATTAAAAATCTGTGATCTGTAATTTAATCTCAGTATAAATGCAGTTTCCTGTGAAGGTTCTAGAGGTCTAGAATAAAGTTGTGGAAAAGTTTAAACCAAACCTACCAAGACATGGTCATCCACTTTAAATGGGAAGCATTAATGAGAGAAGCAACACCGCTGCTGAAAGAATTACACAACAAATCTCTCTTGCAGTTTAGACAAGTCTTATAGAGGCACAGCTAACATGTGGATCAAGGTGTTCTGGTCAAATGAGACCACAATGAAACTTTTTGGCTGATTTGAAAAACATCCTACTCGGTGGTAATCTAACACTGGACATTAATAATTAACACATGATGTTCACTGTGAAACATAGTGGTGGTAACATCATGACATTGGGATGCTTCACAACAAGGACATGGAAGCTAGTCAGAGTTGATTGGTGGATCAATATAGGGCAGTGCTGAAAGAAAACCAGTTAGAGGCTGCAAAACACTTGAGACTGGGGGAAAGGTTTGCCTTCCAGCTGGACAATGACTGGAAGAATTCAGTTAGTGTAACAGTGGAATGGTTTAGATGAAAGCATGTTCTTATGTTAGAAGTCTAGACCTAAATTCAATTAAGAATCTGTGGCAGAACTTGAGCATTGATGTTCATAGATGCTCTCTATCCAATCTGACTGAGCTTGAGTCATTTTGCAAATAAGAATAAGCAAAAATTCAGTCTCCTGATGTACAAAACTGATAGAGACTTGCAGCTGTAATTGCCACAAAAGGTGGTTCTACAACAACGAAGTGCTGCTTTGTGATGGTAAGTCACATAAAATTCCAATAAAACACACTGGATTTGTGGTTGTAACATAAATAAATGTGAAAGAGTCCAAGGGTATCAATAATTTTGCAAGGCACTTACTGTATTGAAGTGGCAGTGTCACGTTGTCATAAAGTAAGTTGTTGGCTCATTTTAAGATTTTTTTTTCCCCAGTTGAATACACATGGTAAACTAGGGTATAAAACGTGTTGTACTCTATGTTTGCTACTGAGTATATATTATCACAATATTGCTGTATGTAACATTAACATTGCTAAAACACATTTAGGAATGCTGTGTGCATATATATTTCAAATGTCCTAAATATACATTTTACATGCCAGTATGATATTCAACCTGTTGAATGGAGTCCCACCTGTAGGAGATGCCTACACAGTGTCCAAGATGCTTACGGTCAGGGACAATATTGGAGGCACACAGAAAAAAGACAGGAGTGAGGTAAACACAGATTTATCACAACTGATATTATCATTGCGATATTTACCAATAATATCATTATTGCACAAGTTTCTAATATTGTACAGCCTTTCCTGCTACTGTATAAAAAAATATGTTTTTGAGTGAGATCTTGGTTTCAATTTGCAAATGTGGTTTTAAAAAAATGGGATAACATCCAAAATATTAAACTTATGGCTTCACAAACTGTTGATTCACAAACCAAAGGATACCTTTTTCCTTGTTCAATATAGAGTTTACTTAACATGAACCTTAGACTCATCTCCTCAAATTACCATAAATTCCATGCCTCAGTTCATTTATGAAATCTTCCGGCTACTTGATCAAGATGCATCAATCACTCTTCCTTGCAAATGCTGATTTCTACCTTTCTTTTAGGTCTGACCTGCTGATTCCAGTTTTGACTGATATATTTTGTAATGCCTAGTGTTGTGTTCTGTTTCCAATAAGAAGTAGGATTTTCTGAGTTATAAGTCAAAATGATGAGAATACTCTCTGAAGTGCAAATTCTTACTGGGAAAGTCAGAACTGCCCAGACAGCCCTGAGTTTAGTTTTCAATATGGCTGCTAGAGATATAAAAGTTGCTAATGTAAAACTATGAATTAGCTCTTCCAATGGTTTTATGTCATACTGTTCAGTTAATATTTGTAAACATATTCCTTTTGTTTTTGAATGCTTATAATGGAGATACACACATAGTTATTGGATTGTGCTGCTAAAGTACTTAGAACCACAACAATTTACAAATTCCACTGGTTTTTATTATTTGCAAGTGGAGCATACTTCATTCATTGGTGATGATATTCCCAGATGTGAGCTCCAACTTTGAGACAAATCTGCAAAAATGAAAAAAAAAAAGTGTTACTGATTCCTTGGTAACGGTAATAGTTTTGAACCCAACAACAAATAAGGGCATTAAAAGATATTAAAAAACATATGTCCCTTACCTTTGTCTGACTGCTATCAAACTGAAAGCATATGGTGTTGCTGGATGTGCTTATAGACCAAAATGGTGGGAATTCTTAGATTGATCCACTTATTGAATTTTAAATAAATCCCTTTTTTGTTATTGTTGTTTGGGTTTTTTAAATAGGATTTGACTTTCCAATTACTAATTAGAGCCAATCAAGTGAAAATTGAGTGATCTCAATCTCTTGGTGCATCACTATTTCTTACACACTCAGTATTTCCTGAAGGATCATCTGGTCAACAAGTTAATTTCCTTCAGCCTGAGCCATTGTCTTGATGCTGTAGCGTTACTTTGATCTGTTATAGCCTTAAACCTCAAACACCTTGCTGTACAGTCACATTTCTATTTGGGTATCAGACACCCTTCAGCTGACTCATAATTGTCACTTCAACTACATGTTGAAGGTTTAATTACACTAAAAATAGTTGAGCTCGCTTCAGGCTGCTAGTAGCCCAATTTTTGTTGCATATCTTTCCTGTGTATTGCACACTCACTGGAAGGCCATCCCCCCCAGCTCTGTAAAATTTTAGTCTAACAGTTATCAAGACATATATCACATCATATCACCTAGAGACAGAGAGAAACTGTTTATTTACATATACATTTTATTTTAGCACAGGGACAAGCATGCAAATATTGTAAAAAGACTATTTGGATTAAGTATAGCAATGAGAATCATTGCATCTCTATGTTTTTTTCTGCAATGAAGTCATATCCATTGCAGTTCAGTCTCTGAGAAATGTCTACTTTAAGGCACATCACAATTTTTCTTAACTCTAAACACAGTTTTAATGTCATGCTTTTACAAAAACAGGCACTGAAAGTAATAGTAATTGACTGCAAATCTAGCTGAAGTCATAAACTAATGAAAAGTGCCAAATTCAAGATTAATTGGGTCCAAGGCTTCGGTATCATCGGTGGCAATTGTCACAAATGTCACTGCACATTCCAGGCTCCTTATTTAGCCATGCTGGCTTATAAGACTATTCCATCGCATCTGCACTGTTACCAGGAAACAGGTAAAATATGTTTTGTGATACCTTTATCAACTAGGTTTCTCATCATTTTATAAACATCCAGGCATGATCATCAAAATCAGTTCTGCAGTGTAGAGCTTCCCTTTCACTAATGTACAAAATAACAGAATTTATGGAAGAACTTTTCCCACAAATGCTCTCAAATATGTCTGAGTGCACATCATCTACAGGCTAATGTAAAATTATTACATAACCTGTTGTATTTGAATAGCCTGTTAAGGAGTGTTAACGAAGCTACTGCCTCATGTGTTATAATAACTGCCAGGTGGTAAATTCAGGATATATCTGCAATATCTAATAAAATGTTTAAGATAACATAGAAGTAGGTAGTTTATGTGAGCAGATTTTTACACCTGAAGTCTGCAGTTGCATTTAAGTGCAACTTTTACATCTGATCAGAGGTTGTGTTAACCTAATATTTTCCATCTTTGATCGGTTTTTTGAAATGGTGATGGAAAAATCTGAAGGCCAGCTGTCATTTTAACAGATTACAATTCACAGCCCTGACCACTTGGTACTTGGTGCAGACATGCAGACATTTTCATTTTCAACTTTATGCACAGAGTACAGGTCACTAAATCAATCAAAAAAAGATTCCCATGAGACCATCATCTCAGACATGGACACCATTCAATGAATCTCGCTATCCAGGAGCTGACAGCACATTGAACAGTTATGTAGGCTTTGGAGCACGTCTGTGACCACTACGAGTCACAGACCGATACAGCTGAACCATTGGTGCAGAGGCAGAGCATGCTGCAGGATTTCCTCTTGCTGAAGCAAGTGCTTACAGGATCAGGAAACCCCTCGTTCAGAGAGACTTGCCAACTTCTGATCACTTAAATTGGAGAAATGTTCCCTGATTTTAAAACTTTGGCTGAAGTGGCGCTTTTAGTTCCAGTCTCTGGTGAGGCAGCACAGCACGGATTCAAGCTCCAGAACAACATCAAAACCCCTCATGAAAGTCATCCATCCAAGGCAAAAGTCCAAAACCTCATGACAATAGCCTCTGTAGCAATCCCACTTGAGACACTTGATTATGTACAAGGGGATATGCAATTCAGGTCCAGGCAGACCAAGAGGAAGTTGTGAGACCGTGTGTTCAGGCTACATCAGGTGAATCGTTCATAATTTAAGTGTAATTGTTTAATTTCATTGTTAATATGTAGTTACCGGGGCCACAGGCAGTGGTTTTTGTCACTGAGGAGAAAAAGTTACTTATATTCATCTATGTGATGTGTGATGGCACAACATGGATTCTGTGTTCAGCTTGTTCGGGTTAAATATTACGATAGTTAAAATGAATAAAAAATAAGTAAACACTAAAGTAAAAATAGATTGACAGGATTTTTTCGACCCCCATCAGTCAAAATGACAGGCAATGAAAAAGTCTACTGCAACATCTGCATCCGATGTACAAAATCTGATCCAGATATGTATAGTTTCTTGAATATATTTTGTCTCCCTAAAATGCTTTAAAATGGTATCAATTATGAGTACACAGCAGTCAGATTGTGATCCTACTTTTCAACTCCTGAGATTTTTGAGGAATGCAAAATTTATTTTCATTTCAATGATGGTTTTAGATCACTGAGTAATATTCCAGTTATTTTTTCTTTAGCCCATTTAAAACACTCCCGAACTTTCTGGTTAAATGGCTTAACATATGGACTGTGACTGTTTTAGGCTGTATTTATGGACATGCCTTTGAGTGATGGTTCTTGAAGCACTGACTCCTGCTGCAGTTCATGCCTTGTGAAGCTCCCCCAAACTTTTGAATGGGCTTTGCTTCACAAGGCATGAACAGCAGTTATCACTGTTGCTCATTCACCTTTTTCTACCACACTTTTTCCTTTCATTAAACTTTCCATTCTTATATTTTTGAAAACAGCACTCTGAGGATGGCAAACATCTGTAGCAATAACATTTTGTGGCTTGCCCTTATTATATAATGTGTCAGTAGTCTTCTCCATGATTGTAACATAACTTTTCACTGGAGCATTTTTGCAATATTCTAATTTTCTGATAAAGGGAATTTTGCTTTCATTAGCTGTAAGCCATAATCATCAAAATTAACAGGAATAAGGTTTTGAAATATGCTACTGTTTGTAGTAAATCTACATCAGCTATGTGAGTTTCATTTTTATATTGAATTACTAAAATAAACTACATTTTCAACTACTCTAAATTATTTAGGTGTGCTTGTAATTCACATTGCAACATATGTAACCTTGCTATATCAACCGAACTGCTCTCTTCTGAACATCACATCCAGTGAGGGAGAACTGCAGCTGACTGAGGCAACATCTTCACTTAAATTCCTATCAAAACGTTTTGGTAGGATTTGTTATCAAAAACATAGTTAATGTTACAATTTAACATTGAACGTCACATTTACTAACTACAATGCTTGATTAAAATGTTGATAATTGTATTACTGCTATCCATGAACCTTGGAAATTCATTTATATAGTGTAGACTGGCTTTGTTGCTTCGGGATGCGAAAACGGAGGTGTTGAGTAAGCGGCTGTAGCTTTGGGTGAGTTTTCAGGTCATAAATAGAACATTTCTTTATGAAGAAACAGAGCTTGTAGAACACTCTGTTCTGGACCACTCTAGTCTCTCTCTTTTTTTTTTTTTTTTTTTTTTTTTTTATTGCCTTAAACCCAGTCCTTTCTGTCGTCTTTTTCTTTTGCCTCCAGATTAAATAAAACCATGAATTTATTGGCAATGATTTAAAACCGCCAAAAGATTAAAATTCTAGATGTTTTGTTTTTTACCCTTCCTTCTCTTCTGCCTGCTTTCTACCTCTCACTCCGCTCCCTGTGAGCGTCAGAGTTTGCGCAAGCAGCCTCTCCGCCTCTCCGTGTAGTACAGCGCAGCTCAGTCTCCCATTCACACCAGTTTACTACCAGACGCACACTCGGACGGAACGCGTTAAAAAAAAAAAGGTGCTGCGCTTCTCCTTTCGCCGCTTTGGATTAACACTGTGCTTTTTCACCATGCTGGAAGTGGAAGGTAGGAAGCCCAGCCGGCGTTTTGGTTGCTATTTCGAGCTCGAAATTTATATGTAAAAATCTGGATGATATATTTTTATAGATGTTCCGTTCCCCGATTACCAGTATGTTTGACCTTGACCAATAGCTTTACCAAAAGGCGATTTTTTATTTTTTTTTTTTTTTTTTTTTATTTTTTTTTTTTTTTTAAATAAATCGGTGACTTTACTGCTTTAACGTCGTTTTGTAATTGAAAGGGGGGGTTTCGCAGGTGTTGAATTTCATCAATGATGATACCCAGGAACGGCACAACTCTTACCGGTTTAATTTATCTTCACTCGTGTAAAAACCAAAATATGAAATGGTTAAGTCATTTCATGGTGAAGCCACGACTGTACTGAATGGTGTGTTTTAGTTCCTTTTATTCTGGAATATTTCACAAAGTTCACTGATCTCGGGAGGAGAGTGAGGTTTTGTTTCTGCATCCAGACTCTGAAGATGCATTTTTTCCCACCGTCTAATTCATGGTGAGGCTCAGGGAATCAAGTGAAAGAAAACATTGACGAAAAAGCTTGTGAACTGGCGGCTGCTGCATTAAGAGGGATTGACTCTGAAAATCTATACTGTCTACATTTAGCAATCCTCAGGCTCTAGAATAATTGGGAAACGGGGTTCAGAGCTGTGGGGAAAGGTAATGATAGGGGGGACTAGATAGCAGCAAGGAATCATAAATCCTTCTTGGTGGATATTTCATTTTTATTTTATTTTCCTTCTTGAGTCCCACCAGTTCACAGGAATAGATATATTTCTTCTCTCCAAACAGGATGTCTTTACTGCAAAATGAAACAACTTTTGTTTAAATTGCTTCTAAACTATATTTACTGCAGCTTATAACATTTAGGGGTGTGACCATACATTCAGCTCTGGAGAGATGATATGATGAATCCCATTTTTTGATTTTCACAAATAGTAATAAGGGTTGACAAAATCCCAAACTAATCAGTGTAGAATAATTTTCTCCAAGTTTGACCAGGCAATGTAATCAGAGGTGTTCTCACATTAATGGTGCAATGGAGGAGTGTCTCTTCTGTTCCCAATGTTTGTACTTCTCTAAACCAAAGGTGTTCTAAGTGTTAAATAAATAATTAAAAAAAACCTTTGGAAATACTCTTTTTCTGTGTACATAAACAGTATTTTTTTTTTTTTTTACTTTAAAATGTGTTTCAAAGAAACATCAATCATGAAGCTTATGGCTTTCAGTAAAAAAAAAAAAAGAAAAAGGTTCCAGTGGAAATGAGTTAAAATATCTTTATTTTTTATGGCCATCCAAACAATACTGACCTCTGTTTTAAGGAATCTGTGTTCCTTGTAGAATGTTGTAGTTTGCTTTAAGTATTTTATATTCTGAACTAAAGGTGATCAAATGCAATCAAGAGTCCCTAAAACAAACAAATAAATACAATGACGTTAACATACACACTGGCAACAAATGCAAACCCTGTAATTTTCTATCAAATTACCCACACTGGCAGCAACAGGTTGGCAAGGTGGACAGCCATTCTTTTTGAACCTATTCTGTTCAGGAACGTTAGCACTTCTAATAAAACTATCCAAGGCTGGGGTGTAGTAATCTCTACTACTATGTGTCAAAGGTGCCAATAGATGCTCATTATTTGATAAAAGCCACTATGGTGGTCCCAATAGCTAAAGCTATCAGATAGCAACTTTAAAAGAAATGTAATTTCAGGCTTAACTAAAAGAATTTTTTCTCTCTGCTTGGTCGTGCTGACCACTGAAAAAAAGTCACTCTGGGGGATAAGCCATGTTATCAACATCAAGATCGCCACTGTTTGTAATTACATTTTTTTTGTGTTACAATAAAGAATAAAGTTTTCACAAATTTTGTTTTAAAGAATTGTGTTTAAGGTTGACCAGTCTGAGTACTTTAATGTTTGAACTAGTGAGTATCAAATGCAGTCCTGACCTACTGACAAACTGTGAAACAGACCCTCAGTTTAGCGCTAATGAATAATTCTGCAGCAGATGCTAACTTTTGGGTCATTTGAACTTTAATAGCTAATGATTAGCTAGTTGCGATATTCTTGCAGTGGTTACACCTCATCCATATCTTCTAATTCCCCTAATTTACTGTTACAGTAATGGGATAAAAGCAGTGTAGTCTTCTTAAATGCTTTGGTAACTTTAGTCCTGTCCAACATGCAGTATTAATTACCCATTACTATCAACACAAGAGTTCAAACCAAAAACTACTTTCTATCTCACTTCCAAATAAGAGTTAGAAAAAAATTAGTTGGGTTTATGCAATGCACAACTTTGCATATACCTTTGTAGAGTAAGTCACCTGTTAACAGTAACTAAATAATCTTTTGCAAGAAATAATGTGACCTTTTAATATTCCAAGAGGATAGTTTCCATACTAGAAAAACATGACACTGGAATATTTTTGTTGCCATTGCTAACATTAGCTGCTAACGATGCTAATGTTAGCATCTGTTTTGGAGTTATTTATCAGTGCTAACCTAAGGAGCTATTTCATAATTTGTTACTAGGTCTGGACTGCATTTGATAGTCACAGTTTCAAACTCTAAAATGTGTAGTCTTATCAAACCTGAACCTGGTTATAGAGTGTCTTTAAAACACATTTTGTGGTTTGTAAAATCTTTATTTTGTTGAAAAATAAAAAAGAGAGAATTTCACTGCTTTTGATATTATGAATTTCTTACAGATGAGAAAAAAAAACTGTAGATATAGGCAGTGGCAGTTTTTGATAGAGGTAACATAGTTTACTTCCCAGAGTGCCATTCTGCCAGGGTCCGGCACAAGAATTGTAAATTGCATTGATCACATCTATTCCAAATAACTTACATTTTTCTCGCTACTCCCTTTTTTCATTATGGCAGTTTTTCCCAAGCTCTCGCTAGGCTTTAGCATTTCATTCTGTAAGCTCTACATGAGGTGTGTAGAGAATGCTTGCACATAAAGCATTGTAGCCCACCCAATTCTAAATTCAGGCAATGCTTCTTGATTGCAAAATTGCATGTGGTGTTATTGTGTTCTGATACCGTGCAGCTTTCTATGGGATTCTGTGCCAACTCTAATAATGATGCCCTCAGGCTTCTTTTTCCTGACTGCAGGATTCAGGTGAAATGTTGATTATTGTGATTTTCTTATTTAACGAGATCATACCACTGGGTTTTTATGTGTTGTGCTGCTGCTGGAAAAAGAGACTGTGCTGAGGTCACATGTGCACTGAACTGGTGGTCAAAAATGAGGACAATGTTTGCTTACTTCCACCCAACAATGTAAATAGTTTGAGCGAAAGGGTTTGTGTCATGGCTTAAAAAAAGATACCAAAACATAAAATTATCAAAAGTAGCGTAAAAAAGATTGTAGTGTTTCCTTTTATTCTCCCCTCCTACTCTGTCTCATTCATATGTATGGACATGCTGAGGGCAGTAACATAGGTTGCTAATAAGTGTCCTGAAAAGTACCAGTCCAGCTTTAAATGTTTTTTTTTTTTTTTTTCTCATAGTCTTCCCCTTCTCATATCTAGTCTGTTCCACTTTTCTGTCATTTTTCTCCCCCTCCAGTGAACGGGACGCCGGCCAGTCAGCAGTCCACTCCTCATTCGGGAAAGTCTCCCAGCCCCTCCCCAACCAGCCCAGGCAGCCTCAGCCGACGCCGGGTAGGACTAGATTGCGCAGGGACACACACACACACACACACACACACACCCCACCCCCCCACACAAGATTTCATACACAATCAGCCCATAGACTTTAGAGACTTTTAAGTCTGTAACACACTCCTTCTATGTTCTCAGGAAAAGGACAAAGCTGTGACTGAGCATAGGCCAACTACATCTTAGAGTCACTTGAAAACGAAGAAACCAGCACATCCCAACACCTTTAGCATCTAAGATCAGGGTGGGGAGTGAAGGTTTGATCTCATCCAGTTCTGCTCTGGGAAGCTCTGAAGGCATACGTTTGGACACATGTTAATAGCTGTAAAAACACGTCCATTGCATTTGTACATATGCTGACGCATTGCTCTTTGCTCCTTGTGGAGAATTCTATCTGCAAGTGTTAGCGCTGCATCGCACAGCGCCAGCACTCGCTTTTAGTTATCTCTGGATTTATGAGTCAGCACTTTGTGCAGCATCTGATCTAAAAACGAGACGAACAGATCTTGTGTCATTTTGTATGTGTACGCCCCTGCAAATGGTTTAGAAAAAAATTTATACTACTAATTCATTAATTCAACTGTTTGTAAAGTTTTGTTGTACTGATAAAAAAAAAAAACTAGTTTAAAACACTTTCTAAAGAGGAGATGAGGTAGGTAGGATAGCATTATGATCACAGTACAACTTGTAGGTATAATGCAGAGATAGAACATGCAACTCAAATGGAAAATGTTTAATTCAAAGACATACCTGGAATTGCACGTCCTGATGTGATGGCCCAGATGTTGCGAATTTAAACATTAATTAATGTGTTAAGATGAACACTTTGGTACAACAGTGATGATGATGAGCTTTTATTGTCTCCTGCAATGGCAATCAGATGGTTCTTTTCATTGCACAGCAACTTCTTAATTTATAAGAACTTTAAGGATGCTGTTGATTTTTGTTTATATTGCCTCCCTAACAGCTTACAAATTAATCCAGGTTTCAGCTGTATAAATTAAGCTAATGTCATTTTTTTCACAAGCAGTGCAGCTGAAGGTTACTGCAGGCCCTTAAATTTATTTTTTAAATGTGATTAAAATATTTCCAGAAGAATTAATCTTCTACATTAGTTTCTGTCTTGACTGAAGCTCTGGAGATTTTTTTAATACATATATAATATTATCTAATTGCAGTATTGCTCCTGCTCTGACAGCTTTTGCTTTAGTTTTTTTTCTTGTCTTTTTGTATGTAGCCTTTCCTCTAGGCACTGAAATTGAAATGCTTTTTAGACTTTGCCAGGGTAAATGTTACTCTTTTTTTCCTCTGTTCTGCTATTTTTCAGTAACACTGGCAACATAATAAGCTGATATAGCTGGGTAATAAATGGGGCTAGCTGCTCAGCTTGTAGCCTGCCCACTGTAGTTATTGTTACAAAACAGTCTTGCTATATTAAGAGCAATAGGTGGTCTTCCTTTAAGATTCCATGCTTTGACTGTTGCTGAATTTAAAAAAAAAATTCAATTAACCCTAGTTGCCATAACAGGATTGAATCACCTTGATATCTCAAACACAGCTTAAAAACACAGCTCATAAAAAACCCTGACTAGTTTTTTAATTGTATATTTATTAGGCACAAGGGTGTATTAATTTATCATGATTTATTTTAAAAGTTTCTCAAGATTCTTTAAATTGAGACCATTAGCAAAAATATGTACATACCCATAGTTAAGCACTTACAGAGATGCCTATGAATATGTATGGAAAACAAAGTCTAACAAAGAGCTTCATAGGTTCAGCTTTGTGGAACATTTGAGAAGCGATTTGATAAAACAAGAAGGATCTATCAGTGGTACAGTTGTTTTCATGCGACATGGAGGTTAGCCGGGGCTGTGGTAGCAGATCGGATTTGGGTTGCAGCTACTGAGAACCAAACAGCAGAGCTCATGCATTTGCCTGGAACTGGGTCGACATAAAAGAAACAGGCTGGCACGTGCATACATTACATTAACCTACATTACCAAACTCACTAAGAGACTAAACAAGGAGAGCTTTACTAATTTAGACAACTACAGAGCTCTTTTTTTTCCCCACAGGTGATATTCCGCAGTTTCTGTGGGAAACTGTGAGAAGTATGTTGTTAGAGCAGTCTAGTTGTCTCAACAAAAGGTTACCATTTTATGTTTTCAGAAATGTTACCATGTACATAACTAGTGTTTCTTAGACAGATATTTTACAAGGAACTTTTAGCTTCGAAAATCTCAATTTTATGTAAAAGAAGGATCTTTTCTTTACTGTAAACACATACACCAAAATAAAAATAAAATGGAATTGTTTCAGACTAGAGTCAAACTGCAGATTGGAAAAGTTTGCTTATTCCGAGATGTGATGGTTGGCTTAACTCATAATGAGAAAATGAAAGTAAAACACACTTTTTCTTATCTAATTTAACCACCAGACTTTTTCTTTTTGCTTTATACATTAGCTTTTTTGCACAGTTCACTGAAAACAGCAGTTAAATTCTTCTTAACATCCCAAGCTGAGAGCCTATTTCATAAAGAGAGATTACTTGGGGCTTTGCAATTCCTAACACTTTATACTGAGCCGGCAATAGCTTGACTGGAAGGAGGAGTGGAAGCCTCTTTCAGCCCATTATCTCCCCTCTCCACTCTGCAGCTTCACACTCTTCAGCAATATTATGTTGTAATTCTCGCCTGTGCGCTTTACTTTCCTGTGCTCCTTGGTTGAGATTCCTTCTCTCCCCTGTGACACTTTCAGTTGCAGCCATTCCCACTTACTCACAGTGAGTGAGTGAGAATGAATCCCAGCCCTGGACTCATTTGAAAGGGTGAAATTGTATTCCACCATTTCTCCTGTGGATAAACTCAACAGAAGAAATGATAGAAATAGGCATCAGGTTCAACACATCATGCACATCTACTTACTCCTTTCTTGTGATTTTTAGTTTAAACATCAGATTTGAGACAAATCAGTCAGAATTTTCAGACCTATTCCGGTCCGCAATTTTGGAAAGCTTTGTACTCCAGATACCCATTTTAGCTGAATTCTGATTTTTTTTTTAAGTGTAGTAATATAGGAAAATATTGTTCTGAGGTAACAAGTGAAGACTTTACCAATATTGTTATAGTTTGTTTATAGCTTTCCAAAGAGAATTCCAAAGGCAGCCGTGTAGTTTCAGCCCTCTCCTTCACTTTAACATTTCACCTTGACAGAATCTGTAGACAGAACCACTTTGTTGTATGAATTAGGTTGCCCAAACTGCTCTGTTCACTACAACCTATTTTCCTCAAGCAGAATAAACAGGCACCGTGGATTTTATCCTTTAATTTTCATGCATGCAAAACTTTATTTACAAAGATACACATAAATCCTCCAGGAAACTATGCACACATTCATGTAGGCTTTAGAAGAAACACTTTGATGCATAAAATCATAATTTGTCATCTGGTGACAGATGAGCAGGGTGTATTTGCTGTCTCATTTACACATTTTTTGCACAATGTGACCTATTTTTTTAAACTGGCAGGCGAAGCTTAAAAAAGTGGTTTGCATCCACAAAGTCACCCAGCACCCTCCTCTCGTTCCCTTCTTTCTGTTTAAACTTCTCATTGTCCCTTCAAGGCCGCTCTCTTTCATATTTTCCTTTTAAATGTGCCGGCACGTTCAGCCACACATGCTCCCTCACCAAGCTTTGCAATCAGAAGCAGATGCAGATGAATGAAAGAAGCCGACGAGGTCACGGCTCTGTGAAAAATACAAAACCGGAGAAAGAAATCAGTAAAGGAAAAAAATGACATCGACAAACTGGATGAGTTGGCTGTCATCCATATGATGTCACCTATACCATCCTTTCTTTAGACATCCACCCATCCATTGTCTGCACCCGCTTAGGTTCCTATCTCAAGTGTTCGTTGGGCAAGTACTCTTTAGTCATTTACATCCAATTTCCATTGAGTTGCATGCTCTGTCCCTCATCTGTATCACTCATTTTTTGTGTTGGGTGATTTATCATTAAATCATTTGTGTGTTTGTGTGAGAAAGACAAACTGTGAGTTGAAGAAGAAATGGTCCATTAAACCTTGTAACATTGTCTTATTTATCCATATGAATGTGTTGGTTTTGTTCTTCTTGTTGTATTGTACTGTATTTCCGGTTACCTTTTGTGTTCATGTCATTAAGTAGTCTGTTTTTTCTTAATGTGACTGGCTGCACCACATGAGGCTACTCCAGTTGTTTCTAAACCTGTAGATTTTGCTTTTTGAAGATTTTATTTATGAAATAAATTATTAAAATGATTGAAAATTTTAAAATATTATCTTAATTAATTCTTAAAAAATACTCTTTTGCAAAGAGATGCAAACCATTTGCATACATACCATTTTCTAGGATAAATTACATTCATCATATGACAATTGTCATGTGAGGCTGCCAGCTCTTCTTGGCTCATTTGTTCCGGTTTTGTGTTTTCCTTTTTTTCTGAATGTATTCATTTTCATTTATTTAAGTCATTAAATTTGTTGTTTCATTTTCATTTCTGGTCTTTCTTCTTGTGCCCCTTATGTTTCTTATTTTTATTTATGCTTGCAATTAACTCTTTATAAACGACCCAACAGAGCTGAATAGTTCTGCAATCACAACTGCAACCCCAGAGCAGTTGTTATCCAGCCTGTTTTCTCTATATTTATGCATTTTATTGTATAAAGGTATAAAGATATAAAATTACTAAAGCTTCTTCCATATTTATTAGCATCCCTTGTAAAATGATGTAACATCCTTAGAATTTATCCTTAGTTACAGTCGTATAGCCAGTGGGATAAAAACAAGATAGGATGTTAGGAATTAATGTTTTTTTTTTTTTTTTTTTTTTTTTCTTTCATAACAATTGATATAAAATAGAGTACAAGTACTGTATCTGAAGATTTTTCATTTAAATTCATAAAAGAGAGTATCCTGTTTTTGTTTGCCACTTCTCAAAATGACGAAAACAAGCCTTCAAACTCTCAAGTAAGGTAGAACAGGCGATCACCTCTGCTTTCCTCTTGGAACAGTTTTTTCATTGACATGAAAGGATTCTTAATATAATCCTTACAATAGGATGAGGCCAGACCATGGAAAACCTTACAACAAACGTTACCTTACAACTAAAGTTTGTTGGCTTCTATTCTGTTCTGATTTAAGTTTTACTACATTAAAAGGTGCACCTGAAGTTTTTTCAAGTTTTTTTCTTGGATGTATTAAATTGAGTATCTGCAGATTGAAGTTCAAAACTGTGATAAGATTCCTTCACTTTGTCTGAGTGGCAGAGCAGAAAAAAGGCAAAGTCCTTCTGTCTAGACAGCAAGTCCAGTAATCTAATCTCTCTTGTTTGCTTTTTAAACCCAGAGAGTCATGCTGGGACAAAACAAACTCCTCAGATTCCATTAAATCATATTACATTTTGCCACCTAAAACAAACAGTGTTAAGTCCCTCATCTAATATTGTCTGGCATTGGAAGTGACAAGAGAGGCTGCAAGGGGGGAAAAAAGAGCCTCAATTCTCTGAGGCCGGAGACACAGAGAGCAGGAAGGCTTCGGGATGTTTCTCCTAATCAGATTCAGACAGCAGCACAGAGGACAAAGCTAGAAATATCCCTAAGTTGGTTATGTAAATGCGTGCTGCATTTTTAATCTTCAACTCTACAGCTGCCAGCCTTTCTTTACAACCACAGAACAGATCATTATTTCTGCCTCAACACATCTGCTTCTGCGATTATCCTTTCCATTTAAAGTCAGCCTCCCTAATTCCCATTTATCCACTGACCAGTTTTCAGCTGCTGAGCATTCCCACTGCAGATTTGAAGAGCGGTATCTCCAAAAATGATGTGAAAGGTTTTGGCAAGTGTGTGTTTTTTAGCTGTGACTCAGTTCAAACAAGAGTGTTGAGATCTGGAGCCAGAAATAACAAAATGAGCCAGCAGGGAGAACGCTGGGTTTTATGATATAATCATGATTAACATCATCCAGAACAGACTCCTCATCCTATCTGTCTCACTCTGTCTCTCGCTCCATCTGTCTCACCGGCATCCTCACAGAAAAGACAGGCAACATTTTCATCGAAGATTGAGCTCACCTCCCAGTCTGCAGACAGGAAATGGCCATATATAGGCTTTCTGTCTCCTCACTGGAAGTTTCATAAGCTGCTGCTCTCCTCTCTCTGTGAGCAGTCTCCATAGCAACAGTATTTTGTTTCCCTCTGTGGCAGGAAGCAAAAGAGAGAGATAGCGATAGGAGTTTGAAATGAGACGGCGAGCATAGATGTACGATTAGGGCACAACAACAGAAGTGGACATACGGAGGAGGAAAAATACAAGAGCAGAAAGAGCAGATGAAAAGCACCGTAGGGGCATTGGGTATTAAGTGGGTTTTCTTGTTCCAGGAACAAGTGCCCGACCAGACACAAACATTACATAAAGCCGACTTTAGTCTGACTCACAGTTACATTCAGATAGGTGTTTTTCAGGTCACAGCAACAGAGATGCGTAAATGCACTGACAGCAACTCAGGCAAAGAATTAGGGCAGATCACTTCTGTAAATAGGTTTTGAATAAAAATCATTACAGTTTAATAAAATGGCATTTTTCATCTCTGTCACAAAGGTGAAGATCCTCGTAATGTACAAGTGTCAGTCATCTTTTTTTCATGAGAAAATCTGAAAGGTTTGACACAGTAAAGGGTCTGTGCTACAGTATTTACAATCAGCAGCATAACTTATTTATAGACCCTTTAGGGCAATTTTTTTCTACTTAGCAAAAATATTTTTGTCCAACATACTTTTCCCCCTCTTCATTAGAAAAATTAAGGGAAATAAGGGAAAGAAATACCAATGATGTTTTCATAGTTCATTTCAATGGATGACACATCAAAATCAGACTTAAAATCTCATAATAAACGAGTCATGTAAAAACTGAAGAGGTGTATCTAAAACATATACACACAGTGATCATTTCTGACATGGGAAACTGGTAGTTACCCAGGGCAGCATTAAAAAAGTGATGGTGGCACATTTAATCCCACTTTAGAATTTATATGATTGCCTCCATTTTGGCATTACTTAATTTCTCACAGTCCTTGATGTTCGCTGGGATGGACTTTCAACTATTTTTGTGGTGAATATTTTCAAAAATAGCTTTGAATGCTGCCATTTCAAAGAGACATTTTATTAGACCACCTTTAAAGAAAAAGTTTGGACAAAGGAGTATGTCCATTTCAGTAGATGCAGGGACTGTAGAAATTAGTTAAGGAACATTTTTAAACCTAATTTATTAAATTGTTTTGTTTTGTTAACATTTACTATTGTAGAATGACATTTACCATTGTAGAATAATGTTTTTCTAAAAACTTGGAAGCCAATTTCAAATGTTTTATTTTTTTACCTCATACTATTTGAAATACTTTGAAGTGTATCCCCTGCAGTTCTGCTGCTTCCGTGAAAGAAGGTTACATGTTGGAGGAAATACTAATGTTTTATCTTTAAGTAACTGCAGATCATTCATATCAGACCTTCTAACTTGTGGAATCTGCTGTTATTAGTTTTGCCAAAAGCTGTGTGACCAAGCAGCAGTGAGGAGCAGAGGTATGCATGATTGAAGGAGCTTATTTAGATTCAAATGCACATCCAACACAGACTCACCTTGGCATGGCTTAATTAATAAGGAACAACAAACTGACAACATGCAGCTCTGCATTGCAACAGGCACACGTGTAATTAGGAGACTTTACAAAGGAAAAGACAAGTTACCCATTGTAAATTAATAGTTCTATATTTTGCAGAGTATATGGTGAATTTAAGTGTTTTAAAATAATTGCGTCCCTCTGCTTTCTGCTTTCTCTCTCCCTCTTTGCAGGGATCACAGGGTTCCTCCACCCCTCTGTCTTCCACCCAAGTTTCTAGCCCAGCGGAAGACAGCAATGACGTCATTCCTGAAGGTGAGGAACATTTATGTTGCAAAATTGTTTAATCTATTATTTAATAAGAATAAGGAAAGGTCTGACACTTCCAAATGTCATGCATATATGAGTCAGCGTTTGTGACCTTCGATGCCTGTTTTTGTACCCTCTTTGTGTTCCTCTGATTTGTACATTCTGTTCTCAACACAGTTTTCTCACCACCTTTTCCCTCCTTTGGTGCCTTACTGTAAAATATTGATGCTGTATTATATTATGTAAAAAGGTTGGTCAGTTATATGCAGTAATATCTGGAGAGAAAAAAGTACTGAGCTGGAGGAGAGGATGAATATCTTTTAAATGAATCTGACATCTTCATATTAGATTTTTTTTTCGCTCAGAGCCCTGAAAACCATTTTAAATGTTTTCAGTTAATTTAAGGGGAATAATGAACTGATCACCCATATTATTTATATTTTAATTTACCAGTTGGTTCCATGTTTTACTTGAACTGATAACCATTTAAAGAGCTGTGCAGAAGGTTAGTTTGACAGAAAGTAGTTAAATGCTTGGATTAAAAATCTATCAGTAAATTTTAAACGTAAGATAAAGTGATACATACTTTGGAGTCTGTAAACAGATCCACACCATTTGTATCTCGCCCCCTGCAGCTGAGACTCTCCAGGATGAAGTTCCTGCTGTGCCGTCCTACATATCGGACCGCTACAGGGTGGGGCGGATGCTGGGCGACGGAAACTTTGCAGTTGTGCGAGAATGCGTGGAGCTCTCCACAGGAAGGGAGTATGCTCTGAAGATCATCAACAAGGGCAAATGCAGAGGCAAGGTAAGCAGATGCCTGCAGAATGAGACTCCCAAAGCAACATTTAAATTTAAACTGTGTTCGGTTAAAGACAGAAGCTGTAATGAGCCATCTGGACTCTGATTTCTTCTGTTAAGCATCTTGAGTAACAGTTCTCATAAAGAATATCTTGCATGGACTGTCATTTAAACTATTTTATTGTTAAGCTTCAAACATCCTGTTTTTGCTCAGTCTGTTTAAATGCATCTACTTTTTTATTGCATATATTTCACTAAGTTGTTAAATGTTCTTCTATTTGCTCCAAGGAACACATGATACAGAATGAGGTGGCCATCCTCCGCAGAGTCAAGCACCCAAATATCGTTTTACTCATCGAGGAGGTGGACACTTATAATGAGCTTTACCTGGTCATGGAACTAGTCAAGGTATGTTTAGATCATATTATGATTTATGTCTATACAGTGTCTTTCAAGTTTTTCATATTTTGACAGGTAAATCCCAAATCTAAATGGAAATAATTAGGATTCTGTGTGATAGGTCAACACAAAGCAGTGCATATTTATGAAATGTAAGAGAGTGGATACATGGTTTTAATTATATTTCCAACTAAAAATCTGAAGAATGTGGCAAGCATTCACATTCTTTTTTAATTATGTCTCTACCAGCTTTGCACATCTAGAAACTGTATTTTTCTGACTCGTCTTTACAAATTAGCTCAAGCTCAGTCAGTCTGGATGGAGAGCATCTGTGATCAGTAATTTTCTCGCCTTGCAACATCTTCTAAATTGAATTTAGGTCTAGCTTTTGTCTGGGCCTTTGTCCTAACCTTTATATATAGGTTAGATCGTTTTCCTCCTCAAAGGTGAAACTCCACCTTTATATTCCAGCCTCTAAAAGGTTTTCTTCCAGAGTTGTCCTGTAATTAACTCCATCCAGCTTTCCATCAGCTCTCACCAGCTCCCCATCTGTTCTGAAAAACAGCATCCCCACAACATGATGCTGCCACCATTATTGGGGTTGGTGTGTTAAGGGCCATGTGTAGTGTTAGTTTTCTGCCACACATCGGATTTTGCATTGAAGACATAAAGTTCAATTTTGGTCTCATCTGACCAGAGCCCCTTGTCTCACATATTTGCTTTGTCCCCTAAATGATTTGGGACTCTTTTGGCTTTCTTTGAACAATGGCTTTCTTTTTTACCACTCTTCCATAAATTCTAAAGTGCACAACTTACAGCTTTTTTATCAACAGATTCTCTGCCATTTGCTCTGCTTAGGGATATGTTACCAAACTGAGTTTTCAGTGTACATTCTATTACATACAATGCTGATGGATATCTTGAGTGGAGCAGCAGGGATGACGACAGAGACAGAGGCATAGCGATCAAGCAGCACAACGAATGACGAAGTCACGCAGCTTGAGATGAAGAGAATCTCTTCTTGGCTCCAGGCACTCTTGTGCTTGCATTCTCCATTCTCTCTTCTGCTCTCTGAGTCGAGAAATGTTTGTGCATAATTCAGGAGCCAGGAATGTGATCCATCTGTTCATGCCGTTGTTGTAGAGTACTACAGGATATAGATGTGAGCCAGTCTGTGGGAGAAATGTGCGTACTTGTTACCATGTCCAAAAGAGGGAGGAGGATGGAGAGGAGGCTGTGGATGAATGAGGTGGAACATAGTCACTGCCAGGACGACAGCAACTTAGAGAGCGAGAGAGACAGATATTGTGCAAGACGATAGTATTTACGTATTTATTCAGGGTTATTTTGTTTGCTTCTGCTTTGGGTTAGTTTAATTTGAATAAAAGGAACAGCCTGAAAACAATTTGAGGCAGTATCAGGAGGGGTCTGACCAAATTAAACCCCAGGAGAAATGTTGCTTTTGCAAAAATAACATCTAGAATCAGTGAATCTGACTCAGAGGAGTGATGCAAAAGAACCTAACTGAACAAATATGTTTTGCATAGCAGAACAATGCAGAACTATTATTATGATAAACATTAACTTCAGTGTGAGACAGATCTTTGATTACCTAAAAGTTACCCTGGGTTCCTTTTAGATCTTTTTGAATAATGAAAGAAAGACAAAGGAATTATGTTTGGAATTGGCCATAGCTCATGTAAGGGACAGGGTAAACATGTGGGAAAACGCACAAGTGCATACAAAACACTATGTATGGAGGGCAATTGACAATGAACATCACCCTGAACACACCACACCTTTGGAAGACATTGTTTGCCAGCTCTCATTTAAGCAATTGTCACTGTGGAGGTTCGAACCCTGACAGTGTGTCTGGTATTTTCTTGAGTTACTTTGTCCCAAGTCTCAGAGAGCCTGAGAAAGTGCTAGATGACAGAACACCTGAACCCTATTTTAGTCCTCTGCTCCATTTAGTTCATTGGAGAGACTGTCTCAGAGAGTGTGAGAGAAAAGAAAAGGGTGAGATTTGGAAAAGGAAAAAGTATAACAAACTGAAGCCTGAGAGAAAGGATGAAATGAGGAATTAACAGAAATAATTAGTAGAAAATGTAAATATTAAAGAGATATGGATGAAAAGTTTCTAAAAAGCTGAGAAATGAGGATACACATCACCCCTTCCAGCTGCTGAACAGACAGAAAATACACTGTGTACTAAAGAAAGCTATTTCCCGCAGAAAAAAACAGCAAAAAGTTGGAAATGAATCAGTCGACTTCTGTTCGAGTCTGAGAATGACAAATAATTTCCCACAACAGTCCTAACAGCTCACATGATTTGTCCGCAGGGTGGAGATCTGTTCGACGCCATCACCTCTGCCAACAGGTACACCGAGAGGGATGCCAGTGGGATGCTCTACAATCTGGCCAATGCCATCAAATACCTCCACAGCCTCAACATTGTGCATAGAGACATTAAACCAGAAAACCTGCTGGTGAGTTAACACATATAACTTGGTGGGTTGTGGTGCCCTGCATCTTCTCTTGGTCCCTGCTGCTTACCTATAATGAAGGATGTAGCATCACTCATCATTTGTGCCTTTATCCTTCTGTTCAAATTCTTCTTGTCATTTTCATACTCCAAATTCTGTTCCTCTTTCACCCAAAAATGTGCCAAATGATGCCGGGTCAGATTCAAACATCAGACAAATAATAGGACAGTTCAGGATTTTAGAAGTAAGGTTCAGTTAAAAGGTTTCAAACAGTTCATATCCTACTGCAATGGATAACACTCCTATCTGTGTTCATCATTTTTGTGTTCTGCAAAGAAAGTGCCAGCTCCAGTTTAGCACTGAAACCAGCTAGTGCACTTTCTTTGCCAATGCTTTTTGCTTCTACCTCTACAAGACCAGACAACATCATAGTATCTATGCCAGATAAGATATATTAATTGCATATAGCTTTTTAATATAACCTTGTTTTACCTTTAAAATATTACATCGTATCCCTCTTACTGGAGCTGCCTAAAACCCTTAGTTGGACAGATTTTTTTCATGTGAATTTCTGTGTATTCAGGTGTATGAACATGCAGATGGCAGCAAAAGTCTGAAACTGGGAGACTTTGGTTTGGCGACCGTGGTGGATGGACCCCTCTACACTGTCTGTGGGACCCCAACATATGTAGCACCTGAAATTATCGCAGAGACAGGGTAAGAGCAGCACCCACGAGGTTGAAGCTGTGTAAATAAAGTAGTTAATATATGACGACAGCTTCAAAGCAAAATTAATTCATATTTTCTCATCAAATATGCAGTATTTCTCATTCTAATTATTTATTTTATCTTTGAACAGGTATGGCCTTAAGGTGGACATCTGGGCAGCTGGAGTTATCACCTACATCCTACTGTGTGGTTTCCCACCCTTTCGAGGGTAAGCTTATAGTTACTTGCACAAATAGAAGCTTTTTATACCATCGGGTTCCAGTAGGTAGCTTTGATTGACAGAAATCTGAAAAAATATTCATATGTGTCTTGCTTTAAAAATGGCAGTTGTGTTTTTTTGTTCTTTGAACAAGGTGTTTAGACAAAAAATTGTCATAATTCTAATAAATTAACCTAGAGGGAGCAAACCAGATATTTACTTTAGATGATTTCTGCCACTCGGTGTCTCTGTATGCTACGGCTGGAAGTCTTACTGTCGCTGTGGAAATCCTTTATGACAG
Source organism: Anableps anableps (assembly GCA_014839685.1). Taxonomy (NCBI): domain Eukaryota; kingdom Metazoa; phylum Chordata; class Actinopteri; order Cyprinodontiformes; family Anablepidae; genus Anableps; species Anableps anableps. The sequence goes on along the minus strand of CM026078.1, from coordinate 18,896,291 downwards.
AACTGTTTCATTCATATCCAGTTTCTAATATGAACATCTTTGCAGGAGCAGTGAGGATCAAGAAGCCCTTTTTGATCAGATACTGATGGGGCAGCTTGAATTTCCTCTTCCATACTGGGACAACGTGTCAGAGACAGCAATGGTAAGCATCCTCTGTGAGCACCTTGACAGTGAAGAAGATAATGTACTATCACAGAAACAAACTCACCCTTGCCTGCTTGTTTCTGCAGGATCTGATCCGGTCCATGCTGGAGGTGGAGGTGGACCAGAGATACACTGCCCTGCAGGTGCTGGAGCATCCTTGGGTTACTGTAAGTATAGCATCTGACTTCTGTTCAGCGGAATTTTCTTTCTTCAGAAACACTGACTTGGTAATTTTTTGTTCAATACAGAATGAGGGTCTGTGTGAAAACGAACACCAGCTGTCTGTAGCAGGAAAAATAAAGAAGCACTTCAACACTGGGCCGAAGGTCAACGACACCAATGCTGGAGTGTCAGTCATTTCTGTAAGTTATGAACTGCAGACCCTGTTATTCAGCTGATTTGACAGCTATTACACACAGTTCAATGTTTTACACAAAAGGACTGTTTTTTTCTTCTTTTGTTTTTGTTTTTTCTTCTTCTTTTCTTTCTTTTGTTTACATATTTGCTCCGACACTTTAGACAGTTCCCACTTCCTGAGTGAAGTTTTCTCACGTGTGCTGGTGTTTGGTTTCTCTTTGTGTTCAGCTGGATGACAGCTTTTCTATGCAGCGATCTGGGTCGTTGGATTTCTACCAGCACCCGGCTATGTACTGGATAAGGTACGCCAGGTTTCCATGGAGACATGAAAAATGCCACAAAGTGCCCGGAATTCAAAACAAGCTTAAAATAGTGTCTGGGAAATTGATAACCCCCAGTCTCCTCCATCACTGAATGCTACCCCGCTGTTTGGCTGCTGCTGCCACTGTCCTGCGATTACAGCATGATTTGGTGTTTGTTCTCAGCTTTTTGCTTCTTCCCTTTCATCCTCCCTCACTCTCAACACACGTCCTATAGCTGCTTAACATGCGGTGTTCGATGTTGTGTTACTTTTTAATCAGTGTCTCCTGCAACAAAGTTAAATATTTGATAAAGAAAAAAAAACTTCAAAAATGTGTGTTGCAGTGATTTTCAAAGAATTCCTTTGTGAATCCTGCCTTTCATACAAATTTTGCTGTTCCCCTGTTTGTGTCTTTAAATTCCTGTGGTTTTATTCTTGTATTTGTGAATATGTTAATAATGTTGGATGTGTTGCTTCCAGCCCAGCTCACTCTCCTAAGAACATTTCTTGCTTCTCAGCTTCACTTGCCTGGCTTCTGTTGTCTGACCTAACCACTGATATATGGATGACGTTGAGATTCATAGCTTTTTAAGTGGCAAGAGGAATTGATGATGCATGTGTAAATCAACAACAAAATTAGGAGCTTTGATGAACCAAATATATTTCACTATTTATGAGTCTGATTTGTTATTTCTTTGGTGTATATTTGAGTTCAAAATGATAAAACTCACAAACACATTTTCTAGAAATGAAAAGAGTGATGCAGGGTTCCTATGCTGTCTGGAAAAGTATAGAATTTAATTTAAGTATTTTTCAGGTCTGAATGTCCATCCTCCCCTTCCTCCAACACTCCTCCTTCCATTCTCTGATTATTTTAGAGTCCATATTCAAAGCCTAACAATTGTACCAATCGTTGTGAATCATATTTACATTTTAAATATTGCCAATAAAAAGAAAGAGAACTTTGAAAATTTGAGCCTCGAAAGTTATGGAATTATGACAGACCTGTGTTGGAACCCTGGTAAGTTTAGAGAAATCAAAAATCTTACGTTGACTATTTTTATTTGGTAATTCCTCTTGTAACTGTCCACCTAAATAGCAATCATTTCCTGACAAGCATGCACAAAGACTTGTGTCCTTCTTACGGGGTTACATATGCTGGATGTAATCATGATGTTCTACTGTGCTTCCATCTGACAGGCCACCTCTCTTGATAAGGCGGGGCAGGTTTTCAGACGAGGATGCCACCCGAATGTGAAGCCGTCTCCTTTGCAGATGATCCAGACTGTGAACACAGACATGACAGCAAGCGCACGCCGGCCGGAGCCTCCCAGTTGCCTCCCCGGCTTGCCCGCAGACCCTCCCTCTCCGACCCCTGACACTTGCTCCGACCCCTCCTCGGATCCAAGCCCCCTGTCGGACTCCGATGATGTCTCCATCAGCTCGGTCAGCACTGTCTGCTCCCCCAGCTCACCCTTCTAGCGATTAGACGGAGGGGAGGAGGAGGAGAAGCAAGGAGGAAATCCTCATCCAGCCCCTCCTGTATAGAGGAGAAGGAAGAGGAGGAAAAGGAGATGCCCCCACACCTGACTGTGGGGTCATTGCAGACAACTGTGGAGAAAAGACAATTAAGAGAGAATTTTAAAATCCCCTGAATCCATCTATCCAATTCAAAAGGAAAGATTGATGGAGGGGTGGAAGAAGAAAGATGGACTTCCTTTTATTTCTTTTTAACATTCTCTCATCTGAGCACATGTCGAGCTCAAGGAGCAAGAAAGGGCAAGAACTGTTTGCCTTTCGGTGATGATCCGGGCCAAACATGGAAACTTCCTCACTCTGGAACAGCTCAATATGGCAATATGAGAACACTGACCAATGTTCATGTTTTATTGAACCTTATTTAATCATGATTTATTTACTGCATTTTTGATACGCATCTCTGTTTTTCATATAGGAAAAAAATGTTGTCCTAGTCCTAAAGAGTTTGGTGGAATAAAAGTGAAGGAAAAGTGTATAAAAATAGAATTTGAACATGTTAAAGTTGGCTGAAGCAGACTGGGTCAACACTGAAATCAGAGTTTCAAGAAGCAGAAATTTGTGAAAATGTTCAAAGACTGCTGTTACAGTTCTGCTCCACATGGCCTTCAACTAACGCTGGGTTTACATGTTACAAACACGACAATGGTGCATTTTATCACTTCTTTATACCTGCTATAATCACAACATCTTAAACCAGAAAATACAGCAGCATCCAAATTTTTGTAGCAGCCATCTGAACCACTTTTTCTGAACACACTCATTAACACAATCACTCTGCGCTGACACTTCATTGATCTTTATTTTTCACCAGCACCACAGCTGTATTTCATTAGTATTCAGCTGCATCTTGTTGGAATGTTGGAATATCATTGAAAAGTTAATTTATTTCAACAACTTGATCTGAACCGTGAAACTCATATATACCTGATTTGTAAAACGAGTGATAATTTCAGATGTTTATTTCAGGTAATTTTGATGACTGTGGCTTACGGCGATCAAAAACCCAAAATTCTGTCACAGAAAATTAGAATATTGCATTAGACCTATGAGAAGTGTTTGTTTTCTTTTGACAGCTCACCGAAAAATATGTCCATGTAGCTACTTTATAGTATATGCATTCAATGCTTGGTCAGGGTTTCCTTTTTAAATTACTACATCAATGGAACTTCTTCAGCACATAACTTTTTCTGTCAGTAACTGTTGGCTGGACAACAATCGAGTCAGCACTTCCCCATAATTATGTCGGCCATAACAATCCCATTAAACAACATTTCCATTTAAAACTAAATTTTTTTTCTTTATGTAATAATCTGGTTTTCTGATAAACAGGATTGGGGTTTACATTAGTTATAAGTTATCAATAATAATCAATATTAACAGAAATGAGCTATTGAAATATATCCCTCTGTTTGTAATATAGCTGCATCATAGATGATTTTCAGGTTTTGACTTTATTTAATGAAATAAATTAACTTTTTGGTATTACTGAGATGCACATGTATGTCAACATTTAAGAAAGATAAAATTGTTGTGGTCCAAATGCTTATTAAATGTGCACTGATAAGTATGAAAGGGTACCTACTTACACAAAGGTACTGCAGTCTTTTGACAGTCAAAGATGACAGAGAATGGCAGGAAGGATGAAAACCAGCAGCACTCGTGCAAAGCAGTTCAAAAGTGGAGGAGGACTTATTTAAGCTCTGTAAACCTCATTCATGACTTCATTTATTTAGATGAAAGCATGACAGACATACAGTAGCCTATTCTTGTAATAAAAACTGTTTAGTGATGAAGTATTGTTTATATGTTATGTAAATAACAGGTTTATTTATTTTGATAGTTCACAATATAGTATATTTCTTTACTAGTAGTAAATCTATGACAATTGTAAAAAAAACTGAAAAAGAAACAAACAAACAAACAAAAAAAGAATCATGTCTGTCAGTTAATACGCAAAAAAAGAAATATGAATCCAGGCATCATCTGGTCAAAATGGAGAAAAAAAACTGCAGTTAAAATGAGTAGTATCATTTTTACCTGATGTTGTTTCACCTAGATAAATCCACTCAGTCAAATTTACATTTGTGAAAAAAAAAAAATAGAAACCATCATTGTTGCTTCATAATCAGTTCTGACAAAGATGCCACCATGAGTGCAAAATCAGTAATTTTGATTTTTATTTACTGATATAAAGGGAGAAATGCAGAACTGCAATCGTTTTTTTTTTTGTTGTTGTTTTTTTGTTTTTTTTTTTTGGTAGTTTATTTATTTATTTATTTATTTTGGAGATTTACCGCAGTTGTGTCATTTGTCTGTGTTTCTGCATTTCTTCCTATTATGGCATATACATGGTAATGTGCTGCTGTATGAATACGTTGTGCTGATGAAACCCACACTCTCCGGTACACGGTTAACCAAAGTGCTCTCACTGCTGCTCCACTGCATTCAGCCTGTCCTGAATACTGATACCTGTACCTCTCTTCATCAATGGTCTCTCAATAATCAATAGTAATAATTAAAACACATTTAAAAACTAAATTGTTTGTGTGGGGGTTTTTTTTGTTTACGATCGCTCAGGCTAATTGTCATCACACATATTTGCTTTGACTTAACCCTTAGTATAAGCATGATGAAAGTCTCCTTAATATTTTTCCAAACACATACATACCTGCTGGCCAAAAAAAAGTCAAAAACAAAAAACAAAAGGTCCCACATGCAAATATTTTTTTGGACTGCCTTTAACTTTGATTACAGCATACATTCCTTGTGGCATTGTTTCGATTGGCTTCTGCAAAGTCACAAGATTTATTTCCATTCAGTGTTGCATTAATTTTTCACCAAGATCTTGTATTGATGATGGGAGAGTCTGTCTACTGTGGAAAACCTTCTCCAGAACATCACAAAGATTTTCAGTGAGGTTAAGGTCTGAACTCTGTGAAAATGATGTCTCATGCTCCCTGAACCATTTGTTCACAATTTCAGCCCAATGAAGCTTTGCATTGTCTTCTTGAAATATCCCCATGTCATCAGGGAATAAACAATCCATTGATGGAATAACCTGGTCATTCAATATATTCAGGTTGTCAGCTGACTTCATTATGTAGATGAGCCTGGATCTGACCAACTGCAGGAACCCCAGATCATAGTGCTGCTCCTACAGGCTGCTACTGTAGACACTAGGCGTGATGGATGCATCACTCCATCTGCCTCTCATCTGATGCGCCCATCACTCTAGAAAAGTAAAAGGGTAAATCTGGACTCATCAGATCACATGACCTCCAATCTTTATACTCTCTTGCAAACTGAAGCCTTTTTCTCCTGTTAGCTCCACTGATTAGTGACTTTCTTACAGCTACACAACTGTTCAGTTCCAATCTCTTGAGGTCCTTCCACATTGTGATGTGGAAATGCTCTTACTTTCACTATTAAACATAGCCCTGAGTTCCAGTGTTGTTTTTCTTCTATTTGATGTCACCAGAAATTTAAGTGATCACCAATCACATATTCATCATTCAGAGTTTTTTTTTCCAGCCACATTTCTTCCTCCAAAATGATGGTTCCCCACTTTCCTTCTAGTTTTTAATGATGCATTGGACAGTTCTCAACCCAATTTTAGTAGTTTCTGCAGTAGTTTCTCCTTAGATATTTTCTCTGCTTGATGCATACCAATGATTTGACCCTTCTTAAACAGACTAACATCTTTTCCATGAACATAGGATGTGTTCATGGATGTGTATTTCCACATGGTTGATTAAGAAATGAGAAGCTACTCATTGCATCAGCTGGGTTAAATAACTCACCCAGCTGGAAGACAGTTGTCCATGCAGTAACTATCCAAATGGAGGCTCATACCTATTTGCTTCAGGTGGCGACTTTTTTTTTTGGCCAGACAGTGTGTGTGTGTGTGTGTGTGTGTGTGTGTGTGTGTGTGTGTGTGTGTGTGTGTGTGTGTGTGTGTGTGTGTGTGTGTGTGTATATATATATATATATATATATATATATATATATATATATATATATATATATATATATATATATATATATGATAGGACATAATTATATGGTACATACATAATACATACATACATACATACATAAGTATATAAATAACAAGAATATTAAAAGATGATAATGAAAGAATAAGATAAAGAATGATAATTTCTCATTACTATTTTGTGTTGTTTGCATTGTTCTGTCATCTTCAAAATAAATAAATTACTACTCCTCTACTACTATCCAAATGAAACAATTAATTTGACGAGATGAAGAGAAAATGGAGCTTACAAAGGGTTCACAGAACAAGGACAAAATGTTTCTTCGTGCTGTTTAGAGAATTGGAGAGTCCTACAAAAATTCTTATAGGTAACTCTCATTTGAGCCAATAGGTGTCACTGTGAGACGTAAAAACCATACAGAGAACAAGAATTTTGTTTAGGAAGAGTAGATTTTTAATAAATATACCACAGGGAGATTCAGAAAATAAAAGCATTCAAATTTTAATTAAGCTTTTTAGAAAGACAACGTTGAGTAACAGTAATTATTGGTAATGTTATGTATGGAATAAAATCGACATTTTGAGCCACACTCCATACCAGTAGGTGGCAGTAATGCATACCAAACTTTTTTTTGTTTTGTTTTTTTTTTTTTTTGCCAACCACCAATAAAATTAACAAGAAGAAGATGTGTAGCTTTATTTATTAGCGACGATGTAAATTTGTTTTAACAGATGTAATGCCCGTTTTACAACAACAACAACAAAAAAATGTATCAATAACTTGTAAATTCCCGTTTCGTATGTAAAGACGTAGAGGTTGTTGTAAAGTATCGGCGATTAGCTTTACGTTCACTGCCATAGCCATGAGCGACAAGGACACTTCTTCCTCCGCCGCAAATAAAGACAAGGACTCCACTCTTCTGCTCACAAAAGACGGCCAGAGGTATTTTGTAAGTAAAAGCGGAGCTGTGGACAGCAGAAATGTGTCAACACCGCATGAATCGGAGAACAATGTGTCCTCTTTCAACGTGGACGATCCGGACGAAGAGAGCGACGTCATGGATGCTTCTGATCCCAGAGAAGGGGCAGCCAGCCCGGAGGAGCTAAATGAAGAGGAGACCTCGGAAGGCGACAACGCCCCCAAGCAGTGTACCTATGAAGGCTGTACCGAGACCACCACGCAGGTGGCCAAGCAGAGGAAGCCGTGGATGTGCAAAAAACACCGCAACAAGATGTATAAGGATAAATATAAGAAGAAGAAGAGTGACCAGGCTATGTCCAGCGGGAAGCTTGATGTAAGTAAAAGAGAATCTAAATAGTCGTTTTAAATATTACATACAAATTGAGATCTTGTGGTTGTTTTTTTCTCTGGGGTACTAAACAAGAGTGTAACAACTTCATTGTTCTTTTTGTGGGGATGACCAGGAAAACTCTGAGGAGCGTCCAGTGTCTGTGAACAAACAGCGCCTGGGGGCCATGGGGGACCGTCCAGCCAGACCCTCCCTTATAGAGCAGGTGCTCAACCAAAAAAGGCTGGTGAGTCGTTGACCTGGTTTACTTACTGCCATGTGCCCACTTGACGAAACATAACATAGCTATGTATGGACAAGTAACTTCTAACTCCAGATTTATTGAACACTTTTGTAAATAACACAAAAGGTAGAAATAAAGAAAATGCACAAATGCAATGCAACAGATGCTGTTTTTCTCCGACCTTGAGAATACTTTATGGAACTTACAGGTTACTCTTCCAGAACTAACAAGGTATCCATTAAGAGCATCCTTACTTTTACTTTACTTACCTTTGTTGATGCAGCTGGCAACATTTTTTTTTTTTTACAGATAACACAAAAATATTAGGTGCAAAAAACAGATTCCCATTCATTGATGAAGTTTTTGCATTCATCTTAATTTTGGAATAACTCGAACCGCAATTATTGACCTGCTTTTACTCAAAAGAAAGTCTTGCAGTCCAAATAAAAAAAAAACAATCAACCCAAAAAATTTAGAAACTTCGGGCCTGCCTTATACTAATGCAGTTTTGCAAGACCTTTTTTATGTTTTGTATTGACAATGATTTACTAATCCATTTTCTATAAAAATCCAACTATTTTGTTGATTTCAATAAAATTATAATTTTTTTTAAAGTTTATTATTGAGCAGATAAAATAAAAAAGCAACAAAGTGTTTGTTTTAAAAATGTATTTTCTCTGTTCTTCTTCCTCCCGTCTATTCTTATCCCCATCTCTCCCTTTTAACTTTTTACCCCACCTCTGTTCTTTCCTTTTTCCTCTTTTTTCTTTATTTTTCCAGATCTGTATCCATTTCATTTGAAATAAACCCAAAGCAATTTCTAATAACGTTTTTTTTTATATAATGTGAGAATGTGACAGGAAGAAGCTGTAACTTTCATATCCAAGGAATATATCTTCCAAGTTTGAGGAAAGTAACCTTGAAGTTCTATGAAATTAACTTCTAATTGCAGGATTACTACTCTACCCCCTGAACCACAGTTGCCCCAATGAAGATAGTTGTTATTTTACTGCAGCTTAGAGGTTCCTATCCTGAAATTTAGATGTTACTTTTAGGAATGTACAGATTACTTCTCTAAACTTCCAGATTACTGTTCTGAACTTACTGGGTACCACTCCAGAGCATAATGTCTTTATTTCTCTGTAAATTCAGAGAAAGTTACCTGAATGTTCCAGTACGTATGGAAAGCAACCTCAGCCTCGCAGAAAGTATCAGGTTACAACTTATAATGCAGTCTAGTTATCAAAGGTAACCTCTAATATCCTAAAATTAACCTTCAGTACAGAAAGTAACTTCTTAGTTTGGAAAGGAACCTGTTCATTCCAGAAAAGTAACCTGTAATCTCTGTGAAAGTACAGGCTGAAATATGTTTGCCTACAACTTTTTTTTGTTTTGACAGCTTGAGTAACAATAACACAGGAGCTTTCATTTATTTATCCTTTGTACCAAATAGTAGTGTTTCAGTTGAATTGCCTTGCTCATTAGAAAGATGAACCATCTTGGTCAGAAAGTCTTACATTTCTTTTGACATTTAACAGCAGAAACATAAATGTTGCCATATAATCTTTGCTTTGTCAAAAATGTCCAGTGCAGGAGTCAGCAACCTTTACAATCCTAAAAGCCCTTTTTGCATTTATTCTTAATAAATACAATTTTTCAAGTCCTAAAACTTATGTGACCCCATTTTTTTTAGTTTTATGAACACCTGTTGTGTATTTTCTTATGTTTTATAGTTACATTAAAGAACTTTGTATCTAATATAGATTTAAGAACCCAAATTAGAAGAAAAACATTTCAAACTTTAAAAGGGACAATAAAACCATTTCTTGAATGAAGTGTTCCAAATTTATGGAACATAAATATAAACATAGCAGCCTAATGACATAATAAAAGAACTAAGCAAAAAAAACCCTTAAGATTAGTATCTTTCTGTTGTGTAAATTCTGTTCAGATATACTGTAGCATGAAAAAACACAAAAAATACAATTAATTTTTGTTAATTTTTAAACAAAATTAAAAAATATTTGTTTTTTTAAAAACAAATATTTAAAAATATTTTTCAGCTCTTTTATTTTTCAAATCTTTTTGGCCAAAGATAGAAGAGCCACATGTGGCAGATCGCTGGTCTTGTGTATTGATGTACATTTTTTTTCTTTCTTTTTTTCTGTATTTGTATCATGAATCTAACCTGAATGCCTCTGTCTTCCAGTCTCTGCTCAGGAGTCCAGAGGTGATCCGGTTCCTGCAGCAGCAGCAGCAGCTCCTGGCTGCTCAAAGCCGCAGCCAATCACAGCAGCACTTTCAGGGCTGTTGACACTGACCAGTTTGTGACAGTATTTGTGATACATCACAAGGACTGTGAAAAAAATACAAATTGGTACTTGATACATAATTAGATAAAGCTTCAAACTGCACAAAATCTGATCTTAAACTGTACAGAAGATCATTTTTTTGAAGTGTAAGAAAACATTTCGCTCCATTTACCTTTTTGTATTTTGGTTTCATTTTAAATTTACTTTTATTTTCCTCTATATTGCAGTTTTAAGCAAAACCTTGAAATTTAACTGATGTTTTTCTAGACATTGCAGCACTGTGTTAAATATTTATATTGTGTTTTTCTAATTGTGTGTTATAATTCTTCCTTATGCTTTGTGGTATTTATGTGTTGTATTATTGTGAACATCGACCTGATGTAGTTTACCTTAAATGTTCTAAAACTATTGGAGCATTGTTTTAAAAGAAGTGCTACACGTACACAGTTTAATGTTTTTCCTTGTGGTCAAATTTTCATCCAACAAAAAGTATCACGGCTTGTTTTTACAAGGACATTTAGTGTGTTTTTTTTCATCTTAAAGTTTAGCGCAAGCTAAATTATATCTAGATGTAAGTACGTGAACACAAGCCAAAATGTGTGATGTGAAAATTATCATTTGACATCTGTTATACAGTGTATCTCCTGCTTAGTCTATAAAAATAAAAACATTAATACTGAGACATCAGTTGCAGAATGAATTTACAGTGTGGTTTCAGCTTTATTCCTATTAAGGGGGAGAGCTAATGCTTCAAAAAAATCCAAATGTTGGAAAAACAAACGATAAAGAAAAACTTTAATTGGACATGTAAAAAAAAAAAAAAAAAAAGAGCAAACAATACATTCAGTCAAATATTGGTCAAGACACGGAAATACACCACAAATCACCATAACAGAGTACCTCCAAATATATCCCATTTAGTTTTTGTACAGCTAAAGTGTCTGAATGAATCCAGAAATGTTTCATTATGTTGAAATTAGTGATCCATGTAAGTCAAAGGAAATTACAATATGGTTTTGCATCATGTTAAATAGAAAAGCAGTTCTAGAGTACACTTTTCCATCATTATGTCTTCCACAGTAGTCATAATGAGATGTGATGAAATAAACCCACAGACAGAACACATGACTACCTCTGAGAAGACAGTGAGCACAGTTTATGTTATGATACTGAAGAGATAGGGTTGTGCGGGGAGCCCATCTGTGTCAGCACCTTGTCCAGCCACTGCAGGGGTCCATGCAGGTGCACTTCGATCCAGCAGGGGGTGCTGGTCACATCTTGACGGTGGTATTCAGCACCCCAACCCTGAGGAATGGAAGCAGCCATAAATCTCAGCTGATGGGATGGTGGTGTGGGTGCTAAGAGGGAGTGTTACCCCACCTTGTATGCAGCGGGACCTGACATGTCTGACAGCAGCTATGAGGTTTAAACATCTCACTGCTCAATAAATTACAATCAAGAACTTACAGTGCAAGCAATAACTTTTTATTCAGCTTTCAATAAGAAAGATTGGGTGTGTTCCTGCATATGTATAATAAAAAATTAACTCCGGTACCTTGACGAAGCTCATGCGAATGGTACACATCTTAGTGAGCTCGTAGACGACCTCGAAGCCATGGTTGACAGACTGGGCGAGAAGCTGAGCAAACAGCTGGTTGTTGAAGATCTTGAGGCTGCAGCCACTGGGGATCTTGCACACGGTGGTGGTGTGGAAGCCGTGCTGGAAGTTACAGTTGCGGCTCTGCACAAAGATGCTGCTGTCACTCAGACACTCTGCGTACACCTCACCACCCACATAGTACAGATGTAAACCTGAGAAAAAAGGAGAAGAGGGAGGTACTAGAGATTCAAGCTTGAGAAAGTCCAGTACAAATAAAACACTAGAAAACAAGAAGATTTGTAATATTTATTTATTGTGGCATAAAGGCAGTGACACTACCAAGGACACAGCAAAAGGAGCAATGGCCACCCCAGTAAATTTGGCCCAGGCCAAATAGTCTCACATCCATATTTTTATGCATGAATTTGCATAGGTTGCAACAAATATTTATTTATTAATACTAATGTTCTTTCATTTTTGTACGTCATTGTTACTGTTTTTGAAAATCTGACTCATTCCTGCCGCTCAAAACAACATCAGCATATACCAAGGTCAAAAAATTAGGAGAGTTCCAGGATTTTTAAATCATGGACAATGCATTTTCTGGATTTTAAAAAAGTAAACTGTAACATGTGAAATCAGCTGATTTTTGGTACTTAAAAACATGAACTTACAGACTGTTCTGGGATTGATACAAATCAGACCAATATTTTGTTTAATCTGAACGCTAATCTGGAATGAACTTCCAGAAAACTGGAAAAATGCTGAAACCCTGAGTTCCTTTCAGTAAAAAACACATGGTAGAACTGAATAACTGCCACTTATTGAAAGCTGAAATTGTTTTAGAAAAAGGGAGAGAAATCCCTTAACATTATCACTCCATATTGCACATTTGTTTCACAGATATTCAACCCCAAGATTAAAACAAATCCAGGTGGCCTTTTAAAATTCTGATCATAAGGAGGTTAAGAATCAACAGGTCCGATTCAACCTCAGTTTGAAAATCAAAAGTTGTGAAAGGGTGCCTTTATGATATTTGAATGTGTGTGCATTCATTTTTACATATCAGTTTTCTTTTTTCATGCTTATCCGGATCTTGAAAATACCAAGACTTTTCAAGACTGAGTAGGAACCCTGTATTTAGGGCTGTCAGATTAAAGGGGAATGAATACAATTTACTGCATCGTTTGCCATGTATGCCATGTTCCTTTCCATTATACTACACTACTTTGTCTTGGTCTCGCACATAAAATCCCATTAAAAGGAACTGAACATTGTGGTTTTAATCCACCTAAAAGCATTATAAATCAGCTGGAGGTACCCACCTTTGCCTATGTGCCTGCGTGTGTGCTCGATGGTGGAGTTGCGGTTTACATTGGAAAGAAGACCGAGACAGAATCGATTCTTGTTATTGGATGGGTCTGTAAAGCCATCAACCAAGACGCTGCGGGATGAGGCGTGGAACGTCTCCCCCACCCGGTTGTTGAGCTCGTAGTAAGCTATGGAGCACCAGTACTCAGGCTCTTCGTAACAAACAGGCCTCATATCTAACCATAGGGTTAATTTAGAGGTGATGATGACATTTTTTTCAATTTATGTGTAGATTTTTCATAATTGCGGAAAGTGATACGTTACCTCGGTGTGGAGCAGAAAATGTGAGTTTTGGGGTTTCTGTGGTGTTGCTTGGCTTCACATCCTCTTGAGCGTTTGTCTCCATCATGCTGTATGGAGGTGGAGGAGTCTCAGCTAGAATACCACAAACATCAGAAAGGGAAAAATAATCAATGCAAATTCATCAAGGTCAGTATCTTTAACAGCCTGATTAAAGATACTGATTTTTGATTCGTACCTGTGATGTGATACGGACTGCCAGGTTCTACAGAGCTGCTGGGGGAGTTGGGGTAACTCTGTGGGGTGGGCGACTGGGTCAGGGAGGAAGTGGGAGAGGAGGAGAAGGAGGTGACAGGAAGCGGTGGGAAAGAGTCCGGGTAGGTGGCGTTCTGCGGCATCAGTGGCTCGTTGTTCAGGGAGGCGTTCCTGAACTTGGCCAGTAAACTGTGCTGAGGGTTGAACTCACTGTGACGTGGGACCAGAACTGGTGGAAGCACTGATGACACAAGAGAGAGATGATAAAACATCTAAAGAAGACAATACCTGTCCCCTTACGCCGGAATTCACAAAGCCCTTTTATCAAAAACTCTGGCAAATCTTCTCCAGCAATAATTGTACCTGGAGTCTCCACACGCCTGTAGTGGTAGGGATTGACGCAGATGTCCTTCTGTTTGGAGCCAAAGGGGAACTCGCAGCATTCGAGGGGTTTCAGCTCATGGTGGGACTGGAGGTCAGGCCAGCGCCACACCCTGCAGTAGATGACGTGGGGAAGACCCTTCCTGTGGGACACCTGCAGTCTCCCATCCAGTGACCGCGGAATCGTCACACACTTACCTGAAGGTTTGAATAAAAACGGAAATACGTGTAAATATCTGGCAAATGCAGGCTAAAACTGAAGCATCAGAGCTTAGGAACCATGTTAATATTGTAGCTAGAGAAGATGGAGCTGCTTTTTATTTTGTCTGCCGTTTTTATTTACAGACTTGACAAATATTAAGGGTCATGAGATGATTATCCAGAGAGGTGAGAATCAAAACTTCTGATGCACCAATCAGCTGCAATTTTGAGCTTTTTCTTTTTTCTCTTACAAAAATTAAACCTTGTGAGAAGGTTGGAACTCTGTATCCAATAAAGCTCTTTGAAACTCTCTAACGTGTCTATCAGTGGTGAAACACTAGGAAACAAAAGACACGTTCACATTAATTTCTATGTTGTTTTTTTCGTTGTTTCAATTACAAACTTCATAGCTTTGGTTCAGTTTGTTGATTCATATCCCAATTTCATACCCATGTTTTGCCATTCTATACCCATAAACAAACCATTAATCTTGTACCAATCTGTATTAGTTTATTTATTTTGGAGGCTGAGTTTTTTGATGACTTATCTAGATAATCATAAAAATTATGACAAATTATGACCCCTGATCAAACAAATTATTAATTAAAACTGAACTGGAGATATATAAACACATTTCCCTATAACAGACTATGCAGAGGCACCTATAGAAATGACTGAATTGGTGGCCAGATGGGGGCCATTAATAATCTTTGGATAGCACCTGATGAAGGACAAAAAAAAATGACATAAAAATAAAGAAATACTGTAAATAAATTAATACATGTAAACATGTACTTTCACATCATAAAAATTATTTATAAATACAATGATACTAATAAGACTATCTAATGGGGTTGGCCAGCAAATTTAAAGGGCTGTTTATCACCCCTGGTGACTGGTTTAATGGTTGTCACAGCTGGTACAAAACGGACAGAAGACGAAAACGAACTGATGCAACGCTGGTATGAAAAATTGCCTGGCAGAAAGCTCTCACAACAAAATAACAAAAGGGACAAAATACTGTAACTATATTATTGAGCAGGTTCGCTGACCATGACAGGAAGCTCAAGTACAGATAAAAGGCCAATGTGGATATGCCAGAAACATGGAGTCTACACAGAAGAGTCTTTAACTGGGATTTTTAACTACAAAGCCTTTCAGTATGATGCACAGCACTTTTAAGATTCAGATTCAGTTAACTTCATTAGCCCCAGTGGGCAGTACATTATGTATTAATATTATATTACATCATGAAAAGCTTGCAATATTATTTACTTGAAAAGTATTGAAGCTTCTGGTGGAACGTGTGTGTTTACTAATACAGGAAGAGTTATTTACAATGGCATTAAGTGAAAATACTCAAGCAAATATGAATACTCCAAACTGAACTTATGTACAGCTCTTTTAATTTGATGTCTATGCAGGTAGAAGCATCATGAAGCAAAGGATAAAAGTGTCAAAGTTGCTTTTTTTTTTTTAATCTTATCTCAGGATTATCTTGTAACTCCTCATATCGGCTACAAACGCCACATCAGGCAGCACCATAGGCTAAACTCTTGTCTTTATTAATGTGCTACTCACTGGGCTGCCCAGGGCAGCTGAGGGCTCTCTCCAGTTCCTCCATTGCTCCCTTTTTCTTCTTCAGTTTCTTCACCAGAGAATCCACAGCTTTTTCTGCCCACTTCTCCTCCTCGTCCCCTTGTTTCCAGCCAAGCAGACGCTTAACTGCAGGGCTGGTGAAGGAGAACAGGGATGTAATAGAAGAAGAAGAGTTCATTTTGATATGGATAAATGGTTGGCAGGACGGGTTGAGATGAGGTCCAGTTAGCGGTGCTGTCGTTCCCTTGAGACGAAGGAGTGAAGAGGCAAATAATTTGCAGCCAGGACACAAGAGAAAAAAAAAAATGGAGGATGAAAGAGGTACTGTGATGAGTAAACAGAGACTTTTCTTTTATTATTTTGCTGTAACTTCCAACCAGCTCCAGGGAAGAAGCTGGACTTCAGCCAGCACAGTGTAAACTGTAAATCTCTTCTCTGTGTTGGCACAGATGGAATCCGGCAGCTTTGGATTCAGAATCTCCTGCAGGGATGGTTTTTCCTCACGCAGCCAGACATCCAGCTCAGGTTTCAATCATCTAGCAAGAGACAGGAGAGACTGTGTTAAGTGACAGTTTTGCTAAGACGGATTAATGGAAGCACTGTTAGTAAACTTGGGGAACAAAAAGGTGTTGATTTAATCTATGCATATTATGCTGCTTTTTATTTTATGTCACTTTACAACCAAAGCCATCCATGTATTTTTACTTGGATTGTTTCTGATAGACTAACATGAGGGGGTCTGTAATTGTGAAGTAGAAGGGAAATGATTCATTCTTCTCAAAAATATGGATATACACAGCACATCTGAGTCGACAGTGTCCAACCACCTGTCGTTGCATTACAGCTGCAGGTATTTTTAGGTATGCCTCCGCAAGCGTCGTCTAGGAACTGAAATTTATTCCCCCTTCTTCTTTACAAAATAGCTCAAGATCAGTTAGATTGGATGGAATTGTATGTAAACTATTTTTAAGTCTTTCCACAAATTCTCAATTGAATTTAGGTCTGGACTTTGACTAGACCTTTGCAACACATGAATGCACTTTGATGTAAACCATTTTGGCTCTGGGTATTTATTGTCTTACTGGAAAGTGAACCTTTGGACTTGACTTTTGCTACCTTACACAGCCCCCCCGCCGCTATCACCATGTTTGACAGTGGGAGTGGTGTGCTCAGGGCCTAATTCATACTCTCAGTTTCCGCTACCATTCTTGCCAGATGTCCACATGCAGCTCAGGTTTTTGTGATTACACAGACTGCATGCGTCAACAGTGACAATGACACTCCCATTTAAAGTGTGGCTCCAAGCACAAAGCAGATGTTATCTTTTAAGGATAACAAAGTAACAAAACTCATTTGGTTTCCTGTCTTTTTGACATCTCAGTAGAGAGTGTACAAACTAGTACATCATCCTCCCTATGACGCTGAAGTGAGTAGAAAGCTGTGGTCCAACTGAGCCAAAAGTAGTATGAATATGGTATGATCCAAGTGCCTCGTATTCCTGGATGCGGAGAGGTATGTTAAGGCCACACCCCCCCCCACCCATCCCCACCTTCTACCATATGTTTACTATGTCCCCTTCTTTGGCTTGCTCCTCACTTCTTATGTCTTTCAACTTTGGCTTTCTTCTTGCCACTCCACTGCAAAAGTAAGATTTGTGGAGCGCATGACTAATAGTTGTCAACAGATTCTCCCACCTGAGCTGTGAATCTCTGCAGCTTCTCCAGAATTACCATAAGCCTCATGGCTGCCTCTCTGATCAACGCTCTCCTTTCCTGGAATATCATTTGGATCAATTAGAGCTGAACAAATATGTCTTTAATTTTCTGTAGTTGTGCCATTCTCTTTTGGAGGATGGATTGAACAGTTCTCTGAGATTATCAGAGGTTTGGATAATGGTTTATTTTAGAGTAAAGGGAGATGAATGCAAAGAGATGTCACTTTTCAGACTTTTATTTGTAAAAAAAAAAAAAAAAAAAAAAAAAAAAAAAGAAAAAAAAAAATCAAAATTAACTATATATAACTTTCTTTCCACTTCACTATTATGGAAAAAGTTAAAATGATCTGTATGGGCATTGTAGGAGGATTTCCATAATAAGGAGGCTCAATCAGCAGGGTTACACAGGGTATGTCTGTATCATACTGGTCTCCCACACACTACACAATATTTTTCTCAGAAGGGGAACATTAAATGCTTAACAAAACTATCTCAGACAGAGTTAGCCAAGATGGCCAGACTCATTTCTAGATTCACCAACAATGAGGAATGTCCTTTCTGGCCTCTGTTTCTATGATCATGCCACTGACGCCCAGGAGCCTTACTGTCTGGCCAGAACACATCACAGAGCAGGAGGGGGAGAGCGAGACAGGGAGGGAGACAGAAACACAGTCCCTGTGTTTGTATCTTTCTGTCCGCCTAAATAGCCACTGAATATTACACAAATGCCCACACCGGGGTGCAGAAGTACAAAAAGAGCGATTTTGATGTCCAGCCTCTAAAATATTTACGCTGGAATTATCTGAGACACAAGTGGAAGATTATAACTTGTCTGCTTGCTTTTCCTCATTGTGTGGTTCAGGCTCTCAGCATTTTCACTTCATTCTTGCAGTGCTGATTACAGCTTTGTTGCACATTATGTATTTTGTGGGTTGTTTGTGCATTGGATGCAAATTTAGAAAACAAAAGACCTGAAATGTAAAAGATGACAGAATTTCTTTTTAAAGGTGATTATGGCATAATGTGTTATTAAAAACTCTAGAACAGATTCACATATAAACAGATCTCATTAAAAAGACAGTGCATCTGCATATCTGCAAACTTGTGCTTGTTGGCTGAAACGTGACCAGTTCTGTGGCCCCTGCATGGCAGACAAATAGCCAGCTGAGGAGGGTTTTTTTTTTCTTTCTTTCTTACAATGACAGCAAAGCTGCATCAGTCCGTCTATGCTGCTGCCACTGCTTTATGGAGCCTGGCGTCACTCAGTCTGCAGCCTCAGATAGGCTAATTACCTAATGCTTTATCACCAGTACACCCCTTCCCAAAAAAGTAAACACGCCAGCTTCCTTTAACTATCACTGCATCCAGTCTCTCTGCCGCTGCAGAATCCGGTTTCTGTCCTAACCTTTGCACACACACACCTTTACTCTGCGCAGGAGGATGTGATCAAAAACATAAAGAAGTATTATTTTAGCTCTTCCACATAACGTTAAACAACATGACGCAATCACAGCAGCAGCTTCAAAAATCAATAAAGTCATTTTTAATACAGCTCTAATTATGATCTAAAATTTACAGCTTCCAGTTTTAATTTGCAAGTTGAATGTTATTAAAAAGTCATTTTAATAGTAACCGGGATAAAAGTTGTCTGAGTGAACGTCTTACGCAACTCCAAAAACAATAACAATCTTTGCGCTTTCTCCCAGATGCAAATTCATAGTAAACGATAAAATTACAAATACATTCAAAACATCCCCTAACCTTCACAAATAATGTTTTTTATATATTTAATTTCTCACCTGTGTTGTCAAAATAAGTGCACCGCTGACGGTTAAGAGTGCGTGTGGAGGTTTCCGCGTCTGCAGCGGGTCAGGCCGGTGTGCTGAGGTTGTGAAGGTGTGTTTTTGTCTGCAAGTGTGTGTGTACGTGTGTGTATGGAGTGGGTTGTGTCTAGGAGCGTGTGTTTACGTTGAAAAATAAAGAAAGCAGTAAAACACAAGTGCCTCCAGTGCCTCCTATTTCAAAATAAAAGTATCAGAATGATACCCTGGGTAACCCCTCCTTGCAAAAATACTTTTATACATTTTGCCATAAATTGTGCTTTAAAGAATCTATAATCAGTGTACAATAATTCAACCAAGGTGTAACTATCTATATGTTATAGTTTCTGCACTTATCTCAGTCTGATATGGTTTATATGCCCCCTTGACCCAGTCCAGGCGTGGGAGACAGAAAAACTCTGACTGAAGTAGTATCTCTGTTGGACAGTATCTTCCTCATGCATGAAGCTGTTGCTGAACTGGAGAGCTCTTTCACTGCTGCATCTTTAGTGCACAAGGGAGCGTTATCGTAGGTCCTTCCTTTCCTCCCAGCAGCTGTTTTATAGCTCCCAAAAAATAAGGATTTACATCTTTCCTGTTATTTGCACATTCCTGCTTTTATTTGCACATCCGTTGTTTGCATAATTTTTATTACTTCTTGTATTTACAAGAAGTAATAAAAATCTGTAATAAAAAATAAAAAGTAATAAAAATCTGTTGTTGCTATTTATGCAGATTTATTCATGTAGGTTTTTGAAATTATCCTACCCAGTTGCTAATTTTTTTAAATCTGAGTATGCCATTTTTAATTTCTCCACAGTATTTTTTTTTCTTATGCTGTAAATTAGCCCTTACTGCACAGCCTGTTATTCTTACTGTTTTTATATTCTTATCTTTGTGTAAAAATCTACATGCTTCAACATGCCTGTCACTTTGCTACTTGGACATTGAATTTCCGCACTATGGGACAATAAAGGCTATTTCTATTCTAGTCTATTGAATAAAGTATTGAAAAGACATTTTTTGTTTTGTTTTTACAAATAGCATAATTTAAAAAACCTTAAGCTGTGTTTTAAAACCTAATTCTTCATAGTAATCCATTGTTTTCACATATTTCTTTTTCCTTTTTTTTAATCCAATTACATCTGAAATTTGTGCTTATTATAAAGAAATACTCACTCGTGAGCCCTTTTCGGTATTTAATTTGCGATGATATAGTAACTGAATGTTTTTTTTTTTTTTTTTTTTTTTTTTTTTTTTAGCGAATACAGTAATGACGAATCAGTTCTAGCTCTCTAAACGATGCGCAAAGCTGAAAAATGGACCGTAACCAATTTTAGTCAGTTTATTGTGAAGTACGGGTGACGGTGTCTTCCGGTGCTACGCGTCGGCGTTCCCTTGTATTGACGCAGGTTTGGAGGAGCTCAGAGACTCCGCTCCTCCAGCAGCCACAGCCGAGCGCCACACAGCCTCGGCGGCGTCAGCCTGGCTGGAACCGCAGCGCCTGTGTGCTGGATCCCTCCGCCTCCCCCCACCATCCTGGAAGTTTCCCAGGAGTTCAGATTTGGTGCTCGCGCCCGTGCGTGCGTGCCACCTGAGCCACGCATAGCTCCCCCGTCTCCCCATTCATCATGTTATACCTCATGGAGACCTACAATCACACCTGTTCCCTTTCAGACTATTTTAGCAAGTTTCCCGGGACAGCTGGAGATAGACTCTTATCAATAGCTATTTATAGTGCACTTCTAACATTGCAAAAGTTAGTTATCTGAGTACAGACCTATTGTAAATAATAACAGCAATACCTAATAAATTTGTGATTATTTCTACCGAATATGAGTGGAAATGTTAAGATTCTTTTATCTGACGAATTGGTCGTAATTATAGCATCATCGGACAATTTGATTAGTAGATTCCCTGAGCATTAACTTATAAAGCACTCAAACAAACACACTGCACCTGTGTTGTGAAGGAATGGTAAAACTTAGACTCATTTTCTGCGCTCTTGCTGCTTAAATTCCCTCACGGTGTGAAATTCGAGTTTTCTGTTGTTAACTCAAGGTTTGCATGATCACACATTGTTGGAAGTCACGCAGAGGTCTTTTTCATTGCGGATGGATACGATCCTTTTATTGGGAGTGCCGTGACCGGTCCAGTTAATG
Source organism: Anableps anableps (assembly GCA_014839685.1). Classification (NCBI taxonomy): domain Eukaryota; kingdom Metazoa; phylum Chordata; class Actinopteri; order Cyprinodontiformes; family Anablepidae; genus Anableps; species Anableps anableps. The sequence goes on along the minus strand of CM026078.1, from coordinate 18,874,768 downwards.
ACGCAGACTCGGCTGGCGACAGTGAGTCTACAAGTTTGACATTTTCACAGTTTACAGCAACTGCTGCGGGACGTAACGGTACTGCCAGCACCAAGTGAAACCTCTCAGGAGAACCTTTCATAAAAACATGCTTAATTCCCCTCTCCTCCAACCGTCAGGTAAATCATCCAATAACCGTATCTGCGGCGGACCACATAGACCTGAGTACAAGCCGGTGTTTCTCGAGTCCAAACACGGGAGAAACAGAGAGACGTCCCACAGCCAAAATGTTTTTTTTTTTTCTCTCTTCCTTTTTTCTTTTTACAAAAGAGCTGATTCCGGAGACAGGAAGCAAGAACTGTGCAGATGATGATGATGATTCACCGCCTCTGTGTCTGGCTGTACAGAGGAGGACACAAACAGGATGCGCTCCCTGGGGCCCCGCGAGGCCCCAGAGACACGCGCATCAGCGGGACTAGAGATCTCAAAAAGGAAAAAAAAAAAAAAAAAAAAAAAAAAAAAAGAAGTAATACTATGGTTCGTTTTAGAAAAACCACAAGGTGCCTCGCTGATCCTTTCCGGCAAGATGTCAACCTGTGGATGATGAAACAAACAAAAAGGACATAGTATGTAGGGTGTATGATTTAATCCAGAATAGAGGTTGTCGTTTGTTTGTTTTTTTTTATTAAATAAAAATAACTCAGAAACTTTATGAAGAACTCAGTTCAATCCAATCACACATACATTCCAACTTATCCTTTTATCAAACAATGTAGTCAAATTCACTTTATCATCCAAATTGGTTAAAAAAAGTTTTCTATTTCAGCAAACAGCAGATTGCGCATGGAGTAACAGTGAACAGTCCCTTGCATTGTGTCGTTGACTTTGCAGCAATCCCTCATATGAAGCATGCATGTAGCAACAGTGGAGAGGAAAAACTCCCCTTTAACAGGAAGAAACCTCCAGCAGAACCTGGCTCAGTGTGAATGATCATCTGCCACAACCGACTGGGAATTTGAGAAGACAGAGCAGATACTCTTGCTGCAGCGTTTTCGATCAGCTCAAGATTTTTAACTGCATTCTGTGGACATCCTGATAGTAAAGAATTACAGTAGTCCAGCCTTGAAGTAACAAATAAATAGACTAGTCTTTCAGCATCACTCCAGGACAGGGTATTTCTAATTTTGGCAATATTCCAGAAGTAAAAGAAAGAAATCCTAGAAACATATTTAATATGGGATTTGAATAAGATCCTGGTGAAAAATAACACCGAGGTTCTTTACTTAAACCGACGACCAATTCAATACTAACCTGATCAAGTGACTGAGAAATTTCCTTTTCAAAAGCTCTGGTCCAAAGATGACAATTTCTATCTTGTCAGAATTTAAAAGCAAAAAAAAAAAAAAAAAAAAAAAAAAAAAAAAGTACAGTCATCAAGGTTTTTATGTCACGATGATATGACACAGTGAACGAACACCAGCAGATGACTTGACTTCCCAAATTATCACTGATTGGAGAAACTTCACAACAGACCTCTCCAGTCTTCCCCTCAGACGATGGTTGAGACTCCTGCTTTTTTCTCCATAGCCTGGGAAAGAAAACAAAGATGTTTCTGGTGCAGGTGTGGCTTAATGCAAAGAAAGGTGACAGCTGTAATCCATATCCTGGATGCATCTGTGTGGTAACTAGCTCTGACCCCAGTCCGCACCTCGTGAATCTCCCTCCATCTCTTCAATGGGCTTTGCTTCACAGTAGCTTCCAGGCTGCAGTCATCCATGCCGCTTGGGCCCCGTTTCAACACTTCTTTCATTTAACTTCCATTAATATGCTTGGATACGGCACTCTGACAGGCCAGCTTCGCTAGTTTCACATTTCTGTCGTAAAAATATTCAAATTTTCTGAGAAACTCAGTTTTGGGTATTCATGAGCTGCAAGACGTAGTTATCAAAAATAAACAGAAAAATGCTTAAAATACATTAGTCTGATAAGTGCAAATATGTTCTGTTTTCCTTCTAGTATGAACTTTCTGGTCTCAAAGTTTTAAAAGGGACTATTTGGAATACGTTGCTGTTTTTTACTGTTTATGAATTGTTACAGACTTATATGACCCTAACTGTGGAAATTGCCAAAGAAAATATCTTCTGGCTCAAAGTGGTGTTTTATTGTTTTGTCTAAAATGACAAATGCAACGAACGGAAATATTTTCCGAATCTAATAATCTGAAATCCATTTCTGATGGAAAATTAATGAAACTAACAAAAACAACTTCTAAATTTATTAAAGCTGGCAACTGAAGTGCAGAAAAAAAGAAATATTGAAATAAATTCAGTCTCTGTATTGATGTTTTTTGTTTATTAGTCTTTAAAGTCATTCAGCCCATCAACCACATTTGTCCATCACCACATGATCAGGTCCTTCACACATTTCTACAACTCTTGCATTCTTAGCTGACTGAACACAATATAAACATCAGTACATGATCAGTCAGCCATTCTGTTAGCTGTGGCAACAGGTTTGCATGTGTAACAGTGGCCAATAAAAAGACAGTATCCACATAAAAAAGGCAGAACCAGCAGGAACCCGCAACTGTGTCATTACCTAATTTCCAATAACGTTTGGAAAGAAAATTGATTTAGGCTTCGCTTATTCTGATGATTACAGTGAACCACAGACACAGAACTCCCCCCCCTGCCCCCCTCCCAGTAAGGCTCCATGGTTCTATAACAGGTTGTCTCTATGACACAATGATTTGTCCTGTTGGCTAATCAGTCTTATGTGGTGAATGCAGTTTCCAGGCTCCAGTGATGTAGCGCAGGCGAATCAAAATCAGATCCCGTCCCATCTGAAGCCAGCTCCAAAATGGGACCAGTTTGGACCCTGGAAAGGGAAAAACCATGGGCCCTTTACTTTCAGCTGAAGTCCTTTAAAGTCAAACAGTAAAACTTTTGTGTTTGCAGGGAATTACAACTGACTGACGAGAGTAAAAAGTAGTTAACCTACTAGTGGTTTATATATATATATGTGTGTATATATGTGTGTGTGTGTGTGTGTGTGTGTGAAGGTATCGCAGTGATAAGAGAGATTAATACAGGGGGAAACAAGAGCTAAAGGGTGAAAAAAACATTCCACAACAAACCCACCTTCTATTTCTGTCCAGTTCACTGCCACTTCTGCTATGGGAATTTGAAAACACTGGGCAATGTACAGGAGCTCCACATCAAAAGCCCTGAGAGAGCAAAGACAGATAGGTACAGAGCAGATCTGTAGCAGTAAATTCAGGTTTTATAGAAGCTAAATAAAATAAAAATGGGGAAAAAAAAAAAAAAAAAAAATAGTGTAAAGACGTCTGAGGGTAAGTGCTTTTTTAAATATTTTATTTATTATCACTTAAAGGTTGAGAACTACTCGTCATTCTCAGATTTCAAACTAGACACCCAGGAAAATGCTATGTAGTATTTTTGGTATTACAGAAAGCACATATATGAATTGTAGGCATTTATTTATTAAGATGAATAAGGCTATAAAGTAACTCATTTAGATGATCCTCCTAGAAAATGTTAGGAGCAGCCCTTTGATCAACATGCTCATATTTGTCTTCTTGACTGCTTTACTGATATTATTAGACGATATTTTTGAAACATTTCAAAAACTCTTAAAAACAAACAAACAAACAAACAAAAAAAAAAAACTAATTTTTTTCCCCCAATAAATACGATACCCATACAGTGCCCGGCAAGAATATTAATATTACCACTAAACCTTTTTCACATTTTTTTAAGATTTCAGCCACAAACTTCAATAAATTTGATTTGGATTTTATGCAACACACCAAAAGAAATCTGGAGAAAACCCGTTAGAGGATGCAGAAGTTCAAATGACTTGCCGATCGAAATGCAGTAACAGGTAGTTCTGCAAAGTATTCACTCATGGTGACTGAATACAAATGCAGGCCACACTTTTCAGGTTTTTATTCATTTAAAAAAAAAAAAAAGATAAAGCATTTATCCTTTGCTCCAACTTCTTGGTGTAGCTCTTATGACTAAAAATCCCTATAAAATACATTGAAGTTTGCGATTGTAATGTGACAAAACGTGAAAATGTATCTAGGGACAAGAGTACTTTTACACAACACTGAAAATTAACTTCTAACTTCAAACAGTTCCTTTGTAATTAATAAAATTTAAAAAATTTCAGGTGAAACTTTCTATTCTTACCAGGCATTTATAAACAAAACAAGTTAATGACGCTAACCATGTACAGATATCCATTCTGACCCAAGTAGCTGACCCATTACAGTCAGATCACTACATGACTTCGTGGATTTGCAGTTCCTTACCATCGCTCTACATGGAGAGAGGAGAAAGTCTTGATGGCAGCCTCCCGTGTGAAAAGCTTGAAGCCACACTGTGTGTCTTTGATTTCCCTCACACAGAAGAACCACACCAGGAAGTGGAAGCCATACATCAGGAATGTACGAAACACAGATCGCTAAAGAAATACAGAATTGGCAATTCATTGCTTAGAATAGACACCATTTATATATATATTTTTTTTATCTTTAAGAAGACAAAGAATTTACCTGAGCTACAGAGTCTTTTTCTAGGTGAGCTCTGGAACCACAGGAAATGGCCAAGTTCTCCTGCAAGAAAAAAAGAACAAAACAAAGCTGCTTTTTGAGCATCTTCTTAAAACATTTGTTTCGCTTTTTCTTTCCACTCATCTTAGGTCTGCCACCTGACTATTTTCTGAGCATTATTTCGTATTTGTTTATGAAGCTATTTAAGTCTGAACATCATGAAGACCAAGGGTATCTGGTTTCCTTCAACCTCCTTAGCATGGAAAAAAAAAATGAAATCAGATCTTTATACCAAGAGAGCGCCACAAAGACACAATTTGTGCCATCATGAAAAACCAGTTTTATAGAACATAATTTATAGCTGTGAACCAATCAGAATTCTCTGGCCATTTATATATATATATATATATATATATATATATATATATATATATATATCTCTGCTTTAGTAAAAAAATGACCTGCCAGTACTGATCTTAGCTGCTTCTGCAGAACTATAATACATAAAGATAGAAGCAGCATTTCAAACATTTTTTTCCAGTCTCCCGGTCATTTTTTATGTTCAGAGCAGAGGTGACATCGCACTGGGTGTGACAGAGCAGAGGCTGAAAAACAGAATTTTAAACAAAGATTATGGAGCTCACATTTCAAACTGTTTTCAGCATCTTATATTATTATTATTATTAGGGTAATTTCTGCTTTTTCTCAGCCTGAATGAACCACAGATATGTCATAAAAAAAACTGCTGCCTTTTAATTAGCTAACTGCATCTCTTTGCTTTTGTTTTAGACCAAAATACTTAGCTTTCAGTTTTCTTAATTCTGCAACATCCACATCAAAGAGGTTTGTTGTCAGCGCAACCTAGTCGATTAAGCTGAAAGTTGGCTGATTTAGGTCTAGCAGTCATTGCTGTTAGATACTATTCATCTGCTGAAGAAAATAATCTTAAGGTTGAAGCATATTTTGTCCTTTACTTGTCCACTTCCCTATCTTTTACAGTATGCACCGCATAACATAAAAAAGGAGCCAGAATTCAAAGAAAAACATTGAGTAACCTTAAAAAGCTTGGAGAACTATTGATAAAAAATGTTTCATAATCTTACAGAACAGTCTGGCTCCTTGGGGGCGATTAATTAGAGGTGGTTTGAAACTTTTACACGGTACTGTGCATTTGTAAGAAACTGTGTAGGAAAAGTAAAATGAAAAACCCAACTGGTCCAGGGTTAAGGTCTTTAAGCCCAGCCTCCACTTTCTCGATGTCGGAAAACTTTGTGGCTCCATCAGCATCTGCCATCAGTATGAGTTTCCCCCTGGAGCTGAGAGTTCCCTTTAGGAGCAGCAGAGACTCAAACGTTAGTAATACCAACACAAAAATCCACCCATCTCAGTTACTTCACAGAAAACGCTTTCTGCAGTCCCCAGTCTCACCATTCGCACTGCTCCCCCTTTCCCTCTATTCTTCACCAGCGTCAGGACCCTCACTTTATCAGCGCTGTATTTGTTGGTGTAACGCAAAGCAACCTGGCAGAACATTACAAAAATATTGCAGCTTTAAACTGCATCACTGAGGAAAATAGAGCAGAACTCATGGGAACATATAAAAAAAAAAATAAGATTAAAACCATTACCTCTGTGGTTTTGTCTTTGCTGCCATCATCAACCACAATGACCTCATAGGTGAAAGAGGGGTTTTGCTTCTGCAGTTAGATAATGAGAGGGATTTTCAATTACATTTATTAAGCGGCTCAATACTGCCATCTAGTGGTGGCTATAGGAAATAAGACCCACATGCTGAAAAAAGTGCTTTTGAAAGATGCTCTCCCACACTTAGACTCTGTAGGTTATTTCTTAGTAGTAAGAAATAATCTACAAATAGTCTCTGAATCTAAAATCTTTAAATAAACTGTTTTCTATAAGAAAAGATAAGCCACTGTTGTACCAACATAGAATGAAAACCCTGAAAATTGCACTTTTTATATTAGTAAGTACAATAAGACTTTTAATGTGATCATATTTATCCAGCTTGGTACTCACTTGTCTGTTTTCCAAGTACTGCATAGCTTCATCAAGCATCAGAGGCACTGAAATGAAACAAAAACAAACATGCAAGTCCCTTCAGTTTACTGTGGGTGCTCCATGACATGAAACCGAAAGAATCAAGTTTGATGTTTGCCAGTTGTTAGTGAAGACTAGTTGTTCAGTTTAATGATTAACATTTCATTGAAATTATAAAGTAGTTTACACACTGGTGTCTCAGTTATTTTTTATTTTTTTATTTTTTTTGCTACTGCAAAGAAGTTCCAGACAGAAAACCGGGGATAACTCACTTCGGAGCTCCTCGTTGTAGGCAGGTATCACCACGGAAAGCTCTCTGGAAAATGGATCATGCAGACTCGGGAAGGGCTTCCTCTCTCCTGTGGCTGTGAGGAAGTATTTCTCATTCTCGTGGCGTGTCAGGTCCACCATCCCTGCAGTCAGATGTGCAACTATAAGCACCTAAAAGGGGATAAATATGATAGTGAATCTCATTTTATTGCCCAAAGGCCTTTTATTCCACTTTTTGTACACGTTAGCTTTTACTGAAACTTTAAACTTGAGAACAGCAGCATAATATTTTAGCATTATGTTTATGTTGAACTAAACAAAATATTGTTAGTATTTTAGACAGACTGGAAACAACCCATTTTTTTTTTACTATACATTATTAAGTTTGTTTTCATGTTCTTTGTTGGTTTGAAACATTTATGACTTCTTGATGGTCTTTGATTAAAGATTAACAATTGATCATTGCTTAGTGGACCCTGCTCAGCTTTATGAGTGGAATATGACGTTTCTTCACTATAAAATGGGACAAAACAAAAAATGAGCACATTTAAATAACTTGTTGAGATTTAGACTTGATCCAAAAAAAACAAACAAACATAGTAATGATGGCAGGATGAAACATATACTTGTCTCCAAACATTTTGTGACTGACAGATTTATTTTCATAAACTTTACTGCTTAGATATTTATGAAATACATCAAGGTTATGCAAACCAACATTTGATTCTTGATAGAATTAGGATCTGGGCATTTTCCAAGCAATGGATCCAACATTTATTTCCTTTTACTTTTCTTTTTAAATCTCTGAATCACTTAACTGTCACTTTGCCTCGTGACCTGACGTTCAATTCTGCTGGAAAACGTCACCAAATCAGCCTGGATTATTGAACTAATTCGCTCTCAGAAGGTGTTTTGATACCATTGTACAATTCATGGAACTGTGAGAGAGACCACTCCCTTGTATAAGAGACACCCCCACTTTTTAATGAATGGCCTCAGAATACATCAGTCAGAATGACAGGACTCATGGTAGAGTCCCAAACAGTCTGAAAGAGGCTTCAATGAGACACACTTGCATGTGCCTACTGCCATTCCTCAGCAAGCTCTGCACTGGTTACAAAACCATCCCTGAGCTGGATTCTCTTCAAGAGACGACTCTTGCATCTTCTGAACTTTATTGTGCTCCCCGAAACTACACCTACCAAACCAGCCGAACCTCTCTCCGTCAAGTTCTTAATGATTTAATAAATAGTTGACTTCGTTGCAATCTTACAAGCAGCAACTTCCTCGTCTGCGAAGCCATTTCCATGCAAAATGAAGATAACAGCACGTATTTCCTTGGAAGTAGCTATAGCTGACAGTAAAACTTAATTTTCAACTAAACACCCTTTTAATGCAGCCATTCTGTTCTTCCAATTCAAGCAAAATGACAGAGAGGTATCAGATGCCCCGTCCATATTAACCCCTACTCCCTAAACTAACCGTACGACCACTGGAATTATGCTTACAGCGTTAATGCACTGATTTTTAATTCATTAGCTTCGTTACATTTCACTCCTCGCAGCAACCTGGATTCACTGTAAATGCCGCATTATGAACTTAAGTAGTGAAGTCAGTCTTAAAAGTTTAGCCCATGACTATACTGTCAATTCAAGGCACAAAAACTATAAGATGACTCTAGTCAGCTTTTTGCTTTACATTTTCATTAATCTCTTAACATAATGGACCGCATCAATATCAAATATTACTCACCACAATCAAACCGAGAGCTGCCAAAGCAAAAAGAGCTTGGACTATCTCACTGAGGAGGATATCCATTTTCCTCAAACCAGCCTTTGACAGACCACCTGTCCAGGTGGCTAGCTTGTTTCCTAAATGTCTGAATTCAAAGCTTCTAGCCGGTTCTCCAGTCTCAACCTACCTACATGAAAACGCAAGCTTACAATAACTCGTTCACAGTGAAAGCGATAAATAACCCCTCATACATCCATTGTTTCATAGACAGTTCAGTAAACTCTGCTTCCAATCACAACTGTACAAAGCAGCGACGCGAGCGGAAGTCAGTCACTTCTCGACACATCATCAGTTTGAGGCAAGAAGGCACCGCGGCGCTCCGAGACAGGTCGCAGTCAAAAAAACACTGCCATCTACTGGCTAAAAAAAGGGAACGACGGCGATGATTTATTATTAGATTGAGACAATCCAGCTTTGAGTGCAATTCTCTGACAAAATGTTTAACTTATCTCTGAATAAAAATGCACTTGTTACAAAAACACGTCATTCACCTCCCCTGCATGCATCCAATTCTTGTTTATAAACATATTCAAAGAAATTGTGTGTCGCACCATCAGCCCGCTTAAAAAGATTTGGTTGCGCTTCCTCCTACCGGCCACCGTAGTAGAAACCCACGTGGTTAAACAAAACATCATGGCGGCTGGATTTAAGTAAGATAGATCAAACTTTGCGTTTTTATCTACAGAAATAAAGATTTTATTTTAACTTCTTGTTGCATATTAAATGTTATAAACATTAGCGGTACATTAGATGTGTTCGTTGTCTCATTCTTAGATGATTATTGAACACGACGAGACTGTCAGTTTCCTTTTCCCTCTTCAGTTCTTTTAATTAGTATTTAGTAGTAGTTTAAAGCATGTATCCAGTAATGATGTATTTGTTGTGTTTCCATACAACCTGTAGGACTGCGGAGCCTCTGGAGTATCACAGAAGCTTTCTGGTTTGTGAAATGTTCCATATTCAATCCATGATTGCCATCGATGTTTTGAGTCAATAAACGTTTCTTCAATTCATTTGAAAATTCAGTCTGAAATTGTTTCCGGTCCAGAAAGAAAATTGTCGACCTGATGGACGGGAGCTGTCTGAATTCAGAACCACAACACTAAACATAGGTGAGGCGAGCTGCTGGTTCTGACCCAGTCTTGGTCTTCTCTTAGGGAATAATGTTTTTAGGGGTACATTATTTCTCTTTTGGTTCAGGATCCATTTCCACAGCAGATGGTTCAGCATTGGTGAAGATAGGAAACACAACGATTATCTGCGGAATCAAAGCGGTACAGGCATAACACAACGCTTCAGCATTTTACAATTTTGTTCTTCAGATATGAACAAAAAACCAATCAGATAGGAAAAAAAAAAAAAAAAAAAAAGTGAAAGTACTAAAGATAAATGTTCATCTTTCATCACTCCCTGGAGTCAAACTTTAAGCAGATGCTTAAAGCCGAATGTGCTTGCAACACAAATGCTTTTATCCACCAGTGTTTACTGTCTGCTGAAAGGCTTTTTTTTTTTTTTTTTTTTTTTTTTTTTTTTTTTTTAACCTCTAGTGATGTCATCAATTAAAATACCCACAAAGCAGAATTAGATTTTGGTTGTAGTGTGCTTTTACAAACATATTTTTCATCACCCAGGTGTGTTTTTATTACCAAAGAGTACATTTTTTGGTGGAAAAAAAAAAAAGAGCACATTTTAAAACTTGAAACAAAGGTTAAGATTCAAGTCTGACCATCTTGGCTCTGAATTCTCATAGTCAGATATGTTCTACTGGTCAGCCAGTGCTACTGTGTTTGTCTTTCAGAGCTACAATAAGCAGTTTCTCATTGAAACGTCCCACAATTTGTTCTTGTGCAGGAGCTAGCTAACCCTATAGCAGAGGCCCCTGGTAAAGGTTACATTGGCAAGTACTCCTTTTTGTTATCATGTATTCTTATGTAGGAAAGCCCTTTGTAAAACTACTTACAAGGTTTTTGATTATCCTTATGTGTTCCTATATGTATAACATCAAGAAATGAGGCTTGTGAGAAATAAACAGGAACTAACTGCTGCACCTTTTCTGTCCTTGTTAGTGCCCAACGTGGACCTGCCACCTCTTTGTTCGTCCCGCTTTCGGCCGGGTCCACCCGGAGAACAGGCCCAGGCTGCCAGCCAGTTTATTGCTGATGTTATCGAAAGGTGTGAGCAACGTTTGCAGTTTGCTTTCCGACTGGTGCTCGTGTCCATTATCTAAATGCTTCTCTATGCTTTTGCTGATCGGTGTTGTCTGTGTGCCGCAGCTCTGAGGTGATCAAAACGGAGGACTTGTCCATCGACAGAGGAAAGGTAACTGCACACTTGTGCCGATTGTGATTGTTCTATGTGATAAATCATTAATAATCATTCAGTTTTTTTTTTTTTTTTTTTTTTTTTTTTTTTTTTTTTTGCTGTTGCAGCTCTGTTGGGTGCTCTACTGTGACATTATGTGTCTCGACTATGATGGGAACATTCTGGATGCTTGTATTATCGCCCTGCTGGCTGCCTTGAAGAACAGTATGTGACGTTAAGTCAGCTTCACTGGAGGGAACTAAAATGGAGGGAGACTACTTGAGATGCACCAGTCAGTCGGACAGAGATCATAACCGGCCGATTTTCCATTGATCAAAACTAAAAACTCCAACTGTTTTGGTTTATAAACACATCAATCAAACCAATCACAATTGAGAGATCAGCGCAAAAGTTGGGATCAGCCATTCACAGCCTAATTGATGCATCTCTTAAAAAAGTTTCTTTTCATCCATATGTTACATAAAATTATTTTATATGTGCTTTTCATGTAATGCTGCAGGCATTTTTAAAGTTAGTTTATGTGGAAAATTATTATTGAGCCTTTAATTAAACGTCCCCTGCTCTTGTTACAGCACAGCTCCCAGAAGTTGTCGTGAACAAAGAGACATGTTCACCAGAGGTGAATCTGGAAAAGCGACAGAGGCTTCATATCCACAAACATCCCATCAGTGCCTCTTTTTGCGTCTTTGATGAGTAAGTTTATCTAGTTAAAAAAAAAAAAAAATTTTTTTTGTCCATAATTTGCACATATTAGCCTGTATGAGATTATAAGGATAACTGATATACATAAACTAAAGGGGAAACACCTCTGTTTCATGGTATTTATGTAAAAAAAAAAAAAAACCGTCCTAAACTAATCTAACATATTGAATTCTACAGTTGTCTTATCTATAATAGAAAAACTATTTATTTTGATACGGACACAAATACATCTAAACAACTAAAACTGAGTTGCTCTTTTCAGGTCCTTGTGCAAAGTGCATCAGTTGCCATTCTGTTCTTCACAGTGCGACACAAGTATAACAAGCGAATATCAGCTGGCTAATTAGTGGCGCTATCTGTTCTGTATCTTGGCAACAGTGCTTAACCCTTACAGGGTAGGTAGGGGTTGGTGCTCGTTTTGTCTCCTTGTTATGACTGTGCGTGTTTTGCCTGACTAGCCAATATTTCTCAACATCTGAATTTTCTTGACAGTGAGGGAGAGGGGCAGTAGCCTTCTTTCAGCCAGCTGACCTGCAGGCCGACAAAAACTCTGGCCACTCCAGTCTTTTCTTTGGCACCTATTTAAAATATCTCAAACTGTAGCAAAGTTAGGATAATAAATAAATTAAAAAAAAAAAAAAAAAGATTTTGAAATGGCTTTTTTTTTTTTCTTCCTTCAAATGTTTGTTGATCCTGTTACACCTCATGCCTAATTTACAACTGTGCTAATCATGGCTCCCTGTGGACAGCTCTATACTGATTGTAGACCCCACAGCTGAGGAGGAGAGTCTGTCAACTGCACATCTCACTGTTGTCACAGATGAGGAGGATCGTCTCTGTTCAGTACACAAACCAGGTATGATGTAGCATGTAGTGACTCTCTTTCCAGCGTGTTAAACAAGCAGGAATGGGAACAGAAATGCGGTTCCATTTCAAAATCCTGAATTAGCACTTAAGCTTCAACAGTTGATATTGGATGCAGCTTCTTCCTTCAGGCACATGTGGAATTTAATGACTTTGCTTCTTTTTTCCCCAAAATAAAGTATAAGTGATGCGCACTTAAAATCTAACATTTGATTTCAATATTTGCCTGGTGCAGGATGAAATAAAAACAAAACAGAGCTTGGAAAAGTATTTGTATTTCCAGACTTTAAGCCCCATTCCACTGTCTGAATTTTGGTGTCCTCCATTCCTTCTTTACTTCCCTTCTTGCCACTTTTATCGTTTCCATTTTTCTTTCTTTACATCTGCTCTTCTACCTCCATTGCTTCCTTCTTTTTTCATTCCATCCACAATCCCTCCTTTCCTCATCTCCTTTCTTTGTGTCCTACTGCCTTTTCTCCTTCTATCCTTGCATTCTTCTTTCCTCACCTTAGTTCCTGTTTGTAGATGACATGTTTAAAGCCTGCCTGGTGTAGACATATTTGCCATTAATTTATAGTGAATAGTTTCAAGAAAATGCAGACGACTGGAGCTCTGGAAAGTTGGATCTGAAATTTTTACAGAAGAATGTATAGAAACCCTGTGAAAGGCTGCAGCACAACATCTTCTGAAGTCTTATGATACTAAAGATGAAAGGATATGTAAAAAAAGCTTCTAACCAACACTTTTTGTGGCTCAGGTGGAACTTCACTGTCTGGGGAGAAGTTGCAGGAGTGCATCAACCGAGCAACAGCCCGGCAGAGAGAGATCCACAAACTCATTGACAAGGTTCTAGACAGCGTGAAGATGACACAATAAAAAAAACAAAACAGATGAGACATCGTTTTATATCTAAAAGCTGTATTTTCCACTGTCAATATATATTCTTTTTTTAATAACAATAAAACTGATGACAAAGACTGCTTAAAAAATTATTTCTCAATGTCCAGAAATGCCTCGCGCACGCTCAGCTGTTGTCATGTAAAGAATGCGCTCATGGCTCCTGGACTTTATTAAAAGGTGACACCTTTTCAAAATATGCTGTACAAAAAGTACACCGTCTTGCATGTTGATCTTGAGTCCTGTTTGCCGGAACCGCTAACAGAAGAAACACTTCCAACAGACTGAGAGGTAGACAGCTGCCCCCAGGCAATACTCCCCAAGATCAGGTTTGCATTTTCACAAAGTCATCATAGTTACATGGAGGATTTGGTGTCAATATAAGCTCAGCTTGGATCTGTGCTTAAAGGGCAGTATCTACTGGGGTTTAATTTTTGTTTTGTTTATTTTTTGGGGGCGGGGGGCATCAACAAAGCGGAGACAGGAGGATCAGACGGCCTCATGCAGAATCCTCCTGAGAATGTGCATTCGGGATCCTCTCAGTCCTCGCAAAAAACAGAAGGTCTTCCCAACAGGAAAATGTAACTATGGAAGCCCGTTGCTTACCAGACCCACCTTCTTCTGGACCATCTCACTTGGCAAGCTTAGGGCTCCCTGTTGTAAAACCTGATCCTCCACAGTGGACGTTTTGGTTATCCAAAACTTCTGAGAACCAATACATACAAATTTATCAGCTAGAAAAAGCATAAACAAGTCTTTTGTCTGCTGTCTTAAAAGCGAGGCAGACAAACAGCACAGTATAGATCATTCATGTCCTTGTGTGTATGTGTTGTATGTGGTGGGGGGGATTTTAGTGTGACTTCTGTCTGTTACGACTTTGGGAGGGGCTGTGGCGTGCTCCTCTTCCTCTTACTTCTTGGCTGACTGCCGGTATGTTGCCGTGGTGCTCCCACCTGAGGAACCGCCGCTCCCATAGCCATTTGCTGCTGCTGCATTTGGTGCTGCAAGAATTGCAACTGTTCAATAAAAAAGTAAACAAACAAATCAGAAAAGTTTCACTGTTTTTAAATAATTATGCAAAGTGAGAGTTGCTTAACCTAAATGTAATCATCTCCGGCATCGGTTCAAATTTTAACTGCCACTGTTGTAAAGCTGCCTCCCTCATTGAAACTGAATCATCTCTTTAATATGCTTTGTGCCACATAAGCGTGGGTTAGTGAAGCTGACTTAAAGGCTGGTTTGCACAACATACAAGAGGAGTGTGCGGAGAAATACAGAAGAGAGGTTAATGGTTTTCAGAAGGGAGGGAGAGGAAGTGTTGGGGAGTGAGGCAGGATGCAGTCAAGCAGCACCAGCGTTGTCTGGAGACACGCATTATTGGCTGTGATCCCAGTGAAGACAAACATGCAGCTCTCAACCGTGCTTTCTGCTCAGAGAGTGAGGAAAACCCTTCAATTCATGCCTGCAGCCTGTCAGCCTACGATCACTGTCATGATGCAATTAAGAACCTTTCAACAGTTTGACGCCAACAAAGATACTGAACATCCCATTGGTAAATGCTGTTTATGACCATGCCTGACTCCTTGTCTGACACACTGTTAGTTGCTGCCATTGGAAGTGCCATAAGCTTTGTCGTGTGGGTTGTTGGGGGAAACCCAACCATACAGCACAGCAGAAAGATCTTAAATATAAAAATAAGCTGAGTATGTTTTGGATGAGAATCAGACCCTTAATGATCATAGCTTAAGCTGTTACCAGAAAAACACACACATAAAAAAGCTAGTGCTTAATGTTTTCAGCATCTTTTGGACAATAACATGATGTGGAACATGTTCTTTTAAGAATTCCTTTAAAATTTAGGTCTGATCAAATACTAAACTTATATAGTGCTTTGAAAAGGTATTCTGTTTTAGATGAGGCTTTGCTCATTTTGTCTCAACCAAACTTTAATGTAAAGTGCGCAACAGTACAACAGAATTTGACAACCTACTTTGTTTTGACAGTGCTGACACACTGCAGTTTCATAAGATCCATCTGGATGCTTGCAGGTGCACTCTCCATGGATTGTAAAACGATTTCAGATTTTTTTTTTCTGCTTCGGTCAGCGAAGAGGGTGTGAACTCATGATACAAACTGAGCACTTGGGAACATTACAGGGCTGACTTAGATTGCCATTGCTTGGCAAAGGGGAAAGTACCACTGTTTCCTTCCTCTGACTTTCCCAGTAGTAGCGATTATGTGCACCCCTACCTTAAGGATGAGTAGCTGTTGGTGCAGTATGGGACATGTAGTAGGGTTGGTGTAAGTACAACACAGGAAGGCTGTTAATAGATATAGGATATTATCTTGCATCCTGGATTATATTGTATCATGGGCCGGCTGTGGAACGTGGGCCTTGAGCTTGACACGTCTGGGACTGGCTTTACCGTAAAGTGGAAGGAAAATGGTGCTTGATTTTTAATATTTTTGACTAATAAAAATCTGAAAAGTGTGGCAAACACATGATCCCCCTGATTGAATACTTTGTTGAACCACCTTTTGCTGCAGTTACAACTGTAAGTCTTTAGGAGTGTGCTTCTACCTGCTTTACACATCCAGAGAAGGAAACTTTTGCTCACTCTGTTTTGCAAAACACGAAGCTCAGTGAGATTATATGAAGAGCATCTTTTTAACAGCAATTTTCAAATCTTGCTACAGATTCTCGGGTTCATCAAGGTCTGGACTTTGTTATTTTACTGTAGCTCTGGTTGAATGTTCAGGTTTGTTTTCAATTCCGTTTCAGTTTAGTTCATTTATTTGGCACCAATTCATAACAAATATCATCATAAAGCAAAAAAATCAGATCAAGTCATAAACAGCAGTGTACAATCAGGTCAAGTCAATCATACTGACTGAATCAAATTCAATTTCATATTCCAATTCATTCAGTTATATTATGCACTGCAGTCAAATTCATTTCATAATGTTCACTGATAAAAAAGAAATTTATCTAAGGAAGCCTTGCTGATTACATCAAGTCACTGACTTTGACATTGTCTGGTTGTAAGGTCCACTCCAGGACTCAAGGATTTTTCATCTTCTAACAAATTTTCTTCCAAGATTTTCCTGTATTTAGTTTCATTATGCAACCAACTTTGTCCAACCTCTCTGTCTTTACGAAAATAAAGACCTTGTGTCCTTCACACAGTGTTTTGCACTTAAGCCAGAGCACCAGGATCGAGGCAAACATTAAACAGACTTCTTATGGCTTTATTTCTACAATGTTTTTCTTTCTGCTCTTCCAAACACCAGATTTGTGGAGTGAATGGGTCATATCAACATATTGTCTCATGTGAACTGTGGATCTCTGCTGATCCTCCACAGTTAGAACAGGCCTCTTGGCTGCTTGTCTTTTTAACACTCTCTTTGCCTAGATTGACGTGGATCGTCACGTCTTGGTAGGTTTACAGTTGTATCACGCATTTTATTTTCAGATGATGGATTGAACAGTTCTTGGTCTTCATAAGGCTTTTTGTTTGCTAATGCTGTCAGACCTCGGAAGCCTTTACAAACCAGCTGGATTCATGTAGACCATTTACTACGCAAGTGATTTCTGAAACAATAGGTTGCGATAGATTTTATTAAGGGACTTCACAGGAAAGGGGTCTGAATATAAATGCAAGCCAAACTTTGCAGATTTTTATTTGCGCCAAAATTTAAAAACAATGTATCCGTTTGCAGTTATGCACTAGTTGATGTTGGTCTTTCACATAAAATTCAACAAATTTTGTGGTTCTAACGTGACAAAATGGGAAGAAATTCGAGGGGTATGAATACTTTTTCAATGCACTCTATGCAAAATAACTGAAAAAACAACAAAAAAAACAAAACCCATCTGCTTTAGAATTTGAAAAATTACAAAAATTCATGCGTCACCTAATTTCTCCAAAGTTTACAGAATAGTACAACAAACAGCTGCCTGGTAAATAAAGCCATAGACAGCTGACTGCTTGCTCTTGTCTCTGTGTTTGGTTCCTACAAACTTCTCTGAGTGTATATGGATGTTAATGTTGCTGTATTACTTGAATCTGTGGCTGGTGCTGCTGCTGAAGCCTTGGAGAAGGCAGCGGGGGCCCAGACCCGTCCAGCCCACAGCCCAACTGGGACAGCACTAAGGGGAGGGGGAGGAGGAGGAGGAGGGAGAATGGGGAACCCCAAGTAGGAAACGGGTGATGATGAGAGGGAGAAGGTCGAAAAGAGATATGGGGTGAAGTGTGAGGAGAGAACAGGCACAAAGAGGGAAACAGTGGTGAGGATGAGGAGAGGCAGAGTGCAGTTTCAGTAAAAGTACCACATAGACAGATGAAACGAGAAGGCAAATGGGTGAAACATTGGAGGGAATCCAGTGGCACATTAAAAATCACCATGTGCAGAGATTATGGGCAAACAGCATGAATTGGATGGGAAGTTAAGGCGTTAAGGAACAGAGTGAATTGAGAGGAAGGAAGGGAATACAGCACGGGGGGAAAAGGCAAAAGGGTGGGGCAAAAAATATAACGGGGGAAATGAAAAAAAAAAAAAAAAAAAAAAAAAAAAAAAAAAAAAAAAGAGAATGTAGCAGAGAAGAGGGGGAAGTTGAGTCTCTCCTGCCAGTTTTAAACGTTCCTCTAAGAGAAGAACAATAGCTAGCTTTAACAAAATGATCATGGTTATTTACAGACTCAGAAATTAATGAACAGTAAATACAATCATAAAAACAATAGCAAATCTTATCTGATTCATACTAGTCAGTGGGATGGTGTCATCTGTGTGGAAGCAGGTTAAAGTGGTGACTGAGAGTAGAAGTGTGTGTTGCTGTACTGCTGTGTTCCTGAGTCGGTATGGCTCATACCTGCTGCCTGTGGAGACATGAAGCCTCCAACCCCGAGATTGATGACAGCCGTTTGCTGGTTTCCTAAACTCTGATCAGATCCATGGTCACTCTAAAAAGACAGCCAACAGACACACAAGACCAGATGAGTCAAATGAAATACAGCTGACAAAACAGACAAACCTGTACAATTCTAAACACATTTATTGTAGGCTTTTGCCGAAAGCTACGAATTTCACAGAAACAGAGCAAACTTCAGGTAGATATGCAAGTAAAAAGAACAATAAAGTGCCTCACAAAGGTATTTACAAAATGCTTTCCCTTCTTGTTACATCAACACCATAAGCTTCAACAGATTTCCTGATATTTTATGTGATTGACCAACACAATGTTGGGCATAATTGTAAAGTTAAAAAGGAAAGAGATAGCATCTCAGACAATAAAAAATATTGAACTATTTGACCTATATGTATGTTTGGCTGTGTGGAAAAAAAACCCTAAATATGAAATCCCCACTCTGGAACATGGTAGTGGCAGCATTATGCTGTCGGGCATGCCTTTCGTTAGTAGGGACAGGTAAGCAAAGTGGCACATAATTATAAAATGAAAAGAAAATGAGAAATGTTTTTTTTTCTTTCAAACAATAATCTGAAAAGTGTGGCGTGCATTTGTATTCCAGCGTTCCAATACAACACATCACAGAATTGATTTTTTGTTGCAATCACAGCAACATTTTTTGCGTGTCTTATCAATTTTGCACATCTAGTGACAGCAATTTTTGCTCATTGTTCTTTGCAAAATAGCTCTAGCTGAGTCAGACTGGATGGAGATTAGGAACATATTCTTGGTTAGATTTAGCTCTGGACTTTGACTGGGTCATTCTATCACATAAATATGATTTTTGCAAACCATTTAATTGTTGCTCTGGCTGCATGTTTAGTCTGGTTTCAAGTCTTTTGCAGAGCAGCTTCAAATAGGTTCCCTTCCAGTATTTCCTAAGTATTTAGCATCAATCTTCCCATTAATCCTGATCAACTTTCTTGTCCCTGTTTAAGGACACCATGATACATATTTACATAACTATTGTTCGAAAAGGAGATAGGCAGAAGCATAAACTTATTTGACCCTACCCACTTCATTAAACAACTGACTGAATAAGTTTGCCCTGCTATAAATGTCAGAGGACTTCTCTGTTATGGGCAAAATGTATTAAAACCAAGCTGAAAACTATGGACCCTGCCACCTTCAAGCCTGACATGGACAACACAAAACACTTTTTCGGTATGAAAGAAACCATTTAAATATTTAAAGGTGATCTTAATGTTGTGGCTCACAGTGTTGTGAACCCATCCACTCTCAACTTCAATTATACGATATCAGTACTACAAAGCACCATGCCCGAATAAATCAGTGTTAACCAGAGATGGACAGAGAAACTGGATGATGAGCTGATTATGCAAATTTTAAACTAGCGCAGTCCTGATGGGTGACTGGACAGTTGAAAAAATTCCAATGTTTTTTTAGATTAGGAAATGACCCATGTGTTTTTCTCAACACTTATTTGTTGAGAAAACAAACTCAAAGTTAGCCATTTTCTAAATCAGTACAGCTTTCAATATGAAATTAGATGAGGAAAAGAGAAGTAAAGCAATTTTAAAAGTAAATAAATGTTCATTACATCAAGACACACCAGCAGTTCATTACACTGGAAAGTGTGAGACTGTCAGAAGAAAACAGGAAGGTTGAGGGGAGTATAGAACAACTGATTTGTTTTATCCTTTTGAGCTTTCACCCTCTGTTATAAAACATGTTGCATTTGGAATTGATGGCAATCTTTTGAAATCTCAAAGTTAACACTGTATTTTCAATGACATACACATGGAGTGTGCATTTTTCAAATGCTAGGTCTGCTAATCGCATGTAAACATTTGTCTTGTAAAATATTAGTAAAGCATGGTTTTATAAACTTCTTTCTCACACAGAGCGATCTATCTACTCATGCTCACAACAGGAAGTCTAGAAATAGTACTTTAATGATGTTCTTATAATATCTTTTAGTGTAGCTATAAGAGAGAAATCAGAATGGGCTAAAATCTTCTATAATAAGGATCAGTATGTGCAAATCAAAAAAAAAAAAAAAAAAAAAAAAAAAAAAATCACAAACACGCCAACAAATTCTGATCAGTGCCTTTTAGAGTTAACTTCTGTACCGATGACAATATTTGGAGAGCACAGGTAAGTTAAATATCATGATTTTCATTTCCAACACTGAAGTGGTCTTTACAGAGTTACATAAAAGAGAAGACCACATTTACATGTTGACATGTACAATTCATATTATACATGAAAAACCTAATTTCTTACATTAAATCCTAACCATACCCACTTTTTAGACTAAATGTGGACATTTATTTCAAATGTTGTTATTGTAGTAAAAAGCACAGGTTCTAGCCAACATATTTTGCACATTTGTGATTTTGCAGTCTTTATTGCTGGCAGAGAATGTTCAAATTTGTGTCTCACCGTCTCCCCCTGCTGTTGAGGACTGGATGTAGCTGACTGACTCTGCTGTGGGGAGAACTGGGACAGCTGCTGCTGCTGCAGAGAGTTAAAGATGTAAGGACCAGTGGGGATCTAGAGATGAATAACATGGACACACCAACACGCACACACAAAAAAGTGGGGGAGTAAAACACAAGGAGATGAGGATGAATGAAGGGTGGGAGGACAGGACGGGCGGAGGGAGAGAAATCGTGTACATGTGATGGAAAGGGGAGGAAGAAGGAAATGGGAGAGTTAAAAAGGAGCTCAACTTAGACTGTTCCTACAAAAAAAATAGTCAGAACTAAACTGGATTCAAAAGAGGGATGCTCTTTTACTTCTAATTTATTGCTATTCCTCCTGCAAAAACTTTTCTGAAGAGACTCAGCACTTCCAGTTAGATTGTAGCAACAATATTTTCCTATCGAGTTTATAAAATGTCAATTTGGTAAGAGGTATTCTGTGCTTTGCATATGCAATGAGATGAAAGGGAATAAAAGAAAGTTTAATCTGTGCTACTATTTCACACATCATGTGGTAACGAAGGTAAGGGTGAGGAAAAATCCATAAACATGCTTCTTACAGTGACTAACTGACAGAGAGGCATACCTGTAATAGATTCAGTGGTCTCAGTCCAGCACTGTTGTTCAGACCAAAAGGACTCCCTGTAACAAACCAAGACCATACAGCAGAATAAACAAATACGTTTTTTTTCCTTTCTTAACATAAACTTATCTGTTATTATTAGATCCATGTGACATCTTTTACTTGATTGTTACAAATATGTTACATATAAGTGTAAGATAATTGACTGTTTTACATTATCATTCATTTTGACAATCACTAAAAAGTAAAAGTTGTCTCATTTTCAGTAAGTGCTTTATGTTGCTACATTTTTTGGTACATTGGTTGGACAGAAGGATCACAAGGCATAATGCAACAATTGAATAATAACGAAGAATAGACCAATTATGGTACCAATGTGTTCTCTACTGCACCTGCTCTACTCACTACGCCACACGACATCCCAATATTTCAGCTTTTGATGCAGATATTTTCAAAAACAAAAGAAAAAAAAATTCAGCTTAAAAAAAAATTTGGAGCAGTGAAGCTGAGGGCAACAGTGCTGCCTGATTATTGCATGTTTCATATTTGGAACCACTGCTTATAAGTGGCTAAAGCAATTTAGAGAGCCAGTGCTTTCTTACCTGTCTGGGCTCCAGACTGCATGGTGGACATCAACCCTGCAGGTGGCAGGATTCCACTCAGATTAAGACCTGGACCCAGCATGGGGTTGGAGCCACTCATTAAGGTCTGGGGACTGCTACAGAGTCAATACCAAATCAGTATCATAAGACACAGTGACTAATAAATGACAAGGTGGCATCAAATGCTATTTATTTCTTACCAGACAGAGCTGACCACGTTTATGAAGTTGAGCCCTGCTGGGTTTGCCATGACTTGTGAAGAGGTGGATCCTGTGGTGATGGATGTCCCCATGGTGGGAAGCGGGATGGACATGACAGGTAGCGGTTGGCTAAGAGCCAGCTGCTGCTGGGCAAAAGGTGTGAGCAGGGAAGTTTGCGACTGGCCCTGAACCATGGCAGGATCCGAAGGGGTAGGGGTCACCGAGAGGGGTGTGGAGAGTGCGTCTGTAGGGTGAGGGGTTGAGCATGGTGTGTTGGTGGGTGTGGGAGTAGAAGGCTTAGGGGTTCCCGATCCTAAAAAAGAAAAAAAAAAAAAAAATGGCCAGAATGGACATGAAGATTGGTAAGATGTCGTTTTATGATTATTTAGTGAAAAGATATGTACTAAAAAATTCCAACATTTCCCAAAGGTTTCAAGCTTGTTTCCATATTTTTCCAAATTTCTTGAGATTTGGTCTCTTGCTGGGGTAATCCATCAGAATTAGTCATAAAAAATTCACATCTGTTAAACTCGGAAGCTGGGGGAAAAGCAGGGAAAAAAAGCTGGCGGAGCACGCTCCAGTACAGCTCACTGGGAGCCCAAGAGTTAGTCAGACTTGGCAGTACTCACTCTGTGTGGAGCCCATTGGGGAGAGAGAGGCAGGTGACAGCAGGCCCACCTGGCCCAGCTCCATGGAGTGCTTTCTGTTCAGAGACTGGCTTTTGGCTTGAGGTGGCGGCGTAGGACACTTTAGTAGACCACTCGTGGTTTGTGAACTATATGGATTACCTGAAAAAAAGATATTAACAGCACCCTTTACATAAATGCTCAGCATGCATGGTTTAACCCTATATGAAGCCTAAATTAGGTACCAACAATCTTTGATGGTGCTTTGATCCTTAGGATTAGAAAACATCTGGTAAACCTTTAGTTTTAAGTTGGTGGTTTTAGCATGGGGTCTCTTTCCTACAAATGGAGAACAGTACAACAACATGGTTTTAATTATGACCATTTCAAACTGAATGTTTTTTTGAAAAAACATTTATTCACTATATTCACACTGTACAACTGAAATTACAACTCTACTGTAGTAATCTAATGGCACAGTTTATAGGCTATATATATATATATATATATATATATATATATATATATATATATATATATATATATATATATATATATATATGTGTGTGTGTGTGTGTGTGTGTGTGTGTGTATAGGCACAGTGTTGGCTGTAATTTTGCCATGGGCGTGTGCCACGATTAATTACATGTAGAGAAAACCCTGAAGGACAAACCTCCACTGACATGTTTGTGTGCTGGAACCTGATCAAACTAAGACATTTGATGCTGTCCGTTGTTTTTGTTACCAAGAAAACTGGATTAACTCTCTCTTTTTAACTAGCAACACACTTTGAGTGTTGTTCTTTATTCTAAGTAGTTCTTAAAGCTGCAGTATGTAACTGTTATAAAAAATATTTTTCTACATATTTGTTGAAATTGTCACTACGTCGTGACAGAATGGTAAGAGACAGATAATCTGTGGGAAAAAAAAAAAAAAAAAAAAAAAAAAAAAAAAAAAAAAAAAAAAAAAAAATCGAGCTCCTCTGCCTTCTCCCAGTGCTATCTAAAAACAATTAATCAGAGCCAGGACGCAGGTCTTATCAATCAATCACCATCTGAGTGGCGCTGCTCATCCACTCCTCTCCCTCCCTCGCTTGCTTGCTCTCTGCTGCGCTGCAACTCGCAGAGACTGTTGTGAATCCTCAAGCATGAGCACCAATGACGACAGATAAACGGTTTTCCTGTAACGGTAAGTTGTTTCTCCGCCATTAGCACATTTAGCAGCGAGTAAATGAAGTTGATTGACAGCGCTAAGACCTTCCTCCTGGCTCTGATTGGTTGTTTTAGGTCGGGAGCGGTGCAAAGTTACATACTGCAGCTTTAAAATGAAGAGTAACTTGAAACACAACAGTAAAAAAAAATGAAAGAAAGAGAAAGAAACAAAGAAAGAAAGATGATAATAAAAGAGGTGAATGGACAGTGATGGACAGATGGGCGAATAATATGATGATAATATTTAATAATAACATGAATGAATATAGATCAGTACTAAGCTGATGAAGCTAACAAATAACCAATGTTTACACTTTAAAAAAAGTTTTGAACGTTACTGTGTTTAGACTAAAAATGCACATCCCAGTGAACCATTTGCACTTTTTCACTTTTGAGACTCACAGACTGAGCAGTCTTGATTAAAAATGTTTTAAGACTCAATCAGTAAAATGAGCTGCAACAATGTAAAATTTAAGATGTTGCAGCTCATTTTTAATCTATTCAGGTTATTCTATCAGGTTATTGCATACAGAATGCTGGTTCCAGTGGTTTGTACAGATAAATAATTAAATATTATCAGGTTCTCAATAGTATTTCATTTCAAGATGAAAAGATGGATGCTCCCTGGGGGTGTCGATGAATAGACAATCTTTAGAGAAGGAGGCTGGGAAACAAAATTTCTAATATTTCTCCATTTTCTGTTTAATTAATCCTGACCTGGAAAATACCTAATTAATTTCAATTTCTAGAAATTTCCAGATTGCGTAGGAATTTTGTAAGACGTACCTGAGGAGCTGCTGCCCGATCCTGAAGGCAGTTTTATGGGAGGGGGTCGATGCTTCACCCCTTTTCCCAATACAGACGTCTGTACGAGAGGAGAAATACCATCACTCTGTAGATGACACCATAGCAAATCATAAAAACCCAACCAAGACATGAAAGAATCTAGAACCAAGTGAATTTGTTTTAATAAAGCAACATCTACAAGTTATCAAAGAAAGGAAGGTTCTTACCTCATCTTTGCTGGGGGAGGTAGGGCCCTGTCCCACATTGCCTGAGTTATGGGACATCCTGACCTCACACTTCACATCTTTCTCATAGACTCCTTTGTACTGAGTAAGAAACCTGCGAAACAAACAAAAAATATACAGAATTCTTTAGAAGTGCACTAAAAAAAAACAAACAAAAAAAAAAAACAAACTATACACGACAGGATTATGGAACAAACGACTGACAAGCTAAAGATGAGACTGACCTTTCTGCATCGATCTTTGACCCTATGAGGAAACTGCAAATGCAACACCATAAATGAAAATAAATCAATTTAAATCTAAATATGTCAGGAAAGCAATGAATTTGATGTTGGTATCCTTACGTCGGATGTATAAGCTTTAGATCTGAGCTATCCTCTTCTGCTTTTGTTTCTTTAGCAGAGTAGATCTTCCCGTACACCAGTGGGTCTCCCATCGACTGGAAGATGGACACCTTGGTCCTCTGAGCTTGGCCTCCCACTTCACACTCAAATGTGTAGTCATCTATAACTTCCTGTTAAGACAAACCACCAGTGTTATGTCATCCATCAACAGGGAGGTGAAGACTTTCCTCTCCTCTCGCATGTTGTGCAAAGTGAATATAAGAAAATAGGATAACTTGTTCTTGTAACGCCATGTTTTAATTATTTATGCATAATTATCAGAGCTGGAAATGTGTTTAATGAATTCATTATCTTACACTCCTGGATGATTACGCAAATGTGCTTAGTGGTATCTATTTTTAAGACCTTACCTTCTTATATTTCATTTTATCCCAGTGTCCTTCTTAAATGAGGAAGTATAAATTTTTCATATCTAGATTTCATATTTTATTTTTTTCCCCCCAAGAGTACATAAAAAGCTGCCCTGCAGTTTGATAGCAAATATTTCTGCTGTGCTAATAGGAATCCTGCAAAACAGACTTGAAAAAAAAACAAAAAAACAAAAAAAAAACAGGAAAGAAAAGAAAGAACGGAAAGAAAAGATGTTTCTCAGATGGATAGATGGACACAGGAATAAATGGACAGATTAATAGTTGGTGGAACAATGGACAGAAAGTACTTTTTCTGCATCTATGCAGACCTGATGAACACTTGAAACACTCCAGACTTTGTAGGAACCTTGCATATAAGTAGAAACAATACAGCCCATAGAGAAAAAAAAAAAAAAACAAACACTTGGGCCTTTGTTTATGGCATTAGTAGAAGCAGGAGTGAAATTTAAAATGCTTCCAAATTCTTTCTGTTTTTATTATTTCCTTTATGTACAATAAATTAAAGATACTGTGTGGTCATGTTGCACAATATAGCCGGTCAAAATAACGAACTTGTTTTTTAATGGGGTCATTAAACATTTTTAACAAGCACTTGCAGCTTTTTCTTCTGACAGCACACAAGCAGCACTGGTTTTCATCTTCAGGGAGTGTTAAATGCACGGGCCAAACTTACTTCAGCAGGCCAAATCACAGTGGTTTGAGTTTCTCCCAACTGCAAAGATTTCTCAACCACGGCGTACTTTTCCACCTAGAGAAGAACCACAAAACAGATCAGGATGGCTGGGTCCCCGTTTGAACAAATCAGCCTTTACTTAGTAGTGTTTTAATGACTCCATGTTACTTACATCAATCTCCTTCGGTACAGTTAGCTGGCAGTTGTTCTGCTTCCACATGTCGACACACTGTGAATGTTAATTGTTGAGAGGCACAGATGACAATATAAAAAAGAAAAACAAGAATTAAAAGTAAACATGGCAAAACAGACAGGTCATACTAATGCATCAACATGTTTTTTACCTGTTATTTTAGTAACAACCTAAGACAATGACGTCAACAGTTTAACTCAGTTTAACAACAGTTTAGCTCAGTATGAGATTCTCTGATACATATACCATGATCTAATATCAAAGTATACCAAGATCTAATCTTATATTTAAAAACGGAAAAGCAGCCATTATTTCTGCTGCTCCTAGATAACATATTGATCATTACGGTTATAATAATGATGGCTATAACATATTTCTATTGCCATTTCGATTTTTGCGCACAGATCTGAGTAAAAATATAGATTAAACAATCACTGAATTTAGTAGTAGTATTGCAATATTCCCAACAAACAGGTGTGGAAATGCCCAAAGGAATAAATCAAACTAACACCAACAACAGATGGTGAGGGAAACAAGCATTAAACAGACTAACAAATCGATTTCTCAGAGACATTAGCAGATGCATCCTTTGGTTTGCATGTGTATGAAGGGCAATTCATAACGCAGCTGGATGGCGAACCCAAATGCATTTTAAAACTGGGAGAAATACTGGAAGCTCAGCAACCATGATGAACCTGATCACTATGAATTCATTTTCATGGTCTTCAAACTTCAAGCCCACATTTATCTATAAAACTTTTATACCCACTTAATCCTTTACAGAGTCACAAGGAGGCTGGAATAAGAGGTGCACAGAGAAGTTGGCTAGTACACTGACTTTCAGTATGATTGGGCCCGACAGTGGACCGGCTGGTTGAAATTTCAAAAATCTAGTCCATCTGTAAAAGCACTTTAGCAAAGTGTAAAAAAAGCTGCTCTAACAAAAACACTTTTTGTGTACAGAAGAAGAAAAAAAAAAAAAAACAGTCAAAGTTAGCCATTATCAGTAAACGCGAGGCACTTAAAAGTGAAGTCAGATGAACCACTGAGATGAAAGAAGCTATTTAAAAGAGAAAGATTTTCTATGACATGTTGAGACATTTCTGTGGTTCATTCAGGCTGCAAGAGAGAGCAAGACTTTCAGTAGATAACAGTAAGGCTGATCGGGGTACAGCTAAGTTGCGATGTTTTATTCTTGTCGAGCTTACCACCTCCATTTGTCATGAAACATACTGGATTTGGAAATGTTACTGGCCTTTTGGAAAGAAAGGTAAAGAACAACTTTGTTGTTTATAGTCACAGTAAGTTTTTAGAGAAAAAACATGCTAATAAATAAATTTAGCATCTGTTTTCCTTCAGATGCTAAAGGCAATTTATAAAGTCACTCCCATAATTTTGTCTTTGTTTATAACCAGTAAAGGGTCTGTTATACAGCAACTGGACCACACATATACATGTTGTGTGTGTGGCCAATAATTTTTTTTTCCAAATTCTTCACACTTCTGTTTTTCAGCTGCAGGAGGAAACTGATGTACCTGGAGAAAACTCATACATGGGAATAACTGTCATACTGAAAGCCCCAACCCCAGCTTTGGCATGAACCCAGGGAGGACGCAGTGCTAACCACTGCCATTTGTTAGAAAATACTACACAAGAGAAGTGGCGAGTACTTTTTGACTTTTGGAGGCCACAACAATGTGTCTAACAAAATCTAGTAGTTTCTGACTACTTACATTTCCAACTTTTGAAATTTTTAAGTCTATGACAGGAGCAGGTTTCCTTTCCTTCCTCTTCTGCAGATAGTCGTAGAGTCGTAGCTGTGGTGGCACAGGCAGATGGGACAATTCCTGCTGCCTGTTCAGAGCAGCCCGGGAGTGCCTCTTAAAACACCTACAAAGCCAACCAACAAATATGTATGTGATCAAATGTTTGCATCATTCTCCTGCTTTCTTTCCACAATCCCATGACTTCACTTTTAATATCCACTGTTTCAGATTTTCCCCTTGTATGACTAAAACCAAGCTGAGCTCTTGCCAACACTGCTGAGTGTACTCAGTACCGTTTCATCGGGCGAGTGTTCATTTTCTGTTTGTTGTACAGCAGACGGTTGGCTGTGCAAGTCACAGAAATGGAGGGGTCCAGGCACAGGGGTTCAGCTGTGGCCAAAATCAACTGACTCTCCAGCTGCAATTTATCATCCTACAGCAGGGAAGAAATGAGAGAGAAGGCCAACAAATGAGCTAAGAAAACACCTTAAGTTCCTCAGCTTTAAAATAAATTTTGATCCAACCTTCAACAATTTTCAGAAAAAAGGAGTTTGTAATCAGAATAAAATCAAAGCATGGCATGTATACTTTTTAATTTTACTAACTTACACCAAGTACAACTGATAGCGCAGAGTTAAAAAGTAAAAAACAGCTCCACTCCAGCAAAGTTAACTCTTGTTGCATAAAGTTATTTAAAAAAAAAAAAAAAAAAAAAAAAAAAAAAAAAAAAAAAGGAATATCAATATCAGGATCTCTGTGCAAAAAGATGCTGAAAAATGTCAAAGTGCATTTAGCTCCAATGGCAATGTGCAACATTTATGTGATATGCTTAAGGATAAAACAGAATAGTAACAAGGAGCAGACCACAACCAAAAAACCATGTTAAAATTGCATACAGTGTATCAAAATTGCCAAAAAACAGAGAACATCAGTGCTGAGACGAATCCTTTCTCCAATTTTTTTCTTAATCTAATTTCAGGAACTTCAACCAGATCTAGCAAGCAAAAAGAGAAAATTATCACCCAATCTGCCTTAATTTTGGAGACACGGGACTACCATTTCCCTATTTGAAGAGAACCCTGGTTTTATAGATGCTGAAGATTCTCGAACAGTGATATAAGCTTTAACTGGAAGCAATGACTTAAAAAAAATGCAATACTTTATCTACACATTATACAACTGTACTAAAGCTTTGGGAAAGGCACCACTGACCGACATTAATGCAAGATAAGCCACAGGTAGCTTTCAGTATCAGTTGCTTTCTGGTACTGAAAAGTTGTATTTTTAAGAAAAGCAGACAGAATTTTGCAAATGCAAAACAAAATCCTATTTTAGATTTTGTTTCCTGACCATATAGCTAAGAATGTGTGGCTACATTGTAAGCTGAGGGTGCAAGAGATAACAGGAGACCAACATTCACAACTCTATCACTGAAAGTGGTAATTTACCTGTGTCCACTTGTGGTGGTCACTGGTCATGGCATGTACGTCACAGATTAGAGTCTGCAGAGCACAAACGGAATACAGAGTCATTTTAGTTGCTGGCTAACAGTTAGAAAATAGTTTACCAATAACTTAGGATCCTATGATGTCAGTCAGTAAATTACCTGCATGGTTGGCCGCAGAAGAATGTGCCTGCTCTGATAGGTGGGGATCTTTGTATTACCAGCTTGCCTGTAGTCTCTCACCTCTACTATTACACAGCCACAGTGGAAGATGTTCACCTGAGACACAACACACATATCAGGTGTCAACAATAAGAGAATACTAAAATAAATAATTTCGGAGATTGAGAAAATACTATGCATCGCTGATTTTCCCACATCCTTCATTTTGATACAATCTGAAGCTGTTACTGCAAAATGTTAGCTGTAGAATCCACTCTGGCAACACACCTGTGATTTCTCCAACAGATCCACCAGAATGGGTGGCAACTCCTCAGCATCCAGGTACTCCAGAAGCTCCCTTTCTTCATATGGCAGACGGATGGTTTCAGAGTCTAGACAGCAGCACAAAATGACCTGATTAGAAACACTATACATGTTGATGGGGGAGCGGTGGGACTCAGCTGTGGGTTTGTTTGATTAGTTTTACCAGATCCATTTTTGCCCCTGAGCATTAATGAATAGCCTTCATTCCCAGGGTACAGGTTGACCACCAGACATGACACAGACTCCTGAGACACCAGCTTTTCTAGTAGATTCACATTTCTTCTCAGATTCTGCAAAAAGAGATGGCAAAAGACCTACTCAGTAAATGTTTCAACTATTTTCTGGAATATTGTTCAACCTAAAAGAGAGGGTATTGCTTTATTTTACAAAATTAGGTGGATTTTTACAAACAGCTCTAAACTTGTGACATATGTATAATGGGTCTTTCGTAATGGCATAGTATGTGTATTTTAACAAGATGTGTAATGCCTAAAATCTTTTAATATGAAAGATAAATCAGCCTCAGTATAAAATCAGCATCAACATACTCATGCTGGTACAAGTAAAGAATGATTACATGACAGCAAGTATTTGAGAAAATTGCAAACCTATAGGACAGAGGTCCTCAAATCCAGGCCATGAGGGACAGTGTTATGCAACTTTTAGATGTGTCCCTGGTTCAACACACCTGAATGAAATGGCTTAATTACCTCCTTAGTATGCAGTCAAGTTCTCCAAAGTCCTGATTATTTGACTTAGGATCCCTGCTATAGGATAATCCTTGGAATAATCTCATTAATCTTTTTAAAAACAGCTAGATAATACAATCAGAAGCATAATATTTTCACCTTTTCATAGGTCATTTTTTTTGTCTGCTAAAGTTTAATGATACTAGATGCTTACACTGAGGCAATTTAAACACTGATATTTACCTCCATGCATTTAAATAAAAAAAACTTGACCTTTCTGTCATCTACCTAGCTACAAAGCCAGACATTTGGATTGTTTTATTTTAATGCAAATGTTAAAGAGCACAATAACTTGTGATTTAATGGTTGCTAGGTACACCAATCAAATGACCAGATACTGAAATTGACCAATTTTCCCTTGATCAGCTCTGATTTGTGATCAGCAGGTTAGACTCTCCATTAAATTCTCTCCATTTATCAAATGGACCAAAACTAACAACTCCCTTCAGTTTTGATGTATTAATGAATCATCTAACAGCATGTTCTTTGATGCACTTTCCTTTAGGTTTAGTAAAAGTTAAATAAAGGTCAGGGACATGTGCTTTGATGTATAAAAGGGTATGTCTTGTAATTCCTTCACTTTCTGTTGTATTCAAAACTGCTCAATCAAATTGTTTACAGAACGTCTTTCCCTTTCCTTTCATACTGAACTAACAATCAATATCAGCCAAAAATAGGAATTGTACAACACTATGTAATATTATTACACATTCTGCCATTTATTGGAATGATGATAAAAAAGTATTTTAAAATGGATAGATCATTTTGACTATAAATCTGTCATTGCATATGACTGAAGGCATTAGGCCGTAAAAATACAAACCATCAAAAAGTATCCTTCACAGTAATATCAAGGAGTGCGACTGTACTTCTAAACAACGCATAATAATTGCATTTTGTCACATTTTAAAACAAACAAAAAAAAGAATGCATTATTGTTTTCATGAAATCAACAGGGCCAAAAGATACAACCCCAAACTTATTGTCAGGTTTGGAGATTGCAGACATAATCAACATTTATCATTATCACAGCATAACTAATTTTCATATTTCTTTCCCTCAGTAATTATGAACAACACAATAATTGCCTCTGAATTTTGACAGGCCTTTTCAACAGTCTTATGACATTTTTTTTTTTTTACATTTAACCAACTTCTTCTCTGAGTACTGTAGTGAATAAACAGCTGCATTTCAATAAATTATAGTATAATTGTACTTTAATTCACTAATTCAATTTAAAAAAGTGAAATTGATCGATAGATGTATTTCACACAATGCTGATTTTGAATATCTCAGAAATTGGGAAAATTATGAAAGACCAATTGAAACATTTTTTTAATAAAGAAATGTTGGCCTACACTATCAAGGGCAATACTGCTGACTTGACAGTTGTCCAGCTGATAATCACTAATCTCCACCATGACGACGGTAAGCCACAAAACATAAATCACAGAAAGAGCTGGCTGTGCACAAAGTGCTGATTCCAAGCAAATTAATGTAAAGTTAAGTGGAAGGAAAAGGTGTAGTAGAAAAACATGCACAAGCAACAGGGTTAAGTACAGCATTGAGAAAATTGTCGAAGTGTCAAGCACAGTCCATTGAAACTTTTCTTTAGGCCACAATTTCCTTTATAAATATGTTTTTTTTTTAAAATTCATCTTATTTAATTTTCAAAATTTCTGAATTACTGAATGTTTGAGATTTCATTAGCTGTAAACCTTAATCATGAAAATTAAGAGATATACAAGCTTACTCAATCAATTAATATGAGCTCATTTTGAAATGAAATACTACAATAAATATATTCAAATAGATATTCTAATTTATTAAGATGTACCTCTAGTTAATCCACAACATTTAACTTCAAGCAGCAAAACACAAACCTTTAACTCTGGTTCTTTTTCACATTCTTCAATGTACAGCTCATGGAGCTTCTGATACAAACTCTTCCTGCCGCCGGATGAGAGTCTTCTTTTGGCTGGTCGTTGTCGAGCACTTTCAACAATGTACTACAACACACACATAATAAAGTGAATTAAGAAACAATGGGAAAGCAGTGTGGAACTGGTGCTGAGACTAAAAAAAATAAATAAATAAAATAAAAAAAAAAAATACACTATTCCACTTATAGATAAACAGGCATGGCTAAAATAACATTTTACCTCGGCTCGATCCAATGCATATTCCAGAACTTGTTGCTTTGAGGTGGATAAATAAAACAGATCAGTCGCATGTAAAAACAGATTTTGAACAGAACATGTGCGAGATTTCTCCCTTAAATATTGCAATCTGATTAACAGCTAGAGTGAAAATAAAGCAAATATGTTGGTGAAGTGAAGTGGTAGAAATTTAATTTACCATTGTGTTCCACTGCCAGCTGCAAGGCGAGTGACAGTTTACGATGCTGTCCTTTCTGCCCCACACTGTCACCTTCCTAGAGTGACCATTCACACCCTGCACAGCAGAACAGCAGACACATTGCAAGCAGCCGAGCAAACCAAACTCCAGTGAAAAGTGGTGATAAACATCTATGCACTGAGAGAGACTGTCGGGTTGTTCACACAGTGCTGATGCTAAAACAGTGTTGCTGACAATCAATCAGATGCAACAAATTAAAACAGCAACGACTACTGACGAGCTAAACTGTAATCTAAGTTGCTCCATCTTTTATTTATGTTTTAAATCCTACAGTAAAGTAAATACACGCCTAAAGTACCTGAAAGTGAACAAAATGTATGTGGCAGATGAAACTCCAGTGACAGTGAATGGAGTCCAGAGAGAGTGCCTGAACAGCAACAAGCTCGGTGATGCCTGACCGTTAAGGCTAGCAAGGCTAACGCTAGCACAAGCTGGAAGTTAAAAGCTACACTACACCGTCCGGGACATAACAAAGCCGAGACAGGTCGGTGTCAGCGAGCAGGACGCACTTGCCTTTGAGGTTGCATAGCGGTCGAAAGTACCCCCCAGTGCAATGAAACAAAATGAAATGGAAATATCAGTGTCTTCAGTGAAAAAAAGTCGGAGCAGCAGCCATTTTCTTCCAGTGTGACAACAACAGCTAAACTTCCGGTCTAAGCAGCGGTGGGCGGAGCCTCGTCCGGCACCTATACCTCACAACTGATCAATACCTGATCAATAATTACGATAACTTCCCTCAGTTTGTTTGTTTTTTTATTTTTTTTTATTTTGGTTTTTTTTTTTACATGTCCAGTCAGATGGAGAAGATGCGTTTAAAGTTTGAAATATGTTGGTGACAAGCCAACTGATAGTACTATAATGAGTGAAAGTAACAAAATATAAAATGGGCACAACCAACTGGTTATATAGTGTAATGAAAAATAAATAAATGAATTACCCCCTCACAGCTGAAGTACCAAGGACCACCAGCTTATTTATTTAAATACTATTGTCCACTGAGCAGAGAGTAGCTTAGTGATTGAGCCCAATGCTGTTTCACAGCCATTGTGTTACTAGTGTGATCTTGATGTGTTTCGAAGTCCTCTCTGTGACATTTAATGAAAACTGCCAGACATCTTGAATTTCCCATCAAAGATGTATATACGGCAAAAAAAAATTCATAATGATATGGTTAGGAAATCAAACCAGTTATGACTTCAAAATCAAATAATGTCCAGCCCACAAAGAAAACCAGTGGTTGGTGGCTATTTTGAAAAATTTCTTCCATGGCTGCTGTAGTGATAATTCAACATAACTCCCTATCCAACACAATTTTTAATAATGCATTTAAGTGTACCAAATTCCATGCTTTCACAAAGTGAACTTTTTTTGGTTGCTGTTATTTACCCTGCTATTAGAAACAGCTTTACAACCATTCCCAAACTGTTAAATGTCAGTCACTTTGTTTCTCGACAGTTCTTGAATTTGCTTAGATTAGGCAAATTCAATCTAATTTGCCTAAATTAAAAAAATGTTTTCTAATTTAGCTAGGAGGAAACCACCTTTCACCAAACTGAAGCCTTCAGGCCTTCTGGGATGTCTCTACCAGCTTTGCACATCTAGAGATTAAAATATTTGCTAATTGTTCTTCACAAATTAGCTCAGAATCAGTCAGACTGAGTGAAGAGCATCTGTGAACATGCATTTTGAAGTTTTGCCACAATCTCAACCAGATACAGCTCTGGCCTTTGACTGTGCCATTCTCCTTCTTCTCTTTCGGCTTTTATCTTTAGGGGTCACCACAGCAAATCAAATGTCTCCATCCATGAATATCCTTTGATCAAAACCATTCCATTGTAGCTCTTGCTATGTATTTAAGGTTGTCATTTTACTGGTAGGGGAACATCCATCGCTGTCCCAAATCATTTATAGTTTCAAAAATGTTGTTTTTTTTTTTTTTTTCAGGATTTCACTGTTTCCAGTGTTTTACATGTAAGTCTAACAGTTAAATTTTAGTCTCATCTGACAAGAACACCTTCCTCCACATGTATGCTGTCCCCTACATAGCTTGTAGCAAATCACAATTGGAACTTCTGATGGCCTTTTTTTTTTTTTTTACACTTGTTTTGTTTTTGCCACTCTTACATAAAGCCCAGATTTGTGGAGTGCACAACTAATGGTTGTCTGGTCAACAGGTTCTTCCATTAGAGGTGTGGATCTCTGCAGCTCCACCAAAGTTACCAATGGCCTCAGCTGCTTCTCTGATTAATTTCCTACCAACTGTTTGTATTATGCCTAAATTATTTTTCTTTTCTTTTTGCTTTTGTTACTGATAAACAATTTTAGTCTTGTATTGTATGTCTTTAGTTTTTATGGTAGGCCTAAAATTCTATTAAAAATTAATAAAAGAGTGGCATTTCTACTGTTTGACACAATACAAATTTGCTGCACTCCTGGGTCTAAGCTGATTAATTATTGAGCTTAATATAAGTATAAAAATAATAATATTCCAAAGGCTAATTAATTACTGACATTGAATCACGGAAACTTGTCAAAACTATCCAACACTTTCCAGCTCGCATGTTTTGGTAATGTGGAGTTGATCAAAATGATTAGTCAACTAAAAGCTATGTTTGAGTTTCATAAAGCTTAGTGCACCAAAGAAAATTTGTCCTCCACTGTTTTAAGTTTAGATTTGCAACAGGGACAAATTTGAAAACAGCTGGAAAACAGCTGGAAATCAGTCCTTCACACAATCCCCTCATTGCTCTTTTGTTCACATAAAAAAAAATATACCACACTTTGGTTACAGATAAAGACATTGATACATTGAGGTTATTTGTGGGACTCAAGACTTTATTTAAGGACAAGATCTCATACAACTGATTAAAATAGCCAAAACAGAACTTTAAGCCCTCATTTACAACTAATCCATATTTGCCTGTTATAATTCCTTCACTGACCAGTAGAGGGAAGAGCAGGACACCAAATTATTTAAGCTGAATAAAAGGGAAAAAAGTTTATATGAATAGTAGTCAGCTATTATTTACAACATTTTATGCAACTACTTTCTTGAATATAGTTATAAAACAGGCTAGTTTAGAAATGTGAACTTAGCTTTGTGCAACATAAAGGTAAAGATGAATTTAAAGCCTACTTGTGGATTTTTTTCTGTTTGATTTTGGACAATGCTTTTTTTTTTTTTACAAATTTTGAAATTCACAAAAAACTTTTGTAAAAATGAGCACAGCCTTTTATAGTTATCTTACATCATTAATGTCTCATCATTATAAGTGTCTTGAATAACTTTAAAGTTGCTTGTGTCTCAGGTATAAACACTCCTTCTTTGCTGCACACCTGTACAAATACTTTATCCCTTTCACACAACATGGCAGGCTTTGGGTCAGACATGTGATATTTTTTAAGTAAAGGGTCAACTCTCAGTTTGTATGAATTTGGCAACAGTCATTAAATATATGGTAGAGAACGCTGTGTTAGAATGACCCACTATATTGTTAAAATCATCTCTTTATTCTGTTTCTTTATTTTATATCACAAATAAATAAAGAATAGAGTCTGTTTCAGATTGCACTGTGCAACTGAAACCCACCTCTTTCTCTTTATTCAAACTTTGTGCACCCAGTACATTACTGGGAACCACTGCTATCCTCTGACATCCTCACACAACAACAATTCTCTCTCCATGTCCTCATCCGTGGAGACAGTAGTTTGTTTGTTTGGCAGAAATGATCATATAATATTGAACATCTGGAGAGTTGGACATGATTTGATAAAATTACTGTACACAAAATGCATTAAAATGTGAGTAAGCAAGACTATGAAAAGATCAGACATCTAGAAAGTCTTCCCTCCTGAATGTGGAGCATAATATTTTAAACAAGCAAAGCTAAATATGTTATTACTGGCACATTGATGCAGTTATATAAGTGCGTTTGAGTCCAATTTGACAGTGATGATGATTTCAACGATTGTGACTCCATGGCTGTGTAAATCTCTTTCTCCTGTGAAGGGAAATGTTTGGCAGGCAGATAGATGTTGAGCAGGCTGATGCAATGCATAGTCATTTATTTTCTGTCCTGACTTTACAGGGTTTTATAGCTGCATGTGTAGCAGTAACAAATGAAAAAGGATTCTTGCAATGCTGTGCATTTAACTCTATGGTCCTGAAGTAAATTAGATTAACAATTAGGTAATTCACAGAGGTGATCTCTGATCTCTCCTTTGAAGCAAAGTTGTGCTGTGGGGGAAAATGCCCTAAAAGAATTTAACATCTCTAACACAGTAAATAATTTAGCAGTGGCAGAGAAAAGCTTGAATTGGAGCCAAACAAAGTCCAAATTCAATTTTTTAAATAAAACCATTTGATACCAAAGTGCTGTCCAATTATGAAATATGTAAAAGATATATAGCTCAGCCCAAAATTATTCACACCAATTGCAGATTTAGCTTTAAAATTATTTATACTAAACCAAGTAGTTGCTACTGATAGGAATGCGACAGAAATCAAGGTAAATTATGTCAAATTATGTCAATGTCAATTGTATTAATATGGCACATCAAAGAGACCTTGATCTTTATTTAATTTCCCTTTGGGATTATGAAAGTATTTTTGAATTGAACTGAATTAAAATGAACTGAAAAGAAGTTGGAAATAGTAACAATCATAAACTATAATAAAAGTGTAATAAAAATAAATAAAACACAGAAGATTTAAGACTTCTAGTGTCTCTTACTCAATTAGTCAAAGACCAGTGAAAAGAGACATTTCAATGATTCTGTGCTCCGAGCAGCATGTAGTGGTAAGCTGTTCCACCATCTTGGGATGGCCACAGTGAATGTTCAATCCTGTCTACATTTTAACTTTATAACAGAATGTAAAAGCAGCATCACCCTTCTCAAAAATCTGTGGAAAAATCTTTGCTGGTGTTATAGCAATCAAACCTTTCTTATATTTGCTGACCAGCTTTTTTTGTGTTTCCACTGGTATTTTGATGTGCTATCTTTTGTGATGAGCTCCAGGTTTTTAAGATTGAAACACCTCCTTGCCATCACCCTAATCTTTACCCCCAAAATTTAAAGTGATATATAATCTCACTATGTTTTGAAGGCTATTGGGAAAAGATGTGCTTTTAAAAGAGACTTTAAACAGGAAGTAAAGTTGACCATTGAATGTTTAGTAAGTAAACTTTATTTATATGGAACACTTTTCAAACCAAGAACTGAAAAGTGCTTTTCATTTCAAATGTTCATAAGAATATATTTTGAAGGTAACTTGTTCCAAAGTGTGGGAAGCATGA
The DNA here is from genome assembly GCA_014839685.1 of Anableps anableps. Classification (NCBI taxonomy): domain Eukaryota; kingdom Metazoa; phylum Chordata; class Actinopteri; order Cyprinodontiformes; family Anablepidae; genus Anableps; species Anableps anableps. The sequence continues at coordinate 18,835,842 of CM026078.1, read as the reverse complement.
CTGTAAAGCCTGATGTCCTTTGAGCTTCAGCCTAAGTTTGACACAATCAAAAACAGCTGTTCAGCTAATCCAAGGGCCCTTAATGTGACCAGACAGAGAAGCAAGACAGAGAGGTATGGGAGAGAATGACCATTTTTGCCAATGAGCATTTCAAAATCAATTAAAAGGTAGTCAGCAGTGTTTTGAACAAGCTGGAGGCCTCACTTTTGCAGCATAAAGTGCATTGCTCTAGTCAAGATGAGTTGTGACAAAAAAAAAACAAAAAACTTTAATTCTTTCCAGGTCTTGGTTTGACAGAACTAACAAAAGGTTTACAGTCTGTCTTAAATGAAAGAAGTGTTTCTGAAAAATAGGGCATATCAGCTTACTAAATTTAAAACCAGTATCCATATTTACCCCTATGTTGGTAACATAATGGTATGGCTCCAGGTAATCAAGGTTGGCAAGATGGATGTGTGAGGTACTGTTTGGCTGACTTAAATAACATCTGTTTTATTTATATAGAAGAAAATTCTGAGCCATCAAGGCAAAATTCTATGCCTTAATTTGATCAGTGCACTTAAATAGGGGCTGAGTAGAGCAATAATTATTATACATTTGAGCCAAATAAATTTGGCAGTCATCAACATGGCAGTGGAAGGAGAGGTCATGTTTTCTTCAAATAAACCATAAGAGAGCAGATACAGAAGAAAAAAAAAAAGAGGTGTGAGGATCAAACCCTGAGGAACCCCACAGAAAGTCTTCAGTATTAACACAAAAGCTTTTCCTCTGCTTGACCTTTAATCCTAATTCAAAGCTCAAGATGAGGGATATAAACGATGTCGTCAACAGTATTAATTGCTGAACTCATATCTAAAAGTCCAGGGAAAACAAAGCTTCAAGAGCCTAAAAGGATACCAATAAAATGATTGTCCAAGTACTACATACTGTAGATGTTTAAAACTGGATTGGAAGACCTCCAAAATGTAATTTTTCCTCCAACGCTTCCCTACGTCCCAACACTAAATTAAATGAGTTCAGTGAATGAGTAATTCTTTACTGTTGATAAGACGTGAACTGGAAATGTAAGATAAGTGTCAGGTCCTGGGTTGTTTTGGGTTTTTATTGTTTGATTCTAGTTTTGACTACTGTTGTGTGTTTGCCTTAGATTCCTATTCTTTGATTGGATTAGCTTTGTTGCTGTTGTTCTTTAGTTCAGACTTTTCTTAGTTATTCTGGTTTATTATCTTTGTTTATTCCTTGTGTCTAGTTATTATTTGTTACTGTTAGATTAATTTTCCTAGTTCCCCTGTTTACACACCCTCGCCCCTTGCTGCCATTCTCTCTCTTTCTTCTCAGTCTGCCTTCTGTTATCTCCGCTCACACCTGCAACCCATTAGTCAATCAGCCACAGTCTATTGTTTCAGAATTCACTCTCACAGCATTTAAACTCCACTCCTGCTCTCACTCCTTCCTGGTTCCTCCAGTTACTTTCCTGTTAAACCTTGCTGTCTTTTTACTCCAGGATTCCTGTGTTTTTGTTCTGCTCTGGCTCCCTGTGTTCCCTGGGGTTTCTGTAAATTTTTGTTCTTAATTTTTTTTTTATTAATACCACCATCACTACACCACTCATCATGACAATAACAACATAAACTTTTCTTGCTACTGAAAATTTTGAAAGCTTTTGACAAAGGTGTGAAAGCTCATCATCACAACACGCTTTTCACAACGAAGGTGTGCTCTAATTTGAAAACCTGAAATGTGCAGAGATTGTTGGCTTCTTTAAATCAGGACACAAAATAATGTTCATTGCAGCTTTCAGGTTAAAGTTTATCAGGTAATTTGTATTTTTTACTTTTTTAAAAAAAAATCTGAATTTTAAAGTTTTTGTCTTTTTTTCTGATTCTTTATATTTTTATTATTGCTCTTTAGATGCATTTTGTGTTTTTCCTGTGATGCACTTCTTCCTGTTAATTTATTTTTTTTTAAAGTAAATTACCTGCAATACACATACAATTGCCTTGACTGAAATGATAGAAAATGTACACAATACTAAGAGAAGTACAGAAGAGAAAAAAAAAAAAGCTTTAATTTATAATTTGCGATAGATCGCAGTCTAACAGGCTTTGAGTCTGTATGGAGCAGTTAAACATATGTTGGAGTGGGAGATCCTTGAATTTTCTCTTTCCCTCAATTCATTCATCCCCTGTTCCCCATTTACCTCAACAGGTGGGCTTTGTGAGACTCTGGGAGAAAAAAAAATGTTTTTTTACCTCTCAGATGGGGAGAAGAGTACTGCAGCTGTGTGAGAGTGTTTACAACTTAACGCTTGGGGAGGGGGATGTCATGATTCTCAGATTCTATTACTGTTAAATTCAGATGTTTGGAACAACTGATCCTGTTGTTAATTTTACTTGTTAAATTTGATGATTTAAAATATAATGGATGATAATATGTAGCAATAAATACCAAGATATTTTTATTTACTCTTGAAAGCTCCCAGTTTTTCTTTGCAAAGCCGCTTTTCATTGCAGTTACATCTGCAATTCTTCAACTCAATTTACTACCTTTGTACATCTACAGTGCCTATAAAACATTTTTTCACCCCCTTGGATTTTTTTAAAACCCTTTTATTGCTTTTACAAATCAATCATGATGAACAAATTTAGGCTTTTTTGACAAAATAAATTCACCAAGCAAACTCTTTAATGTCAAAGTTAAAACTGATTTCTAGAAAGTAGTATTAATTAAAAATATGTGACATGAAATAAGTGATTTCTTAAATATTCACCCACTTTAAAGTGACTGACCTAATTCAACAGAGGTCCAGCCAGTTGGTACTAGTAGTCTCACAATGAGTGGAATGGGGATCACCAGAGTGCAGAGACTGTATCTCAAGTGATTGTAATATAAGGTCTATTCTAAGCTGATCCTTATGCCTCCTGAGAGAGCTTGAACAGTTTAGCAGGAAGAATGGAGTAAAACTGCTGTGTCCAGATGTGCAAGCCTCATTGAGACCTATGCACACAGTCTCTGTGCTGTGATAGCAGCCAAAGATGCATCTACTAAATACTGACTTGAAGGGGCTGAATATTTATCAATCCCTTATTTTATATTACATATTTTTATTCAATTATCATTATTTTGTAGAAATCAGTTTTCACTTTGACATTATCAAGTTGCTTTTTTTGTAATTTTTTTTTTGTCAAAAAGGCCAAAATTTGTTGACCATGACTGATTTGTAAAAGCAATAAAAGGGTAAAACATCCAAGAAGGTGAATACTTTTTATAGGCACTGTAGGTGGAGTCTATTAACTAAATATGTGATTTCTGATAGCAACATATGTACCTCACACATTTCAGATTTTTATAATATTGATAAACAGCCAATAAAGTCAAAGATTTGAGTACATAGTTCAAGACTTGAACAAATAAGGAGGGTAAAGTGAACATGGATACTCAAAAAATACAATTTCTTTTTGTAAAAGCAGAGTGGTAAATTGTCCAGGCTGTTTTCCCACTATTCAGCAGAAGTACAAATGTGTTGCAGAAAGTCCAAGTGTGGTTTGCAGTGTTTACGCCTGGCAGTCTATTGTGTGCAGTTCAGTTTTGTGTTCAGGGGATTGTTGCTCTCTTTCTGGACCCTCCAGATTGATCTTATGATTCAGCTTTTGTTCCAAACAATGAGCTATTTGGTCTTGCTATAGGATTACACTGCTGAGGAAACATCTGAAAACCACAGGGAGCTGGCTGGTAGCAACAGGGAAATAAAAGCCTCTCTCTTTAACTGCCTGGTATGGAGTTTGCATTTATAGTCAAACTTGATTGAACTCAAAATTTATTCCGCACTAATTGTGAGTATAGTGCTAGCAGCACATCCTACAAAGCTTTAGGGAGATAAACACTAAAAAGTTAATAAGCATCAGCTGAATTTATGGTTTCTTCCATTTAGTAAAATTAAATCAATCAATGCTCCAAACTTTATTTGTTATGCAACTTTTATACAATCTTGTCAATTTTCTGTCCCTAAAACACACATGATGCACACATTATGTCAAAATTAAACTAAAAAACACAGATTTTTGATCATGTCAAGCTTTTGGAGAAAAAAAAAAATTTTTCCATTCCTGCAGCTACCAGAAACACTGAGACAAACACTGGGGAAAAAAAAAAAAAAAAAAAAAAAAAAAAAAAAAAAAAAAAAAAAAAAAAAAATATATATATATATATATATATATATATATATATATATATATATATATATATATATATATATATATATATATATATTACCCTTTATTGACTGTATGTTCTGTGTTAAAAGCCAGCTTCAGAGTCCACATATATTAGCCAGCTGGCTCTTTGTTGGAGAATCAACATAAGAGCCGCTGGATAAACAAGAGTAAACGTTAATGTTGGAAGTCATCCCAAAAATGTCTCAAAATACCAACGAATATGTGCAAAGGGGAAACATGAGGGTCTAGAGGCAACAGAAAAGAGACACATTGAGAAACTGAGAACGTCCAAACCAACAAACAGTGTTTATGTCTATTGGCTCAGGATGATGTGGGTGATTGGCTGGATGTATTTCCACTGTGTAAACACAACAAACAAGCAGGTTTGACTGATTTGCTGTATAATGAATCATTCAGTCAGGAAAGGAGTCTGCTTTATGAGCATTTCACTTTCAACAAATGTTTTTTTTTTAATTCAAATGATACACAAAAACATGCCCATTTTTCATCCAGATGGTTTAATTGTTCTTAAAAGACATGAGGGCCCCTTGAACTTTGACTAATGAGAAACTTAATACTGACTGATCTTATTACAAAGACTATAAATACAGGGTGTTGTACTGTAAGGGAGCGATGGGGATAGAAGCATACATAAATGGCTGAAAACCTCCAATTAAAAATTGGTTAAACAGTAACACAAGCTTAAACTACATCTTCCTGCTGTCCCAATTGGTTAAACAGTATTTTTAGGATGGCCTGTTGAGTACACACGCACGTACACACATATGTGTACTCATGGGCCTCCTGCTGGCTAAGGACCATAAGAGAATCGTCACAAAACTTTTAAAGCTTTCATCTTCCAGGATGGAAAACAATTAAGCATGGCTTCTACTCTCTGACTCTACTGTCCACCTCAGCCTGTTCACCAGTTAAGGGGAGTACTGATAAGGCCAATTCCTTGGTCTACCTAACTTTGTTATCTGTTTCCTAAAACATAGCTTAGTAGTTGTATTATCTTGTTTGTGGCTCATTTTTAGGCTTCCTTCACACTATTGCTTCTCTTGTAATGTTTCAACCCATCTAAAAATCTAAAAATGTGTTCTATGTAAATCCAAATTTGAGGATTTTGTTAAACAAGACCCATCACATCAGTACTGTATGTGCATTGCTAATAATGGGCCCTGTTTTGTTTAGTGAATGTATTTGGATAGAGAGAGTAGAATTCATTGTATAATGAAAACCCTAAATACCATTAGTTAAAACTAAACAAATAGTTTACTTTTTAAAACTTTGGCAGAGAATTACCCTGTGTATATATGAGAAATGTAATATTTATGTTTTAGTTTTTTAAAAAAAATGCATTGTTTTTATGCCATAAAAAGTGTGAATAGAGTTTTAAAACCCTTCTTAGATTTTTTTTTTAAGTCAATTCAAGTTTATTTGTATAGCACAGCAAGGCAGTTCAAAGTGCTTCACATCATAAAAACATCAATCAAGTGTACAGCAAAATCATCAAAACATCAAAATCATCAAGCAAAATCATCAAAATTATCTAGCAAAAACATGAAAATAATCAAAATCATCAGCAAAAATATTGGTCAGGGATTCACTTACTTTATTTAACTGATTTACACTCAAACTTCCACCCTTTGGAAAACCAAGCTTATCTTACCCAAATTTGTTTGCAGATTTATGGTCCAGACTACTAATCAAAGGCAGCACTAAAAAGGTGAGTTTTTAGCTTTGATTTAAAGGAACTGAGTGTTTCGTCTCTTTTGCAGTTTTCTGGAAGTTTGTTCTAGATTAGTGGTGCAAAAAAACTGAAAGCTGCTTTTCCATGTTTGGTTCTGGTTCTGGGGATACAGAGCAGACCAGAACCAGAAGACCTGAGTGGTCTGGAAGGTTGATACGACAACAGGTCTTTAATATATTTTGGTGCTAAGCTGTTCAGTGATTTATAAACTAACAGAAGTATTTCAAAGTCTATTCTCTGAGCTACAGGGAGCCAGTGTAAGGAGACATTTTTTGCCATCTCAATATCACTGTCGCTGCCTGACAGGGGTGTTCACAAGTCATTTTTTCTGACTGAAATTAATATTGTTACACCATCTGTCCTACCTAAAACAGAACTGCTGTGGATTTAGAACTCAAACTATTAACTGTAGCTCTAAATTACCTCATAGAATTTTAAAGCATTTAACTGAACACATAAAAAATAACATTAAATTAAAAAAAAAATCTATATGTAAATGGATTAACACTTGTAAAAGGCTGAATTTATAAATTAATTAAACAGGAAAAGCTGTAAAATTGAAAAATTGAATGAGTGCAAGTCCTAGTTTTCTTTTTGTGATTTAAAAGTAACTTGAGCCTAAGTCACAGACTCATGTTTTACACTTTTCTGTCAGCTTCTCAGTAGGGAATGAGGCTCCTTAAAGATCAGATTCTACAATCATCCCTTTTTGGGATTATCTGGAATAGTGGTTTCCAAACTTTCCAGCCTCTGACCCATAAAATAAAAATGTAAGAGGCTTGTGACCCCAGCTCTTTGTTGAGCATACAGGCATTTTTACTGAGTCAGCTTAAAAAGGGCTCAATGACAACACAATCAACATCTAAAGCCAATATATTGATCATTTCTTAAATTCAAACCCTGTTTTTCATGTCTTTTATACTATTTATAAAATGCATATGCTTTCTAACTGCTATTTTTGGTATGTAGATTATTTTCTCAAGAAGATCTTAAAACCCCACACTTACATTTTTTTGATCCCAAGTAGGGTCCTGACCCCAACTTTGGGAACCAAAGATCTAGAATACATCAAAAACACATAGTTAATCTGCATAGATAAATACCCAACCCAGACAGAACCACTAACACACAGTACTATAGATGACTTATGGTAATTAAAACAGCAATGCAAATTAAAGCATAATCTCCTCCGAATCATGGGCCAGGATGGGAGTTTAGTTTAGAGTGAGACAGGGACTAGTCCAGTCTGCACTCTGTCTTGGAATAGCACAGATGTAGAGTTACATCTCTGACTTTACTCAGTATTTCAATAAAAACTGAACTAACATAATCTGACCTTTTTCTGACCAAAGCAGGAGCTTCAAATTGTCATCCCCCTTATTAATGCTGTTTATAACCTCACAAAAGATGTGTCCTTTCAGGTCAATTGTAAGCATATGCATAGAAGAAAAAAAGATAACACTTTTTCAACTCTCCCGTCATCATCCAAATTCTACATTTTATTTTTACATGAGAAGGAACAATATTTCTAGAAAAAAAAATAAGGATGATGAAATTGTTTGATGTCCATTTTCACAATATGAAAATAGGAGGTCATTTGTCCATTTTGTTCAAATAAAACAAAGGATAAATGCATATTCAGTCTCAATCCAGACACCAAACAACACTGCTTTTACAAGGAGTTTACAGTAGGTCAATACAGACTTGCAGCTGAAGGTCTTTTACTTGTGTCCGGCTGATTAACAAAGCACCTTATCCGGCCAAACAGGAACAGTCCAAGTGCAGCTGGAGTGTGTGGGGGGCCAGCACTGAGTCATGTTTTTGTAAAGGTTCCAACTACAAGATCACAAGACAGAAGTACTCCAAACATAAAAATCTAAAAAAAGACAAAACCTGACTCCAAACTGCTGTGCTGGAACATCATAAATCTCAGATTCCCTTATGATTTATAGACTTTTTAATCATTCTGGCACTTATGAAATAACTGGAAAATTTCAGAAAATAATAAAAACATGCATAATAAAAACACCAATATGAATGAAAATAAGAATTAATCAAAAACATCAGTTTTGAGCATTTTCATAACTCTCTAATATTTGCTCAAATGGGACAAATTATTTTTCTTCCTAGAATTAGGTTGATGAGTCATTTACTGTCAGATATCAAAGGCTGGCAAGAAAAAGAAATGAGTCATGTTATTGAAACCAAAGGGAACAAGCAACGTATTACACAAAGCCTTTTGTTGCAAAGAGATTAAAAGCAATTTTTATTTGTTAAAACTTTTCTGCTCATCAAATGTAAGACTCAAAAATGTGCAATGTATATAAAAAAGAAAAAAAGAAAACTGCAGAACTTCTTCATTTACACAAGTGTACCACTGAGAGGCAGTCCAATAAAACACAAAGCAAATGTGTGTTCTATGTATTTGTAATGAAGTCAATTTTAAAGAATAGGTTGATGGTGCCTATCACCAGTCAATGGTTAGACAGAGTATACCATGAAGAGGTGAACACAGACATCACCTAGGCAATGAGCTGTGATTGTGTGGGAAAAAGTCAGAGTTCCTGGGGAGAACCAATGCATGCACAGGGACAATGTGCAGTCATCTCCTCTACATGGAAGACATCAAGGTGTATGCCAAGAATGAGCGAGATATAGAGATGATGAAATACCTTACTGGGACATACAGCAAAGGTATCAAACTCTCATTTGAACTGAATAGATGTGCTTTCCAAGGGAGGAAAGATGATCTGAACCTAAGGGGCTAAACTACCAGAATACAACACTGCAGATGTTCAAGACAACAAAAAATACCTTGGTAACCTGAATGAGCCCGTAAGGAAGTCAGTCAAGACCAATAACCTACAGTGAGTAAGGCAGGCTCTGAAAAGCCAGCAGAATGGTTAGAATAAAGTCCAAGCCTTCAAAACATATGGCTTACCAATCATCAGACATCCTGCTGGAAAAGTAGCCTGGAAATACACAGATAAAGCCACTGGTTTCAAGAAAAGGAAGCTCTTCTCAATGCACTAAAGGTTTTCTTTGAAGTCTAGCATCTCTAGATTGTATGCCAAGTGGAAGAAGGGAGGCCAAGGACAACCATCCTTTGTTTGACATTATGTTTTAAACTCACATATCCTAAAAAGTGATGTAAACAGGTCTTTGAGAGTTTTAAACACAAATCATGAAATCTGACAAACCAGGTCTAGGCAGGCTGCAATTTTTTGTCTGGCAAGGTAAATGCTTGGAAGTACTATATTTTGAGGCTTTTGCAGGGAATCACCTCAAAATGACTCATATAAATTGATATTAAGCTGCTTTGGATATGGCTCTCATTTTTTCCAGCCTTCTATTAAATCTTTGTTCTGACAAATTTTAGATATGTTTTCAGTGTTTCATGGGCATTAAGCTGGAAATAGAGCCACACGTTTAATAATGTGTCTGGTCCATTTGATCAAAAGAACAACAGTTAAATGGGGGTATTATGGGGGTATTTCCTGGAATCATTTCTGACAGGAATGGTTTGTGGGTGTGTGTGGGACAACATAGCATGAGGTCTTAGCCAAAGGAAACACATGGCAGGCCAGGGAGTGAACACATGTCCTCTGCTTTCCAAGGCTGTGACAAGTTTACTCTCTTACTCTTCTGCTCACTTTCCATCACAGTTGTTTGAGCTGGAAATTTAGTGCACACGCCTGTAGAGACACTACCTCAAATTGAACAATGGAAACTATTGTAATTATCTCACTTACAAAGCCTTATAAAATTATTCATGCCATTTGAACTGTTGTACATTTTGTCATTCTGCAACCACACACTTCATTCCACTTTACTGGGAAAGAATGAGACAGACCAACACAAAGTAGTGCATATTTGGGAAGTGAAAGAAAAAGATGTATTTTTCTAAATGTTTTAGTTTGTCTTAGCTTCACTTATCGTACCATCAGCTTTGACCAGCTTCTTGTACCCATTGAAGGAAATCATCAATTTTTCACTGTGGTGTGCAGGGTGATGTGCAGTTTGGCAGTTAGATTAAAAGGTTCAGTCTTAGTCCCATTTGACTCATGTTCTTTCACATCCTTGGAATATGCATGGCTTGTGGCAAGTTTAAAAGATTTTTTTTTTGGGCTATTAATTTGAACAAAATGCCACTATCCTTTAAAGGCATGATTAATGGGGAGTCACAAATGTTAGTAGTCCTGTCAAGAAATTCTCCCACGTGAACTGTGGATGTCTGTGTGTGTGTGTGTGTGTGTGTGTGTGTGTGTGTGTGTGTGTGTGTGCTTACACTGTTGCAACTATAGGCAAAAAAGACAGAATTTTATCAAATATTCACATAATAATTAGGACTGTTTAAGTGAAAAACGACTGAAAATTTGCCGTGAATGAGCTCACATCTTAACTAATACTGGCCTATAAAAACATAAAGTAATAGCTCTTTTAACAGTTACAGTTGTTTGAGAAAAGTCCAAGTGGAGGGTTAGGTCTGAGCGTATCTATCCTCTGCATAATAATTGGGTCAGTTCTCACCGGGAGCCTGATAATATGTTGCTAGAGGCAGCTGGAAATGAAATCTTTTCTCTTGTCCAAACTTCACAACTGTCTGCCATGTGAAGTCACTGTTTTGACCTGACTTTTATCAAAATCTGCTCCTCTAATGTCTCGCCCATCTCTATTTGAAGTGATAATTTATGAGACTGCCACAAGATCAAGCATATGAAGGAGGTTTATTGTACCATGAACTGATTTACAGTTTATGTTATTCATGCAGATTTTGTCTAAAGAAAAAAATATTACATGCTTGTTCAAAGGAAAATTACTCCTAACACTTAAACCTGAATAAATGTGACTAAACTATGGACGTAAGGGATGTAAGTCCCTATTAAATGCTTTTGATTGTCTGTCTTTAAAATACTTTTCCCAAATTGCACCCAGAAATGTGCAAATCTGTTATGAATTTGCTTTGCAGTTTGATAAAATACATAAATTCATACCTACAACAGTTCTCTGACAGCCTTGGGTGTGTTCTTCTTCTCCATGAGTGATGCATGTCACAGTCAAACATCTGTGTTGGATTTAATTTGATTTGGCACTACTTTAAGGTTACTTTACAGCTCCTGCATCCACAGAAATTACTGCCAAAGAGAAATGTATTAGAGTGATGGATTAACTTTTGTGCACGTCTGAGTTCATCCCAGTGACCTGTTCAAACATGCATGTTCATTCCTAACGCCCTGAAAACACACATGCATCTCAGCACACTGATAAACAATTCAAAAGTCTAGTGTTCTAATGTCTGCAAATTTTAGCTATTCACAGGTGGTTGTGGTCCCTAACTCCTGCAAATACTAGGAGTCTGCCGTATAGATTTGTTTTTGTGATCACTGCAAGAATTCACTTCAGGATTTTTGTCCCAGATACAAATCAGTCTTTTCAGAAGATACCTTTACCAGGACTAAGTCCCATAGTAAATTAAAATCACTGCCTGCCTCTAAACTCAGTAGCCTTTTAGGTGCAGCAAAATAAAATATGTCATCTCCCTCAGAATTGTGATTGTGTCCTACTTAACTCACTCATCAGTGATGTTCTAGAAAGCCACAAGTCTCTACTTAGAGTTTATCTACACAGCATCTGGTGTTTGTGTCCTAACAACAGTTTCTGCAAAATAGTCTTTGGTTTTTAGGCGTACATCTAACTCAAAACATAATGCTAAAGTCTTCAGTAAAATCAAATTTCTCTCCTGCTGGCAACATTTGCACATGGAGCAGTTTGCTGAAGTGCTAGGTTAACTTTAACATATTAATGCTCTGTTTTATTATAACTTGTTGAGAATTTGCCTCATAAGACATAAGGAAAAATATAAATATTGTTGAAACTACAAAATTTTGTGTGTGAAATACATTTATAAAACATGGAAGGTTAGTTGTGGGAGAAGACAAACATTTAATAATTCTGACTGCTGTTACCTTTTAGTTAAATTTAATAAGGAAAAAAAGAAACCATTTTTTGGCTTTTAATAATGGTGAAACTAATCATTTCCAAATGCACAAGTAAAAAAGAACTCAAGGCAATGAGACTAATCAGTTATGTAGCTCCATAAAATACTTGTCAGTACATCTAATTCAAGAAAGACTTCATTTGGTAAAAAGTTTAAAACTGAATTCCAGAAAAACTGTGAAATTAGTCTACTTTTACCCTGTTACAGAATGATGGCCATATTGGAGTGAAGGGAGAAGCAGATAAAGACAAGCTATGATTTGGGTCTGCTTTAGTTGTTCAATCTTAGACTCAACAATGTTTGTTGCCAAAGAAATGAAGCAAACATTCTTCTTGAATTGATTCCATGACCAGGTTATTCCAGCTAAAGATTTCTTTCTTCTCTGATAGTGTGAGTATATTCCAAGATGACTATGCTGGCATTCATCTGCATCAACTTAAGAAAGAGTTGTTGAGGGAGCATGAAACATCATTTTCACATAATTAGTGGCCACAACAGTCCAGATGTCAACCCCAGTGGGTATCCTTGCCACATGTAAACTTGAGGTATTGGTTTGACTAGATTATAAACACATGCTTTAGGAGAACATTTAAGAGGAAAAGAAAAATGATACTGAGAAAGCTGACTAAAATGATGTCATAGAAAATACATACAGATGTGCTCCAATAAGATCCTACTGGTTTCCAAGGGTCAAGATGTTCCTAATATAATCCTTAATAAAGAGTGCCTTAAGGACAACAAAGTCAGCATTTTGGAGGGGCTATCACAAGCCCTGATATCAGTCCCATATATTTTTTTTTTGGTTGGAGTTAGGAGACCTCAAAACCTGTCTCAGTTACAGAAGCAGCTCATATATAGAAGCAGCTCAAAGTCAAGATTAGAGACAGCAAGGAGGTGTACAGGAAGAAGCTGGAGAGCAAACTACAGAGGAACAGTATCAGAGATGTGTGGTCAGGGATGAAGAAGATCATAGGCTTCAAGCAGAAGGAGGATCGGATAGATGGAAGTATGGACAGAGCAAATGAGCTGAACACATTCTTCAATAGGTTCAGTTCAGGAACAAGCTCAGCATCCTCCCCTCCTGCCCCCAGCCAAACAGACATCCCACCCTCCTTTGACCCACAGCTTTCTTGTCACATCTCAGATGTTTAATCCTCTACCTCAGTCATGGACTCTTCTGCTTCCATGAGTTTGTCTTCAACCAAATCAGAAGATGGTGCTCTCCCTTTGCCTCCCCCTCCCACCTTTCTGTTTCTAGAAGTCAGGTGAAGAAGCAGCTGAAGAGACTGAACCAGAACAAGGCTGCAGGTCCAGATGGTGTCAGCCCCAGAGTCCTGAAGGCCTGTGCAGAGCAGCTGTGTGGGATTCTGCGATAGTTCTTCAAACTTAGCTTGACCCAAGAGAAGATTCCACTGTTGTGGAAAACTTCCTGTTTGGTTCCGGTACTGAAGAAAACTCACCCAGCAGTTATCAATTATTAAAGACCTGTTGCCCTGACATCCCACATCATGAAGGTCCTGGAGAGACTCCTGTTGGCCCACCTGAGTAAGCAAACCAACACATATCAGAACCCCTTGCAGTTTGCTTATTGCTGTGGAATTGGAGTTGAAGACACCATCATACACCTGCTTTAACAAACCCACTGTCATCTGGACAAAGCAGGAAGCACTGTGAGGATCATGTTCTTTGATTTCTCCAGCGCATCTAATATAACTCAGCCTGATCTGCTTTGTCTGAAACTCCAGAGGACACAGGTGGAAGCCTCAGCAATCACCTGGATCAATGACAACTTGACAAACAGACCACAGTTTGTGAGACTGAAGGACTGTGTGTCGAGCCAGGTGGTTAGCAGCACAGGAGCCCCACCAGGGACTGTACTCTCACCATTCCTTTTCACTCTGTACACTTCAGACTTCCAACACAAGTCAGACTCCTGTGATCTAAAGAAATATTCAGATAACTCTGCAGTTGTTGGGTGGATCAGAGATGGACAAGAAGCTGAGTACACAGAGCTGGTGAACCGCTTTGTGTCATGGTGTGGAAACAATCATCTTGAACATGAACAAAACAAAGGAGATTTCAGGAGAAACAGGGTTAGATTAAACCCTATTTCCATCATGGGAGAAGAAGTGGAGGTAGTTGAGGAATATAAATACCTTGTTGTTCATCAAGACAACAGATTTGACTGGAGACTCAGCAGTGAAGCCGTCTACAAGAAGGGACAGAGCAGACTGTATTTCTTGAGGAAGCTAAAATTCTTCAAGGTTTGCAGGAAGATGTTGCATGTCTTCTATAAGTCTGTTGTTGAGAGTGCCATTGCCTCTGCCATCATCTGTAGAGGCAGCAGCATCAGAGCCAGGGACCTAAAGAGGCTCAATAACCTGATAAAGAAGGCTGGTTCTGTTCTGGGGACGACTGTGGAACCTCTGGAGTTGATGATGCAAAGAACGATTTTGCATAAAATCAAGAAAATTATGGACAGCCCTGACCATGCTCTGTATGAGACTATCATTGGAAAACAGAGTTTCTTCAGTCAGAGGCTTCTTCAGATTGGTTGTAAAAGGGACTGCTACAGGAGATCTTTCCTGCCCACAACCATCACAATCTATAATAACTCCTTAATTAAATGAGTTACATCAAGATTTAATTTCCCTTTGAGATAAATAAAGTATTTTTGAACTGAATTTGAATCAGTTCTGTTTGGAGGAATGGGCTAAGTTTCTGACAAAGTATTGTGAGAAGCTTATGGAGGAAGTTTCACTGAAGTCACACATTTCAATTCTACCTAATACCAAAGAGAGTAAGAGTTTTAAAAAAATATATCAAACAAGATTATTTTTTTCCCCATCATTCTAGAATTTAGCAAATAAAAATACTTTTGTTAATCCCAACTGACCTAAAACAACACAAGTTTAGTCTGATTTAAGAAAAAAATAAATAAATAAAATTTTTATTCAGCGTATATGAATATCTGGTTTCAGCTATAAAAGTTGTGCCTTTTTGCAAAAACACATGCAATACCCTATCTTGTATTAAAATTAGTTAATTCTTTACAAATCTGTCTTTTACATATCAGTTATCTGTGAGATGCTCATTTTTTGGTACAATCCAACTTTTGGCTCCAAAACCCACAGAAAGATAATGAGAGAGTAGAACACATAGTTCTTAAAAAAATGAAAAAAGCTGCATGAAGTACAAAAAAGATACTTTACATGAAAAAATAGGGGCAAGCTTTGACACTCTTTGTTGCCTAGATATATTCGGTGTTTAAAGTCATCAACATTGAGAATGGCTGTCAAAACAAATGCTTTGCAAAGCAAAACAAATGATCATTTGCTGAAAAATAATGTTGGGAACAATAGTTTGAATTTTGACTGGGAGCAAAACCAATGATAGAGAAAAATAGTCTATTTTTAACAAAGGTTTTATCTTCAGAGTTGTGCTGTTTTGAAAGTATAGCTCTAGTCATCATGTTACTATGCATCTTCCCAGTCCAAAATCTAAGTGTTTCTCCTCTGTTCTTTGCTGTGTTAACAGTTTGCAGATAAGTATTGGCTCATTGTAAAACTTAAGGACACCCCACATAGTACTTTTGAAGTGTAAGCATGAATTACTGCAGGTGATTATGACACTGCTGATGGAGCCAGTCAAATTATAAAATACATCTCTAAAATGAAAAATATCCTTTCTCAAAAACATTCAAACACACTCAGTAACAAATGTGGAACTGTAAAACTCAAATATTCAACAAAATGTTCACGTTCCCAGTGGTGTCTTTCACGTCTTCCAGTGTGTCATATGAACTCCATGATACTTGATTAGCATTCCAGTTTTCATGTTTTTGTTGCCAGACAACTCCTCCAAGGTTTGTGTTTGAGAAGAAGCTGGCTCAGACTTTGAAATTCAACCTGCAGGTGTCTGTGTTGAAAGGAAGCAAGCCAATTGTATGGCTTTATGAAACTTTCAAGTGTACAGACTGAAAAAAAAAAAATCTATCTATCTATCTATCTATCTATCTATCTATCTATCTATCTATCTATCTATCTATCTATCTATCTATCTATCTATCTATCTATCTATCTATCTATCTATCTATCTATCTATCTATCTATCTAACACATTTAATTGCAAAATAGCTGAAATGTTAGTTTGTTGGGCATGTATATCTCTCTCTTACATCTGTTCCTTTGTTTTTTTTGCACAGTACTCTGTCATTGAGCAGTAAAAACATGCTGTGGTAATAAGATTTGTTTGCTCTGTAAACAGACCTCCATCTCCTCATATACACATTACCTCTGTTGCAACATAACCTAACAGGTCATGAACGTTATGACCACTGTCACACAACCAACTGCAGTACCTCTGTCACGTGGATGAAAGGATTTCTGCTATGTGCAGGTTTGCTTCAAAGTTTTATAGAGTCAGCAGAAACATTTCTGAGGCAATGCACTTTCTGTGACTATATCTGTTGGTTGGACATTACCCTTTGGTCAACAGCTGATTAGCTGGATTTAGTAGATGTAACACGTAACATGTAAGTAAGAACAAATGCTTCAAGAACTTCTAAAGCAAATCATACCTTCTGTGCCTTCTAATAATAATCAAACCCATTAAGTTTTTTCACGTTTCGTGACCCTATATCCACAAACTAACCTGGATTTAAACTACTTCAATAATGTTCTCTAACAAACATTCAAAGCCTTCACAAAACAGTTGAGATTATATTACAAAGTAGCACACTACACTTACAGAGTAGAGCAGGCTAAAAAAAAAAAAAAAAAAAAAAAAAAAAAAAAAAAAAAAAAAAAAGTGTTCCACCAAAGTGTAATACAAGGCATGAATGCATTCTTTCAGTGTTCCATAGAAATAAACTTAGACTTTACTTGATAAAATCCCAACTGAGTTTTATGGCTGTAATGTAAAAAAAAAATATTTGGATTGAATTTACTTTTTTTTTGTAAAGTGCCTTGAGACAACATGTCTTGTGAAATGGTGCTATATAAATAAATTGAACTGAATTAAAAAGAAACGTGTAAGGGGTATAGACAGCATCCTCGTCATTTATTGGTACATTTGGTAAAGATGTGAAACAAGCCTTAAAATAATTTCATCTTTCACTGATAGCAATGTAATCTCACACTGAACATTTTTCAAAAGATCCATCTTGGTTAAGAAATTATTTTTTATTAAAAAACCCTGTGCCATACATTTGGGCACCCCTAAAATCAAATTACTTGAAAATCAGGTTAATTAAAATGATTGACTAAAACAATTAAAATGTTAAAAGCAACTGGTACTGTGACAAACAAGGCTGGACATTTACTCATGTTAAGAGTGGCATCTTGGGGGTCAACAAGTGTCCAAAATAATTTTATTTTTACCAGACATGTCAATTTATTTTCTATTTGTTAAATTTTTTTCTTTTGTGATATGAATTGACATGACAATGAAAAAGCATATTTTTTATGAAAATGCTTTTAAATTCAAATGTTCAGTAGTTTTATATACTAGCCTGACCAGCTAATTAAAATTTCATATCGTCATCAAACTTTTTGAGAAAATAATACTCATTTATAAGTAAAGCTCTATACATTTTATCTTTTGTGATTTTTCACATTATATGATTTTTTTTAAAGGTAAGTTTATTTTAAATATTCCATTATTGGGGAAGGTTGAGACGGTCTAGCTGTTCTTATAAAAAATTATTTGAAGGAATAATAGTAATCTCATAAACTTAAAAGGTCAACACAAAACCCCCCAGGCTATGTGAAAAAGTTTTGTGTCCTGTTCTGAGTGATGAAAATAAAATCACTCCAATAATAACAGTTTAATGCGCTTACTGACTTATTTGTTAGGATTCACATATTTTTCCCTTTGCACTCTTGGTCTTTAAAGTTGTGAATCATCCATTTAAATGTAATTTGGGACAGTGAAGTTTGAGTGAGTGTTTGTGGTTTTATTGTACCACAAAAGGAATAAAGTGTTTACACGAGGAAACATTATTTAACATTAGATCACTCTAATTTTATAAAGCCAAAGCTGTGAGTCATTAAAAAGTCATTGTTACTGTACGTATTCCCCACAGAGCCAGGTTTTACTCAGACAGAGGAAGAGGTGTAAACTTTACATATATCTACACTTTTACCTTCTGCTGAAAAGCAATAAATCAGTAAATCTGCAAGGGTGAGAGTATAACAAATTAAACCACATGGGTAGCTTTTGGTTTCTGCAGATGTTGACTTGTGGTCCCTCCATCTGCTTCATCATTCATAGCGACAGTGTGTACAATGAGGAGGCCAAACAACTGAAATCTGATCAGGTCCAGTTATCACATGCCTTGTGGGTGATGGTTCCCCTCTGCAATAAATTATATCGTCATCCAAAGGAACAGTGTCCTCTTAAAAATAAAAAGAAGAAATAAAAAAAAAGGCGGGTATTTTGGGATATTAAAATCTGATGGTTTTTTCAGTTTGAGATGGGCCAGTTCCCCAGTTGACTCTGAACAAACCACATGTTTTGAAATTTGTTTTTGTCCTTTCCATGGAAAATGTTGCACTCTAAGTAATTTGATTCCAGTTACTGGATAAAAAAAACTATATGAGACAGTAATGCTTTCGCTAGACTAGTTTGAAATGACATTTTTTCCCCTGTGTTTTCATGTTCACAGTTTCCAGTTTTGCAGTCATAAACTCTGTGACATCAGTTCTTTGCCAGTAGAAGGCAACAACATTAAAATCAATGACATCAACATATAAGAGATCCTGACAATCATTTATGTGTGCTAAGGCTAAATACTTTTTCAACATAATTTCCCATTTGTGCTCAGTCACCAAAGGGGCAGTATTACATAAAATCGACTTTTTTGAGCTTTACATCATGTTATAATGTTATTTCCTCATCAAAAACATACCTGGAGTGCTGCTTTGATTCTTTCATGCATGTTTGAGAAATCCTTTAATCTCGCGAGGCAGTCAATCAGCTGTGCAAAATGACTGGATGGCCCTCACACCGCCTTTGAGACCCAGCTCCTCCTCAGAGTTACCACTTCCGAGCTTCTGCCTCACAAAGCACCCCTCCCCAGCAACTTCCCCACTCAGTGCCTCCAGACTAGCCAGCAACAATTAGCAAACATCTGGTGGAACTGGACATCTGGTGAGCTCATTATACTAGCTACTTCTCATTGAGATCCAGAATCTAATTTTCAAGTGGGACCTGTTCAGAAGAATGACCTAAACATTTGCAGGGGCTAGAAACTTGTTTGTCTCAGGGCTGAGTGAAAAGAATGAAGCAAACAGTTTGTTGTTGACACACGTTTAAGGTAGGACTTTTTCTTAATGTTGTATTAGACAACTATTTTGTGACTGCACAAAATTTGGAGTAGGCATAGTTAATGCAGAAATCATCTTGAGTACATGCATTTCTTGGTTTTTGAAACAACTGCCTAAACAATGCAAATAAAACAGTGAATACCAAAAGTATTTAAAGCAACAACAAAAGTCTAAACAATGTCTAATGTGGCTGCAAAGTAGTGCAGTTGACAATGCTGTTGTCTTGGGTTCAAATTCAGCTTGGGGTCTTTCTGCAAGGAATTCCTGGGTTTGAATTCATCCTGGGGTTTTTCTGCAAGGAATTTGCATGTTTTGCCTGTGCATGTGTAGGGTTCTCTCTGGGTACTCTGGCTCCAAAAACACAGCTGTTGGGTTAACTGGTCTCTCTAAATTCTCCTTAGGTGTGAGTGTGCATGGTTGTTTGCCCTGTCTGTTTCTGTGTTGCCCTGCGATGGACTGGTGACCTGTCCAGGATGTATCCCACCTTTTGCCTGGTGACTGCTAGGCACCAGCCCCCCAGCCCACCCTGCAAGGATAAGCGTGCAAGATAATCACTTCAGTTCATGGAGAGAACTGAAGTGATTCGTTTTTATAGGCTGAGTAAGCAAAGATTGTTTGGATAAGGCACCAAAAATATTTGATCAGGATCAACTGACCATCATGACTTGGCTCTAAAGTGTAAGCGTTCCTGATTTCCTCTCTATATGTTGAAAATCATAATCAACAGTCAGACACAATTAAACTCTGCTCAACACTTAAAGAAATATCATCATAACATTACAGGTACATATACACTTAATAAATTAAAATATGCGCTTCAGTAAGGCTTGTATGTCAGATTAAAAGTACCTTTTGAAAATAACAACCTTAAAGAAGGTATTTAACATACTTTTCATCAAGTCCATATTTCTGCATCAAAAATGTTTTTATATGATATACTGTTCTTAGTATTTTCAATGTATTTTCATTAGCTGTAAGCAGAAAATCATCATAATTGACAAAGAGAATGGCTTGAAAGCATCAGTATGTGGGTAATTAATCAATATAATGTGCTTCACTTAGTAAATTGAGTTACTGAAATAAACTTTTCAATTATATTCTAATTTATTGAGTATGATTGTATATATATATATATATATATATATATATATATATATATATATATATATATATATATATATATATATATATATATATATATATATAAATATAGATTGTATATTAGTATATATATTGTATATATTAGATGATAACATCCAGCAATAGCTGGAAGAAGATTTAACAATAAAATTCATTATCTCAGTGGGCATCTTTGTTTTATTTTGCTAGAAATTGGAGATAAAAAGAATCATCCAATAAAAACGACCATTAAAGAGACAACACCATTATTTAACCCTGATCAGCAGGATACCCACTTATTTCAATAAAGATGCTACAGTGATGCATATTGTTGTTTCTCCAACCCAAAAAGTATGTTTTATCTCTAAAAACACAGTGTGAAATTTAAACTCCTGGAAGCATCCTGTTGGTCTGATCATTGTACAAAAAACACTGAATCCAGAAAATGAAAGATAAATCTACAGAAATGGAAAGCAACTTTATCATATGGTGATGATGCTTGCATTGCCAACTATACACTGACTGTAGATGACTATAGAATTTTAAACCAATAACATGAATATTTGTTTTAACCTCTGAAATAAATATTTGCCTTTCTTGTGGTTCAGAAATTTTGAAAAAACAGTGAACACATTATATTTGTCCAGGTGTATCAAATCTACTCTGAAAAAGTCTCACTATTACAAAAATAGTTTTCTTACATAACTGTGGAGCTTTCTGTAAGCTTCCTTGGATACGTTATGTAGTGCAGCAACAACAACAAAAACAATCCATAAAGTAGAAAAGAAACATGAAAATGAAAAAGTAAATGTGGCCTGTCTGATGGAAGATTTGCCTCAGCCCCAGCATGTTATGTTTTCACTTTGTTATGGAGACAGTAGTTCAATCTGCCAGTCACCCAAATGTATTTTTATCACAACTTATAAAAAAAAAAATACTGTTGACATTGCTATGAATGTTGCAATTTAACATTAATATGTTTACTAAAAATTGATTATTATTATTATTGATAGCTATTTTAGCTTTGTTTTATTTAGTATTCTTAATGTGGATTAGTAAAAATAAACTACTTTTTCTCATAAATAGTCCTTTTGGAGGATGTTTAACTTTATTTTGGCCAAAAAGAAGGTGTTCAGTGAAATGTGACATGCTCCAATCCAGAACTTTTGGATTCCGATTTGGTCTCTAAAATAATTTACATATCTGCCAATTGCAATATTTCCAATAGAGAACATTCTTATTTAAACATTTTGTGTTGCTTTGTTCAGGTTTTCTAATTTCATATGAAGAAACCCCACACTCGTGCTTTCAGTTCTCCTTCAGCTATTTGTGCCCATACCTTGATTATTTTTCTTTTTTTGCTACACAACTGCTAAATCTGTTTACAGACTTGCTGAGACTGAAGACATGACACAAACCGCATAAGACTGAAATTACTAAAATAAAAACAAATTCAACTCACACTGCTTTAAAAGACATCGTTTTCAAAAGAGACTTAAAAATACCACGAGATAAAATCTGTATAACCAAAAAAATCTATCTTGTATTTTCTTCTTTTCAATGTTAAAATATCTCAACAGCTAACTGTTCACTGTTGATGGGATTCCACAATCAGCTTAGCCTGTATGTTTAACCTAAAAACCCACTTTTGTAGAGCTGTCTTTGATTAGTAGTATGTGGAACATTGATCAATATTTTTGAATTATATTTGCTTGATGATCTTTATGATTTTGATGCATTGATATTTGCTCGATCATTGTGATGATTTTGATGTATACTTGATTGATGTTTTTATGATGTAAAGCACTTTGAACTGCCTTACTGCTGAAATGTCCTATACAAATAAACTTGACTGTTTGCACTTTAACAATTCTGCCATGTCTTAAAAAAGACAGAACCCACCCCCCCCAAAAAAAAAAAAAAAAAAAAACACAATGTATGAGCTGGTTATACAAATTCAATTTAAAATTTAAACTCCAGCAACACAAGACCATGCTGTCTGATTCAAAAATGACCTCAGTGTTCAGTCTGATACTGTTACTAGATCTTATTGGCCTCATCTCATACTGAAATGAAATTAGTATATTTTACAGCCTATTTGGTGCAATTCCAGCATTTTACATTTTGCAATAACAAAAGGGAAAGTGTTGGGTTTAAGGATTTTACTTGAATGTGATGAGATATATATATATATATATATATATATATATATATATATATATATATATATATATATATATATATATATATATATATATATATATATATCACACTGGTTGCAAAGATTTAAACATGCAAATGTTAACTTTTGTGAAGAGTGGAAATATCCAAGTAAAATAAAAAAAAAAAAAAAAAAAATCACTGCTATTCACTCCCACTACCCAACAAAAATAAGCATTGGGATTTTGTCAGAGCTTTTCTTGTATGAACATATAGCATCTGCAGAGGTAGATTATACATTGTTTTGGCCGCTGGCCAGATGGCAACTCACTCGAAAAGGACTGACAGTTACAAGGTGCAGTAATGAGACAGGTGAGGGAACCGCATTAAGGAACATAACTGTGTCCATATGTAATGTTGCTGCAAGAAGCAAAAAAATAAAATAAAATAAAATAAATAAAAAAACAAGGTTGCCTGTGACTTTGGATGAGGTTGCAGAATAAATCCTAGTGTGAAAACGGGTTGAAATCAGATCCTTTGTGGGTGAGGACACCTGGCAGTGGAAACGTGGCATTGCTGACATCACTCGGGCCACATGTTATATAGGAAACTTCTGCAAATGCTTTTAAATGAGTTTCCTGTGAATTACTCTGTATGATATAAGACTGAAGAACAACACTAAAACATCTGTTCATGTTGTTTTACCTGCTGTGATGTGATGTGGTGACTGTGGAGGTAAGTTTGTTCTGCTCCTAATGCAGTGTATATTCAGCCTGGGCTGTTTCATACCAAGGATTGTCAGTCATCCATTTTTAATGAAAGCCTAAACCACTGATGTGGATGAACTGAAAGTCTCTAAAATGTAACCCATTCAACAACTCGTCATGTGGAAGACACGCTGGAAAAACAGAAAAGACATAGACTTGTTATATGTGCAGTGTCTGGGCTGATGTTTGATTATTTTGTTTGCAGAGTAAAAAGTAGTTCAGGAACATGCAAAAATGCACAGGGCTTTTGACAATTAATGCAGACTGACAGCTGGATTGCGACTAGTTCAAATCTTACCTGAGGCCTTTCTGTGCTGAGTCTGTGTGTGTTCTTCTTGTCCTTGCCTGGATTTTCTTCAGGTAGATACAACTTTCTACCAACTTTCAAAACATATGTGGATTGTTTTATTCTTCAATTTTGTTAACCCCTGTGGTAGACAGGGAACCTGTCATGGATATACCCAGTTTAGTTCCTTCTTGACAAAACATAGCAGAATATGTTAGACCAGCAAACTGACAAATCCCCTGCTTTACTAAAGCGGTTTGCTTCAGCTACTAAATTAATCAAACACACTTCAGAGCATTATCATAACATGCTCTAAATTCACATAAAAACAGTTTAAAAAAAAAAAAAAAAAAAAAAAAAGGTTTGGGGCTTTCACACCAGAGCAGTTTGTCCAGACCAGAAATAATTTCCTTGTAGCCCACTTCATTTGGGCACGTGTAAAAACTCATCTTAACTGGAGTGGACCAAACAAGCAAACTCTAATCCACCTGAAAGCTTTGTTCTCAGTTTGTTTACAATGAAGCCTGGTGTGATTCACCCAAGAACATGCAAACACACTATCCAAGTGAATTATTAAGGGATGTGATATTTTTTAATATGTATTGTTGATTGACAGATATGTGATCAGAAAAAATGTTAAATCCTTACAATAAAACCATTGCATGTTTCTGTTCACTTCCCTAATCTCCACGCATGCACACTTACCTGATTGACAGAAACCAGGAGATGTTTGTAAAATCAGTCCTAAGAAAAAAATTGAAAATTGCATGGAGAAAGCACTGCTTTTTCAAATCTATTGTCATGAATGGACTACTTATGTTAGGTGGATGAATAGATGGATTTGCCATGAGACCCACTTTCGCTGAAAATCCGAGATAACTTGGTCTCAAGAGCTATTTACATTGTGATGTTTATAAATTTCATGAGAAACCAAACTTTAATAATTGCAGTGAACTATGAATATCTGAAGCCTAGCTTAAGCTCTTTAAGTTTTATTTATAGCTACTACAACTTACATTTGCTGTTTTAGGTCATTAAAATATTAAAACACTTAAAAATGAGCTGAGTGGGTTATTTTTTTTTACCATTCATGAACACACTTTATGGCCATAACCAACTGCTCGCGCTGAGATCAAAGAGACTGCTACAATAAGCAGCTAAGGTGGGTGGCGAGGAGCAGGGTCTCATTTTCAGAGTGAGACTCATTTTCAGCCCTGAAGTTTCATGCCTCGCACCGGCGCACATTAGATAAGTACATATTATTATTATTAAAATCATGTAATTATAATCTTACAAATTGAGTCTACAATAATGTGCTGTTTTGTAAAGCCTTACAATTCAGTGTATTTTTTCTGAAATATGTCCAATTCAGTGCAGGTAAGAGTTACTTCACAATGTAGATTTATTTCAACAGGAGAGCACATCTCAAACAATATTCTTTACAACACATCCTTTTCAACAATATCAGAAGCTGTATTTGATTAATGATCTTTCAGAGATATCAGAACCTTGAAAATGAAATAAAAGAGTAAATAAGCATATTACATATCAATTTTTTAAAAAGTTATAAAAAGTTTTGTACTTTCTTATAACACTATCATCTTTTTTTTCAAGGAAACGGTTCAATCACAACTTAGATTTCATAAATATGAGAACATGGGCTCAAGGGGAAATCTCCAACACTATTCTGTATGACATCAGAATTTCCTTTTCTGCAATATCAAATATTAAGCAAACTAGTGTTCACAAATATCTAATCTTTATGATTAAAAAATAAAAAAATATATTGCACTGTTCTTTGAAGTTTGTTATTCACAGTGGGACACAACTCTCTAATGACACTATTATCTTTTTGTCCTCTTCATAAGAGTAGTATAAAAGAAACAATCTTAAAACATTAATAAACACCTGAGTAGTAGAATGGTCTCTGCGAATTTGTTTATTACAGGATCATTGTCTAAGGGCATGGGAATTTCTCTCTCAGCTCCCGGCTCTGCTTCTGACACTAAGTCACATTTTTAAAATTGTCATAATTCTCAGCACAAATCTCCCGTTTTTACAAAGTCAATGAGTAATCCTACCTGTCTACTCTGGACTTGTAGGCACATGGCTGCTTGGTGCTGCATCTTTCTTCTGACAATAAGACAATTATGGAACATCGCGTCATAAAAAAATATTTAAATCAAGCATGATACATAGGCTAGGATTAACTAGTCATCATTTAGCTAACTTTATCTGCATCCCACAGTATTACTCACTCAGTTTGTTTGGAAAAAGAGGAAAAGTTCTGGTTTAGTCTAAAAGACAGAGCAGCAAGCTATATTGCTCAGTGCCTTGCCTCCTGCTCATAATGGACATCTTCTTGTGATACCGCCCCGAGCAAGCAGCTGTTAGAACTGCCTGATGTCTGAGTTGTTTGGTCTGCTTCCAAAAGTGCAATGTACTACTCATCAGAGGTTATAATATTAACCACTGTTGTGGTTAATAACTAGTTTGCCACTGTTGTGGCAAACTAGAAGTACAATTTTTTCCATGGCCATGCATGCCAAATTGACCAGCATTTTTGTTCCACTGGTCTTCTTGTATCTCATACTTCCAACATGCTATTGTATTTCTGTGTTGCTTTTCAGATATCAAGCTTTAAGTAAATAAGTGCTCCAGCATTTGACCCTGTATTATGCATTATTTTTGGGCCTTTTGAATAATTTAAACACTTGTAAAGTGAGTATATAGGATTGAACTGTCAGTTATGAAAAGTTTGGAAACATGTGCTAATTTTCCAACCTTTATCCAAATACATGGAGACTGTATAAAACATAGGGCACATCAAAAGCAACAGATGTACCTTTAAAACATGACAAGAATTGATGTTCTACAAAATACACTTTGCTTCTTTACCCAAGTAAACACTCATGTAAAACACATTTTTGGATAGACCAGCATACAAGATGGGATGATAAAGTGTCACAGCAGTTTTATTTCACACTTTACTGTAAACAAATGCAGTTGCATCTGAATCTCTTCTTTTTGCTATTTCTTCCAGCCTGCTATCTCTGCAGTCATAGGAAACCATCTGCTGTATTGGCAATGTTGATGCATTTTTCTTGTTCAACTTAAGTAAATGTGGCTATCTCAATGTGGATAAGATAATTGGGGCCCTTCCGTTTTCTGCTCTGTGTCTATGAAGGAGTCAGATATGTCAATCTCTCCCTATAAGCCAGTCATTCCCTTTTGAAAACTTTGTTTCATCCCACTCCAAGTGTGTGATCTCTGTGAATGATCAGAAATTAAAGGTTGAGTTGTATAAACCCCCTTCTGTAAATTTTGTAAATGTAAAAGGAAAGGTAAAACCACAATGAGGTTTGAATAGTGAGTTTCATAGTTGTGTAGGATCTTCTTGCTACAGCCAGAATATTATTTGACAAAGAGCACATATGACGCCCTCCCGCCCCCCCCATATAACATGTAACATATGGAGTATGATTAGAAACTGGTGTTATTATATCCAGAGGTAAAATTTGATATTAGGTCTGAATGCAAGACAAATGCTTAACTGTTATTCAGGTCAAAAATGTAAAAATGATTTGACATATTACCAGGTTATGATAAAGTACAGACTGCAGTGGGGGTGGGAGTAACAATGGTTACTCTGGGGCTTGGGGATGCAGTTACAGCTTAAACTGATACTGAGTGGAATTTCATAGTAGGGAAGTGCAGAGGACATGCAGTCCTGTTTAAATTTCTCCTTCAGACTTTCTGTTAAATAATTCAACATTGAAACTTTCCAGAATTTGAAGAGTCTGCATATATAATCAGGAAAACATTCTCATTTTCAAGTATGATAGCGTTTTTCCATATGGAGAGCTGAAATTTCTTTTTTTAAATCTTGTTTACTAAACTGGACCACAAGACATAAGATTTCACTATGAAAATAGAAGACTGTCTTAATTCAATGATTTTTTTTTTCACTTTTTCTTGCTTCAGTGGCTGCAGTTTGAGACACAGTTTTTTCTTAATGAATACATGTACATATAAAATGTACCATGTGTAAACTCAAAAAATAATCAGGAGTACACCACATCAGAAGTAACTGAAATACAAGATACAAGATTAAAGACAGAACTCCATTGCCCAAAAGATCATTACAGGAAAATGACAAATGAAAAATAACTAACTGAACCAATATCCCCAGCTAAAATTTAATCAAAAAGTTTGGGTAGGATTTGTTACAAAAATCATGTTGTTAGAATTCTCTTTGAACATTACATTTCCTAAATAATACATTATACTTGATTATAGTTGTAAGTTTTTTTATAGCTAATATATAACACCCCCCCCAATATTCCTTACTACAGTGAATTAAGCATATATATATATATATTTTTAATCTGGCTGAACACATACACCACAATAAACACATTGTGACTTAAACTCTAAAATAAGTCTGGGTTCAGTGATATACATGACTTGATTTCATTAACTATCTCTGTATTGTGATTTCTCTAGAAAAAAATCTGAAAGTAAAATTACTGACTACCTGTTATACACACACACACACACACACACACACACACACACACACACACACACACACACACACACATATATAAACTATAGGATCGTGAGTCTGATATGCCTATTTCTAATAAGTGCACAGTATTTTCTGCTAGAGTCTTGCACAGTTTATTATTATTATTATTATTATTATTATTATTATTATTATTATTATAAATAATAATAACATTTTTAATCTTGGTTTTTTATTGTTCTTTACACTTTAAGAACTTTTTGTGTGAGACTTTATTTATGTTGCTGCTGTTACATCTGAATTTTCCCTTTTGTGGGACAGTAAAGGCTGTTTCTATTCTATTCTAAAATCCCAACAGGAAATTAATGTGACATGACTCCTCACAGAGATTGTTTGAACTTTCCAGTTTATTCATCACTTTCAAAGATTATCAAGAGAATGCTGTCAGTTTTAGGATGTTAGAAAAACTTTACGAGCTTGCTTAAACAAAACAAAAGAACTGTTGAATGCACAGTTATCAGTAGAGACTGGAAAATATTATCTAAGCACAAAAGCACAAAACACATTACGAAACTAAGGTTTGACATCTGGCAGCCTTGATAGCTTCAAATTCAGGATTTAGTATTTTCTACAAAAAAGAAATAATGTAGTATTTCAAAAAATATAATTTCACGAAGAAAGCAGGGAAGTAAAACACTGGATGGCATTCACACAAGAATGACAAAATAAACTTGTCCTTTTCACTTTCCTGTTCATGCTCGTTGTTAGCTTGCAAATGTTGATCAGAGTTCAATGTTTTCTGAGGAACTTACAGTGTAAACCATCAACCTATGTGGATCACTTTTTGAGATTGAGGTTGTTAAGGATGCATTTGAGCTCAGCTTTCCTGTTTTCCTTTATTTGCATTACAGGGTTCTAACCTTTCTCATAATTGCTGACCAGTTTTTTTTTTTTATGTTTCCATTGGTATTTTGATTATTTTGGTGATGAGCTTCAAGTCTTTCAGGTTGGAAGGACTCCTTGCCATCACTCTAATCTTTACATTGGCCCCTTCGAAATATTATAAATCTGTATCTGCTAAGTGGAAGAATAATTTTGGGACTAACATTTTGATGCTGATCTTTTAAAACTATTTTTTAAAAGTAGTCTCTCTGTGTAATTTCCTAGATTGTAAATGCTGCTTTATTGTGTCAAATGCTTTCAAAAGGTATTATTACAGTAAGAAGTCAGCAAAAGTTTCATCACTCTAAATGTTTGCAAAAACACATAACAGTCAGGCAGCTTGTACTACTTTCTCTCACTCAACAATAAAATATCTTTACAGAAGGCAGTGTTGATCATGCTGCAGGGAGACTGTACACTAAGCAGGTTTCTGTAATAAGCTCCATATGTACATTTTCACTTTAGGTTATCTGTCACATACATCCATTGATATATATGAAACATCTGTTTATACACCATTTATGGAATTATATTAAAGACCTCAGCCTGATATCTGATCCAAAAATGATGTAAGTGGTATGTAGGTTTTGGTCCAAAACCTATATTGAATCAGATCCATCCATTCTCTTTTTGTAGATATTGCAAAGATACAACAAAAGGAATTTGATTTAAACCATTTCTGCAATAAAAAGTACTAGCTGGCATAGCGTTGAAAACTGTTTATTAACTGTCAGAGAAGCTACAAACACGTTTTTGGTAAGGGCTGTTATTAAGTCTGAATTTTTAAGGATTTTATAAGAGGGTTTGGGTTTTTCTTTTCAGCTAGCAGCAAAGGAAAGATGGGGAAAAGGGATAATGGGATAATGGCTTAAAGCTGAAAGACGTGGTATTTGTTAATTCAAAGTAACCCTCAGTTTATCAGTCTTCGAGTTGTCCTGAAAAATTTCAGTTATGATCTTAGGTGAGTAAGAGTGAACAGAAGGATTCATGGTCAGTTTCTCCACCTGGTCAGGAGAGGCTTGGAACTTTTAGTCAGGTTAATGATGCGTTTATAATGCTGGAATACCTCATTTCTAAAAAGGTTGAAGAAGATGAGGACAAAGGGAGGTCACTGTGGTTATGAAACAAACTAGAATGCTTTAGTCTCACCATTCTATTTTTCTAAGTATAATAGTCAGCTATCAAATGGAGAACCTGATCCTTAGTTTCCTTGTTGACTAAAAATTAAGGATCTGTAGCTACTTATACTAGAAAACATCATCAACTTACAACAGCAACTAACCAGAGAAGTAAGATGCAATCAAAACCTTCTTGAAAGTTCTGGGCGACTTTTAGCATGTTTTTGGTGGAATTTTGGAATTTTATCTTTGGTGATGAGCTGCAAGTATTTGAGGTTGGAAGGCCTCCTTCCCAGCAACCTAATCTTTACCTCCCTCTACAGATTTTCCAATCAGGTTCAAGTCAGGACTCTGACTGCACACTCCAAAATGTTAAGATTACCTCTAGTCAGAAATATGCTGGTAAAATAGAACAAAAATACTTAAAATATCAATCTGCCAGAGATATAAGTACTTTTGGACTTAACTGCATGTGTATAATTGTTGGAATATTTGTTAATTTTTAGCAATTGAATTCTACACTGTTTACCTCAAATATAAGACACAACCACTTGCAGTACCACAGTCTTTGGCCTTTGAAAAAAAGGTATAATAAATACAATTTTTACAGTGGCAATAAATAGAGAAAGAAAACTTCAGCATTTCACTGACACATGTTAAATTTATACAAAATCATACAATGAAACCTTAATAGGAACTTAGAGGGAATTTTGTTTTCCTAAACTAATTGATAGCATTTATTTGTAGTTACTGCGAACGTTTTCAAAACTGCATATTACAAAAGATTAACACTTTCCATTGGTGAGACAGTTACTCTAACATAAAGAAAACAAAATAATTAAGTTCTATTTTTAGTATTTATTTCTATTTGTGGAGGACATGGACAATTATGTCAATCTAAAACCAGCTTAAGGCACAGGATTGAGAATAGGTTACAAAAGGTTAATTGTTTTTTACTTGTCAAGCAACATATTCACCAATTTTGTGATAGCACATTATATTATTTAATGTGAATTCTATGTCCTCTAACAATGTAGTTCTCAAAACACCACCACAGAAAATACTAAGCTCTCCAAACACCAGTTCAAAAAGCGTGTGCGAAGTCCATATTACAAGGTTTGAATTATCAGAGTTTGGGCAGTTAGTATGCTGTGTTGGCTGTCATAGCATCTGTGCCTAGTCCAACAAACATATTCCAATTAAATCCATGCTCTTGGACAAATGGGTCTATCAGCTGGAAAATATGCTCAGGTGTAGCTCTTAGCTATGAGGACTGACAGAATGGAACATCTTTCAGAGCTAGACCAATATATTCTTATCTGATATAAAAATGCAAATTGGCTAAATCTGCTCCATCCATTATCTCGCTATCAAAGCATAGTGACTGTTTTTTAAGGCTCTGTCAGTGTTTTTTAAAACAGCAATTACCATGTCTTCTATTCAATTTATGATTGACATACCTTCATAGCATGGTTGGCGCTGTCCAAAACTTCTGGAGCTGTGGCTCATTCAATTTACCTTCCACCGGTGTTCTCCAACAATTTTCAGCTTTGCTTCTCTTTTTAGCTTCTGGGAATTAACCATTCATTTATTTTAGGCTGATGACTCCATGTGTAAAAAACCCCCCAAAACAAACAAACAAACAAACAAACAAACAAACAAACAAACAAACAAACATTCTTCTGCGTACCACAGAGGAACACAAGTATCACAATTCAGGATATTAGATCATATGTCATTTGACTTTGGTTTTTTCTTAGATTTTTGCTGAGGTGGTCCATTTTATGCCCCAAGGATGACAAGGGTGCAAAGAAACATTTTCCTGTCTAGAGTCATACATTTAAAGCTGCAGTATGTAACTTTTACAAAAATATGTTTTTACATTTGTTAAAACTGTCACCATGTTGTGACAGTGTGTAATGAGACAGATAATCTGTCAAAAGCTCAATTTCGTCCACCTCCTCCCTGAACCTCTTTTGTCATCTGAAGAAATGCACCGCTCCCGACCAAAACCAACCAATCAGAGCCAGGAAGAATGTCTTAGCGCTGTCATCTCACCTCATTTACTCACTGCTGAATGTGTTAATGGCGGAGAAACAACTTATTGTTCCAGGAAAACAGTTTATCCGTCATCATTGGTGGACATGCTAACTAGCATAGCCTCTGTGTGCTGCAGCATAGCAGAGAGCAAATGGGGGATGAACAGCCCACAGGCATGGTGATTGACAGCACTAAGACCCGCCTCATTGCTCTGATTGGTTGTTTCTAGATAGCACTGGGAGCACTGGGAGAAGGCAGAGGAGATAATTTTTTTACAGATTGTCTGTCTCATACCATACTGTTACAAGATAGTGACAGTTTTACCCAAATATGTAGAAAAATATTTTTTTTAATGAAAGTTACATACTGCAGCGTTAAAGTAGAACGATGCACTTTTGTTGAACCTTGCAATACAAGGTCTATAACCATCATTACATCACAGAATCACCCTTACAAAGCCTCTTTGTAAGAAAAGACTGTATACTGGACCCAAAATATAAGGCTCGGGGATGACAGGTTGAATAAGCTCAAATGGGACTTTAATGAAATACTTGGTCTTGGTTCAGTGAATCAGGACAGAATAAACTGGGTTTATTCACACAGACTGTGGATACCAGAACAGTCCTTGAGACATTACAGAAGCCAAGGAATGGGACTTTTTTTCTGATAGAAAGATAACAGACTTTTTTTTAAATAAACAAATCTCCTAATTCAACTTCTTTACTTGATCCAAATGTAAACCCAGCAGCCTGTGTATCACTGTGAGTAAACTGGGTTATTCAGGCAAGGACTGACTGGTTAACCCAGTCTTTTATGGTGGAGCTTGCTGAAGTCTTCTGACCTCTTAGAAACACATAACAACAGACTGTAGAGGAGCAAAGAAGCACAAGAGAAGAAATGGGAAAGGTGTGGGATTCCTACACCATCATATAATATCGCTTTTAATCATCATTAACGCAGTTCCTCTGACTCTTATTCATTTGTTCCTTCAGCTAGAAGTCATTGGAGTTTAGATGTCAATCTCTCATCACATCACTGGCTTTATTAAGAGTGTATAGTAGGGAAGTATTTTGGAGATGTCTGTTACATTAAACACATATGGCTTAGGATGTATGTAGCAATAAAAGTCTTCATCTTAAAGAAAGCGAAGAACAATAGAATTTAATGTTCTTCCCCCCAAAATGAGCCATTTCTCTCTGAAACAGATTAGCACAAGAAATAGGTACATCATCAGGTTGACTTTGACTTTTCTGTTTATTTAAGGGGTTCATTCTTCAACTGTATGACCCTGCTGAAAAGGACATGACAACACCAGTCACACAACACACAGCCTGTGGACATATACTGTAACCATAGCAGGAGAATCATTTTGGCAAGTGTGAATCTGTTTCCTCATGGTGTGAAGATGAAAAAGAGACAAACGATATGGGCTCTTTTTGACAGTGGGGTGCCAAAATGATGGACATGCACCTTTAAAATTCTTCATTTGTCAAAGGACCTTTAATTTTTCTTTGCAAAAATAACAATTCATACTGTTAAAGGGTAAAGTTTAACCATCAAACCAGAGGTGATTGGTCATTAACAGTTGTTACTGTCAGAGTGGATTATTAAGTAGGAGAGTAGCAGCACTCATCAGAGCAACCATGTGAAGTTTGACGAGTGCAAGCAAGGTGAATTTCGCAGTCTAAAAATGCATGGTGTTTAAAAGTGTAATTTGGTTAACATAACAGGCAGCTGGAGGATAACAGGACAGTCAAAACTCTACCACATTAAAACCAACTGATTCACCATCTGCAGGATAAGTTTTCCCAGGGGAAGAACAGACATGCTACATTCTTCTTTCTGTTTTGGTGAGTGACAATAGCTTTAGCAATGTTAAAAGGCATTGATTACTGCCAGTTGTCAAAGCTAAACTCTGTTAAAAAGGGATCAGTCTCCTGAATTATTAATTTACTCAGTAGTTACTCAGTTATGGTTATAGCCTCGAGGTTCCATTGAGGTTTATTAATATTACTGGATTATGATGTCTACATGTTTTTGTGTAAAACAAAGTAATGCAGATCTGAAGCAGAGCTACACTGTGAATATTGTGCTATGTAGTTACATTTTGATGATTATTGACCAATAACAGATTTTTATTATTCTGATTTACCAGTTTATACCAAGTGATTTGTTAAAAAGTTAATAAAGTTGCAAAGTTGAGGCAGAATGCAAGTAGAGATCTGAACTCTGGTCAGGTTTTCACCATAGCCGCTTCTCCATTGTCAAGCCTCAATCTAACTGGTTAATGTCTGGTTCGGTTCTACCCCAGTTTGAAACGTCTCCATTATGGTCTGTTTGTTACTATTGTGGGCATAAATATGGGCAGGAAGTGAATGTGCAGGAGCTGTGGTTGATTGATTGATTTATTAATTAATATAGCGCTTAACAACAAACAACTAAGGTGTCCAAAGCACTTTACAGTAAAAATCACATCACAAGATAAAAAAAACAGTAAAATCAACAATAGAAATAAGGGAAAATGCCACTATGTTGCATGGTATTAAAAGCCTGCCTGAAGGAATAATTCTTAAGCTTGGACATAAAAATGCCCAGGTCAAAGGATGAGTGAAGGGCTAGAGGGAGTATGTTCCAGAGTTAGGTTGCTGCCACTCACCCCAATGTTTTAGACTTGTCCTTGGGACATCTAATAAAACTTGTTTTAATGATCTCAGGGATCTACCATGTACAGAAAGACTTAAAAGTTCAGATAAATAAGGTGGGGCAAGGCCATTAAGAGCTTTAAAAAGAAACAATAAAACTTTAAAATCAATTCTAAAATGGACAGGAAGCCAATGTAAAGAGGGTAACACAGGGGTGATATGCTTAGAGTCTAGATGTGTTCGTTAAAAGATGGGCTGCCACATTCTGGACAAGCTGAAGTCGTCTTAGGGAAGACTGAGGGACACTAATATAAAGTCCATTACAGTAATCAAGTCTAGAACTAATAAACACATGAAAGGCCTTCTCCAAGTCAGTACAGTTTTAAAAAGATTTAACTTTCATCAGTAGACAAAGATGGTAAAAGCTGGATCTGATCACAGAGTCAGTTTGTTTATTAACTTTAAACTCCTGATCAAAAATGACCTCTAGGTTTCTAACAGTTTTGTTTAGCTTAAACGACAGAGCGCTGACATCTATGGTGGCAATGTCACCACATTCAATCTTTTGGTGATTTAAAGCCACTCCTGTGGAGAAGTGGCTTAAGAGATCTTTACAGTGTAAAAGGTGGGGGGAGGGGGGTATTAGTAGGTGTCTCTGAAGGCACCTTTTTAACATCCATTGATAACCTTTACCCCACATCCCCTTTATTAATCTGATACTAAAAATAGAAATCACATTGTAAAACTAAATAAATGCACTGCAAGGGTTACTGCCTCCAATATTTAATTCTTGATTAAGTTATTATATTAATCATGTTTACAGGTTGTAAAAATAGCACAAGCAATTTATTCTCAAATATATATGGCAGCTTCCTGTATTAGGTACCACATGTAACTCATTTACTTGGTAAGAGGCTTTATCTTTTATTGGAGTTTGAACTCAAAGTTCTCCTGGATGTCTGCAGGCCAGTAGGGCTTATGATAACTTGGGATATGGGTAAGTGACTGTTTTTAGAATTATTATAATGTTGGGGATGATAACTCTTTATATTTTATTTTTTGTATGAATATTTGCAGCTTTAAAAATGAAAATATGCTGATAAACTTCATATTTTCAGGTTGCTTGTTTTGTGAGGTAGGCTTTTCTCTTGTCTATTTTAGGAGACATGCCTTTGCACCATGTGAGTGGAATATTTGTAGTCTTCAGCTCGCTTCTGATTTTCCTCTCTCCAAACTGTAATGCGGGAAACATTTTGGTGTATCCTCTGGATGGCAGCCACTGGATCAATATGAAGATCTTGCTAGAAGAACTTCATACCAGGGGACATAACATCAGTGTAATCAGGGCTTCCACCAGCTGGTATATTCCAGAAAGATCCCCTCTCTATACATCCATTACAATTGAAATGGATAAAGATGTGAAGGACTTCTTTGAAGAGTTCATACAAGACCAATTGAAGGTATGTGATTTAGATAACTGCATGCATTTTTCTGTGTGTCTTTTTTCACTTACACATAAAGATGCTGGTTATCTTTCTATTTTATTTTAGGTGCACCAAAAACGATCTTCACTGCTGACATTTTTTAAGCTCACAAAGAAGTTTATGTCCTTCGTTTCTTTGGGTCATACCTTGTGGTGCGATGCTGCATCAAGAATCTTTGAAGATCCAAAGTTGATAAAAAGCTTAATAGATTCAGAGTATGATCTGGTTCTTACGGATCCAGGAATAGGACCAGGTGTTGTGTTAGCCAAATATCTTAAACTGCCATTAGTCCTCAACGTTCGTTGGATTACAAGTGGAGAAGGTCACTTTGTGTTGGCTCCCTCACCCCTCTCTTAT
This sequence comes from Anableps anableps, assembly GCA_014839685.1. Lineage (NCBI taxonomy): Eukaryota > Metazoa > Chordata > Actinopteri > Cyprinodontiformes > Anablepidae > Anableps > Anableps anableps. Next base: position 18,799,106 of record CM026078.1, on the reverse strand, counting down.
ATCCCAGTGATTCCAGGACCTGGTTTAACAGACAAAATGGATTTCATCCAGAGAATCCAAAACATGTTGTTCTATAGTATCATATTATTCCAGCAGAAGTTTGTGGTGGGACCCATATATGATACTATGTGTGATAAATATATTGAGGGTGGATGTGACATTGTCTCACTGCTTCAAGATGCGGATATTTGGCTATTCAGGTCAGATTTTGTGTTTGAGTTCCCTCGGCCAACAATGCCAAATGTTTTCTACATCGGAGGGTTCCAGTGTAAGCCTGCACAGCCTCTACCAGCGGACATGGAGGAGTTTGTTCAGAGTGCTGGGGAGCATGGAGTCATCATCATGACTCTGGGGACTTTGGTTAATGCTTTACCGGAGGAAGTTGTGGATGAAATTGCCAGTGTCTTTGCTGAGATGCCCCAAAAGGTAAAATGTTCTCTTGGATTTTTCTTATCTTTGAAACCTTTCAGATTGTGATAAAACTCATTGCACTGCTTGACACATAAATTTGAGCCATTTGGCATATCATTTGGCACATGAATGAAGAAATCACAGCAAGTTAGCTAACATAGTAATTTATGTGTATGAAGTGCAATGACACATGTAGTGAGCATTAAACACATTATGAAAATTAGCCAATTAATGCACAAAAAGCAAAATAGTTGATGAAATCTGCCAGTATTTATCCTGTCATCAGTGCCAATTAAAATCAGCTGGTTAAGTCCTAACTGTTGAGCTCTAAAAAACATTTCTTATTACCAAGACATTGACCAAAATGTATTTCATAATAGTCAAATGCAAAGTGTCAAGCTCTTAACAACCTTTTTGTTCAAAAACATGTTAATGTTATTGCTAACAGCCAAGGAAACTCAGAGAAAGAAACCAATGGAAAACAAAAGGCTTCCATAACTGAGTTAATCACTCTAACTGAATCTTCCAAAAGAACTGAAGATTGCAGTGCATGAAAGACGTTCTTGCAAATTGTAAGATTTAAAGGTAGTTCATGTAAAAGGTTGCATTAACCTTTCCAGTTAATGCAACTCTTTTTTCATAGAGGATATGCTTTGAAGCTGTCATTAACAAATAAAAAAAGACTTTTCTAATAAGTATTAAATGAAAAAGAATGAAAAGAAATTCATATGAGCATGCAGTTCAAACATTCACTGATACAAGTTAATCTGCTAATTATGCAAATATCTTATAATCATTTTATTCCTTCTATTTGTTTATTTATTTTTGAATCAGGTGATTTGGAGGCACAGAGGAAAGCGTCCCTCTACTCTGGGCAACAATACTCTAATAGTGGACTGGATGCCTCAGAAAGATCTACTTGGCCACCCACAAATAAAAGTCTTTGTAGCTCATGGAGGAACAAATGGAGTCCAGGAAGCCATTTACTATGGAGTCCCTGTGCTTGGCATACCCTTGTTCTTTGACCAGTATGACAACCTTCTACGTTTGCAGGAAAGAGGAGCAGCAAAGATTATTCAGCTTCATGAAGTTAATAGTCACACCTTTGAAAGAGGTGTTAAGGATGTGCTCTATAAAGAGAGCTACAAGCAGAACATGCAAAGACTGTCACGCTTACACCGAGATCAGCCAATACCACCAATGGATCAGGCCACTTTCTGGGTAGAGTATGTGATGCGCCACAAAGGGGCTCCTCACCTGCGAACAGCGGCTTATAGGCTGCCTTGGTACTCATACTATTGTTTAGATGTATTACTCTTTTTGATGACTGCTGTAACTGTGCTTCTCTTTCTTGTTTTTGCTGTTTTTAGATTTCTCTTCTGCAGAAGAGGAAGGAATAGAAAACTGAAACAAAACTGACTTAAAACCACAATTGAACTGATTTGAATTAATTGTCCATGTCAAGAATAACCTGTGTCTGAAAGTATCTTCTACAGTTCCTATCTCTTAAAGCTGCATGTTTTACTTTAGAAACACATAATTAAATGTATTTAATTGGGAGTTTATGAAAAAGACAAACACAAAGTAATGCAATATTGTGAATTTTTTACATGTAAAGATTTCAAAAGTGTGAAGAGTATTTCTGTATATTCCACCAGAGTCAGTATTTTGTAGACTGCAAATATAGTTGTAAATGTTTTGAAGGACATCTCCATTAGATGTGCACATATATAGATGTGTTATACCTAGATTATTTTGCCCATTCTTCATCATAAAATAGCTCAACCTTTGTCATACATGATAAATAGGATCTGTGAAAATCAATTTTGAAGTTTTGTCAAATATTTTTGGAGGAATTTAGGTCTGGACTTTGACTAGATCATTCTAACACATGGATATGCTCAGATTTGTGGAGTGGTTGTCCTATTTACAGAGATGCAACCTGGCCCTCTGAAGCACCTCCAAAGTTACTATGGGTCTCTTAGCCACTTTTCTGTTAAATGCCCTACTTTCTCACCTGTTAGTTTAAGGGGATTTCTATGTCTTTATAAGTTTGCAGTTGTACCATACTCTTTTCACAGATTGAACAATGCCATGTCAGAAAAATATGTTGATGTTTATGGTTATAATGTGAATAAACTGAAGGGATATGCACTCATCTGCAAGGCTCTTTCATTTTAATTACAGCCAGTTTTAACAATGTAAAAATCTTGTAATTGATGTATAACACTGGTATAAAAATTTGCATTTAGAAGCAACAAAATGATAGAATCTCTCATTTATAGTGGTGTCCTGTCATTGATTTGTTACAAATTTTTCATCCTGTTTTGATTTCCAAAATGTTCTAACATTGTTGAACATCTAACAAATATTTCTGAATGTTTTATGTTACCTTTAGTACTCATTAAGAATCCAGGTATTGACAAGTGTGCCTTTATTTTTATAACAAGTTAAGAGAAAGTTATTTTTCATGTGGTACAACTTTCATCATTGCTTTTTGGAACCATATTCTGGACTGAGGACTCTCTAAAATCTCCTGCATGATGTATCGTAACAGTTAGATGATGCTTGTTTTTTGTGTTAACATTTGCAAACTTTTGACTCTTATAATCATTGCTCCCTCATTGTCCATTTAGAGTTGAGGACAAATGCTTGTGTAAAAGCTGATCATTTCAGTGCCATAACTGTGAACAGAGAGACTAATGCTAAAATATGCAAAGAATGATCCTTAGCTTCCTTGCCGACCCCAACTTAAAACACTGTAGGTGCTCACACTAGAAAACTTTTTAAATTCACAACAGCAGTTAAGCAAATGTCTAACATAATGGATGTTGTTGATAGCTGGCACATTTTCTGTTTGTTCCAGAATTAAATCTAAACAGTTTGCCTCAATAAAAAATTTAACTGCTCACTTTTTAGGATGTTTTGCAGGAAAGAGTTTAATGGCAAGTTTAATGGTTTCAGTTTTGACTGTGAATACCCTTTAACCTAAAGTGAAAGAAGTATACAGTCATACAGGAATAGCTAAAGGTAAAGTAATAATTTTATTTTCTTGTAATCACAATTTTTTTTTATTTTAGTATATATAAGTAAATGTTTTGAAGAATGGATTTAAATAAACACTAAACCCTATGCTTAAGTGAAGATTACATAAACTTGGTTTATGTTAAAGAACACACATTTTGTTTACTTGTTCAGTATTTTGTTTTTGCTTGTTGAGTAGATGGATAGATTGTGTCATTTTAAAACTGATCATAATGATGAGATTGAGAAAATGTTTCCACTTATTTTTCAGAACTGTCAAACAATTTATTCAAGACCTGACAATCTGAATTTTTTTTTTCTCAGAAAAACAAAATCTGAGGCTGTTGCTTCAGCTGCTGCCCCTTTTGAACTGGGATAAGCAGCCAGTTTACCTGTTACATTAAATGCAATAAAGTTTGTAAATATGCACCACAGTCATTCTTTATTGTAAAGCAAGTGAAGAATGAAGAACTTGACACTTCCTAAAAAAATATCTGTTACATACTGAAAGAAGCTGGCACAGGAGAAAGAAACTTCATCAATTTCACTATGAGTTGTGTGTTTATTTTGTAGCACATTACCTGTAAGCTTCAGGAATCTGCTAGAACAGCCTGCCATCTGTTCCACCTTCAAGGAAATGTCAACACCTCTATAATACACATACACCCACCCAAATCCTCCATGTACACACACACACACAAACTGATGGGGTACTTAGACTTTAACCATAGAAGGAGTTTTTTTGAAAGTGTGTACCTGAAAGGTGCTCTTTTTGACACTGACTTCTACCTGTCTGATAAAAATAATAGATTTGTATTTGATTTCCAAAATGAAATCAAATTATTTTCAGAAAGTTTGAAAATAAAAGCACTTTTAAACACAAATCCAACAATGTACCCTGAAGATTTAGATTTCCAAATTGTTTACCATCAAAACATCCTTGCTTCCCCCATCAATTTTCTAACTGTTTCCAATGCTGTAAGCAGAAACACATTGTAAAGTATTAAGTATTAAAATCTAGATTAAGGTATAAAAATAAATCTTGGTTAAGTTTCTAACAGTGATGAATTGGCTGTAGTATAGTATATTAATTTAATTTCAAATGATTTAAAGCAGCTTCTTGTAGTGTGTACTACTGTAACTCATTTACTTTGTGAGGGGTTTTATCTCTTTCATTGGAGTTTGAACTCAAAGCTCTCCTACAGTATCTGGACAGCCAGTCTGCATGCAAGAGAGGCTTTCTTCAATATTAGTGAGTAAATGTCACTAGGACTATCATCTTGTGTTAGAGATTTTATTCAATACTTTCGTTTTAGAGAGTGAAAATATCCATTTTCCAAAAGACAATATACCCATTGCCATACATGTCCTGCTTGTCTAAAATTTGTTTTGATTTGATAAATATCTCCGTTTCTGGTAACATATTTCCTGACGTACTCACACTGGTATGTTTCTCATGCATTTTAGGAGTCATGCCTTTCCATCGTGTGGGTGGAATACTAGTAGTCTTCAGTGTGTTTCAGATTTTCCTCACACCAAACTGTGATGCGGGGAATATTTTGGTGTATCCTCAAGATGGTAGCCATTGGATCAATATGAAGATCCTGCTAGAAGAACTTCATACCAGGGGACATAACATTAGTGTGATCAGGGCTTCCTCTAGCTGGTATATTCCAGAAAACTCCTCCCTCTACACATCCATCACAGTTGAAATGGATAAAGATGTAAAGGACTTCTTTGATGAGTTCATTCAAGACCAATTGAAGGTATGTGATTATAAATGTATGTATTTGATTCAGTATGGGTCCCTGTATTACCCTATATATAAAATTAATAAGCTGTTATTCTTTTTTATTTAAGGTGCACCGAGAAGGCTCCTCACTGATAACTTTCTTCAAGCTCACTAAGACATTTATGTCCTTCGTTTCTTTGGGTCATACCTTGTGGTGTAATGCTGCATCAAGAATCTTGGAAAATCCAAAGTTGCTAAAAACCTTAATAGAATCACAGTATGATCTGGTTCTTACGGATCCAGGAATAGGACAAGGTGTTGTGTTAGCCAAATATCTTAAACTGCCATTAGTCCTCAATGTTCGTTGGATTACAAGTGGAGAAGGTCACTTTGTGTTGGCTCCCTCACCCCTCTCTTATATCCCAGTGATTCCAGGACCTGGTTTAACAGACAAAATGGATTTCATCCAGAGAATCCAAAACATGTTGTTCTATAGTATCATATTATTCCAGCAGAAGTTTGTGGTGGGACCCATATATGATACTATGTGTGATAAATATATTGAGGGTGGATGTGACATTGTCTCACTGCTTCAAGATGCGGATATTTGGCTATTCAGGTCAGATTTTGTGTTTGAGTTCCCTCGGCCAACAATGCCAAATGTTGTCTACATCGGAGGGTTCCAGTGTAAGCCTGCACAGCCTCTACCAGCGGACATGGAGGAGTTTGTTCAGAGTGCTGGGGAGCATGGAGTCATCATTATGACTCTGGGGACTTTGGTTAATGCATTACCAGAGGAAGTTATTGATGAAATTGCCAGTGCTTTTGCTGAGATGCCCCAAAAGGTAAAATATTCTCTTGGATTCCCTTTTTCTATGTAACTTTTTCTTTTTCTTTCTTTTTTCTTTTTTCTTTCTTTCTTTCTTTCTTTTTTTTTCTTTCTTTTTTTCTTTCTTTCTTTCTATCTATCTATCTATCTATCTATCTATCTATCTATCTATCTATCTATCTATCTATCTATCTATCTATCTATCTATCTATCTATCTATCTATCTATCTGTCTGTCTGTCTGTCTGTCTGTCTATCACATGTGATATATATAAAAATCACAAAACAATGATCTCAATGGGGCTATTGATTGAACTGAAGAGGGGTATAAGAAACCATTGAAAACAGCCACGGCACAACACCAGGATAATTTTTAAAAGAGAGCTGTTTCAGTTAAAAGTGCAAATATTATATATTTTTTATTTGTTTATTTATTTTTGAATCAGGTGATTTGGAGGCACAGAGGAAAGCGTCCCTCTACTCTGGGCAACAATACTCTAATAGTGGACTGGATGCCTCAGAAAGATCTACTTGGCCACCCACAAATAAAAGTCTTTGTAGCTCATGGAGGAACAAATGGAGTCCAGGAAGCCATTTACTATGGAGTCCCTGTGCTTGGCATACCCTTGTTCTTTGACCAGTATGACAACCTTCTACGTTTGCAGGAAAGAGGAGCAGCAAAGATTATTCAGCTTCATGAAGTTAATAGTCACACCTTTGAAAGAGGTGTTAAGGATGTGCTCTATAAAGAGAGCTACAAGCAGAACATGCAAAGACTGTCACGCTTACACCGAGATCAGCCAATACCACCAATGGATCAGGCCACTTTCTGGGTAGAGTATGTGATGCGCCACAAAGGGGCTCCTCACCTGCGAACAGCGGCTTATAGGCTGCCTTGGTACTCATACTATTGTTTAGATGTATTACTCTTTTTGATGACTGCTGTAACTGTGCTTCTCTTTCTTGTTTTTGCTGTTTTTAGATTTCTATTTTGCAAAAGAAAAAACAAAAAACTGAAACAAAACTGATAAAAAGAAAAAGTTTCTTTTTTACAGTGGAACTTTAAAGAGCTAATCATGGTCTGTTAGTTCACCACTACATAATGATGAGCTATTTATCAGTTAGCTCAATGCTTAACTATTAAAAAAACAGGTTGTTATTGGTAAGTTTTACACAATATAGCTAAGTAAGAAATCAGGGTATTATTGTGAGGAAATTTTTTTTATTGATAGTAAGTTAGCAGTTATCTAATCATGACGTCTTTATAATATTTTTTTCAGATAGCTAACTTTGGAAGGAGTAGTAAAACATGAAATTAGCAAACAGCTTCACAAATTAATCAGAACTTCAATACTTTTTGACATGAGACCAAGCTACTATGAGTCAGATGGTACCAGCTGCTCACTATATATTTTGAAAGTATTGTCACTTACCTATTCTATGCTTGTTCTTTTAAGATATATTTGACAAAATACTCATTCATTAATCATTGTCCAATCATTATGTTCTGATTAACTGACCTGATGAGTTAACTTTTCATTGTCCCCAAAGTAATGCTGAAGGACCATAATTAAATTAATTATTACCTTATAATTTCCTAAGAAATAGTTATTCTTGTTATATCCCTTAAAGGGGTCATGACAACAAATTTCATTTTTCTGCAGTTTTTGGGGTATAATATGATCTGTTGTACACTGACGATGCCATGTGAATGTCAGGAGTTGGTATCAAAAGCCCTGCTCATAGACAGTCAGCTTTGTTTCTTTGCTCAAAAATGGACGAATCAGAGAACAGTTTATCGTTCTACGTAGGTTATCTTTCTACATACTTCACATTCTTCAATTAGAGCACACCATCAAGCAAACAGCCCTCCCCTTCCCTCCTCCCACCAGCTGATACACCGGCTAAGTCGCGCTAGCATGTCTGGCTACTCCTTGAGAAGAGGATGACTTCTAAAAAGAGGAGCTATTATGTCCAATGGACGTTTCCACTTAATCCAGAAGGATGAGAGAATCAGAGAAGAGTTGGTGAGGTTCATTTATGAAAAAGTATCACACAATTATAACCTCAATTTGAGACTATGTTCAGTGCATTTTACTGAAGAGTTTCTCAAATATGGTTATAGCCAATCAGAGTGAAGTGAACTAGGTAGAGCCACATAACATTACCGTACCCAACTCTTGCCAAAACAACCCAGGCCTGCCAAAACAACCCCTTACAAAAAGGTGACATGATTATTTTTTTAATGAAATTCCTTGGAAATTTGACATATACAGCAATATAAACCACATGAAATAGTTTATACAGTGATTTCACCACCCCTTTACGGAGAAGTGAAGCATCATAAACAGTAGTTGATGAAAAATAAAATAAGACAACCTTTGTGGTTACTTAATCATTACTTAGCCATCAATTAAGTCTTCTAAAGTAAAGATGTCAGCAGTTAGGTATTAGTTAATATTATTTCATTAATACCTATCAGTTTGTTAACCTTTCTGTGTCCTCTTAAATTCTATTTCTCTTAAGTTTTAGTTACTGATTCATACTAATTAGATATTAGAAAGATAACATACCTCCTTTAAATTTTAGGGTTTTATATATTTCTTATGTATCTAGGGTTTTTGTGGTGCTCTTAAATCTAATTACTGCCCAAACCATCATTCTTGAATGTGGCAGAATCTCAAACCTCGGTTTGTTTCTATGACAACATGGGATTATCATCTGAGAACAATCTTAAACAACATTATAGAATCTTTTGCATTTAGTGTAACAATTTTGTAACATCTTTTTGTATCATCAAAAAAACCTGATGAGCATGTTCTTTATCCATTGTAAGAGTTTGCCTGATGGTAATTCTTCTTTTTTTTTTTTTTTTAAGTCATAACATAGATTTTGTATAATGTTTAGAGTTTCTCCTGTTTTTAGATTTCCTAGTCATAATTTTAATAGTTTTTAATTTCCTAAACGTTTGAAAATATGTTCCGAAGTTTTGTCTAAGATCTCATAGAAGTTTCTACATTTTACTATGATCTATGATAATACTGAACAATTATATATTTGACAAGTGTTGGTTTATATGAAAGACAGCATTATTCTAAATTTGTGGCAACATTGATGAAACCTTCCTGAATCTTTGGAAGTTTTTTTTTCTTTCATAAACTAATGCAGTTCTTGTATGCCACATTATACAATTCCCCTTTGGTATAAAACAACATTGTATAAGCTTTGCACACAGAGACTACTAATTCTATTTAAGTTTTGTAACAATGTACTTTAGTGTGTTACCTATGGAGGTCAGCTATGATGAAATAATCTAAAACCAGAATTAGTTTTTTTAGAATTTCATCTATATGTTTGAGGAAATTTTAGAATCTTGGTTTTTATATGTGACTCTATTCATGTGTTCCAAAACTGTGGGATTTTTCCTTTCATTTTTCATATTCTAGAATATCTTTTAGGAAGTGAAATGACCTCCCTGGTTTCTAAGATATTGATCATCTAATACGTTTGGAATTTGACACATATTAAATGCCTGTTAAATAATAAAAAAATCCAGCCAACAGCCAACAACAACCAGTAAAAAAAGTTTCATTTTTCAGTATAAGGATTAACTGCTTTGACAGATTGCGATGTCAATTTCTCACAAGTTTCTGGAGATTTAGAAACAAAAATAACAAGTATGAGTTTTACATTTAAACAATAGTCAAGATAATCAGTAATTAATTTTACTATTTGAGGCCAGATGTAAAATAATCCCTGGTTCTACTGTGAAATGATTAATGACTGTTTCTTCCTTCAGATATACATGTGCACTTGCAGCTTCTGCAGCTTAACCTTACATAACCCACTCTAATACGCTTATAAAAGAGGTCATAGCTTCACTGTGATGAAACCACTGTTCTTACTTAACAGCATAAAACACCTCACAAACTTACACTATGCAAACAAAGATGAGCCACATAAAGAACTATTAGCTGATCATCCACCTTTATTAATGAAGTGATAAAGCTCCAAAGACATGAGAAAGGAAATAGCATTTATTTGGTGTTTAGAATCATTTGAACTTTATACATGTATTTACTGGATTTACTAGTGAAAGAACAGATCGTCTCTGAAGTTGGAGTTTGAACTCAAATATCTACTGGATTACCTTGAACAGGCTGTCAGAGTGATTAAGGACAGCTGCTGCCACTATCGACATTAGGTATGTAAATTAAGAAACCATTTCAAAACTGAATGAATTATACCTTTCATTGTTTTGATCATTCTAAGTAAGTTTTAGCTGTAATCTTTTGTTTAGATTTGACTTGTTTTTATATTAATGAAACACATTTATTTCTGTTTGTGGCATTTTAGGAGCCATGCCTCTGACTCGTTTCTGTGGTATAATTATATTGTCTTTACACCTGATTCTATCCACATCACATTGCAATGGGGGAAATATACTGGTGTTCCCTGTTGATGGCAGTCACTGGATTAATATGAAGATACTGCTAGAAGAACTTCATGCCAGGGGACACAACATAAGTGTGATCAGATCTTCTACCAGCTGGTACATTCCAGAAAAATCCCACCTCTACACATCAATCACAATTAAAATGGATGAAGCTTTAGAGAACTTTTTTGACAAATACCTGCAGGAGCATATGAGGGTATGTATTTATTAATACATTGGATGTAAACGTCTGTCCAGTTGAAATGCTAAGTTATTGTAATATAAAAAAAACAAACATCTGTTGAAGTGGCAGCAGTAAACATGTTGCATAAGTGTCTATCCTTAAATTATTAAAATGTTGAGCCACCTTTTGATCCAATTTCAGCATTCAGTCTTTGTTGGTCAGGAGACTGTCAGCATCTCCCATCTGGGCTTAACAGTATTTGCCCTCTCTACCTTGCAAAAGTTCTCCACATATGTCAGATTATTAAGGACATCATCTGTCCACAGCCATCTTCATATTTAGATCTGGACCCTGAGAGGACAATTCCAAAGCTTAACATTTTCTCCTTGTGAAGCCATTCTTTAGTTGATTTTGATACATGTTTTGACTCACTGAAAAAATCTTGAAGGTTTTTGCCTCAGAGTGGTATTTAGAACTGTTCGTAACTTAACCACCTTAACAAAAACCTAGTTTCATCTGAAGAGAAATGTGACCCCAGAACAGAATGCTGGCATCATCTTACACTGTGGGTGTATGTTCTTTTCGTGATGTGCAGTACATTTCGGGTACCAAATGTTTCTTTTGGAATAGTGATCAAAAGCTCAAGTTTTGTTTCATCTTACTATATATAACACAGTCTTCCACAAGGCTTTGGGAGGTTTTTCATAGACCAAGATATTTTCTTTGAAAGAAAAAGCTTCTGTGTCTCAGTCCTTCTCCTTAGTTCAGACATATTAAAAATACCGGAGACTGTTGTCACATGTAGAACTCCAAGACTAACCTGAAATTTCTGCTGCTCAGAGTGTTACCATAAGATTTTTGGACCTTTCTGATCACTTTCCATCTAGTCTTTTAATTAGTTATCAAGAGCAAGATAAACTTTAATCCAAGACGCAATTCATTTTGCAACCAACAAAGAACAAATGCAAAGAAAAGTACAAATACAAGTGACAGAAATGCAAAAATAACATGAACAACCAGGATGCAGGATTTATGAAGAAAGATTCAACATTATTAATGTAATTTTCGTACCCTTCTTTTGCCTGATACGTATACACAATGGGTCTTTGTGGCCTTTAGTCTTTGTAACCTGTCTGCAAGCTATGGTTTTAGCTAATGAATGTAAATAAAACTGTCAAGAAAATCCTACTTAGACAGCTGAAGTTTTTTCACAGTTATTCAGACTGTCTGAAAAAGACACCAGGTAAACACCAAAATAGACAGAATGCTGCAATTACATTAAAAGATGGTTCAACCCAGTATATGGACATGCACATCTATTATATCAAGTTATTGCTACTTATTTTTTGCATTTATCACTCTGGATTTGTTTGTTTTTCAGTTTAATTGCATAGGATATATCCCACATTAAAGGCAGAACTTTGTTAATTGTAAAATGCTTTTTTTTATCTTCACAATTTTTATTTCACAGAAACCTTGCATTTTAATAGGTGATTGTAGACTTTTTATTCTTAAATGAATAAATCATGAAGTCATGTTTTAAATCATTTTTTATGTTTTACAATTTTTTTTAGGCACAGCGAGAAGGGGATTCACATTTGACTTTCTTAAAGCTCACCAAGGATTTCCTTTCTATGATTACTCAAGCCCATTTGGTGTGGTGTAATGCTACAATTCAGATTTTTCAGAATCAGAGTTTGGTCAAAAGCTTAAAAGATTCACGATATGATTTGGTTCTTGCTGATCCAGCCATGGGTCCAGGGGCTGTGTTAGCCAAATATCTTAAACTGCCATTAGTCCTTAATGTCCGCTGGATAACGAGTGGAGAAGGTCACTTTATTTTGACACCTTCACCCCTCTCTTACATCCCAGTGCCTGGGTCTGGCTTAACAGACAAAATGGATTTCATCCAGAGGGTGAAAAACATGTTTTTCTATAGCATCATATTGCTCCAGGAGAAGTTTCTCGTGGGACCTATCTATGCTAATATGTGCAATAAATATATTGAGGGTGGATGTAACATCGTCTCACTGCTTCAAGATGCCGATATTTGGCTATTCAGGTCAGATTTCGTGTTTGAATTCCCTCGGCCAACAATGCCAAATGTTATCTACATTGGAGGATTCCAGTGTAAGCCTTCACAACCTCTACCGGCGGACCTGGAGAGGTTTGTCCAAAGCGCTGGGGAGCATGGAATCATCATTATGACTCTGGGAACTTTGGTCAATGCTTTACCCAAAGACATTGCAGATGAAATTGCCAGTGTTTTTGCCAAGATGCCCCAAAAGGTAAAAATAGGTCTTTTTCATATTTATGCTTTCTGTGTTGTTTTAGAATCAGGTAATTGAAAATGTCCTTATAAACAAACCCCAGTTACTTCATATTAAAGTCTCCAGATCATTTGAGTTCATACAGTGAAGATTCATACAGGGATTTATCCAGGAAATAAGAAGAAATTTTGTATAAAAGTAGGATTTTGGAGAACTGGCAAACTAGCACCCTACCCAATAATTTAAAAGCTTTCTATTGTGAGCCTATATTCTGGTTGTAATTTACCACAGTGATGAAAGACCATTTTGCCAAAAAAGTCAAATGCTTGTTGCATTCACATAGGCATTGTAATTTTTTTCTGATTCTGATGAGAATTACTTTTCTGTTGTTCTCAGGGAATTGTCAGGATGTTTCTCCTAACAACTGTATCATGAAAACTGGTTTTAAAAACCAGTGTTAAACTACGTGAAATTATGCTGTGGTTGTCTCTCTATTTTCCATCCAGTTATCCATGTTTTAATTGTGAGGATATATTCCCCCACAGGTGTCTAGCTGCAAATTATTCTAAGGACCCTTCTCTTAGACATCTCAGACTCTGTCCCCTTGTCTGAGTTACTAATATACATTCACTTTTGCATTTGTTATAGTCTGCTAAAAAATGTTTTTTTTTTTTTATCCTGAAAGTCAGCCATATCTTATGTACAACAATCAGACAGAGAAAGAGAAAGAGAGAGAGAGAGGGAGATGAGAGAGCTCATATTTCTCCTATTCTAGCTCACTGGCTCCCTAAATGCAGAATTAAATATAAGATTCTCCTTCTCATGTATAAAGCCCTTAATAATTAAGCTCCGTCATACATCAGAGATCTGATTGCTCTATATGTTCCTAACAGAGCATTTCACTCTCAGACTTCAGGTTTACTGGTGGTTCCTAGAATTTCAAAAAGCAGAATGGTAGGCAGATCCTTTAGTTATTTCCAGGCTCCTCTCCTGTCTACTGTGGAACCAGCACCCAGTTTTAGTCTGTAGACACCCTGTCTAATTTTAAGACTAAACAAATCCAGAAAACATTGAGTACCATCATCCACATGGAACTCACTTCCTGGTTTTTACAGACATGGCTACAGAAGATGTTTTGTTGTAAAAATTATTTGAAATTACTTTTCTGCTTTGAAAAACAATGGAAGGCCTGATTTTGATTTATGCTTTATCTAAATAATATTAATAAGTCTTATATCTCTGAGGTATATTGAAGATTAGAACATAGGCCATGTTAGGCTTATATTATACTAATTCTATCCAATCTGGTGTGCGCTGAACATTTACTTTGTGCCTTTTCTAATCAGGTGATTTGGAGGCACAAAGGGGAGCGTCCTTCTACTCTGGGCAACAACACTCTTATTGTGGACTGGATGCCACAAAAAGACCTCCTCGGCCACCCACAGATCAAAGTCTTCGTAGCTCATGGAGGAACAAATGGAGTCCAGGAAGCCATTTACTATGGAGTCCCTGTGCTTGGCATACCCTTGTTCTTTGACCAGTATGACAACCTTCTACGTTTGCAGGAAAGAGGAGCAGCAAAGATTATTCAACTAGCTGATGTTAATAGTCACACCTTTGAGAAGAATATTAAAGAACTGCTCTACAAAGTCAGCTACAGGCAGAACATGCAAAGACTGTCAAGCTTACATAGAGATCAGCCAATGCCACCAATGGATCAGGCTACTTTCTGGGTAGAGTATGTGATGCGCCACAAAGGGGCTCCTCACCTGCGTACAGAGGCTTATAAAATGCCTTGGTACTCATACTATTGTTTAGATGTTCTAATCTTCTTGGTGACATCAGTAACTATGCTCCTCCTCCTTGTTTTTGCAATTGCAAAATTTCTGTGCTGTACGAGGAAAAACTCAAAAACCAAAGTTAACTTCAGTTAACCTTGCTTAGAAATACAGCAATTGTTAAAAATTGCTTTATTTGGATAAATGCATTATCTCTCATTTACAATGGCACATAGTGTCAGACAACATACTACAGTGTAGAAAATGTCATTGTTTGAAGTACTATATGTACTAAAGACAATGTTGGCCCAAAATTAGGTCAAGGTACATATAGTACTTAGGTAAATAGTCTTGACCTAATTTTGACATATGTAATATGACACCAAATTCTTCAAAAAGAGTTCTGCCATTCATCACCTGTAGAATTTGTTTGAAAACTAGACTGATATGTGAAAATGCCACAACACAATTCATAGGAATTAAAAACATGCTGCTGTCCCTTGATTTCTGATATTTCTTCAAAGACCTTCTGTCATTTTTTCAGCTAGTCAAAGCTACTTTTAACACAAGATAGTTTGAATTTCATGGCTAAAAGCAGTCTCTCAAACTCCTTGAGTTTTTTAAAAAAAATAATATATATTGCAAATGACAGTCTACTTTAATGGGTATGTATCCTTTTTTTTTAACTTTTCCTTTTCAGCTATGGTCGTTGTTGAAGCTTGTAGCATTTATATGCATTTCCGTAACTGAAATCAGGAAATGTGTCAAAATGACACATTTGGTCTGTGGGTGCTGTTTGTTCACTATTGTTCTCTAACAAATCTTTAAGGCCTTCACTTAACAGCTCTGATTTTACTGAAAATAAATTACTCACAGGTGTCTTTTAACTAATTAGGTAACTTCTGACGACAGTTGGCTGCAGTGAATTTTATTTAGGGGCATCAGAGTAAAGGTGACTAAATACAATGACTAGCTACGCTTTCGGATTCTGATTGTATCTTTGATGTTAGATGCAGGTCAGTTTTCAATGTTAATATCTCTTTTGTTTTTGGTGTATAATTTACAATGTCATTCACCTAATGTAAAATGTATTAAAATATATGTAACATTATATATTGCTGCTAAATGAAAAGGTCCCCATAACACCACAACATCTTAACATGTGCATCAGGAATACCCTAATTTTACATGGAACTGGTCCTAGTAAGTGTAAGAAGAAGCACACAAACCTTATCAGGTTTTGTCTTAATCTGCCTCACTTAGCCCATTCTCAGCTCTGGCTCTTTTCCTATCTCTGCCTTGTTTCAAATGACCTGGAAAATCCTTTCTGTCATTGTAGTCTAGTGAGATCACATTTCTGTGTTGAAAGCTTTTTACTTGAGTGGTCTGAAAGATAGCCTTTTGAGAGTGAATGATTTTTACTGGGCTTTGAGGTTTTAAAACTGTGTTGTTTTTCATCCTGTCTGCAATAATACACTATCTTGTGTTAAGTCATCACATAAAAGCTCTAAGTTTTTGGTTGTAATTAAAAAGAAATATGAAAAAGGTTATGAGTGCTTTTGCATGGGACTGTAAAAGCAATAATTTAAGTTATGCAAATTCCCTCTGGAAATTATGATGAAAATTTCCAAAATTGTAAGAAAGGCATTTTGTAAAAACACTGTGGACATGTCACTGTTTTAAGTTTACCTATATTCATATCAACTTCATTAAACAATATTACAAATATGGTTAAAAAAAAAAGCACACTCAAGGGTCATGGATGCACTTCCCAAACTTTTAAAGTATTCAGTATCATGTAATGATGGAATCTAGAGTGTGTGGTTTGGTCTATTTGAAATTATATTTAAAAACTATTAGATGCATTTATTATTTGCACATTAAAACTTTAGCTTTGTCAGTCAATGAATTAAGCCTTATTTCGTGAAAATAAAACACATTCCTAGACCAATCATGTCAACGCAAGTTTTTAGGGGTCCTTACTCTTCAATTCAATTCAACTAAAAAATACTTTATTGATCCCAAAGGGAAATTAAATTATTCAGTTGGGGGATTTTCCCATAACTTCCCTTTCTTTTTGCATGTATGGAAACTTCTGTTTAACCTATTGTTCTGCTAACAACTAATTATCAGAACCTAACTTCATTGCTTGACCTACATTGTGGATGTTCTAACAGAGACTCATCCCTTATATTTAATTTTACCTTAAAAAAAACAAGTAACATTAATTATCTCCCAAAACTAAAATTAATATCTCAATGATATGATTTTCTATTATAAAAAATATATTTTTTAGATTACATACTAATGAGGAGCTTCACACAAACACCATCAAACTTGATGTTCCCATGGCATCATTCTCTCCATAGACACGGATCATATTGCCTTCTCTCTCTGAACAAATAGTTGCCAGAGGCACAAATGGTTCCACTCATCCTCACAATAAAGCCTGCTCTATAGATTTTGTGTAGGCAGATGTTGCTGTCTGTTAAATGTTGGAAAACATCAACATAGCTGAGTAATGGGACATTTTCCAAGGGAGACTTTTCTCTAAAATTTGCTGCACACAATGGGATCCACTCTGCATGTGTAGTAACTTTAGTTTGCTACTTGCTTATTATTATTATTTTTTACTAAATGTAAATGTGTTTTCAGCTGATTATTATTAAGTAAAAAAATAGATTTAGTATATTTAAAAAATAAAAAGCAAATAAAAAAATCCTTTCTATGTAGATCTTGTATGCAAATGTAAAAGCAGCACTTGATATCGGTTGATAATAACAGGTTAATATTTTTACTTTTTCATTTCTAATTTAAAGCTTAATGTAAAATGCCTTTAATATGAAATCATTAACCGACCTGATCTTTCTTGAGGTGACTATGTAGACTGTTTTGGAACTGTTCAATAAACTTTTAGCCAGTCTTCTTAAGTGAAATCCTATCTTTTAAAACTTTATTCATTTTATTTTTGAATACAAATTTTGTATATGTTTTGCTAATGATCACAAGATCACTTATTGAATAAAAACCAGCCAAAAATGTACCTATTTTTTCCTTTATCCAAAAGCAATTTTGTTAATTTTCATAACATAGCACACATTTTCATGTTTTTTGTTTTTTATATTAGCACCACCAGGAATTCAATTTTCAAAGGTTTATACCTTTATATAGTAGCCTATAATTATTCATAAGCAACTTTGAAATTTGACAGTTATTGAAAACCCTTTTTATAAGTCTTGGATTTAAGTGGGATTATCCCAGGTTTTATAAATTGTTGTCATTATAGTATATCATAGCAGATAATTTACTTATTTAGCATCAAATATGACAGGGTGTGTTTGTTCATCTCTTTGGACCAAACACATTAAAGTTCATTAAATTAATTCCCCCTGTCTTGGATTTATACAAGTCGTGGATTTGGAGTTATTTTGAAATCCTTTTCAGTCATAGTTCATCAATCACAAAGTAAAATCTGGATAGAACTTTACTCTTGTCAGCAGAGACTCCCCTCAAGCTCCATAAATTTTTGATTTGCTGCTATGGTTGGCTGGTTTTAATTTCAAGTTGAAGTACAAACAGCAGAGCTGTCTGGAATTGCACTTGGTGAGGAAGAATGTATGAAATCTTTGGATCAGATTCAGGGAGAGGGATTACAATGTGTTTCAGAGCTGAAGGACCAGAATGCATGTTGAATACAGGTGTACCTTGGCGGTGGTGAAAAAATACATTTCCTTGAATGGAAATTGCATTGAATATAACACGTCCATCATGTATATTGCATATATGGATATTATTTCAGATAGAAAAAGTTAAATTCTAACAAGAGAAAATTAACAGTTGAAGGTGGTGCGAGGAAGGAAGGTGTGAGTGCAATGGATCGCTGGTCGGGCATTAAATAATAAACATGGATTACATGTGGGTCAGCAAAGACAATTACATAGTTAGACTTCCAGGGTCAGTTTTACATGGTAATTTTTTTCTGTATAGCTATTATAAAACATGACATTATGGCCCTTTTTTCCTCTTACAGAATCATTTAAATATGTTTGTCAGATGAGGCCTTTGAGTGTGATTTTGGCAGAATTACATTTTGGATAAGCAGAGCCAAGAGCGTGTGTTGAAATGACACTTGCTCATTCTGGTTATATGTTTATGGTGCAACTGGGATATTTGCAAAAACAATTGTGGAACTAAAATGTCTTTAGAATTCTGTGTAACTTGAAGTATGTCATACATTAGGTTCTGGGATTCATGTGATGATAAATCTTTTAAACAATAATAGCTAATACTGGAATTCTTCAGGCAGATTGGTGTCTGGGCTGAAGAAAAAGTAAAAAAATCACTGGACCTGCAATCAGTGATGGGGTTCAAACCCCCCTTAATCCATGCTCTGTTATCCTGGTGATTGATAATTTTTAAAATGGTGAATTTGCTGTTAGCTTCAGTTACGTACTGTTTAAAAAAAAAATTACAGTAAAAGACTTTAAAGCAGACCATAAGTTACAGTTTATCAAAAGTTAACATAAAAATAGATCAGTTACACTATTAGTATTTTTCTCAAAATTGAATATTCAGATGGTATCCTGTTTTTTTACTGGTCATGCCCATTTTAGCAATCATTTCAGAACTTTCCTCTTTCCCCAGAACTTTCCCATCGCAAAGTGATGAAAATCTGTTTGGCTGTTTTTGTGATACAAAGTCTTCTGCATTTTACCATGCCCTAGAGTTGAATGTTTCAAAATTAGCTACACTATCTCAAGGTGATGTGTCTACTTTGGGATATAAATTTCTTCTAAATAGCTTTGATAATTTTATAGAAATGTACAGACAGAAGTGGGCGTGCCCTAGCCCATGTGATTCTGAATCAGCCAGAATTTATGCTGATACAAAGCTTTCTGAGCTTTTAAAAGTTAGAAGCCAAAACATGTTAATCATGATTATGGCACCATCTATGGGTGGAATTGGGAGATTATTTGATAAGTTACGTGTAAGTTGTTGTTAGCTTTCTACAATACAAACTTCTCTACAATATTTTAACCCCCAAGTGTTAAGTATCTTACACAATAACATCGTAACAATACTTGGTCTTTATGTGAGAAATTTTGGAAAAGGCATAAAAAAATGTCCGGGTAAGAATGGACATGGCCCAGCACATATGATATGGAATAAACAGGAATTCTGACAAAATACTGATTTTATTTGTGTGACTAAATGTTTAGACCTTTGAAGTAAAAATGTACTAATAGTTGAAGTACCACCTAAAGGTGAACCCATGTAACTGTGTATGTGTGTATGTGTGTTTGCGTTTGAGGTACTTGTAAGCTGTTGTCAGCTGTTTTTGCAATCGAAAATTCTGTACATTATAATTTGTTAGTTTCTCAAGATTTTGTGTTTTACTAGAGATATGAATTACATCTGTGTTCTGTATCTCTTTCTGTCTGACATATTTACTTATTTACTTTTTAGTTAAGTAGAAGTAAAAGTTTTAAAAGCATAACTTGCAGAATCCTCACTGATATAATCTCTTACTTCTTATAAGCTGTTTAGGTTACTGATAGGACTCACTACTGAAGAGTCAAGTCACTGAAACATAAGTGTCAAACAATTCCAAAAATATTCTCGGATGACTAGCTCTATGTTGGGAACGATTTACCTTTTTTCATGCCTTTGCCTATGACTAACAACATTAATCATCATTTTATCAGCGATTGTAGCACTGACCCAAAATTTAAATAAATAAATCCACAATAAGTAAATTCTCCAATCTTGCATTTTTTTGAGCCACTGGTAACTGAAACACTCTTAATAAATACATTTTATTATAGTAAATAATATAACTTCGTAATATATAACTTTTTCTTTTGAGGACAAACAGTTCAACTGCAAACTATTTCAGGCAATATCTTAGCAATATGGAAAAACAAATAAAACAAAGTGTTTCATTTGTATTTACAAATGTATTCATCTTTTTTCAACTACATTGTTAAACCTTGTTAGATGCAAACATGGTTGAAAATTATATTCAGGACCAAGTGAAAGTTTGGTTTACCAAATAAAAGGTTTCTTAACTGAAAAAAAAAAAATCCAATTAGTTTTTAACTACCATTTGACAATCTGCATAGTGATATCAAAACACTGTCATAATATTAAAAGCAGAATTTTACACAAAAACACATTACAAACCTCCCAAATGTCTTCCTAAGAAATCTCTTCACAAAGTAAAAAGTTTAAAGAATTATTTGTAAAATGTCTTTCACCGCCTTTTATTCTACTTTAAAGACTCAGTTTTGGCTTTCAGATGGAACAATCAGATGAAATGTATTTTAACTTCACTACAAAACTATAACACATCAATGCTACCACACAGAAATTGGTTTAGATGATGTTAAGACAAAGAAATTACTAGATTCATTTGATTAATCTGTATTAGTCCAGAATTCCACCAGAACTCAACCAGGAGCACTAAACGTGCATTCGTCTTTTTTTTCACATCACTCCATTGGCTTGTGATGACGCTTGACCACCCTCACTCTTCTCCTTATTTCAGCTGCAAAAGATGAAACAGCACAAATTATAGGGGATCTGTGATCAATACAAGTGCAAAGCATGTTATGGAGGATAAATAGGAAACTGTTAAATTAGGTTAAGGGACAAAAGAATTACAGGTTGTGGTTTTACAGTTCTATCCACACTCTTACCTGGTGCCTTCCTGGCTGCAGCAAATCCTCCCCCCTCTGAAAAATGAAACACAACTTTTTCAGTCATGCAGTTACATTGTTAAGTCTGTACAGATTTGCAAGTAAGGGCTTTCACCTTGAATTATTTTGGTGATTTTCCCAGATTCCTCCTTCAGCAGAGCTGGATTTTCACCGAAGCTAGTTATCTTAGAAAAATCTGGGACTGAATGTGCAAACAAATCTCTTTAAAGCCAATAATAATATAGATGGTCACTGAACATGCATTAATGCTGATTTACACAAAAAGTTTTTCACAAGAAAACAAGCCTTTTTTTACCAAAAATTTTTTCATGGATTAATGTGCAGACACCTTACCCGCAATAATCTGAGGCTCGTTCACCGTGGTGATTGTGGTTCTACCTTTAAGATGGGAAGAAGAGAAGAAGGTTAAGAGTCATTTAACAGCTTTGAGTTAGGCACTTGCTTCCCATCATTACTTTAGTTCTTTCAGGTTTACCAAAATCTGCGGACAGCTCTCTCAACAACAGTATTTCATTCAAATTGAGGTCTGAATTCTGACAGGGTTTTTAGCCATTCTGTTTTAGATATGCTGGTGTGTTTGGAATCTTATGCTAATATTGGACCCAGTTTGGGCTAAGCTTCATCTGTCAGACAGATGATCTTACACTTGTTTTTGTTATACAGAAAAATTAATGCGCAAATTAGGGACTGCTAAGTGTCCAGGTGCCATGGCAACAAAGCAAGCCCAAATCATTACCACTCCACCACCATGCTTGACAGATGGTACATGTGTGCTGATGTGCTTTTTGGATTTTGTCAACCATGGTGCTGTTTGTTGTTGTTATGTCAGACATACAGTGCCATGAAACTTGAAACTTGCACGTCTATAGATATCTTCTGTTTTTTTCTCCACACTTAAATGTTCAATATCATCAAACCCATATTATATTACCCATATATTATCCATATTATAAGTTAAAATGTCTTATTCCACTGGCAGATTATTTCACTTTAATAACTACTACTTTTTCCATCAGTATTAAGGAATTATTGACTTAAAACAAGCATCTATATCATGTTGAAAAGTTGCCTGTAAGTTATTTTTGTCTCATTTCAAGTGCATTCAAGATATTTGCACTAGAAACTAGATCAACAATACTTGGTAAGATTTTGTGTTTTTGCAATGAACAAATATTAATATTAGACAAAAATAACTAAAGTAAATACCAAAAATTTGTTTAAAATGTTGATTTCATTTATTACAGGAGAAATGGCATGTTTTTATGTCTAAAATGAATTGCATCCAAACCTGATGATTGGTTGTGCCAAACTTGGTGGCAACACCTGCCATCAAACTTCTGCAATAACTGTCAATGATGTTTTTAAATCGGTGTGGAGGAATTTTGAACCACTCTTCTTTGCAGAAATACTTTAATTCAGCCACACTGAGAGAACATGAAATCCCTGTCTAAGGTCACGTCATAGCATTTAAAAGTTTAACACGACAATGAATGCTTTTGTTAAAAGAGACATAATCTTAGATCTAGGTTAAATGCCTTCATGAAAGATTTGAATGTTTTAGAACAACTTACTTGTTTCTGTCCTTGTTCTACCTGTTCTGTCTTCTCCACCTGCTTAAAAGCACATCAGATCACAACTAATGAGCTGGTCACTTTTCAGATCTCCTTGATCGTTTTGGACCCACAATACAAATGATGAATATATTTGCTAAATGTAAATTTTTTTTCTTGGCTTACCTCCAATAATCCTTGTAACCTTGCTGGCAGTAGGCTGTCGGCTGATGATCCTGGTTACTTTTTTGGTGGATTGATCCCTCCCAACAACCACCTTTGAGACACTTGGATCTGTTTTTATCACTCTTGTCACTTGTTTGATGGTTGGGTTCCTTTCAATGACTCTGGTAACTGTTTGAACTGATGGTTGTTCCTCAATGATCACTGTTTTTCTTTCCGGTACTATGAAGAGAGATGTTAAAAATTAAAAAGTGTTGCAAAGAAATGTTAACCTTGTACTTTAGTTTTAAATTTCCTGCCTATTTTAGTTTTTCTTGATTCTGCTTTTTGCTGCAGATTTAGTTGTACCTTGTATATAAAAGCATTTAGTTCGACTTGCTACCTTATGAGTCCTGCATAGTTCCTATTTCTCTACAGGGTATGACCAGTTTTTACAAAGTTTTGAGTAACTATCTCACAAAAAGCCTTCAATAACTGTGTTAAATTAACCAACAACCAAAGATTGTGCATCCACACATCCTCCACCCTACAAAGGAAGTTCCTTTCAGCTGCCTACATCTGTGATCGAGCTCTTTCTGTCATGATCCAAACCATAGAACCACAGGTGAGAGTTGGAATGTTGATAGAACCGTAAATTCAAAGCTTAACTTTTTGGCCCAGCTCTTTCTTTAACGCACCAGACTAGGGCAATGCCTATACTAATGCATCTAATGCATCTGAGGCCCAGATCTGTCCATCTGTTTCCTGACCTCTCGATTCCCAAGCCGGACACCCTCCTCTCCAAGACTACACCAAGAGGTCAATGACAATGAGGACAATGGGGCTGGTTTGGCAAAATCCACACTGGGAAGAAGATGGCAAACACAGCTTTGGTTCTACAAAGACCAGAAAGCCCCTATAAGCATCCCTGCAACCTGTACTTCTCCAGATCCAATCACATAGACCAGTGGTGTCCAAAGTCAGTCCTCAAAGGGCCAGTATACCGCGTGATTTATTTATTTCCCTCATTCGACACAGCTGAATTAAATGATGGTTCATTAGCAGGCCTCATCAGAACATTATGATATGCTGAAAAAGTACAAAGCATCTGCCAGAAAACTAATTCAAACCTATGATCAAGTTTAATCTGATAATATTCATAAGGGCCAGCCCTCTAATCTGTGGCCTGGAGCCACACAAGGCCCAAATTTGTAATCAAAGGAAGAGTAAAATCAGCTCTTTGAAATTAGGTCATAAAGTGAGAAGGTAACTTATTCTTTAAACTTTGGCTTGGCTGTTTTCCTTTGTGCACATATGCTATTGCAAGACTCAACATGATATTGGCACCAAAGTCTTAAAATGGTTTGTGAAAGTGTTTATAGCCCCTGCATTTTTTTCACTTTTTGTCATATTACAAGTACAGACTTCAGTGCATATTATTATGATTTTATGCAATAGACGAACACAAAGTAGAGCTTAATTAAGAGGTAGAAGGAAAAGGAGGCATGTTTTTCCAAAAAAACATCTGATTTATAACAATATCTTTTAGACATTATAAACGTCTTAACAACATTATCCCTGACCTATCTGGTTTGCTCAGTGGTGTTCATGATGGTGCCTGTTCACAAATGTTCTCAGACAAACCTGTAAGATCTTCACAGGAAAGCTGGATTTATGCTGAGATTAAATTACACATAGGTGGACTCTGTTTAGTTATTAGGTGGAACTGAAATTGGTTGCAACTGATTTTATTTAGGGGTGTGAGAATAAAAGGTGCTTGAATACGTATGCATGCTAGACATTTCAAATTTGTATCTGTATAAAAGTAAAATGAAAGTGGTACTTTCCTTTCACCCCCACAGTATTTACTACTTTGTCTTTGTGTATCACAGAAAATCCCAATACTTTAGCTGGGCATTGCATGTCTGGTGTCTCAGTAGTTAAAAAAACCAAACAAACCAAAAAAAAAAAACAACCAAACAATCAAACAAAAAACCAGATTAAGTCTTGCAAAAAAACCAAAAGTAGTCTGTTAATTTGAGACCTAGCTCAACTAAAAATCTTTAACAATAAGAACAGTTGGTGATTTACAAATAAACACTGTAGTAGTTGGTCAAAACCTGCATCTTCTTTTAATATTTTTTAGCATAATAAAAAAGTGCAGTTCAGCTGAATACAGTCGGGAGTAGGCACTAAGGTTTTATCAAGTGTATTAGCTGCAATCTTTTTCATCTGCAACATCTAATTCCAAATTCTTCAAATTGAAAACCTCTGGAATTTCAGATTTCTGATTTTGAAGTGGAAGTAATATGCCTAATTGGTTCTGAAAGCTTTCTTTTTTTTTTTATTTTTAGTTATATTAAAGCTCTATGCCATTTGTGTGGGCTCAGTTCAAATGAGAAAGCAACTTCCAGGAGGTCTTTATGGTCTCTGACTTTGTTAGACTCTCACAACCTCATTTGTAACTGCTCAGAAATACCAAGCAGATTTAAATAATAATTAGTGGAGGAACAGAAAAAAGTAGATGGACCAAGCAAAAGTTCTAATGTACTGGTAAGCTTCATCTTGTTTCATGATGGTTTTCTGAGGTAATTATTATTCATCAAACAACATCAGGCCAATTAAAATAATTACAAGTGAGAAATCCGCTCCACAACAAAGCTGGATTATATCTTTTAACGGTACTGTTAGTCTTACCTTCAATGTAACGAGTAGTTGTGATGATCCGTTCTGTGAAGTAATAAAATTAGTTTAAACTTCTTTTTTACTTGTCTTACAGTATTGAAGGAAAAGAAAGAACACTCACTGATGAAGGTGAGTGGGATCTCAGCGTAAGTAAATCCAGAAACAAACTAAAGAACAAAAAGCACAACCAAATAGCAGATTTAATAAAAAATAGACAGAATTTCTATTTCGTCATGGCTGCTTGACTTTTTTGCTTTCAATACCTTTATTTCGATATACTTAATCAGCTTTTGCAGCACCACCAGGAGTTCCTGACGACCCACAGGAAGGTCTACACATCACATGCAACATATCTTCTTGATTATCCAATATGTGTATGTTATGATGCTTGATCATCTAGAATGGGATTTTGGATGCCATTTCTTACCTGTTGGGTAGAGAACATTTTTCACCACATGGACCACACCATTTGTGGCCATCAGATCACTGTTGGGCACCTCCACTGAGTTTACATGGATAGAATTGTTTTCCTTTGGAAAAAAGAAAAAAAAAATCAAAACTTGAGAATATGTCTGTTTTTTATGATTCTGAAAAACAAAATATATTCCCAAAAAGCAAAACATTGCAACACTTAAATGTAGCTTTTGCATACATTGAGACATCTGTCTGTTTTTCAAACTGATTTTGCATTGGTGTGTCAGTGATCAGGTTTGAGTTGATAATATGGATTATTTGTCTGTTGTAGGTGAAATCTCTACACATATATTAGTTCCTATTTAAAGTCCGTATAGGCAAGGAATAATAAAGGATTTATTCTTAGGAACCTATTTCATTCCAGATTAATAAAAACCTTTGCACTACTATTTAGTAATTAGTATCTCAAACCCTCTTCTGAAGGACTAAACAGCCCACCCCTCTGTTGATGCCTTTCTCTGTTTATCTGTAACTAATTGGAGACCATGATAGCGGAGTAAGGGTGAAAGCTAGGCGGATTGCAGTGGTACATATCCACCCACCTTGTTATAGCTTACTCCAACAATAAGGAACAAGCCATAGCAGGTAGAAACTCCATGGGAGGTAGAAATGGAGAGTGAATGTCAAGAATTTGAATTGATGGTTAAAAGGATATCATGCTTTATTACTCCTGGCAGCTGTCCAGAGATAGCAGCACATTGTTTAACTTTGAAGCAGCTTAATATATGCCCCTTTGATGTTAAAGTTTAAAATGAAAAAGTGGGAAAAGGGATAAGCCAAAGCCAAAGCCAAGATAAAGGATAAGCTCAGATCCCCATTCAACTAAAGCTGAAAGTACATTTCATTATTTTTTGTTGTTCTTAAACACATATGTAGCAATTTTCTCCTTTTTAAAAGTTAAAGTTTAAAGACATTAAAATGTTAACGTTAACAAGTTAACTTTTGGCAACACTTTAAGATTTTATCAACGATGACAGCTGGATCTCACAGTACTACATGCATTTGACAGCAGATTTTGAACTTGCTTTTTATGATCTTAGATTATATAGTGTTTAAGTTCCGAAAATATTTGGTCAAGGTTAGAAAATAAAATGACTGCTAAGAATTAGTTGAACAGGAAAAAAGCTGATTGCTCCTTCCAGGTCAGGAATCAGTCTCTAATACCAGTGGAGGAGTTGAGGCATCTCATTGTGGTGCGCTGGAGCAAGAGATGATTATGGTCTTATCTGGAGTAATGTGGGCGTTGCTTTAGTCTGTTGTGATGAAAACAATAGCTGAGCCCAAAAGCAAGCTCTAAATTTACTTACCTGTCTAGGTTTAGACCCTTGCCTGTTGTCATGAGGTATAAATCATGAATGAAAGAATGAGATGCCAGACACAAGCAGCTGAAATGAGCCTCTTAAATAAGGTGGCTGTATTTGCCTCAGTGATATGCTCAGGAACTTTATTAGGATCTGTAAATCCTCCAAATCGCAAGCGTTGGTAATTTGGGCATCTAATCAGCATACCTCCTTGTGTCTCCTTGTGGACACTTTCAGACAAAGAAAGGAGACCTCCCCACACCCCCCAGGAAACCCAATCCCAATGTCTCAGTGACCCCCACAACCTAATCTTGGATAGACAGAGGTCACTTAATTGATGAGAAATGGAATAGGCGATAGAATTTTATCTATTCACTCAATTTCTGCCTTTTGCATTGAGGATACTGAGATAGCGGAGAAGACAGAAATGTCCTTACAGACTTAACATGGAGGGCTTTGCCCTGCAGGCTTTTCAACAGACTGGTCACTTTTGGTTGTAGTCCCCCATTGATGAAGATGCCCTCACTGAAGTGGTACAGAAGAATGTTTCTCAAAGCGTTTAGATCACCTGCCAATGACAACACAAATGATTTTGATTCAATTACTCAGTCATACCAGCGCTAATAAAATGGTGGCGGGATTTGATGGCTACTAACTTTTAAGCAAATCTAAGTCCTCTGCACTGAGGGCTTTAAATGCTTCATCAGTTGGTGCAAAGATGGTGTAAGAGCCATTTTGTCTCAGCAAATCTTCCAGACCAGCTGTTTCCATCAGTGACAAGAAAATCCTGCCATTATTTATAATCAAAAGAAAAGAAAGTTAAAAAAAAAAACCATTCTGTTAAATTAAATAAAACACAGGAATGAAGGATAAAGAACATGCAACAGAAATGATGTTGTTACTAATTTACATTTTACAATCAGTGAAGGCAAATAAAGAACATCCTAAAAGCATGTAAGTAGACGCATCATAAAGAGACCTTTAAGTCTAACACACATTAGAAAACCAGCAGGCTTTTGGCATAGATTTGGTATGGATAATTTTAAATGCAAAAATAAATAAATAAATAAATAAAAAATTAGAAGTTGTAGTTCTCACTTAAATCTTCCATCAGCATCCAGGAGTTCAAACATAGTTTTGTCGGCTGGTTTGATCAGCGAGCTCATGACATGAAGGGCCCCGTTGATTCCCTCTTTACTGCCTTGCACCATGCATGCACTTTCTATGCACACAGCCTTTGAAAACAGAGAAGTCCAGATAGTTAAATTCCACATCCAAAAATCTGGAAACAATTTCTTTGAAGGGGCATTGGTATTGTCACACAATCCTCTTTGATCACAATCAATCAAACTAAACAATACAATGTTTCTGTGAAGAAATGAATCCCAGATGACTGTAAGCAAGCAAATAGAAACCTTTTTTATCTGCAAAGAGCAGGACTAGTTAGCAGTTTTGATGCATTAGGTCATCGCCCAAGGGCAACCAAAATAGTATTAACAAATAGCTTATCCACTGACTTCAGCTTTTCAAGGTGGAAGCTGCTGCTTACCATTGTCTTTCACTTCTAATTTATTTATATATAATTATATTTTGACATGCTTTATTCTCAGTTCTTACAAACTGCACAGACAGACATAGTGCTCACAGTGCGATAGATGAAGACTCTGAGCAGTTTGCCAGAAAGTGTTTCCAGCAGCTGTCCGTTGTAAAGCGTACTCAGTAAGACTTTTAGCTTCAACATGTGGTTTTCCAGAATGAGTTTCAGGTACTCCTCATCTTCTGCCATCACCTCATCTGACAAGCACACGTTAAAGTTAGTTTTAAAATAAAGCTGGGAAATATAAATATTAAAACAGATAAAATACACTTTATTTTCTGTATGTAAGATGTTGATTAATGACTTGAAGTCATTTTAGCCTTGAAAAATGTAAACCTATCACACAAAGCACCAGCAACACATTTGATTTGCGTTTTTTCAAAATAACTTGTTTCAACTGACCTGTGAAGGCAGCATTTTGTGGAGCAAGAAGTGTGTACTGTGTATCCAAACCCAGGGAATTGGTTAAACCCATTTCAGACACCAAGTCGCTGAAAGTGCTCTGGGAGTTTCCAATCAGTTCCCTCACTTCCTTAGCTAATTTAGAGCATACAAACATGGTAAACTCATAAACACATACTTGCAAACGTATTCATACTACTTGACTTCCTTTACATCAAAACTACAAACTTTAATTGTGTACTCCCCAAATCTTGAATATAAATGGATGAAACACAAGAATAAAACCATTGATGAAATCAAATAGGAATCCCACTTACAGTTTACAACAAGCCAGTTAGGGGACCTTTGCAATTATGTGAAAGAAACATATGAAGCAAGGTGCTCTGGTCAAATGAGACAGAAATGTACTTTCTTTTTGGCAAACATTCAAAATGTAATGTATGTCAAAAACTGGACACTGAACAGCTCCTGGAACACCATCCTCTCCATAAAACATGGAGGTGGGTGCATCAAGCTGTTGGGATTTTTCTCTTTGGCAAGGACAGGGAAACTGATTAGATTTAATGTGAAAAGCTAAATAGAAGTTAGAAACAGTTGGGACATCCCTATACATACAGTCAAATCTACAGTGAAATGGTTCAGAATATTTCCCTTGTACTTCACAGTTATGCACAACTATGTGTTGGTCTATCACATAAAATACCAATAAAATACATTACAGTTTGTGGTTGTAATGGGACAAAATAACAAAAAGTTCAAGGGTTATGAATATTTTGCAAGTCGTAGCAAAGCCAAATGACATCAAAGAGTCTTGGAGAAGTGGCTTACCTGAATCAGGGACGAGCACCTGGTCTATGAGGTGAATTACGCCATTAGAGGCTACGATATCCTTCTTCAGCACCATCTTGATGCCGTTTACAGTCAGACTGTCACCATCACAGCCAATCTGTATGGTACTGCCCTCTTCAGTCTCATACACAGATCCTGCCATGATTGCTTCTGCACACTGGATGCTGTTCAACAGGTGGTAGTTCACTAGGGCTGAAATAGAAAAAGGTGCTGATATTATAACCATTAGCCTAATAGTGTGTCAATCCCCCTTCTTACAGCCAAGCCAGCCTTGATCCGTCAAGGCATGGACTTTACTAGACCTCTAAGGGTGTGCTGTGGGCACATCTCACAGATGCTTGATTAAACTGATTTCTTAAAGTCAAGTCAACACATTTCTATGCCCCTCAAACATTCCTGAACCCGTTTTGCTTTGTGACAGATCACATTTTCCATGCTAAAAGAGGCCACAGCTATCAGAGAATAGTGTTTTAGAGTTTACCCAAAAACTCTAAAACATGCCCAAAGCATCATTCTGCCTCTGCTGCCTTGTGTTCTTGCACTCTAGCAGCATGTGTTCCCCATGTGAGTGGGGCACACACTCACACTCCCAACATCAACATGATGCAAAAAAACAAACAAACAAACAAACAAACAAAAAACATGATTTGTTAGAGCAGGCCCATTCTTACATTGCTCCATAGGCTACTTCTGATTCTCACTTCAGTATTATTGATACAATTAGACATCAGAAGCAGCAATAGTCTCCAATTTGAGTCTCCAATTTGAGCCACAGTTTGTTGAAATAGACCACACAGGACAGCCCATGTTTACAAAGCTTCGATAAGTCTTGGCCATAATTTGACTTTAGGTGGCTTTAGAGAAATACTTACTACTGCAGAACTAGTCATCAAAATTTGATGAAGCTGGTTAAAATCCTTGTGGTTGCTATTTTTCATGCTAACATATTAAGCTTGAAGACAAAATGTTCCTTTGCAGCCTACTATATTCCACCTACTAAAAGGTGTCATAATGAAGATATTTATGTCAGTGGTCCTAATGTCATATCTGATTCTATCAGAACATTTCAACACAAAATCAGTAAGAAAGTACTTCTAAGAAATTGGCTAATTGCTACTGTATAAGTTTGACATTACACACTTCTTCTTGTGTGCAAGTGTGTTGTGGATGATGACCTAAGCCTTTTGGTATGAAACAGAAGTTTAGTTTATGGGATGCCCAGCTGTGGAACTTGGTGGGATTTATCTGGCCAGTGAGATTAACTTTGCAGAGCATATTTTCCTGTCAGCACTAGCTTGTGGTTGTACACACAATGCACACAATGTATTTGATGATGAATATCCTAATATTCCATGGAACTATGGTCATATTTGCTAAATTTAAAAACCACAAACACCAATATTTTTTGTAACTTTATTCTTAATTTTTGCAAAATATGAATTTTTAAAATCTCTTTCAACAAATGGTTTTGAAATCTATGTTAAAATATCCATTTTGCAGAACTGACTGAAACTCAGGTAAACTATTAAAAATTAAAATTAGATGCATTGATAATTATAAAAGAAGTAAACTCCAAGATTGTCTTCAGCATCCATTTGAAGTTCTGATGTATAATTAAGTGAACAACTATGGCTCAGAATCTTGTGCTTTTACAATGCAAATGATTTTATATGCAAGCTTTTTGCACTTTTTTAAGGCAAATTCCTTCAGAAAACACATTAACTGAGCTAATGTAAAAAATACAGATAATAAATAAGATAAGGCAATAAAGTAATAAGGTAAATGTACTGTTTGAAAAAAAAACATTGCAGTAGTGTTTTGGGCCAGTCCATGTAATGTATGTAAACTGGTAATTATATAAGCAGCTGGAGCACTGATAATGAAGGAGTCATGTTGAGACAATAAGCAATTTCATCTTCATTGTATCATGTTTGTACCTTTAATGACCGCCTCGTTTTCGAAGATACTCTCCATGAAGCCTGGCGTCAGCTTATCAAAAGCTGCATTTGTTGGGGCAAACAAAGTAAACTGACCAGGCTGGTCAAGCTTCTTCGTAATACCAGCAATAAATGCTGCATTCTAAAGGAAAACAAAAAACTATAAAGACTGTGCTAAATGTAAATCCAGAGATTACAAGACTTGATTCAGCTTTTAATGGTGTTGAGAGTTTGCTTACACTGAAAGAGGAGAGCTGGTCATTATTTTCCAAGAAGTTGTTGATGGTACCAGTAATAGAGCTGATTACTCGATCTATGACGTGCACCACACCATTAGTGGCTATCTGGTTACCATGGATGATCCTGGCACAGTTCACAGTCACAATCTAAAGAGAGAGAAACAATTTTCAGTCCAATCATTATGAGTACATGACTCTACTCCTATGAGTGCTGAATAGACTGACCCCGTTTGGATAGTGGTTGATGTAGAGCCCCTGGTCATTGTACATTGAAGTGACTGTGATTCCATTCTTCATGTTTTTGGTCATCAGGCGGTGGTTTACCATGTGATAGTGAAGCGCATTGAAAAGTTCGATATTAACATTGTTCTCTAATGCAGCCCGTGCAGTCTATGGAAGTCACAGTAAGGAAGACAGTACAATAAATGACTTTGTTGTTCAAACAAATATGTACAGAGCTTTGAACAAGAATTTATGCTCCCAAAACTGTTTCAAATTTTGTCACATAAACACAAACAACAATGTATGATATTAGCATTTATGAGAAAAGCCAATGGTCATAGTATGGAGAGCCAATTAATTCAAAATTAAATAAAGAAACACTGTTATTAATACATTAAGAAATATTCCATGAAATAAGTAAATGTCCCCATGAAATAAAACAAAATATTTTAAAAATATATTTTTACCTTATTTATTTTTTATTTATTTCAAGATTTATTTCATTTATTTATTTCAAGACTAATTATTTATTTCATTGTTTATTAATTTCATAATGGTGTTTTACTTTGTGACAATTTTACTTTGTAAAGCTATTTTAGGTATTTCATGGACTTTATTTTTTAACTCCGTTTTTATTTCAGGCTCTTTTAGTTCATGTTCTTATGTTCAAATGAAGGGGCAGAGTTTTCTCTGTGGAGTGGACTGTCGCTGGTAGAGTGAAGCGAGCAGACAGACGAACTTCAGCGCATCTGCATGAGGGTGAAACATGGGAGCTATAAGGCCTCGCACTGACGTCAGAGAACAATGAAAAAGGTGAAATATCTTTGGAGTACTAAGGGAACTGGTCTCCGTTTAATTAAAAGCTCTTCACAGACCGCTCAAATCAACACAACCCAGTCGAGGCAACGTCTACCCCGGAAGAACCAGCGTTTCAAAACAAGAGCACGAGTATAGCTTAACTCCCCCGCTTACAAGGGAAAGCAAGGCCTGTCATGTCGACACAGGGACACAAATTTTGTCAGGGATAGATACCTTGGCACGACACCTGTACGTCAGTTCAAGCCCTTATTGGTCGCATCCTCGCATTTTCCACCCTCATGCAGATTCACTGAAGTTCGGGGTCTCTTAGCTCGCAGCACTCTGATTAGCAGCAGCCCCACTCCACAGAGAAAACCCCGCCTCCTCATTTGTATATAAGAATATGAAATAAAAAGAGCCTGAAATAAAAACGGAGCTAAAAAATAAAAGCCCATGAAATACGTAAAGTAGCTTTACAAAACAAAAGTGTCAAAATAAAACACCATTATGAAATTAATAAACAATGAAATAAATGTATAAATAAATCTTGAAATAAATTAAAAAAAAAATCAATCAATAAATAAATAAATCATGAAATAAATAAATCAATCTTGAAACAAATAAATAAATAAATCTTGAAATAAAAAATAAACAAATAAGGTAAACATTTCTTTTTAAATATTTTTTTTTCATTTCATGGAGATATTTATTTATTTCATGGAGTATTTATTAATAATTTATTAATGACAGTATTTATTTATTTATTTAATTTTGAATGAAACAACTCTCCATAGTAAACTAGCTTAGCACTTCTTTGCAAAATACCTCAAGCTCAATCAGGTTGAATGGAAAACATCTGAGTACCATATTTCTTGTCCTGCCACAGATTTTTCATTGGACTTAGATCTGTACTTTCACAAGACCATTCTAACACAAACTCTCTTAATTAAAACCCTTCCATTGCGCATTTGGAAGCATGGTCAAAAAGTTTTGCTGTAATGTAAACAGAGCACCTACTTCCACATGTTTGTTCACCACAATGGTTGTGGCAAACTGCAACTGGTATTTTTTATGGCTTTCTGTAAATAATGGCTACAAAGTCACAAAGGCCAGGTGGATCTCTGCAGCTCCTACAGAGTTACCACAGGCCAATTGACTACTTCTTCGATTTTCATCTTGCAATGCAAGTCAGCTAAGGTAGACAGTCATGTCTTGGTAGGTTTGCAGGCATGACACTCTGATAAGGAGTTTAGTGTTCTGTAAAGTGCTTCAAGCTTAGGATACTTATCTATAATGTAGCCCTGCTTTATCCCTGACCTATCTAGTGTGTTACTTATTCTTCATGATGCTGTTTGTTCCTTAATGTTCTTTAACAAACCTCTAAAGGCTTCACAGAACAGTCGTATGTACTGTGTATTGAGATCTATTTACTAGTTTGGTGACCTTAAAATGCAGTTGGTTGCCCTGAATTTTACTTTTGGAGATACCAGATTAAAGTGAGCTAAATAACAGTGCGTGTCACAATTTTCAGATTTTTATTTTTCAATAATTTTAAAAAATAAAACCATTTTATTTTCCACCCACTTTACAATTTTGTAATATGTTGTGTTGGTCTATCACATAAAATCTCAATGAAATCAATGCAAAAGTTTGTGGTTTAATGTGACAAAATGTGAAAAGGTTTAAGGCAGTGGTGTCCAAAGTTGGTCCTCAAGGGCCAGTATCTTGAATGTTTTAGTTCTCTACATGGTTCAACAAACCTGAATCAAATGATGGCTCAGTAGTAGGCCTCTGCTGAACATCGACATGCTGAGGAGATAGTTACTACCACCAGGGAGAGAACTAAAATATGCAGGATACTAGCCCTTGAGGACCAACTTTGGACACCCCTGATTTAAGGAATGTGACTGTTTTTACAGTTTACTCACAGGATTCAATTCTTCCCAAGCATCATTGCTGGGTGCAAACATGGTGAAGGTGCCTGTGCCCTCGATTTCCTTTTTCAGCTTTGACATATCAGCGTATTGTTGTGTGGTTGTAGCCTTTACAAGCCCCAACGTATTATATACATTGTCAATTGGAGCCACTAATGGGTAAAAAAATTATAAAGAATATAATTTTTATTAAACCACTGAGAGCAACAAGCTTAGACCACTGTGAGTCCTACCGGCAGGGCATCCTTTCATTCCATTCAGCTTCATGTACCCAGGGCAACATTCGTATACGATCTCACTGGAAAAAGGGAGAAAAAATAAATACAAACATGAGAGTTTCTTTTCACTGTTAATCATTAAAACAATTACAATGTTAAACTAGATGCTGATGTAAAAAAAAAAAAGCTTTCAATATTTGTTAAGTACCTGCAGTTGCTGTGCCGTGTGTAGCAATTTTTCAATATTTTGGCAGCAGAATAAATATAAATAAAACAGAGGGAGATCAAATACGAATGTAATGGAAGTTGAGAGAAAGAAAAAAATCTGACTCGAGTGAACAGATTTGGCAGCTGAGAGAGAGAGAAAAAAGGAAAACAACATCTGGAGAAGTGAGACAATGACAACTGTTTGGATCAAGACTGGTGAAATAAAAAAAAATAGTGCAGCAATGCTACACAAAGCATTACTTTTGTAATATTCAGTGTTTTTAAAAGGTGTTTTTAAATGTGAAGAGATCATGGTGTTTGGAGGACTTCTTAAAAAAACAAGCAAATGGAAAACATAAGCAAAGCACATTAAATATAAAAGTGGCTTATTAAATACTCTCCCAGTGACAAAGCATGCAAAATTTGTAACAGACAACTCAGACAACGTTTGGAATCCCTAACCATTATTTATGTCAGCAGTCAGCTTATAAAGGTTACTATATGTTATATGACAACAATAAAGCAAATGAACAGCCGAACAACAAAAGTCAGAGCAGCACATGTCAAAAGACATGGAAAGCTGGGCAAAACAAAAGACAAAAGAACTCAATTAGTCTAATTGTAAAAGCTCAAGCTGAAAGAGAAATTCTTATCCCTTATCAGGGAGCTTTCAAATCCAATAACATACACAGCAGTTAAAAAACTACTTACAGAGAAATACCTGTGAGTAGGAAAACATGTTCAGAACATTATCTTCTAATTAAGGTTTGTCTTGTTTAAGGTTTCTGGTTTCTCTCTGGGAATTAAAGCAACCTAAATTTTGATTTACAAAGTTGAGAGGATACTTTTAGGAGAGGGAAAAAGAAAAAGGGATTCATGAAAGACCTGAACTACATCTCATGATCTGCATTTTTCACCTTCCTGTTTCTGAGCTCAGCTGAGAGGGAATCACAGCACAAGCTGAAGATTGTAGTGCATTTGAAGGAAATAGTGGGTGACTTATCTGGCCCAGGTCCTTGAATTATTTGCCACTTTTTATTACTTTGGAACAGATTTACAGACATAGCAGAAAAAGAACCTTGCTGTTCAAGCTGAACTGTATCATCCCAGTTCAGTGGGAGAGAAAAAATACAGAAAATCATGAAGCCCTATTACAACCATGCCTTTCCTGTCTTTCTTTTGTTTTTTAAGTCAAACAGGAACTGATAAAGAATAAAATCATCAGGCTAGATCAGGGGTGGAAATGGAAAGCATTTGGCCAGACTAAATCATTGTTTTGTAAGTCAAAATCCTGAAATCCTCCCACCCAAGTCCAAGTGCTACATTTTTAAAGGGGCTATATTTTCCAGGCACATAGTGCCATTTTATATCACAATCAAGTAACTATGTTACCTCCAATTGTTATTAAAATGCTGTATATATCAAACATAACTTAAAAGAAATTTGACAAATAAAATTTGTCCGTCTCTATAAGGAGCTCCTTATCTTTCCGACTATCCGCCTTCAGCAAGTCATCATGACAAGGTTACTCCATTATCCCATTTACAATTGTTTTTAGGAGTGTTAGACTGAGAAGTAGTTTGTATGATAAGCTCCCAGACTCAGTGTTTCACCAGGTGTTTGCTAATTGCTGCTGCCACTGGCAGAGTGGTGGAGATGAGTGTGGGGGAGGCATGGGGAAGGGGTGCTCTGTGGAGCAGAAGCTTGGCTGGGTGCTGCAGCTCCAAGGATCAGCTTTGTGGAAATAAGTGGCACTTTGTGAGAGCAACCGTTTTGGTACCACCAAATGGCTGCCATGGGAGATTCAAGGATTTCTTAAATATGCATGCAAGAATCAAAACAACACTCCAGGTATGTTTTTGATGAGAGAATAATATTATGCTACTATATGAAGCTCAAAAAAAAATTTGATTTGGCATCATACCCCCACCCCTTTGACTTTGAGTCCTAATCAAGCTAGTTGACCAAATATGCCATTTAATTAGTATTTACTAATGATTTAGAGATGTGTAAAAAATAAATTTTTAAATTCTTTCATTTGAAAAGAGTTTTTGTTCACCAGAACAGCAAGAAATAGGGACTAAACTTTAGAAACCTTGGAAAATCAATGCTGATTTTACTTTTTACAGTAAATATTACCCAGAATAAAAAATAACCAGTAAATTAAAAAAAGAAATATGAGCAAACATATCCATAACATGATCTCCTTGCCTTTAAAATATTACATGAGTAACATTAGATCTTTAAAATAAAAAAGTTAAAGCATTTATACAACTGTAAGAAAATTAATCTTTTGATCAAGTAAATCTCATTCAACATGATTATGTTGTTATCTTCCAGCTTAGATACACTGACTGTGTTTAGATTCAGGAAGTACATAGACTCGATGTAACAATCATTCAGTGGAAATTATTTATTTTGAATGAAGGAAATACTGGTAATATTATCACGTAACTTTATGATTCCAAGGCTAGTAGATTGCTAGCAGATAGCAGAACTAATCATCCGATTAAAAAGCCAACCAGTATTTTTTTGGGATTCTCATCTGAGTCAAAAGCTAGGATTTTTCAGGCTCCATGATTAAAACAAAAAACAAAACTTTGGTCTTAACTTAACATTATTCATACATTAGTTGCTTACTTACCTTTGACTCATTATTCTTTATGTAAATTTAAATGTCTAAATAAAGGTAGATGTCACTGCCTCTCGACTGCCTATATATTTTACCTACTCAAATTCATTTTTTTTATCAGCTTGAAAGTTTTGCAAACAGATTAAATAATATATACTTTTTTCTCTGCTGTGTTAGATCTGGGGATTATGAAAACTTACTACAAACTGGCTTGAAATGTATAAAGCACACTTGAACTTAATCAAGAAAAGTATAAGTCACTCCCAATAAAAGAAAAATTGAAAAAAATTGGATGCTCTCAATCTTTTGCGCTTGGCCCTTCACTCAGACACACTGAATGACAGTGCTCTCCACTACCGTCTTTGCTGCCATTGTTGAATGCAAAAAAAAAAAAAAAAAAGCTGGTAAGCAGCAACGCTGCAACAAGCAGAGGAAAAATAAATGGCCGGAGGTGTGGCACAATTCTACTGAAGCACATGTCCTGTTTGGTGTAGAATATCAAAATTTGTTCAAGACAAAGCGAAATCCAAATCATTGGAGTCAATTTCCAAGTATTTTGAGATTTTGTGAAGCTGAGTCTCCAGTCATTGAATTTGTAACTTGAGTCCACACCTGTTTTCATTAACCCTCCCAGTCTGGCTGCAGCTTCTTTCTTTCTTTCTTTCTTTCTTTCTTTCTTTCTTTCTTTCTTTCTTTCTTTCTTTCTTTCTTTCTAAGGTCAAACAGCTAAAGTGTAAATATCTGTGGAAAAATGAAACTAAAAGAAGCTGGAAAAAAATGTACTTGTTTTTCCCAAAGATTGTGATAGTTTTAGGGAACTCAGATACCACATTTCTGCAGGGTGTGACGAGAACAAAAGGGGTGTGATGACTCTAGTACTGTAGAATAAATTATGTTTTTTTTTTCATAGTTTGAATTTGGGGTCCATGAGTTTAAACATGTCCTCTGACACACATAAAGAAAAAAAAGTC
The DNA here is from genome assembly GCA_014839685.1 of Anableps anableps. Classification (NCBI taxonomy): domain Eukaryota; kingdom Metazoa; phylum Chordata; class Actinopteri; order Cyprinodontiformes; family Anablepidae; genus Anableps; species Anableps anableps. The sequence goes on along the minus strand of CM026078.1, from coordinate 18,759,547 downwards.
TGGCAATGGGAAAGTTGATCCACAGATTCAGAATGCCTGAAATAAGTTAACTTGAAATTACCCAGATTTCTTAATTATTTACAGTTGGAGAGTTTTTCAGTTTGAACACAGAACTGATTAATGCTGTGGATAGTGCAAAAGCATTATTCTCTAACATACAGTGGTATACAACATAACTATCTTTGTCCTCACAATTTCAAATAGATGAGTCAAGCAAACTTTTACCACCTTTAATCAGTCAGTTTTTGTTGTGCAAATAGCCAAAATGTTCCTGTTACTTCATATTAGAATTTTGAATACATAGAACTTTTAATAATTGTTGGCAGTCGGGGGGCGGGGGGGGGTATGAAGTCATTTCTTCTTGGCTTGTACTCTGACAGGATAATAGGTGCAGTAAAGACCAGAGACAGAACAAGCCCGTTCACTGAAACCAATCATCAGAACAATGTGGCCTCCATATGAGCATAGGGGCACGCATGGATGCACAAGGACTTTTATCAGAAGAAAACTGTCCCAGTTCTTCTCTGTTATGCAATAAGCCAATCATCTGCATAATGATACAGCTTTCCAACCTGTTTAGCATGTCAGTATACACTTCATACACCTTTTATACTGTAAAGTCTACATTCAGTGTGTTTTACATGTTTAGGCTGTAGCTTAAAATACATTAATAAAAGTGGTTTCACCTCATTTTCTTGGAGCTCAGGAAAATATAGTATTCTCTTGATATTCAGAAGTTGGATTTTCCAAGTTCCCAGTTGAAAATACAATACGAATGACTCCCTGAATATTAAAATCTGACTAGGAAAGTCTAGGGTGGTGGAGCAGCCCCGGGTTTAGAATCCAATATGGTGGCTAACCATAAAAATTGCAGGAATAATCTATTTATTGACACCTCTGACCATTTATGTTCCCATTAAACCAGCTGCTAACATAGTACTGTACAACGTCTATAGTGAACCAGTTCCTTTAGTATATGAATACATAAAATGTTCAGAAATATGCTCTTATTGGCTTGCTTCATTAATAGTAGTTGCCATCACAAAAAATAGCAAATCCCACTCATTTTCTGACTTGTAGCCAGAACACATTCATGTCAGGTGTGACGTTATTCCAAGACCTGAGCTGCTATACTGGAGCCAAATGACAAGATGAACACATCTGTCGTTTTGGAACATAAGGGTTCAAAAGCAGTGTTACCCCAAATACTCCAAAACACACTAGTCTATATGTTGTGCTTTTCACTCCCGTATCAACACAAAGTAGTCAAAATGTTATAAAAGTATTTGAATTCTCTTGTTTATCTTTTCACAAATAACAAATTTGATCATTTTCACTTGTGTTTCAAAGAATCTCTGTTCTGTGAAGAACAACATGTAAGATTTAAAAGTAGAAATATATAAATATGTTTAGATGTAATGTTTTCTCCAAATTATAAACTGTAAATCAGATTCAAACTTTAGTGTAATCAGTCACCAGGAGTATAAAATTTTATTTCAGTGCCTAAATTGTGCAAACCCAAGCCCGGGCACCCATTCCTATTTCCTGGACATACAGACGAGTTAGGGAATATTCGGTCAATTTTGTTTGTTTGTGTCAAAGTCAGTATATTAATTTAAATACTGCAACCCTAAAACATCTAACACCTACTAGTACATCTGCCACCCCCATATTGAGGACGGGAAGGTAAAAAGAACTTCACTTTGGCTTCAAGTGTTCTTTTCTAGCTGCTCATCTCATCATCAGCAACAAAATACAAATGAGACAAAACCGCATTTCCTTGATGAATTTCTTCTACTACTGCAAATAAATGTGTGCTGTGTGACCACAAAACCAGTAACACAATAGGGATGAGATAGTTTGAGATGTTTATTGCTTTGCCTATATCTGTTATATTTTGCTCGTGTATATTTTTTGTTGACAGAAAATCCTAATTGTGATTACTAAAAGAATAAAACCCATTTTATTTATCTTGTCCATCTGTCTGTCTGTCTGTCTCTCTTTATTTCTTCATGGCTTATTTTAATGAGGTATTGATATTTTACACAGCTGCACTGTTTCCATGTTCTTATAGTCTTATTTTTGTAAAAACTATATAGAATACATTTTGTACATTTTTAAATTTACCTTATTCAGATGCACTTTTCTAAGAAACTGATGACTCTATCTTTCATGACTGTGCAGTTTTATTCTCATGTTTTACATTTCAACTTACTCCACAGTCTCTTATTTTCTTATTTTTATTAGTATTGCTATCTTTATGTGTGTATGAGTGCCCTGTATTTGACCATCACTTTGGTGCTGATACACCTAAATTTGCCCAGTGAGGGACAGTAAAGGATATCTCTATTCTATTCTATTCTATTCTATTCTATTCTATTCTATTCTATTCTATGTTCTAATTTCTGAAATTCACTCACAGTACTTTGAAACAGTACTCTCTAATCTTTCTCCTCACATTCAGGCCAACGGGTGTCTAAGATGTTGGTCTCTTTGCATAACTATGTTTGACTGGATGTTAATCATAGTCTGAAAGACTATGCACCATTTCCTTTTTTCACACTGTGCTATGTATGTGCTAGGTACGTAGCTCCATCTGGGCCTTACACTCCGTTGGTTATTTCACGGATATCACACTCATTCTGTGCATCATTTCCCAAGAAAATATTGTGTAAATATTGTAAAATTCATCAGAACATTCCTCCAGATTTAGACTTGAAAATATCTTCCTTAAGTCATAACTGGTTAAATTAAAAACAGACACATAAACATTTGCATAAACACATAAAAAGCTCAAGTTCCTAGCATGCTTACAGAGTGTAAACTCTTATTAAACCAGATGCATGTCCTAAATTATATCCATAACTGATAGAGTAATGTTAGAAAAGTTCAGCATTGAAAATTACTCCATAACAAGTCCAGACTAGAAATGAAGGGGGCTGAAATAAGACAAAGAATGTGTTTGTTTTACAGTATGTGTAATTCTGCCTCTTTCTGTAGGGAGGAAAGTGACTCAATTATGTAGGTTTATTTGACCTGAGGCATAAAGTGAGTGGAATTCAAACACAGCTGCTGTCATCCAGTTGGCTTGTATAAAGTGCTGGAGATAATTTCTTTATTCAGTGGATTTGGTAAAGCAAAGAACAGTTTGGACTTTAGATGAATGTTCAATAACAAGCTCAAAAGCACACCTGATCAATTCAGGAATTTAGGGAAGACTTACGCCTTTTTGCCACAGATGGATTGTTTGTACCAGTTCCTACACGTGCTGAAGTACTTTTTCTTGGTTCCTTCAACTTGCTGCAGAGCACACATGTTGGGCCTGTTAGAGGGAAGGATTTTAGAGGGAGGAAGGGCAAGAGGACAAAGATAAAAAAGTGAAGATCAAGGGGAGAAGTAGTTCCATTATGTAGGTAGGAACAGGCGAGATTAATTTCAAAAGACAAAAAAGGGTAAAAATGTTAAGGTTGTTGAGTGCATAAAAACAGCAGATTTTTATATTAGCAGTAAAAAAATACTTTTAACAAATCACTGACAAGATTTCTATGCAAATGCTCTAAGTTTCATTTTAATGAATATATTTCCTTTTACATAGATTACTTTTTTAATTGTGGGGGAAACCCCCCCCCCCCCAGCAAGTTTTAATCATGTACATATTTTAAAAAGTCCACATTTGTGTTTGCTAGTGAAAGAAATGTCCATATGTCCACATTCGTATAGTTTGTTTAGAATTTTTTTTCTTAATAGTTTTAAGTTAGCCTGGCCATTGCCTTCCTGTGCAATTCCGCTCGATTCAAATCTCACTCCACAGCACTGTCTGGTCTTTCTCTGTACAAAGCAAAGCGAAGAACAAGGGGCTTGTTTTTACCAGGCTCGCTTCAAGTACCTGTCTAACATAAAAAATAACGGGACATTTATACTCAAATTTAAATATAACTAAATCAACAAAGTGCTGAAATCCCTGTATTTTTTAATACTGTATCTTAATAAAATAAACATAGAAAATAAATAAAATCAGTTTATCTTTTGTGCAATTCTCACCCCACCCAGCCTGTCACATTTGTTACCATACACCTGATGTTTGATCTGTCTCTTTAGCAATAAAGATTATCTGCATTCAAATTTTTTTCCTGATGTCCTTCCATTTACTTCCTCTTTCCTTACCCTTCTTTCCTTGCCCGTATGCGACTGTGGGTGACTATTTTGTCATAAGCTGAGGAATCCACACTTCCTAGAAAGCAGAGTGCCACCACCACTAAGGTCACCAATGGCAGCTGATCCATCCTGAGGAGTTATCAGTCCTCTGCACCTTAAGGTCAACAAAACACTCTCCTTTTGTCCTTTGAATACACACTCTTGCACTCCCTTTTTAAAAAACCCACACAAAAATATGTGACCACATTTGTGAGAGGGGAAGCTTTTATACCAGCAACCCTGACTCTCCAACACACCCACTCTCTTATTTACTCTGCTACTGTCTTTTCCATACCATGACGTCCTGCTCTCAACCACACACATCCTTCCTTTCAGTCCAAACCCTTCCTCCAGCTCAGACTTCAGCACATGCTCATTGTCTCCTCCTTCCTCGTGCTGTTTCACACAAATTTCAGATGAACTTTCTCAATCACCATCTCATCCCATAGCACCAAGGACACCAAATGATTAAAAAAACAAACAAACAAAAAAAAGTGCATGCTGTAAACTGTGTTTACAATAAACTATACTTAATGAATATGCAACTGGGAGCTTTGATTAAAGGATTTCATGGGTCAAAATATGTTTTTTCTATATAAAAAAAATCTTAAAATAAACAGACATTTAACAGAATTTAATTTTTCACTCCTCCAATCCCCTTTCTCAAGCCAACATGTAAACTAAATTGAACGACATCTTTTAAATCACTTTGATAATAAAAGAAAGTTGATTTGTGGTGAGTTAGAGAAAATCAGTTTTTAGTTGACACTTTGCACTATAGACCTCTTTAATTCATGTTTTATAACCCACTTCTGATCCTGCTTTCCCCCTTTGTCTTTTATGAAGTGGATTCATTGTTTGAATCAACTTTTCCTCCCATGATCTCCTTGTTTTTCCTGATTCTCTTCTGTCAGCCTCCTCCTTGCTGTCATGTTCATTACCTCAGCTCTTAAACCCGGGCCCAGTTTTTTTTCTGCAGCTGTCTTGCTCTCCTGTGTTGAATCCAAATCGCATTCAACTTCCGAAGGAGGAAAAAAAATCCATCATGAATCAGGCTCTATGGACATTGTCAAATAGTCTGGCCTTCTGAGCAGGACAATATATGCTTCAGTCCAAAGAAATGCGGATAAAATCCAAGCAAACTGTTCTATGATGTCTTTCTTTCTGTTAGAATGACAACAAAACATTGTATTTTGGTATACACAATTATTTTGGTAAAGAGAAAAGAACAGAAACTTTTGAAATTATATATTTTTTGTTGCTTACCTCTTGAAAGACACTCAGTTTAGTTTATTTAATTTTTAGTACCTCTTCATCTGAATCCAGACTACATTTAGCAAATGAACTTCTAAGAAAGTGCTCTGATATTGCTGTTCAGATGCTAGATGCTTTGTCCAAATGTAATGTCTGGCAAAAGCTGTTTTCTATAAAGCTTTGGCTAATAGACTCCTCTTCAGGCTCGTTGTCTCTTGTGGGTGGAGCCTAAGTAGCTTCTTTTGCCAGGCAGCTTCAGCACACTCATGATATAAAGTATATAATTAAAGGGTGGATGGATGGATGGATGGATGGATCGATTGATGGACAGACAGAGGGAGAGAGGATGGAATGATTTAAAGGGTTAGTTTGGATTTTTTGAGTGAGGTTCTGTGAAATTCTTGTCACTAATAGTTACCTTACCTGTAAGTGTCATGTCACTGTGGTTTTTTTTAGAAAGGCAAAGCAAGTTTATTTGCATAGCACATTTAAGCAACAAGGCAATTCAAAGAGCTTTACATGATGATAACATAAAACAAAAACAAAAACAAAAACAAAAAAAATCATTGCATCAGAGTACTGTGGGAAAATAAAAGTTGGAATACAAACTAAAATGAATAATGTTTCAGTTAATATTAACTAGAAGCAACTCTAAACAAATGGGCTTTTAACCTTGATTTAAAGGCAGTTGGAATTTTTAGCTTTTTTGTAGTTTTCTAGAAGTTTGTTTCAGGTTACTGGAGCATAAAAACTGAATGCTGCATCTCTATGTTTGATTCTGATTCTTGGGATGCAGAGTAGAGTTGAACCAGTAGACCTGAATTGTTTGGAAAGTCCATGCAATGGCAAAATATCTTTAATGTATTTTGGTGCTTGGAAATTCGGTGATTTATAAACTAACAAAAGTACTTTAAAATGTATTCTCTGAGCCATAGTGAGCCAGTGTAAGGACTTTAGAACTAGCGTTATGTGCTCTACTTTTTTAGTTTTAGTGAAACTAAAAAATGTGCAGCAGGGCTTTGGATCAGCTGCAGCTGTCTGAATGAGTTTTTAGGCAGACCTGCAAAGACCCAGTTGCAGTAAAAAGTGAAGAAATTCTCAAAGAGGAAGAAGGCTGTTTGTCCAACCTACCCATATTTTAGCTAATTTTAGCAAATAAATATAAAATTCTCTGTTTGTACTTTAAGTAGAACTATTACTGATGACTTCATTGAACTACAGATCAAAAAATCTGAACTGTCCTTTCAGATAAGGTCTGATGTTTTTCCCTAAAAACACTACTTTTTATATAGCCCACAGTAAATATAGATAAAAGGGAATCATAATTTATTGCAAATCATGCTAAAATTGAAAAATGTTTTAATTAAGTTTAACTTAACCTCACAATTTATTTTCATTAATTAGAACAAAGCTGTATTTAACTTCTCCTCATGTTTTGGATTATCAGTAACTTCAGTCTTTTCATGAGGGATCAATGTGTATCTGTTTCTTTTTTAGAAATAATAAAAATAAAAAAATGTTATTTTTTTTTTTATTCAGCTGGATGCAAAACTGTTATGAAGGGACACTGACAGCCAGAGCATCTTGTATTATATATTTCCCTCTAGTGGGCAAGACTTGTCAGTACAGCCCCTGAGACCTCAAATTGTGCATTTGAAAATTGTATAAATGCACTTTATATGACGTATGGGAAAATATTGTATTGGTAAAGATAAGCTGTGTTTTTCTGTAAATATACAAAACCTGCATTTTGGCAAGATTGTGCTAAAGACTTGCAGTTCATTTATACCCAGTTTTAGAGACTTTGTTCAAAGCATTTCTGTCTTCATTGATCCAAAGGCTAAAATGTCAAACTGCTACTGAGTATAAGCTGCAAACATTTGTTCTCCAAAACACAGCAGATGTAGACCATGTCCAAAAATGTTCATGGCACTTGTCAACACATTAAACATTGCCATATCTATGCAGTTTTAAAGTATAAGATGATTTAAATAGTAAGGATTTGACAATAAGGATAATATTTTGAGGGAAAAAAGGTTACATTTCTCAAAAATGAAAGCTGCACACACATAAAAACAACTGAAACATGACATAAAAAGGATATTTATATATTTATTTTATTTTGACTTTATTCTGACCTCTTTTAAATGATTTCCATTCATTTAAACTAACAGTACATCTTAAAAACATAATATCCTATCAAAATAACAAGTTACTTCTCTGCTGAAGAGATGACATGGTAAATATTGTTGTCTGAAATAGCTCAGAGGCTGTGTTCACATTTTTTATGTTCTACATAAGAAAATATTCCCCATGAACCGGCGCTGCAGAAGTCGGCCTGTCAGAACAACATGAATAAAAAATCCAAGGTTTTTGCATAGAAAAACATTGACAGAATCTGTGCATGATGAGAGCTTGACACATCTGTGAAATACTGAATGCCATTTTAAATTGTGTAAAGTGCAGAAACAGACAGTGTAAGGCAGAAAGTCAGGTTGAAAACAGCACATCTATTGCTCTAGTGAGATAAGGATGCAGGGAGGTAAAGTGGTGCAGAGATAAACAGAAAAGGAAAAGAGGTAGAGAGATTGTATAAGGAGGGGGCAAACAGGATAGTTTGAACAAAATGCACATTTCTGATAAGAACAAGGGAAATAAAGGAGGATTAAAAGGGAATGGTGTGTTTTGGGAAATAATTGTTTTTCAATCATCTTTAAGGGGGAGATAAGATGAAACGATCGTATCAGCACACGTTAATCCTCAGAATACACACACATGAGTTCAGTCACCTTTGCTGCATTTCCTCTGCTGATCTAAATCACTTAAACTAAAAGCTGTTCCAAATCTCCAAAGATCAAAGCTAATCATAAGTGTAGCAACAACTGGAAAAGTTAGACTCGGTAAAAGTCATGGCAAACATTTCTGTCCTGAAACTCATCCTGATTGTTAGTCCTCGTTGTCTTCAGTACACTGTGGCCTGTAGTTCTGATAAGTTTCTTGCAAAAATCTTCATATTCCCCAATATTTATTTACATTTTGCATTACAACCACAAACTTCAATATATTTTATTGACAGTTTATATGATATACCAACTCAAAATAGAACATGATTGTGAAGTGGTGAGACCTGTCACAGTTCAGAAAAGCATCCCACAGCATAATGCTGCATGATGTTATATTGAAGGTGATATGCAGTCATAGTTTGTAGCAACACATAACATTTTGTATGTTGAGTTTTGATTTATTCTGATCAGAGCACCTTCTTCAACATGTTTGCTGTGTCCCCTGCATGGCTTGTTGCAAAACCTTAAATAGGATTTTTTTTTTTTTTTTTTTTTTTTTTTTTTTTTTTTTTTATTACTTTTTCTCTATCACAGTTTTGTAGATGCTGTGGATGTCTCCAGCTCCTCAGCTACTTCTTTGAACAATGTTTTGTAACTAGGTGATTTCTGAAGACAGCTGTTTCTATTAGATTTTATTTAGGGGTATTAAATAAAATCTAGGCCCCTTTTAGAAAAGGGGCTTAAATGCAAATGCTCATCACTTCACAATTATGTGGTGGGTGTTTATCACATAAAATACACAGGTTTCTGACTGTAACATGAAATAATTTATGGGACATGAATATTTTTGCAAGGCACTGCATGCATCTTTATGTCTCATGCCTCCTTTTGTGGGGACCCAGGTTTTTTTTTCCTTGTCTTCAGTTTGTTTATCTTCACATCCAAGGCTAAGGTTAATGTTTAACTCTTTTTTATATTCTGGAAACTCTTCCCCCAATTTATTCACCAGTAGTTCTTCTTCAGCTTTGGCTGTAATCTCTTTGCTCTGCTCTTCTGTGTCTGAACTCCCTGACTCCCCCGCTTCCTCTGAGAGAGAGTACATCTCTCTCAAAACCTCGCCTGACCCTGATGCGACTTCTTTACTGCTCCAGTGGCGTTTCTGGAACAAACTAAAGTCACTAATTTCTTTGGAGCAGTTTCTCCACTGGCTCGATCGTTCGCTGCAACCCTCATCTGAGATCAGGAGTCCATTCGGAAGACCGTTGGATGCGTCAGGAGGCCTGGGAGAAGCAAGAGAGCTGGTTTGTTTGAGGATGGATGCAGTGATCTTGAATCGGTTGAGCTTGCTTTTTGCCTGGCTGGCCGAAAGGCCAGGGGAAATCTTGAGGGAAGAATTAGGATAAGCAAGACTGGATTCCACCGGACTGCAACTGGCCATCGCGCCCTGTAGAGCAGGTTTTCCCGTCTTCATCATGCCCATCACTTCATAACGGAAGCTGGAAATATCTTGTTTCAGCTCCTGAGGGAACAAAGAAAAAGTCAGTCCATTCTGGGATAACTAATGCATGTCTTTAATTATTTGTTACAATGGCTGCAGAAAACTCAGTCTTGGAGAAATATTACTTAAGAGTTAAACAAAGTTGCAAAGAACCCCCCCAAACCCTCTTAGATAACAATGATCAAGAATGAAAAATATATTTTTTTTGTTTAAAACTACAAGCCAGACATTTTCAAAAAAAAAAAAAAAAAAAAAAAAAAAAAAAAAAAAAAAAATCACTAATCATATAAGACACAGTTTGCCATCTATTGTACATATTTTTTATATGTTGTTTTTTTGTCTTTGTATTTAATTAAAATACAATCTACCTTTTTAAGGACAAATTTTCACATGCACATGCAATGCTGTCAAAAAAAAAATCATCACTGATTGTGTGACAGAACTGAAGTTGATATATTCCCGTGCTTTCCAGGACTGGTAGTTTTTTTTTTTGTTTGTTTTTTTTAAAAGATTATCCTCCCTGTATTACAATCAGCTGAGCGGCCAAATCGCTGATGAAGCAGATTGATACAGTGAATGTCTGATTAGCTTGTTAACTTCCTCCACTCCAATGATGTATTTACTTTTACAGCAAGCTGGATATGACATCTTTCTACAATAGATAAAGTAGCTATTTGTGATAATGACTACAGAACCTAACGTAAAAAAAAAAAAATTCAAGCTAACCATTTCAGGGCAAATCATCCATCACTGAAAGATAGTCAGTTGACTTGGGGTCAGCTCCTAATAGCTGACTATGAAAATACATGTCTTTAGATAGATAGATATTAGTTTAAAAATCCAGTAACAAACAAAACCCCAGCAATGGTTCTGTGAAATTCATGTCCCCATTTTTATTTTCAATATGCTTTGCTAACTAAAAACATTGCAACTTCTTAAATACCTAGGGTTATATAAAACTGTAAAAAAAAAAAAAGGAAATATAGTTACCCTTACAATTATTGGTGGGACTGCAAACCCACTGCAAAAGTTTATTTGAGTTAATTGCAGGATCTTTAATTAATTGAAATGATTCACATTTTAATCAAAAGCATATATCGATAAAATTAACATTTTCAATTCAAAAACCATTTTTGCTCCTAAATTATTGAATAAATAGACATATGAGCTCAATAACAAGGATATTTAATGTTTTTAGTTTGTTAGTTAGGGTAATTAACCATTAGATTGATGCAAAGTGCTATGATTCAGCTTTTAAGGGTTTCAGGAACCCCTGATCATTCATGTAACTTATTTCTAAATTCTTCTTTAGAAATGTGAACTATGAATGCTGACATTAGTATTGGGGACTTCTGTGCTTGCTGCAACATGCTTTGCATTGACATGATATTTTAAACTTGAATAGCTTCAGTGATAGGCCAGCTTGTTTTTGCACAACTTACACAAAACAACAGCCTTTTCCAGCATCCCATCAAATGGTTTTTTGAACCAAAAATTAGCCCACAGAGGGCCAAGAGAAGCGGCTTTGTTATCCATTGCTATTGTTTGTGGCTGTGGCATGTATGTCAGATTTACCGGTGTACCAGAAACATGTGAATGTAAGGGCTCTGGCTTGGGGCTTTTGTATGTGAAAAAAAATGCAATTAATCATGGAAAACTTTTTAAGTCCTGGCCCTACTTACAATATCAACCTGAAACTCAGACATCTTGCTCCCTGACCCTGTAGCTTTTCAATTAGGTATCTGCACTGAAGAACATACTGTTTGTTAATGTATTTGTAGACTGAAAGTGTAGGGGTTTCAGTTTTAATGCATCTAATGATTTGGATTCGATGAAGGCAAAACTGCACAGTTTTGTTCACTCTGACTGATGGGCATGTCTCTTTTAGAAAAGCTTTACTTCACTAAACAATGATGATTTCAATTTTATATTTAAAGAAGTCTGTCTGCCTTTCATACAAATTGCCGATTTTCTTCTAACAGTCCAGTACCTAATGCTGTCTGTAAATATTTATGTACATACATTTGTATTATGTGGCTATCTCTTGCATTTAAACAATGAGATTAGTCGCTATGTCTTTATTGCTAATTAGGTCATAACAAAAACATCTGATGTGATGGGGAAACATATTTGTCAGAGAGAGAACCAAAATAGTACTGCTGTGTGTCAGAAAAACAATTCTCTGCAAAATATGGAATAGATTACCACTCTTACTCTGACAAGCAATTTTTCCAAGTGGATTTGACTCTACCAGGGAAAGCGAACATTTGATCTACTATAAATAGAAATACTGAATATAGCTCCTTATAGTTTTTTTTAATACTCAGTGGGACCTGATCGTACCTTGAAGTTGTCCTCTGTCAGGCCTTCCTCTGTTTTAGCGTCTCTGATCATCGCAGCCACGTAGCGTTTTACCAAGTTCCTCAATACCTCCTTAAACAGTGGAAAAATGCTTCATCAAAAAGCCAGACAAGAAAAGAAGGAGAGAAATATATACACAGAAAGTAAAATCTATCCATAGCAATCTATCTATGCAGATGCTGTCATGAACCCTTGTGGATGTGGGCAAATATGAAATCCTCTGCAGAGAATGATGATAAATATCCTGCTGGCTGTAATTGTCAGCCCTGGTGAATGTGACAGTGTGTGCTCAGATTGAAATTGGAAGTGTAGAAGGGCTGTTAAGGGGCAGAACCAGTTACCTGAATGCACACAAACAACATTAAAGTCATTGTATTCAGCTTGATTTAAGAGAGATTGTTTTTACCTGATATTGATGGTTTATCCTCACATTTTCTGCTGCTCGTCTCTAAATAGAGATGAGAAAAATTCATACTGAATAAGAAAAAGGTAAAAGAAAAATAAAAGAAATCTAATCTGGATTCCTCACATTACAGTTTTATATTAGTACTACTTTAACTTTACTAGATGCCTCACTGTGACTGCATTAAAAATGAATTGGGGATGCAACAAAAAATTATTACATTAAACCTAATTTCACATGAAAAGGGATAGATAGTGAAAATATTATTGTACAGCACCAACTTTTTGACAGCAACAAGTAAAAGGTATCTTATTGATCTATCTTCAATGTGTTGTTTCTTTCGTTGTTGATTTTTAAACATTCTTTGTGGCACTAGTGGTTATTCACAGTAATCTGACTGGAGAAGGTCAGGGGAGTTGAGGTTGGATATGTAGTAAAGGTTCAGTCAAACCTTGCTTTCTTATTTCAAGGACTAATAACCTCCATATATTGGGGCACCCAGTGTACTGCAATGACTCCTGATTTAAAGGGCTTTTGTGTGTTTCCTTCGCAATGAATCTTTAACAAGGATCTTCTTTACATAAGTGTATGGTATTTCTGTTTGGTTAAGGCCGTACAACAATGATAGTAAAAGCACGTCGTTATGTTCCATAAACCAACTTACACCAAGAGTTCCAAAGCTTTCAGTTCTCTTGGACTGTGTCCTCTTACACACTTGTCTCTTGATCCAACACATGAGGTACCAGAATGTTTTGGGGCTTGGAATAATGTTGAAAGGGGCGGGAACAGTGGCCCCCTCCTCAAAGTAACTCATCCACAACTTTGTTCTTGCAAACTTCCACTCGATGTCTGCATGATCCTGGAACCAGATTTAAATATATTTGAAAACATGTACTGGGGTGAGTGTTGTAATATTTTCTTCTACATATATTGTGTCATGCACTCACAGCAATGTGCTGGTAGGAGTTGTTCATCATGGCTATCAGCATGTTGAGGAGCACTACCAGGGAAATGATGTTGTATGTGCCAAACATGGTAGCACCAACAAATTCAGTAAACTGGTGGTCTGGATCCACGTTGGTCACATAGAGGCTGATCAGTCCAAAGATAGACCAGAAAAGGGATTGCAGAGTCTCAAACAACCTACAAGAGATTTAGAAATCTAGTAGGTATAGTACCCAATCTTTTTTGCAAAATAGCTCTTCATCATTGAGGTTAGATCGAAAGCATCTTTGATCATCAGTTTTGAAGACCTGCCATAGATGTTCAATTTGATTTAGGTCTGGACTTTGAGTTAAACATTCTAACATGAATATGCTTAGACAAACATGATTTTGTTGGTATTTGTCTATTTTGAAGTTTGGGGATGTAACACGTGCTATAACAGGTACTACATAATGCACAATCATTTTTGAGAAATAAATCAGGAACTTAGGCAGGAGCTTCAGTTTCTCTTAGCAACAGAAAGCTTTTCACACATTTTGATCTCAGTAACAGTTTACACTGGAAAAAGTCATTTTCTATAACACTTATTTTCACAGTATCACACACTGGCTCCACACATACAGTAACTCACGTGGAGAATGCATTGTTCTGCTCTACACAGCGGATCCCCTTGCACTTTCCTTTTTCTTCTGATGCCTTTGTCTCATAGTAAAAGTACAGCTGGTTAAGCCCATTAGCGAAGGCCAGGAGAACCTGAAGAAAGAGCAAATGTCAAATATACCATCCCACTGTGTATATGTACTGTAAGCCTCCTGTTTATGTGGAAGCATTTGTTGAGCTTACCAGACAGTAAATAAAAAGGAACTTCAGAATATCCAGCAGCATTCGCCCGAGTGAGATCTGAAGAGGCCCCAGATGGGAATTAGCGGTGAAGAGGGAGATGAGGCGCAGGGAACTGAATATGTTTGCTATGGCAAACACTGCCTCAGCTACTAAAGTGGGGTGCCACATTTCCCACTGGTTCCTGGGTTTAGTACCACTGTACTGAATAGGGAAGAAGAAAAGATGGATATAAGGGTTAGGATTAGGGCACAAGAGATGACACAACATGACATTTCTATTGCCATGCAGAGACAAATGATTACCTTGGTATAGGCTACAATCTTGAGGGATATAGTGGCCAGGTAAAGAGAGTTCATGACAAAGTCCATCAGGTTCCACCAATCATGGACATAATCCTGGAAACCACCATCCCACATTTGCTTGATCTCTGCCCAAATAAATCCTAGGACATGATGTAAAAATAATAAAATCTTTGACTGGCATACTGGCAGGTGTGTAGGGGGAGTGAAAGCAGAAGATCATGTGAATAGTAGAATCATTAACATGAACTGATTAGTTACAAAAATATACCCATCCATTCAGTTTTTACATTTTGTCACATTACAACCTGAAACTTTAGCTAAATTTGTTGCGACTTCATGTGATGGACAGATATGAATTTAGGTTAAAGGAAAGTGATGCATGGTTTTACAAAAACTCGCAAATATGATGTGCATTTGTATTCACACCCATTTACTCTGATATCTCTAAACCATGGGTGTTTAGCTCCAGTCCTTGAGGGCCGGTGTCCTACCAGTTTTAGATGTGTCTCTGCTCCAACACAGGTGATTCACATGGTCCATCTATTTCTCTCAGCATGTCAAAGTTCAAAGATTAAAATGTAGCTTTATGACCTATATGTAAAATGTTTTTTGTGGGGGAAAACTAACACTCAGTGGTGTTTTCATCCTGAAAATGCCATTGAGAATCTGTGGCCAGACCATAAAATTGATGTTCAGAAATGCTTTGCATCCAATCTGACAGTGCTTGAGGTATTTTTTGAGAAAAACTAGGCCAAAAAAAGACCCAAAAGACTTGTAGCTATAACTAGAGTGATAGGTGCTTCCACAATCAAAATCACTGAAATTTGTTTTTGTAAAGTGACAAAATGTAAAACAGTTCAAAGGGTCAGAATACTTTTGAAAGGCAATGGATTAACAGCCAACATAAGGGCTCTAAAGTTTACTTTCAGTGTCATTGTGTCAATGCACTGCGTGGCCACTCTATACCATGTTTTACTCACCCAGTACCCATGGTAGTATCATCCACTCCACAGTGGTCGGTGGAGGGCCCTGTCGGTCCTGCCTGTCTTGTTCTGTGGTGACAATGTGCTGGGAGGCAAGCAGCAGCAGGAACAGAAAGGTCAGATACGATGCAGTGTGGCAGATAAACTTGATGAAGGGCTTGCGGATGAAGAGGCCATATCGACTCTTGGGTGCGATGAGGTAACAAAGGGCAAAAATAGGGTAGAGGAGGCCAATAAATACACAGGTGATGAATTTTCCTGCCCAGTGGCGCCGCCTCCACCCAGGAAACTCATCGTACCACCTCGAGGCCAGGAGCTGCTGACAGTTTGGCTGAGCCACAAACTTCAACAAAAATGAGAAAAGAGAGGAGGGTTGTGAGAGTTAAATTTACATTTTCTTTCTCATCTACAGTCATGACAAATGTCCCAGAGGATCTTTTTCTGCATTATTCCAAAGTAAGACTGCAGAATGTGAGCCTTCAAGGAGAGAGCTTTCTCCCATAGGCTGTTTTTCTGGTTTCCCATAATATAATGGACTAGTAATCGTGCCAAAATTAGCAACTGCAGCAACCTTGAGCAACAAATGAAGGAGTGGGAAGTGTTAGTGAAGTGAAAGCAGTGAAGGGCTGGTCATCTACACACAAATTTAAAAACCTTTTCAGAGAAAGAAAGCTGTAATCTCTACAATGTGTAAATATTCTCTGATCACAGAAGTCTGTTTCTCATCCACAGAAACATACAGTATTTATATTTTATTTTCTGTTGGTTCTTTTGCCTGCTTGTTGTGTAGCATTGCTTTAAACATGTAGCTGGAAAGTAAAAGATTTGTTGTTAAATGTCTTCTTAACATGGGTTTAAATGTTATGATTCAGAAACAAGGTAAACAGTAATTTTCTAAAGCTACTGAATGTGTCCTTCATGGGGTAGAATGAATATATATACAAATATTTATATAGATAGATAGATTATTGTAAAATATTATGCTGAGTATTTATACCAAAGTGTTTACTGACCCTGGTGGGTTCCAATTCATTAATTCTGCAGCTTTGTTTCCATGGGAACCACAGACCCCCTTATCTGTGCTGGGGTATGAAGCAGAAGGGCTTATATTCCTCTGCTTCAGCTACAATACTGGTAAAAACCATGACATGGAAAGGGAGAAATGGTGTTCAAGATTAAACAAATTTTATGCACAAATGAGAATATGTGCACTCTACAGTATGCCAAATTTTAAGAGAAATTAAATATAAAAAAGGAGAAAAGGCTCTTGCTGATTTCTTTTGATCACACATCTCCTTTGAGCATCCTCTTACATAAGTTATATAAAAAGCTCTTTAACTTTCACCCAATATCTAAAAAAGACAGCTGAATCTGACCTTTAGGTCAGAAAGTAGTTCAATAAAATCTTGTACTGCAATTTTAAAAACAGCTGTGTTCCTTTTGTTTTAAGCATGTTTCTATAGTAAGTGTTGTTGGCAAAAGTGAATCTTGAATTTACAAATGATATAGTTCATATTTTATCAGAGATTTTTACAAATCAGTTTACAAGTCAAGTCTCAGGTCTCTAATCACCAGAATATTCTCACATTGGATGCAAATAATCTAGTCTTCCTATAGCACTACACTGCTGCACGTTGCAAATAAAATTTTTATTGACTGCTATGAATTATTTTGAAAAATCAGTAATATTTACAATACTAAAAATCTAATATTAAAATTATGTTTGAAGGGAAAACAGAAGGCATACAAAGGGATTTTTATTTGTGGCTTTATTTAAGTTACTTTTTTGGAGATCCAGAAGTGTGCTGTGATGTTGCTACTTTTATTGCAATAAGAAAATTATATTTGCTGTAAGGTAAGTCTGTTTTGTTCTTAAACAAAGTGAAGTAATTTAATACAGAACTCAGTTTGAGAGTAAATGTGTGGCCATTATTATGTAGCTATAGCCAACATGTACAGGTTGTTATGAACCATTAACAGCAACTCTGCCAAAGCTTCAGTTGATGGCTTATTGACTGCAAATGCTTGCTCAGTGATAGCATAAAATAAAGAGCAAGTAAAACTCAGCTGTCAACTCCGTTTACCATCAAGTAGTCATGAAACATTAAACAGCAGCTCTAAGTACCCCCACATAACATTACCATGGCAATCAGTTGTTTGCATACACGACAATAACTTAGAGAGGACAACAATAGTTTACTCAAGTGGTCTGCACTTACCTGCTCACTGTCAGCTCTAATTACATAAGCCAGATTGTTTAAGAGACTTGAGTCACAGACCTTGAGTCTGAGTTGAGTCTCGAGTCTTTAGAGCACAAGTCCAAGTCAAGTGTAAACTCTCTGTTTTTGCAACTTAGATGCAAACCCAGGGTAAGCTGCAGACAACAGTTAGAATTTCTGAATGGCATGTCTCAGTTATTGCCAATTTCTGACAAGTGGATTTTGGATTCTAGATAAACAGACAAGTAAGGTAACAAAGAAAGATTTTATATAGATTCATATAATTAATGACTGGATCTAAACATATCTACCTGAAATGATTCAGAAGGCAGTAATCAAACCATGAGAGGAGGGAATTTTCATCTTTTGAACTACTTTTCTATTTCAGCTCTAAGAAAACTTCTTTTCCCTTTTCCCAAGTGAGAGAAAGTCTAAACAAGGCAAACATCAATGTGATGGCACCTCTTTTTTTGCCTTTCACAGTCACTTAGAAAAGCTTGCTGCAGTAAAGTGCCAAATTTGCCTGGGGTGGCTGTTTCACCGTACTCAAGTCCAGTTGGAAAACTGCCTCTTCACAAAGCACCTCTCGACTGTCATCTGTCTGTAAGTGCTCATAAAAAAAGTACTTTTTGCCATGCGAGTGCAGATGCTTTCAACCTGCAGCTTTCTAGACATAGAGTCTGCCTAAACTTTCCTAGTTTACTTTGAAAGACAAACAGTGAAAGTCACATTTGTTTTTTTTTATTTTGCACTAAAAATCTGTATTTAAATGTTAAAATCTTCTTACATTTTATTATTGCAGTTTTTTGGAGATCAGGGCATCTATTACTAACATTACTCAAACAAGATCTTAGCCCCAGGGTGCTCAAATGTTTTTAAGTCATGCTCCAAGGTATAAATAGGTATACTGTATGTTTGTGTATAATATAATGAAATGTATTGCTTGGTAACATCTGGATTAGTGTACATACATGTACATACTGCTCCTTTATCCTCATTTTATTTCCCCTAAAGTTTAACATTTATGCTTCATGTCCATTCACTGTAAGCGTATGGACATAACTGTACCAAAGTCAAATTCCCTATTGGTCCACACAATCTTGGCCAAATAAATTATTATGATTCTGAAAAAGTCCAAATCATTTAGATTTTAATCAGGAAATCATGAGAATAAAAACAATGTTTGAAGGTGTTCTAAATGGTAATTCACTTGTATGATTATTTTAGATCTGTACTGGGCTCAAATGCATTTATTGCTCCCTCTTATTCTCAAAATTTGCACATTATTTAGATTGACTTGTTATGAGGGAAATGTTCTGAATCAAAACACTAAAATGAAAGCTTCAATTGCTCCTTAAGCCCAATGTAATTTAATGGAGCTTTTAAAATGCTGAAACACTTAATTGCAGTTTTTACGAAAAATCACAAGAGGGCAATGTTAAACTACAGCATATACAACTGATATCATTCCTCTTGACGCCTCTGATCATTTTAGGGATCAAAAATCTAACTTTATTCCTATTTAGATTCCCAAATTTTTTCTTGTGTAACTGGAAATATGACCAAATCACAGAAAAACCCTTAGGCATGTTGGGAAATGGATGTAATCAGCAACTTAATTTTTTCTCGTACTGATAATATTTATCTGATTTGACCTCCTGCTGAAAGAAAGTACAGAGTGTTGTGTGAGCTTAGTTACTTCTGTGGAGATTTGGCTTCCGATCATTATGTACTGCCTTTCTAAACCCTGGGAGCACAGCGGAAGCAAAGTAAACTAAAAAAGAAACCGAAATGTGATAATAAATACAAAATAACTAAATCCTGTGCACTCAGCACACAGAGCAAGGGTTAATTAGCAGTGATGCCCTTCATTTTGTGGAGGGTCAGTCATCATCATCAAGATGAACCGGGTCATCGGACTGAAACCACAAGGAGATCCATTCATTCACTGCCACACATAAAGAGTTTGCAATAAATATCTCACATTCAGGCTGTGTGTCGTGCCAATTATAAGTGTTTCTGTATTTGTCTGGAAAATTGGTGAAAGAGAAGATTAAAAGATCAAAAAAGGGTAAAAATGCTCTTTGTAAGAATAAATAAGCCTTTTTAAGTTCCACTAAGCATTCACCGTTGATGCATCAGAAACCCCTATTTGCTTGGTAGATGAGGTGTCAAAAGAACAAAAAAAATCTGTAGGAGGACCTTTCTTTATTGTGTGTCAGTGTGTTGGAGGTTAGCGGGGTTATGCACACAGATGATATCGTTCTCAGGAAACAGCTGCAGCAATTGTTGCCTTTAGGCCATTTTTTAGTTCATTCAGTATTTCTAATCAAGGTTACAAGCCTGAGCTCAAGACCTTTTATGCACCATAAACTCTCCACTTTCTTCTTCAAAAGCAAGAGTTTACTACAAAAACATACTTTCTGAATGTGAAGCAGAAGTAAACCTTATTTGCAAGTTTTGTTTGCTCACAATAAACTGGAACTGTACTGAAATGCTCTAAGCTGAATTCCCAGTGAGTCATATCAAAATAGGAAGTAAACATGCTGGTGCTAGCATAGTAATTCTACAACATGCTCCGTATGTACACATTGTCAACTGGAGCAAGATGTGACATTATTGAAGATTATATGCTTTGAATTAAACATATGTTTAGAAACTGCTATTGGGATAAAATATATGTCACTGCAAGAAAAAACTGTAAGTTAGACTATGGGGTCCAGAATCTCATTTATGAGTAAGTTAAGTGGATCACATTGTCAAAATTGATGTAAACTAATGTAGTGGATTCTTTCACTGTACTTGCATGGGTATTTCTAATCAAGTATCAAACTGGGACTCCATGATGCCAAATGCCTAATCTTAAATTACTCTAATTGTTATTTGGGATCATATACTTATGAGGATATTCCGGTGTAACATTTTTATTTGTGTACTCTCTATATGTTCTGCAATCAGTTTGGGTTACAATCAGATTACAGCCATTATTTTAATTAAAAGCACATCATGCATCAAGAAAATATACTTTTACATAAATTACAAAACAAATCTGTAATCAGATGTCACAATATTCAAAACAATAACTTTTCTGTATAAAAATATTTTATAAAATATTAGAACCAGGGAGATTATGAAAATAACACCAACATGGAACATACAACAATCATTAAACAGAAAATCACTATGACTTCACTTTAAATTGTCTCCCTGCAAATCTTCTTTACTGGGTCATTTATCATTTGAAAAGGGCAGCTGAGTGTACTGTCTCCTAAAACAGGACACAGTCCTCTCCATTGAAGTTCTGGTACTGCTGAAAGACACCACAAAGAATAAATGCTATAGAAGGGCATAGTAAAAGGCTAGAAGATACAAATGTGATACAGGTACCAGGGAAAATGTCTCCTTACAATTTGGAGAAGAGGTTTATTGCCTTGAACAGAGATGCTTGTCAGGAGATTCATTAAGATGATAGAGCATTGTCAATCATCACAGCCACCTGTACATGTGCCATTTAATTTCTTTTTGTCACTAACTGCATTCATCTTCAAGTGTGTTTGGGTGTGTGTGTGTGTGTGTGTGTGTGTGTGTGTGTGTGTACTACATATAGAGTCAAGTTTATCTGTATAGCACATTTCAGCAGCAAGGCAGTTCAAATTCCTTCACAGCAAAATGATCAAAATCATCAAACAAATATCAATGCATCAAAATTATGAGGATCATGAAGCAAATATCAAGCAAATATAATTTGAAAATATTGATCAATGTTCCACTTTTTATTAATCAAAGGCAATTCTAAACAGGTGTGTTTTTAGCCTTGATTTAAAGGAACTCAGTGTGTCTGCTGTTTTGCAGTTTTATGGAAGTTTGTTCCAGATTTGTGGTGCATAAAAAATGAAAGCTGCTTCTCCATGTTTGGTTCTGGTTCTGGGGATGCAGAGTAGGCTTGAACCAGAAGACCTGAGTGGTCTGGAAGGTTGCTACAATGACAACAGGTCTTTAATATATTTTGGTGCTAAGCCATTCAGTGATTTATAAACTAACAGAAGTATTTTAAAGTCTATTCTCTGAGCTACAGGGAACCAGTGTACAGACTTTAGAACTGGGGTGATGTGCTCTATTTTCCTGGTCTTGGTGAGAGCACAAGCAGTTTTTGAGCACGAGCATTCTGGATCAGCTGCAGCTGTCTGATTTTTTAGGCAGACCTGTGAAGACACTGTTGCAGTAATCAATGCGACTAAAGATAAATGCATAGATGAATGCCACTAGATCTTGTTGAGACATTAGTCCTTTAATCCTGGAAATGTTCTTCAGGTGATAGAAGGCTGACTTTGCAACTGTCTTTATGTGTTTCTGAAGGTTCAGGTCTCTGAGTCCATCACTACACCCAGATTTTGGGCATGATCACTAGTTTCCAGCTGTAATAACTGAAGCTGCACACTCCAGATCATTCCGCTTTGGATCCAACCATAATAACTTCAGTTTGTTTCTGTTCAGCTGGAGAAAGTTTTGGGACATCCATGCATGTGTTCAGAGTCACCAGGTGACATTGTAATGTAGAGCTGTGTATCATCTGCATAATTATGGTAGATAATCTTATTGTTATAATCTGAGCTAGTGGGAGTATGGAGATTTTAAATAGGAGGGGTCCCAGGATTGATCCTTGGGGTACTCCACATGTGACTTTTGTCCGCTCCGTTGAGAAGTTGCCTATTGACATAAAGAAATCCCTGTTCTTTAGGTAGGATTTGAACCAATTAAGTACTATACCAGAAAGTCCAACCCAGCTCTCCAGTCACTTCAGTAATATAAAGTGGCCAACAGTGTCAAATGCTGTGCTGAGGTCCAACAGAACCAACACTGTGGTTCTTTCACAGTCTGTATTTGTGTGGTTGTAATTGAACACTTTGACGAGGGCAGTCTCAGTGTTGCGGTGAGCACGGAAACTGGACTGAAAGACACCAAAACGGCTTGTTATTGTTAAAAAGCTGTTTAACTGTTGAAACACATCTTTTTCAATAATTTTGCTGATGAATGGAAGGTTAAAGATTGGGCTGTATTTCTGCAATTGTGATGTGTCTAGGTTTTTCTTTTTAACAGTGGTTTGATAACTGCTGTTTTTAAAGCCTGTGGATGAGAGGGATGAGTTTACTATTTGAATCAGATCAGATGCAATAACAGGCAAAACTTTCTTAAGGAAGATTGTAGGTAGGATATGAAAACAGCAGGAGGAGAAGCTTAATTCTTTCAAAATTTCTTCTAAGTTTTCATGGTTGAGTTGATGAAATTCAGCCATTTTCTCTGCATTTGTTATGTCTGGGCATAGCGATGGTACTGGATTACATTATAATTTTTAAAATTTTCTCTGTAAAAAAGTTAGCAAATTCATTGCGGGCCCTCGTAGAGTGGAGTTCTGGTGTTACAATCACAGGTGAGTTTGTTAGTCTGTCAACTGTGGCAAACAAGGCATGAACATTGTTGATGTTTTTGTTTATGATTTCTGCAAAGAACATTTCCCTTGCATGTTTTAGTGATGAGTGATAGCTTCGCAGCCTCTCCTTGTAGATTCCATAGTAAACGTGATGTCGAGTTTTATGCCATTTACGTTCAGCCCTTCAACAAACACTTATTTCATTTCTTACAAGTGAAGCATTTATCCACAGAGATTTCTTCCAACCAGACATAATCTTCACTTTAACAGGAGCAATTAAATCAATGGTGTCTGAAATCTTAGAATGGAAATGATCCACTAACTCATCTACTGGGGTTCAGGAGTAGATTTGATTAAAAGTTTCAGCTGTTTTGTCTGTAAAATAACATTTTGTAGTAATATCTGTTTTACTAACCAAGTCAACAGAGATTGTACATTCAAAAACAACGGAAAAGTGATCAGACAGAGCAACATCAATTTCAGAGAACTTGGAGATATTTACACCCTTGCTAATAATCAAATCCAGAGCATATCCTCAATTATGTGTCGGCTGTTTAACATGTTGAGTCAAACCAAAGTTTTGAAATACATCAATCAGTTTTTTGCCTCTCTGTCTATTGGGTTGAGTACTTAAATCTGAAGTAATCCAGTTACGAGGCAATGTAAGAGTAACTATAAATGTAAGAGTAACTATAAAAACTGGGTAAAGTAAATAATTTAACTGGTGAAACTATCAAATTAGGATGAAAGAGAGTAGGGTAAGATGTTCCTCCTTCCAAGACTGAATAAGTTTAAGTTTAGAGGACCACTTTCACCATATTTACTAACAAAGGGAGGACTTTTTCCTGGTCCTCAATTTTTTGCAATTCTGCTGTGCTCTACTGGTTAGGTTTAGTGGTATGGTGTGGATTAAGTTTTGGTTAAGGTTAGGGTTATGAATAGACCAGTAATGGTTAGGGTTAGCAAAAATGTGTGGGTCAGGCAAAAATGCAGTTACTAAAATAATGGAAGCCAATATTGTCAGGGATCTGGGGTGTTCTCTGTGTGGTTGGTGTTTGTACCAATCTCCACCAGAGGGTGCCATCATACTGGTACCTGGAAGGTGGATCTCACCAGGTGTGATTTTGCACACCTGCAGGTCATCTAGTCATCTGTTGCAGTATATGAGGAATTGGCTGCCAGTCCCTTGTTGCTTGAGTGTTGAGCCTTGTGGTAAAACGTAAGTCGCCTGTGTTTCCCTTGTAAATTTTTGGAATTTCTGTGAGCAGTTTCTTACTGCTCTATTGTTCTTTTTAAGGATACTCTCGAGGTGGATTCCCCTCGGCTCCTGGTGAACATCCACCTGTGGATTCTTCTTCTGAGTAAAACTCTGGATCCTCTACACCATAAAACCCTCATCCAAGAAATCAAGCCTCTGGACCTTTGATTCTATGGCTGGCAGCCTCCAAGCTCCTGATACTCACCTCCTTCGTGCAACCTATCCACCCTCTAATCTGGTCCCAGGAAAGTTCAGCATCCTCCTTCTCCAAGAAGGCCTCACTCAGAGCTCTCATTCATCTCTGATCCCACTCTTGCTCCCCTAGCATTAACTACTTCCAGCCAAAATAACTTCCAGTTACATTCTCTCGCTCTCCCGCTCTCTCTCTCTCTCGCTCTCCCGCTCTCTCTCTCTCTCTCTCTCTCTCTCTCTCTCTCTCTCTCTCTCTCTCTCTTTGAGTTCCCCTTGACCAGGGGACATCCATTATCATTGTTCCTGCAATAAACCTTTTAAAAATCTTATTCTCCTGAGAGCGTTTGTGCATGTGGGTCAGACACCTCAACAAAACCATGTCAAAGTCCCCAGTTGGATGGAAGTACAAGGATATGTGTGTCTGCATCTGTTAATTATGCAATAAAACTTGGAAAAAACAGTCAAAAATTAAGACTCCTCCAAAAACATGCATCTACTCTGACAGCCAGACAAAGCTCCCAGGAAAGAAATTCAAGTTGCCCCTGGGAGTAATGGGCTGGCTTTTTCATCATTTTTGCTTCGCCTTTATATTCAGCTGAACATTTCTGCACTCGAATATCCATTTAACACATTTTATTGCCTTCCCCTAACTTTGTAAGTGCATTAAGAATTCTACTTCCCACATCCATCCTCAATTATGCCACAAAGAATCGTAACTCATGCATTAATAGTAAGGTACCATGCATATACTTTTTCCCCTTTCTAAACAATTAACATGTAAAGATGAAGCAAAAGTACAAAAAACTGACAACTGGAGCATAAACAGCTTTAGATTTACCCTCTACCTGACTGTTAAGCACTAAATCTTTAAAAGGGACTGCTCTATCATTTGCCGTGCAATAGGTTTAACTGAACATTCAAGGATAAAACAAATTTACTAAAATACTTCACCAGATTTAAATTAGCCTATTTACATACTCATTCTTCTGCCTATCAGGGAAGCAATATATTTTAATGGCAGTAAAAACCAATGGAAAGGGAGAAGTCAGTGGGCTTTAAGAATTTGTATAGTTTTAGACCTAAAATGATGAACTTGTAAGACAATTGATGTTTATACTCGGTTAAGTGAAAAAATGTCATTCCTTTAATATATTCTGTTCAAAAACATATTCACATTTCAATGTTTGACCTAATTTTTTATCCCTGGAAAAGAAAATCATTTAATTGGATTTAAACAAACACAATAAAACTTGTTCTATTCATTAAAGACAAGATAAAAACAAATTGCTTGCTAAAGAAAAAGCTGGGAAACTGCACACCTTATTGACTAGTCTAACCCCGTTTAGCTGAAATGGGTTCAGTGAGACACTTCTTTTTGTTATAATTCTCTAACATCAGGCTGAGGGCAGTCAGTCCTTCTCCTCACTTTCAGCTGTGAGTTGTTTGAGACGTTTCTTGTATATACACCCTGCTGTAAGTCATCCCTTTGCATAATGAGATAAAATTCTGGGTTTTGACTCAGCCCTGGAGTTTCCATTTCTTGATTCTCAGACAGTGCTTGGTGGATTTAATGGTATATTATGGGTCACTGTTATGTTGCACGAGTCAGTTCAGCCTTAGCTTTAATATTTTACAGATGGTCTCACCTTCTGATGCTCAGTAGAATCAATGGTGGATTCCATGATGGTGAACTGGTGTGGTCCTGGTGCAACAAAGCATCCCCAAATTGTGACAAAAAGAAATTGTGAAGTACTTTTCCTAGAATGCTGTATTTGTTTGGGAGGGAGGGTGGGTTGCCAGAAATGGCTTCTACTCTAGTGTCCAAATAATTAAGTTTTATATACATCAGTCCAAAGAATATTATTCCAGATGTCCTGGTCTTTGTGTGCATGCTGTCTGGCAAATTTTAGTGTGCCAGAGATGTATGTGCATGTATGTTTTTCTTAGAGTAAAAGTTTTCTTCTTGCACACATTCCATGAAAGTAAAATTTGTGTGGTCTCTTTCTGATTGTACAGGCATCAATCCTATTATCAATAGGAGCAAGAATATGCAGTAGATAATTTTGAGTGATTTTAGAGACTTCTTTTAGCATCTTGCAGTCTGCTCCTTGGCTCAACTTATTTGCCAGCCAGACCTGAGGAGTTGTTTTTAGTTGTGTTGGAAGTCTTCCACTTGTTCCCTACTATGGGATGTCTGATTTCAAATTCTTTTTTGACCTATTTAAAACCAGACTCATAAGCTGCAACAATCTTTTTTTCTGAAGGTCCCAGACAGCTCTTTGATCTTATCATGAAATGCACCCTCAGTTCAACTGTCAGGAGCACACCAAGCTAATTGTGTGAGGTTTAAAAGGGGGAAACCAACTTCAAAATGGTAATGATGTTCCAATCCTGTGTACTTGATGTTATGTAACTGTGTAAATGTATGGATGTCCTAATTTATTCCTAACTGGAAATTATATATTTTTTATTATATTTGAAGTTTTTTGTTCATTTTTATTGTATATTAATATTACTTAAAATTCTTAGTATTTCTATGATTTTGATTAAACATTTAAATATGTTAGAAAACCATATAGGCTGTAGCAAGGTGTCCTAATTTTTTCACATGACTGCACATTTCTGGGGCTGTTTGTGTCATGGAAACAGCCATGAAGAGGTGGTAATGTTCCAACACAATTAATGGAAAACATAATATGGAGTAGCAAAGCCAGTGCTTTGTGGAACAAGTCAAAGTAAACTGAAGTTTGAGTGGATATTGCTCTGTTTAAAAGGCAACAGCAGTGATGCCAAAATCAGCCTCTATACTAAACAACCAATCACTTCTGTTGTCACCTCATTCTGTTTCCTGAAGCTTGTTTTAATCAGTACAATGAAATATAACACCCAGGTCAACCAAAAAGAAAAGTCTCAGTTCTTACTGACAGTTTTATGTTTAACCATACCTCTTTTTGATGGTACTTGATTGCTAGTTTGAGTCTTGCAAGGTCGTTGTTGCCCTCCTCTTCCAGTAAGTTGGCATCATCTCGGTAGTTAAGGATCATTTCCAGCTCTCTGGAACTCCTTGTTTGGTCCAGGAGGTCTTTAGCAAACTGTTTACACTGCTGAGATAGCTCCTCATACTCAGATTTGAACTCATTCTCCACCTAAAAAAGACAGGTAGAGAATGCATGCAAAATACAAATGTGATCCAAAATATCAGCTAACATAGGTTAACATGAAAACAAATAAAAATGAATTTTGCTAAAGGATTGATTGAAAATTAAGCTTTGCTTCTTTATGTTCTAGATTGGAAAATTTGTCTCAAAAAAATATGATCAGTAAACTTATATATTAGATTTAAACCTCCTCTTTAGGCACTGATAAATCTTTTGAAAAGTTCAGTTATTACAACAGATTTTGTTCCAGAAAATTATCCCTTCATGTCTTTTGTTAATAAATGTACAGTTTAAATATTTTAATTAACCCTGCCTGTCACTGAAGCTTATCTAATGCAGCTACCTAACTTCACCTCTTAAGAAACTTTGAGTTTTTTCTTTTTTAAACAATATTGTTAACATTTTTCTTTTAACATCTACACATGTACATACATACATTCCAAAGCATTATTTCCTTTCATTTTTTTGCTTTGCACGTTAACATACAAGTTCCTTTTCCTCCACACACTTTGTACATTTATCTGGCATATTATAACTTTGAGTTTTATGAACGGTATTATATTTTTTTTCCCCTAACAAATACAAATATGAAAAGTGTGGCATGCATTTGCATTCAAACCCCATTACTCTAGTACTCATACATAAAAACCACTGCAACCTGTTGTCATTAGAAGTCACCTAATAAGTCAATACTGTATCATTCAATCAAAAAAAATTCTGCAGTTCTGTGAAGGTCTCAGAGGCTAATGTAGACCAAGAAACACTGCAGACAGGTTAGAGATAAAGTTCCCAAGAAGTTTAAATAACATTGCTTTAAACTTCTCATAGAGAACTGTTCCATCATCTGAAAACTAAAGAGTATATCCCAACTGGAGACCTACTAAGATATAGACAACCGCTAAAATTTACAGAACAAGCAAGGATAGCATTAACTGAACAAACAGCCAAGAGGTCCATGGTAAGTCTGTAAGGGCTGCAAATGTTTACAGAGAGTCTGTTGAGAAGTCAACCGCTAGCTGTGCACTCCATGCATGTATTTTATGACAAACCATGTAAGGGTCATAACAAATCCATAGAGGAAGTTGTTCTGATCAGATTAGGCCAACATGGAACTTTCTGGACTATATCCAAAACCTTATGCGTGCCAGAAAACTAATAATGCACATTACCTTGAATATACTATTCCAGCTATTATGCATGGTCATGAAACCATCATGCTGAAAGAAAACTTTCATTCAGCAGGGAGAGAAAAGTTGGTCAGATTTAATAGGAAGATAGATGGAGATTGGTCTGTATGGTGGTGCAGTTGGTAGTGCTGCTGTCTTGCAGCAAGAAGGTCCTGGGTTTGAATCCCAGGATGGTGTTCTCTCTGTGCATGTGTTTTCTCCAAGTACTCTGGCTTCCTCCCACAGTCCAAAAACAAGACTGTTAAGTCAATTGAATATTCTAAATTGCCACTGGGTATGAGTGTGTGTGTCCATGGTTGTTGTCCTGTGTGTCTCTATTTTGCCCTGAGACAGACTTGTGACCTGTCCAGAGAGCACCCTGCTTCTCCACCAATGACTGCTAGAGACAGGCCCCAGCCCCGCCGTGACCCTGTAAGGATAAACGGGTATGTGGAGCTAAATACAGGACAACTCTCAAAGAAAACCAGTTAAAGGCTGCAACAGACTTGAAACCATGCTAGTTGTTCACCTTTCAATTCATTTCAGTTCAGTTCAGTTTATTTACATAGCACCAATTCACAACAAATGTCATCTCAAGGCACTTTACAAGAAAAAGAAATGTGTTCAATCATACACCCATTCCAACTGATCCTAGTTATCAAACAGTACAGTAAGCTCAACTAGTTAATCAGAGTAGTTCAAAAAGTTTCTAAGGAAACCCAGCAGATTGCATCAAGTCATTAACTTGCAGCATTCACTCGTCCTGGACGAGCATGTACCGACCGTGTGACGTTGTGTCATTGACTTTATAGCAATCCCTCATACCGAGTATGCATGTAGGGACAGTGGAGAGAAAAATGTTTAGAGGACGATGCCTTTAAACATACAGCTACAATTAAATGGCTTATATCAAAACATATTTGTGTGTTAGAATGGCTCAGTAAAATGCCAGATCCAAGCTCTGACAGAGCTTGAGCTATGTGGAAACATACCCCAAAATATTTGCAGCTTTAATTACAGGAAAAGGTTCTAAAAAGTACTGACTCAGTGGGGCACAAATATCCCCTTCACAGAATTTATGTGGATTTATCAGAATAGTGGTTGTAGTCTGACAAAATGTGAAAAAGATCATCATAAACTTGTCACTAAAAAATATCCTTTAAGGGATCATTAATTCTGAAAACATCTTCCATTTTTTATTGACATGATGAAATCATCCATCTTTTGGCTCTACAACAATTTTCTAAACAAAATAAATTTGATAATTAGGCAAACATGCAGATTTAAAGATTACTTACACTGTTACAAAAATTCTAAGTGATTCTTCTTTAGGACTAGTTCTCATATTAGATATTTACTACAGTAAATTCAGCTCAGTGCCTTCCAAAAAATATTCACAGTCAAATGTCTGTCTGATAATATGATTGGGAAAGGACACATGGTTAATTACTGAGCGTGCTGCCAATATTTCAGATCTTTAAAGTCTAATTTTAGTAACATGTGCCTGAGCTCAGCAAACAGCTGTGTCTCTCCTCTCCTCACCTTACTGAGCTCCTGCAGCTCCCAGCTGAGCCTGAATGCAGTGAGAAAGGGATCTTCGCTGGAGAGCGCAATTAGAGAGGGACTCGACAGCGCTTTGTAGATGTTGAGGCGAGACCGAGAGTGCCGCAGGCTGTCCACGTCTGAACTAGACACACACTCCACACAGTTGCAGCGCACCTGCAAGATCAAACAAACCATGGACACATTTTAATCAGGCTTCCCTGTGTTGAGTCATTGATCATGTTACCATGTAGCACTGAATTCATTAAATGTGCTAAGCACTGTAATGTCTCACTGTAATATTGAGAAACTGCAGTGTGTTACTGGCCTTTTAATTCATGAGCACATTTTGCAACAAATTCCACCTTAAAGATACAAATGGAATGTATACAAGATAAAATATACAATTTAAAACATGACTCAAAGATACTTGTTTCACTTACCTCATGTGGCTGTGGCATAGACACACCTTTCTGCACCAGAAGCTTGATAATTTCATAGTTATTGGTGTGTGCAGCAAGAATGATGGGAGTGATGTCAGGGGTGAAGTCAGAAAACTGTTTGTCCAGTAAGATAGGAGGGACCTTTCAGGAGAGAGTAGGAAAAAGTCAACAGAAACTTTTCAAGCAGCACACAAAGCCTTGGACTGTTAAGCCAGTTTAGTTTGAAGGGTTTTACACTGACAGTATGATAAATCAACTCAATCATAAAAACTGTTTTATGCCTAAGGAGAATTTTTTTCACATATAGTACATGTGTAAAAAGAAGTTCCCCCTTTATAGAGTTATTCTGTTTTTGTATTGTTGTCACACTTAGATGTGTCATCATCAAACACATTTTAATATCAAACACAGGCTAAGAAAAAAGAAATAAGATATATAAATCAATGCGTTCTGATGTAAAAAAGTAATTCTCCCCTGGGTGATGGTGGTGACGGTGGTAGGAGTTCGTCTTGTAAACAGTGGGTTGCCAGTTTGAGCTCTGTTCGTCTCCGTCCTTGGGCAAGACACTTGCCCGCCTTGCCTACTGGCGCTTCTGGCTTCTGTCCCCAGGGCAGCTGTGACTACAATGTAATAGCTTGCCACCATCAGCATGTGAATGGTTGAATGACTGAATGTAGTGTGAAGCGCTCTGGCGTCCTCTGTACAAGCACAAGCCATCTAAGTCTAATAACAGGTTGTTCCAACAACTGCCATCAATATGTTTGTGATGACTCAAAATGAGTATTTTCCATGGCAATGGAGGAATTTTACCTCGCTCTTGTTTATATTTCAAAATTCAGCTACTTTGAAGAGTTTTCAAGCACTTTGTGTGCTTTGCATCACTGTTCTGCTGCATTACCCAAGTATGCTAGAGCTTAAGGTGATGCAATGATAGCCAGTTATTCTCCTTCAGCTCCTACAGGACTTTCTGGTAGAGAACAGAACTCATGGTTCCATCAATTACAGTAAGTTTTCCAGGTCCCACGGAGCCCCTGACCAACACACTACCACCAACATATTTAACTGTTGGTTTGATGTTCCAAAATGCTTTTTTGGGTTTATGTTAGAGTAACAAAACACATACAGCTTCCACATATTCAGCTTTTGTGTCATTAGTATGAAAAATATTTTCCCAAAACTCAAGATGACTTTTTTCGGAAGTGAGAGATGGGCACTTTGTGTTCTTTGTGCTGGCATTGCCTTGGAACTCTTTCTTTTATATTGTTGATGGACATTGACCTTAACTGAAGCAAGTTAGAGTCTGCAGTGCCCCCTGAAAGAAGAACTTCTTATGAGAAAAAGTACTTTTACAGGGCACATTTTTGGACAAAGAGATGAGAAAAAAGGCCCTCTGTATTGAAAATGCTATTAGGAATGCATTCCACAATTCAGTAGAAATATATATATTTCACACATTTCAGAGGAAAAGTGCTCAGAGAAAACCTCATCCAACCTATCCCTGTTATCAGACACTGCAACGAACTCCTTTCAGTTATGCTCATGTCATTCAGAGGAACAATTGGGCAACAGTGAGTTGGCTCCTTTTGACTTATTTTAATTGAAGGCCTATTATCTGATTCACTAGTAGGACAGAAGGGGAAGTTATTCAGAGAAATGTGAGATGGGTAAGGACTTTAACTCAGACTCAGGCAGACTCATGACAGATTGAAAAGAAGAGGTTAGAGTTCCAATGAGGAGACATTACCAAGATGAATTTTAAAAAGAGGGGAGCAGCTTGGAAGATATCAGTTTTTCTCTCCTGTTATAAAAAGCTATAGGGAAGCTGAGAAAAATGGATTTGCGATGTGACCACAGCTGTGACAATGAAAAGCCTCTGTTTCAAGAAAGCATAATTTGATTTAAAACTGGATCTACATAGTATATTTCTAAAAAAAAAGTTTTGATAGGTGAATATTGTGCTTCAAAAATTATCTTTGTAACATTCTGCATGAATTCAGTAGATAGAAATCCAGCTGTGCTAGTTTACAAATGGAAAAATGTTTTACCCCTTCTTGTTTAGAAAATGGATTTTAGCTGTTCAACAGACTGGGGCCTCCCTTGAAGTATTTTTGGATTTCAAAGCACTAGATTTTGACTGATCTAGACTGCATCGGTTTCTTTTATTATAAAGACTTGGTGCTTTCATAAATGCAGAAAATGGTCTGATGTTACCATGCAGAATGGTAGCAAATGTCGCTCTTCAGTGGCTCTAACCTGCAAATATTATTCAGCATTAATAGTGTCTTTATAGATGCACAAGTTCTCTATGAAGTGCATACATTCCATCAACGGTGCTGGCTTTTGAACTTTTTTCATTGATAACATTGATCTGTTCTTTTATTGCTAGAGGAATGTAATTCTAATTTGTCAGATAACTACACTGTATTCTTGCTTAGGTTTCAACAGTTGCAGCATGTATGAAAAAAGTTTCAGGCACACCAAATAAACTTGGCATCTCCTTTGTAACTTTACTGTACTGCATTAATATGATGGACTCCAAACAGCACTACCAGATCAAGTTAGTAAGTCAGAGACATGAACATATATTCATAATTTACATACAGATATTTATTGAAGTTGCAGTATGTAACTTTTAGAAAAAATTTGTTTTTTACATATTTGTTAAAACTGTCACCATGTCATGACAGTATGTTATGACACAGATTATCTGTGAAAAGGTTGATCTCCTCCACCTCCTCCCTGAGTTACTATTGCCATCTGAAGAAATACATCGCTCCCGAATCGTTCTGACCAAAACCAACCAATCAGGGCCGGGAAGAAGGTCTTAGCACTGTCAATCAACTTTATTTACTCACTGCTAAATGTGCTAATGGCAGAGAAACAACTTATCATTAAAGGAAAACTGTTTATCCGCCGTCATCAGTGGTCATGCTAACTAGCCAGTTTCTGTTACCTGCAGCGGATCAGAGAGCAAGGGGGAAGGGATAGTGGGGGGATGAGCAGTGCCTCTCAGACAGTGTGTGTGTGAAGCTGTACTACTATACTAATGCTAGTTTTTTTTAAACAGTAGCAGAGATTCAGTTTAAGCTGCGTGTTTTTTCTCTTTCTAATTTTCCAGCAGTAACGCATTTTGTTAGCATTTCAACTTATGAAAATGGAATATGGGTCTAGTAAAGGCTTGCCAAATGTTACCACTTAGTTAAGCAATGACAACTTGCCAAAAGTTCAATCAATGTGGAAGTTTAACAAACGCTTTTCTAACTTTCTGTGGTAAGAAGATGCACTGCAGTGCTAATACTAATGCTAACACTAACATTAATGCTAGTGAACGCTAGTGCTAATGCTGCTTGTTTGATGTTACTGCTGAGTTAAGCTGCCATCCTGTAAAATATTGGTACAGTTGATCTCTGCCTATTTGTGGTTCACTATTCGCTGATTTACCTATTTGCAAGTTTTTCTGTGAAGCTAAACTCCAAATAATTTGCAGAAAATTTGCCTATTCATGGATTTTTTTTTCCCGTAGAGCATATCTAAAATATTCAAAATGTAATGCAGCTTAGGAAACTAAAATACCTAGGTGCAATGCTACTTGATATGCTATAGACTGGCATGAGCAATCCAGGAGTGCTATTCATTTTCATTTTCCTTGGAGCTAATTGGCTATACCCCCAGGAGTTAACTTCTGCAGTAGTGCAAGACTGTTTCCACTGTGTGTATTAATGCAAAATAAGGTAAATTTAGTAGTTGGTGTCAAACTACAAAAATAGGCAGTTAAAAGCATTTTTACAGTGGGTCACGAAGACAGACCTTTTTGTCTGATTCAGTTTTTTCTGAGACTTTTAATTCTGATGCCATTTAGTCAGAGTTCTGATGGCTTTTTGTTTACAGTCTGACTTCTGAGGATGTTTGATCTGATGTCTGAGGATGTTTTCCTGAGACTTGAGGATGTCCTAAAATATACACCGTACAGGAAACCAGCCCTTCATATTGTAGTTAGCATACAAAAATTGTTTATTTTCTCTGAGTTACCGAGAGCCATTGCAGAGGGACTGAAGAACATCATGTGGCTGCAGAGTAAAAGGTTGGAGAACTGTGGTCTGGAGGATCTAATTAAGGAAGCATTTAAACTCATTTCCTGTTTTATCTGCCACTTCCTGATGGGTTTTTTCTCTCAGAAACCTTCCTAAAAGAAAAATACCATTGGAGTGTCTGTTGTGAAGACTTTATCAAACTGATGTCTGATTGTAGGGTCTGATAACCTGTCATATCAGGTTGACCTATTTTAATAAGGTAAAAAAAACAAAACAAAAAAAAAACAACTTTCAGTTGGATTGATGGTTAATGTGATAAACATTGTAAATTTATCACAGGTACAAAAAATCCAGTAATTTTGCCAGTCTATCCTGTCATTCAAAACATTTTTTATACTATATTAAGTGAGAGAGGCTGCTGACAGACTCTACATGTCTGTCTTTATCAAAGTGCAGCAAAGCTCTAACTTTCAACGTTTTCTCTAAGTTTTTCTTTAAGTTTTTGCCTGACAAGATGAACTGAAAACATATTAAAATAATGTTATGAACTGAATTATAAAACAGAGTATGCTGGGCAAACGTGCTAACATTTGCATCTACAGCAAAGTTGCCTGGATGAAACACTGTTAAAGTTTTATAGGAGAGTTCTTAACAAATTTAACCCATGTTGTAACAGTATATTGAGAGACTGCAACATCGAGAAAGTTACTGATTAGTCATTTAGTGGAATAAGATGAATGCTACTGAATCCAAAAGCATGTAAATGGCTTTGATTTTATTAACCTAATGTATTAGATTGTGACTCAGTATCAGGCAGTGCCTATTCTGAAATGAGGGGACAAAAGTGTAATTATGATACTATTTTTACCAGAACAGACTGCCATATCAGTATCTAATGTTTTAACAGATCTGTAATGTCAATAAACATTTTTATTCACCTTCCAGTCTTCTGTCTGCCAAATCGTTTACACTGACATTTCATTTACAAATCAGACATTTGCAAAGTAGCTTGTAGATGTATTTTTGCAGTAGTAAAATCTTATTGTTTTTCAGTATTTAAGGAAGATACAATACTTCATATTCATTTAGAATTGAATACTTCTGACTTCATGGTCAAATTAAATTTTTTTTAGTGAAAACTTGGCTGATGTATTTTAATGTGGAAAAAAAAAATACTAAAGCAACATTCTACATCTTGTTGATGACATTTTGTTGATGACTGATGTAGAATGGTTGGTCGAAAGTTTAAATTTAAAATTGTAAATTTTGTCTGATGAACTATTACAGACATCGCTCAAACTGAAGCTGCTTATTTAAGTTTCTCATAGAAGTAAGACCACCTGAAACTTTAGAAGTGATTTAGCTATATCAAATACTTATGGGAGCACCTCACCAACAACCTTTGGTAAAATATTACTTAGAGCATCATCAAAAAGGCTCATTAGTGGGTATTATTTTCTGAGGAAGGAAGCTGTAAGGAGAAGAGATGAACACAAGAACCATCATCTCCTTCTTGGGTGTGTTGTGGGAAGCAGTCTGAACCCTAGCCTAGCATCACTGTGTGGTGGAATAGCTGAACACTGTTACAGCAACATGCACAGCTGCAGGTAACTGGTAAAATTTAGGGTCTAAAGAAGGACCACATTGCTGCTGTCACTAATTTAGATCTTCATGCTACATTTATATTTGGCTGCGACACTATAACAAAGAAGCTTGTATTGTATATTCTTCAATATAACTTATATACATGCAGAGAGGAAGAGAAGGGGAGTAATATCGGTGCTTGAGCCCTTTGCCCTTGATGTCCAATGTGAGCTTTAAAAGGTTTTTTCATTTGCATACATTTTTATATGTATTAATTATGTAGCTTGACTTAGTTTATGTTAAATTGTTGTTTTGCTGTAAATAAAGTTTAAAAATCAAAACAAATCAATCTCCCTTGGCTTCCACCTTATTGTGGTGGAGGGGTTTGAGTGTCCCAATGATCCTAGGAAATATGTTGTCAGGGGCTTCATGCCCCTGGTAAGGTCAACCAAGGCAAACAGGTCCTAGGTGAGGGGTCAGACAAAGTGCAGCCCAGAGAGTAATATCAATGAAAACAGTGTTGCCTCACCCAGATCTGGGTCACCGGGGCTCAACTCCAGGAGGTGGGGCATGCTAGCATAAGCCTGGCTGGGCTTTTATCCATAGAGCCCAGCCAGGCTCAGCCCAATTGGGAGACGTGGGTTCCCCTTCCCATGGGCTCACCACCTGTGTTAGGGGCCAAAGGGGTCGGGTGCAATGTGGGATGGGTGGTGGCCGAACGCGGCGATCTTAGCAGTCTGATCCTCAGCTACAGGAGCTGGCTCTTAGGACATGGTTTGTTACCTTTCTGGTTGGGAAGGAGCCTGAGCTGGTGTGCGAGGTTGAGAGCTTCTAGCTCTATATAGTTGGACTCACCTTGACGCATAGCTGTGGCTCTGGAACCAGTCTCCTTGAGAGGGGTTGGGCACTCTTTCACTCTGGACTTGCCCTTGCTGAAAGGCGCAGAACATGAGTGGGCATACCTATTGCCCCCCATCTTGGTGTCTGTACATTGAGGGTTCACCCCAGTGAATGAGAGGGTAGCCTCCCTCCACCTATGTGTGAGGGAATGACTGTTGTTATTGACTTATGTACCAAACAGCAGTTCAGATTACACACCCTTTTTGAAGTCCTTGGAAGGAGTGCTGTAGAGCACTACTCATGGGGACTCCTTTGTTCAGCGGGGAGACTTCAACACTCACATGGGCAATGACAGTGAGACCTGTAGGGATGTGGTTGGGAGGTAAGGCCCCCCTGATCTGAACTCAAGAGTTTTGTTATTGCACTTCTGTGCTTGTCATGGATTGTCCATAGCAAACACCTTGTTCAAGCACAAGGGTGACCATATGTGCTGTTGGCACCAGGACACCTTAGGCTACAGTTCGAGGATCGAACGGCGTCCTCGGTGTCTCGGAGGGGGACGTCAGGGGTCGGTGGGAAGAATACTTCGAAGACCTCCTCAATCCCTCCCTCTAGCACATTTTCCAATGAGGAAGCAAAGTCTGGGTACTATAGGTTTTTTTTTGTTTTTTTTTTTCAAATTTATTTATATAATCACCATTTTGGGGATTATTGTTATCCCTAACTTACTTTGGTTTACCTTATGTCATTTGTTTTTTAATCATAAATTCAGCCAACCAGCTAGTCACTTATCGAAAATTTAGTTGCTAAGTGGAATCAGAAGGAATTCCTTTATACCATAACTGAATCCATATATTAAAGAAATTAAAAACAAAAACAAGCAAACATACAAAAAACAAGGAAACAGATTAATATATGGGTTCATCTTTAAACCATAAAGCAAAAAAATCTTAAGGCTAAACATTTTTGGAATATATTTTATTTGAGAATATAGTTATGAAAATATCACTGATGTGCTAAATTAAGACTTCTAAAAATGCATCCCTTTCAAAAAAAAAAAAAAAAAAAAAGGTCTATTATGATAAGAAACAGAGCCATCAGAGTAGCTTTACATCAATATTACTCAGAATAAACAAAATGTCAAAAATTGTTGTCTTGGTAAATGATTAATCTTGTCAGAAATGTTTCATCATCCATATTACACCCAAAAGTCACTTTATTATGTAGACACTAATTACTGGTATAGTTTATCCTGAGAGCCTTTACTTTGTCAGGTGGCACAGAGCCATTTCTGAGAGTCTTCGCATTTCGCAGAGGAGGATGATCTAATAAGCCACAGAATAGACTGTTTTCCACGTAGGAGGAGGACGGACTTCAAATAATGTACATCAAACAGCCCTGGCATGTGCCCAAGCACGGACCAGGAGGCACACAAACTGCAAGATGTGAAGTTATAATAATTGGGGAGAAAGGAGATGAAACCAGAACCCACTCCTCTGTGTTATGCATATCTGTTGGTCTCATTAGAATGAAGCTGCCATCATCAGCATATTGATAAAACATGCAACAATAGCATCTGCAAGAGCCCAGTATCTGTGCCACTTTTTGTTTTCACTGAGCTCTATTTTGAGCCTCCCTGCTGGTTTTCACATGTCATCCCACAACATCACAAACATTTAGATAATGCTGAAAGAAAATGAGACACTGAGCAATTCAGGTTTTGCATTGAAACAGAAAACAAAGCTGAAGGCTGAAATTCAGGAAAGCATGACTATGCTCACTTTACATTTTGCTCCTTGCTGTGAAAAAAGATCCTTACATAATGGTGTTTGGATTCAAAGAAGCAGTCAAAAAGAAGGGAAAAACACCTACATGGTGCCTTGTGATTTTGAAACAATAAGCTCAAGGGTGCCACAAACAGATGCTTATCTGTACTCACATGATGGAGCTGTTTAAAGGGTAAATATCATATTTTGCAGCCATAGAATTTGTAAATATTGGCATAAAGTATAAAAAATAAAAAAAGAATCTGTTTGTCCATTGGTGTGACAAGCATGAAAATATTTTTAAAAGTAATGTATGGCAACAAAAAACCTCTGTTGCACACATCTATAAAACACATAGTGAATAATATATATGGATGTTGACATGTCATCTGAATCCATGGTGTCTAATGAACTGTTATACATAGGGCTTGGACAATGATTAATTTTTTCTTTGTGTCTAAACCAAATCAAAGAGAGGATGTTTTACTGGAGATGCTGTCTTATTGTGGATTAGTGTTTTTACCTCCATTTCATCCACCACATCTGTAACATTACCTTGAGGTGACATTTTAGGAGCAGATGGAATTACAGAGTTTGAGTGGCATTACAGAAAATATAATTTTAACGTTTTAAAATCTCTGGATAGGGTGCCAGATTGTTAGGTCTCAAAGCTACTGTTTTCAGACAACATTTCTCTTGACTTCCTCTTCCTAACTGAACAAATCAGTATATAAATTTTCACTTTATGAACTCAAGTTTGTAGGAGACATAGCTATCACTATTTTCTTGTATGACAACTGTGTTATAGATCTTCCACAACTTTCAGTTGCATGCCTTGTGCTTATTCTTTTATACTTTTTGACCCATTTCTTGATTTTGGTCATGGAAACTAATTTACTTATTGTAAGCTACAACCTTGAACTCAATTGAAGAGGAAAGATTGTAGAAAAATGAAAAATGCTCTTTAAAATGCTTGAAATTCAGCTAGTTCTCAGTGGAATGTAAGTAAAAGCAGGAATATTTGTGAGATTATTAAAAACCAATCAACCAGACATCCTGCAGAATTGAAAGATAAATATCCACGGCTCCAGCGAAGCATAAAACAAATATTCCTATTAATAAATCTCAGGGAAGATTCTGGCAACAAACACTATGCATTTTCCCAGACAGCTTTTTAATCTAATCAATGGGCCTCTCTTGGGGGGATTTGGTTGTGTCAGAGTGATCTATTTTCATAGCTCATTCATGCGATGCAAAGAAACGCTATCTTACAAAGGAATTAAGTTAAAGAGGTAATGTGTCAGCCGATTGATGTTAATGGTGAGGAGTCCGGAGTGTGTGATTCTGGCCCCTCCACATCCACTTCTGAAGAGAGAATGGATATTCATGATTCTACTTTTATTTCTTCCAAAATATATTCATACTTTTTTATTTCATTCTAAATACAACTTTATCTCATACAAATCGGGTACATTGTTGCACTAATACTCAAGCGCAACAGTAAAATCTTTTTAATCAGTTGACTGATAAAGTGAGAAACAAGTTTGCTCTTATCTGACGTGGTGCATCACAAGTAGGAAGCAGAGTGGTTAGGACATGAAGCTTGTAAATGTAACAATGAGAAAAAGGACTCAAAATAATCTTCTGATTATGAGATTCAAGCTCCTATCTGCCAGCACTTATTTGCAACAAGAAGCAGTCAATTTAAGACAGACATTATTGTCACTATTTTCATGTTTAAAAAGGGAGAATACCACAATTTTGTGCAAATTATCCATCATATTTTATTTGAGTGAATACATGCATCAGGTCTCAAACTGTAAGACTTGTTTCTACTGCAAAACAGAGTCTATGATGAAGATGGCTTTGTCAGCGTTTGTTGTTGCCAAAAATACTAGATTGGTTATGTTGAATGACATAGAATGCTGAAGAGAACAAAAAAAATTCAATTATTTTCAAGGCTGACAAGGCAGTCTTCCCTCAATTGGACCCAAAAGTGCTCTTGTATTTAGTCATGTGGGGCTCTGTATCAGTAGAAATTCATCAAAGCATAATGTTTTGTAAAAATTTTGTAAGACACAATCTAAAGAGATTTTATTTTTGCACACACACATATCTGTTGCTTTAACTTACAGCATTAATTCTCTCCATGACGGAGCTCGTAACTCATTACTCAAGTGTTAAATCAATTTTCCCCATTGAAATTTATTGGAATGCCATTCATCCTTTCCGGAACATCCGCCCACCATGAAAAAGGTTCTTGGGGAAAAAAAACTTTACTTAATAAATGACGTATGTTGTTTGTAAACAACATACAATACAATATACTGCAATAAACTGTTTTATTGAAAATAATTTAAAGGATTTACCTTGGAGATCAGACAACATGAATATGCTGACAGAGATGGGGGACAAAACTGAATCTTATTTGTAGATTTTTGGCCGTTTCACTCTGCTTTCCTCACATTCATCTGCAGCGGTTTTCGTTAAAAACCTGTCCTATACGGTCTGTTCCATTCTCACTTTCAGAATATTTTTGAAATGAGTTTGGCCTGTGTCATTAAATTATATAGTATTTACCATATTAGACATAGATGTTCTTCAAAAATGACAGAAAGATTAAAACTTCTTAATGTTGAAATTCTGAATAAATCTAACAGAGTGTTTTTTTGTCTTTGTCATAACCAAATTAACATTTTTTTATCCCTCTCCTCATATTGTCCATTCTTTCACTATTTATTGCACCGAGTAGTTTTTGGAGGCATTTTTTTCCCTTACTTGAAGCTGGGGAATTTTCACTAAGTTTAGGAACTCACTTTCTAAATCAACATTTAAAAAGTTTTCATCAATTCTTCATATTCAAGATGTTTAAATCTATGGTGTAAATTACAACATAGTGAATGAGGCAGAGTGTTGTAAGTGAAAGATTGAACTTGAAGTGCTTTTATTTTGATATTTCCAACCAGAAGTATTCTTGTAAAAACAAAGTTAGCTTAACAGTAAGGGAATGCTGGAGGTAAGTTATTCAAATTCAATTCAAAAATACTTTATTTATCCCAAAGGGAAATTAAATGTTGATGTAACTCATTTAGTCAAAGAGTTATTATAGATGGTGATGGCTGTGGGCAGGAAAGATCTCCTGTAGCAGTCCGTTTTACAACCAAACTGAAGAGGCCTTTGACTGAAGAGACTCTGTTTTCCAACAACAGTCTCATGAAGAAGATGTCCAGGGTTGTCCATAATTTTCTTGATTTTATGCAAAATCCTTCTTTGCATCATCAACTCCAGAGGTTCCACAGTCGTCCCCAGAACAGAACCAGCCTTCTTTATCAGGTTGTTGAACCTTTTTAGGTCTCTGGCTCTGATGCTGCTGCCCTAACAAATGATGGCAGAGCAGATGACGTTCTCAACAACAGACTTAAAGAAGACATGCAACATCTTGCAGCAAACCTTGAAGGATCTTAGCTTATATTAATTTTGTTCAATTTACTGAACATGGTGTTCAGTTGGAGAGATATTCATATGGTCATTCTCATAAAGCTACATCTTGAAAAGATTGTCATGATCCATTAACAGCCGTTAATCCCCAAACATCACTGTATTATAGGGCTGGGAGATTATTTGGATTTTGATCTTGATTATGATTTGGGTTTTCAACAATCATAAAATCATAATGATCGATATTTGTTCCTTCACAGTCTACTCTCGCACTTTTTTAGGTTGCAAATCCAACACCACTGACAGTTTGCTACTATGCTATAGACTCCTCTCACAGTCCCAACTGGTTTCATTTTCTTCAGCACAAGTTATAATCACTTCTTGAGAAAGACTGAAAAGTTGAGAGAAAGAGAGCCGTTGGTAGAAAAGAGAGGTAAGACAACTTCAGTGGTGTGGAAACATTATGGGTGTGCAGAATCAGATGTGGAACAAATAGCAATAGTGGGCAAACATTGCTATCCAATTGTTGCTGCACCACAGAGTAACACTACAAACCTGTTCAATCATCTGAAGTCTGCTCACAAAGTGGTTTATGATAAACCAGTAAAGGAGCAACGAGAGAAAAGCCTCTTGAGAAAAGCCTCTTCAATTTCATTTATTCAGTACATTTTTGCACTGCAGTGTTTCCTCTTGCCATTATCCAAGGGGGGGGCGCTCCGCCCCGCCAACAAGACTGCACCCCCCCCCCAAAAAAAAGATTACAATATGAAGTAATTGTAGGTGTTCTCAGTTAATGTCGTTAATTTTATCAGCCTATCCACATAACGATGATCTATGATGGCATGATATTTCTGTCCCTACATAGTCGCTTCTTTACTTTCAGCTCTCTCTCAAGTTATGTTTATAGTTGACGCATTGAACTGGGCATGAGGGTGCATAATGCACGTTTACCTCGAGCGCTGTTGGGGTGCTCGGTCTTGTACCTCTGAATTTTTGCAGGGATCGCGCAGCACATGCCATCTTTACCTCAAACTGGTCGGTGTTCTTGCAGAGCAGGTTCAACTTACCAGTATTTATATGACCCCTCAAGGAGAGTTCATTTTCTGGGAAACTGCACCAATGTTCATGTCAGCTATAAACGCTACACCGCTTGCTCAGCTCACATGCATTCAACGCAAACTTTCAAAAGTGCGACTAGACTGAGCCCCTCCTGAGAGT
Source organism: Anableps anableps (assembly GCA_014839685.1). Taxonomy (NCBI): domain Eukaryota; kingdom Metazoa; phylum Chordata; class Actinopteri; order Cyprinodontiformes; family Anablepidae; genus Anableps; species Anableps anableps. Next base: position 18,715,698 of record CM026078.1, on the reverse strand, counting down.
CCCAGTAGGAGTAACTCTCCTACCCCGGTATATATGGCAATGGTGCATATACACAAAATAGCCTAAGTTCTTCATTCTCTGCCTCTGACATGCAGCAAAAATCCAAATAAAATGTTTTGACCTGGTTTGGATGTCAGAGAGGAAGTACTCCCCCGTCACTGCATAAAATTGAACTTGGCCTCCTTTTACACTTGGTCTCCTCCTTACCTGCATGCCTCCACTGGGTTTCTTGTGATTCAGCAGCAGCTCCACGGCTCCCACCACTTCCTTACGGATAGCGTGAAGCAGGGCATCACCAACATAGACACTGAAACTCAGCAAGAGCTCAATGATTTCCAGATTCTCGTTCTCAATGGCAATGAGCAGAGCTGTGCGGCCAAGGGGGTCAATGCAGTTGATGTTGATCTTGAAGTAGATCTCTGCCTCCTGAATAGAAAAATATGGAGCCATGAGATAAAAAGACCATGCTGGTTTTAAATGGGCTGTTCACAACCTTTATATTTTTTCCTTTTTTGACCACACAAGGAAAGAAATTGTCTTGAACTAACCAGAACAGATCTGAATGGTCAATTTTTTTGTAGGCAAAAGGACAAGAAACAGTCTTGTTCACTTAATAAAGGGGCAAGAAGGGACACTTTAAAAGCAGATATAATCAGGGTAACAGCAAAAATTTCAATGCCTATCAGAGAGTGCAATCAGCAATTTTGAGAACATTTAATAAAGCTTACATTTGTCAATTCTTTAACCCTCTAGACCATGATATCTGGATCACTAATAATAACTTTTACTATAGACATTGTGCTACAAAAATCATAAAAAGGTGAAAGAAAACAGAAATAAAGTGTCTCTCTTCTGCTATAGCTCTAACAGTTGTTAATGTGGTAAACCATGCTCTTACTTGTTACTGGAAAATAATAGCTTTTACGATGGTTGTAAATGATAATTACTTTCCAATCTTTTCCAAACAATTCAAATTACCATCCATTTAACTGTTCATGACTGCCAAGTGGAGATGTCTTTTTTTTTTTTCATTTGTCAGTCAATGTACTTCTACTAACCTCCAGAGCTTGTTTAACACTGGCGTAGTCTCCCTTCTCCACAGCTCCGAGGTAGGCTTTTTCTAAAGGCGACAGCTCCGACTCAGCCCGCACAATTCGCAACGGGATGCGGTCCCGGTATGAAGAGCTGTCAGTCCTCCGGTAATACAGCTGTGACATCTCCCTAGACTTCAGCTTACCAGCACCCTGCTAACACTGCTACAGCTGCTGCCAGGCTGAGGGACTTCACACTGGAAGAAACAGAGGAAAAAGTGTTAGGAAGAGAATGAAGCTGTTAATGCTCACTTTAACTTGTAAGGAAAGAACGAGAAAAAGAAAAAAGGTGAATACACCAAAGATTATGCTGAATGACAGACATGAAGCAGACTTTTCTGAGTACAACCTACTTATAAAAAAACGTGGTATCTAATATTACTGGATCATATGGACAAAATAATCATTTTGATAAATAATTTTCACAAGAAAATATTTCTGTATTGAATGATTTAGATTTTTTTAGATTTAAATTTTGAATTTTCATGATACATATTTCAATTCTCAATCCAGTTTTTAAGCATCTGTTTTAATACAAACTGAAAGAACAAATTAAAATAAAGACCATTAATAAATGATGAGTTGTCAAAAATTGCCATGAACTAAACATAAAATCCCCTTAAGCATTATGGGTCATAATGGATTGCAAGTAAATAAGAAAAAGAATTACATGTTCTTATCTAATGCTACTCACTAAAGTTTAAGAGTAGACACCCTGTAGAAATGCTTAATGGTGGTCCTAAACACTGTGTGATATGCCACATACATTTGTCCTTCTTATTGAATTTAAAGCCTATCTTTATCACTTATGTCTTCATTTTCTGCTCTTCAGTAAAATTTTGTAATTGTTTATTTTTATTTTTGCATTGCACTACTTGAAAGCTGGCTAAACCTTTGGATAGCTCCACATTTTACCATAAAATTACAAACTTTTACACTGTCAGTAATAATTAAATAATAAAAACAAATTACATTAAGATTCCATCTGTTCAGGTCAGTTTGTCCCTTTGCCATATTATAGCTTAGTCATTGTAATGTTTCATTTAACAGGTTTCATAAAGAGCATGCATCAATTTGAACTCACCAGATGGAAATATGGCTACATGACTCCAATTAATAATATCTAACAATAAGAGGTCCTTCAAGAGTAATTTTAATTTGATCAGGGATCCATTCATACATTGTTCATGCCTTCTTATTCTTGAGGGTTGCTGGAGGGGCTGGTGCCTATCTCCATTGGTTATTGTAGTTGACACAGGGTACACGCTGGAACAGTGTCAGTTCATCACAGAGCAATCCAGAGATACACAGGTCAAACAACTATAAACAGGGCAACATGGGTAATTTACCTTATAGTCATTTTGCACTGTGGGAAAAAGCCATGGCATGCAGAGAGAACCCACACAAGCATGGAGAAAACATGCAAATTCCATAGAGAAAGGCTGCAGGCCAGGATTCAAACCCATGAACCTCTCGCTGCAAAGCAACAACATCATTGTGCAGCCCTTGATGAAGGATCAACAGGCCAAAATGGGGATAAGAACCTAAATAATTGTTTAATACAACAGGCTTTTTTGTAATATACTATCATATACATAAGATTGTATATTATCATTTACGAAGATGAATTGTAAGTACATAGTAATCAAATGGCAATGCATATTTCGCAAATGGGGGTTCAAATTGGTCAAGGGGCAAAGTGACCAGAAGCCACAATATAGAACCCAGCTAAAGAACTGCTTTTTAAACAGATCAGAGCAAATAAAGGACTGCTTGGTTTAAAAAATGTTATAATTTAAACCATAATTAGTATGTTTTGGTAGAATCATGGTTGTTTTTTTTTTTTCCTGCATGGACAAAAGAAAACACTAAAACTATTAAAGAAGGATGAGCTGGACTGGTAGAAGCTAAAGTGAGTAAAAACTACATATTCTAATGGTTCACATGCAGAGCATTATCTATAGGATCTATGATGGTTATTACTACTGATCTGCTTTGTGTACTTCAAGTATTGACATATATATGGTTGATGTTCATTTAGATATAAAAAACTAAGTCAGCCTGGTTAACATTCTTACTAGAGTTAAACTTGGTCAAAAAAGATAATCCTGGGCCTAAACCAGCATTGCTGTCGCTGGTAATTTGAGAATCTTTTTTCTGAAGTCCTGCATCCAAGCAACAAACTTAAAAACAGACATATGAATCAGACAAGGTTTATATTAATAATAGAATAAACATGAGAATAAACCAAACTGTAAAAGTTTCATGTTACTTTTAGTGAAATAAAAGTTCACCATTGCCTAATAAGGCACTCTTTCTCGGTCTCAGGACGACTCATTATGATTACATTAATGAGAAGCAAATTAGTTCAGGAAAGGAGGAAGAAAAAGAGATTATAATTTGCATATAATATGTGTAAATATATGCATGTTTTGCCTAAAGATTTTGGTCCTAAAAATGGCACTATAACTGGAGCAGCTGAATGTTTATTATGTGATTATTGAGTTTCTTGCAGAAAGCAACATGAGAAAAAAAAATATGACTGAGGGCTTTTTTCAGTGTTTATGTTACGAGGCTCTCAGCTGTAATTTTAAAAAGTACCAAGTTACCTATGAGCTGAGCCTGAGCATCAGTGAGAAAGCATTTCATTTGATTTTCAAAATTATCAGTATTAATTTATTAAAACTGATGTGGTGAATTTTTGGTTTATTAATTCAGTTTTAAAACTGGGACACATTTTCTTTAAAAAATGTCAGTGACAGTTTTACAACCTCGAGAATTAGTGATATCCAAGGTAAAAGAAAGAAGGATAATACAAAATCCCTGCAAGGCTCTAACTTGACTCTCTTAGCTGACAGAAGATGTCACCTTCACCTTAATTAGCATTTGTTTGTTGGCTAGCTAAGCTGACACATGTACATAAGTGAAGTGTTTCTTTGAAAATAAATAGCCGAATATAAGTTCAGAATATACATGATGTACATAGTATACATATTCATGAGCATATTATTTGATCTTTAACCATCTTTTGTTTCTTTTTTCTCTGTTATTAAGATAATTTAATATATTAAATTACTTGTAATAATATATAATCTTTACATAATTACATAGCATAGACTAACTTAATCTGTTGTTTAAAGAAAACAGAAGAGTTTTAAATGACATTTAATTTACTTTTGGTCACTATTTTACTGGAAATACTTGAGTTTATAACTTGAAATGGATACCTTCAAACTCAAAAAACTAAAATATCTAAAATTCATTTTCCATTAATGCATTATTTGCACATGCATTCTTGCTTTGTCTGTTTGGCTTGTTTTTTCCATGAAAAGTAGAACTGGTCTAGATCTTCTGTGTTTCTCTATCTGTTTCATGTCCTTAGATAAGTTACTTGACCTCACATCCTGAACATCTCTGATGGATACTTTTCCTGTTAAAACTGACTTGTCCTCAACTGTTGCCCCACTCTTGCTCAAGATTGGGAGCTGTATCAAAGTGAGGATACAGTGCAGTTACTTTTTTGATGTATTGATACTCTATTCAATTAGATAAATAACTGGTTTTGAACAGCTAAATATTTGACTTCAATAAAGTAATTGTATTAAAAGGAATGGGTTTGAGTCATTCTTCTCTTGAGAAGACTTTTGCTAATAATTGGCACTTTATAAATAGATTAGATTTATATAATCTATTTATATTTGAATGGTTGGAACTAAATTGAAGTATTTGAATTAAACTGAATCAGTTTAAATGAAGTAAATCTGATTCAACTGAATTGAGTTAAATTATATAAGAAAATGCCAAATTGAACTGAATTGATTACATTCAATTAAACAGAGTTTAATCTAACTAAATTAAATTGGTTTCAAATGACTTGATGTTCATAGAATTGACTTGGATTAAACTGAATAGAATCAAATTGAATTAGTTGAATCTGAACTAAATACAAATGAATTTCTTTTCTTATTCTGATGAAAAGCAATGTGTGTTACTGCTTTTGTGCCTTGATGTACAGACTATGATGATTTAGTGAATGTACTAAAAAAGCTAATGACAATTTCTTAAAACAAACAACTGATCTCATTAGGCTGTAAACTATATATTTTTTTGCAAAAACTGTTGATCAACAGTGATGGTGACTCATAAGACATTAATATACATTTGTTTAATCTTGCTCACTAGTTGCGTATTTTTGAGGGAATCTGTCCCTATTCAAAACAGTGTTTGCGAAATCTAAATAGTGAAACAAAGACACAAACAGCTTAGCTTTGAGGGGTGATGGAAAAAGAAAAAAAAGCTTATTGTTTCAACCAATGTCACAAGGGTGTGCTCTAGTTTGTGATTTTAAACAGCATTTTTTTGTGCTTGTGATCTTCCTCAGCATGTCAAAGTTCTGCAGAGGCCTGCTAAAGAGCTGCCGTTTGATTCAGGTGTGTTGAACCAGGGAGAAAACTAAAACATGTAGGATACTAGTCCTTGAGGACTCACTTTGGACACCTCTGATTAAACTAAGCAATATATTAGGTGGCTGTTGTTCAATAAATACTGTTTCTGATGTAATTTATAGTGAAAGCATACTGTTTTTTTCCTTATCTTTACTTATTTTAAAACACTCTAGTGGAAGTTTTCAGTATAGGTGCTATGGTTCACCATCCAGTGTGGCCTGGGACACCACCCCCCCTGGTGCCAATGTCCAGGTTGGAACTCCATAATAGGACCACAAATAAACACACAGGAGAAACCCCTCAAGGATGCCCACACTCACTCTTGAGTGAAATGTGAACAAGCCAATTAACCTGACAGTCTTGTTTTGAACTGTGGGAAAAGACCAGAGTACCTGGAGAGAATCCACACATGCAAGGTGAGAACATGCCAACTCCATGCAGAAGATCCTACATTGGGATTCAAAGCCAGTACCATTTTGTTGCAAAGTATCAATGCAAGGCAGCCATTTCTTTCCATCCATCCTATGTCATGTCATGCCTGGTGTGTGTTGAGGAGGACCTAATGGCAGATGCATGATGGAGATCACATTTAATGATGAAACTGAACACCCTCAGGTCACAAGGGAAACATGAATCAGGGCGACAGCAACTGTAGAATCCAGCAGAAGCAACAGCCTAAAAACTGTGGATATGTGATTGTGGCATTCAAACCAGGTGAGTACAATCAACAAAATGCAGAACAGCTGGGGGAGAATCTAAGTAGGGAACTGAGAGAAGGTAGAATTGGCACAGGAGAAACTGAATGGAAACACAGAGGAACAAAGGCAGAAATCCAGTGGGGGACACAGGGGACGTGACCGCCACCCCCATCCCTCCCCCCACAACAAAAGTGCCCCCCCACCCACCCAAAAAAAAAAAAATCATTGTAAACACAAATTTTTTTTAAAATGTATGATAATATATTATCTACTATCTATTTTTAAAAAATCATTTTTTTTAAAAGCACAAGACCAAACAGATTCATATGTTTGGGGTGAAAAGGGAGGGGTATCACCTCTAGGACATCATCCATTTCAGAACCCCAACTGCACCCACCACACACAGTATAAACAAAATGATGAATTTTAAAGATAAAAGTTATACTTTCAGTAGGTTTCCTGGATGAGTGTGTTACAAAGTGTCTACATGAAGGCTAGAGATTTTGGATAAACAATGTCAGCTGATGGCACATCTATTTTATTTATTGTACTGTCACTTGTCTTTAAAGTTCCTGTACTTGCATGACAGAAATAAGCACAAAAACAGTCATTTAAAAATACACACAACTCTAAAAACACGAGACATCCATGGACATCTATGTACTGTTTTTCAGCCCTGCATATTTTCATGTTTATTAAGTTCAGCAAAATATGCAGAACATATAACTTGTTTCATATTATATATTATGTAATAAACAAAGACACTGAAACTCAATTTTTTTGCTCATTTGATCAACCTTATAAACGTTTACACCATATTTAGTAGGGCTTATAGTTTAACATTCAGATTGCTCCTGCATGGACAAATCGTAAAACTCCCACACACTCACTCAAACTAGTGCAGTTCTACGTGTATGAGCTGTACTCAGTTTACAAACTGAACAACAAACCTTTGGGTTGTTGGGCATTGGGACTTCGACCTCGAAGATCAAGGTTCTTCCTTTGGAGAACAGCATAAAAAAAAATGTCCACCTCAACTTCTCAAATTCAGAACAGATGTGCAGCGGTGGATTTATAAGAAACGCCTCCTTGATGAAATCTTATTGCCCCCAGACGTCAGTTCGTCTTTATCCTGTTTATCTGCTTCAGTCTACATCCTCCACTCTTGTTTTTTGGACACTTCGCCGCACTTCTGAATACATCCTGATTCCGTGCGTTTTAATTTCCATTAGGTCTTAATGCGCGTCAAAACACCGCATTCAGCTCACCGCGCAAAACAACAACAAGAAGAAAAAAATCCTGGATAGGAAAAAAAGCCACGAGTTTCCACGGTAGAATTCACCTGGCTCTGCAACACCTCCACTTTACCCCCTGGGGCTAATTGCCACCAATGCCCGGTCGACTTAATCCACCTGTTGGGGGTGACTGAGCGGAAAGCGGTGCTTCCAGAAATGAACGCAGAGTATCCAGATGCCTGGCAGGCGGTCTGCGGAGCGCTGCTGCAGACGGGTCGTGCGCACTTGGAGACGCATTGAACAGTGTGGCACTGCAAGAGAGAGAGAGAGAAAAAAAACACATCACCTAAACGAGCAAGTCAGACATTCACCCACTTAATTCAAATACGGTGGATATTTGACATATATTTGAAACAGATAATACATAGATTCATCTCTATCTATTTCTGTTAATTTTGATGACAACCCAAAATTTAGCTTATGAGAAAATTAAACATCTGACCAATAAAAAACATACAACATCCAACTGAGAAATATACACTGTAGTAAAGCCCAAAATTATTCATGCCTCTGGCAAATTTGAAAATAAAATTATTTTCATTCACCAGGAAGTTTTTTTTTCGTAATAGAAAACAAGACTGGAATCACTCAGAAGAAGAAAAAAAAACATGAAAAGAAGTATTAATTTAAAAGGTTTTATTTACATTTTATTAAAACTGGCATGTCAAACATTTTAAATTATTCTATAGAATTAATAGAGAAATCTTTTGTGGCAATACAAATACAATGAATTTCAATGAATTTCAATTCAATACAATGAATATTTTTAATGAAAGTCTTTTTTTTTTTTTTTTAAAGTGATGACCATGTTTTTTGCAGGGCCAGAGTCCTGATTTGAATTTGACAGAAAATCTGTGGAGGGAGCTGAAGATTAGGGTGATGGAAAAAGAAACATGTTGATGAAATTAAATGGTTAAACCTAAGTCTGTGGGGTCTTGAACAATTTTGGGCTTAACTGCTTATGTTCTCAGTAGCTGGTTGAGCCTGCTTTTGCATGAATTGCTGCATTAGTGGCATGGAGGTGGTCATCCTGTGGCATTGACTTGGTGCTAAGAAAGCCCAGGAAGCATGAAGTGTGAAAAAATTTCCTGTTACACTGTGAACCAACACCAGCACATGACACGGCATCCCAAATCATCACTGACTGTGAAAACAGCTTACTTAACTCATTCATGGATTATGTGCCTCAGTTTTTCCTCCTCATTAAGGAACCATGACTTCCAAATGATATATAAAACACACTTTCATCTAAAAAGAAGACTTTGGACAACCAAACAACACTCTAGGCCTTTACCAAATTAACCCAGGTAAGACACTTCTGATATTATCTCTAGTTTAGGAGTGGAATGTGATGTTGTAGCCCATGTCTCAGACACATCTTTGGGTGAGACATGGGTACACCCATTCCTGAAGTGGATCTTGAAGCACTGACACCAGCTGTAATCTACTCCTTTGTAAGAAAGGAAAGCAAGGTAATGTAAGTAAGCTAAGTAAGGATGTAAGTAAAGTTCATTTATAACGCACCTTTCACAGACAAAAAGTCAGAAAGGGCTGTACAACATAAAACACAATGCTTCATTATCTTCTTAAGAGTGCCATTTTTCCCAGTTTTTCTTTTTTTCTTTCACCCTTTTTTCTTTCACTCAGCTTTCTACTAATATGACTGAAATTCTTGAACAGTTGGCTTCTTTAGCAGTGAACTTTTATGACTTTTAAAGTCCTACTGGAGGGTGTCAATGGCCATCTGTTGGAAAAGTTACAAGGAAGCAATATTCTGGATCATTGTGTAGGCCATAAAATAACACGCCTCTATTTGAAACCTTTTTTTCTTCATTCCTCTTATGTAATATTCTAATTTTATAAGAAACAGTGTTTTGAGTTTTTATTAGCTATAATACTCAGAATTAACAGAAATAAAAACTTGAAATATATCACTCTGTTTGTAATAAATCTATAAATCAGTTTCACTTTTTAATTTAAATTTTCAGTGATATTTTAATTATTTGAGATTAATCTTATTTAATAATGAATATTCCAGTGATAAAGAAGGAATGGAGGGGGAGGGGGAAAACTGCTAATAATGGATATTATTTTTAAAACAGTACAGAATTAAACGAGAGCACATTAGCCATCTTAAACCATCAGTGCTTAAATGTATTTTTTAATAGTCTCATTACATTTTCTTCTTTTTGGTAAAAAGAAGAGAGATAAATTCAGGCCATGTCATTGCCTCTTGTTCACACTTAAAGCAACTCTTATGGATGAGAATGAATGTCAGGCGTATTGATATCGAGAGACTTGACAGGATCAGCTCTCATTCCAACTGACTTATTTAACAGTAAACTACTTTACACATTCAAGTTTGAGCAAAGTTACATATACGGACTGCTTATCAGCTCATACCCATTCTTCAAGCACCTTGTCAACATACCTCTCCCTCACTCTGCTTTCCAACACAAAGATCTGTTCATGCCATAAGTTCTTCCTAATGGTGTTTGATATTGTTGAATGTCTCCAGGCATGTTTACAGAGTCTACTGGCCAAATCAATTCCTTCTTTCTGTGTATACTGAAGAGGGACTGCATGTTGGCAGAGTGTTCACTTGTACTCAAGGTCCAGTCCAAATGAAATGTCACAGAGGACACATTTTTGGATACAGAAACCCTTTTATTGTTTCTGTCTGTATGGAGATAAACAAACATATGTTTGAGCAGACTGGACAGAGAACGGATATATGGGATTATTCAGATAGATTTAATATTTTTTCTTTCCCTTTAAGCCTCATCTATTGTCTTAAAGCCACATTTAATTTTGAGAAAGAGCACACTGATATCTATTAATTATTTCACGATTATGGTTTCTGAATAATCTGTGATAATGCTGTGTATTTTAAAACCACACATTTAAAAAGTGTTGTCTGGAATCTAACATGGTCTCTTTAAAAGGTCAACTGTCAATATTTATTTTTTATTAAAGGGGTTCTCTGTTTTGTGAGACTGTTATCATTATGTCGTAACAGTATAAGACAGATAATCTGTGAAAAAAATCAATCTCCTCTGCCTTCTCCCAGTGTTCCCAGTACTAACTGCAGAAATACACCACCCAGTCAGAAACAACTAATCAGAGCCAGGAAGAGGGTCTTAGCGTTATCAATCATCCTCATGTATGCGCTGCTCACACATTCTCCCTTGCTCTCTGCCAGCCTACAGCTGGTTCACCACAACATGCCACGCATGCTAAGGCTTGTTATCGTGGCCACCGATGACGGTGGTTAAACAGTTTTCCTGGAATGATAAGTTGTTTCTTCACCATTAGCACATTTAGCAATGCGTACACTAGGGTGATTGACACCACCAATACCTTCCTCCTGGCTTTCATTGTTTTTTTTAGGTTGGGAGCGATGCATTTCTTTACACAGCAGTAGTAGCTCAGGGAGGAGGTGGAGGAGCTCGATCTTTTCACAGATTATCTGTCTCATATTATACTGTCACGACATGGTGACAGTTAACAAATATGCAAAAAACATATTGTTGTAAAAGTTACATACTGCAGCTTTAAAGTCTAGTGACTCCAAAAAACATTTTCTACCACCAGGAGGTTTCGGAGAGTTATTTTGGTTTGATCAGGAATCCAAATCTGTTTCTATTTCAAAGACTCAACTGGCTCATACAGGGATTACAATTGCAGTCAATGGAAGCAGGGTGTGAAGCAGAGTTTTCTGAACAGTATACACATAAGTTATGTCGCGATTTAATCATTTTTTATGATGAATTATCTAAATAATTCACCAAACTACCAAGACAAACTTATTTGTTATATTTAAGTACAAGTGAAAAAAATGACTTGTTTATCAATACTAAAATGGAAGTAAGAAGTGATGAAATGGAGACATGTGGGTAAAAAAGGGGAGTTAGAATTGATGAAATACCCAAACTGATATGTCAAAATTTTGAATTACAGCAAGTTTCTTTCCTTAAATATATAGAAAATGTAAAAACAAAACAGAAAAACAAATCAACAAATCAAATCTTAGTTAGGAATATAAGTATGATTTACGTGTACTTATGATATTGAAAGTGATGCTGTTTAAAATATTGGTAATTAGTGACCACAGTTAGTATATATAACTGAGTTTTTTGAGTATTTGGGGAGTGTCTATAATATATGCTGAACTAGTCATTTTTTTCCTACTCTCTAAAACACAGAAATTGAAGAATTTGTCAGATTTAGTTTGAATCAAAGCCAAGAAACTAAACTAAATACAGGATATTACCTACAGCCATGAGTAGGATACTGAAGTGTCAGCATCATCAACAAGAACACTAATACAAATACAACATTCTACATTACCATTGTTATACAATTGTAATGATTACTCTGCCTAGAGTGTATTGTTGCTGGCGAGTTGTTTTGCCATACAAAAAATGGTGGTTCATGTTTGCTCACTGGAGGGTTGTAAGCTATACCCTTTTTATTCTGCCACCTCAGCTTCATGGTCTAAAACAACACTTGGTCTCTGATCTTGGCAGATTGACTTGTATATATTTCAATTCAAGTTATTTCAATTCAAAAGTATTTTGTTAAAGGAAAATTAAATGTTGTTGTAACTCCAGCTATCCAAGTCATTATAGATGGTGAAAGCTTTGGACAGAAAGGATGTTCTCGTTTTGTTTTTATTACCACTGATCTGAAAAAGCTTCTGACTTAAGACACTCTCTTGTTGAATTAATGTCTCGTGAAGAGGGTGCTCAAGGTTGTCCATTATGTTCTTCATTTTATGAAGCATTCTTATTTCCATCACCAGCTCCAGAGCAGTCCACAGTACAGAGTCAGTCTTCTTGATCAACTTTTTTAGCCTTTTTCAGAAAAGATTACAACAGATTTATAGAAGAGCTGCAGTGTCTTGCTGGATACACTGAAGGACCTAAGATTCCTCATGAAGTACAATTTACGCTGTCCCCTCTTGTAGACAGCTTCACTGTTGCATCTCCAGTCTGTTGTTTGAATGACCACTGAGATATTTACACTCATCCACTATCTTCACTTATTTACTCATAATGGAATTAATGTTTGACATTTATTTTTCTCCTAAAATCTATAATTGTCTCCTTTATTTATTCACATTTAGAATGAGATTTTTACACCTAGTCTCACAGCAGTCCACCAAGTCTTTGTGTCCAACAAAGTGAAAAACAACGGTGAGAGTCCTCTGTGGTGCTCCTGTCCTGCTGACCACCTGATCTGGCACTTAATCTTTAAATTCCACAGACTGTGGTCTGTTTTTTAGGTAGTCATCTGAGGTTCTGAAATAGTAAATGAAGCTGAGCTGTGTTACATGTGCAACAGAGAAATCCAGAGAAATCAAACAACATGATATTTATAGTCCTGCCTGTTTTATGCAAATGACAGTGAGTTTACTGAAGTAGGATGGTGAGCATTTTCCTGAAATCAATCCATCCATTAGCCATCACGCTTATCCTTGCAGGGTTGAGAGGGGGCTGGTTCCCATCTCCAGAGGTGGGGTATACTCTGGACAGGTCGCCAGACTATCACAGCCTTTTCCTGAAATGAACCTATTAAAACATATGTTCAGTTCATTGGCTTTGTCCAGACTTACATCGAGCTGATCATCCTGCTTGAAGCCTGTGATCTTTTTCATTCCTAATCACACATTTATTCTATTGTTATGTTGGAGCTTACTCTCCAGCTTTTTCTATTACACCTCCTTGGTGCCTCTAAACTTGACTTTAGATTGCTTTTGTGTACTTCTAAAAATTTCCATGTCTCCCTCCCTAAAGGCTATTTTTTGCTGAGTAGTTACTTCAGATCACTGATGATCCAGGGTTTATTATTGGATACACATCCTGCTGTTCTGGTGGGGATGGTGTTATCTACACAGAATTTTATAAAGTCAGTCACACACTTGTCATTGCAATGATATCTTCTCCATGGGGCTGGCAGAGTGCATCCCAGTCTATGGTTTCAAAACAATCCCACAGAGCTTCTTTATCTTGCTGTAACCATCTCCTCACAGTTCTTTTTATCATAGGTTTCCTGTCAATAGGGGCGTTTATGTGCTAAGCAGAGAAAAAACAGATTATGATCTGATTTGACCAGAGGAGATCTTGCAGCCGAGCTTTATGAATCCTTTACATCTGGATAAAACAAATCCGACTTTTGTTCTCAGTAGTAGAGCAAACAAACTAAAATATTGGAAGTGTAAAAGAGTGATGGTTAAAATCTCCACATATTGCCACAAATGTATTTGGATGTTATGCCTGCAGCTTAGCAACAACTGAGCTGATGAAATCACATCCACAGTTGGCAACAGCTAATGGTGGAATGTATGCTGTTGCTGACATAACACCGGTAAACTCTCGGTACATAATATAGACAAAATCTTATAGCTAGCAGATTCATATATGGACTGCAGAGACATTATTTCACTGTATCATGTCCTGGATTAAACCTTTTGTTCATAACTTTGGCCATTCCTCTTCAAATTTTTGTCTGTTGGTATGGTTAAAAAGCCTGGTAGTGTCACGATTTGAGAGGTGAGCAGTGGATCAAATTACAGACAGGGAGGTGGTGGTAGCATATTGTTTTAATTACAGTCCAAACACTTACAGGAGCGCTAGAGAAACACTGGAGACTTGAGAGTAAAAGGGCAGGAGACACATAGCAGATGCAAGGATCCAGCAGGGAACAAAAACACAGGTAAGAACATGTATATACAGAGGGGCAATCAAGGGAGATGACGATCAGCTGGAACCAATTACAAGGGAAGGACGAGACACAAGAGGAGGGCAGGAGAAAACGGACACAAGAAAACCCATAACCATGACAGGTAGAGAGACACTGAGTTGAGAAAATGATCCTGCTGCCACGTCTCAGTAAAATACCTAATACTGCATTCTTGATACCCTGTCTATGTACTTATGAGATGTTGATCATTGTTGATATGGTTATATATCATAACCACAATCCAAAATTTAAAAAGTAACTGCAAAAATCTTGCCCACTGTGCAACTTCCAAAACGAGACGGAAAAACCTTTTCAAAAATCATTGTTTCAACTGGAAAAAATGGGAGAGTTGAGTTTTAAAAATAATAAATCATAAGGAATAACAGGGCCTGTCCAGGGTGTACCCTTCCTCCCACCTCCCCTCATGACCCTGCAAAGATAAGCATACAAGATAATGGATGGAGCAACTCCAACAGGCTGCCGCCTTGTGCAGCGCAATTATGAAATATCAAAGTGATCTATAATGGGGGGAATTGTGTTTGTGTGCTTATTGCAGAGGAATGATCTATAAGGGGCTTTTGTTGTCCTGTGAAACCCTTAGGAGCTGTGGAGGGTGTCCCCTGCCTCTTCAGTGTGCTGAAACAAACTCATAATACAGTCATGTTAAGGACTGTATGTCCATATCTAACCCAAGAAAAACAAAGTATCACAAACTGGCTTGTTTTTAGTGGTATTCATTAAGAAATGTCTCTGTATGTTTGAATAACAGCTTCGTAAACTGTTGCTTTATCAATTACTTCAATGAAACAAACTTAGAAACATAAATGGCAAACAATCACTCTTGACATGAGACATATAACATGCATAACATCAGTAATACCAGTTATTACATTTTTTGTGTATTGAATTGACTTTTTTTAGACTCCGGCTGAGGAAGCTTCAGCTTAAAGTGGAGCATATTTAGATAAGCTCTCTAACACTGCAGAACATCTGTGGCTGACAGGTCAGAAAACAAAAAACACTAAGGGCTCTAAAAATAGCCCTGAAGCTAATTTTACCACCATAAAAGGACATTTGAAAGGGGACTGATTGGCACAGACATTTACAACATCTAACTTGTTGTGGACAGGGATAGAAAAAAGCACTAAAGGATTCTGCTTTTCCTCTCCTAAACTGATTTATTCACCTTCTCAAATGTGCCACATGGCAGCACAAACATTTTGTTCTAATGAAGGTAATGTTTCTTGCCCTGGTTGATTAAATTCCTCCTTGAGGGGAAAACGCAGTTTGGCTTAAGCCGCAGAGGGATTTAGACACAGCAGGTTTGGGCTTTTCTATTTATTTATAAGTTGTCTGCTAAATTGTCAGACATGCTTTTCTTTTGCTGTTAATGTGACAGAGGAATTCAGCTTCTTATGGATGCTGGTCTCCACAGGTTTGGTGGTGGTAAGACTATATTGCTGCTAACTAGTTTGTTAGGGTACCATAGTCTGAGTCTTTATGTTTTCATGAAAAATCTTTTTTTTAAGCTTCTTCATTAAGAACAACAGAGATGTCTTTTACTTGAGAGTTTTCTGAGATTCAACAGATGGTGCAGTTCACATTAAGACATGACGAGGCACCAGAGAATGTGGGACAGGCAGATTTCTGCAGCTACAAAGCAAACAAGCTCCCAGTCCTCTGTGAAACCTAACATGCCTGTGATTCTAAACCAGCATCCAGCTGGCAGTGACGTCTTCTTTTGCAGCTTTTTCATAGTCCATCTGTGTGTCTGTCTGCCCCCCCCCCCATTTTCTCCCTTCTTTCTCCTATCTTTCTCTCACACTCTCACACAGCCGTAGGTTAAACCCGCTTTTGTCGAAAGCTTGACAAAGGATAGGAATGATCTCTCCAACCAAGGTGTACAGCCTTTTCTCTTTCATCTCAGTAGAAATGAATTGGCAAACTCATCTTGTCCCTAGCATCTGAGACAATTTAGCTACCTTTTCATGAAGTTACACCACACTATGTGTAGTTTTTAAAATTTTGTGTCAGTGCCATGGTTATGTAACTCGCAGATTTTCAAAACCCCTCTGTTCTCCTGGGTGCAACTGTGGGAGTCGTGCTATATTTTGTATCTGAGCATCTGGGGGTTCCCTGTGGTTGTTGTGTGCTCACATCGCAGTTAAAATTCCCATTACTCTTCCACTCTTGTAGAGACTACAGGGTAATTAAAATTGATCTGTTATCTCTTTTGGTGGTTCCCCACTGCACACACTGAGTAAAGATTATATGGAAAAGGAAGAAAATTAACTGAGGCATGCACACTGTAGGAGAGAAATATGCATTTGTACAGCTTCACAATGGCAAGACAGCCTGCCAATGCTAATTATTCACTCTAAACTTAAATTCCAAGACACATTATTCTACATAAAAGAACAGAAAAGTGGAGTAATAAAATAAGAATGAATCAAAATGTGACTGGCCATGACAAAGCCAATAACAAGTCTCCCTGGGGGCATTTTGAGTTTTCACAAATTCCTAAAGTGTGGATTTTAAGCTTTTTTACTGATGTCAAACATAAAAATAAAAATAAATAAATGAATAAAATAAAAAAAATTAAAATTAAGAAGTTATGGCCATTTGAATGTTAGCAAACAAGATCAACAAGACAACAGCCTTCAAAATTTCAGAAGAAATGTCTCCAAACCTGATCAGCTACCTGGGGTGTTAACAAAGGCTGTTCCTTTACATAATTTTTCAACAACCCCACCTCCCAGCATTCACTGTCAACAGGTATGACTAGGAAGGTGTGCAGACAAAAGTAATCTTTTGTCTGACTGATCTAGCTAGAAATATATGTTTTGGGGTTTTTTAAAGAAGTTATCAGATTTTGTTCCATTTTTCAATAAGGCTGTGAACTTCTGTCTTGTGAGCCTTTGTCACGGAATTGTCAGTGAACCCTGAACTTTAGCGGAATTAAACTATGCCAAAATACACGCCGGAGGACACGCAGGAGCTGGTTATATATTTTCATAAAATATAAACCCTTTCTTGTATAGTATTCATTTGCTAATTAAATAAATATTATGTTAAATTAAATAAAAATAATAATAAAAATAATGATAGCTGTTGACATTTGTACAGATCATTATAAGAAAGCAAGGTCAAAGAGATGATAACAGTAAATAAAACATGGTAGATGTTGGGGGTTTTTTGAGCCCAAAGAAACCCTGATATAAATAATTATTTTATTTTAGGTGTTACAGCTACTAGACACAGTTAGTCAGAACAGCGTGCACCTCTGTTCAGACCTGCTTGGTCACCGTCATAGTGCACTCATTGCCCCAACAGTATAGCTCCAGGCTGGGCAAGCTCAGATCTAAAATCCATGCTATGTATTTATTATAGTGTTCAAAAAACAATAAAAGTTCTGAAACTCACTCCATGACAAACTGAAACGTATTCCTGCAGACATTAATGCCTCCGATCTTATAAATAGTCCTGGTGTGTTTTCTTTTCACGAACCCGTAAACAGACTTTGGCTGAGGTCTCTTTTTCCAATGGCCTTTTAAAGGCTTGAGGTAGGGTGATGTGTTGGTGATGCAAATCAGCCATGCATTCCTTTCAAACTATACAAAACTATCATCTTATTGGCCGAAACCAATAACAAAAGCATGGGAATAGCCAATAAAGCCCAGTATGTTAATCAGGTGTTATTTTCCCCAGACCCAGGAACGGCTCAGATTTACTCTGAAAACAAAATGAATTCAAACACAAAGTTTACCATTTTAAAACCTCTGAAACTGTTATTTAAAGCATGGGGTGATTTCTTCATGACTTCAACTAGTCTATATTGCAAAAAAATGAAAATCACTATTTTATCGGAAATTAGTGGTTTTTATATTTTTCCTCCATTTCTGCTCTAGCAACTTATTTCTCATTTTCCACGTAACAGATTGTACATCCTTTTATAAGAAATTTAAGAGAGTTCTGCAATTGCTGTCAGAAAGTTTTTCATATGTTGTTGCATTAAAATATTAAAATTAAAAACATCAAGGTATTTTTAATTAGAATTTCATGCTATTGACCAACAGAATTTTTTTTTACAAATAAACATGTGAAATGTAGGCCATGCATTTGCACTTAACCAAGTTTCCTCTGATAACCCTAAATCCAGTTTACCAGACTGTCTTCAGAAGTCACTTAATTGTAAGGTCTCAAAGATTTGTTAGAGGACAATAATAAACAAGCATTGTCATGGAGACCAAGGAATACAGAATTACCTACCAAGACATGGCTGAGTTGAACAAAAATGGGGTTTGGTTTGGCACTGAACTTCCTTAGGTCAAATATTAAAAAACTAGTAAATTACCAAGTCTGGACACCACCTGATTGTCAGGAAAATAATAGTCTATCTCAAAAAAGTAGAATATTGCATATAGGTGCACTATTTCTTGCCAATCATCTCAGAAAGTGAAACCCATATATTATATAGAATCATCACACATAAAGTGATTTATTCCAAGCCTTTGTTTCTTGTAATTTTGATGATTATGGTTAACAGATAATAATGAAAATTCAAAATTCAGAAGAGCAGAGCAGCCCATCAGCCTGAACTGCCCAAACAACCCCTGCCCAGACACCGTCCAGACCCCATCCAGAGACAGGGCCAGGAAAAGGCCACAAGGTCCAAATGAGCCAGCCAAACAGCAGGCCCAGGATGAAACAGTCCCAACCTGCTAATGAGCTCTGATCTCAACTCCATGGACATTCCACCCCCACAAGCCCTGACATTAATTCCCCCAGAAGGCCACCCACAACCAGTACACAAATATCGAACATATGCCTCCAAACACAAACACCACGAATCTCCCATTCAAGGGGTGCACCCCTGCAAAAAAAAACTCTGCCCCCAAAAAGCGGGTGGCAACACACCCACACAGCGCAATCTCCACATCCATCCTCCGGTCTAAACATCTCTTGCCGCATCCCGTCCTCCACCACACAGTGAGCCGCAACAGCAAAGGAATGGCCCTGCGCGACAGCACCCCAGCCCGCACGCAAATCCAGCAGAGCAGACGCCATCAAGCCATGCAGTTTATAACCTATTAGAAGGAGGTCAAAGTTAAAGGTACAAATGGGTTTTTTTGTTTTCTTTTCTTTTCGTGGCAAGTAACTTTAAATATACTTCAGTAAAAATAAAGATGATGTCTGTTATTCTTTTGTTTGTACACTATTGGTAATGTGGGTATAGAACTTCTATTAACAGACCCTCTGAATAAATTGATCAATTAAAAACCATGTGTTTTTTAAAGCCGCTTTCTGTGTTGCATTAAAACACTGTAGTTACTTCTTAGTTCTTTTGAATTAGCAATGTCAAGGCTATGTAAACAGCTAAGGTTAACAAATCAAAGACAGCAGCCACTGAAATAGTTCACTCATCACAGCTATCATCTTCCAGGCCTTGAGAAGTATAAACAGATTGTCTTAGGGTACACACACATCCCGACTGAGTACATCCTGCATGAAAGGATGTTTTCCCAGTCCTGACGCAAGCAAATCCAACTATACCTGCACTTCAGTGATCTATCAGGAGCACAGCTATGAACTGTGGCTTGTCCTTGGCTTTCCTTGACTTGGGCTTCTCCTTCTTTTTTCTGGAAGATTAATTAGGATAGTGAAACAATGTTGAGACAGTCTGACTGTTGATGTCACAAACTGAAAATGTTTCATTATAGACTGCTGTAAAGTACTAAAGAAAGCCTCACATTTGACTGCTCCTTTGGGGTTTTTTTATGTCACCATAACCAGGGCTCAGATAAAAGCAGTTACCATGAAAAATCACAATTATGTACTCTTTTTGTCGAAAACGTTTCCAAGGTTTTTGCCAGTTGGCAGTAAATTAATTTAAGGATGATGAATAATAAAAGAGCAGCCTTTACCCGGAAGAAATGTTTTGGCATATGTTAACACCCTAATGCACAACAGAGTGGATGCCATTAGAATGACAAGATAGTACCATCAAGAAAAAGCTTTTCTGAAGTGCCTTCCAGCAGCTTGAGTGGTCATTCATTTTCCCAGGGGTCTTACATACTAGGATCTTAAGGTGGGAAGTATTATGGAGCATGATTCTACCACCGCAATGCTTCACTGTGGGGATGATGTGCACAGGGTGATGCATAGTGTTAGTTTTCTGCCACATATGGCATTTTGCATTTAGGCCATAGATTTACGTTTTGGTTTCTTCTAACCATGGGACCTTCTTCCAGATGTTTGCTGTGATGAAGGTGTGGCAAACTGCAAAAAGGACTGCAATAGCGTTATTCTTTCCACCACTCCATTAAGGGTAGATTGAGTCTCCCACCAAAGATGTGGATCTTTGCAGCTCCTCCAGACTTACCATGGACTTTTTCACTGCTTCTCCAGTGGATGCTCTCTTTGCCTGAACTGTGAGGCCATTTAATGGTACTCTTATGCTTGTGTCACATTTTTTGCATTTTTTTTATGTGATTAGTGATTGAACAGTATTTTGTTAGATTTTCAAAGCTTGAGATATTTTTGGTTGTACTGAATTTGTAAAGAGGAGTGAATGCAAATGCCACACTTTAGATTTTTGTTTGGAAAAAAGGAGAAAAAACATGCATCATTTCCTTCAACTCATCTACACAGTACTTTGTGTTGCTGTACCAAATAAAATCCCAATAAAATGCATTGAAGATTGTGGTTGTAATGTGATCAAATACAGAAAAGTTCAAGGTATATGATTATGTTTGGAAGACACAACTGTCTTTGATGGTATATGTAAATAGAGCCAAAATCACTGCAAAGACATCATTTGTGGATGGTGTTTTTAGATGATGTTGAAATTCTGAAACAATATTTTTCAAAGCAGAGCATTAGTCACAAATTGCTTAATATCCGGTGAGCATGGTATACATTTTTTTTTCTTATCATAAGCTACTTCAGAGGTTGCAAACCAACAATGCAGCACTGAGTTTGGCTAAAAATTGATTTGTCTTTAAATGTCTTTAAAACTTAATTAAATTTAATGTATAGTCCTAGAACTTTATATAGCTATTATTTCAGTCAAAAGCAAATAATCCTTAATTATTTATTTTTTGAAAGAGAGCAAAATTATTCACATTATTTAGAATGAACTGGAATACATTTGTAGCAATCTCAAAGGCAGACTGCAGCAAAACTAATAAAGTACTGCTTTGTTCATCCATACTGTCTATAACCGATTATCCATGCAGGGTCACTGGGAAAACTGCTTTGTGGTGCACTGAAAATAAGGGTTAAATATAATTAGCAATGTCAAGAGCTTCTATTGTCTGCTCTTTTCAGTCGTGCCTAATCAGATTTCCATGTCCTTTTTGCTTTCAGCTAACACAATAAAATTATGTGGAACCTGTTGAAAAGAAAAAAATATGTCATGTCAATGATTCATTTTTTTGAGTGTGTTTGGGTTCCACACACACATGGGTGGATGTTGTTTTCCTGTAGCTGCATGGGAACTAGACTGTCTCTCCCATGTTTTGGATTCCTTATCCTTGGTATAAAACCAATGTGTTGGCTCTGTCTGGCAGAGCTTTTTTCAGAGCTGCTACTCTGACTTACTCATTGCTGATTGTCTTTAGCTCTTTGTATTGTGCACAATATAATAATAAACCTGATTGAGTGATTTTCCTCTAACAGTGCTTGGTAATTCATTTTTCCACAACAACCATTATACCATAGAAGCCACAATGATACTTGGCTACTGTATGAACACTTATATAAAGATATATCTTTGTATTCATTCAGGTTGATAACAGTGAAAATATATGTATGCTGAAAACATATTTATGTTGAGTTTGTGTCCATTGGATGCATTACGCATATTACAAATAAGCATGTTATTTAAACCTCCCACCCCTGTCAGGCAAATTTGCAGTAAACTGAGGCTCCTTGCTGAAGCACCATAATATACTCAAAGTAAATAATGCTCAAATAAATTAACTTGTAGGACACATTGGAAGGTTGCTTTGATAATATAAGTAGTTACAGTTACAATTCACTGAATTAAATTGTAATAGTAGTATGGATATTTCTATTTGTTTATCAAAGTAATGTAGTTATTTCCGATAAGTTACTTTTTATTTCTCTTCATCGCAGTTGTATCTGTGATAGCACTGGCAGTTTTAAAGGCTTACAGGCTGGAGGCTAGTGAAGTAGCAGACTGACTGGTTGCACTTTATATTCAAGTGGCTAAAGAACAAGCAGATTTGGTGTTTAAGGCTCTTTGAAGGGAGTCAGAGATTGCACATTTGTTCCCTTCAAAGAGCCATTCAAATGACTGAGTGATTTTTCATCTACATCCATCATGGATTCTATAACCGCTGTGTATGCTATTCATTTACTCTTATAAAGCACTGTGAAATGACCTCAGGATGAGCCACACTTATTTGAAGTTTTTCATGTAGAAATTAGCCTCATTCAGTTCAAAGTTCTTGAAAAAGTGAATGCCATTTGAATGCACTAATTCACAACACTGCCTATATATGAAATGTTGGACAGGAAATAATTTATTGTAAAATATATCGTTGAAAGGCATTAACATTACAAGAAACACTTCTGGAATTATTTAAATACATGCCTGAATTCTAAAGGTCCCCTGCTAATTGTCACATCATAATTTCCACCAAGTAAACCCAAAACAACACTGTACAGGTATAAAAACATTTGTTTTAGTTAGTGGTTGGCTTCAAATTACCAATAAATATAGTTCACAAGCTTGTTTAGTGGGAGTTATTCTGCAATATTTGTGCATTTGGTCTTCATTACAAATTAATTTATCATCATTTTAAAATTCATAGCTGTTTTATTATTAACATAGCCTTCTAATTTCCTTTTTTTGAAACTGTCAGCTATCCCGTTTCCACCATTCCACATTTTCAGACAGAAGTGATTTTGGCCAATGAAAGAAAATGGAATTTCACATGAAATTTGTTTCTCAAATCTCTGCTAATGTCATGATCTTTTCTGGGGGCTTTTTGAATCAGGGCAAAAAGCCCTCACATCATATCAGGGCATCTGTGCAAGCAGCAGTCACCCAAATCAGCATGGCAGGCTAGATGACCACAGGGGCAAAGTCATCATCCAAACTATTAGATAAGCATCAGTCAACCTCTCTGCTTCTCTGACCACAGTGTTTCTGTTGCATTTCAATGTCATTTCAGATTTTGGAAGAGGCATTTAAATACAACACTGTACATTTTACAGCATTGAAGGATTGTCATACTGTACATTTCATGACAAGCAGTTAGTAAGCCTTCCCCATTATCTAAAACAAAGGTGTCCTAAGTCAGTCCTCAAGGGCTGGTATCCTGCATGTTTTAGTTCTCTCCCTGGTTCAACACACCTGAACCAAATGATGGCTCATTAGCAGGCCTCTGCAGAACTGTGACATGCTGAGGAGGTAGTTGGACCATTTGAATCAGCTGTTTTTAAGCTGAGACTCATCTAAAACTGCCAGGACACCAGCCATTGAATACTGGAGCTGGACACCCATGATGTATAAGAAAAAAATATCTTGGGTTCTAATGTTGAGGGGGGGTTTTATGCCAGTTTCGAATTGAATTTTTAGCTTTTCTCAATCTCTGTATCTATAAACAATTTGTTTGTACTGAGAGAGGATACTTTGAACACAGACTAATGTGGAGACACACTTTAGCCTCAGGTGTTTTAAAACCCCATTAGACCTAATTTACTGAGCTTTCTTACGCCATCTCTGTCATCTTCACAAAAAGATAACCAGTGAACCGCCACACTCAAGGAAATTACAGGAGCATTCATTAAGCTGCTTGTCTAAGAACAGATTTTTTTTTTTTGCCAAGCACTCTTGAATCATGTTAGTGTAGTAAAATCTTATTTGTTAATAGATTAGAGAACCTAAAGTGCTGTGAACTTTGTGATTTATTTGCTCTCATCACCTCATATGACGTGCACTGATTAAAATCTGAAACCATAATTCATCCAGAGTGTTGTTGCAAGATCTATCATTAACTTTATTCACCAATGTCTAATCCAAATTCTTTTTAAAAATTATTTTAGTAGGTTGAACTTGATCAAATTTCAGGGGATTTATAAGTTCTATTTTACTTGTACAAGCTACAATAAGTAAACTGTCCTAAAAAGTTGATTGAAAAGTTCATATATGTGGATAATACAAGCAGTAAAACATTGCCTTGTTAAAGTATTCACACTCCTTGTACTTTTTCCAATTTTATCATGTCAAAGGAGCAAGAGGGAGCCACAACTAAAACGAAAATCTGTTAAAAGGACATTTATTAGTCACTCTACAAATCTAGTCTTTATGGAAGAGTGAGAAGACGGAAGTCATTGCTGAAAGAAAGCCTTAAGAAGTTTCCTTTGCACACTGCAGTAGCTCAAGCCATGTTGGTCCCCTAAGTGAGATTATGTTCTGGTCACCTACTCTCCCCATGACTCCATAAATATATTTATGGGTGTATTTTATATTTCCTGTGTAAATTGTGCTTATCATCAAATATACTTTGTAGTACTTTTGCCATAGTAATTAAAGTATGTAAGAAATACTGGTGGCACTCTTGAGCTGATTCCTTTAACTAGCATAAATATTTGGCACATTTAATTAAAATAAAAATGAATTTGGAAGCTACAATTTGAATTGTTTTTGTGGCTTTAAAGGTTTAAGTGTTTAAAGGTTAGGCCAACTATCCAATCAAAGGCCATCCTCAACCCAATTTAGAATATATAGCAAATGGTACAGAAACTGATATCCACATGTTATCCTTACAATTTGACTGCGTTTGAGCTATTTCACAAAGAAGAATGGGCAGAAAATGAACGCCTCAAGACTTGTAGCTGTAATTGTTATGAAAGGTGGTTCTACAAAAGATTGACCATGTGGGCTCAAAAGAATTTCATCTATCTGTTTCCTTCCACTTCACAGTTGTATGCTTCTTTGTGTTGGTCTCTAACATTAAATCCTAACATTTATTTACGTTTGTGGCTGTAATGTGGTAAAACGTCAAAAAGTTCAAGGGCATTAATACCTTTGTAATGCATTCTACATATAACTGGTTTCCAAACAGACATTTGAATACAGGTTATATTAGAAACTGCAAAAGTTGAGCTAGTCAGGTTTCTTCTTGTGTGTTCTTAAAAGCAAAATATAAAAATGAAGGGAGAACCAACTAATGTGACTGTTGCTAAGACTACCGTTGTCCCTTCAGAAGCAACTTAGCGTGTCTCCATGCACATGTGTGGCTACAAGGCTGAGCCCATATGTATGCCTCCAGCATCAATATGTGTCTGATTTTCTGACAGATCTTCTCACTTCAGAGAATTAATGTGTGAGGATCTGTCCCCTAAGGGAGCTAATAGAGAACCAGGTGTTGTCTCCTTTCTCTTCAATCCAGTCAAACCTCCATGAGAGGTTTGAAAAACCCCTTTTTTGGAGTAAAGATTTACAGAATGGTGGCCTGTGGTTATTCAGGCACCCAAACAAAGACAACAAAGCACAAAGTGATTGACATGGGGGACAACAACTTGCTCCCAGTCGATTTATGTGTTGTTCTCCACTTTTTAAGAAGTGATATCTGACAGACACCGGGGAGCTTTGTGCCACTTGTCACCTTCTTCAGCTAAAAGTATAACCATTGATTTTAGTGACTTTCCTCTTTCCACACATTTTTTCCTCTTTAGACTGTGTTCTATTTTAAGCATCCTCCATTTTCTCATCTTTAGAGACAGTATTACCCAAATGTTACACTCAGAAAACTCATTAAAGTATCAATTCAATCCACAAAACATGTTATTTTAGGGAACTGTGTTGAAAGGCTGCCAATCACAAAATAACCTTTTAAAGTTATAAAATGACTGGCGCACTGTAAGCTGTAGTTTCTACTTAATCACAGTAATCAATGAGTGATCTTTGTCATGTATGTATTATGATATCCCTCTGATCTTTGTTTAGGGGTGTCCAGTTGCTTTAAGTATGATCTGCTTGGACCAGATCTTAAGTGTAAAGAGTTTAATAATACTTTCTTACCCAGAAATTTAAATCAGTGTTGGAGTGACAGAACTGTATAGGATAATTTCCCAGAAGAAAATGCAGTAGGATATTGCCCTCAGTCTTCTTTGCTGTGATTTGAAGCCTCCTTCTCCTTATCTGAATATGATCCTTCCAACATACTGAGTCTCTGGAAACCGGATCCACCCTACACTTTTCGGATTTTTATTTGTAACCATAGTCTTCCAGAACTTTTGAATGAATGTCGATTCTTTTTAAAGGCTCCATAATACTGTTTGTTCTTCAGAAAATGTAAGTGCTCAATAATGAAAATCACTCAAAAGAGATCAACATACTAACTTGTGATCTTCTGGTTCCCCTTCTCACTTCTTTTATGCAGAAATTACCATAAAATATTTTAATCAGAAGTTCACTTATTCTCTTTAAGATATCAAATCCCCTTTAATTTCATTGTAAATATAATCTATTTACCAAGCATTTTTCACGTATACAGTAATGATTTCATGATTTCCTCTTTTTGTGCTCACCTGACTTGAATGACAAACAGACACACACAAGAACAGAGATTAAATACTGTGACAGGAGAAGCAATTTTACATTGCTTAGGCTTGTGAAGTGTCACACAGATGACACATGTCTGCATCAAGGTCACCCCCTGCAGTTTAAAAGATTCTTGGTATTCACAAGATATCACAGGGGACTGGCACAATGGATATGCTCACTTTACCCTCAATCAATCATGGGGAATTTGAACAATTTAATCAAGTTATGTAACATTACCTATTGAATTAGTAAGAAAATAGTTCAATATTCATTAATGCATGTGCAACTCAAACAAATCCCAAATGGTGTCAGCAACCTCACACCAAAGCAGATTGAACGTTTATGAGTTAAACAGTGAAGCCATAAGAAATGAATGCTTCAGTGGTGTTTTCTGCAGAATTACAGCCTGTTTAAAAAACACAAACACAGTGAAACCTCATATCATTTAGTACATTTTCATCCTGAAACACACAGATTTTCAAATTTTACCCTGATGTAAGTCACTGAGGGCGTAATTTTGGTACTCTGTTATTGCACATAGATTTCTGAGCTAATAATATGACATTTATGAATTGACTGGAAAGCAACTGTATTAGCGACATGAGGTTGCAATGGTTATATGTTTAAACAGACACTACTTTATAAACACTTATTCTTAGTGATCTAATAATAAATTATGTGATTCCTGTCCTCAAAAAGTATTGATTCCTGATGTACAAGATCAACAAAAACTGAAATATCCTTTGTTCTACAAAATAAGCATCATTCTTCTCTGCTTTTTTGGTGACGATCTTTAAAGATCACTCCTAATTTTTTATTGACTTTGTCACCATGTGGCAATATTGTTTACCTTGTTTGTAGGCTGGTCTCTACTGGCATCCCAAATACGAATAAAATATGATGAATGTAGTAAATATCCAAAGTGTTGATGCAGCAGAGAGATTTTTTTTTTATTTTTTCACTTATCATCCTCCATGAGCTGCTTGTAAATGTTTGGAGATAACAGTCATTTATGGATATAGCATTTGATAATCTGACCTTCATAACTCAGTATGACAGGAACAGCTAACAGTTAACTTTCAGACAGAATACATTTAGTAAGATTAGTAATGATTACTAATTTTCTCCTTAATATTGATATTAAGGAGAAAGGAGATTAATAATATTATCTCCCAAATATAACAATTTTGAGAAGATGATTGGGAAAACGGTGAAAGTTGTAAGGTGAGATTTAACCATTTGTTAACAAATGGCAACAGTACTACTGATGTTAAGCCTAAATTTATCAAATAAATAAAATAAAATCATTTCAAAAAACTAAAATCACAGAATTATATTATGAGTTCTTTATACCTGCTTCGCAATAAACGGAGTATACAATTTCTCAATTTGAGCGTAATAGTCAAATTTTTGTAGGAAAGCGATGCCAACTGAAAGGCAACCAGGTTACAAATTGTTTTGCGTCACTCTTTCTTTGAGCATGCTTGCTGTATTTAACCATGTTTAATAGTTAACTAAAAGTAGATTTAGAGGCACAAAAATTTGCTTTTGAGTAAAAAATCACTGGAAATGATGTAGTCCTATTTACTATGAAACTGGAAAAAAAGAAGCAAAAATCATGGTTATTAAAAGATGAATGTTTTGTGTTGTAGCTAAGCTAAGCTTGTAGCTTCCATAGTAAGAAGATTTTAATTATTCTGTAATAACTTTTCCCTAATTAAAAATAAAATACCCTCATTGCATCAAATTTTTTACATTCTTGAAATGCAGTTGGGGGCCACACAAAATCAGTTCAAGGCCCATGGCCCCCAAGATGTGCTTTGGACATCTCTGTGTTATAGGCTATAACTGTGTAAAGTTTTTGTCAATATATCATTAAAAAAGAGACAAATACATGTTACCAATTATCTACTGCTGTTTCAAACATCTGTTAATGGGTTGCTGTGTAGTTGTTTTGTGTTAAACTACTAACCACATGAATCCCAGGGTGCAAGAACTCAAAATAAACATCTACTCTTAAAGCAATCATTGGTATTTTGTTCATATCTCATTGGCATTTATAGTGCAGCTAATCAGAGTGCGCTGTTATTTGATATGCTAAATCATATTTTATAAATCGAGAACACATGAAACCTTTATTAACTTATGTTTTGGTATTTTGTAGTAATTTGATCTGTCCACCTCTCTCTCCCTTACTAATACACACACACCTGCACACACACACAGAGGGACAGAGAGAGAGAGAGAGAGAGAGAGAGAGAGAGAGAGAGAGAGAGAGAGAGAGAGAGAGAGAGAGAGAGAGAGAGAGAGAGTTAAACTTGTTCTTTGCCTTAGGTGCCTCATGGTAATTATTCTTATTGACCTTCCTTTTGGTATCACTGTCAGAAAAAAAGGCCAATCACAGTGCAAATCTGGGTAAGTTGAGCTGATTGATTGAAGCCCTTGCCACATGTTTTATCTTTCCCCATTTGCCCTAGGTAAAAAGCAAGACACATACAATTATTAGCTTAAAGTAAATTGATTATCTCATCCTACTTATCAAGAAAAAACACAGGGAGGAAGAAAACAGTGCTCATCTATAAACCAACTAATCAGTGAAGGAAAACAGGAAAGATTTTAATTTCTTTTAAAATGCATTGACAGAACAAAGGTTCTGCCAACTTATCACTCATGTGCTGTCTTATTATCTAAAAGCTTAACTGAAACCAGAGTTGTAGAATATTACAGAATAGAATATCATATTATAGCCGCTCTGTTAGTGCTGCTCTGTTAAAGTCCCAGAAATTTGTTAGAGAACATTAGTGAGCAAAGAGTCTCATGAAGACCAAGTAAATCACCAGACAGATCAGGGAGAAAATTGTGAAGAACTTTACAGTAGGGTTAGGTTATGTAACCTACTAAGATAAACCTGTCCACCTAAACTGACAGGTTGGGGAAGGACAGCATTAATCAGAGTAAAACCTGAGAAGCACGTTACAAATCTGTTTTTTATTATAGAAAAGTGTTGAGAAGAAAGCCATTGTTAAAAAAAATAATGAGAATTCAAGATTAAATATTTTGTCAAGCTAGCACAGAAAATGCAAATAAAGGTGCTAAGGTCAGATGAAACCAACATTAGCCTTTATGCACATAAAAACAACACTGCACACCACCTTAATCACACCATTCCCACAGCAAAACATGGTGGTGGCAGCATCCTGCTATGAGAAGACCTTTTTTTCAGTGGGGATAGTGGTGCTGGTCAGGGTAGAAGGGAGGAGGCATGAAACTAAATATAGGGCAATCCTGAAGGAAAATATGTGAAATTTATGGAAGACTTGAGAATGGGGGTGAGATTTACTTTCCTGGAGGACAACATTCATCGATATAAAGCCAGAGCAACAATGGAAGAATTTAGATTAAATTATATTCATGTCGTAATACATATACACCCTGGATTGTTCAGAACTTTATTTGTTAATGAATTTGAAAATCATGTCCTTTTCCTGCTACTTTACAATTATGCACAATTTTATATGATTTCTTAATTTAAATCTCAATAAAACACATTAAAGTTTGTGTTTATAATGTGACAAAATGTGAAAAAAGGCAATGTAACAGTGTCAAATATATCAGTTGTAGGGCACTACTTGATCTTATTTTTTGTTAAATTCCCTTGAGTTAAAATTAATCAGGGGATGTTTCTAACTGAGAATACAGCTCACTTTCCTGATATTATTTTCCTTTAAAAACTGCATGTATTGCAGGAACTGCAGTTTGTTCTCTTTGTTTTTTTCATTTTCATGGGTCATTTGTGGTGAATGTATAAAAATGCATGTATGCAAACAAAACAATAGCAAAAAACATCAAAATGTGTAATCTAGTGCACTAGGAGGAGAAAACCTTCCCAAGCCTCTCAGAGGGGCTTAATCACTATGGAAATGACTGGTTTCTGAGATGCAAATATTCCCTCTATAATTTAGTTGTCATCTGTCATGTGTGGTAATTTTGTGTGCTTTTGTGCCTAAAGAATCATGCTTGTGAGTTATAAACGTGTCTCGTTAAACTCAGTATGAAAACAAAAGGAAATCATTGTTCGTTCTTACCAAAAAACGCCCCAAATCTTCTTTATTATGTGCATTTTTATCTCTTCAATTATAGTGTGTATTTCTGTCTAACATTTTTCTTCTAAGGGAACTGAGAATGTTCTTATCTTGATAAGTTTCTGAGAAAGTAGCAAGCAAAGATAAGCTCAAAATAAACATTAAAGCTTTGTTACATTTGTTGTTTTCCTTTGTTTTTTTTATAGATGTCTCTCTATTTACATTTCACAACTTGCTGCTTTATAATCAACCTGTTTTACCATCTTCAACCTGAAACTTTGTATTCATTCAAATTTCATTTTCAAAGTAAATTTGGCTTCAAAATATGATTAAATATTATCATATTTTATTTATGTAAATTTATATAAAAATGATTAGTATACCACTGTGCTGCACCTTTTTTGTCTTTGACTATGCCACCTGCTTTCAACTTTAATTTGCACAGTGATTTAAAGGTGAAACCTTCTTGCTGTGAGACATGTAAACCATTAAACCTCTTGCTGCCTCGTTGAGAAATCATCTTGTGTAATTTTTTCAGTAGTGATCAAATCACCTGTGATATGGAATTTCTCAATTCGCATTTTTCTCTTATTTTCCACAAGCAGCATATATTTTTCCTTGTCCAAAATGTTTCAGATTGTTTTGTTGGATTATATATCAAGGGTTTGCACAAAGCAGCAGGCAGCAGAGAAGAGAGAATTCCCTGTTTTTACCTTCACTAAAACCAAACTTGTAGAGATCTACAGTTTATTCTTGCTGGCTGTGAAATATAAGGATAACAAGGGAAAAAAATATATAAGAACTAATCACAAACAGCCACATAACTAATAAACCTGCCACTGAAAAGAAAAGGAAGAAAGCTATGCATTAATGATGACACCAGAATAAATAAAAATGGAATTCAGAAATTAATTCTTGTCAAATTCAGAAATTAAACAAAAACAACTGAGGCTTGACCCTTAATACAAATTTATCAGTGTTGTCCTCATCACCTCAGGCAGTGTGAGTAGGTCAGTCTAATTTTGTTTATCTGTTTTCATCTGCAGGTGTACACAGATCAACTGAGTGGGGTCACAATGGAAAACAATGTTTACGCAATCAGGAAGAATAATCATTCAATCAGAACTGAAATGTATTTTGGGAATGACAATGACAATTACAAACATATCTGTTGTTTTTCTATTAAAAAAAAAACAAGTAAAAAAATAAGTAACCCTTAAATAACCTTTTTTTTATTGCTTTTAATCTCTAATATTTCCCTGATTGCTTGTTGTTACTACTGTTATTATTTTTAATCTTTATTACTTTATTGTGTCTTTGAGTGTCTTGAAAAGCAATTTATAAGTAAAATGTATTGTTATTATTATGTGAAACTGAACAGGCAGGATGGAACAATAATTGGATTAGTGCTGGATTACCAAATTAGAGGGGTGACACAAAGGACCCAAAAGAAAATGTGAAACTGTGACAATTGTTATGTGAGGTCAGTGTAAATGCCTCCAACTTCTTCAGTTGCAGCAAAACAGACAACTTATTACATTAATTTCTAAGTCACAAAATGTTGTAGCATTTACAGTGACCATAAAACTATTCACCCCTTGGATGTTTTACCCTTTTTACAGCTTTTACAAATCATTCATGATCAACAAAATTTGGCTTTTTTGACGAAGAACTTTACAAAAAAATGAAAAATAAATAAACCTTTAACAACAAGGTGAAAACTGATTTCTGCAAAATATTGACAATGAAATAAAAATATTTCACGTAACACATGTGATTGCATAAATATTCACCCCCTTCAAGTTAGTATTTAGCAGATGCACCTTTGACTGCAGTCACAACATAGAGTCTGTGTGGATGGATCTCAGTCAGGCTTGCACATCTGGACACTGCAATTTTACTCCATTCTTCCTCACAAAACTGTTCAAGCTCTGTCAGGTTGTCTAGGGATCAGTTGTGAACAGCACGTTTCAAGTCCTGCAACAAAGTCCATATTAGATCAAGGTCTGGGCTTTGACTCAGCCACTACAGAACATCCACCTTGTTGTCTTCAGATCATTTCTGTGTAGCTCTAGCTGAATGCTTTGAGTTGTTGTCCTGCTGGAAAATAAATGTTCTCCAAAACTGTAGTTCTCTGGCAGATAGTCCTCCAAGATTTTATTATATTTTGCTGCATTTGTTTTACCTTCTACCTTTACAAACCTTCTACAGCCTGCTGCTGAGAAGCATTCCCACAGAATGATGCTGCAACCACCATGCTTCAAAGTGAGGACGGTGTGTTTGTGGTGAAGCGCAGTATTCGGTGTACACAAACCATTTTGGTCTCATCAAACCAAATGAACTTTCACTTACTTACCACTTACCATGGAGTCTCTCCAAGTGCCTTTTGGAAAACTCTAGTCGAGCCTTGATATGAGTTTTCTTCAACAGTGGCTTTTTCATTGCCACTCTCCTATAAAGATTTGACTGGTGAAGAACCCAGGCAACAGTTGTCTGCAGAGTCTCTTGCACCTCAGCTGCTAAAGATTATAATTGCTTCAGCATAGTCATAGGTATCCTGGTGACCTCTCTTACTAGTCTCCTTCTGATTTAGGGAGATTTACACATGTGCAATTTTCCTTCCACTTCTTGATGATGGATTTAACTGAACTCCAGACTTTTCCTCAAATCAAACTTTGTAATCATATCATGGATTTGTATTCAACCTCCCGATAGTTTGCATTTATACTTTAAGTTCTTGCTGCAATTACAGCTACAAGTCTTTTGGGATGCTCTTGCACATCCAGAAAACAATTTTTTAAAATTAATTTTTAATCTAATCTGACAACATGGCATGAATATACTTAGATTTAAACTATTCCATGGTAGGGCTGGTTGTGTGTTTTGGTTTTTAGACCTGCTGGAAGGTGTATGTCTGACCCAGTATGAAGTTCTTTGTTGCTACTAACAGGTTGTCTTCCTGCCCAGTATTTAGTTCCATCCATCTTCCCATCAGTTATGAACCACTTCCCTGTCACTGCTGCATGAAAGCATCTTCTTAGCATGATGCTAAGACCACCAGTATGTTACACAGGCGTGATGGTGTGTTCAGGGTAATAGCAGTGATAGTTTTTGGCCACATAGAGATTACATGAAGATCAGAAATGTTCAGTGTTTGTCTCATCTAGCCAGAGCCCTTTCTTCCACATGTTTGCTTCCTTCAGAATCCCACAGATACACTGTTTTATATTCGTCTATTTTATAAAATCCCAATAAAATACATTGACGCCTGTTATGGCTGTTACTAGAGTATGTATACTTTTGTAAAGTACTGTATTCATTCATCAAAGAGTATGCTATATGGCCTGATTTCTTGATGGTCTGTTGGATCAATGGTTGGGTTTTGTTGAATAGAAAATTTATTAAAATTTTGTCATCATAGCTGTTAGAATACTAAAATCATACACAATCCTCCTCAGAATGCAGTACAAGAATGAACAGGAAAAAATACTATGACATTTTTGTCAAATGGACAAACAATAATTAACAATTATCCAGCTAAAGGAGAAGACCTTGAGCCCAAGCGGCATGTTTAAAATTACTTTTTTCTCTTAACCCTAATCATTACCTTGAGTTCAATAAGGCCTTGTGCAGCAAAGAGTCAATGCTCATGATTCAACAGAAGTGTCAAACTAATTAGAAATTGATTTTCAAATGTCAGTCAAAATTGATGAAACTGATTATGAATCGAATACATTTTAGGGTTCAATGGAATATAGAGTGTCTCCAGAGTTTAATATTTTCAGTTTTTTCTTCAAAACCCTGTAAATTGTTGTATATGATCTTGCACAAATTGTTGCACATTCTACTATGCAAAATAATTTCCCTGAAGAGATTAATAAAGTATCTACATATCTACCAAGTTTAGGTCATAGTGGAATAAAACTCAAAGTTCTTAATGTTTTGATGTTGACATTTGAATCAAAACACAATGTGTTTAAAAGCAAAATTAAATAAGTTTACCATAATTAAGTTGAGTTTGTATGAAGAATGATTTTTCATATTACAGCAGTTAATTATTAGTTCAGCCAAATGAAGAGGAGACTTCTACAAGAAGGTTTGGGTCTGGTTACATTGACTAATTGGTGATTTAGATGGGTTTTCTGTATCCTGACCTTGTTTCTGTTAAATGACTCAGACTGTTATTAATTCTCACATTCATTTGCCTTGAAACCCTGACCATCATGTCTGTGTTTATTGTTGTGGATTAGCTAACATTTACTGAGCAAATCAATCTTGAGCCCCTTCATTTATCTTCTTCAGGGGTTTTCCTTTAAAGTGGTTCCAGTATTAGTTCAGAGCTCATTCTGTGGTAAACAAAATGCAAAGAAAATTGTTTTTGTCCACAACCAAAGAGCCTAAATCAATTCATTGTGTGACTATAAACATTTATTACAGTATATGTCGTTTTCTGTGGTTTATTTTGCATACAGGAAAAAAGTTTTCTGGACAGATTACAGAGAGAAAACACCCAGACTTTTCATCATTGTACTCTGGGATTTTAATAGTGCAAATCACTCTAATAAACCTCCAAAATACAGTTAACATTTTAGGTGTCCCACCAGGGATATAAACACACCGGACTACTACACAGTCTTAAAATATACATATCGCGCCGTCACAGTGCCACATTATTTGAATCATTTTGTTGGACTCATGTCTAAGTATGGGTATTTGATTGAATTATTTTGTGTTTTGAATCTATGTAATAAAAATATAGAAAATACAATATAGATCTCATGTAGATCCCATTGGTAAATATTGTGTTTATATATTTTATAAACATACATGTATTTTGTTTAAAAGACAAATGAAATAATCTTTGATTTTAATTGGAAGGTCACATTAAAGGGGCAGTATTATGTAAATTTGACTTTTCTGAGCTTTATATCATGTTATAATGTTCTTCCCTCATTAAAAACATTCCTGGAGTGTTGCCTTGATTCTTTCATGCATGTTTGAGAAATCCTCTAATCTCCCATGGCAGCCATTCAGCAGTGCACAACGCTTTGGTGGACTGAGCGCTGTCTTAGAGACGCAGCTCCTCCTCAGAGCTGCAGTTTCTAAGTTTCTGAGATTCCACCTCACAGAGCACCCCCTACCCTGTGACTTCCCCAGTCAGCTCCTTCAGAATAGCCAGCAGCAATTGGCAAACACCTGGTGGAACTGTGCATCTGCTGAGCTCATTATACCAGCTTCTTTTCAGTGAAATGCTAATAAAAACATTGTTAAAGGGTTAATAGAAAAGCGCTGTTGTGATGACTTCCTTAAAACAGAATTTCAGAAAGAGCAGGACTTTTTAAAGAAACAGATGCCCAATTTCAAGGCATTAAGTTATGAAGTCAAATTTCTTTGAAGTCATATTTGTATCCACAGCATTTTTGATTTGTAACTACAGCATTTTTGTAACAATTGAATGTAACATAGTTACTTGATTGTGCTATAAAATGGCATTATGTGCCAGGAAACTACATAATATTATCCCTTTGTCACATTTTCCATTTCAATTTAAAGGAGCCAACAGTTTTTTCACATCTCAAGTTCTGGGAGTTGATTCCAGAGCTAAATACCATAAAAACTAAATCCTGCCTCCCCTTGACTAATTCTGGTCCTGGGAACACTGATCAGGTCTCTGATGACCTTAGTTGTCCAGATGGCTCATACCAGACAACTCTGAAAGGTATATAGGTCCCATACCACTTAATGCCTTATAAATCATGAACATTTTTATGGTGTGTCATATTACGAGCAGGTAGCTGGCGCAATGATTTAAGGACTGATGTGATATAAACCATTACAATAATCTAACCAATTGAAAATAAAAATGTGCTTTTGAACCCATAAAACACCTAAGTTTTTATGGGTTCCTGGCAGTATGGGTAAACCCTTTTCTTCCATAAGCCAAACAGTGATTGAAAGAGTTGAAAAAAAGGAATTTTTTTGCACACCATAACACGTTAAAAGGAAATAAATATGTTGGATCCACGTGTAAACAGACTTGGTCCTGTTTTTTCTAATAGGATGTAGTAAGCTCCTGAGGCAGAGAGGCAATCTAAGCACCCCACAGTTAGTCCTTCTGCTTTGCGTGACCATTTGACCTCATCAAGAATTTACACTGAGAAACACTGCTTAAATTTTTATGGGCCAATGTGTCTGCCTCACTGTCTGCTCATGGAAAAAAGGTTCTGACACTCTTATTACTCAAATTGATGGCCAATATTCACAAAACTGAAAAGGTCTTTCCTTATGAGTGGAGAGAAACATGCCCGCAATCTCACCTCTCGTATCAGGGGTGATTGTTCTGAGAGTTGAAAATGGATAAAAATCGACATTTAGGTGCACCCATCAAAATATGAATAGGCAATTTAAAAGAATGTAAATGCTACTGTCATCAGGTAATTCAATCTTTTGAATTAAGGTATGACACCAGCATGTGGTGAGAGGATAACCATAACAATGATAAGTGGATGCACCTATTACTGGCTACTGCTCTCTTATTATTCTGTTGAACCTCACAGACCTGTAGCAAAGAAAAAATGTGGGTATAGATAAATAAAAAGGTAGATTTTTATCATTTTTGTATGTGTAGGTCATAAAAAGTTACTAGATTTGATTTTTATAATTTATCATGTAATAGCTTTGAAGACCAAACAAGAGGATGGGCTTCAGTTCTGTTAGAGTTCTGCATGGTGGTAATATATTGCACTCTGAAGACAGAGTTAGAACTTTTGTCAATCAAGATAACAAGAAACACAACCCCAGAGCTGTTTTGTTTCACACTGGATAGTGGGAACACCACACTCATTCAAACTGGCAAAGTACTGACTCACCAGTCACATAACAAGTAACAGTGGGTGAGTGGATGTGTTCTGATGTTTCTTTACAGCAGAGAACCTCTGCAGTGCTTCCCCACCTACAGAATATACTTTACTCCATAATAATATGAGTGGTGATGATTCTTTTTTGTTGTTTTAGTTTTTCACACTAGTTATTTAAGCTGAAAGGAAATCTGAGGATAGCTTAAATCAAGCATAAATGGATATTTTAATACATTTCCCTTTTTTTACCATTTGATTCTTTATTAAATCTATTTTAATGTGTGTTTGTGTGCTGTCATCTATTTTATTAGATACAATCTTGGATCAAATCAGAAACTAAATGTTATCTATGTTTGTCAGGATAAAAAAAATGAACTTCAATAGTTTCAATTTTGGTCTGAACTTTGACTGAGCCATTCTAACACATTAATATGCTTCAGTCGTAATTACTGCATTGTAGCTCTGGCTGTAATTTAAAGGTTGTTGTCCTGCTGGATGGGGAACCTCTTTCCCCAGTCTCACACACTCACACAGCTTTTTTTCCACTATTGAGCTGTATTTAGCTCCATCTATCTTTCCAATATATCTGACCAGCTAACTTATCCTTGCTACATATTTGATGATAGAATGATGTTTTCAGAGTTTTCTGACAGGCGGGACAACATTTTAACTTTGGTCTCATTTGGCCCGTGGACCTTCTTCCACATGTCTGTGGTGTCACCTACATGGCTTGTGATAAACTTTAAGCAGAACTTCTTATGTTTTTTTTTTTTTTTTTTTTTTTTTTTTTTTTTTTAACAAATCCTGGCTATTTTCCCACAAACTCCAGGTTTGTGTAATGCACAGCAAAAGTTCTCCTATAAACAGATTCTCCCACCTGAGCTGTGGATCTTTACAGCTCCACCTGGGCTACCATAGGCCTGTTGGCTGCTTCTCTGAACAATGTTGTCCTTGCATGACCTGTCAGTTTAGGTAGATGGCAATGTCTTGGTTTGCAGTTGGTTTAAAGATGAGCTATATTCTTTATATTTGCAGATGACTGACTGAAGTGTGCTCCTTGAGATGATAATAACTTTGGGTATTGTTTTATATCCTATCCCTAAAAACTTCTTCACAACGTTCTCCTTGTTCTGTCAGTTATTTTCATTGGTTTTTATGTGGCTGTTTGCTCACCAGTTTTCTCTAACTAACCCCTATGGTTAAATTACACATAGATTGACTCTATTCACTAATTAGGTAACTTCTCAAGGCAACTGGCTGCACTGGATTTTATTTAGGCGTATCAAAGTAAAGCTAAAGGGTTTGCATATAAATGCCTGACACACCTTACACTGCTGTTTTTGCTTATCACATACAATCCTATTAACATACACTGAAGTTTGTGTTGCTAAGTGACAAAAGCTGGAACAAGTTGAAAAAGTATGAATACTTTTGCCTGGCACTGTAAGATTACAAAACAAAATGGTAAATGGCCTGTTCTTGTATAGTGCTTTATCAAGTCCAGAGGACCCCAAAGCACTTCACTACATTCAGTCATTCACCGATTCATTGCACACATTCACATGGTGATGGTAGTAAGCTACTGGACTGCAGCCACAGCTGCCCTGGGGCGGTCTGACAGAAGCAAGGCTGCCATGCACCAGTGCCACCGGGCCTTCTGACCACCACCAGCATGCAAGGTGGGTGAAGTGTCTTGCCCAAGGACACAATGATAGAGATTGACGAAGCAGGGGCTCAAACCAGCAACCCACCAATTACAGGATGAACTCTTACCACCATCACCACCGTGTGATTCGAATTATTTTTTTCTATTGGAGTCACATCAAACTATGCAGTTATATAAAGTTATGTGTAGCAGTTGTAAAAACACTTTTCTGTATCTAAGTCAGACAAGGCAAAATATTGTCAGCTGCTCTCTTCAATTAGTATCTGTATTATCTAAATGATTGTGAAACCAGTTGTATGGTGGATAACCTTTGTTGTTAATCATTTAATTTATGCTGATGATTATCCTTAGGTCATGTCATAAGAGGTGTTGCAGGTTGTACATACAAGCTAATAATTTGTTACATAAATATGTGCACAGATGATGTGAAAGAGGCCCCTATTCAAGGGTGTAACTACAGAAAGGCCAACATTAAAAACAAGATGTAGGTGGCTTTTCAAGAGGCCTTTAAATCTTCTTTAGGCTTCCAAGATTGTAATGAGTAATGTTCCAATTTATCATGGTTTACTTATAAAGTTGATGGATAAATGTATGTGTGGTTTAAAAGAGTTAATTGATTTAAAACTAAGAAATTTGACTGTTACAACTCAGAGGGACACATGGTTTACTTCTAGCTTCCAGAAACATCAGAATGTTGATAGCTCATTCTGCTTGGATAGTTATGTTTACATGTTTGTTTACATGTGTTGTTTTTTAGGATTTACTTGATTTTAAATTATATAGACCAATTTGTTTGAAATAAAGGTGAATGATAACAATAAAATGTCACCAAATAAAAGTAATGGCACACTTTTCAGATTTTTATTTGGAAAAATTTCAAAAACTATGTGTCATGTTAGTCGATCACATTAAATCGTAATATAACACATTGAAGTTTGTGGTTGTGAGTTGACAAAATGTGAAAAGGTTTAACGGTATTCAAATTTTGCCAGGCACTGTATATCTTACATTTTGCTTACAGTCTGACAATGTCTTAAGGGAGGCCTTTCATATATAAAGACTTAATACAACTGGTAGAGGTTTACATTTGTGAAAGCTTCATCACCACAAAACTTTGAATCAATCTAACAACCAAAACATTTTACCAAATGCATGAAAAACATTTAATATATACACCAATTTAAAAAAAATTCAACCATGTGCATTGAATATTTATGTAACATATATCCTCATCTGGGATCAGATACTTAAAACCACAAAACTACCGCAAATATCATAAGTTCTGGACCACCGAACAGGCTCTACTTCATGCTCCATTTATTTCACAAGAACAGAGCTCTAAGGTGTAAATGTGAACCTTTGTCAACCCAATTTGAATTCCATTTCATCTCACCTCATAGCAAAGTAGAGCATAAGACTCCATTTTCTTCACAGAAGCTTGCACACGAATTTCAGGTCTCATTTGTGATAAAGCAGTTTCCTCCAACAAACAAAAAATACATTTTAGCCTAGAAATGACTATATGCTCTACCAATAATGAAAACAAAAATTATTTTCAGATATTTTGCTTGTCACAGCCAGTTCTGTATTTCTATTTACATATTATTGTCCTATACATACATATAACTTTTTTGTTTTATTTCTTATTTTTTAACCTTCTCTTTAGGTGTTTAAAATGTCAGAACATTTTAAAGAGATGAAAACAGTGAGTCATAGAAGTGGACATTGAGTAACAAATAGTATATTTTCTAGTTCTATTTCATTGGACCTTTACACAACTGGTGTGGACTACAACCTGAGGTAAGACGAACCAAACAAAAGTATGAACAAGAAAAAAAATCAAATGTTTGCTTTATTACTTTGCATGTAACTGAATATTGTTCTGGCAGTATTTGGCTGCTCCTATTCCACATTCATTCAGAATATTGTGCATCTCTGAATAACTTGCCAGGTCTATTTTTAAAATAGTATTGGTTCTATTTTAGAATAAGCCTCTTAAACCTAAACTACAGTCGGAAGTTTTCAAACTTACATCTTCATCTTCTCACTGCCTCTACTTTTTCTTTTATTAC
Organism: Anableps anableps; assembly: GCA_014839685.1. NCBI lineage: Eukaryota > Metazoa > Chordata > Actinopteri > Cyprinodontiformes > Anablepidae > Anableps > Anableps anableps. The sequence goes on along the minus strand of CM026078.1, from coordinate 18,674,165 downwards.
CCACAATAGCTTCTAAATATCTGGAGACATAATTTGTCTCTTGGCAATGAACCAAAACCTGTCTCCATGGATATGAGGCAACACGGATAATGCTGATGGCTGGCTGCTGTTTAATCTCTATGTGGTCCTAATTCTGTTATCCTGCCCTTTGTGCAAGGCTCTTGTTGCCAACAGCTATACAGAGTGCAGTGGTATGGTTGTGTAGTGAGATAGATTGTGTCAAGCCTAGTTTTATCAACCATATCAAGGCTTTTTTTATGGGTACTGGAGCCTTGCAGATTGGCTCTATGATGACTGATATTTGAAGATAAAAACTCATCGGGGGTCTGTCTAATTAAAGGATTAAGGGGAATAAATTACTTTTGTTAAAAATTAATACTTCTTCCCACACTACACTGCAATATACTCTACATTAACCCCACTCCAAGTTTTACGCACACACTACCACTACACTTTCAGGCTCTGTTTTCTCTCAAGTAGTTACAAATCTTCCCTGAGGGCACAAGACACAAAATGTAAGCAGATTATACCAGAGTGATCATTATGTTTATACCATCATAGATTTTTTGTACATTGGAAAAAGGAAGAATCATGATCTTAGCCACGGTTACAACAATAACAAAACAGTGGTGACAAGACAAGGTATGCCTTAGGGCACCCCCTAAGAAGTTGTCACAGAAACAGCAGGGGAAAAAGCAATATACATAGTGACTTGTATAATTATTCCTATCTCTTGAACTTTCCAATATTTTGTCATGTTACAAACACAAATTATATTTACTGGGATTTTATGTGATAGACCAACTAAATTAGCACATGATTGTAAAGTGAAGGGGAAATTTTATAAAATTTTTTTAAACAAATTTTTAAAATTTCAAGTCACTGATGTTTCAGTCCACTGATGTCAATCAATAAGGTGCTTAAAGGAACAGCTCCAATCTACTTGATCACTCTCGCAAAGGCTCATGTCACAACTTCGTCACTCCGACCATCAAGTGATTGTTGGCTAGCAGTATCTACACTACGCTCAAGAATATCCAGACTCTTTTCATGCATTGCTCTGTGATGGTGGAATGACTTACCAAGTGCTACCAGAACAGGTAGCAATGTCTATCTTCAAGAAACTCTTGATGGCCTAGTTCTTCATTGAGCACCCCCTGTTCTAACATGTACTGTGTACTTTCCTTCCCCTCCATTGCACTACCTTTTTCTGCACTTCCCTGTATGCCTGCACTCTGTTTCTACACTGTCACACCATCATCTCTGACAGAATCTGACTAATGGTCTTTCTTCTAAGTTATTAGCTTTGATATTAACTGCATTTTATATCCTTATTAGTAAGTCGCTTTAGATAAAAGCATCTGCCAAAAACATAAACATCCCAAATATGTATTTGTATAAACCACTTTCATTCTGATACCCAGAAATAAAATTCCAATGCAACCAAATTCTCTTTTAGGTCACATTATTTGTTAATACAGTCCTCCTACGTGCATTTAACCTGATTATAAACAAAGTTGTTTTGTGAATGCCTCAGAGGTTTTTTGGACAACATTCATAAACAAGGACCAAGGCCAAAGAACACAGGAGAAAAGGTTTCTTTGCAAACAGCTCTCATAAGTCAAGTCAAGTCAAATTTATTTGAACAGCACATTTCAGCAGCAAGGCAGTTCAAAGTGCTTCACATCATAAAAGCATCAATCAGGTATACAGCAAAATATTCAAAATAATCAAGCAAATATACATGAAAATCACTGAGCAAATATCAATGCATCAAAATCATGAGGATCATCAAGCAAATATAATTTGAAAATATTGATCAATTTATATTTGTAAAAAAAAATTAAAATCACCTATCATTGTTTTTCCCACTTCACAAGTATCCACTCGTATGTTAGTCTTAATAAAATCTCAGTAAGATAAATTGAGGTTAGTGGATATAAAGTGACAATATGTGAAAAAAGTTCAAGGGATATGCAGTTTTGGCAAGAAATATATGTGGACCAAAATTTGTTAAACAGGGATACAGAGGCTAACAAAATAGTATTGGAATTGATGGAACAACATCAAGACAACAAAGAAAAATTAACAAGAGGTCAACCTGAATAACTAGTTAGTGACTGCTTTAAAATCTAAAAGAATGTAAGACACGTGTCTTAACCCAACAACTGACAACCAGATGCTACAGAGGCACACAGATAACTTCTCTAACTCTACAAACACAGCATTGTGACTCATTGTTGTAAGCCTACATCTGAAATTAGATCAGTACAGTCTTGCATTGAGATTAAAACAGTGTCTGTCTGTTCAGCATGATAAAGTAAACAATCCAGTTAAACATTGATTCAACAAGTTCAGCACAGGTTGTTTGCATAAAACCATTAAAGCAAATAGTTTGTCTCCATTAGGGCCAGATTATTGCAATAATGCACAATCACTCAATAAAACATGTGGAGTGGACCAAAGAGCTGAGGTATAAATAGTCCTTTAAAAATAAAACAGCAACTGTTTTGTTTTAAAGAATATAATTACTTAAGTTAAACAAGGTTTGGTAGCTGTTATTTAGGTCATAGATACAGGGCTTTGCAACAGCATTCAAACCTCCTGAATTTCTTTATGTCTTGTCATGTTAAAACAACATCTTATGTCATTGACAGAAACAAAGTACTGTGTAACTGTGAAATGTAATGAAAAACGATAACGATATATGGTTTTCAGAGGTTCTCAAACAAAACTCTGAAAAGTATCTTAGCACATAACCTATGTATCGATGACCCCTATGTCAACACGTCACAAAACCATTTTTTACTGCAATTGTAAATGCAAATCTGCAAAGTATGACCCTACCAGCTTTGTATATCTAGACACTGAAATGTTTGCACATTTTTGCAAAATAGCTGAGATACACTCACATTGTAAGGAGAGCATCTGTGAACATCAGTTTTCAAGTATTGCCACAGATTCTAAATTTGATTGAGATCTATCCTTTTACAGGGCCATTCAAAAACATGAACATGTTCTGATCAAAATCATTTGGGCTTTTGGTTTAGATGATGGCCAAGACTTGTCATGCCCCACTCCTTCTAGTTTCAGATATTGGATTGAACTGTAAATGTTTACAGCTTGGAATATTCCATCCATCCATCCATCCTCCACACGCATTCGTAATGGAGCAGATGCCACTGAAACCCGCAACCATGCCACACACTCTGACCCAGCACCTGGACCAGATCAATCTACCCGGCAAGCAGGTGGCCCACACCAGGGGGGTCTAAAGCTCCCCCAACCAGCAGGGCTGACATTTCCCTAATGCAGCAGCAAGCGTAGCAGGAAACAATGGAGTCTTCCCAGTCACCCAGCCAACACCACCAACGCCAGCATGCTTATCCATGAAGCAAAACCTGCGTCCATGCCAGCCACCCGAGCTAACCCACTTCCCCAGGCCAAACACAGCCCGCCAGCTAACCCAGTGCCACTAGAAGGTGCACGCCAATGCCCCACCCACCCAATTACAGGCTGGGGGTCAGAACAGTAGAGAAAAGCATTAGAGGAAGGCGGGTCCAGCACACCAAAGACTGGGCACCCCAACAAACTCCACACCGCAGACTTGGAGGTGTCCAAGCACACCAGCAGCAGCCCCCATCTAACCCTAACCCTAACCCTACCCTACCCTAACCCTCACCCCCTGCCCCCATTGTGGACGCCACACCAGCCCAACCAGCCAGCCACCCCATCTAAAGCAAAGTCACGCCCCTGATCACTGGCACGCAGCCAGGCTCACGCCCCCAGCTGAACCCCGGCGGCCACTTCGCCTGGACACTGTAACCAGGGGCCAGGATCAAAAAATCCAAACGATTCCGGGAGAATTGGAACGCGAAAATAAAATTAGTTTTGGAGATAGGCTAACAGGTTTGTTTACTAAGTTTTTATGCTGCTAGGTGGACAGTAGCTCACATTAAAAAAATGTTTTACATTACTGCCAAATAGCTGCAGTGGTGGACTACAGTAAAAGCCTGGCTCCAGGAATAACACTACTGTTGCACTCTTTTACAGATGCTAATCTTCCTTTTTTAATTTTATGAAATATGTACAATACGGTGCATCTTGTTTCACCTTTAGTTAGCACTTATTAATACAGTATAATTCTATAATGACAACACTACGTTGCTATTCAATTACAATGGGAAAGCAAACACTATTATCATCAGTAAACTTTATTTAGCTATTGTGGAGAATTGGGTTAGACATGCTATCTGCTACCGCCAGGGAAATGATACGGACCTGATGCTGTTTGAGTCTTGATGAGCCTGTAGGCGTTGCAAGTGAAACTCACTTGCTGCAAGGCTGTCAAACCTGAGTGTGTATCTAAAATACAGTTATATCAATTCAAACAGCTGCCACTCACCATACAGCATGCAAAACGTAGACAAGATTGTCTCTGAAATGTTCCATTTTCCTCCAAGGACTAAATCTACAGCTCTCTCTTTCTTTTTTTCTCTCTTGCTCTTTCTCTCTCTTTGTGTGTTTAAGTTAAAGAGTGTGCAAGAGGAGGACAAGCACATCCGGAGACAGTTCTCCATCACTTCAAAATAGTGCCTGCAGTTTCTCGGGTCAGTCATCCATTAAGACTCTTATTACTGAAGGTAGCCAAGGGTACACTGTGTCCTCACACTCTGGTGCAAATAATAACGGGTTCATCCCCACCATCTTTGCAGCTTCAATTGCTTTCCATTTTGTTTTCCTCATTAATGCATCTCATTAGATTGTATGATGGTCTGGAAGATTATGTTTCCCCACAATATTGGAGTATGAGCTCTAAGTGCAATTTTTTTAGAGAGAAATACCTTGGTGGACTGATTCATTTTAATTTTTATATGTCAATAAAATATCCCTTGAGGGGAAGTTTTGTGATGCATTTATCAAAGTGCAGATACAGACGCATATGATCCAAGAAGAGTTTCACTTCAGCAGCTATAACATTCAAGAACAATTATTTTTAAAACAAATTACACACACGTTAACTGTTTTTTGTTTTTGTTTTTTTTTTTTGTCATCTGTTGTCTAAGTTATTTTCATGTTTGAAAGAACGAGTTCTCTTCTCTCATTCCAGCACTTTTATTAAAGTGGCTCTGCTGACCTTCCACACACAGGTTCTTTCTATATCACCTTTTTAACACTCAGAACTATTACTGCTTGTTAGGTTCCACAACTTCACAGATTTATTTACTTTTCAAAAAAGTAAGTGTTATGACATATTCTTCTCAAAGGTGATGGGTAATATTACTAATTTTAACTTCTGAGAACATCACTTCAGAAAATTCAAACTCACTTGAATTCTTTAGCTATGTCCTGTGGTCTGATGAAATTAAAATTGAAGTTTTTGGCCATAATGACCATCATTACATTTGGAACAAGAGGGAAACCTGCAGGCCTTTCCAACCATGAATTATAGGGGTGGAAGAATCATGCTGTGGGGATATTTTGTTGCAGGAGGGACTGGTACACTGGATGTTGAAGCAACATCCAAATACATCTGCCAGGAACTTAGCACTTGGGTGCAGATGGATTATACAAATGCATAATTTACAAAGTAATTTAAGGAGAACAAAGTCAGTGTCCTTTGGGGATTATGCAAAATCTACCTTTTTGAGCTTTATATCGTGTAATGATGTCATTGCCTCATTGAACACATACCCAAAGTGTTGCTTGGGCTTATTCATGCATGTCTGAGAAATCCTTGAAACTCCTATGGCAGGCATTCGGGGATGGCTTAACACCTGCTCATACAATGCACCACCTATTTACCCAAAGCTCTGCCGTAGAGTTTAAGTCTTGCCCCACAGAGCACTCCTCCACTGCACCTCCCCCACACAGCTCCACCAGACTAGTGGCAGCAGCAATTAGCAAACACCTGGTGGAACTCCGTGTCTACTGAGCTCCTAAGAACAGTTGTAAACGGCATCAATAGAAAGCTTGGAGAAGCATTGCTGCGATTATATGCTGAAGGGGGACTGCAGGAAAGGGTAGGAGGTTCTTAAAGAGACAGAGACCAATTTCAAGGCATCAGATACGGCTATGATGTGAAGTCAAATTTCTTCTAAATAATTTTTGATATATACAAAATTTTCATAACTGAAGTTAGTTACTTGATTATGCTATAAATGTCGCTATGTGCCTGGACAATACATAATACCCCCCAAAAAATGTCAGAGGCTGAAAAAAAAGCTATGTGTCTTTGGATATATTAAATGTTTCAATGGTAGATGTCTTTATGCATTATGTCGCTGCCGAAACATTGGTGGTGTTGTTATTTGTGCCTGGAGAGCTGACTCTATTAAAGTGCCCAAAAGGTGTATTTCTTGTTTACATTGGCAGTTTAACCTGTCTTTGCTTATTTTCATAGATATTCATATGTTTTCTCATATTTAGTCCAAAGTTTATTTTACCTTTTTTGTGCTACATGATGAGAAAAGAAACCAGCCATTATATTTTCTTTTAGCTTCTCCCTTTTTATGTTTATTTTCACAGCTTTTATCAGCTGCTTCCAGAAGTGCACAGCCACTGATTAAAACATTTTAATTTTTGGAAATTTGTATCCACATTTTGAGACAACTCCAGAATAATGTGAGAAAGAGGAGTCTTTTTAATTTTTGTTGTGTAGTCAAAAGAGGGGGTAGAAACAGAGGTAAGCACAGAGAATCGTGACTGAGATTACCGCTCAGCAGCTGATCAGAGCAGGCTGAGCTTCTGAAAAAGGACAACCAGGCAGACAGGATCAGAGAAAGAGGTGAAGGAGATTCAGGAGAGACTTAGGAGTCAAGGTGGAATCACTGAGCTATACCTGCCAACAAAATATTAAACAAAGAGATATTAGAAAAAAATCCTTTATACCTATATAATTTAGTTCAAAAAACAAAATTTGTTCAAAAATAAATGAGTAAAATGTGATGTGGTTAGTTATTGTTTATTGTTTCATGTAGATCAGTCTCACAAAAAAAAAATACATTTACATAATAATGCAATAACCTTATTTCTTCTTGATTACTTTTTACAACAGTTGGTGCTGTAAAGCACATGTAGCCTCCAGTCAGATAAGCCAAGCTCTATTCATGACATTAATTATAAATAATGTGAAATAAATTTCACGATGATGAGCAGGAGAAAACCATGTGTCCATATGTTTTTATTTGTATATGTGTAGGAGATATTCTGAAAGAGATGCAGCATGTTGACCATCTGCAAAGACGGGCTGCTGTGTACATGGCAGGAGGTGCAGGGGAATTAGTGCCAGATCGAATAGAGCAAAACACAGATGTTCGGCCATTAAATGGAGTCACCAGTCCATCATCACCCAACTGCACTGGGCTCTGGCTGACAGTGAGAGTGGTCCATAAATTTTCTGCAAGTCCAAAACATTTGTCTGCGGTACAACATGATTAAACACCCGTCTGCAAACACTAAAAAGCGATTTATTATCTTGGCATTTGCTGATGTATCCTTGGATTTCTCATAATGTCTCAGAGGAGTGACTGAACAATTTAAACAGTTTATAACCTCATTGATCATTTTCCTGCAAAGCAACACAGACAGGGTGGTAGAAAAAGTATTTGTGCCCTTAAAGATTTCTTCAGTTTTTGTGCACTTTGTCACATTTAAATATTTCTGGTCATCAAATGAATTATAATATCAGAGCAAGATAATCTCAGTAAATACAAAAAGAGGTTTTTAAATGATAGTTTTATTTTTCAAGGGCAACATTGTAAGTAATCTTTTCAAAGCAACCTGGCCCTATGCAATAATATGGTTTTAAATACTGCGCTGTGATTTAATTTTGCTTTGAAATTATAACACCTATGCCTGATTTCTCCAAGAGCTTTAGTATCAGGAAATCAGTAAAACAGAATCTGTCTGACTACATAAAGTTGGCTAACAGATTTCAAAAAAGCAACACATAATTCTCAAACCTATGGAAATTCAAGAGCAGAAAAGCAAAATCATTGACATTTATCAGTCTAGAAGGGGTTACAAAGCCATTCCTAAAGCTTTGGGTATCCAGCCAACCACAGTGAGACCTTTTACACATGAAGGGAGAAAATATTAAACAGTGGATAGGCTTTTAGGGGAGGCTGGCAAACCAAAATTACTCCAAGAATGTACCGATGACTCAGACAGGAAGTCACAAAAATCCCGAACAGCATCTAAAGCAGGGGTCCTCAAATCCAGGCCTTAAGGGCCGGTGTCCTGCAACTATTAGATGTGTCCCTGGTTCAACACACCTGGATCAAATGGCTGAATTACCTCCTCAGTTCAGTCAAGTTATCCAGACTCTTGCTAATGACCTGATTATGAGACTCAGGTATGCTGAAGCAGAGAAACATCTAAAAGTTGTAGGACACCATCCCTCGAGGCCTGGAGTTGAGGATCCCTGATCTAAAGCATGAGGGCCAGTTAAGATCTGTGTTTATACTTCAACAATGAGAAGGAGGCTGGAGAAGGAGATAACCACTGCTAAACAAACATACCATTTCAAGAACATCATACCGATGGTCAAACATGATGGGGGTAGTTTAATGGTATTGAGCTACTTTGCTGCTTCAGAACCTGACTGACACAATAAATCCTGCTCTATGTCAGAAAATCCTGAAGGAGACCGTCTGGCCATTGGTTTTTGACTTCAAGTTTAAACATACTTGGGTTACACTGCAGGACAATGATCAAAAACACAGCAGCATGTATACCTCTGAATGGTGCAGATAAAACAAAATCAGTTTTTTAAAACCTAATCAGTCAAACTCTAGACTTAAATTTGATTGAGATGCAGTAGCATGAACTTAAACAGACAGTTATTCCTCTTAAGACCAGTGAGAAAGAACGCAAGCCAAATCCTCTCAGCAGTAACAGTTTGGTAAGATTGAAAACCTTCAAAATAAAGCTGAATTAAAAGAATCCTACAAAGAGGAGTGGGTCAAAATTCCTTCACAGTGATGTAAAAGACTTATTTCAGTTTGAGGGCAGTTGTTGCGGCCAACGGTGGCACAAGCAATTAACAGGTTTTGGGGGTAGTTAATTTCTCACATAAGCCTGGGTTGGTTTAATTACTTCTTTCCAGTAAAAAAAAAAAAAAAAAAAATGAAATCATCATGAGAAACTAATTTTTATTCAGATTATCAGTGTGACAAAAAAAAAAATAAAAATAAAATAAAACAACAACCCCTCCTCAAAAAAAATAAATCAATGTGTCAGGAAAGATTGGGTTTTGGTTTTCTTTTCTGGGTTAATGGTGCTTAAATGTATATGTAAGACTTCATTATTGGGCTGTTTATTATTGTCAGTAAGGTCTTATTCATAAAGAACAAAATACAATGTCATTTGGGTTTTTTCCATATTTCCATATCATGTGTGTTCTTTATTGTAGTTAGGTCATGTCTTATTAGTTCATTCCTTTGTGTTTAGCTTCTTACTTATAACTGTGTTCTGTTTGTGCATTTTAGTTTTTCCTGTAATGTTAAACTTCTTCCCTTCTTTGTTTCTAGTTCAGCTCCCTTTGTGTTTTCTGTGTTAACTATGCTGACATAGAAGGTCTTGATGCTCAATTCTGATTTTTTGCTGAGATCCTGTTTTTTTTGTTGTTGTTTTTTTGCATGGTCATTCATACTCAATGATGCAACTGCAACCAGACTTCTGTGTGAACGGTTTATGATCCCAAAGCCACCTGCATGCGCAGAAGAACATAGACATCACACAGCAGTGCATTATTTACAGAAGTAATAATGGATTCCACCATCTATGGATCAATTTTAAAGCTGTTGAGTAATGGGAGAGGACAGTATTGTCACAAGATCATAATAAGACAATGAAAGCTAATAAAAAGAAAGCACAACTAACAGCAATGGCCTTTTGTGGAGCATTGACAGCAACTTCTGTAGAGAAATCTTTTTCGATTTGTAGTAGGAACCAGGAGTAGTGTAATTGTGGTGCACTTCACTGACAAAGACTTCTTTCATAATTTTATACATATAATTTTTTTTTATAAACAAAAAAAGTCAGATTTGGGTCAAATTTACCTGTTGTGTGAATGTAGCCTAAGTCTCCCTCTCTCAGTGTTCCCGCTCTCTCTCAGCTACAGCTGTTTTAAATTCCCTCTGATTAAGCTTACCTGGTTCCAGTGCCATTCTCCACCTTTGCCTCAGCATTTAAGCTCCTTGTTTTCCTTTGTTCATTGCTGAATTCTTCCATTTTGCTCTCTCCAGTTTGATGTTAAGTTCCTGTTTTTTTTTTTTATGATTCAATCTTTTTTTTACTCTAAATTGCTGCCAGTTTAGCTGAATTTGGGTTCATTAGTACAACAAAACATGAGGGAGGAAATACTTTTTAGGGGCACTACATAAGGTATACAAGTAAAATTCCATGTTTCTGTAGAATGATTGTATGATTGTCTAGCTACAGGTCATTCAGCCACTCACACAAACAGGTACACATTACTGTATACCCTGATTCATATTGACACTGTTCACACCTGAATGAGTTTGCAAACCAAGCTGCAGCAAATGTGCACAGAGGAGAAAACAATGCCTCATTCAACCTTTTTTTATTTCTTTCTAACCATAAAATTATTATGTATTTTATAAGTATAGGAATAAAAGAGGAACTGTTTACCATTCTTTATATTAATGCTTAGTTTAGGGTTCAGTGATGCTCCATCCATCAAGAGAATGCTTCACTGGACTCTATGTGCGTATAAATGAAGTGTCTTATGGTAAAAGACTGTGATTTATGAATGCATTTTCTTATTTTTAGGAGCCAGTGTATAAGGCTTTCTTCTTGTTTGGCTTTTAAAAGATATATTAGTAGTTAGATTTACCTTTTATTTTACAAAGTAACATGATAAACCCAATTTTTTTCAGCTGATGAAAATTTTAATTTCTAGAAATTATACATGAATAGAGTGGCAATTCATGGATTTTTCCTTTGGGGGAAATCAACTCCATTGTGCACCTGACAGTGGCTATCAATATTCAGTGTTTAATGCAGCGTTAGATCTTTTCTAATTTTACAATAGGCCAACATTTCCCTCCACATACACTCTGTCATACAAGCCCCTCTCTCCCCAACATCAAGAGAATGATGGTAATGGTTAAGGTTGCAGAGTAATTGAAGATAATGTATTACTGCACAAAAGATATAATTTTGTATGTTCCTAGGTGTTTCAGCTCTTGTGAAGTGTGGTAAACCATCAGGCCATTTGCCTTCAGGTACTCCAGGGATGAAAGCTGTGTTTGGTTGGTTGCGAAAATTATGGATAATGTAATATTTCCTGTAAACCAGACAAGACAAATTTCATCAGTGCATTTCCTCCTGATTCAGTTACATGACCAGAAACAGTCGTGGCCAAGCAGTTCGAAGCAACATCACATTTCTATTCACAGGCCTTTCTTTAAAAAACTGAATGAGTTTTATAGATTTTGGAATGTCTACTAAATGGTCAAAGTTTGCTTCCACTGATTGGAGCATTTTCTTAAATTTTACTCCAGGTCCACATCCATGTTACCAGACTATTACAGAAAAATTCTAACAAAAAGAAAAGAAGAGCTTGGTTTTAGGAATAAAAAGATTTTAAGAAGTTACAACTTCAGTGTAAATGTAAAAATACCATTAGCACCTGTTGCCAAAACCAGGAGAGGTTACTCTAAACAAAGCAAAGCCTAAGCAAGAAAAACTAATTATAACTGGAATATACTCTGATCTGATAGTTGGGTCTTCAAATAATAATCCATGTATATTGTATCAAACCAGTGAATATTTCTTTACAAATATGACCTTGTTTCTAAACTTTTGGTATAAGAAAGTTGGAAGATGAACATCTAACTACATTGTTTGGATCATGATCCTATTTATTTGTTTTCTGCAAATTAAATTTGAACCAGAATGTTCCCCCACTACACAAACTTTCATGTTTTAAAAAAATCTTTAAAAACTACGCTTTAAGAGTTTATTCATTTCTTTTTTTTTTTTTTCACCACAGGGGTTACAGATCTGACAGATTAATCCAGCAGAAAATAATTTGCAGCATAACTAATATCACTTATAAAGCTGTTAAAATTTTACATACATCACTACCCAGTAAAATCTGGAGCAATAATAAGGAAAGGACAGAAACCACTGAAGGTACAAACTTTGGAATTCTAATGGATTTTATTCTTTTAATACGAACTGAATGACAAAATGGGGCAGTGTGGGTGGCAGAGATCGCACAGCCCAGGGTCTTATGTGCACCTTCCTACACTATAGAAACATTTTACAGCTACAGCTTCAAAATACGAACAAACACTCTTAGATATGCCACTGATGCACATCCCAGACTAATTGTGGTGCTGAGTTTTGGCAGAGACGATGATGTTCCCACTCTAAATATAGAGGTTCTGGCTATGTCTGGAAAAGCGAGTATAATGACAGCAGAAGAGGACTGAGCTGTAATCATAGAGACTATAATTAATGCTTCAGGCCTCATCTTTAGAGGCAACTAAGACACAACTAGATGCACTGATCATGCTTGCACGCACACACGCATATATATATATATATATATATATAAACACTCATCATCTGGTTACATGCTTTTTAGCAAAGAAGCATGAGGGCTGGCAGGTTCATAAACATCTCGACTAGAGGGAGTTTGGAGTCTAAAAGGTTGGGAATATTAATGAACAATTTATGAATTGCAGCTGCTCCATATCACAATGTACTTTGTATTGATTCTGGAAATTGTTGTTGCTTTTGGTAACCTTTGGAGAATGTGAGGAGGAGGAGGAGGAGGGCGCCAGTTAAGGTTCCCTGATTGCTGTTATGGAGCCACTGATTTTTCTAAGAGGCTGCCTTAACTGTGAGCAGAGCAGAGCATTCAGTCCTGCTCTGTGAAGAAGGATGGTAGAGAAAAAAAAGACAGTAAATGATAAACTGGAAGCTAAATTCTTAAGATAAACTGAGATAAAGAGTATGGTGCTAAATCTGGAACTCAGTAGCAGTATGCAGGCAAGGAAAGATTTTGAATGGTGCAAAGCAAGAGAGAGAAGGACACCAGGAGCTAAGATGGCACAGTGGTGTGCAACAAGAAGAAACAGTGAAAGTAAATCCTATCGAAGTGTCACTTTTTCTACCTTCATATAGTTTTTTTTTCAAATAGATAAGAACATACATTTGTCTTCTGTAAATAAATGAATTTCCTGCAAATATTTACACTGCATTGCTCTCCTCATAGAAATGTCAAGTGCTTAGAAAAGTGTATGCAGCAAAAGCCTATACTCAAATTGACATATACGACTAAATATTTTACATTAAATGTAATTTAATATACAGTGTAGGTTTACAGTTTCACTGTAAGGATTTTATACTGAAAACAAATAAGATCAAAGTCAAGTTCAGTAACAGAATTGTAACCAGGTATTTACATACACTATACCATAGAAACGTGACCATTTTTTTTCTCACTGACACTGAAATCAGACCAGAGGTTATGGCCTGAAGAAGCCAACAGAACTACATCATGTGCAAAAAGCAAAGATGAGACCCTGAGATTTCCAAACCAGACACTATCTTCCTCACAACTACATCTTGAGGTCCAAGAAGATCCATACAAGAATTTGATACCCCACACACAAAATACTACATGGGACATGGTCGTAAGCCATCTCCAATTCCACAAAACACATGTAGACAGAAGAAACTTACTCCCATGACCCCCCCAGGAGTTCGGTAAGTGTAAAGATCTGGTCCGATGTTCCACAGCCAGGAGAAAAATCACATTGATCCTCCTGGATCCAAGGTTCGACTGTCAGTCTTAGCACCTTTCCAACTGTCCAGAGTAAGCTTTCCCAAGGTTGCTGAGAAGCGTGATCCCTCAATCATTGGAACACACTGTCCAATCACCTTTCTGAAAAATTAGCGCCACCAACCCAGTTTGCCACTCCAGTCTCAGTCATCCTTGCTGCACTGAAGAGGTGTGTCATCCATGACAGCCCCACAATGTCCAGAGCCTTCAGCATGTCAGGCCAGATCGCTCAACCTATGCAGCAGTGAAGGAATCACTGTATTTTGAAGGTGATTCCTTCAATGCTGATTCCTTCACTGAGTTTTCATCCTCTGCCTTTTCCAAGGAGGACATGGTGACTGGATTGAGAAGATCCTCCAAGTGCTCTTTCCACTGCCCAAAAATATCCTCAGTCAGAGTCTGTAGTTCCCCCACAAAGCATACACAGCTTGGAATGTTACCTGCTTCCCCTTTCTGAGAGGGGGAATGGTTTTCCAGAACTTCCTTCAGGAACTTCTTTCCCAAACACTAGCAGCCAAAATGAACTTCTTCCAGAGTCAGTTTAGGCATCTGATCAGGATGCCTCCTTGGGGTCCTGGCACATACTACTGGTAGATCCAGAACTTGGAGGAACATTTAAAAAAAAAAAAAAAAAAAAATCTAAATATGTATATACAGTCATATGAAAAAAAACAAACTATGACACAGAATTAGAAGTTTGTTAATTACCTTTGTCATGTGATTGCTTGCCAGAACATCTTTTCACTATAGCACAAACTCTCTTTATTTTTACATATTTAGTCTATCTTTTCTGCATTTTTTCTGTTTGTAACTTTCCAGTCACTTGTCCATAGATTATGAAATTATATGCTGTTTATGTTGATGCTAACCTTCACGCCATTCATTATCTCCCGTCTGTACTTTTAGGTATTGATGCACTCTGCAGCTTCTCCTAGCAACATCTGACTATTTTTGAATGAAGCATGTAATTAAAATGGATGTTTGTCTGCACTTATCTGTTGCCCTTTGCTTTACTTCCACGCTGACATCGCTTTGACACCCCTTTTAGTTGGCTGCTGCTTGAGCATCAGCCTGTCAGTAGGAATGATACGCTGTTGACAGGAAATTACAGTTATGTGCAGCCCATGAAGCATAGAGGTCGTGCTGAGTTTTGAGATATATATTTATTACAGAGAGGAATTGTCAACCATAAATGGAAATCCAATTCATTACAAATGTAAAACGATGTTCATCTATCAATAATAAATCAATGAGCAGTTGTTTTTCAATGGCCTAAAGAGAATGAGCCAGACCTAATTATTTTCTCATGCATCATTAGGTTTTGGTAATGGTGTTTTTGTGAAAGAAAGTGAATAACTTACAATGATACACATACATAAGTGATTCATTTTGGGTTGTGTATTGAGGAAGAGCAATATGTTGTCTCCTGAGAGGTGTCTGGGGAATGCATTTACAATAAAGAGGTTATAGAGATCTATCAATAACATTAACGGCAGAGCATCAAGTGGAGCATTGTGGGCAATGTCTGAGTCATTCAGTCAGAAGTAACATAAACTATGTCACTGTATGACTTACCTGCAGAAACATCTGAACTTAGTTTAGAAAGCTGTGTTGGCTCTGTGCTTTTTATGCCCTCTGTGTTAACACGGCCCAAGCGACTTATTACTGTGCTCAAACTTAATTAGAACTCAGTATGCGGGGGATTATGCAAAGTAAGTAAACATTAGAAGAGTGACAGAGGGGGGTCAATGCCTGAGGTGCATGTGCAGTGATTGTGATTATTCATGCTTATGTTTCATAATGAATTAAGGGCTCATGTACCTGTTTTTTAGGGATGAAATCTATCAGTGCCCAATTATCACTATAAGTATTTCAATAATACATTTGAAATATTATATATTATTAAAATGAATATATTGTTATTCACTTGAAAGGAGTTGTTTATATACTCTGTGTAAAAGTCTTTAAATCACACAATTTACTTTCCTGTTTTAGGAAAGTTATAATTACAAAACATATTTCTATTTGTTAAAGGTCTCATAAGCTAGAATAGCTATGCTTGTAAACAATTTAGAAAAGTAGATGATGCGATGGCTCAGGTTTAGGTTTAGGTTAATTCATAGCATCTGAGTTAATTGGAAGCATGCCGTTTCTTTAAAATTCAAATAAATCTGTGAAGTTGTCAGGAAAAGAATTGTGGACCTCCATAAGTCTAGTTCAAGCTTGGATACAACTCCCACATACCTAAAGAAACAACTACAGTTGAAACCAGAAGGTTACATACACTGAATAAAAAGACACATACAACTTTTTTTTCTCACAGTCTGAAGTTAAATCACAGCTAACTTCTCTTGTTTTAGGTCAGCTAGAATTCCAAAAATTATTTCTATTTGCTAAATGCCACAACAATGATAGGCTAGCATAAATGCAAGGTTGCATACTTATTTAGATATTCTATGTCACAGATGTCTCCTTCTTCAAACTGTATGAAATGTCTGTATAATCTGATATGAGTTACCATCGAAAGCTACAGAATAACCTTGTCCTCCAGTGGCTGGGTTTTTGATAAGAGGAGGCAAGGCTTTAAATCCAATCATAACTCCAGCATTCTTTCAAAAATAGCAGAGTCTGAGAAGGTCAGAACCTTGTTTTTAAGGTATAAATCTTGAAGTATTTCTCTGTCAAGAGCAGATGGCTGTGTGGGTTCCATATTTCAAATGTGAAAAGGAATAAAGCTATAAATATGTTAAATATGCATCTTATCAAACAGGCCATCTGGAATAATTGGTTGCAATATCAATTAGAGTCACCTAAGATAAGAAAATTCTTAAACTATGTTGTGATTGCAATGTACTGTTCTGATCGGCAACACAAGGGTTCGGGTAACTTTACAAATTGCCACAAAATTTTCCAAATCAATTGGAAAGTATGAATTCTGAGCATATGTCTTGTAGCGGTTTAACTTAACCTTATTTAATTGATTTTTGTTTTAATTGACCAGATACACTACATTTTCCTGTCATGTTTTATGCCGAGGAACCAAATTCAGTTTTCAGGCTGGCAACAGGCATAATGAAATACCAACATTCTTTATTACAGTCCAAAGACAAGAAACTCAGGATACAAATAAATCCAATAGGCATTGAGAATTTACAGGGAATATCAGTGGGAGAAAAACAGGTAAGGCAAGAACAACAGGAGCAATGACAGAAGGAAAACAGGAGGAAACAAGAAAAAAATTCGACAAAGCATAACTGAAAAAAAAAAAAAAGTTTAACTACAGGAGAAGTTGATTATTAAACTGAAATACAGTTGGATGTATTACTAGATGTAAAACAGCGAAGTGAGAGCAGGGAGCTAAAAAGACAAATGGGGTTGAAACTGTTGAATAAAATGACCAATAGGTTCAAAAGGGAAACACATTGGAAAAAAATTAAACAGAGCATGACAAAAAAAGAGAGTGACAGACTACAAATACAGGACCATAAAAACAAAACAAACAAACAAACAAACAAATAAAACGGATAAAACATGAACAACAGAAAGTAAATGGAACACAGTGTACAAGGGAAGACAGATTACCAAAATAAAACAGAAACTGAGATCTACAAAGACAGGTGACAACTAATACACAATAAATTATGTAGCTACATAATGGGCAAAAACACTGAGGCATAAGTGCGTATTTCTACCATTTGTAAGACAACTTAAACATTCAGTATCAGGCAGTTATTCAGTATTACTGGATGTTTTTGTCTGCAAAAGAAGAAAAGTGGTTTAACAGGCAAAACAAAAAAGATATGTCAAATCCAACCTGCTCTGATGGGATTGAAATAAGAGTGTCAAATGTTCATAAACCGCTCTCATGTTTTTCTGAGATCGGAGTTTCTCCAAGACAATAACAGTCTCCTTAAGCCTTGGTCCCTCTCAGACTAGCTTTTAGCTTCTGGGACCCTCTAATCTAGGTTTTTATGAAGTGAAGATGACAAGAGAGTTGTTTACTAAAGATAAGATTCAATTCCATGTAAGGTTTCAACAGAACCTCACTGCAGAAATTTTGAACTATCCTTTAAACTAAATAGCTAGTGACAGTGTTTGTAGAGTCTGTTTAAAAAAAAAAAAAAAAAAAAAAAGCTATTTCCAACAGGCACTCAGTCAAAGACTTGTAATAAATCTAATTTATTCAGAACTCATCATTTTACTATAGAAGAAACTGTTTATTTCTGAAAGCATTTTTTCATGAGCATAAATATTCAAATCTGCACTGAAATATTTTCTTGCAGTGTCTTTAACTAGCGCTGCAGTAATGAGGAAACAGTTGGTTTAACATTTTTGACAGTTTCTGTCATCTTCTTTGGGGACAAAGAAGATGACAGAGGATGTGTTCAAAGTGCAGAACACAGCTTCCAGTGCATTGTACTGCCTCCACTGAAAGCCTCTGTTATAACATCACATCAGATCTGAATAAGAGTGCACCACCTAATGAGTGATATCACAGCCCACCTGGCAATGTTTGATAAAAAAGTTTACTAAATGAGCTCAGAATCAATGCATCTTACATATACTGTATGCAGAAGACTGTGTACTATACAGAACAGTATAAATTGCATGCACTGTATGCTGTGTCTATACTGCATATTCTCACATGCATAAGCAGCAGTATTAAATGGGATGACAGTGTTAACTTTGTAAGTATAACTGGCATTGGCATTTTGTCTCTCTCCCCACAGGACTTGCTTTGGATATGTTAATGAGCTCTTACTGTGCAGGCTGCACAATGTACTCAAAGCTCTGTCTCTGCACTTTGAACAGATCCACAGTCTGTCACAAAACCAGATGATGAACAAACTGTCACAACCTTAAAAGCAAGCAATTCTTCTGCCAGAATCATGGATTAGGACGTTGCATAAGAAAGCATATTTCTGTGCAGACTGGACTTGCAGTAACTTCACCATGGCTGCTTTATTACAACTGTGTCTACTTCTTTCATCTTCTTGTTAGTGTTCATAATATTAAGGCTGATTGGTGTAAAAGTTTGTGTAACATAACTCATCTTAATAAAGGTTCAGATGTTTAGTTTGGGCGCACTGATTTATTTGGTTATTGTTACTGGTTATTCTTTATTTTGTGCTATATGGTTACAAAGAAGCAGAAATAATTTTCAGTAAATTTCCAGAAACCTTCTTTGAAATGTTAAGATGGAGAATTTGGAATAATCTGAAACAGTAAACCTTCCAATAAAATATGGGAATTAATGGGAGTTAACTGGATATTAGGAGTAATTAAACAAGCATAGATATAACCCTTCTGTTTCATAAGCAGACATCGTTGATATACTTGCAAGTTAAACACCAATAAAATATTGCTTACACAATAAAATAATCACAACGTTCTTTACTTTTTGCAGCCCACTGACTCAGATCTGTGGGCTCAACAGTCCAGGATTTAAAAATCATTTGTGCGTGTGATGGAGAAATCAACAGAGCACATAGAAGGTGTGTCAATACCCCTGCAGTTAGCATGTGTGCATGTGATGAGGAATAGCACATATAGTCAAATGTACTTGGATGAAACCTGATATTTTAGTCAAAATTATTCTAACCCCAACTGTAATTAAAATTTATGTTTAGTGCCAAGTTTCAATATTTTAAATTTTAGTTTTATTTCTTTATTTTCAGTTAAATTCATGTTAACTCAAGGAAGTTCTCCAGTGTTGAAAATAATTTATTGTTTCTGCGCACTGTTGTTGCCTTTTACGGTAAAAGTTAGTGCTCTCCTGTGAATGCCTGTAAACTAAGGGAATACAAAAGGACCTTTAAGTTTGATTAAATTTTAAGTGTCTTGCAGTGAAATATTGTTATGCCGGAAATATAGATATATATTCGCTTGGTGAATCCAGAAAACAACGACACATATGTATCGGTGTCACATCGATGACGTGTACGTATGGGTCCTTCTGGCTTCCGGGTGTGGATGAACAGACTGCAACGGAGCCGCCTCACCTAAAAGATGTGAGTTTAGCCCCTTTCTTGTTTGATGTTTTCAGTGAACATAGATCGTTGTCAGTGTCCTGTCCTTATATTTAATAGCGTTCTTTTCATCCTCTTTATTAGGTCCAAAGTAACGTTTAAAATCACCCTGACGTCGGACCCCCGGCTGCCATACAAAGTGTGAGTTCATTGACAGCTCAGCACTCACAGCTGTGGTTTATTGTGATCAACCCCCCCCCCCCTCCGCCCGACAAATATGTAAAAATAAATTATTAGGAAGAGTTTCTTATTTTTTCGCTAGTGGAGGTACGTGCTGAGATAGCTAATTACACGATGTGTAAGGCTGTGATTCACCAGCTAACTGTATCCATTAATCACGTAACTTCCGTTTTATAATTACAGACTCAGTTTCTTTGCTCTAAATCATTTGGAGTTACAATCTGAAGGACTTGTATTTGTGGAAGTAATGTTACCTTGTCAATGAACAAGTTAATCAAACAGTGTGACAGCTGTTGGGTACACCCATTTAAAAAAAAAAAAGAAAAGAAAAAAAAACCCTATGCAAAATTTAAACCAGGCATCGTTTCTTAATATTTAGCTTTCAGATGTTGGACTTTCTCGTAATCCTATGACATGACTAATAGTGCAAGAGGGGTTTCTGTAGGTTTTTCAAAAAATTCTTTGGCTAATTTTTCATTAATATCCTCTGATATGGTACTTTGCGAGAACTGTCTTTTAGTTTTTACATTTAATAATCCTAAATTTGAGCCTTAAAGTGTCTTAGATATGCTATGATTTTATTCACATTTTTTGCCTCTGTGTTTAACTTTTTGGGTGGTGGTAAAGGGGAAACATGACAGTGGGGTTAGTTTGTTCTGTAGTTTGTAGCTCAGGTTAAGGTTTGGTTAACCTGTGAACCATCCTAAAAACTACAAATCCCACAATAGATGTGAGCAATAAGATCCAGTTGTTTCCATCATTTGGGATGGTGAGGTTATATTTGAATTGCTTAAGTAAGTACATTTTTAACATCAGATCTTAAACTAAAATGCTCTTCTAAAGGTCTTTAGTTTAACTTACTGAAATTTTATGTTGACCCTGCTCTGATCAGGGGACACATACCACAAATGTGCTTCAAAAGATGCTGTGGCTAAATATCAGGTCATTTTTCATAAAATTAAGTCCAGGGAGGACTATGTGTTGGATTTGTATGTGGGCTCAGGGTAACTCATGTAATCTGTAAGCTTTGTTTGACATGACGCAAACTTTGCAAATAATTAACAGTCTCCCTCTCCATATTGCAACTAAACCCCAAGTGGTGTTTCAAACAGCCTGCCTCATAGCTGGTATGAAGTAATTTTGTCTGTGCCAACATTTCTTGCCGTATCCTAACAACTCTGCATGTACTTTATTTAGTTGGCTGATCTTCTGAAGAATATCACTCTTTACAGGGTTTCCTCTAGGATCTTTTTTAAACTACACACATTCACACACACTGTATATTTAGTCAGCCACTTATTGCTCAAGTTCTCCTATTTGGAAAGATGAGGTCTGTAATTCTCATCATCAACTATGAGAGGCAAAATGAGAAAAAAAATGCAGGAAATCACATAAGATTTTTAAAGAATTTATTTGTAAATTATGGTGGAAAATAAGTATTGGGTCACCAACAACAAGCAAGATTTCTGGCTCTCACAGACCTGTAACAACTTCTTTAAGAAGCTCTTCTGTCTTCCACTTGTTACCTGTATTAATGGAACCTGTTTGACCTCGTTATCTGTATAAAAGACACCCATCCACAGTCTCAGTCAGTCAGACTCCAAACTCAGCCATAGTCAAGACCAAAGAGCTGTAGGACACCAGGAAGAAAAATGTAGACCTGCACCAGGCTGGGCAGAGTGAGTCTACAGTAAGGAAGCAGGTTGGTGTGAATAAATCAACTGTGGGAGCAATTATAAGAAAATGGAAGATATAAGACCATTGATAATCTCCTTTGATATAGGGCCCCACACAAGATCTCATCCCGTGGGGTCAAAATGATCACGAGACTGGTGAACAAAAATTCTAAAACCACCTGATGAATGACCTGCAGAGAGCTGGGACCAAAGTAACAAAGGCTAACTTCAGTAACACACTACACCGAGAGGGACTCAAATCCTGCAGTGCCAGGAAGATCCCCCTGCTTAAGCCAGTACCTATCTAGGCCCATCTGAAGTTTGCCAGAGAGCATATGGATGATCCAGAAGAGGATTGGGAGAATATCATGTGGTCAGATTTAACCAAAATAGAACTTTTTGGGAAGAACGTAACTCGTTGTGTTTGGAGGAAGAAGAATGCTGAGTTGCATCCGAAGAACACCATACCTACTGTGAAGCATGGAGGTGGAAACATCATGCTTTGGGGCTGTTTTTCCTCAAAGGGAACAGGATGACTGATCCATGTTAAGGAAAGAATAACTGGGCCATGTATCATGAGATTTTAAGCCAAAACCTCCTTCCATCAGTGAGAGCATTGAAGATGGAACATGGCTGGGTTTTCCCGCATGATAATGATCCCAAACACACTGCTTGGACAATGAAGGAGTGGCTCCGTAAAAAGCATTTCAAGGTCCTTCAGTCTCCAGACCTCAACCCCATAGAAAATGTGTGGAGGGAGTTGTCTTGCTAATTGCGTCTCATTTCCTCCTGTTGTCTGTTCCATTTGCACAGCAGCAGGTGAAATTGATTCACAATAAGTGTTACTACCTGACTGGTGACATTGATTCCACCAAGGTGTGACTGATTTGGAGTTACATTGTTTTGTTTAGGTGTTTTATTTTTTTTGAGCAGTGTATATATAAAATCAGACTAAATAATTCCTCAACCTGCTTTTACACATTAACCGCCACTTAACTTTTATAAAGGACTTGAACAGAACAGCTGTAAGCAATAAGTGGTAAAATACTTGGGGGGGGAGGGGAGCAGAGCATACTGACTTTTTTTAATGAAGCCATTCAACACATGAGGTCAGATCAGGTCTCATTATGGCTGCATAGATAAAGGTGATATGATAAGGTACCACATTAAATCTGTAAAGGAACTAAGCATGAAGTTAGCCTCTGTTTAAGCATTATTAGCCTTTTCTGTCATGTTGATATTTTCCTCAAAATGCTACCTTAGTTGGTGCTTCACCCTCCTCTCTGCTTCTTGCTGCTGTACTGACTGTTAATTGACTTTTGTCCACGATGACAGGTGCTTTCTTTGTATTTTCTCACTTGGCTATCTCAGTTTAAGTCTAATACATTTAAAATGTCTGTTTGTATGCTGCTGTATCCTCAGCAGGTCTCTGACACTGTTTAGTTTTAGATAAGAAGCATCCAACTGACTGTACGATGTGCCTAAAATTTCCATACATGGTTTTAATGCTAAATGTGCCTCGTCTTTCTCGTTATCATGTAAATTAGAGTAAACTGAGCTCCATAGATCAGCTCATGGGGCTGTTTAGGTCTATGTGACTTTATTATAATTGCAGTCATTTGCCTGTCAGTCAGAAACGTCAATTGATTTTACTAATGCCTCTTTATAGCTGTAAAACTAGTTAATGGAAAAAAAAAAAGATAAGTCTTCTCTTTATTTTATTTCTTTCAGATTAAGTGTCCCAGAAAGTACACCATTCACAGCAGTTTTAAAGTTTGCAGCTGAAGAGGTAAGCTTGCATATTGCCAGAAATATTTGCTCACAGTAAGATGTGTAACTCAAAAAAGACTTTACCTCAAATCTTTGGATCTTAAACTAGCATTATAGGAAAAATAATCTTAAAACATCTTATTGTATCATGCTTTTGCTTCTTGTCATTAAAAGAAGACAGTCCTAGTTTATTAGTCAAGATTAAACATAGATGTATAACACTTTTCACTAGGGTTGCCACATTTAAAGCTGAAAAATAAAGGACGCCTGCCATTGGCTGTTCCTATTTGGGTGCCATCGTCCACATCCAACATGACATGCCCGGCTTGGTTTAACATACCTAAAATTAGGATGTAAAACCATGGGTGCCCAGTGCAGTCCAACAGCTTCTGGCCTGCAAGTTTTCAATGCATCCTTTCTCCAACATGCCTGAATCAAATAAATGGCTCATTACATTACTGGGCCTCTGCATGCTAATGAGGGAATTCATTTGATTCAAAAATGTTGGCGCAAGGATGCATCTAAAAGTTGCAGGATAGTTGCTCTTGAGAACTTGATTTGAGCACCACTTAAAGCTGCAGTATGTAATTTTGATTAAAAAAAAAAACAAAAAGTTTTTTACAAATATGTTAAAACTGTCACCACGTCGTGACAGTATGTTATGAGACAGATAATCTGTGAAAAGATCGATCTCCTCCACCTCCTCCCTGAGCTGCTATTGCCATCTGAAGAAATACACCGCTCCCGAATTGTTCTGACCAAAACCAACCAATCAGAGCCGGGAGGAGTGTCTTAGCGCTGTCAATCAACTTCAGTTACTCACTGCTACATGTGCTAATGGTGCAGAAACAACTTGCTGTTACAGGAAAACCGTTTTATCCATTATCGGTGGTCATGCTAGCTAGCATTAGCATTCACAGCAGTCTCTGTGAGCTGCAGCGCAGCAGAGAGCAGGGGGAAATGAGCTGCGCCACTCAGATGGTGATTGACAGCGCTAAGACCTGCCTCCTGGCTCAGATTAATTGTTTCTAGATAGCACTGGGAGAAGGCAGGAGAGCTCCTTTTTTTTTTTTTTTTTTTTTTTTTTTTTTCCACAGATTATCTCTCTTACCATTCTGTCACAACATAGTGACAGTTTCAGCAATGTAGAACAATATTTTTTATAAAAGTTACGTACTGCAGCTTTAATGAAGGAAAGTATTGTCATTAAATATTTATAAGAGTTGTGCAGCAATCCCACCTTTAGCTGTACTGCGTTCATTTTTTAAGGTGGAATCTTTGGAAGAGCCAGCAAGGGAAAAAAAATCTTGACGTAGTTCTATATACCTTAGAACAAATATTCAAATAAATTTTAATAATAATTTGTTGATGGTTTTGGAAACTGTTTATGAAAGCTATTGGCCTTTTCTAAAGTACTTAGCAGGTGATTGAATGACCCAAGTTATACACTTTAAGACAATTATCCCTGATACTGACCAAATGTATGTAAACATCTGAATTCAAAGAAAGTTACAAAAAACTCTAAAAAATGTTTTTGCTAAATTTTCTGGCATTTAGCTGATATAACTAATTTTGGTAATTATAACTGACTTAAAACAAGAGAAGTTTGGTCTGATTTAACTTCAGGCAGTGAGAAAAAATATGTATGTCTTTTTATTCAGTGTATGTAAACATCTGGTTTCAACTGTATGTTTTATAAATGTAATTTTGAAGCTGAGCAGCTATAGTAAAAATAGGAACAAGAACAAGTGATATCCTACCTTTTAATTTTAGGTGTTTACATTTCAGATTTATTTTATTCAGATCTCAATTATTTGTTTAACCTGCATATGAAATATAAATTCTATTTAACCCGTTAACTATCACCCTCCAAAATGCTTGCATATTAGCCAATGGGTCCATGAGGACACCGGTGTCCTCATGACAGTTAATTAAGCAACACATGTGCTTCCAGAGGTTGCATGCTAATTTTATGTGTTAAATTTTTGTTATCAACTTATCACTTAGAGGTTTTCATTATGCTTGTTTTTGTTTTATTCTGTTTTCTTCCATGTTATGTGTGTATAAACCCAAAAGAGTCCTACGGCTCAGAGAACCCTGAGAGAGATTAAAGCTACAAGTGTTTGTACTGATGTGCTGTTTTTCCAGAGTGCTGGCAGGGTGTTAATTTAATTCAATTATAAATCAACATACTGGTGGAGTATTGTTTTTGCAGTCGATGTTTTCTTTACACACAGCTCCAGAGAGAGATGGGATAAAATAAATTTGTTTTAAATTAAACTGTTTTAGTCATTGTAGGGAAACTACTATTCTGTCAAAGGGTTTTTCCAAAATTGGTCTTACTATGAAGTGTTAAGCTATTTCATTTTTGCTCATTTAGATGTTGTATGTCTTGGGAAAACCGTGGCTAAATTCTTGATCTGACAGATATAAAGTCACAACAATGGTTATGAATGTGACAATGTTAAAACTTCACTTTCAAATAAAGCTTTATCATGTTGACTTTTGCCACCTCAAACAAAGCCTAAATAACGAAGTCTGATCTTACCTGTATTTCACATTTACTCACCTTTATATAACCTGGTAGTGGTGTGGTGGACAGTTCATGGGCAACCTTATCTTTCTGGTGACAGACTTCTCATTTCCACCTTTCCTCTGCAAATCCCACCAGCTCACATCCTCTTTCTGCTGAGCACTGAAGTATGGCCGTTGTTGTGACCAGGCTGGATGATTTTTCTCCCAATAATCTGAGCCTGGCTTTCTTTCCCTAGCTTCTTACACCAAGTATGTTAGTGGGGTTTTCGTCTTCGACAAGTACAAGATTTTGCGAAGGAATTTCTGAAAACACATTTTCTTCTTGCATGGTTCACAATATTTGCTTCTTGGGACATTGTTACAGCATTTTATCTCTCATAGTGTTCCCGACTTACAGGATTTCAAAGCTCAGAAGTATTTTGTTTTTTATATTTAAACTTTAGGTCTAATAATCTGCCTCTGTGCATGTTTCAAAACTCTGAGCAATTACATTTTACTGCTGTTGACATGTTGAAAAACTTATGTTGAAAATATCACTGAGGATGGTGTGCTTATGTGAATTTTTTTTTTTTTTTTTTTTTTTATTCTTTCCTTTCTTTTACAGTTCAAAGTGCCATCAGCAACCAGTGCTATTATAACAAATGGTAAGTTCAGAGGGGGGACATTTTCCATCCTCAAGAATAAGTCACTCTGTTTCACATTATGCATCTGAGCCTCTTTAAGACAGTCTTGCACACTTAATATGTACTGTATAAAGTAGAGTGTTATTAGTAAGTGTGATGGAATATTACTTTTATATATCTAAAATAGAATATCTAGAATATCTTACTGTGGCTCAGCAAATGATCATGTTACTGTTTAGGGGTTTGAACATTTTTTTTTTTTTCAGTTTCTAATACTTAGGCAAATTGTCTAGCAAATTTTTACAAATTAAATAAAAACTTTAAACTCAGTAAAGTACAGTATGGTAGTAGCATTTGCACTCTATAGCCTTTTTCCTTTTAATAGTACATTCTAGTGCAAAGCTATGGGTATATATTAAAAAATATGCATAATCTGCAAAACAACCTAAGAGATTTTTTTTATGTTTGAAAGTACTGCAAATTTGAATTAAAGGCTTGTAATAAAAAATTTATATTTCTTCTCTGAGACATTTTTATATTTAAGAAAACAGATTAAATACATAATTTGAATCTTTAAACGCTTGGAATAAAATGATGGCACATTCTGAAGTTTTGACACACAAACCTTTTAAAACATTAGCACAATTTAATACTGGTTACCAGAACGTCCCTGGAATGAAGTCCCTTAAAAAGATACCAGAGAACGTGCTGGAGTGACCAGAGTTTTCCTGGGCTGGCAGAAGGATAAACTAACTCAGCACTCCACTCTAACACTAGTTGATGTGCAATGCCAGTCAGCAGAGCGAAGGACAGCTCCTGATTTTATCAGGCCCAAAAGAAAGGCAAATTTTACAGTTTTTAAAAATTTAAGGTAATGCAAAACACTGACATAGTTTTAAGATTTCCAGCTGGCAAGCTTTGAGTAATAAACTAATTAACGTTCCAATTTGCCCTCAGTTTTGCTTGTGTTCCCCATTAAAGAGAAGTTCAAGAGGCGTGAAAAAAGCAGTTAAAAATCTATGAAATTTAATTGGTTTTCATTCTATGTATTTGCCTAAATGTACTTAGAAAAATCTAAATAATTAGTCATATATGACATTCATATAATTAATCAATGTTTCAATAGCATTTTGGATCATTAGAAAATTAGACCAGAGAGCCTGACCATTTATTTATATATATATATATATATATATATATATATATATATATATATATTTATATAAATAAATATATATTTCCATTATTATATATATATATATAGATATATATATATATATAGATATATATATATATATAGATATATATATATATATATATATATATATATATATAATTTTTTTTTTTTTTTTTTTTTTTTTTTTGTACTCCATGATTATACTGTAAAAATCTCTGTGGATCCATAGCAAGTTTATTCTAAGCTTTTTAAAAATCATACAAATCTTTCTGTGCAATGAACGGAATCATCTTATTTGTAGATTTTCAGTGAGATGTCATGCTTTGTTACTGGGTGCTGTTTGAGTTAAAAATAGAAAACATATATCTGCAGGAAAGATCTGTTTCATTTTTAATTGAAACAGAAATTGGGGAAATGTTTGCTTTTCAGAATTGTTTGTAGAGAACAATTGGAGGCCATAATTGGGATTGGCTCATCAAAAATCTAAATGAGACTAGGAAGATGGTACATTTCTGGTTATTTTGTCTTTCCAAATAATAATGAGGTGAGATTTGCATTTAAATGGCTTCAATATGACTGATGTATCAAACATCAGGTCTAGTTTGATCAGAATGGATGTTTTGGCTTTTATTAGTCCAGATAGAATTGCCTGTTGCTGAGTCACTCTCATATTCTGCTGGAGCTCATTTGCATGAAAACTGTCATTGCTTACATTATGTGTTTCTTTCCAGATGGAATAGGAATCAACCCTGCCCAGACTGCAGGTGAGTTATGATGTTGTTTTCCTGCTCTTGTTTCAGATCATTTTTTTTCTCCGCTGATTAAACAGAGCAAAAAGCACATTTAGATTTTTTGTGTCGTCTACAAAAACCCCGTTAGGAAGTTTGAGTTTTGCCTTTTTGTCAAGATCAATGTTTTTGGAAGCCCAATCAGTTCCTAGGCTGTCTTTTAATTTTTTATTTTATTTTATTTTTTTTTTTTTCTAATTCCTAACTATGAGAAAAAACGTTTTGATAGATGGATGTATACTTTATTGTCTCCATAGGGAAATTTGTTTTGGACAATGTGTGCTAAGCAAAGCTGCCACCATATTTAAATACACTACAAACAATAAAAACACAAAACAACAGCTTCAGCATTAGTGCACGAGTCTGGGTGGCGCTGCTTTCGTTAAGGTGGATGTTAATTAGGGATGTGTGTTTTCATCACAAAGACATTAATTAAGAGTGGAAAAAAGACTGGGAAACATTTGGTGTGGTCATAAAAAGAGACAAAGAAATAAAAGGCTTCTCAAAAGTTTCACTGACGTTCCATTACTAATTAGTCTGAAATCCCTTCAAGCTGGTTTTTTAGAAAGTTTCATTACTGTAGCTGTTTTTCCATTAACCTTGAAATTGTGCAAATTGAAATAACAAACATGAAGTCGCTCAATGGAAACACGCCATTTTTGAAAAATTCTACTTTTTCAAGAGAAAAAAATTTGGCACTAGGATTAGGTGAGTTTTCTTTTCTTTTCTTTTCTTTTTTTTTTTTTTGGCCGTATTGAAATTGGTTTATTTCACAAAACTGCAATGGAAACACTTTTCTCGCATCACACGAGTCACTTGATCAACAACCGGATGTTGCCATTGGCGCAAACCACGAAGATAACAGGAACCAGTTGAAGGATCATAGTACAGCATGTTTTTAATGACTTATGGCGTGAACAAGCTTATTCACGTGTGATTTTAATTTCATTTCTTACTTAATGGAAACACTGCAATTGTGAAATTGTGTTTTTTTTTTTTTTTTTTTTTTTTTTTTTTTTTAAAATTAGCAGAAAATCGACAGAAATTTGTGCACCTTTGTAATGGAAATCTCAGTTGCATACTGAAACATTTTAAGCAGTTTACAGAAAATGCAAGTAACATTGCTGTTGAAAAAACTGCATTTAGCAGTTTTATTTGGGACAGGTAAAAGTGTAAGTTTGCGATAGCCTGGATGTATCATAAAGGATGTCCCAATCGAGATGTGGGACATCTCCTTTTTGTTTTGTCTTACTGATCTGAGTAATTTGAAGCTGAAAAAGAAATACAAGCAAAAGACAAAGAAATATGTTTTATTCTACTTGTATGTAATGATCAGTATAAAGTAATGCATAATTTAAAATAGTAGGAAAATCGTACATTCCACTAAAAGTCTCCAAACATTTTGTCACTTTAGGAGCTCTCTTATGGCCTAAGGTGCTTTGTGAATAACTTTCATCTTACAGATTGAAAATTCTAAGAAAAATCTTAGAATTAGAGAAATTCTAAGATTTTTCTTAAAATGACGTCACCAGGAGCTACTTTAAGTCTGAGGATTCTTTGTGCATATGTGCCCTGGTCTTTGCGGAAGAGTAGCCAAAACAAGTCCCATTTTTGTTTGCCTCGAGTTCTGTCGGAAACACATCATGCATGCCGAGGAAGATGGTCGAACGAGACTAAAATGCAACTGTATGTGGTGGAAAAACGAACACCGCACAACTTTGTAAAATACATCATTCCCACAACATTGTGGTGGCAGCATCATGTTGTGAGGATGCTTTTCTTCTACAGAGGCAGGGAAGCTGGTCGGGGTAATCTGAAAATGGATGGGGCTAAATACGGGACTATCAAGTAAGAAAACCTGCAAAAGACTTGAACTGGGATGGAGTTTGAGTTGGACAATGATCCTAACCATCCTAAAAGGAATTGGTTTAGGTTTGAGCTGTATGACATCAGGAAGATACATAATTGTTATCCTTACAATTAGCCCACTTTTTTTATTCTTGTTTACGTGTACATTATGTCCACACCACCCTCCGTGAGCTTTAATATCTCATCCACTAAAAATATACATCAGGTTTGGGCATAAAGAGCAGTTCGTCCATCTCACTGCCTGAATATATTCACAGCATGT
Organism: Anableps anableps; assembly: GCA_014839685.1. Taxonomy (NCBI): domain Eukaryota; kingdom Metazoa; phylum Chordata; class Actinopteri; order Cyprinodontiformes; family Anablepidae; genus Anableps; species Anableps anableps. Next base: position 18,643,431 of record CM026078.1, on the reverse strand, counting down.
AGAATGGGAAACCATGTCACCTGGAGTATAGTGTCCTACCAAATATTGTACCAAAGCTGTCCTTTTTGTGATTTTTAAAATAGCATACAATGATATTGCGGTGCTAGTGGCGAGTGGATATATTGAACAACTTTAGTTTTGACCAAAGCATTTTCATATTAATGTTTTACTCGGTTTTAGTCCAGACCTACACTCCCATTATGCTGAATTGCGAACTTGTATTGAATCAATGTTTAGACACGCTCTATCGAATCAAACTGACCTTGAGCTATTTTACAAAGTGTCTGTGTGTATAAAGCTGTTATAAACATACCACATACCTTTTTTTTTTTCTTCTGCTACTACTTTGTGTTGATTTTATCACATAAAATCCCCATAAAATACCCTAAAGTTTGTGGTTACAATGAGACACACATGGAATAAGTTAAAAGATTTTGAATACTTTTAAGCTGTGGATGGCCAGAAGTACTTTTTCTCATCTGATCGTTTTGTGTTTACAAGCAGAGAAGGACTTTATAATGCTGTGGGCTGTAGTTATTCTTGTTGCTGATAAGTAGTGTGCAGTGGTGGTTGGGCTACTCAGATGATCCACTTTAAAATACTCTCACGTCGCAGGGTTTTGTTGACAAGTTCCTGCCTGTGGCTGATACAAAACAGGCATCCTCGTTTGCCTTTCAGGATCATTGAGTTCACACAATCAGAATTTAGACCCAGTCTGATCTCTGCTCATATCTCACTGCTTTGCACCAAACTCGGCCAAAGAATATTTCTGAAGGCAAAATGTTGAAAGTCAAATCTAAAAGTCCGAGTTCATAAAGACACGAGTCAAAAATCAGTTAAATGTGTTCTGCCTTGCTTCTATGAAGGTGACATCTTCCCTCCAAAGATACATCAATCCTTCAAAATAACAGCTTTAGAGATGGTGGCTTCTAAATTTGTCTTTCTCCAGTCTCAACGTCTTCCACTGAAAATAATTGGTCCATCATGAGGAGTTTACGTCAGACTTTTCTTTTGAAACTGCAGCAAATGGTTCCTTTCAGGTCCCAAACAGTTAAAGTCTAATAAAAGGTATTCATATTATCTCAGAATTCAGTAAAAATCAGTTTAAGCCTTTTAAATTATGCATGCTTAAAAGATAAGACCTTTATGTTTGAGTTACTTGCAGTTCTTGCTCTGAAAAGTAAGAGGTTATGTACAGTGAGTCATGAGTATAAAGAAAAGGCACACCAACTCAGAATTTAAATGTAACTTACATTGATGCCTCTCTGTAAGAAGAGTGGAGGTATCAGTCAGTTTGGTTTAAAGTCACTCTATTTTCTTATATTGTTGTTATCCTCAAATGAATAATATGTTCTACTTCTCAGCCTCCTTGGTGTTTCCCAGAGGTAAATCTTTCTCCTGATTCAAGTCATCATCCTCATCAAACATTAGTTACAGATGACTGGGTTTTCTCCATAGTGCAGAATGAGATAATGCCTGCTTCAACCTGAGGCAAAATTTAGTCTGTTCTGATAGGAAGAAAAAAAAGAGGTATGTTGCGGTGGGCTTTCACAACAGCTTTTTATCCACACTACATTGCTGTGTGTGCTGCCAAGAATAGCCTCAGTTCAGACACCTTTGTCACATTGACTTTTTTCACCCACTGCAGCCGCTTTTCTTCACATTCACACAACTGAGTACACAGCTGAAATTGATCGAATGTAATTTTAGTCTTTCTCACACCCCTCTCTCATATCAGCCTCACATATCTGCACTAGGCTGCTTCTCTGTGGCATAACAAAAAGTCTCAGATCAATAGGGTTCGACCAGTTGGGTATTGTGACCATACAAAATCTCTGCATTTTGAACTGTTTCAATGAGGTTGTTGATAAATGTAATTATTCTATTAGTAGTTTTGTTATTGCTGTCTCATAGCAAAATCAAACAATGTAGCAATTTGTGGTGTACAGTGCTTGGCAAAATCTCTCAGACTTGTTCATATTTTTGGCATTTTACAACCACCAACTTTCATTTATTTTCATTAAATTTGATATGAAGACCAACAGAATGTAGTTTAGGACTGGGAATTGTAGGGGAAATTTTACACACATAGATTAAAAAAATATAAACTCACATCTAATTCTGAAGTGAGGTATGTATATGTATTCAGCTGTCAGCCTTAATGTGATTATGTGCTTTGGGCACATTCTTATCATTTTTGCCTATTTTGTTGTTGTTTATAGATTTTAAGTAAATGTTGTGCTTTGTCCCTTGAATGTTCGGGGGTGTGTGTGTGTAATATACTTACTCATCCTTGTCCATTTTGGGTAATATTTTGTTTACTTTACTTTTAAATGTGACCAGCATTACATAGCTTGTTTTATTACCCACAGGCTGATTTCTTAATTAGGATTTAAGAAAAGTGCAAAAAAAATGATGTTTACTTTAATTGCATTTTGTGTGTGTTTGCCTTTTTTAAGACTCAGTAGTTGGTGTTTAAGTATTGTCAATAATGTCTTCCAATAATACATCATTAGCTAGTCAAATTTCATATCAACTTTTAACATTTCTCAACATAAAAACAAGGTGAGCCGCTGGTGGACTGTTCTAGCACCCCTACCACCAGGCTTAGCAAGTTTTCTGGAGAAACTCTGATATTTGTGTATAAATTAAATTTTAAATGCCTTGACACGACATTTGTCGTAAATTGACCGTATTGAAAAAAGCTAAATTGAAGTTAAACGTGGTGGTGGTATCATGCTGTGGGGAGCTTTTTTTTTTCTGCAAGCCCGTAAAAGCTCGTCAGTTAATAAGAATATGGATGGGGCTAAATACAGGGCAATTCTGGAAGAAAACCTGCTAGAAGCTACAAAAAACCTGAGACTGTAGTAGATGTTTACATTCAAGCAGGATAACAACTAAGCATACATCTGGAGCTGTAATACAATGGTTTAGATTAAGGAATATTTATACATTGGGATGACCCATTGACAGTTCAGACTTAAGTCCAGTTGAGAATTTCTGTCAAAATTTCTTCCTCTCTATTCAAATGTGACTGAGGTTGAGCTATTTTGCATAGAATAATGGGCCAAAATCTCATTCTGTAGATCTGCAAAGTTGGAAGAGACATACCCCAAAGGATTTGCAGTGAAAGTTGGCTCCTAAAAACCACCGACAATATGGAGAATGAAAACATATCTTGCATTTTTATTAAAAAAAAAAAAAAGTTTCCACTTCACACAAATATATGCTACTTTTTACAGGTCTATCACATAAAACTAATTACTGAATATTTTTTCCAGGTCCTGTGTATGATTAACTTGAAATTTTTGAGCCAACCAAAATGTCATACCCAACCTGTGTATATCTTTGTATACAAATCTATAACTCTGAAGTAATTTGGATCTTGTGTCTAATATTTAGGTATTAAAGCTGCAGTATGTAACTTTTACCAAATGTTTTTTGCGTATTTGTTAAAACTGTCACCATTTCGTGACAGTAAAATATGAGACAGATAATCTGTGAAAAGATCAAGCTCCTCCACCCCCTCCCTGAGCTACTATTGTCATCTAAAGAAATGTACCGCTCCTGACCTAAAACAACCAATCAGAGCCAGGAGGAAGATATTGGTGCTCTCAAAAAACCTCGTGTACTCGCTGCTAAATGTGCTAATGGTGAAGAAGCAACTTACCGTTCCAAAAAAAACTGTTTATCTGCTGTCATTGGTGGTTATGCTAACTAGCCTTAGCATTCATGGCAGGCTATGTTTTTATGATCCAGATCTAGCATAGCAGAGAGCAAAGGGGAAGTATGTGTACATGAGGGTGATTGACAGCGCTAAGAGCCCGTCTCTGATTGGCTGTTTCTGACTGAGTGGTATATTTCTGCAGTTAGCACTGGGAGATGGCAGAGGAGCTTGTTTTTTTTGTTTGTTTGTTTGTTTGTTTGTTTTTTCTCTCTCAGATTATCTGTCTTATATTATACTGTCATGACGTGATGATTTTAATATGTAGAAAAAAAAAATTTTTTTCATAAAAGTTACATTCTGCAGCTATAAAATTTATCTGAAGAGGTAGTTTAAAAAATTCTTCCTCCTGGAGAGTCGGTATGTTCCTGTTGGCTTCAGTGAAAAGGACATTGATCATCCACAACATGAACTGTGATCCTCACAGCTTTCTGTCCTCTGTTGCAGGGAACGTGTTTCTAAAGCACGGCTCGGAGCTTCGCATCATTCCCAGAGACAGAGTGGGAGGACGAGGAGACTGACTAGTGCAGCATTTCCTGTCGATGGCATAATGACTCACGCCACAGAAACACACTTACGACCCAGGAAACACCTCAGCATGGTTCATATTTATTTTTTGGGCCCACACAACTGACAGTGACTCACATGAGAATATGCATATTTAAAGTTACCAGTGACATACAGAGTTGAGATGTTATCAGCCAGTAGCAAAGGTTTGGCGTAACAGCCAGAGAATTTCCCAGAGATGCTGAGTAATATTTCTAAGCAAAGCAACTGTTTCTGTGGGGTTAGCTAGTATTAACAAAAATTGATTTGAGAGTAACTTTTGTATTATTTCACATGTCCAATAAACAATCAAGACAGTAAACAGAACATCTTTTGTTGATTACTTTAGTTTTTACCTGCATTGTAAATATGGCAGCATAATATGATTTATTTTGGGTTTTTTTTTTTTTTTCTGTATAGCTCCTATTCCTCATTCAACACAGCTTGCATTATAAATGTGCTCTGAACTTGTGCTGTGGACCCAGTGGAAACATCTTATGAGCTTATAAAACTATTAAATTGAACTCTGTAAACACATGGCTCTCTGCTGCCCTCTGTCTCCTCAGTTTTAACCATCTAACTGTGTTTAGCCTGTTTGTTGAATTTTAAAGGTATGAGTTCTGCATCTTCACACATTAAATGGAGACAATTACTGACAGCCCACCAGGGGTATTTTAATATGCAAAGTTAAGTTGGATTTATTATGATAGGTCAGCAGGTGCTGAGGAAATAAAATATGCATTTAAGCTGTGATTAATATGCAAAAGCCATAAAATGTCTTTTGTATAATAGCAGCATTACTATTTATAAAATTTCACATCAAATGCATAAAAATTAAACTAGTTATAAAAAACAGAATAACACTGTCAAATTGCTTCTCTATCAAAACAGCTGTTGATCATCTCTGCATGAAACACTCACTATCTATACCTGCTTTATATCCTGTTCTAATTCTCCCAGCCTTCTGAGTGCGCCCTGGACAGCTCTCCTGCCCATCACAGAGACCCATCTAAATCTTTTAATTTTTAATTTTTTTTTTTTTAATAAGATGCAAGTCTTTAGCCCAGGAAAATAGGACAGACACATTAAAGAACTAGCAGGAGAATAGTGAAGAAAGCTCAATGTTGCCTCTCACTAGCCATTAGGATGCAGACCCAGATGGGAGGGAGGAGCAGGAGGGCCATTGCAAATGGATTTTCTCATTTATTTTAATCAAAGTCACTGCAGGGCAAATTAATCAGAAATCTACTTATGAAATGGCAAAAAGCCACAGAGTGTCCCGGGTGGAGCAGATGTTATCCATTGCAGGGCTGCTGTCTTGGGGCCTAAAATTGACTACTTATTACAGACTCCTTAGTACTTAAGATAGTCGTAAAATAGGTTATTTTGTCTCATACATACACTTACATAATTATATGGATTGACAAGAAATATATAATCTGAAAATATACACAACAGGATGTTGACGTGGATGACAGCAGGGTGGATTGATTCCAGTGATTTAGTAGATAAAGTCCACTTTCCACCAAATGGCTCTTCCCACAGATCATTTTGTGCTCTTGTTCTTTTTTGTCCCCGCTGCTTTATAAATGTCAGCATGCACTCTTGAGTGTGCACTTTAGCCTCTCAATATAGGAAGCCAATCTAAAATGAGATCTGAAGATATTTCTTGAACTCCATGATAAAACCTCTGCTTTAACCACAGGTCAGTGAGTCAGAAAAAGAAAGCTCAGGCTGTGGAAACAGACTTCTTCTGAGAGCACCGGTGATATGTTTTCTCTTCACTCTCACAGAAATGTTGTATTATAGTAAAATAATAAATGAGCTAAGTTTTACATCAAGGAGACAGGCGGATCTTATCACTCAACTGATCATAAAAACCCCTAAGTTTTCTCTTCAGTATTATTTCATATTCCTAATGACCTTATTCTGCCCTCTTCTGTCATAAATTTAGTATAGCAACAGTAGGAATACACTGTGAGGGAACATTGCTGAGCGGATATTGAAAAGGCTGCAGTTTTGACCTATTTAACAGTGAGCAGCATGCAGTCTACTTCTCTGCCAGAAGTTAGGATCCTATTTTTTTTCTCTTTTTTTAAATGAAAGTATCTTCATTCTCCATCTCACTTTCTAAATGATTTGCACTTACTGTCTTGTGCTCAAACGTCTTACCCTCCTTTTGTTGTTTCTTTGTTGGTTCCTACCCCTTTTCTTTATACTTTTTTCCTTCCTTCCTTTCTTCTGTCATTACCTTACATACTTCTTTCCTTGCATAATTTTTTCCTTTCTTCCTACTTTCCTGCCTTAATTGTTTTCTCCCTACCTTGTGTCTACCCTTCTTTCTATCCTTGTCCTCTTCTTTTTCTTCCCTGCTTACATCCTTCTGTCTTTGCATCTTTTTCTATACATCTTTACTTCCTTCCCTCTGCCTTTACTTCTTTCCGTCCTTGTCTTTTTCCTTCTGTGCTCTCATTCTTGTGTCCTACCTCTCTTCTTTTTGTCGTTCTTACATTCTCTTGTGCCCTTTATCCTTTCCTATCCTCCTCTGTCCTCCCTGCCTTGTGTTGTTCTTTCACTTCTTGCATTATTCATTCTTTCTCTCCTTCCTTATTTGACATTATGTCATAGTGATTTTTTTTATAAAGTAAGTGCAACTGACTGAAAACTCAGAACTTTGATAAATATTGATATTTTTTCCATAAAATATTGTTTGAACCCTAAAAATAAATTATGTGGTTTAAAAGTAAGATGCTAGTATAATATTTACAAAAATGAAAGCAATAAAAAACTTTAACATAGACAACAAAACAGAAAAAAGAGAGAAAAATGGTGGGACATGTTGATCAATCAGAGTGAGAAGGCTTGTTGGAACAAATGAGTTTTCAGCTGAGATTTGAAAAGAGACAGTTTCTGATGTAAGGAAGGAGGGCATTCCAGAGGCATGGGGCAGATCGGCTAAAGGCCCTGAATCCCATATTGGGCAGGCAAGCAGGAGATACAGAAAAACATTCATTTGTTTTTGTTACAGGAATTTCCATGTTGACATGAATTTCAGTAATACATTTTGATCAATATTGCCATTACTCCTGTAGTCTTTTTGTTTACGTTTTGCTTTGAAATTCATAATCAAAGCAATGTAGGCACTGTTATAGCATTTCTTAAAAAATAGTTATGAATAGATATGAATAAATGTATTTATACAGCTGTAATCAGAATTTTATAAGCCTTTATCATGGTCATGAATGTCCTTTTTTTTAAAAGCCTCAACTGATTTATTTGAATCACTGTTTTCCAGGGCAGACTGAGAGAAGCATTTACAATAAATTTCAGTTGGTCGCACTAATTTGAATTTATTGGGGATTTTCTCTTATCCATGCAGGGTCCAAATTATACATAAAGGCTTTACTGTATAGGCACATACAGTCATCTAAATCTTTTGTTGATCAGTGAAGGTTCTAGAACTTTCTTTTAACCAAACAATGAAGGAGCATATTAACTTCTCTTTAATGACCATAGTTGTCTCCAACTGGTAGTTTGTCCTTTGCCAGCTTAAAAAGTCTGGTTTGCGGGATTTATTGTATTCACAGCCTGGAAAGTCCAAGTAACACTGTGAATATTAACAGAAGAAGTTAAGAAAGTCTTTAGAAATTATTTCAAAAAACAACAGCAGATTCTAAGATCATTGTTCGCTACTGTTGCATCAGGTGAAAGGAAATTGGTAAGAATGATGAGCAACAACCCAGGAGATAACGATCTCACTGTCTGAGTTTTACATTGCCATGCACTGAGAGAGTGGAATAAATGTGCCTAATCCAAAATGCACACCTTCTAGCTTGATTAAAATTTGCAGCTTCCCATATGGACAAGCCAAGGGTCTTCCAGTGAAAAGGTTTCTTAACAGAGACTGAACTATATGGCCTCGGAAACAAGAGGACTCCATTAAAGGTCTTCAAGCTTTAAAACCCTGTGCCAAGCATGGTGGTGGCAGCATCATTCTGTGAGGCTGTTTTACTGCCAGTAATACTTGAGGATTGCACAAACTGAATAGACTTATGAAGATGTAGGGCTACCTTTCTGACAAAGGGAAAATTTTTCAACTTTACCTCAAAACAGCAAGCCAGTTGAAACTTGGATATAATTGGGTGTTTTGACAGAAAAACAATCCCAAACACACATCAACTTGTTTTATAATGTATAAAGCTGTAACCTTCTGGAATTGCCTTCAGAAAAGCCCTTGCTTTTATAAGAGAGTTTTTAAATGTCAGGTCCATGGCAAATAAGCAACCAATTTAAATGAGTTCTACCAATTCTGTCAAGAAATGTGACAAAATATCAGTCAGTATTGTGCCAGAAGCTTGATTATGTGTGCAAAAAATGTGTGATTTCTCTGTAACAATAATTTAGAAATAATTAAAAGCCAAAAAATTATGACTTTGATGCTGAGTGTATGCAGACTTCTCAGTGTTACTATATAAAAGGTAGTAAGTCGCCCAGGGGGAGTGGTTGATAAATTGCATTAGGCTTGTTTTTTTAGTCATTGCTTTTGCCACTTTACAGAATTCCATTCTTTCTTTCTCTTTGTCATCTTCCATGTACTCTTCTGAACATTAGAACCACAGAATCCTGAAAACAGAATATTTCAGTATATATTAGAAGGTTCATCCAAAAAATGTTGGGGCAGGCTATCAAAGATAAAATAAGATTTGAATGACTTGTCTGTATGATGATGTACTTCGTGGAATATTTTTTCACATTTATTTTGTGAGAGAGCACTATGTTTAGGCTCTTCCAGCTCTCAGACCATGAAGGGTGCCTTCCTGGTCTCAGAGATGGCTAATAACAGAACTTAAAAGCTGTTTCTGACTGCTTATCTTAGGGACAAATTCAGCAGTCTGGTTGTGGCTGCCTGAGTTCCAATCCCCCTTTTTTCTTTTTTTTCCACATTCTGTATCAAAACCTCACCCATGCTGTATTTTTTTCTGTTTGTCTTTTTCAAGTTAAGTGTTCTAGCTCAATCTATTAAATCAAGCCCACAGGAAAACTAGTCTAATCCTCTTCTGGTTTTGCATCTCTTTGCACCAGCTCTCTGAGCCCATGTGAATTAAGGTTTGTGGTGGTGTTATAAATTCACAAGGAGAGTGCATTTTAAGGACAACAGCTTCAGGCTCAGCTGATGTGCACGGTAAAAAAACAGAAAGAGCAAAGTTTTATGTGATTTACTTTTCACAGCAGTAGCTTGTTTAGCCTCAGTGACAGCATGCTGTGAGAGTGTGACCTTGCAGTGTGTAGATATCATTTGGAGCTCCACAAATACTCCAGTGGAGATGAAGCACTCACGGTGTCCACTGACAGATAATGAATCCTCTGTTCATCATCTTACTCTCACTGCAAAACAACTACCTGACAGGCTGATATGTGGTGAGTCTTTTTGCAGCTTCCTAAAGTTAACGTTAATCTCATGGGACTGCTTTTCTATCGTTACAGAGGAAGCATCATCCTGCTGAGTGCAACATTAATCCACCAAATCAGCCAAGGACAAACTGAACAATCCTGCTGGTTAGATAAGTTTGGGAAAGGCTTGTTGATTTCTCTTGAGTGTTGTCTTCAAAATATATAAATCAAAATATGCCAGGTGCATGATTTTTTTTTTTTCAGGCATAACTGCATTTTCTCTCTGTGCACTGCCTACAGATCATTTAAACATAAAAAAAAAAACATCAAATCTACAACTTAACCAAAACTTTGTCCAGAACTAATTTTATCAGGATTTATTATGACTGGATGAGCAATAGGCCTTTAAAAGTGTTTATCCAACTGCTGTAGGGGCTATTATTACATTCCTTAAACCTTCTTTTACATTTTATCATGTGACAACAACAAACTACAAAGTATTATAACTGTGTTCTGTCTGACTGACCAACACAAAGTAGTGATTAATAGTGGAGTGGAAAGAAAAAGTGCATGTTTTTTAAATGTCTTTACAAATAACATTCCAAAAAGTGAACCCTGCATTTTTATTCTGCCCCCCTTTATTCTGATATCACTAAATAAAGCCCAGTGCAAGTAAATCTTGAGAAGACAGCTTAACAGTAAAGGGTTAGGAGATGTCATGTGTATGTAATTTTTCAACAGTTTAAATACAGCTGTTAAGTGAAGGGCTCAAAGGTTTGTTACAGAACATTAGTGTGCAAACAACATCATAAAGACCAAGGAACAGCAGACAGATCAAGGATAAAGGTGTTAAAGTAATTTAAAGTAGGGTTAGGTTATAGACAATATTTCAAGCTTAGAACCTCTCACAGAGCTGTGTTCTGTCCATCATCTCGAAACGGGAAGTGCACGGCACAACTGCAACCCTACCAGGACATGACTGACCACTTAAACTGAGCAAAGCATTAGTCAGATAGGCAGTCAAGAGGTCTGTGGTAACTCTGGCTGAGCTCCCAAGATCTGCAGATCAGATGAAAGAATCTGTCAACATGCCAACTCTCAGTATTCCTCAAATCTGACCTTTATAGAAGAGTGGTAAGAAGAAAGCCATTGTTGAAAGAAAGCCAGAAGAAAACCAGTTTAAAGTTAAAAATCATGCAGAGGAAACAGCAAGCTTATGATAAAAAGTGCTGTAAGTTGAAATCAAAAACTTTTTGACCTAGATTTCACCTGACATCCTCAGGTCAAAATATTTTACCATAGTTACAAAGTTACACAACTTTTATCTCACCTGTGTCTTGCAGCTTGGTCTAGAACTGTTGGTTTTTCAAATTCCAAAGGCATTGTTTCCTGTGTTACAGATGAAAACAACTTAGAGCCACAATGTACATTTTAATAAACATTAAACAAATAATTCCGGTGCCTCTCTGACCAACAATGCCCTGTCTTAAATCTCTCTCCTTGGATGCTCCACCACTTCTTCACCACCAGAGAGCAGTAGAAAATAAAAAAAAAAAAACATAATCACATTAACTCTTCACCTGGTCATTTAAATGTGAAGCAAGACCACATTTATGTAAATAAGCCATGTAATTGAAACTTAGAGGAAGGAACATGTCTTAGATTTATTTTATTGAAATCCATTAGTAATGTGAATTATGTAATATTGCATTGTATTGTATTGATGTATTGATAAGATCCTAAGATCTTGTGTTAAACACCTCTATTTGTACTAACAAATTGTTTTCTAAAACAAAGAATGTAGTGTTTTAATAAGGACTCTGATTTTTAATTGCTTGTGTCTCTTAAATTGATAATATGTCAAGAAAGATGAAAATGCTGCAATAGCACAAACAAACAATAGAGAAGAAGATCTGACATTAAGGGCTACAACCTGCAACTACCTGCTGGGCTGAGTGCTCTTCTGATTGATGCAGGCTCGTTCCCCGTTAGGCTGATCACCTTTGTGAATTCTATTAAAAAGGGAATGATCTTCACAATGATCACAACAGACAAAACAAAGGAGCAAAGAAAAGTTTTTTGCACACTCTTTAGACAAATCATTAATACTTGTACATTTTAGGATCTAGACGGAATGACATCATATGAAATAGCATGCTTTGGAGACAGAAGAGAGAGAAGACATAAAATTACAAGGTGGTGATTAAGATTCTCCCTGTTCTCTAATTTTTTTAGGTCAATTAGGTCTGAACAGTTTTTCTCACAAAGTTCTCACAGTTCAAACAGGTATTTACCCAATCCTCCTCAGATTGGTAATCATGTATTTGTTCCTCTGAATGAAAGGCAAAGATCCAAAGGCTGATTGTTGTCGCGACCATATTGGAATGTGTGAGAAACAGGAACAAACTAGCGGTTTCACCAGACAGTAAACATTACCCAGAAAGGTGCTTTGTGTAAACTTACATGGTCATTGTGTTGATGATTACAGAGTACTGATGGTACTAAAATTTCAGAGCTCCCCTACAAAGAGGCATGCACTAAGTGTCTGAATGTCCCCAACTGTAACATGAGAACAAATACCAGATGTGAAGCTTTGTGTAAAATGTGTGTGTATGTGAAAACTGGAATTAGAAGGGAGGGTTGCACTGATGATTTCCATTACATTTTCAGCTGACCCGGAGAAAAAGTAATTTCAGGTTGTAGGGAAATATAACCCATGGTTGTGCATGTCAAGCTATTGCTTTCATGTGTTTTCTTCCAGAGGAGACAGGTTCTGTGTGACAACAGAGATAGAGACGTTTGAGCGGAGAGTGACGAGGGGCCTGCTCCTTTCATTGGTGTTGAGTGCTGAAAGAATAAGTGTGGCAGCTGTTTCAGAAACTGCACAGTCACAAAAGGTACACAAAGTTAAGTAAAAGCATGATAAAAGTGTAAAGCAAAGGATTTTTTAAATTTTAAATTAATCTGCAAAAAGCAAACACAAAATAAAACACATCATGAAACCATAATGCTTCATAACTGTGTGCCATGGTTTGAGAATTTCAAGGGTCAAAACACAGACAGGAGACAGGGAAGATCATGAGAACTATGGTTTTGTAATAACAATAATTTAAAATAAGTATAAAAAAAAAAAAAAATTCCAGACAATAATATGAAGAAACCAAGAATAACTGCACAGCAGAAGAATCCAGCAAAGACTGACTGAAAGGGAGCTTAAATGCTGAGTAGGATTAGGAACCGGTGATTCAAATTAACAGAATGTGGAACATTCTGGGGGAGGCGGGTGGGGTTACCATGGCAGCGTTCATAGAATTGTAGGAAGGTTAAATTAAGAAATATATCAGGACACTCGTGATAAGAATCTAACGATGAATTGACTGTAGATTTTTTAGTAAAACATAATCCCAAACAATCAGCCAAGGAATTTCTGTTCGTCTCAGAGCCGCTCACCTGACTTGAATTCATATAAATACCTATGGAAGGAACGCATGATAAGAGGTCATAAAAGAGGTCCCCCAGAGCTGTCATGATTTGGGGACAGTTTGCAAAGAAGAATGGGTCAAAATCATACCTTAGCAGCTTCTCCATATACAAAATATCATGAACCTGTCATTACCAAAATGAAAGGCTTTTCTGGAAGGTATTTAATATAGTTCTATTAATATGTGTTGCGCATTTATTTCTTAACATGTGATGAGGATTTCATGTCAATAGCCCTTTTAAAGGTATATTTACTGACGTGGTCAGTTACTATTGGTGCGTTCTATTTGTTGTTGAAACTTGGAAATTCCGACTTCCCAGTCAGAAAAATTAACTGGAACGCCCCCCGAAGTTGGATTTCCCACTGGGAAAGTGGGAGCAATTTTGACTACCCCAAGTTAAAACCTGTAAGGCTGACTTTACGTTTCAATTTGGCCGCACCTCGCATCAGCAGTAGTAAGCTGTGGTGGAAACGCATTTGTTTTACAAGACACGCTTGTAAGAGAGTATTTAAATTTAATGTTATATGTAGTGCCTACAACTCTAAGCTGAACAAATTAAAAGTGGTGTTTTCCTGTGGAAAGTAAAGCTTAAAACAATGTTTGTAAGAGGTACTGCGAACAATGCCTACTTGGGCGTTGCCATGTTGAAATCTCGACTTCTCCAACTATGTTAATTTCAATGCTGTTACGTCAGGTGTGACGTCAAACTCATCTCCGAGTTCTGACTTCTGAGGTAAATGGAACCCAGCATATATCCCCACTATATAGGCTTATATATTATGAGACTTTCCTATCCCTTATATTTGTTTATAAAATATATGTTGTGTGCAGTTCATCATGTTTAATGCACAGCACAGCCAGTATAACATCCAACAGCATACAAGCCAGATCTCTTTTTAATAACTCACTCTGTGTATCATTTTTACACTGGTTTTAATGTATTATTTTTCAAGCTGATTTTTATTGGTATGTTTTTTTTCAAATTATCCTTCATACAGTTGCACAAACTCACTTGATGGGTTGCTGTGCACATACCCTTTAATGTTCTTTGTGCTTTATGTTTTCTATAACTTGCCTCTCCTTTCAATTGATAAACATTCCTTCTTTCTGTGAAAATTATTTTTTTATATACATTTTCTAGTATAGCTTTTTTCTGCTTTTTTTTTTTCTTTGCCAAGTACATTATTTAAACATTTCGGAATTTGACTAGATCAATCTAAGTCAACACGTTTTATTTTAAAAACCATTGAAATTGTACACTCAGCATATCCTATTTTATGAGAAATCCTTATTGCTCCTTTGTAATCTGTATCATAGCTGTGGTGTACTTTTACATGCTTTGCTCCAAATCTCCACACAGTAATTCAAGTATGATAAAGCACTGCTATATTCTGTGCTAATTTTGCTTTTACATGTTTAACTTGACACTTTCAGTAGATCTATAGCCTAAACTGAATGAGATATTAAATCAGTTTTGAGTACCTATGATGCAAATGGGGATTTTAGCTTCATTGTGCCATAGGGGTTTGAAATAAAATGTCTTAAAGTGAAGCTTTTAAGATAAAATATCAGGAAATGTCTTGTTCCCTGGAAATTACTATACAGCATCTAATTCTCCTTCTATAGTACAAGAATTCCAAAGGATTCTCTTGCCTTTGGCAGGAATTCATTATATAAAGTGCCTTTTGTGAAGTTGAAACAAAATGAGACATGACTTTCAACTTATTTTACAAGTAACAACCTGACAATTTAGAGTCTTCTGCATCATCTAAAAGGTTTTCTTCCAGGACTGGCCCTTTTTTAGCCACATTCAAATTCCAATCAACTCTGACTAGCTGAAGAAAAGCGTTCCACATCATGAAACTGCCAACATAATGCTTCACCATGAAAATTGTGTATGCAGTGTGAAATGTAGTGTTAGTTTTCCACCAAGCTACATGTACACAGAAAAAGTTTTATTTTGTTGTCATCTGACCAGAGCACCATTTTCCAGATGTGTGCTGTGTCCTCTATGTGGGTAATTGTGGCAAACTCGGAGTAGGACTTTTTAAAGATATATTTTTGCTTTCTTTGTGCCTCTCGGATTTATGGAGTTCAAAACCAAGGATTATGAATACTTTGCAAAGCACTGTAAATCTTGTTTACATAATTGATAGGATTAATTTTAATCAGTGCAACAGAAGTTGTATTGATTTTCTGTGGTGGGACTATGATCTGCTGTTGGTTTGTGTGTAGTGTTAAAATTTTGTGACTCATCTGCGTGTTCTGTGTTTTTATTGTTGTTCTTATCTGTATTTTTTAGAATTTGCATTAATTTTTTTCCAGGTTGCAAGACATAGTCTTTACTTATCATGTGATGCAGCATCATTCATTCATTCATTCAACAATCCATAATACCCTTCCTTCAAAGTGACCATAGTAACCAGAACATAAAGTCCAATTAAATGAATGCATTTTGGTGTGTTTCTGTGGCTCAATGGGCTCTCTGCTCCTCAGATCATCTACAAAAAATCCCTCTTCCAATGCTTGAGCTTATAGAAACTTTTACAGTCATTTGTGGCATGCATACCAAGATTTTATGCAAATGCAACCATTTTTTGTATACCTGACCTCTACAATGTCATTAGTTGACAGTTTTACATTTTTCACTGAGCCGTGCAGTCTCAAACCTCAAAGTCTCCACGTGGGGCCTTATCACAGCAGAGCAGCTGCTGAGTAGAGGGAACCCCATATCTTGCACTGTGAAAATGTACCTTAAATATGCAGTCGAGCTTTCCAAAACTTCCATTGTATCTGTTAGGTGACAGAGAGCTGCGGGGATTAACCAGAGTTTGAGTACTAATTGGTCACATGGGAACAAAAGAAGCATCTGTCTGACCAGAGGGTCATAGTGATGGGAATTACCTAAACAGGTGCTCATCATGGAAAATTCTGTGTATTATTTTATCTTAGTTTTCTTTGAAAATAATTAATCTGGAAACAATCATTGAACTCAAGTTTGCAGGTGAAAATGTGCAAAGATCTCTAATTTTGTCTAGCTTGTCTTGATCTTTATAACCTGACTCTGTTCTGTCTCACAGTCTGCCTGTCGTCAGGTTTTGCTATTCAATGCAGTCTGCTTTATGGATTTGCATCAATGCCATTCTTACATGCAGAGGTATTTTTCTCTTGTAAAATCACAAGAAGATTGTGTTTGTGCAGTTAAGGCAAAAAAATGTGGAAAAAATAAGGCTGTGCTTTGTGTTTCAAAATAACACACCTCTGAAAGCACTCTAATCACCATGCATTTTAAATGTAGAGAAGGAGAATAGAAAACTGAATGTGGTTACAAGCACTACTTCATAGCTCAGGGTTACATCTAACAGTCAAGGATGTCTAGCTTGTGAGTGTGGATAGTTTCAATTTTTGATGTTGGAAACCTATCAGATTGTTTAACTTCAATAGATTTCTTGAATGGTAAAATTGCCGAGCTGTGATTTTGACCCTTTCTACCACTCAAATTGTCTTAAATCATTGAAGGATCAAGAGGTCCTTTCTATTCGATCTGATTTCTAGTTCAATGCATAGATTTTCAGTTGGACACAATTTAAAAAATTGACTGTGCCATTGAGGCAGTTTTACTTACATTTTTAAGAGTTCCCTTGACTGTGTATTTAGGACTTTTGTCTTGTTTGGAAATCCACACTCATTTCATCTTTAGATTCTTATGAAGAACTTCCCGGGATATCTTTTCATTAACCCTTCCTTCAGTTATATGAAATCTGCCATATGCTGTAAGACTGTCCACCTTGATATTTCCACTTGCAAACTTCACATTTGGCAGGGTGTTATTTTTCCTCTACACATGAATAATCTATGCTCAATTAATCCTGAGATTCTCAAAAAAAAAATGTCTTAGGATAAAAGAATAAATATACTTTCTTTAACTTTATGAACACAGCCCATATTGAATGCTTTGAAACCCTACATCATGATGTTTCCACCTCTAAGCTTCACTGTTGGTGTTAATTGGAGGTGAAGAGCAATGCCATTTCTCTTCCAAGCACGGTGTGCATAATGACATCCAAAGAGTTCAGCTTTGACCTCATTTGACCGGACTGTATTCTCCCAGTATTTCACTGTCTTCTCAAAATCCTCTGCAACAGGCAATAAAAAAGCTTCAACATGCTTTTTCATCAGCAGTAGAGTCTTGCACAAGTGTGGATAGGGGCCATTAAAGTTGATTGCACTATTTATTGTTTTCAAGGGAAAACCTGTACCTGCAACAGTCATATACAATTAATTAGATTATGGAAAATTTATTTATTTCAGTAACTTAATTAACTAACTGAAACACATTATACAGATTAAATACACAAAGGCTGATGTTTTTTTTTGTTTTTTTTTTTTAAATCTTTTTAGTTCTGTTAATTATAATTTTCTGCTTACAGCTAATGCAAACATTTAATATTAGAACATTACATCACACCAATAAAAACAATTTTAATAAAGAAATGCAGGCTCACTAAAAAGTAAGTTTAATACCTACTTAAAGCTGAAGTGTGTAACTTTTATGAAAAATGTTTTTTACATATTTGTTAAAATTATCATTATGTCATGACAGTATAATATAAGACAGACAATCTGTAAAAAAAAAAAAATCAAGCTCCTCTGCCTTCCCCCAGTGCTCCCAGTACTAACTGCAGAAATACGCCACTCAGTCAGAAACAACCAATCAAAGCCAGGAGGAGGGTCTTAGCGCTGTCAATCACCCTCATGTACGTGCCACTCCAACACTCCCCTTGTTCTCTGCTATGCTAGAGGTGGATCATAACAACATAGCCTGCCACAAATGCTAAGGCTAGTTAGCATGACCATCGATGACTGCGGATAAACAGTTTTCCTGGAACGGTAAGTTGTTTCTTCACCATTTGCACTTTTAGCAGCATGTACACGAGGGTGATTGACAGCACTAAGCCCTCTCACCTGCCCCTGATTGACTGTCTTTTGGTTGGGAGTGGTGCATTTCTTTAGATGGCAGTAGTAGTTCAGGAAGGAGGTGGAAGAGTTCAACCTTTTCACTGGTTATTTGTCTCATACCATACTGTCACGACGTGGTGACAGTTTTAACAAATATGGAAAAAAAACATATTTTTGTAAAAGTTACATACTGCAGCTTTAAAGGGTGTTATTTATGGCTTAGCAACCGAGGTTGATTGGAACACATATTCTAATTTATTGAATATTACTGTATTTCTAGGCTTTGCTTAGGCTCTGTGTAAGTGCTACTTGGCTCTTGCTACCAGCTGATATTGATTTGCAAGAAGCAGAATGTAGGCTTTCTAATTGCTGACAGATTTCAGCTGTTTTCTTGGCTTTTTACGCCTTTTTGCAAATCCTTTTCTTCATGTATTCAATATTTATTCCTTATGCTATTCCACTTTATTGCACATAACTTAATTTGAGAACTTATTTGCTTTGATTTATTTGTCTATTGATTACTTGTTACACCTAGTTTGAGCTTCATAACAATGGAAATAGTAGAAAAGTATTTCAACCTGGAGAGACTCACACATAGAGAGCGCGGCAATTAGAAAGTTTATTTGACATGGAAATAAAGTGCTTTGACACTTGGACACTGGCAGAAGACATGTATTCTGAGAATTGCCACAAGCTTGAATGAAGAGCTTAGGGCGATGATTAGGGTCTTCTTGCCCCCAGGCTCAGGACACTGGTGATGGAGTGGAGGCAGGAAAACAGAAGGAGCTCGGAAGATCCTGGGACAAAGAGGAAGGAGACAGGGCAGAGGTGGATCGAAGCTTAGCTGGAAGGAAGGTGAGTCCCTTGAATGACATGCCTTATGTACAAACTCTTTAGCAATGATTGGCTGTAGCGGGGTGAGGACCTGACTTTAGTTGGCTGGGGTGGAGGCAAGTGGTGCGATGATTGGATGATGCAGGTAGGGCTTGGAGAGAGTCTCCCAGTTTGAATTTATGCCGAGGCTTAATTTACTGAGAATAACATTGGCATGTTGAATAATTTTACCTGCCTTGTTTTTTTCACAGTTGTTATTTGTTATTGCAAGTCTTTAGGTTTATAAATGCTAAAAATGATCAAAGCTGTCATATAGTTTCTGAAAGAAGGTTGGGCCATAGATCTTCTTCTTTCTTGACCAACAGCTTGCAGTTCTTTTGGTTTTTGTAAATCTCTTCCACATGCCCACGTTGTTGCTTATAGCAATAGTTTTGAAAATTATTTTGGAATTTTTTTTTTTTTTTTTCCATTATAAAGAACCAAAACAAGAAAAAGGTTATTGTTCCTCATTCCTAATGGGTATCGGTGAGGTTGTAACTGTATTTAGAGGCATTATTTAGAGGCCTATACTGAATGCTTCACAACAAACAGCTAAACAAACAAGGGAATATATGCATATATAAATGGATAATATTCACACTGTAGATTTCTACAGGGATACACAGATGGGCAAATGAGGAGGTGCATCTTTAAAATTGGATCTTTAGTGCATATTTTAGGGTAATATTTAATGTTCTGAAAAGAATTTAATTGAAGATGTTTGTCCAGTTAACTATTATTTTCATTCTTTGTATGTAATGACTAGGAAAAAAAACTTGTAAACATATATGTTTATATGGGTTGTATGGAGAACAATGAAAACTATTTGTTATTTCGAAACCCTTTCTTGTTGCTTCACTTCAACATGGAGGACAAACTTTATGAATTCACAAAAGAAACAGTGAAGGTTCTTGTTAGTCATGATTTTCATGCCAAAGAAGACCAAATAGAGGTATCTTTTGTGAAAGAGGGGATCCTCTGCATCAACCAAATTTGTTTGTGTGCACTGATGACTGCAGCTGTAAAACTGTATTCTCACTAATTAGGTAAATTTGGCATTAATCAGTCTCAGCTGGTTGATCATAAATGTGTATCTCATAAAATAATTCTTGCTTGTGAAAATTTAAAAACATGCTATTATTCTGTTGTTTATGAAATGTTGATTAATTGTGCAAATGCTGCTCTTCTATATGATTATTCAAATATAGATTGACTAATTTGTGACCAAAGTTGAATTCAGTTTCAAACAGAATAGCTAGAAACTCCCAAATTTATTCAGTGGCTTGAATTAATTGATCTAATTAAAAGTATTTTAAGAAACTACATTGTAAAACCCAGTAAGTTCAACTCAAACCATCTGAGGATGTTTGTTGCCATAAGTCAATCAAGTTTCTTAACTTAAACAATTAACATACATTTACTGATAATCATAGTCTTGCTAAATGTTGCTCCAACTCCAAGGTTTACAGCTTAGTCACAATATCATCTCTCAGGTCAGCTGCCCTCATATTCAGCTTCATATCCATTTTTCCTTGTAGTTAGTGATGACATATCCTCCCCTGACATGTTTTGGCTCCTTCTTTGATATAGCTTTGTTTTAACAAATCAAACTTTTGCTGTGATATCTCTTGCAAACATTAGAACACTGGTTAAAATGTTATTCTTTGTTTCACATTAGACAATGGGTCTGCACATTATTTTGGCTTATCTTTATTTTCTTCTTTCTTTTTTCACTATTTTTGACGGGGGAAACATTTTTATTTATTAGTAATTGATATTTGTACCGTTTTATGCTGAAAGGGTTTAATAATAATTTAATAATTACAGTTTGAGATGATAAAAGTGACTGAGTATGTAAACTTAATACAGTTAAGACTTTTAAGTTTAATTGTATGAAGTTTTACCCGTTTTGTTAAGAGAGTACATTTAAGTCATTTATTTAAATGTCTTTCAACATACAATATTGCTACTGAAAAATGTTGATTAGAAGTTGATTAAAATCTCAAATTCTAACCTTGTATTTGATCAGTGTACTTAAGGTGTCTGTTTTGCAAAATACAACTGAAAACACTTTCAGTGTGATATTTCATATTTTATGTTATCGCTTATCCGCAAAGTGCTTGTACCTGAAGAAAGTCGATAATGGGTGTAGTGCCAAATCAATTATATGCGTTGGAACTAATTCAGCTCATCTTCCTAATCCAGCCTTTTTTGTGTGACTGTCAAGTGTGTTGCCCACTGGCGATGCTGCTGAGCCTACAAGCCTTCAGAAATCCTCCAATATGTGTAAGGATGGGCGGTAGCAGCTCAGTCGGTGTTTCTCTGGAGCATGAAGTTAAAACTCCTGCACGCTGTGCAGGCTGAGTATGTGGATGCTTCGGACGGATAGATGTGCGGGAGTCACATCCATCTGACTCCCATTAATTCGTGGGATTTGATTCTTTCGAGTGAAACAGTCTGGGAGGGCATTGCACAGCAGCATATAGGCAGAATCACTGATTTCGGACGCGAAGATGCTGCTCCACGGACTTCTCCTGTGCTTTTCAGTAACAGGTTTTGTTTTCGCGCAGCCCGACAGCTCCGGGTTATTTTACGCACTCCGATCGGAGCTGTCTGAGGACGCAATCCTGGTGGCCAACAATGGAATACGCGTTCCTTTCGGAAGATCGGTCTTCATCGACCCTATCAACGATCTGGTAGTTCAGACGCAGCCGGGAGACCGGTGCAGCATCACCGTGCTGGATAACGACCCGCTCACACAGAGACCTGGGCACCTCTCCCCTAAAAAGTTTCCTTGCGATTTTGGTCCGAGCGACGTGAGATATTGTCACTACGGCTCCAGGAGTCCGGCCAGGGACAGAGTGAGGCTACAGCTCAGGTACGATGCTCAAACCGAAACTGTTATTATCCCGTTCATGATGGAGGTGGAAGTAGTTTTTACGCAGCTGGATTTACTCACCAAAAACATGCCTCTCACTGTTGATCGTCTTAAAGGGATCAGTAATCCCATTGATAAGAAGATATTAGAGTTTACCTATGATAGAGTGTCTTACAAATGCGAAGTGGCATCCATATCCGGTGCTACTACGCTACCCAGATATGGAAAACTCATTGACGGAGGTAAACTTTCTACTGTAATGGACTGTGATGAATTCATGCAAGCTGAAATACGCTATGAGCACACGTTTAATCGCAAATCTCCAAACAGGGATTATGTTCCTATGGTTGTTGAGCTGCATGATAAAGAAGGGAACCTGGTGAAGCAGGAGTATTTTCATCTCATGGTTCGCATCAGAGATGGAGAGGAGAATACTCCCCCCAAACCCAGCTTTGTTACCATGATGATGATGGAGGTGAGCCAGTTTGTGATGACAGCCCTCACAGCTGACATGCTGGCTGCTGAGGATACAGAGTCAGACCCAGAAGAACTTATTTTTAACATCAGTTCTCCTTTATCTTATGAAGAGGGTTACATAGTCAGCACAGATGACAGAAACCTTCCAATCACTTCCTTCTACCAGAGAGACCTGCAAGACTTGAAAATAGCTTATGTTCCACCCTCTCTGGACTCAGACACAGAGAGGATTTTCCAGCTGGAGTTTGAGGTGATAGACACAGAGGGGGCTGTCTCGGACCCGTTCGCTTTTATGATTGTTGTGAAGCCAATGAACACTCTGGCCCCCGTTGTGACGCATAACACGGGTCAGCTGCTGTATGAGGGCCAGTCACGGCCTCTCATCAGCACCCACAACTTGGAGATCAGTGACGAGGATAACCTGCACTCAGTCACAGTCACAGTGGTTGATGGCCTACGACATGGGGGGCTCATGGTGCGGGGCTCTCAGAGGAAATTCTTCACACCTGCTGACCTCACAACAGGGGCTGTTATCTACCAGCATGACGGCAGCGACACATACAGCGACAACATTGTCTTCAAGATGACAGATGGGAAAAATGAAGTTCAATTCCTCTTTCCCATCACCATTGTCCCCACTGATGATGAGTCTCCAATTATCAATGCAAACATGGGTCTAGTGGTTTTCAAACACCAAATGATTCCCATTTCTCCTCTCATGCTCAGTGCTGCTGATATTGACTCTGAAGACTCAACGATTAAATTCACCATTATTCCCCCCATTTCCACAATTGGCATAATGCTTCTGCGGCAGTCAGATGCCCCAGAGGACCCCTCCTCTTGGAAGTTTAATGCTGAGGATGAAATGTATGAGAAGCAGGTGACAGAGTGGCTTCAGAAAGACATCACAGATGGAAAGTTGTTTTACAGGCACACAGGTCCCCACTGCATAGAAGCAATCATGGATCAGTTTATATTCACAGTTCAGGATGACAATGACCCACCTAATTTATCTGGAGATAGTATATTTGTAATTCGCATTTTACCAATTGATGATGTACCCCCTGAATTGTACTCTGGCATTACTCTGCAGATGACTGTTGAAGAGTATGAACTCACTCAATTCAATAAAGAGGTCCTCCGTTACACTGATATGGACTCAGAGGATCGCGACCTCAAATACACACTCATTCAGGCCCCAACTGATGTCGATGAAAATAATCCCATTGTGTTTGGATCTTTAGTGCTGACAGATCATCCTGATTCTGAAGTGACAGAGTTTACGCAAGCTCAAATAAACCATCATAAGATCTCCTATGCACCCCCAGATGTGGAACTGGGAATCACAGCCCACGTCGTACAGTTCCGTTACACTGTCGAAGACACGGCAGGAAACAGTGTGGAGGGGGCGTTCACCATCTTTCTGCAGCCAGTCAACAACAACCCACCCCAGATCACAAACACTGGCTTTACCGTGTTTGAAGGTGGCATGCACATCATCACTGCTGCAGAGCTGGATACCCAAGACCTCGACACAGAGAATGAAAAGATAACCTTCGCTCTAAGTCGACCACCTAAACATGGCCAAATACAGGCTGCATTCACTGACCTGGAGAAAAACAGGGTTTTCAAGCTTGATGACATCTCAGAAGGGAAGATATCATACATTCACAGTGGGGAGGAGACAGTGAGTGATGATTTTCAGCTTGATGTCAGTGATGGGGTACATGTTGTGACTGTGACAGTTAAAGTTAATGTAAAGCCCATTGATGATCAAACTCCCTCCATCAGCCTGCCCATGGGAACAATTGGGTCTCACATGGACGTACTGGAAAATGGTGCTGTAGAAATCACAGCAAACGTGGTTCAGGGCCATGATGATGACACTGATGACTTCCAGCTGACATTTATTGTGGAAGATCCTCCAGTCTTTGGGGAAATATTGGTTAAAGGAGTGCCTGCTGCAAGGTTTACACAAGCTAACATAATTAATGGGGAAGTTGTGTATGCACATACTGGTGGTGAAATAGGTCTCATCTCTCAGCAAGATGGATTTAATTTGACCCTCACAGATATGTCTGATGATTGGACAGTAGGAGGCAATACAGTCAGTGGAATCCATATACGAGTCACTATCTTGCCTGTTGACAATCAGGCCCCTGAGGTTGGAGTTGGGCTCCAGTTCAGCGTTATTGAGGGAGAGAAATATGGTATCGGCCCTCAGCACTTGAATGCTGATGATAATGACACTCCAACAGCTGATATCCTTTGCACTGTCATTGTGCAGCCCATTGCAGGATATGTGGAAAATATATCCCCTGCTCCAGGCTCAGAGAAGTCAAGGTCAGGGACAGCTATCAGTGCATTTACTATAAGAGACATAAGGGAGGGAAATATCTTCTATGTGCAGAGCATTCACAAGGGGGTAGAGCCAGTGGAGGATCGGTTCACATTTAGGTGCTCTGATGGCATCAATTTCTCAGAGAACCATTTCTTTCCAATCATAATCATCCCAACGAATGATGAAAAGCCAGAGATTTATTTGCGGGAGATAGTTGTGATGGAGGGGATGAACATTATCATCGACCCTCCAATTCTGAATGGAGCAGATGCTGATTTTCCACCTGAGGAGCTGATGTTCATCATCTCCAAACCTCCCAAACATGGTGCCATTTTAAATCAGCTATCCATAGGCTCTGTTTTGGTGTCTAACTTCACCTTAGAAGAGATTAGAGAGGCATCGAGCATTATTTATGAGCACGATGACTCAGAGACAACGGAGGACAGCTTTGATATTATTCTGACAGATGGAAAATATTCTGTGCTGAAAACAGCCATTATTATGATCATCCCTGTTGATGATGAGACCCCCAGGATGGCTGTTAATGATGGCCTGGAGGTGGAAGTTGGCGAGACGAAGGAGATTAACAATAAAGTCCTCAAAGCTACAGATTTAGATTCAGAGGATAGCACACTAACATATATAATCCGATTTGGGCCTGGTCAGGGTCTCCTGCAGAGAAAAGCACCATCCAGGTTTCTTGAGAACATCACACTTGGCATGAATTTCACACAGTCCGAAATTGATGTAGGACTCATATTGTATACACATGATGGACAAGAGGGCTTCCGAGATTTTATTAAATTTGATGTGACTGATGGAATAAACCCACTCATTGATCGTTACTTCTATATCACTGTGGGCAGCATTGACATGGTCTTTCCAGACGTGATCAGTAAAGGTGTGTCTCTAAGAGAAGGTGGCAGGGCGACTTTGACCACAGATCTTCTAAGCACCTCTGATCTCAACAGTCCTGATGAGAACTTAGTTTTTACTGTCACACGGGCCCCAGTCAGGGGACACCTAGAGTGCACAGACACTCCTGGGATACCCATTGG
Source organism: Anableps anableps (assembly GCA_014839685.1). Taxonomy (NCBI): domain Eukaryota; kingdom Metazoa; phylum Chordata; class Actinopteri; order Cyprinodontiformes; family Anablepidae; genus Anableps; species Anableps anableps. Next base: position 18,617,702 of record CM026078.1, on the reverse strand, counting down.
ATCTTTCACCCAACTCCAGTTAGCAGGAAGCAAGATTTTCTACATTCACACCTCAGATGATGAGGTAAAAATCGACAGTTTTGAGTTTGAAGTCACAGATGGGTACAATCCTATTTTCAGAACGTTTAGAATATCTATTGTGGATGTAGATAATAAGAAACCCGTTGTGACTATAAACAGTCTGACTGTCACTGAAGGTCAGCTGAAACTAATCACACCCTTTGAGCTGACTGCTGAAGATCAAGACACTGCTGAGAAGATGATTAAATTTACAATAACCCAGTTGCCTGTTCATGGCAAACTGCTGTACAACCGGTCCAAAACTGTTGCCATCTTCACAAAACAAGACCTCAATGAAAACCTCATCAGCTACAAACACGATGGAACTGAATCACAAGAAGACTCCTTCTCCTTCACAGTCACTGATGGCACACACACAGACTTCTATGTTTTCCCCAACACAATTTTTGAGACAAGACGTCCTCAGATTATGAAGATTACCATTATGGCAATTGACAACGGTGTCCCTCAAATCATGGTAAATAAAGGTGCACCCACTTTGAAGATTTTGGCCACAGGTCTTTTGGGGTTCCCCATCAGCCCTAAAGTGTTAAAAGCGGAGGACAGGGACAGTAGCCCGGTCTCTGTGGTGTTTCACATCACTACCCAGCCCAAACATGGCTACATCGTCAACCTGGGACACGGAAACAACTCCATCGACGTCTTTAGTCAAGGTAAGCTCTGACAATAACTCTTGTTATAACTCTGTATAGTAACAAGTTACTCTTCTCAATATTTTGCCATAAAGTACAGAAGGAGTCTTTCAGTCCCAGTCAGCAATAATAGTATTACAGAAATCTGTTTGATCAAAGTAGTGTTGCACAAAGATTTATTTAAAGTTAGACTGAATTTGTTATGTAATTATACCCATAAAGCCTAAAACGTGGGTCAGCAACCTTTACAATCTAAAGAGTAATTTTTGCCCTTGTTCCTACTGAATAAAATGTGTCCAGAGCTGCAAAATCTAAATGACTCTTGGAAGAAAGATAATTTATCATGTTTTATGAGAACCTACTAAATTACCTTTTTTATTTTTTTTATTTTTTATTTTACATCGATAGAACCACAAATTTATTTCTTTTTTTGGCTCTAGAAAAAGGACAAACATCAAACTTTTAGAGTGTTTATGGAAACCTAAGAAAAGAACACATTTAGTTTGCAGTTTTATGAGAAAGGACGAAAAACAGATTCCTTGTACAATTGTTGACAATCATTTGTGGAAATCTATATAGATGTTGCATGAAATCACACAGGCAGCCTACAAAAATCAATACCATTACATTTTAAAACATTGTTAATTTCTAAATGGTTTTTGACCAAAGTTATAAGGAGCCATTGTGAAGGGCTTAAAGAGTCACATGTGGCTCACTAGCAACAGTTTGTGGACCTCTTGTGTTAACATAACAGAATTTTTATTCCCATTAACAATATTTCAGTATTGTTACTAGGAATGGGCTGACATGACATTATCATGGTATGATAAATTCAAGCAAAAGTAACAAGTTTCACAGTATTACTGTGTATACACAAACAATTTTAATAAAACTGTATTAAGTGATCTCATTGCTTTTATTTAGAACAGAAAAACATTGTGTAATATAATGCACATTAGTCTTATAATGGTGCTATCTGTCTATGTCTTTTGTTGCCCATCTTTATTTTGATAACAAAAATATTGAAAAAAAAAAAACACTTGGTAAATGCTGTGGTGACGTAACTTCTTAATGTGTAGAATATGATCCCTTTTTGTTTGTCTACTCTTTATATAATTGCTCTTGGTATGTGTAATGCTGACATTGACTGGTTAGTTAGTTGGGATATAACCCTATGGTTATGTATTTCATGGCCAGAGATTTTTCCAAAAACAGCCAAATTTGTCTTTTCTGTAACTGAGGGAAAGGTATAGTAGTATGCTTTTCGCCAGCTGACTGGCAGTGATCAGCAGTAGTTGGAGGCTGATGACTAATTATTACCGCAAGTAATTTGTCATTCATTATTTGTAAATAAGATGTTTGATAATTTCGCCAACCCTTTTTGAGAGCCTAATTGTCTTTTTTTTTTTTTTGCTCAGAAAAGTTGCTTTTCATCATGTTTTTGTGATCAAATAATTATAACTTCATAACATGTGATTTGTTATAAAAGAAAAAAGTGAGATATTCAAATTCCCTGTAAATTAGTAAGTTTTGATTAATTTTTCACACTCTGCTTCCCAAAGATTTTAATTTATGGGGTTATAATTATTCGTACATGTGACAAGTGCCATCTTGGGAATTTCAATAGTTAATTTATGGGTCTGATTTAGATGTGCCTTGCTCATGAAATTGTAATTAGCAGACCAAAGTTATGGGCTGATGTTTTTGTAGACGTAACAGATGAATAATTAATTTTTCTGCATCTCCCGGGTGATATTCACATCTGATGTTCTCTTTTGAGGTCTGTTAAATGAAGCAGGACAGGGGTAGAGGATAGTGTGAAAAGGTCAGTGCAGAGCTCAAAGTGACAGGATGGTATTTGAGCTGCAGTATATTCTGGTAGTTTCACTAGGTCAGGTCAGTTTGAAGCAATTTATTGAAATGTTATGTGCCTTAGAAAATTATAGAGAAAATATTGACCACCATATTGGTGAGTTTATGACTTTTTACCAGGGTTTCTACACAGTCTGCAAAACTATGCTAAAGTTTAGAATTTTATTTTGGTATTTTCAATATCTGGATAAGTAGGGAAGAAGAAATATGTGTGTAGGAAAATATTAGAACATTTTAAGACTCATTCCTCCTTTCTTCCTTCCTTCCTTCCTGAAGACTGACTGTAGAAATATTTGCTATATTTCCAGAGCAACGTTTTTTATTAATCCTTGGAAATATTCTGACATAGACTGAGAACTCTGGAGACTTGAATCTGGATAAGTACTGACACATGCACAGAGACAACAATGCCACTGATTGCCGTTTGAAGCAATGCAATCATCATGCCATGGCAATTAAACCAACATGTATGAAAATTCACCTGCTTGCTGTAAGCAAAGATTTGAGCAGAGTGAGAAAGCAGAGTGAGAATACAGTGTGAGTAAGAGCTCTTTAAGCCTTGAGGAGACGGACACTTCTTACAAACAGTGTGCGGTTGTGGTCTTCCAAACAAAAAGGGCACAGATAAGGCAAGCTGAAGGAAGAAAAAAAAAAAAGTAGCACAGCACTGAAGAGGGGAAGGAGAGTGCAGAGGAGGTAGCTAGGGAAGCGGGGTGAGGGGATGTAAGTGACATGAGAGAAATAAAGAATGAGGGAAGGGTCGTGAGAGATTGAGTCAGAGAGACCAAACGGGCTCATCAAAAGAAGCAGTCAGGTGAAAGAGACAATCCTTTGCTCTTTATTTACTTGTCCTTTTTCCAGGGCACTCCCCAAGAGACATTCTTTTTAAATAATGAATGAAGACCGTGGCCCCTGTTCACACTGTTGACTGTAGATTTGTAAGGTCCTTGGGTTCAGGTTTGTCCCACAAGGAGGATTTTCTTCCTGGAGGCCTATCTTAAAGTAAAACAAAACTTTCAGAATAATCACATTTCTGTGAAAACTATGTATCCCCACAGATATTTCTTCTCTTTTTGCTTTCTTGTCATGCTGAAATGTTCCATATCATCAAGAAAATTTTTAACTTTGGACAAATGAGCAAATGAAATGCAAATTTCAACTGATTTCATTTATTAAGGGGAACAAGCTGTCCAAATCAACTAGGTCCTTCATGAAAAAACTAATAACTGGTTAGGCCACCAGTTATAAACAGTAACAACTGACATCAAGCATCTGTAATAACTGCCAGTAAGTCTTTTACATCATTGTGGTGGAATGTTGGCATATTCTTCTTTGTAGAATTGTTTTAATTTAACATCATCGGAGTATGAGTAGCCTGTTTAGGATCTGGCAAGAGTATCTCAATCAGATTAGGTCTCTCCAAAGTGTTCATTTTTTCCCCTTTTTTCACTACTTAGCAATGGATTTGGGCTTTGGGTCATTGACTTGCTGCATAATCCTTAAGCCTTAGAAATAGCTTTGTAACTGTTTTCCTGAAGGAAATTTGTCAATGACTTTGTTTTGCCATCTGATAAATTTCTTTAGATTAGGGCATAGTGCGTTGCTTTTTGAGCTCTTTTTGCAAACTTCATGTGGTCAGTCAGGCTCTATTTAAGTGATTTCTTGGTTCTCTGGTCTGGCAATAATCAAGCTTTGGTGCGATTAGTAAAATTGAACAAAAAAATGTGCTTAATCACAGTTAATTTATGATTTTTTTCAAGGGGGTAATTATATTTGCGATTAATGCCAGGTTGTTTTGGCTAGGTTGTTGCTAATTTGATGATCTGAAGCAAGTGTGACAAAAAAGTAAAAGAAATCTGAAAGAGGGCAAATACTTTCTCAAGGCAAAGTTTACATAAAATAATGAAAGGAATGGAAATGAAAAAGAAGACATAAGACCACCTACAGTAAGTGGCAGGCATCCCAGTCAAAAGTCAAGGGGTTTAACTTAAGGCTTTTATGAACCCTCTTCCTCTGACATCTATTATTGAAGGAGAAGCTTTGCTGGGGGAAGGCTCCTTAACAGTGCTGATGATTTTGCTGTGCTATAATAGATGTTTTTTGGGGAATGGTGAGGGGAAAGGAGCAAGCACAGCCCTATAATTCAGCAAAGTTTGGGAAACAGATGTGTGGTGTCCCGTGCAATCCTGTTCTTAACATTCTTACCTTGTCTGTCATTAAAAGAGCCACCATCACCTGATTTTTTGAGGGGGGGGGTGACAAGGACAATTTTTAGGCTCTTAGATTTAAATCCTTTTTTTTTTTCTTGTCTTTGGTTTAGCTTGAGCTGCTTTGCATTTCAGGTTTGCAGCCCTTATCCAGATTACGGATGCATGACTTTCAAAAACGATTTCTCTGGTTGGAAGTTGTTCATGCTGAGCACTGATAAGTAATTGAATCAGTGTGATACTAGAGACCTGCTGCTAGTATAGCCGATACTAAAGCGGGACAGCTTGCGTCTCTGAACAGTTATTTGAATGGAGGAAGTGTTTGAACAAGCCAAAAGGCTGCAATGCAACTTCAAAAGCGTGTTTGAGGCTATTTCTGCAGTCAGCATGAAACATCACATGAATGTTTTTTAATCACAAAATGCAAATTCTTTCTTAAATATGTTTTTTTTTTCTTCATTTCTCATCAAGGACAAATCTCCTACTTGTGTAATTTAGACTTTAGCCATCAGACAGTTTTAAATTTTTGTCATGGCTCACCTCACATTGACTCGACCATGAAACCATTTAGATTAAACTGACCCCCATTTGCATTCTTTTATATTCTTGTCAAATGTTTTTTGCTTTTTTGTTTATTATCTCTACTTTTGTCATATATTAAGTCAAAGTTTGTTTATCTGGTCTTACTTTTAAAGATATTTCACTTTCATTTGAGCTCATTAAGATAAATGATTTTTGAAGAAATCAACTTAGCTTTCTTTTGCAGCTGATATTGATGACCTGAATATCTGCTACGTGCTGCGAAGTGAAGAAAATGCTACTTTGGATGTCTTTCACTTCTCTATTGAAGATAACGGTAAGAGTTTTTACCATTTTCCACCTATCAGCTATTTTAAGTTACTTAATGTCCATAAACCAGTCTGTGTATTTATCAAAAATTAATCTAAAAAGATGACCTAGATGAATTAAAAAGAACACAAGGACAGTTCTTTGCAGGGTAAATATTTATGAAAAAGAAACAAACCAACAAAAAATTAACATGTCATGTAAGGATTCAGGTAGAAAGGCAAAGCAAACTTCCTACAACAGTTATCTTACAAAGGGTAATTTAAAATACTTTACAGGAAGAAAAAAGTTACAGAGATAGTAAAATTAAACACCTAAGATATGGAAATTAACAGCACTAAAATGACCAAACTTTAAGCAAAGAAAAAACTGAGACAAGACAGAAATGATCAATCAATCTTGGGGCATTTAACAGTAAAGTTTTCAGTCCCGCCCCCAACAGTTACTGTGCATTTTGATTTATTTAATATTTTTTAGACAGTTATTTCCAGTGTTGAAGGCCATAGAAACTAAATATTGCCTCAACTTGTTTAGTCATCATCCTAGGAACACAGAATGAAGACATCTCTGATGACCCAAGGAGTCAATAATTCATGCCTGACCAATAACTAAAATGTATTTTGGACCAAGATCATTCAGTGCTTTTAATATTTGACAAACAATTAGCCACTGATTTAGGTTCTGGTGTAATGTGACCCTTGTGGGAGCATTTTAGATTACCTGCACTTTTCTGATACATTTTTATTGAGAACTGTATAGACACCATAATAAAAGAAAACACTATTTTCACACACTTTTTTTCTGGGATTGCTTTTAAGGTTGTAGTAGGTAGATTTACTAATAAGACTTTATTTGATTATTAAAATTCAGGTCTGAATCAATGATGACACCTCCATTATTTTCTAGCTCTGTGGTCTTTAACCCCATGGGGTTCAGCTGAATTCCGATGATTAGATCCGAGCAGCAAAAGCACTGTGACGGCCTATTGTTTTTTAAAGATTTCTTTTTCAGTAAATGAATTGCCTTTTTGGAGAGCCTAAACACACTCTAAAACTTACGAAACTTTGCAAAATTCAGCCCCAAGGGAAATGTTTGTATTTCAACAGAATTAAAAATGTCAGTGGGCAAATGACCCAACAGCACCACTTAAACTCAGTCAGACCGACCTGTTTAACATTTGAAATTTGGTACAGAGATAGATCCCTGCAAGGCAAGAAAAAAAGTCTCCTGGAACTATGTCCTAAAAGCAACAAGAAGTCAACCGTTTTGGACCAAAGGGCTACTTTTGAGGGTTTTTGCAATTTTACACAACAAACTTTGACAAACTCCTCTCAGAGATTTTGAGTTATCAGCTTCAGATTTTGTCAATATCCTTGTAAGGCACCTGCGTTAAATTCAAGACCTGGGGGCCAAATCCGGCCTGCCATAACTTTTTATGTGGCCCTCTAGACTCTAGAGTGGAGGTGGGCAACTCCAGTCCTCAAGGGCCGGTGTCCTGTAACTTTTAGAAGTGTTCCTGCTCCGACACACCTGAATCAGGTAATTACATGATTAGCAAGCCTCTGGAGAACATGACTGCATGCTGAGATTATTCAGCAAGTTTATTTAGGTGTGTTTGACTGAAAACACATCGAAAAGTTCCTGTACACTGGCCCTCGAGGACTGGAGTTGCCCACCTGTGCCCACCTAGAGGGACCACGTGGCCATACTTTTGCCTCCACTTTCCACATATATAATCTGATCTGCACCAAATTGAACTTGATGTGTATCAATCCAACCCCTAAAAGATATTTATGCAAATATTTGGTGGGCATGGCCTAATTTATCCACAACGATTCCTAGAAGCATTGAAACAATCGCCCCCAAGCCATGCTTTGACCAACAACACCAAATCTGGTGCTAATCCAATGATGTGCCATGATCAAATACTCCACACATTGGTATGGGATAATAATGACATCACCTTAGAACTGCCCGCTGAGATGAAAATCATAGGTTTCTGGGCTGAATGAACCTTTTTGACTGCAGAGGTTTCCAACTTTGTCTAATGACAAATAATAATTTCAAATGATGTGTTACAGATACCACCGGAAGTCTTTCATTAGGCCTGACTGAACATAATGTAGAGGTTTGCTTAGAGTACCCCCTACTGGCCATATGTGGAATTGTAGAGCAGGCTCACTGGAGGTGTTGAGGTGGTGATGCGGATCACCCATGGTCATAACACAGGCTGAAGTGGCATTGAGGTGCGAGGGCTCAACGCTGCTTGCAACTTTTATTAACCTTGCATTTTAGGATCGAAACAATGGCTTCTTTTTTTCACTTAGGTAAATTTTGGACACACTGACTCAGTGACTGTAGTGGACTATGGTCCGTTGGTGAAACATAAAGACGAAGCTGCATATCATCCGCATAGATAATGTGGCAGATGTAGTGCTTCATAATCTGAATGAGTAGGATCTATGGATGTTGAAAAAAGCAACCCAAGAATGGAACCTTGCGGTACCCCAAATGTGATCTTAGTTTGCTTCAAGTTATAACTAACAAATGACAAATGATATTTTCCAAATGAAGAATTAACAGTAATTCTGAGTCAGTGATCAATATTAAATCTGTTGTGAATTAACTGAGATCTACTTCTAGCTTAGAAGGCTCAGACAGGAATTTTAAAGTCTAGTTTTACATTCTGATCTAGTTCAATTTATGGGGGACAATGAAAAGGGAAAAAGGAACAAGACAGACACTAATGAAGACAATATTTTCTGAACCCCGACGGCTTGCTCTATCAGAGCTGTCCACCACCGCAAAACAAGTCTGATAGAGCTCTTCTTGTACAGACAGACTTGTTGTACTCCCTATGTACCTCATCAACACATTCGTTTTACTCGACTCTCTGGAAACAATTGGGTCTCTGCTCCAACAGTGAGGCGTTTATGCCAATGGTTATGTTGATGTTATTAGGTGACTTTTTTTTTTTTTTCAGGCACCAGAGCTTTGGAGGTTCAGAGTTCCCCACCTTGGCTTAGAATCAACAAGTCAGCTCAGCTTTTCTTTAACCTCTACTCTCTGGCATGTGAAGAAAATGAAAAAAAAAAATCAGATCTTGCACAGCTTTTATACACCAAACAGAAAAAGATGCAATTCAAAACTGTTTTCTTCTCTAGATCCAATTAAAAAAAACTTTGCAAAAGGAGTTGTTTCATGGGACTTGATTACCGAATCAAAAACAGATTTTTTGTGATTGGTGTTTGGTGGAAGAAACTCTAAGTATTTGCATTTTACACCTTTAATTAGCTAGGTTGTATATAGAGCTTCAAAATACAAATGGCAGAAACAGGAGCAAAAGAAAAAAAAAACCCATAGAACACACAAATATAATACTACATTTACTATTATACTGTTAATCAGCTGATCAAAAGCTTAAGACCACAGCTTTTAAAAAGTCAAAATCTGCATGTAAATCTTGTTTATGAAAGGTGAGTTTCTCAACAGTTTATTTTTGTAGGACCAATTCAAGACCAATACAAAAAAAAGAAAAAGAAATTCAATCCAATCATACAGACAGATTCCAAGTCAGTTACATACATTCCAAACTGATCCTAATACACTTTATTATTTAAAATATCTAAAATAGTGGTGGGACTCGATTAAAATTTCATATCGAGTTAATTGCATGGTCTGTTATTAATTAAACACAATTAATTGTATTTTAATTGAAAACCGTATATCGACAAAATAAGCAACATTTTCATTTCAAAAACCCTTTTTGTTGCAAAATTATTGAATAAATAAACATATTAGCTCAACAACAAAGATATTTATTGTTTTGAATCTGTTAATTAGGTTGTTCAGCCAGATTGGTGAAAAGTTCGATTATACCCATTCAGCTTTCAAGTGTTTTAGGAAGCCCTGATCATGCATGTAACTGTTTTGAAAATCTACCTCTTTAGAAATGTGGACTGTGGACGCTGACATTACCATTGGGGACGTCTGTGCTTGCCGCAACATCTTTTGCATTGAGATGGTATTTTAAGCTTGAATAGCTTCAGTGATAGGCCAACTTCATTTTGCAAAACGTGCCATTATGACTGACTCCAGGCTATAACAAAAACAGGAGACCATGGCGCAGGTAAAAGTGCACAAAAGGAATATTTATTAAAGATCAATAACAGAAACAGAAACTATGATGGAATGTGAATGTTAGGATCAGTGGTGTAATGCAAATTTTTGGATGTGTAGTATGCATGTGTAGGTTAGTGTTTAGATGCAAAAACAAAGACAAACTCATATGTGCATAAGAAGAAGAAGAATAGGAATGGCGGCAGAGCAGCACACCACACACCTCAGGAGGCATGGAGAGAGTGGGTCCCGGAAGGAGGAAATAAACAGCTTATACACTCTGGCTCCACATTGCCATCACCCGCACAGAGAAGGATGTCACTTGTGTGTCAGATTTATGGGCATACCAGAAACACAGTTCAAAGGTTCCAGCTCAGGACTTTTGAATGTAAAAAACAAAAAAGGCGTTAAAATCTATGTAATTAATTAATCAAAATTAATGCATTGAAGTTCCAGCCCTAATCTAAAACAAATGTTTCAAGTGATGGCCAAGATCACTATGGATACTTATTACTAAGTTGTTTTTTTTACACTTTTAGTTCTGTTTTGGTGTTTTGGACTACTTGCCTTAAACTTTGGATCAGCTGATGAACAGCCTGTTTGAGTTTAAATGTGATCTTCAGTCATTTACCGACCCTATTTTTTGGTCTGTTTTCTTCTTGTTGCATTTTGAAGCTCTGCTTACAACTTAGTTATTTTTCAGCTGCACACAATTGAAATGCTTGTGAGAGTGATAGTTTGTGCAGCTGTAGAGTATCAACAATAATCTTACTCACAAAAACATTGTTTTTTTTTTTTTTATAAAAGCAAAGAAGCTCAACAACAGTTTGGAAACATAGAAAACAACATAATTTTTGATTAAATTGCAGAATTCAGCTGACCTAAGCAGGATAGCAAAGAGCCTTTAAACACTGAATATACACATAATCCTTAGAGCTGTACCTGATCTCACTGGGTTTGTTTACGACTTTCTCTTTTAGACTTGGAGTTTTTACAGTAACATTAAGTCTCAGAGAATTCTTCATTCTCTAACTCATTATTGTGATGGATTGGAAAGTCAGCTGTCAAGCCTTTATATTCAGTCTTGTGAAAACTCATTTTTGTAAATTATTCCCAGAAGGTTTTCTAAACAGATCAGTGAAGCATAATTTAGCTTTTTTTTTTTTTTATCTGATTTGATTTGGATTTACAGATAAAATGATCTGTCAGTCAAAGCAGTGATGCAGAACATTAGCTCTGGCAGATCCTTAGGTCTTCTTTCTGCATTTATGGGCTTGAAATTATGTTTTGGTAAAACTTAGCAGTAAACTGATCAGATATTAGAAGCTGAAAATAATTCTTTTTTTGTGATGCCAATCTTAAGTATAATTTTAACAGTTCAGTAAATTAATGAGACAGACCTAATAATTTGAAAACGTTATTACTGCACATATGAAGAAAAATGGTGGATGATTTTTAACACTTTTTTGATGTGAAGATAATTTTTCAAAGTTCTGACAGCCATGTAAATATAAAATATAAGACACACAAGCCATAGATTAAAGCTGACAGGAGTTTATCTTATGTCAGTATAACAAATGTGAAAAGTAAACTGTTAAGCAATATCACTATAAAATATGTATCAAGGTGCTTTATTTTTAGTTTGCAAAGACAGAATCAAATTATTCCATTCAGGTAAACACTGCCATATACATTATGCTTAAGATATGAAGACTTAACAATCAGCATATTTTACTGAATATACATCCCTGATATGTGCATCTTCCCACAAAAACATCATCTTACTTTAACAGCCACTTTCTCATGTAAGAAATATTTGTTATTTAGGGAGACATTAAGAGGTATATGAATATTTTGACATCAGCAAACTGCAGGAATGAAGTACAAATGTTTTTAACAACACAAGAGAAATTCACAAGTAAATCAAGATGCAGAGTTAGAAAATTGCTTGGTAAAAGCATAAAAAACTAAAGTGGAAAGTGAAAAACATTAAGAGAAACACAAAGTGCAATTTAAATTAAGCAATGATTCAAACAAGCATAAAAATAAAAAACACAAAAAAGGAAGAAAAAAATAATTAAACATTTTTCAAAACAGGCTGATTTTTTTCCATTTGAGGGCTTTTAATATTTGGGGATCTTTGTAAGAAATAAAAATTATGATTACTTTGATAAATAAAGCTATATATTTTAATGATCACCCAAAGAAATAAATCACAAAATATATGATCTGAATTTCAACATAAAGCATTTCATAAAATCTCCCTCTGTGGGTTACTTTTACCTTTGATCACCTCAGAGTTGTACATTTTTATGAATAATAATATTAGAAATTGCAGTTTTATGGGTTGAAACATACATTACCTTGCAAAAGAATTTATATGCCTTAATGTATAAGCTTTGACCTAAACCAGGCCTTTTTTCGTTTTCTGTCTTATTACAAAAAACAAAATAACCAGTCAATTTTTCATTATTTGATTTTTGATTGCCAGTTGAAAATAGAAAGAACCAATGATACACAGATTTACACAGACTTCAGCAATCATTTTAATCCAAAGAGCCATTTTTGCCCACGCTTCCAAAATAAGGTTTGTCTAGAGCCAAAAAACCTATCGATTCATTGAAAATAAGTCTTGTAATGTTCTGTTAATATATGATATCAAGAATGCTGTTTTGTCTTAATAATCAAAATTTATTTTATTTCTGTTCATATATTCTAGAACAAATTAAATTTTACAAGAGTAAAAAATACAGTTTGTAGGATTAAGCCAATTGAGTCCTTTTCATTTTTAGAGTGAACTGAAGAAAAATAAGTACATTACTCATTTGTAGCTAAATAACCATCAATATAATTATTTTGTGGAAAGTCTCTTCAGATACTGCATAAAGACATAGGAACTGCTAAAACCACCCTTTCCTGCTGTCTTTATAATTAAAAACCATGTTAATTTTTATATCACTTCTGTTCAAAGCTTTTAAGATCCACATTAGAGAGGCTAACCAGCCACATGTGGCTCTCAAGCTGCATGTTGCAGAATCCATACCCAAGCCACTCCATTGCAGCTCTGGCTGTATGTTTAGTAAGTAGGCAAGTAAAACTTTAGTTATATAGCTCCTTTCAAGATAAAAATCACAAAACTCTTCATCAAACAGAGAATAAAAACACAAGGCACACTGAAAAAAAATGTAGATTTCGGGTCATTGTCCTGCTGAAAGGTAAACCTCTGCCCCAGTCATTGTCATATTGACTCTGATCAGCTTCTATGTCACTGCTAAAGAACAGCATCTGGAGTGGCATGTGGTGTAGAGGTAGAGCAGGCACCCCATATACAGAGGTTATTAGTTCTTGACACAGCCGTCTGGGGTTTGATTCCCAACCTTAGGATCTTTTTTGCATGTCTTCCCCCATTTCCTTCTTTCTGTTTCTTTCCTGTCTGATTACTGTCAATAAAGGACACCAATGAAAACACCTTAAAAAAAATTTCAAAAACCCAGCATCTTCACAGTATAAAATGCTTTCATCACCATATTTCAATGTGGAAAAGATGTATTTTGGGTGATGTTTGATGTTTGAGAAAAAAAAATTAAGTCTCATCTGACCAGAGCACCTTCTTACTCAACAGAGCTGGTGGAAAACTTTAAATAATTGAGTTTTTATGGGATATTTTAAAAAATGGCTTTCTTCTTGCCACTTTTCCATGAAGACCAACAGATGTACTTCATGGACAATAGTTATCCTGTCAACATAAACTGCCACCTTAGCTATGGAGATCCTCCAAATTTACCAAAGGCATTTTGCCTGCTTCTATGAATAATGCTTTCCTAGCAAACTTGTCACTTTAGAACCTGTCTTGGTCAATTAACAATTGAGGTAAATATTTTCCATTTATCAGTGAAGAATTGAATAGTGGCAATGAGATGTTGAAAACTTGGAATATTTTTCAATAGTCTAATTTTGCTTTAAACGTCTCCACACCTTTACTTTTGACCTGTCCGCTGGTGTTGACCTGTCCTGTTCCTTGGTGATCATGATGTTGTTTGTTCACTAATGTTCTCTAATAAATCTCTGAGGTCTTTAGAGGATAGATAGATAGATAGATAGATAGATAGATAGATAGATAGATAGATAGATAGATAGATAGATAGATAGATAGATAGATACTTTATTAATCCTGAAGGAAATTGTGTGGTGGTCCATTGCTCCCATTCATATAAATAATAACACGAAAGACCCACCAGATAAAAACAGAGTATTAAAAAAAAATAAGTAATGCAGCACTAAGAAAGGAGATAACAGCTAAGACTCTGTTAGGGGCATAAACAGCTAACTTCTCTTGTTCTTGCCAGAAGTAGCCACATTATACAGTCTAATGGGACAAGGCACAAACAAGTTCTTTAATCTCTTGGTTGGATTTATATGCAGGTTACATTTCAAACAGGTGGAGTTCATTTAGTAATTGTGACATCTGAAGACTATAAGGGGTATCAGAGTAAAGGTGACCAAATACAATTGCTCTTGACACTTTTCAGAGTTTTTTGTTTTTTTTTTTTTTTTAACATGTATTACTTTCATTTCACTTCTTAATAACTCAACACCTTCTATTGGTCATCACATATAACTCAATACACTAACATTTGTATTTGTAATGTGAGAAAATACAGACAAGCTCAAGTTGTCTGAACAATTTTGTATTGATACATAACACCTGAAGCCTCCTTAATTAAACAAAACCTACAGGCTGATCAAAGTTTCTCAGCTCGATAAAAAAACTAAGTATACATTTGCAGGTGTGTACCAATTAGTTTTATGTTAGTGCCAGTGAAAATTAATAAATTCAGCAGAACATGAAGTCACACATATCTGTTTTAATGAATTCTTGTCTTTAAATCTGTTCCAGCTCTGCTTGCATTTACGTATATGGACACATGCATAGTTGGAGGGCACCACTTATATATGTTGGTGCTGTATAAAAAACTGCACACACAGAGAGAACAATCAACACAGAATCTTTTAGCCACATACTGTCTTAGTGACTCAGGACTAGAAGAGTGTGTATCACTAGGCACAGGGTTAAAAGTCAACACTGGGTTCATATGTAATTTTTTAAAAATTTCTCGGCTCATCATGGTTACATTTTTTAGTAACACCTGGAAATAAGAATCTGACTTAGATGTAGATATATTTGTCACCAGTTTTAAATATTGTTGGTGATACTTACAATGGCCAAAATTTAGGTATGAACTTCATGTTTTAGAATTATTCTGTCTTAAATCATGGACTATTTTCTTTTTTTTTCATGTGAATAGAAGCTATCATCCATCATCATTTTTCTGACATTTACCTAAAAGCGAGCGCAAGTGCATAAAAGAATAACCGTTCTTTTATGCAGCTAAAAGAAGAAATTTTATTGATATTCCAAGTAAGTACTTATATTATTTTCTTTTCCTCTGCTTGAGGCAATGTTTTGGTTAAATCTGGAAGGCTTATAAAAAGAACTTGTCTAGGACCATGAATTTCTCTCTCTACTGTCGTCTTTGTCCTCTCAAATCATCTCAAGAGTTTAAGCAAATTTGTTCTGCATTCTAAATTTGCAGAGGAAAGACAACATTTTTAAATATGTTGTTAACATTTTCTTAGACACTTTTATGAGTCACAGCACATCTTTTTAGAGGAAGCAAGTATGATGCAAAACATGAATCTACACCTAAGTGAGACTTCCTGTTATGAACAAGATTAGTTTAATCGCAGATCCACACGTGTGTGTTTTCATGCTTATGCAAGTAATCCCACACATGCACACACAGTGCGACCACGGAGGGGCTGCCGCAGGCTAAGGGGCGGTCAGTGCCTCAAGCACAAAGAGGTGTTTGATATTTAAGAGTCCAGGCAGCATGGTGGGTAATGAGAGCCCCGGGCGTATGAACTAGGCAAAGCTCTGAGGGAGCCGCTGGTAATTATGTGGCCCTATTACAGACAAGGAGTGGCAGGAAGAACGTTCTTAACCAGGTTAAGAGCAACAAGGATCTCTGTTGCTAATTCTAATGGGCTGGAATGCTGTATTTTTCCCAAGCTTCAGTTTAATTGTGAGATGTTTAAAAGTTAATAATGATAAATGGTGAAAATCACTGTGAGATGAGTGAAGTGTATGCAATCACAAATCAGTTGCAATATTTTTTTGACAGTGGGTGTTTAATCCTTGTGATGGACTATATATAAATTGGATTTTTAATTTTTGTGCATTGAGTTGACGTTTGTTGTAAATTGGCTACCTGTAAATTGATTGAACTGCATATAACTAAACAAAAAATTAAGAAAATTTACAATTGTTTTTGATTGCAAACTGTGCCCAGTATGTTTTTATGCATGCTTTTAGGTATACTTCCAAAAAGTTATAGAAACAATGAATGAATAAATAATTAATAAATTTCACATCTGAATAAATGTCAAAGCCCACCATTTTGGACTTTTCAGTATTGTAAATCTAAATGTATTTGAATTTGTATATCTGATTCACTTTTTAAGTATTTTTTTTTGTTTTGCTTCAAATGTAGGTTTTATGTCATATAAAGTGAAAAAATAAATAAATCCATAACAAATATAGCCATTGTTCTCGGCAGAAAACACCAGATTGCTCAGGCCAGTTTAGAAAAACCACAACAAATAACTATAATCTAGAGCTGCTTGGCTTATTTTAAACAGTCAGTCTATAGTATGCCTTTCTAAAGTTAGACTTGAAAGAGAAAGGACCTTCCCCTATTTTAAACAATGGGAAAACAAAAAACGCATAAAAATTTTTAACTATAAATTTGAATATAAACGTATCTTGAAAAATTTCTTAATTATGAAAGCTGCATCAATCCAGTTCACATGTAAATAAAACTATGACACTCAATAAATACTGTAATTTTAACAACAATTTAACAATTTTATTTACTGGAAAGCCCCAATTAGCCCCAATTCTTTTAAGATCAAAGAAAAAATTCCCACCAAAACCTCTGACTATATACAACAGAAGATCAGGTAATTTTTTTCCCCTTAAACTCACACCCCCTACTGCAAACAAGATTGATGGTTCCAGCAGAATCCTTTTCATCCCAGCAGCAACACCCTCTGCTCCCATAAGGACCAGCACTTCATCTAGATTTACATATCCACCTAAAACTCTAATTGCCTCCTCTAGATCTGCATTTCATCCACGTTGCACTGCCCGCAATTCACTTTACATGAATTCTTTATTCAGCCTTAATAGTAGCAAAATGCTTTGTGTATGGCTTTGCAAGTGTTAGAAGACTAATTATCACCATATCTTTTGCAAGGACACTTTCTCCTTATCATCTGTTTTGTTTGTGCTTGATATGTGATGGAGTGTAGATCTGTGTTATCGCTGTGAATATTTTCTCATGTCTTCAAAGGGCTTTTTTCTCTTTTTCTTAAAAGCGGTGCCAGACTCAAGATAAAATGTTTGCCCCTTTATTACCCCCCCTCCTTTCTGTTAAATAAGAGTGCCAAATTATTTATGTGCATACTGATTTTCTTTCACAGATTTGAAATAAGTTAATGTTACAGAACCTGACTAACTTTCTGATTCAGAGAAGAACAACAATAAATATGATTTTTTTTTTTTTTTTTTTTTTTTTTTTTTTTTTTTTTTTTTTTTTGTCTGGGCTCAGATGTTGGAAATCATTTGTCATAATTTGTCTGAATAAAAATGTATATTGAAAAAGTTAATTTAGTTCTTAAAAGAAAGCTCTCCAGGTGAATTGTTAAGTGTTTTTTGAAGCACCGTATATCACACCTATTTTGTTGCTAACTTGCATTAAGATAAACAGTTTTTATACTGCAAGATATTTCATATTAAGGTAAGCAGAATATTTTTTTTTAATCTAATCTAAAAATATGACTGGTATAAGTACCTAATGGTCATGGTCTGGACAAATAAACATCTACAGTGCCGGGCAGAAGTTAACATACACGCCTCACTGGCATGAATGTCATGTTCATTTTGTACTTTTATTGAAGCATTTGAAACATTCTCTTCCCAGGGTGGAAATAGAATATCACACACATCTGCTATGAAATTTTAACTATAAATTTGAATATAAATGCAGATTTTCTCTAATCAACACAGGATGAAAACATTACAAACAGGCTCAGATTTATGAGTTCACCCACACTAATATTTTTCTTAATGTCCCCTAGCACTTTATAAAATAAAACACATTTTGTCACCATCAACTAACTTTTAGCATAATTTGACTGCTCTTTGTTGCAGAAATGGCAAAGGTAATCTAAATTGGTTGGTTTCCTTCAATGGACTCAGCTTTCAAGTCAAGACCATGAATGTTCAAAAGGTTTGAGCTCTGAACTATTTTTGGAGCTTACTTTTAGCCTCCTTTATCCACTCCAAAGCTTGTTTTGATGTGCTTTTGGGATTTTTGTGCAGTTAGAAATCCCAACTTTGTGAATATTTAAACCACCTGACCTAAACTCAACTTTTTGTAACAGGAACCTGGTCTGGAAGGTCAAGATTACCAAGCTTTCCTTGTATTTGGTTTATACTGTAGCTTTGTGTGAGTTTTCCATTTGCTAGAACTCTCAGTGCTCTGTTTTTGTTAGTTTCTCTGTTTATTCATTTAGTGTTTTTCCCAACTAGTCTCCCCAGTTCTCCCTTGCTCCCTGCTTTCCCCCACAGCTATTCATTTATTATGCATTCCAATAATCAACATCCTCAGCATTTAAGTCTCTCAGCTCTTATTATGCCATCCAACTTTTGACCTTTAGCTTTTCGTCCACCACAGCTCTTGACACTATAGTTGTTTGGCAGCAATGACAAGAAGAATTTGTGGAGGAAATGAAGTATACTATACCAACTGTCAGCACAGTGGTGGTAGCATCATGCTATGGGGTTGTTTCAGTGGTGCTGATGCACAAAATGGGTGGAATTATAAAGAAGAAGGATTGCCTCCAAATTTTATAGCTTTACCTCAAGTTAACATCTATATCAGGCGTCTCCAACTTAAGTCCTTGAGTTGCTCTAATTGGGGCTTTTAAATCACTGAATGGCTTAGCAACAAAATACATTAAAGACCTGTTGTCACTCAGGTCTTCTGGTTCTAGCCCACTCTGCATCCACAGAACCAGAACCAAACATGGAGAAGCAGCTTTAAGTTTTTATGCACCACAAATCTGGAACAAACTTCCAGAAAACTGCAAAACAGCCGACACACAGAGTTCCTTTAAATCAAGGCTAAAAACCCACCTGTTTAAAGCTGCCTTTGATTAGTAGTAAGTGGAACATTGATCAATATTTTAGAATTACATTTGCTTGATGATATTTGCTTTATGATCCTCATGATTTTGATGCATTAAGATTTGCTTAATGATTTTGATTATTTTCATGTATATTTGATGTTTTTATGATGTGAAGCACTTTGAACTGCCTTGCTGCTGAAATGTGCAATACAAATAAACTTGACTTGACTAATACACCTTTATAGTTGAACCATGGTAGCAACAGGGCATTCAAAGAGGACAGTCATACAGAGCACACATCAAAATTGGTTTTGAAAGTGATGAAGCTGGCTAACATTAAGCATCTGGAATGACTTTCAGGTTTACTGAAACCTACAGATTATTTATGGATTAATCTTACAAGAATGAGACCGTGCCAGGTATCCAGCCAGTTCAAAGGAGCTCTGTCATTGTTTTATAATTATGTATAAAGACATAATTGTGTGTGTTAAGATATGTATATATACACTCCCCTTGCTCTCTGCTGCTCTACAACTTCTTTGCAACCTGCTAAGTTACATTTAAGCCAATATTAGTAGGGAGGCTACATGTGTGCTTTGAACCTATTTGGATTACAAACAACTCCACAATATATCCAAAAAATGTTTGTTGATTAATCATAACGCTGTGGAGAAAAAATGATTTAAATAATTATTAAAAGCCTCAAAAATAATATTATCCATGTCCTTATTGAGTGTATAAATGTCTGACTGGCAATGTAAAAATTAAAAATAAGTCATGTTCCTGAAAGTTAAAAAGACCAAAATATTCAAAGGGTTTTTTTTTTTTTTTTTTCTTGTGGTGGCTTGCATTAAGAAAACCCACAAAAAACATTTACAAGGTTAAACTGTCACCATGGTTACAAATGGGCCAGGTTGTTCTCCTGACCTTTTCCGTCGTTAGCCTCTTTTTGTTGTTAAATCACGGTGCACTGATCTGAGTAAGACCAAAAGGTAATAAGTCCAGACAAACACGTCCCCTGGCTATAGAAGCAAATTCTCTTTATCTGTCTGAATTCAGGAGTTTACTGTCACTTTCTCTTCTCAAAGCTCAGGTCTCCTTTCTTTATTTTTTCACCGCCTCCCTCTTCCCTGCTTTTTTTTTTTTTTTTTTTTTTTTTTTTTAACACTTTCGGTCTTAGATCTTTATTCGTTGTGATTTATTCATTTCTTACTCTTTTAAAATGCTTGCCATCTGTGTTTGTTGTATGTTTGCTTTTCAGTGCTATTTTTGTCTGCCTAACCATCAGTTCAGTGAAATGTAGTCCTATTATTTAGTGTTCCAATCTTGTTCAGTTGAATTTCCCTCTATGCTGTGTGTACTTTTATGACT
This sequence comes from Anableps anableps, assembly GCA_014839685.1. NCBI lineage: Eukaryota > Metazoa > Chordata > Actinopteri > Cyprinodontiformes > Anablepidae > Anableps > Anableps anableps. The sequence goes on along the minus strand of CM026078.1, from coordinate 18,597,322 downwards.
TATGATAAGTGTTGACTCTGTTTCAGTCATCAGCTATTGGATTTTAAATTCATGTATGTCTGTGCTTGCTATGTCTGTCTCTCAACGGGTGAATAGATCTCTTTCTTGTAGGATTATGGCTCATTCTGCTACTTGTAATTATTTGCATTTCATTACAACCTTGAGATGAGAGCATCAGACTCTCAGAGTTGTGGAGGGCTTTTTCATCACTTTAATCATGTATGACTGTGATTTTCTGGTGGTGGACAACTGATATTTGATTTTTATACACTTAAAGTCACCAAACACTGATGTTAGGAATTATCGTCACAAAAAAATGTTAGTATTCATATACTTTTTCTGTCTGATTACTACACCCTATAATGAGCAGAGAATCTAGACTGTTAATCTTTAAAGCCATTTGCTTTGCTGTCAATAAATTACAATATCATTGAAAAGTCCATTCCTATCAGTAATTTAATTCAAAGAGTGATAACCATGTGTTATATGTATTCATGACACACAGGATAATATATTTCAAACATTTATTTCTGTTAATTCTGATGGTTATGCCTTACAGCGAATGAAAACCAAAAATACAGTTTCTACAAAAATAAGATTGAAATTAAAATGATTCAGAAATGTTAGCAAATGTCTACATAATCATGGGGATGAAGGCAGATGTGACAGTTACCAGATGTCTATATTTATCTGACATCAAATAAACACCCTTCACAAGGAGGGAAAACCACAAAAGGTAATTGTTAAAGAAGATGGATGTTTGCAGAGTGTTGTGTTTAAGCGTATTAATAGAAAATTAAGTGGAAGGAAAAGCTTGGCAAGAATCTATGGAGTACTTTTTACACACAAAGCGATATAATTCAAGCATTATTTGAGTTAATTTGAATGATTATGGGTAATTGCTAATGAAAACCCAAAATTTAGTGAGTCAGAAAAAAAATTATATAAATTGAGACCATTAAAAAATTCTACAGAAATGTAGGTATGTCCATGTAATTTACAGGACATGTACTCAATAGTTGGTTAGGGCTTCTTTTACATTAGTTATTAAAACAATGCAGTGTGGCATTGAGATGATCAGTTTGTGCTCGGGCTGATGTGTCAAGGGAGTCCAGGTTGCTTTATAAGCAACCTTTCGCTCATTTGTTTTGTTGGGTGTGGTATTGCTCATCTTTCTCTTCAAAGTATTTTGAGGTTTACTTTTTGAATTAAAATATTGAAGTAAATTAACTTTTCACTTATATTCTAATTTATTTAATTGCAGTAAAATCCCATCTGACTGACATCCTGCCCTTAACTCCCTCTTATTTTTGGTAATTTGAAAGGATTCACATATAATCCCCCTTCTCTGCTGTATTGCCCTTTTATAATATTAGAAAAGAAATATGAAAAAGAGAAACCAAAGTGTTCAGTTGGTATTTTAAAATCTTGGTGGATGTCTTGGTCTCAGTAACTGTCCCGGGCTACATTAACCCTCTCACTACTGTCATAGTGCTGGCGCTATGACCCAGCTGTCTGGAATCGAGTTACCTTACCCCGCGAATACTCGCTCAGTCATAAAAAATCCAACGCTGCCAGAAAGCTGAGGCTCCGCGCTATCTGCCAGTATATGATGGATGTGGTATATCACGGTAATTTCGAAAAGGACCGCGAAAATGGCTGCTTCACCAGCAGATGACGGAGGGGTGAAGGGTCGACGTGAGCGAGAAGATGAGGTGTATGACAGATCTGGGGGTTTTTTTGGCAGCTATCAAAAGAGTATTTCTGCATGTTTCTGTTTCTGCTGGTGTTTGCGTGTACCTCGAGTGTGCCTGAGTTTTTGTACTGTTCTCCTTTTGAACTGCTGAAACTTTCTTAATATGTGCAATAATCATAAACCAGATGTTGAAAGGTCAAGTTCAAATACTTCTGGGAAAAGGTTCCAAAGCTCAGAGACTTAGAGCATTTCCTGACAATTTTACAGCTATAACAAAATATGATTTTAGCCTTGGTAGAAAAAGGGTTAAACTTGTCTCTCTGTTAAATAATAAAGTGAAGCCAATGGGAGATGCCGAACTGATATGCATGTCTCTGTGATGAGCACTTCTGTAGGAGAGCACACGGTTTTATAGGCGTCGTCATTCATCCAACACTCTGAAGATGAGCATAATGGGTATGCAGTAGCTTCTGCATAGACAAAAGATAAATGTGCATACAGATATGCTGAAGTACCTGAAGGAAGTCACTGCTTCCTCCTCCCTAAGGATTCCCCCTCTGAGCTACGCCTAGGGTCATAAACGGCTGTCTTTGTAGACATCAGTGGAAAAACCCCACGGTTATTAATTGTATAACAGGAACTTCAAAGGAGCAAAATATTATCTACCTCAGATGTCGCTTTCTTATAGTTTTTGTGTCCAAGGTGGCTTAAGCTGTCTCTGCAGCAAAGTCATGCCCAGTGGCGATTGGATGCAGCTTGGAAACAATGCATTATTCTGTCAGACACCACTTTTATCCATGAGCGCATGCTTTGGGTGGAATGCAAGTGCAATTCACTTTCTTTATGCCCAAAAGTGCAAAAACATAATATTCACCCCTAGATTAGCAGTGACTCAAGTCATGTGGAGTAAATCATCAAACACAGTATATGAATGATTAAATGACATCCATGCAAGTTAGAAGTTGAGAAAGTCAAGACTGCTGGGATTCTTGTAAATTGCCAACTAATTAATCTATAAATAAATGCATACTTTGATTATGTTTGATAATGTGTGCTTGAAATACTTAAAGGTTTCACAATGTACATAAATCTGGTCAATCCACAAATAACTCCCAGTGCATCAGGACGGTCTGTCAAATGTTACCAGATTTCCGTAGTTTTTCTTCATATTTTTGTTTCTCAATAATTCCAACATTGATGGCATTACCAGTCAGGAGTCAAGCAGAAAATGAGAACTGAGCAGAGTCTATCTGGGCCAAAATCACATACTTTTAAAATTATAATTTTTTAGGAATTGCAAGTATGTACTTCCTCACACTGAAGCAATTAAATATCTGTCGGAATAATCAAGTAGGTATAAGACCTTCCCAAAGGGAGTGTGAAAACCAAAGACCAAAACCAAAAACTACAGTGTTTTTATTGAGATTTTTTGTGATGGGCAAAAACTAATTGATGCATGATTCTGAAGTGGACAGTAATATAATGAAACAGAAATACATCACAGTGGAAAATATGCACTTGTCTAGGACAAGTGCATATTTGAGTGAAATACAAGTGAAATACTTTTGCATGCCATACAAGCTGGTCAGAATTGATGGAAGGATTGAAGGAGCTAAACACAGGGCAAACCTGAAAGAAATATATAACATATTTGTTAAAACTGTCACTATATTGTAACAGTATAATATAAGACAGATAATCTGTGAAAAAAATTGAGCTCCTCTACCTTCTCCCATTGCTCCCAGTACTAACTGCAGAAATACACTGCTCGGTCAAAAACAAACAATCAGAGCTGGGAGGAGGGTCTTACCACTGTCAATCAAGCTTGTGCACGTGCTACTCACACACTCCCCTATCTCTCTGCTACTCTACAACTTCTTCCTGATAGCAGAGCCTGTCACAAATGCTCAGGCTAGTTAGCATGGCCACTGATGACTGCAGATAAACAGTTTTCCTGTAACCGTAAGTTGTTTCTCTACCATTAGCACATTGATCATCATGTACTCGAGCTTGATTGACAGCTCTGTCACCTTCATCCTGACCGGGACCATTGCATTTCTGCAGATTTCAGTAATAGCACTGGGAAGAGGTGAAGGAGCTTGATTTTTTTTCATAGATTATCTGTCTCATACTATATTCTATGTACATAGTGACAGTTTTAACAAATATGTAAAAAAGCATATTTTTTTTATAAAAGTTACATGCTGCAGTTTTAATACTTTTGCAAGGCCATAGATTCTTGTAAAATCTTTTGTGCCTTTTTTAATACTGAAACATTATTGTCTCTTAGCAGAGTGTGCGTCAAAACACTCCACATGTTTCTCAAAGGTTTTCATAGTGAGAACATTGAGAGTCTTGGTGGTCTCTTTCTTTGTTTGCCCGATGCCGTGGGTTTCTGGAACAGGTGCACCACACCAACATCTGCAGCATAGATGTACTGCACAGGAATAGTACCTGTGTGCTATAAGATTTTTCATTTGATATACGGAGCACTTTCCAATGCAACCACAATAACTTAAATAGGAAAAGTGAATAAGTAACTGCATCATACATTTTTAGGAAAGTTTGTAGGAACTTTTGACACAGTTGCATTTAATTATTTGATATCAGCATTATGTCTGAAATGTAAATGTCTTTTCAGTGTGGAGCTGCAGCTGTTCCAGTGCTTCCTGCAGTCTCTGATACCAACAGCTCAAACAGCCCAGCAAAAAGCGAGGAGATGTCACTATAGCACAAGCTTATGAACACACACACTGACAACCGATTTTATACAGCCCTTTCATCTGGAAGTGATGCCTACGTCTTTATGTGTGTTACATACATGTTATATTTTCTGAAGACACTTGAAAGAAGCCTTTTAAGAGAATTTGAGCTGAACACTGAACAAGAATATTCTGTGATGACGGTTATTTCTAGTATTCATCTTGTACTCATTCTGCTTTTTATGACGGCCATGCAGATGGAACATCTTAAACCATTTTCGGTTTTCACATTTTAGTTCAAATTTTTCTTACCAGGTCACAGACTCATCTTACATTGTGTTCATTTATTTTTGGAATTCAATATTCCTCACACAAAGATACAACTCCCTTCTTTTTGGCAGCCCTTCTTTGAGACAAACCCATCCTTTATTGCAGCAGCAAAATCTCCCAGTGGAAAAAAAAAAAATCCAATTTTGAATAATACATGATTTTCATTCTTTTAATCAACAAAATCTCTGAATCTTGGTATACATTTGTACAGCTTCCCCCCACTTCCCTCCAAGGCAACAATTTGTAAAACCACAATATAGGTTAAGCTCAGTCAGATTGGTAGGAGAGTGTACGCAATAATTTTCAGTTTTCGCCATGGGTTCTCAATAGGATTTATGTCTAGACTTTGATTGGGCCCTCCTAATGTGCTTTGATCTAAACCATTCCATTGTAGTTCTGCTGTATGTTAATCTTCTTTGTTCTCCTAGAAGATGAACATCTGTCCCTGTCTTTTGCAGCCTTTGACAGATTTTCTTTCACGTTTGCCCTGTGTTTAGCTCCTTCAATCCTTCCATCAACTCTGACCAGCTTGTACGGCACGCAAAAGTATTTCAAGGCACTGTGTCTTAGACAAGTGCATATTTTCCTCTGTGATGTATTTCTGTTTCAATATATTACTGTCAACTTTACATAACCACTCTATTATTACTCACAATTTCCAGAAATTGTAAAATATAGGCTTGTCCATTTGCATGTTAAAAACTAAAGTAAATATGATTTATTTGGAGCATATGTGTCAATTGATGTTACTGTGAATACGTAATAATAGTATTTCTCTCTATGGACTTATGTATTTTGAGAGACAGAAGACTGAAAATAGCAATATATTTTACATTAGGATACAGATGTTTTGATGCTGTTTTTTTTTTCTTCAAAATTTAAAGTTTGATGTTTATTTCATTACAGTGTGTCTATCAAGGCCAACAACAAAGGACATTTGTGTGGTTTAAAACTTATTTTTCTGATGAAAATGAAAAACATCTTGAAATTGCATCTCGAGCAGTAAAGGATCCATATTCATATTTAATTAGAGACATCATTCACCACATAGAGCAAATGTAGTTTCAGTATGGTGTGAAATGTGTTGTTTTCTCAAGTTTGTTTAGTTTTAGGTAAATTCTGCATAGCTGTCCACTGCGGTGAAACCTAATTAAATGAGAACACAGAAAGTGAACTGTATTTTAAAAGAGGAAAAAAAGAAAACATCTTTTAGGCACTTGAAAGGGAGGTGAGTTTAAGTCTTCTAGCTTCATCACAGCATGAAACCTTTTCACGCTCCTGTGCAGGAGGGTTTCATGCCTTTTAATATTAAGGCTTTTTAGTTCGAGGGTAATCTCATCTGACATTACAGCTTTCAGAATTTACTGGGTAAAGTACATCCCGAGACATTGTACAGACTGTAGCAGTCAGACATCAGATTTTTTTTTCTTTCGGGCTATCTCGGGGGTGCCGTGATCCTTGGAATTTGTCATACAGTAGCAATAATCTCAAATTGGTATGAGAAGAAAAGAAAGAAAAGGTAAAGAAAACAAACATGTGTGCTGAATTTTTGTCAGTAAAACCTCTAAAATGAATGTGGAAAGCGATTTTTTTTTTTTTTTTTTTTTTTTTTTTTTTTTTTTTTCTTTCCATTGAGAACTATTTCAAAGACATCTTGTGTGTATTGTCAGTACATCTGAGAAGTCTTTCATCCTTCTAAATGGCTGGAGGAATGAGGCATTCTGTAGCCTGCTGCTTCAGATTCCTATTGTTTGTGCACAACTTCTCACCCCCGCTGAGAGGTCACAGAAGTGGAACATACACACACACACACACACACACACACACACACACACACACACACACACACACACACACACACACACACACACACACACAAATAAACATCAATATACACATGAACTGAGATTTGTGTGTCAATTTACAGGGCGTTCAGTATCATGGATGAAAGCCAAGGTTGCAGCCTGCAGTAGGGTTGGAATCGGAGAGATGTACACGTTTGCGGTTCTGAATTTGTACCCGTTATGCGAAACTTAAACTTGGCCTGAAGGCCTTTTGGGGGCAGGGGATACATGACCTCTGATTATATTAGCAGTCTCCTCACCTCAGCATGTTGTGGATGTGTCTGCCATGCTGGAAAGTGCTGAACTTTTCACCTCTGCTGTGTGTTTTAGCACCATGTCAGCAAACCCTGTTAGCTTTATTCTGTTCAAAAAAAAAGAAGAAAAGCTGAAGTGAATGGGTGTTGACTGCGGAGATGGAAGAAATCATCTTTGCTCTTAATTATGGATGTGACAGAGCAGCACCACCCTGTTTGCACTGGGATTGCTGAACAACAGTGCTGCCCTGCAGCACTTTATGACCTCTTGTGATGAAGACTGAGTGCAATCTACTGGGTTTGCATAAAGCCTTTTATTTAAAGAAATAAATTGTAAAACAAATAGATTTGAAATTGATGCTGCAGCCAAAGGAGATTTCTGCATACCTTTTCATCAGACCATTTTTGTAACAATAATACATGGGGACAAACTGGTTAGTATTCCTTCATAATAAATGCTCTTCACAACTGCTGTATGTCTGAACTGCCTTAAAGCTGAGATGTTTTATGCTCTTCTTTGGTGTTAATTCAGACTTTGTTTTTAATTGTGGATTTAGTTGAATATTTCATATAATTAAACAAATATAAATGACACAAAAAAAAGTAATATTTTGCTGCACCACCACAATCTCTGTACTTCTCTGTATTATATACGGGTGCATCCTAGTAAATGAGAATATCATCAAAAAGTTAATTTATCTAATTCATTTAAGAATGTGATACTTATATGTAACACATAATATATTTAAAGGGTTTCTGCTAATTTTGATAATTATGGCTTACATCCAATGAAAACATGAAATTCAAGTTCTCAGAAAATGTAAATATTGCATAGGACTAAATGGAAAAAAAGGAATTTTAAGCAGAGGTATCATGTTATGGCCAATGCAATTGTGGGGAGGACTGCTGACTTGACAGTTATCCAGCAGACAGGCACTGAGACTATCCACAAGATAGGTAAAGCACTGAAGGTCATTACTAAAGAAGCTGGCTGTTCAGGATGCTGGATCCAAGTGTATTAATGGAAATTTGAGTGGATGGAAAAATTGTGGTTGAAAAAGATGAGCAAGGAACAAGGATAACCAGGTAAAAGGTTTTCCTTGTTATCCTGAGGTAAAAGGCCACAAATAAACTCTGATACTAACTCTATACAAAACCCCCAAATATGTGGCAAATTTTTTTCATTGACTTTGGTGAGCTGTTATCGATGATATGCCCTGATTATGATTGTTTAATAATTATGGGAGACTTTAACATCCATATTGACAGCCTAATAGACGGAAGCAAAAAAGCTGAATGATGTACTTCAAAACTTTGGTTTTAGTCAACATGTTAAACAGCCGACACACAATCAAGGACACACTCTGGATTTGATCATCAGCAAGGGTGTAAATATCTCCAAGATCTCAGTAATTGATGTCGCTCTGTCTGATCATTTCTCTGTTGTTTTTGAAAGTATAATCTCTGTTGACTCACTTAGTAAAACAGATATTACAAAACATTCTCTTATAGACAACACAGCTGAAACTTTTAATCAAATCTACTCCTTCCATGCTGTAAACCAGTTGATGAACTGGTATATAACTTGTGCTCTAAAATTTCAGACCTCATTGCATGCAAGGGAAACATTTTTTGTGGAAATCATAAACAAAAACATCAATAATGCTCGTGCCTTGTTTGCCACAGTTGACAGGTTGACAAACCCTCCTGTGATTTTACCACCAGAACTCCACTCTACCAGGGCCTGCAATGAATTTGTCATTTTTTTACAGAGAAAATTTAAAAAAAATTAGAGGGATAATTTGCACATCCACACCAAATCCAATAACGATGCTATGCCCAATCATAAACAACTTCAGACAAAATGGCTACATTTCAACTACTCAACTGTAAAAGCTTAGCAGAAATTATAAATCAATTAAGCTCCTCCTCATGCTGTCTTAATATCCTACCAACAACCTTCCTTAAGAAAGTTCAGCCTGTCATTGCATCTGACCTGATTCAAACAGTAAACTCATCCATCTCATCAGTTGTTTTCCCCCAGGCTCTAAAAACAGCAGTTATCAAACCACTCTAACCTTCCATTCATCAGCAAAATTATTACTGTTAGTTTATAAATCACTGAACGGCTTCGCAACAAAATACATTAGACCTATGAGTTGGAGTTCAGTTTGAATGGTTTCCTTGGCTTTATTTGTACCATCTGTACTATTGGTCTGACCACCTATGGTTGCATTTTCTGTTGCATTTACCTCCCTAAAGGTTTGCTACAGTCCCATCAACTTTGTACTTTTTGGTAAATTGGCAAATGTGGTCACATGAACATTAGGCGGTCTCATAGTCTTTCTTTATGACAAATATAAACAGTATAATCTTCCCTCTGAGCTTCTTAGATAGCTCTTGTTTTTAACTGCTCTGGTCCATGTTCAGCTAGGTGCACACAACAATGCATTACCTTCCTCCCTTCCCCCAAACACACACACACGCTCCTTATACTCCCTTTTTTAATGTTTTCTTTTGATTTCCATTCAGTAATAAACCCCTGTGTGTAGGTGGTTAAATGAGATGCATAAAGCGCCATCCTTCCTGCCTACTCTTTTGAAGTGGCAGGTATTGAGCTCTTCTATTAGCCTTGCAGAAAAAAATAACCATTTACTCTGCAAATGTTTTCTTAGATACACTGATTGGTTGGCATGCTTGAATCTGTCAGATGATTATAAAAAAAACCCCAGCTCAACAGGACACAGCACATGAAAATAATATAGGATAATACGTTTTCTTTTAAATAATGTGTAAACTGCAAACCAGATGTAATTAGAACACTTCCTCTTCATTCTAATTTCATTATAGTTATTCCTCTGAGTCACAGATTTCTGTTATCATTTCCTTGATAGTTAAAGCAGAATGTTTAATGTAGCTTTTGATTTTGAAACTAGCAAAATAGAAAAGACAAGAACAATCTTCATATCAGTAATATTTCTAAAGAGAATGTAGAGCAACACCGTGCTGATAAACAAGGAACTGCTGAGTTATTTTTTAACCCAAATACTGGGTTGATGCTGTTGGGACAGAGGTTTGCACTAATAGTACCCCATTAGCTGCTAAGCAGGAAGCAAAAGCTACTGCTAACTATGTTTAACATTGATACTTTGAGTAAAGCTTTCTTACAGTTGTTTTTTAACATAATTTACTTCATTGTATCCATTTAATATTTAATAATAATAAAATTTTTTTATGTTGTTTAAATCAAGAATGTTCTTGGGAGAAAAAGATATGAGTAAGTAGAAAGTGCTATATTGAGTATGAACTTTGTTTGCCAAATTCAGTTGTTTGTAAATAAAAATCGAATTAGCTGAGTTTTTCTTTTTTTTTGTGATGAAGAATCAAACTAACAATTAAAATTATACATATCAATTCAAATATTACTTGTTCAGTATTCCATGTTATGGGTTATTCTTTTTACCTAACTTTTTCTTAGTCTTATATGTTGATTTTTTTTTTTTTTTTTTTTTTTTTTTTAATTATTTGTTTTTTTTAGGTGGAAACAAGCTTAAAGGACAACAGTTCCGCCTAGACTGGGCCTGGATTTCTCTGGAGAAAGAGTATTATGTGGTGGATGAGGAGGACAAAATTTTGGAGGTGGTGCTCCAACGGAGAGGGTACCTGGGAGAGACGTCGTTCATCGGTCAGTCTGTTTACCTTTATGTCTCCTTTGCTTTATGTCAACTTTCCTCTCTCTGAACTCAGATTTAGCCACAATAAACAATGATTGATGCAGGGAGTATAATATCAGACTAGGCTCTCGGCAGCAGTGTCACAATAACTGCCAGATGAATTGCCGTAACCTCTCAGGAAAATATTTATTGCCCCTGGATGAAGAACACAAACACTTCCCCTGACTTTTTCCCAAGAGCTGTTATCAAACTGAAAATTTTGGTTTTGTTAATTGGAAAGAATATAAGATAATTATTAAAATTCATACTCAAATTGCTGACTTTCCAGAATTATTGCTGTAATTTAACTAAATATACTTCAGGCTGTTTTTCAAGCTTTCAATTTTCTGCTTTCTCTGTGTCACAGATGTTCAAATTGCAAAACAAGATGAAAACATACATCTAAAAAAAATATAAAAGATCTGCTATATTTGATTGAGTAAAATTTTATTTATGTTTTACCTCTACAGTGCCTCACAAAAGTATTCAGAACTATTGAAGTTTTTCATATTTTCTCACATTGCAATTACAAACATTGTATTAAATTAGGATTTTATGTGAAAGAGCAATACGAATTAGCACATATTTATGAAGCAAAAGAAAAAGGATACGTTGTTTTACATTTAAAAAAAAATAAAAATCTGAAAACTGTTGTGCGTTTTTGACTGGCCACAGCAAATATAGGAACAAGTCTCTTTAGGGGCATTTTAAGTTATTTACAGATTCTGAAAGTATGGATTCTAAGCTGTCCAATGATGTCAGACACATGGAAATAAAAAAAAAAATGAAGAAGATATGGCAGTTTGAATGGTGGCACTCTGATTCCAATATTCTGAGAAAACAGCTCTCAAAAGAATTGTCTCCAAACCTGATCAGCTACCACAGTGTTAACAAAGGCTGTTCATTTACATTACTTTGCCATCTGACCCAGTAAACATTATAATATCAACCAAGCATTAACATTATAACAGCAGCAGAAACTCAAAAAAGGCAACTAGAGTATCATCATTATTAACAATTAAAAAAAGAAATCTTGACATTTATCCAGAGCAGGATTAGCATCATTCAAACACGATCAACATCAGCATAAAAAACACAGTAATGTTAATAACTGATTATCAGCAAAGAACAAATGATAGCAGGTGATGAACAAAAAAAAGTTAAAAAAAAGAGAGCAGAGCAATATGGTTGCTAAAACTAATAAAACATGCTGAGAAACAGAAACTGTAAAATCCTCTGCATTGTCATACAAGGTAAAGAATTCAGTCTAAGCTTTCCCTTGACTGCCATCATTGCCATTCTTAACTTTATCACCATAGTGACACAAAACTTTCTGGCATCATATATGGTAGGGGCGAGATTCTGAGCGCCCCAAAGACATTAAATTCAGCTATGCTGATTGGCCAAATGTTTATTAATTTTCCCTAGCAACCATGCAGGATTGGCTATTTAGCTCCACTATTGGGTTTCTATCAGCAGTGCCCCAGAAGAGAGCTGACAGGAGTCTGTCAAGGGAAATTTACTGTTGAATGAGAGTAAGTAGGTGGAAATTTTGTGGAAATAATTTAGATTACATTTAGGCACATACTATTAAGGAAAACAGGCTAATGCAATTTTTTAATCTTGTTTATAGATCATTTTTAGATTTTTTTTTTTTTTTCCCCCTTCCATATCAGGGAGGGCGGCGCCCCAGCTCCCCATATGGACCGGCCGCCACTGGACTTAAAGTTCTTTGAAGGGAACTGAATCTCCAGGATCATTTCGCTTTAAAGAGCCATTAAAAAGATACATTTTTGAACACTTATGTTTTTCTAAGAACAAGCAATTTTATCCCTATTACAGTTTTTATGATTGACATTCGCAAAATCGTAGAATCATCTATATTAAGAAAAATTAATATTTATTCAAAAGGTGCAAAATACAACTACAGTATATTCTTGCAGAAATAAATAGCTATGTATTTTTTTACTATATTTTAGAGCTATTTGCAATATAGAAATATAATGAAAGGAAAATGTAACAAACAGAGGGAAAAAGGTGGACTTGCTTTGGCAGAAACAAAAATCCTCTTTTGCACCATTAAATATAACAATTATACACCCCTTTCCTGTATTGTATTTATTCACAAATTAAATATAATTATAGATTAAATAAAAATAATAATAGCTGTTGATGTGTGTGCAGACCATTATAAGCAAGCCAAGTCGTAAAAAATAAAGAACAGCTCTGACTGACAGAGACTCGAGTTCTATCGTTCAGTGTAAAGAGCCGGTCAAAAGAATCAGAACGTCCCATCCGAATGGACTCGTGAACATCCCATCAATACTCTCAATAGGTAAGACTTGGCTTATCTAGTTAGAAATATATATTTTTAGAAGTTTTCAGATTTTGTTCAATTTTTCAATAAGGCTGTGAGCTTATGTGTTGTTAGCCTTTGTCATGGAGCTCTTGTGGAATTAAACAATGTCTAAATATAGCTGGAGGGTTTGTGTGCCAGTGACATTCTATGTATCGTAATAGTGTTTTAAAAACAATAAAAGCTCTGCAATCACCCTGAGAAACTGAAAAATATTCCTCCAGACATCAATGTCTCCAATCATATAAGTAGTCCTGGCATTGTTTTTTTTTTACACCAGTATCTTTATAGTGGATGTTGTCATCTCCGAAGTATCTTTTTTTCTAACAGCCTGTTACCGGCATGGGTTAAGTGATGTGTTGGGGTTGTTAATGAACCATGTGTTTATTTGAAATTTGGCCAAAACCAAAACAAAAGCATCTGAATTGCCAATAAAGCTCGGTATGTTAATCCACTGAGTTAGAATAGAATAGAATTACACAAAAATAAAAGTATATAAACAGAACTAAGAATAACATAATGTACAGTGAGAGCAAATTTACAACATAAAAAATATTGTGCAGTTATTAAACTCCAATACTCCAATCCAAAGAAATGTGCAACTGAGCAGGAAAATTTATAAATTGTGGAGGTGTGTTTATGCATAAAAAAACAACAACAACAACAACATATAAGTAAATTGTTGTTTTTAAATAATACTAAGGTTATATATCATAATATGCTTCCTATTTTAGAGGAACTGACTTAAAACCAGCAACCAAACAGCAGGAGTTTAGGCTCCCAGAAACCTGTGAGTTCGTCTTTAAGAGGCCCTCCTATCCTCCACTCATTACCTGTATTAATTGTACCTGTTTGAACTTGTTATTTGTATAAAAGACACCTGTCCACAGAACCAAGGCCTATAGTGCCTGTAGTGAGAAGTGAAAACCTGGGAGAAGAAAAGAGGACCCAAGACTCCATAGGACTTGTGCAAAGAGAAATGGTCAACGATTCTCTCTTTGTATTCTCCAACACTATGAAATGGTATAAGAGATTAAGTTGATATACTGGCAAAAAGGGGTTGTAGAAAGTATCAAGGGCAAAGGTGCCAATAATTTTAGCAATGGTTAATTTGTTTAAAAAACAAGTATTCCTTAATGTGGTAATATATTTTGTTTAAAATTATTCTGCTGCAATAAAACATACACTACTTAAGGCTTTACCAAAGGTGCCAATAGGTCTGGAGGGCACTGTATTTATTCACTTGAGTTTTCATCATTGTTATTACTTGGAGAATTGTGGAGCTTTTCTTGTGAACATGGAAAATAGAAGCCTCAGAAATGATAGGTCTTAATCAGGTTTTTCTTTCCACAACAACTTGTGGCCTGTGAGGTTATGTTTTTCTCATAAAATACTGATGTTTGACTTTGAACACACTTCAAAAAAACAAAACTGCCTTAACACCAGAACTTTTACAGAAACAGCTTTTTACGAACAAATTCATAGCTGATAGCTGCAAATATTGCTGCTATTATATTTTTCTACAAATTAAATCTGCCTTTTCTCTCAAACACAGACTGTAAATTTCCACACCAAAGTAAGTTTTGGAATGAGATTAACAAATTTCATGCATCGTTTTAGGTAATTCAACTGTTTAGGGGGAAATTGCACAAGACTTTAATTAGATAGATCCTATTAGTTTAGTACAAACAGTGTGATTTGCTTTGATTGATGAAAGCTTAATTAGGCTAAATTTACATAATTTTCATTTGGAAGTTTCAATAATTAAAATGTGGCAAAGGTATCTAATTTTAGGTTTTTCTAACTTTTTGGCAATATATTAATTTATTCTTCTCTAAAAAGGACTGGTTATTTTCCCAGGTGTTGATATTATACTTTCAAATAAATACCACACAATAATTTTAACTTTAATCTTATCCTTAGTGTATCAATGTATGCATCATAAATGCAATGTACAACTTGCATCTCTTTCATTTACATTTTAAAATACAGTGCATACTTTAAAAGCTAAGCAAAATAGATTGTAGATTAAATATATTAAATACAAACAAAACATTGCATTGTTGGAGTTAATGTTTAAGTTATATTTGGGAAGAAAAGTGTAACACAAAAATCAGAATTTTAGCACCATGGCTCAATGTTTAGTCCTCCAAGGTTCACAGTGAATGTTCCAAGACATTTTTTGGTTTTAAATATTTTACTTAGTGTTGAAAAATAGGTCAGGGAGAAGAACACATAAAACACAACAGTAGCATGTGAAAGCAGACCTATAATCACATACCGAAAATGGCGTGTTCTTCAACAATCTGAAGTATTCCAGAGGTTTTCCTGCAGAACATGCCTGCCACACACACACACACACACACACATACACACACACACACACACACACACACACACACACATATATATATATATATATATATATATATATATATATATATATATATATATATATATATATATATATATATGTGTGTGTGTATATATATATATGTGTGTATATATATATATATATATGTGTATATATATATATATATATATATATATATATATATATATATATATATATATATATATATATATATGTGTGTGTGTGTGTGTGTGGTAGGCATGCCACACACGCATGGGATAAACTAACTATTCTGCCAGGACATCTGACCCTCAATATGCAACAAGATGAAACCTAAACAACAATCACACAGCATTCACAGCAGCTCTGTTCTTTATAAGCAAAAAATTATTGGTCCAATGATTTAACCTGCTATTTTCTTCTTAAGAATTTCATCCAAAATTTTCTTTAACTAATAAAAATAAGAAAGTGAAATATTGTCAGGTGAAATGTTCAAATAGATTTAATGAAAAACAAATTAAAAGATTTTTAATAATATTAAGAATTTCAACTGAACAAATAAGTAATGAATTATCTAAAAAAAAAAAACATTAAAAAAAAAAAACATTTTTCCAAAAACAGTTTGAAACAGAACATATAAGCATTCTAAATCAAAGAGTATAAATAAAAACCAAGCATGAAGTCAGTAATTTTAAACTTTTGGACTTCAGTTGCACATTGCTTATCAGTCAGACTGCTTATTATAGTTTTCCTTATAACACTCATCCATTGTCTTGATTATAAACAAAATCCTCACATTCTCTTCAGTGAGAGATAATAAAAGTAAACAAAACCTCCTCTTTCATTTGCTGCCCTTTAGTAGAAAAGTAAAAGGGGCAGCATTTTATGTTTTCTAGCCACAAAGAATCATTTTATAGCACAATCAAGTAACTATGTTACCTTCGGTTGTTACAAAAATGCTGTATATGTCAAATATGACTTAAAAGAAATTTGACTTCATAATTTACTGCCTTGAAATTGGGCCTTTGTCTCTTTAAGACAGACCTGTTATTTCCAAAAAGTTATCACATCGGTCCTCTGTTAACCCTTTAACAATGTTTTTCCAGCATTTCCACTGAGAAGTAGCTCATATAATTAGCTCAGCAGATGTGAAGTTCCACTAGGTGTTTGCTAATTGCTGCTGGCTAATCTCAAGGAGCTGAGTGGGGAAGTCGTGGAGAAAGGGTGTTCTGTGAGGCTGAAAATCAGATGCCTAGAAACTGCAGCTCCGAGGAGGAGCTCCACCTCAAAGGCGAGCTGGGTCCACCCAGGCATTTTGCATAGCTGAATGGCTGCCAGGGGAAATTAAAAGATTTCTCAAACGTACTTGAAAGAATCAAAGCAACACTCCAGGAATGTTTTTGATGAGGGAATAACATTATAACATGATGTAAAGCTCAAAAAAGTCAATTTTACATAATACTACTCCTTTAAAAAAAGTCTGCTGTGATGCTGTTACTTTCTCTGCATTCTGTTTTCCAGGATTATCTAAAACCTTCTTTGACTGACAGAACTGAGAGATTAAATATATTATTACCTAATAGAAATATTAAATATTTAGTTGCACTATTTACATTAGATCTGATTATTAGTGGATAAACACTGTCACATCACAAACTGAAACTAGTAAAAGGCTACATAAAGCTGATGGGTACAAACTTTCTTTCTCTCTCTCTCTCTTCAGTTTCCTAATACAAATATTAAAACTGTCTGGGTGAATGGTAACCTCTCTAACATTTGATAGTGACTAATTTCTCTTTTTTGATGTAGGTTTTTTTATTTATAGTTGTTGCAGACAGCATTATGCTTATTCAAGTTTTATGATGATTCAGTCTTATAATAGGTCTTAGAAGCATGAACAAATAGGTTATTTACGCCATTTTGGACTTCTTTGAAAAAGGCATTTTAAAGTTTATTACTCCCAAAAAGGCCAAGGCAGAGAACACATTGCTGTCGTTCTCTTCCATCTCAGTTGCACCCAGCTACTAATACATCAATGCCAATCTCATGCTAAGCTTTCTGAGTGGCAGAGGTTGGTGATTTGGTGTTAAAAGGAACAGCACAGCATGTTTTTGTGCTTATGTTTGAGTGTTTGTCCAGGTTCGAAGGTTTAAAGGATGATGACGATGCGGTCTCTGAGCACCTCCCTTAGCCCTGACTTTATCATGCTTCAGCTGGTTTGCTTATGGACAAGTAGCAGTTGTAAGCAACTTTTTACTCTCCCACCTCTCATCATCATTCTGGTCTTTGTTAATCGTGGAGTCATTTTTTAATATAATGGTGTGTCAGGTTATCCAGTCTGTATCTACTTGTGTGTATATACTTGTGAGAATTCACATCACTTGGGATGGTTTGAAGTTAGTCTCTTAAGTACAAATGAGAAGCGGTGTTCTGATTCTCATTCATTGCACAGTTAAGCACATGGCTATCTCTGAACACACATACCTAGCACATTCACACACACTCATCCTATTTCAAGACAGCATTTTAAAAGCAGCATCTAGGTAACATGGTTTTCTGACGAAGTGCTGAAACACTTCAAAATGAAAGGACTTTCATCTAGGCTGATGTAGCTCCCAGAAATTCAGCAGATGTATAAGTCCATGGCAAGATTGAAAATTAAACAGAAGTCATTCTTGTTCTGGCTTAAGAAAATTATTACATTTTACTTCACAGCCCAAAGTCTTTTCATTTGTGAAAGTAGGAAATATGGCAGCTCAGATTTTAAAAAATAAAGGAATAGGGAACTGATCACATAGAAATAGCACAGTGTAATGTCATCTAAAACACTACAGTATACCCACAGTAATATGTAAAAATGCTATTGATTTTTGAAAGAGGTGTATAATAGGGTATATTAAATTCATTTTCAGGTCCTCATTTATATTTTTATATATCACTGGTAGTTGAGGCATCTGTCTAGTTAAAAGCACGTGTAAAGAAAGATCTAATACCTAAAATAACAGTGCCAAGGAAATGTAGTATATCTGTACTAATGCAATTTGCGCTCATGTAAATGAGGTAGTGTAGATACATTTAGGAGAAAATTTGCTTTTATTGATGTATATTTCCTGTATGTAAGTAACAGCTAGAGCAAGATGTGTTGGCATGTTGTGGGTGATGTGCAGTGTTAAGCTTTTGCCATACATAGTGTTTTGCACATTAAATGCATCTACTGCATGGTATCTCTTCGTTTTGAAACAGTTTGCCCCTATTTTAATGAGTTATACCGTATGAGTTTCAGGAAAAGTCTCCCCTTTTTTTCTTTTCTTTTCTGTTTCGCTGCTGGAAAAGAACATTTCTTTGTAGGTGTGATGCAGATTGCCCAGAAAAGAAAAAAATACCGACAGCTGAAAGTTTATTGTAGTTTTTACACAGGAGAAGAAGAACAGAAAAACTGACCCATTTACTGATGCTTTCACAAAAAAGAGGGTAAAAATATCACAAGAGGTACACTTGATCCTCTCTTGAGGTTGGCCTGACATATTTTGTTAATACTTTTTCTAATAATACAAACTGTGCTTTTACATTCTGAATACAAACCTTATGATTGTGGAATATTCTAACAGTTCTGTGGATTTACCATATAGGTTAAATCCACAAAACCAAATAGATTTACCCTGTGAAGAAGATCCGTCCTCACTGTACAACAAGAAATAAAAGACCCCCTTTTTTCATTTCTTAATGAAAATATCAGGGTGGAATGGACTTTATTCTGACAAAACATCACAAATTATTACAGTGTGTATTTAATTACTCTATATGTAATAATTTAAAAATGTTGATGCATTTTAACTTCAGGTAATGCTTTCTTATCTTTAAGTAAAGCAGTTAAATGGGAGACATTATCCCCTGTCTTCTACAGTCCATAAAATCCATAAGACATCTACGTACATGGTCATTCTGCACTGCTTTTTAGTTTCTTATGTATTAAACTCATTGCTTAATTTTTGCAAGCTTCATCTTCACTTCCATGAACTCCTGTAACGTGTGTAGAGAACTTGATTGTGCTTCACTGTGCCAATCATCACCTACCTGATATTTACTCACGACTGTATTTCACAATAATGGTTCACCTCTTCCACTGTCTTTGTTGCTTTGATTTAGACAGTAGAGAGTAGGCATTCAGAAACAAAACTAGAGCACCAGAAACAAAGTTACACAGGCAGAAATGTGAATATTCAGTCATAAAGTAAGCAATGTTGATAGAATATTTTCACAGAGATATTTTTCCACAACACTGGATTTGTCAAGATAATACCTATAAGGTTTAGCTGCTAAGTGCTTTGTACAGTAGGTAGCTACTATTTAAAGGTTTTCACCTGAACAAGCAAGTACTATAGACACAGTGGCCTGTAAAAGTTTCTGACGTATTCGACTTTTACACTTTTTGTCACACTATGACCACAAATGTCTATATATTTTTTAAGGATTTTATATGATAGACCTACACAAACTAGTGCATAATTGTGAAGTGGAAGGGAAATGTATGAATGTTTTCCAAATTATTAATCACTAAGCCCTCACTTACAAGGAGCTGGTTTTAAGTGAAACCGTAACATTTTTGTTGCGATCCAACTGCTCGTTTACACGTCACCAGTGATCGGCATCTCTGATCCCAACACTTTTTGTAAAGAGGTCTCAGAGTGGAAATTTTTGGGATCACCACTCACGGAGGTGTGAAATACTCTGCAGTTGTGAAAGCCCACATGAGCAGAACACATGGCTGCAGGATGAGGTGGAGGTTATGGGTCAAAGCCCATGTGAGTTTCGATGAACCTTTTGATGACAACGACAAGGTGTCTTGGTAGTCTCTTCTAAACAGTGACGCGGTACCGTCTAAACATGGGACTTTTCCCTTAACAACATCTGAAAATATCGGCAGTTTCCAGACAGTAGTCTCTTGTAAACATGGTGTCAGCTTTCCTTCACACATAGCATTTTGCATATAAGTCAAAGAGTTGAGCTTCATTCTGATTTTTTTGCCTTCTTCAACATGTTTGTTGTGTCCCCTGCATGGCTTATGTCAAACAGTGCAATTAAACATTTGTTTAATTGAAGAAAACCATCCCCACAGCAAGATCCTGCCACTCCCGTCTCTCACCGTGGAAATGAATGAATTGTTCAGGGAAATGTGGAATTTTTACGAGGCGAATCATTCTGCAAGTAGGCCAAAGAAGTAGGTTCAGTTTGTTTCTCATCTGACCAGAGCACCATCTTCATCATGTTTCCTCTGTCCCCTATATTTCCTTGTTTATTGCAAAGTTAAAAAGAAACAGTGAAATTCTGTCTGTGTGCTGGTGTGCTGGTAAATTGTAATGAAAAATATTCTCAAACATCCAAGATCAACACTCTTAAATTTATAAAGAAGTCAAGATAAGAATGAAAAACCCACAAAAGAATTTCTGGTATTTGTGTGTGCAGACAGAAGGATTGATCGCTTCAGATTCGATGAGAAATGTTTCAGGGATAAAATAAAAAGTAGGGAAGAATGTTGCGAGAAGCCTGCTGCTATTGCAATGGTTTGCTGATGAAAGCTTGTGTGGTTCCAAGTAACATTAAAGCAGAGCTTTTTACAGAGTCCATCCCAGCAGGTGTACAGGTTGTGAGGATCAGCAGAGAAGGAACACAAGGATAAGATCAAGGTTTGAAGTTGCCCCTGCAAAGCAAAAGCTCAGGTAAGATAGGGCTGGACAAAAACATGTCGATTGGACTGGATTCTCTTGCTTCCTTTTTTTTCAAACTCACCTTCTTTTCACACTTCTTACAAGAATCAATTAAATTAATCCAACTACAGCAACACTATACTGGTCACCTTATTTGTTTATGAATTTGTGTTTCCAAACCTCACCTACAAATAGTTCTATCACAATTTTCTCACCCCCTTCTGCTTAGCTGTCACTCCACTTAACTCCTCTCATGTTTATTTGCTGTCTTCAATCTCTCATCACTTCATCCCTGGGCATTGAAGACTATCTATCAAAAGTGATCCAAAGAGGGAACATTGGTGAAACGACATTGAAGACAGCTGCTTATTCAGACATAGCTACTCCTCTCCTTATAGCTGCATCTGTTTGCACAAACTGGTTGGGGTGATTCTCCCACTACGGTTTTATCATTTTCATTCTAACACATACAGATTGTCTCTCAATGCTTTAGATAATATTAAAACCAGACACTGAAGTTAATAAATGGATCACACATAACATTATGACCACAGAGACATGAAGTACATACCTTTAATCTCTTCTGATGACTATGGCACCTCTTTTTGAATGGGATTTATCTGGCTTTTCACAGTTGATATGTAAGAAGCAGGAAAACGGGGAAGCTTGATGATTTGAGCGACAAAATGCTAAATTAATAAAACATCTTAAAAACTGCAGCTCTTGTGAGATGTTTTGGTCTGCAGTGGACAGTATCTATCCAAAGTAATCTGAAGAAGGAACAGCAAATAGCAGCAGAAATATGCGCAGCTATGGCTCACTGATGCATGTAGGGAACGGAGGGTGTTCCATATGGATGTAAGAGGTTAGCTACAGTAGCTAAAATTGCTGAAGATGTTGATGTTGTTTCTGAGAGGAAGGTGTCTGAATAAATTGTGAATCACTGCTTGTTGCAAATGGGACCACAAACCAGACGGGATACCCACACTGACTCTGGTCCAACACCCCAACAATGGAGATAATAAGCATCAGAGCAGGACCACAGAGTGATAGAAGGTGCCCCAAACTAATGAATAAAGTATGTAATGTATGGGAAAAGGGCAAGCCGGCGTCAGCTGAATGTTGGTCAATGTTCTGCTTTGAAACCTTGCCATCCATGTGGTTGTGACTTTAATACGTATCAACTTACAAAAAATTATTGCATACCATGGACACCCTTTCTTGAAATGGTATTCCCTGATGCCTGTGACCTCTTTTAAACAATTCAATTTTAAATTGTTCAAAGACAGTGATTTTGAGATCTTGATGCGGCCTTCAAATTCCCCAGATCTCAAACCAACTAAAACATCTGTAGAAGGTGCTGAAAAAAGAACTGTTGGATGCTTCACCTTGCAACTTATTGAACTTAAAGAAGCTGCTGTTGATGTTGTAATGCCAGATACCACAGCACACCTTCAGGGGACTAATGGAGTCCATGCCTTGCTTGGATAAGGCTGTTTTAGAATCAAATGGGGACCAACACACTTTTAGGCAGGGATCATAATGTTATGGATGATCAGTGTATATTTCCCATTTTTATCCCACCTTTGCTGCAGAACCACTGCTGTAGGATTTTTAACAAAAGGTAATTTTACCACATTTGCTTACCATCAGCGTCTTTTACTTTTACCCTGCAGCTCACACTTCAAACGATTCAGTTTTCCAGTGATGTGTGTTTAAAATGCAAGGTCAAGCATCCAGTCAGTGTCCTTGAGCAGTGAAGCATCTTCTGCTTTGGACTGCACCAACTCTTTGATTTCAACCAAAAGTGACAAAAAGTGCTTGAAAACTCTTCCCCTGCTAAGCCTCTGGATTTCTGCATCCAGTAACAGGTCTCTATATTCAGCTGACAAATCTTCAAATAGAGCCGTTGAAATCCAGTGTCGTTTGTCTTTGAAGACAAAATACCACTTTAAATGTGGTGCTAGTTCACACTTCCTAACAACAAGTTCTAGTTCAGTTTACACAGGTTAAAACAAAAAATTTTAATGTACATAGCTCACCACCCACATATTTTGAATTAAATTCAGTCCCAGTATTAACTAGTTCTTGTTCATCAGTCTTTTTATAAACAAAATGTTAAAAACAGGGTCTTTGGCCATTGATTTGGATCAGTTTAGTGCTCTTGTGTTATCTTTGTTAACATAAACTGTATTTTAATTTGTGTCAATTCCCAGTAAATGTGCCCTCATATAGATATTTCCGTTTTACAGTGCTGTGAAAAAAGCATTTGATTTTTTTGTTTTGTTTTTACCTCTTATCACTCTTAAATGTTTCAGATCATCAAACAAATTTTATCAACATGTAAAGGTAGCCTGAGTAAATACAAAAAGCAGTTTTCAAATCATGATTTGATTTATTAAGGGAGCAAAGCTATCAAAACCAATCTGGTCTTATGTGAAAAAGTAATTGGCCCCTAAACTTAAAAACTGACTGTGCCACAATGTGGTAGAAACTACTGCCTTTAAATATTTGCAATAATGGTTTTGCATCACTCTGGTCAGATTTTAGGCCACTCTTCTTGGCAGAATTGGGTTATTTTAGCCACACCTACAGATTTTCAATCATGAATGATCTGTTTAAGGTCCTTCAAAAACACTTTCGTTCACTGTAACTCCAAACATTAACTAGGTCATTCCAAAATTTTAATTGTTTTGAGTTATAATGAATATACTGATGTTCCTTGGATCATCAAACTGCAGCAAACCCAAGTGTGGTTCATCTTAAGGTTACGATTTGATTCCTGCACATTCTATTTTAGGATTTTCTATTAGTAAGCAATATTACTGATTTTGTCAATCATGGCAAGTCACCCAGGTCTTGATAAAGCAAAGCAGCTCCAGACCATGACACTACCACTCCACTGTTCTTTTTTCTGAAATGCTGAAGTAGTTTTACACCAAATGTAAAAGTCTTTCAGTCTTTAGATAAGCAAAGCTGAAAGAGACAAACTCAAAAACAATTGGATTTTTAATTGCATTGAAATGTGGTTTGACAAAGAATTGACTCAGTGTGTTGAATACAGATGCATGTCACATTTTCAATTTTTTCTTTGTTAAAAACAGTGAAAACTTTTACACTTTTTGAAGGCACTGTAATTTAATGACTTTGTCTCTTTATAAGGTCTGAAATGCCATTATTTATTAAAGAATGATATAATAGAATGCTTTTTTTGGTCATTTTAACACAGCCAGATTAAAGAAGCTTCTGCAGTTCGGTAACTCACTGCAAACTAAGATAAAGCTACAATGGAAAATAAGTGTGTAAAAATTAAAACCTACATATCAAAAAAATGTAAGACTCTAGAATTTGAAGGGGGTACTGCCTAGAAAGTGTCAAGTTGCAGTTTATGAAGGACCCAGGTGCAGAGACTGACTGTGGCAGAACAAGGTTTCTTTAATAATGAATAATGAGGAAAACTTACAATGAGCAGGTCATGGAGTTCAGGCAGAGTAACAGACAGAATAATGAACAGAGCGACAGAAGTATCCAGCAAGGAACAAACAAAAACCAGGAGCTTAAATACTGAGGGAGTGGTGGAAAATGACAAAAAAAGCAAAACAAATGAACTTATCAGAGAGACGTGGTCCAGCTGTGGCAGAAGGAAGGTAGGAAACTGAGTCCGGGAGACTAATTAAGACAAAGGGAGCTGAATGAAGACAATGGGATACAACATATAATAATAATAATAATAATAATAATAATAATAATAATAATAATAATAATAATAATAATAATAATAATTTATGTAAGAAAAAACAATAACAGAAGGAAAGCTAAATGACAGCAGATTTTATATAAATCCAGCCCCAATAAAATACAGAACATGTGAGCTTAGAAAATGGTAAAGAAGCAAATAAATGTATGCAACGCCAGATTACAAATGCTACAAATTATGCAATTAATGTAAGTAATGGATGATGTTGTCTACTATCATTTAATTACCTTCTGTCAAACATTTCATGTGATAAACAAATGATGCATGAACTGGATCAGGAGTCACCAACCTTTTTGCAACTGAGGGCTACTTCATGGATACTAAGTAATAGGAAGAACTACAAAATTGATACACACAGTTTACTTTTAATTATATCACTTCATGATTAATGATTTATCTGATTTTAGAACAGCTCTGTGAGCTACTCAAATGATCTTCGAGGGCGCTCTGGCATGTGACTATGATTCATCGTCACATGCCCAAATTCTATTAATTACTTTAGTTGTGATCCTTTTGAGGTAAATTGAGAACATATTTTTGATGGCCTTGCACTACACTGTCTGTCTGTTTGTGAGCTCCCGAAGGACATCTTTCCTTCTGTCATCTGCCATATCATTGAGCTAACTTTATGAAACACATCAATATTTAACATGTTCTGTACATTATTCTGCTCTTCTGTCCTGCTTTATGTTCCCTGATTCTTTTAGTGTTTTATTTTGTATGAATTATATGTGATATACTGTTGGGACACAAAATGAAATTGAGATCAGAATCCTATTTGTCACTATGCACAAGCAAATAATGTTTTCAGTTCTTTATGCACTTTTTTTACTCTGTCATTGTTGTGAGAGATAAACAAACACCTGTAAGGAGGTGTACTTTTGCCAGGTTAATATGTATCCTCTCTTGTGGGGTTTCTTTGAGCCTCACATTTGTTACCATGTATACTGGCTAAAGAGATAATTATATTTCACAGAGAGAGGAGAAACTGTGGGGCACTAAACTGCTCTTCTCCAATTTGCCTCCATGTGTAAATGAGCTGTATCACAAAAAAAATATATTTTTCTTTTGATAAAGTGATTAACCTCAGTCCATAAGCAGTTGTAAATTACATATTTAAATGTCTCAATAGACAAAAATTAAGTAAGCTTGCAGCTTGACAAGTATTTGGGGGATTTTTTTTGAACGCCTCTTTGTAATTTGAAACCTGCGTTCTGAGACACAAACATCAGGGTCTTTAAATCTATGACTAGCAGTCAATGAGATCAAAAGTTCGGAAGGTATATATCCTCCTACATGGAAGGAACCTCAATATGACCCAGAAGCCGTGTCTTTTTCCTCCAGGGAGCAAAGCAAGTGTGGAGCTTTAAAATTCCACAGATTTTATGATCATCACTTCCTTTCTCTAAAGACACAACTTTAGACTATATGTATTTTTTTATTTATTGTGGATGAGCTGATTATTAGAATGGATGGTGAAAGTAAATATTAATTATGTGGTTTTGTGTGTCATGGCATAGCTTTAAGAATCTTAACTGGTCTTAGTTCGGTGATAACAGTGTAACAATCCATGTCTTGAACCATTACAGTGCTCTATGTCATGATGGTCAGCGAGCTATTGAAAATCTGTGGGCAATGATTAAAAGATGGGTCAGTGCCAGGAAGCCAACTGCTTTAAATTAAGCCTACCATTTATGAAAACAAGCATCATCAGTTATCCAACTAAAATTATAGCAACATTTGTTAATGGCTAAAGAAAGCATAAACAGTAGTTCATCTACATCTTGCTGAGAGACATTTATCCAAATAGTGGAGTGCAGGCATATGTTTATGTCTGTGTGGATTAGAGAAAATTCATGAGCTTTTGAAACTAATTCTTGTTTTAAAAAAAAAAATCAGTAAAGTTGTATGATGTATTATCAGACCATGCTGAAAAAAGAATGTTCAAATGAATCATCAAAAGTCATGACATTTATCATAATGATCAATGTATGTACATTCAGTGAGCTTTATCATTGTGTTGTGATATGCATTTAATGTCACTGCTTGAAATTAAATACAGGCCGATTTTAGCAACCTACACAATACCAGTGGCCTCAAGAACATGCTAGAACATGCTCCAGTACCTGCATATTATAAACTAATCATTGACTTACATACAAGAATCCTTTGTTTAACACCTTGACCTACATTTTTTTTGGCAGATGGAGCTTTTTGTCCTGTTTTCTATTGTCAGACATCCTTCTGCTGTGACTACCTCCAAAATTTGAGCGTAGAGAGGATTTAATGGACTTCCTGCAGTTCTGACCTAAACCCTGGACTGAACTGTATATTGGCCTTTCAGGGGCAGTTGCCCTGTTCCCCGAGTTTCGGGGGACGCCAGAGATCTTTACTATGATTTTTTTTTAATATCATTTTTTTTATGAATGCATATTTTGAAAGCATCATACCTTTTATGAAACTCATAGTCCCATATCAGCTGAGGTGTTTTAATATCGTTGGATTTTTATGAATATAAACAATACTGAAATACTATTTGAAAATTCTGAAGCCTGGCCCCTAACTAAATCCTCTGGCAAGGAAACTCTAACAACTGCAAGATTTAAGTACATGCTCCACACATCCTTGGCTTTTGGTGTATTTCAGTAATTTTGCATTGCATCGACATAAACAGGCCTTGGTTGGTTAGGTAAACATTTTGGGTCGTTTTTTTGGATGGATGAAGACATTTCAACAAAAGGCGCTGGTCCTGGTGCTTCTCAACAGAGTCAAAGATTCTTCAGTATTGATTGTTTAAAAACTTGATAATAAATATTTTTCTGATGCTTTGGGAAAAGACCTCAGTAATATAAAATTATTTGATAATGATTTCAATAAGAAATGAATGTTCTATAATGGCTTCAAATAGCAAAGTAAAGTCAGCTGTGCAGAGAGCCAATCAGACAGAGACATTGAGTCTCAGGTCAGTTTGTTTATCAGTGTTATGAAATAAGAAGAACTCTATTATTTAGATGTATAGGATTATAAAGAAGCTCATCATCTGTGAGGTGGAAATGTTTTACTGTGGTTGACAGACACTATTTTGACACTGTTTTTTCACAGACAGATGACATAGGTAAATTGATGAATGTGTGGTTAAAACATTTATTTATAGGCCTACATTTACAATTTAAAAGTATAACCACTGTGCATCTCTTAGTGGTTATATTTTGTGGCATAGCTGTAATATCTTGTTGATTTTTTGTTTGTTGACACTACAGTAAATGTATATTTTTGAAAAGCAGTTTTATGTTGTTGGACTATCCTTAAAGGCTTTTCCTTTAGTTTTGGAACTTTAAGCTTCAATTTATAGTGAATCTACTTTGATGGAGTACAATGGAAATTAGAGCAGGGAGCCAATAATTGCTGTTAGATGTAATCGTAAAGATGAACCATTGCCACTTTTCACCTGATACTCTTGTTGATATTGCTGGTTGAACATTGAAAAACCTGAATACAGGTAGAACATGGACTAATACAGAACAATGCTATAACTACTGTAGTTACTTTTAATAACATTAACAAGCTGAGGGCTCAACCCTACAAAGCCAGTTTCAAAGGACCAGGAAAGAGAGACAGAGAAAGAGAAAGCTTTTTTTCATGCCCCCTCCCCCCCCCAGAAATTACTGTCTGAAATTTCCCTGTTTATTGTGCCCCCGAAAAGTGAAATGGGATATTCGCCCCTGCCCCAACATCAAAAGCAGGACCACCAGACTTATCCAGGTTTCTGCCTCAAGCTGTTAAAATGTTGAACTGCTGTTTAGATTATGCACTTTACATTATTGCACTTATTTTATTTTTATCTGTTTTGTATTTTCTATCATCTATTATCTAGGCTGAATTATTTTTCACACTTATCTATGATACATTCCAGAGAAACACTCTCATTATATTATGCTTTTTGGTATGCAACGTAATACTAAAATTAATTTTATCTGAATGAGTGTGACTGTTTTTTGTTCTGTTGCAACATTTATTTTCAGCTTATCTTTTGCATACAATACTCACAGTGTGCTCATGTTCAGTATGTATCCAAACCCATCTGCATATGTTTGTCACCATCTTTGTTATTTGTGCAGGCATCAGAACGTCTGAAAAGAGATAACAAATCCTTTTGTCCTGGACTCACAGGCACGAGTATCTGCCTGGCGTAGTAACGGTTCTGTTTGTTCGCCAAGGGGTTTATGAATGTAAACAAAGAAATATGAGCAGCTCATTTCCAGGCACATTATTTCATAAGTGTATTCCACCTGTGTTCCCTGTTGCCTTTAATCTGAAAGCCAGTGTTACCAGTTAGTTAGCTCCCTGCTTTCAGGGGTAAACTTGTTCATGTGTATTAACCACTGTATTGTAACTAATCTCTCTCTGTAACAAAGAATGGGCCTTATATTAAATATTTCAGTCACAAATATTTTTCACACATTCCACTCTAAGTGATCGGTGAAGAAAAACACACACAGCAGTCATTTCCTCACCTCTCTGTTAAAGGGTGTGAATTTTTAATCTGTTTTTCATCTGTTTCTTTCTTGTACCTGTCACTCCCCCATTGCTAGTGTCTTTGTTTTCCCTCTACCCCTTACATATTGGTTAAATTTATTTTGTCTGGTTAACTCTTTTTGTGCTTTTTTGTCTTCTGTGTTCCTCACAGGTATTGGTACACAGGATGGTAGTGCAAGAAAGGATGAGGACTTCAAGGGAAAGTCTCAAAAGCAGGTCCAGTTCAACCCAGGACAGACAAGAGCGACGTGGCATGTTCAGATCCTGACTGATGATAAGTATGAGCAGGCGGAGACCTTCCAGATTTTGCTGTCAGAACCAGTGATGGGAGTGATGGAGTTTCCCATCTCTGCAACAGTTGAGATCCTAGACCCGGATGACGGTTAGTGCTGCTAATGCACACCCTATGTCCTGCAATATATTATGTCTGTAAAAAATTATTTTCTGCAACAGCTAGTTGAGAATCTATTAAATGAAAGGCAAATAGTCTGTTTTTATTGTCCGTATATTAAATGTGGAAAAAAAGGAAAAACATAAAAATCCTGGGAGAATCCAGGTCATAATCCACATTGCAGATGTTCTCCTACTCAGAAAAATTTTCATTTCCATCAAATTCATTACATTCACCTGCTCATCTTCTTGTGCCATTAGCTGGTTTGAAACATAGCCTTTAGAGATGATACTAATAAGCCTTTGCTCTTTCTCCATGTCTTGTGTTACATCAAACACTAAATAGTGGGGTAGAAGCCTTGTGTTTGAGATATGGAAACATGTTCCTATGATGCAGATCCCTGTTCACTATAACGTCATCTGATCCAAATTATGTGGGCTGACATGGCAAAACTACTATGTGAAAAAGGTCTTAAGTGGAAAAAGACACGTGTAACTGCTTCACAAGCAAGATGGTTCGGGATAAGGAACTGAACTGAATCATACATATTCTATTAATTACACACACATATGTACTATTTCAGTGACTGTTGAAGTTAGTGCACTGGGTTTTGTTCAGGTACAAAAAGAGAATGAATGCATAAGAATAATGAGCTTTTCAGATTTTTACAATTAAAAGAATTTCAGCACCATGTCACATTTACCTGCCATTTCATAATTATGTACCAGTTTGTGTTTGTCTATTACATAAAAAGCCCATAAAAATAAATTAAACTTTCTGACTTTACCACAAACAATTTTAATATTTGAAAGGGTGTGATATTTTTTAAAGCATTGTACAACTAAAACCATAAAAGTGAAAAATTCAGACAAAGCTCTGTGAAAAGGTAGCTAATGCATCTACAAGGAGAGTATGCCCACTCTTTTTCCACCACTACTTCAAACTGTGACAACTATTTCTGACAACCAAAAGTGTTTTTTGTATAGTGTTGAGGTCATTTTGACCCATTTTTGTTTTTACTGAGAGAGAAAATACTGAAATATTCCTATTTAAACTGAAACACAATAACACTGGTTGATCTTCTGCGAAATACTTGATGAACATGCATTTCACCAAGCAACCATGTATCACTCCATACACACATATAAATTGTATGTGGTGTCAGGTCAGTTTGACCTCAGTAAAGACAAAATAGTTGTTCTCTTTTCTTTTCAAGCTGTTGAAAGGTGGACTTGCTGTGTGTGTTTTGGATCACTGTCCTGCTCCATAACACTGTAGCTTAAGTGAAGAAACTGATTCTCTTTCAGGATTTTTTGGTAGAGAGCTGAGCAACCATTATTTACAGTACATTGTCCAGGTCCCTGAAAGAGCAAAGCACCACCAGCCCATCACACTACCACTGCCTTGTTTGACTCTCAGTGTGTTTTTTTTTAAACGCTGTGTTAGCTTTACACCAGATGTGATGGGAAAGACATCTTCTAAAAAGCTCCACTTTTGTCTTTTCAGCCTATAGAGTGTTTTCACAAGTGTCTTTTTTGGCAAAAGCGAGATAGGCCTTTGTGTTCTTTATGTTCAGCAGTAGCTTCCACCTTACAGCTCTCCCATGGATACTATTTTTGTCCACTCTCTTTCTTGGTTTAGGTATCGTTCTAGGTTCTTTTGTAGCCTCCTGGGATGAGTTGTTAATGTGCTCTTGGAGCGTTTTTTTTTTTTGGTCAGTCACTCAGTGTTCACCGCTGTCCCGCTTTTTCTCAAATTTGTGGATAATGGCCCTCACTGGGGTTCACTGGAATCCTGAAGCCTAAAAAAAAGCCTTTGCAACCCTTTTTGGGCTGTTAGATGTCAGAGATTGTTTCTCTGTCTGTCTGTTAGCACAGTTTTAGATGTGTTAATTAATTTTTCACATGGGGCCAGATTTGTTTGGCTATCTTTTGTCCTTAATAATAATTTGAAAACATTTTTGTGCTTCTTCAGGTTTCTGAATGTGTGTAAAGACCTGAAATATTTAAGTGTAACAAAAATCTTAAAAAGATCTTTGTGTGTGTGCGGGGGGGGGGGGGTTGGAGGGGGGCACTGTAGTTTACTCCCATCAGTCAGCTTCTGCTACTAATACCAGTTTTTGATTTTAATGTGTGTGAAACTGCACAAGGCTTTTTCACAGGACTGACAGGATTATGTTTGAGCTTTATCCTTTCATATATGTGCTGCTTGACAGAGGATTTTCTGCTCAGGTGCTGGTAAGGCTAATATGGATAGAAATTTCATCTATGACATATATAGAAATGTTTCTAACTTCAGGCTTACCAATATAAGTAATAAATAGAAGATTCAACATTTACAGTGCAAAAGACTCAAAATTCACTCCACCATTCGATTATGCTTTTTATAATATACATTTGAGGTTAAGTGAAGCAGAGTAATAGAAAGAAAATGTCAGTATAAACACTATCTCCTGCTGATATGGAGTATTGTGAAATCTCTCAGCTCCAGCATGGAAATTCAATTCTGACAGGTTAGCCAGATGAGAGACGTTTTAGGGATGATGCATTTCTTTTCTTTGGATCGGTGTTTTTCGTTCTCACCCCCCAAAAATGAATGTGGTGGTTAATTTAAAAAAAAAAAAAAAAAAAAAAAAAAAAAAGTAATAATCAATAAATTACTACAAAAGAAACAATAAAATCAGACATTCCACTCACCCATACAGAGTAAGTTCACCTTCTTATTTAGGGTTTTATTGCAATTTTCCCTGTCCTAGGGTTTTTTTTTTTTTTTTTTTTTTTTTTTTTTTTTTTTTTTTTTTTTTTTGTGTCTCTTCTCGAAAATTGAAACGTTAATGGAATATTAAGTGGAGCTGCTCTGCTCAATCAATGTTAGATTTACTCTTTTGTCACTTTTCCCTTTTGGTATTTGTATGCATTATCCCTCTCTCCAGCTCAGCCTCTAAGTAATTAGAAACACACAACAGTTGCTCTCATAACTTTCTCATTTGTCGGCATATTCTCTTGCTTTCAGGCTCTCCCTGCTTCATTTTCCTGCCTCCAACCCTCCTCCCCTGTGAGTTAATTATGATACGTGTGAGGAGGGGTCAGGAGCTGGTTTGTTTTCTCCTGTCTCCAGGGATAGTCTAATGTGACAGAGATGTGTCCCTCTGTAATCTAATGGGCCCAAAGAAGATTCAGCTTTGCCTGTGGCATTAACACTGTGGTCTTTAATGATGAAACCAGCATTTGTGTGGTCCTTTGGTTGGCCCGAAGATTGCCTCCCTAGAGATCATGTCAGTCTGGTTAATATCGGCTTTTGAGGGGGGAGACGCTAAGCTTTAACTAAAACTATTCAAGATTTAGACAAGCAGAGTTTCTTCTTCTCAGGGCATATAAATATTTGTGTGACTGTGCAAATTGTCAGAGCTGTTCTATATTGTTTTACAGTGCTTTACAACAGTATTCATATCCCTATACCTTTTTTAAAAAACATTTTGACACATTATATCCTCAAAGTGTATTGGGATTTTATTTGATAAACCAAAGATGGTACATTGTGGAAGAGGAATGAAAGCAATATGTATATTTTTACAAATAAAATACTGGAAAGCACAGAAATGCATTTGTCCCCCCCCCCGGGTCAATAATTGGTAAAAACTACTTTTTATTTGCAGCATCAAGTCTTCTGGAGTATATTAGATGGAGAATGTTTGATCAGTTTTCAGTCTTGCCACAAAATCTGAATTGAATTTAGGTCTGAACATGCTTTGATCAAAACAGTCCCATAAAAGCTTTGGCTGTATTTTTAGCGTTACTGCCGTGATATGACCTGAACCCTCTACTCAGTCTCAAGTCTTTTGCAACCTCCAACAGGTTTTCTTCCAATTTTTAATATTCTGTATTCAGCTTTATCTGCCTTCCATCAACTGTGACCAGCTCCCATAAACCTGCTGATAAAATAGCATATCCCACAGCATCATGCTGTCACCACAATGTTTTACAGTGGCAACGGTGTGTTCAAGGTTTATATTCAGTCTTAGTTTCCTGCCTCACATACTGTTTTATGAGCAGACCACAAAAGTCAGTTTTGATCTCTGTTATGAGTTGTGGAGGGTTATACAACAGTAGGTTTTGGTTTCAGCTATGACTAACTATGAATAACTACTGAGGGTAATTATTAACAAAAGTAGTAATTTAGATCAAAATTACCAAGTCCAATTGATTATCAGGAAAATAACAGCCAAATAGTCCAGTCTCAGTTATTTGTTATACCTGCCTGATCAGGCTAATGTATTAAAATAACAATAGATGAAGGAATACATTCAGCACTGGCATCCTTAGAACAGCAAGACACTACACATATATGGAATAAACACAAACAACTTCTCTCCAATATACAAGAATTTATTAACAAGAATTTAACCTTACAATTAAATACTTTAATCAACAAACTCACTAAGCTCGTAACACTCCGTGAAACTACTAAGTAACAGATGAAAGAATGATGAAACTAATGACCTGCTAAAAAGTAAAGCAGTAAAAATATACAAGTAAAAATAGAACCAATAAGATTATGCAGTGATGTCACAGTTCAGTATGAAGTGAGAATGTTGAAAAACCAGGTTTATTGAAGAGTTTTGGAAATTTCATAGCAACAAAAAAATATGTAAGAGTAAAACATAAAATAACCCACAGAATGATAGAATGATAGAGTTATATCATATTCCTGTATGAATATGTATGCTTAAAGACCTAGGTTTGTATCAAAGAGTTTTGGAAATGAGGCAAATTAGCTCTAAACTAATTAAGATTAAATTAGACTAAATTAACAGAATTTGGAATGTGTTAGAAACAACCAGTTCACAATGCAAAGCAAAAGTGAAGACAAAACATTATTTTGGGAGAATAATGTTTTATTTAACTTGCTGAATTAGAAATCAATAACACTTTGGGCAACCAATTCTTAGTCAATTGATCAGCCACCACAGTGATACTCTAATTTAGTATTTTGGGATACCAAGATGGCAACTAAATGGTCATAAAGAAGTTAGTTTTTGCTGTTTTTTAAGTCCAAAACACAGAAATAACAAAATTAGTGGTTTATGAGTGCCAGTGGTTTGCTACGATTGACAGTGGCATGAACGGAAGGTGGCTATTATTGGAATGCGGGAGCACAGGGCTACCTTTTGCTTTAATAGTTACCTTAGTTTAGCTCGTGTCTCAACATAGCACGTTTGTCTGTCCCATACATGCCTTGTAACAAACTGTAAATTAGGCTTTTAATGGCATGTTTTCAACAATAACCTCTTTTTACTACTTAAATGACTTCTCAAAGCAGTTAGTTTTACTGGATTCTGTGATATATCAGAATAAAGGGGGTGAATACAAATGTACGCCTCACTTTTCAGAATTTTGTTGTAAAAATTGCTCTTCAGAACTTTGTGGCAGTTTGTCACATAAAATCCCAATAAAACACAACACAAAGTTTGTGGTTGTAGTTTGATAAAACATGAACATGTTCAGGCGGTGTGAATACTTTTGAAAGGCATTCTATGATTTCTCTCAGCTTTTAGAATGCATATGTTGTTGTCATCCTCCTCGCTTCTATGATTAATACCAACAGAACTGGACTCATGCTATAGCCCATTTTCTTTGCAATAGCTGATTCTCCTCCTGCAAACTTCCATATATAATCCATGCACAGTGCTGACTAAAGCTGAAGGTGGCAGCCTGCTGTTGTCTGTATGCTGCAAGCAGCCACATCTCGCCACAGTCAGTAATACATCTTGCTTGCTTTTTCTTCCACGGTGATGCTATATATCAGTGGAGCTTTTCCTGTTTGCATTTTTGCACCAATGCTATTACATTGATGTGAAGAACGGTTTTCTCTCTTATATTTGTACTTCTATTAAGGTACAAGGTCAACAGATTTGTTGACGTCTAGAGGTTTGTTTCTGCTTAAAAATATGGCATGTTTGTGGTCTTTATCAGCTTCTGGTTTTCTTGTTGTGTATTTGGCATATTTTTTTAGAAGGTGCCCAAAATACAGACAGACAACTTGATAAAACTACACAAAGCACATCCCTGCATCCATAGAAAATTCATGATATATCAATATTTGAGAAGTGCTATACAGAGAAATAAAAGCCAAACAGAATTCCTGTTTTGCTCTCTTTTTCATAAGATAAAAACAAGATTAGGTGCAAGCACTTCTAATTTCAGCACCCTCTTTACAAGTGTGTGACTTTTTCGCATTCCCCATGAATGTTTTAAAATGAAGGTGAACTTGACCCACTTGGATGAAAAGTTTGCCTTTTCTAAATCTAGACTGGATTAAGAGGCTGTGCAGGAGGAAATGGTGGAATGAGACGTGAAAGTACTATGAGGTGAGACGAAGTTTGCACTATATGCATGGAGTGGGAGTGGAAATTCATGGTGCATTTGGATGTGTGGAAGAAATAGGTAAGGCGGAGGAGCCCGGTATCCTGCTCTTGCAGCCCCCCAACCCCCCAACCCATCCTCCCCTGGGGAGTGACAGATTATAGGCTGTAGCAGAAAGGAGAAACGCTGGAAGATTGAGAGGAGGGAGAACGATTTAGCGAGTGTTATCACAAGTGAGGAGAAATGTTTGACCTCCCACTGTGTGTAAGATTGTCTTATATTGATGGCTTCATCTCAAAGAGTCTTCTCAGGTGTTTATCTCCTCTTACGCCGTATGTTGTTTCAAAGATAAATCTATTTCTCTGGATTTTCTACTCTTCAGCCCTTTAATTGACGTTCATGCTGCAAAAGCAATCCACAAGTGTTCCTTGAGACTCTTTTCAATCGTTCATTTTCTCTACAAAAATAGACAGCACAAGAAGATCGGAGATGAGCTGAAAGTTAGTTCACTTTATTATTATTTTTATTGGCCCCAGATCGCCGTGTGGGAAGTAGCTCCAACCGTTCTGTTGCCGTACTACCTGTAAGGTTTTTGCTTTGATAGATGATGCTTTCAATGAATCTAAGCCAAGAGGTGATAAAGAAGTGGAAAAAGAAAATAAGTGAGTGGCTGACCCGTCTGTGTACACAGGAGTCGATGAGTGAAACTCCCAGGTGATGTAGCTCTGCGTGATGAACTCGCTAGGCCTGCAATTGTGTTTGTCTGCCACATGCGATGAGGTATAAAAAAAACCTCAGTAGGGGTGTCTTTGAAGAGTCCCTCTGGTTGCAGAAAACTGTGATGGAGATTGATTTTTTTTCATATGCATAACGTCACTGCAGGATGACCGCCTAAGTAGATAAAAGTGAAATTCTTTTAGCTGCTGCTTGGAATACATAGTCATAGAGCGACCAGGCTGCATAAGTTTCTCATCGCCTGATGTTCTATGGATTACAGCTCATTGTTACACATATCATTATCTTCACCTTTTTCCTTTCTTTTTTGCTGTTTTTTTTTTCAGAGTCAACCGTGTTCTTCCCTGAGCCGATTCACTCAGTGGAGGAAGATGTTGGGGAGCTTTTCATCCCTGTGCACCGCAGTGGAGACATAAGCGAGGAACTCATGGTGGTCTGCTCCACACAGCAGGGTGTGAATCTGCTCCTTTTTCTCCTTATCTTCCACGCTGTTCAGACTGATCAAATTGGATGGTGCTAAGCATTCCAGAAGGGTCTATTTTAAATCTTTTTTTGAATCAACTGCAACTCATAAAAATTGAAAATTTAATTTTGCAGTTAATGAAACTCCTAATTTCAGTTTTTCAGACAATTTGAGTATTCCATAAGCTCAATAAATATTTTTAAAGTAAACTGATATGTTATGGCCTGTATGATCTCGGGGAAGGCTGCTGACATGACAGTTGTCCAGACAGTCACTGACACCCTCCATAAGGAAGGTAAGCCACAAAAGGTCATTACTAAAAAGGCCAGCTATTAACAGAGTGCTGTATCCAAGCATATGAATGGAAAGTTGAGTGGATAGAAAAACTGTGGTAGAACAAAGGTGCATAAGCAACCAGGGTAACCGCCACATGAGAGGTTTTAAAAAGCAAAGCCCTTTCAAGAATTTGGGTGATATTCAAAATGCTGCAGTTCAGGACCTGAGGGACAAATATTGCATTCCTTATGTTAAGCCACTCCTGAACCAGAGACATCAAAAGCCGCCTACATGGGATAAGGATTAAAAAAAAAGACAGTGCCGTTGCTTGATGCCCCAAAGTTGTCTTTCCAGATATAAGTAAAGTTTGCACTTTATTTGGAAATCAGAGTCCCAGAATCTGGAGGAAAAGTGGAGAGGCACAGAATCCAAGTTCTTTGAAGTCCAAGGTGATGTTTCCACATCCAGTGATGATTTGATGAGCAATATTATCTGCTGGTTTGAGTCACCGAGTTTAATGTTAATGCAGCCATCCTGTCAGAAATTTGTGAGAACTTCATGCTTTCCTTTTCTGACAAGCTTTATGGAGCAGTACTTGGCACCTGTCCTCCCTGCCAATAGGACCAACAGGACCATGGTCATGCTTTAATGACCATGGTGTTACTGCGATTGGTTAGCCTGCAAACTACCCTGACCTAAACCCCATCGAAAATCTATGGAGTATGATCAAGAAGATGAGGGGCACCAGAGGCAGAACTGCAGACAAGGTGAAGGCTAATATTCAAGCAACCTGGGATGTCTTAACACCTCACCAGAGCCACTGGCTGATTGGCTTCATGCTACACTTTGATGCAGTAATTCACACAAAAGGTCCCCTGACCAAGTGTTAAGTGCATATATTGTAAAGTAAATTGATGCTTTTCTGTATTGAGGAAATCCTGTGTAATACCATTTTGGCTTCCCTTTTGCTGTAAGCCACAATCATCAAAATTACCTAATTAGAAATAATTCCTTAAAACATCACTCTGAGCATAACGAATATATATAGTAAAAAAATGTAACGTTTTAAACTACACTGCATTAATAAATTTATTTTCAGAAAATATACTAATATTTTCAGAAGAACCCATATGAACAGTCCAGTTCAAACCCAATGATGATACAATGCAGTCTAATTCAGTTGATCAATGCAAGTCAGTAAAAAAAAAAAAAAAAAAAAAAAAAAAAAAAAAAAAAAATCTCATCAAGACCAGTCAACTGCAATCAAGTTGTTGAATTTGCAACAATCCCTTATCCCAAGCAAGCAGAGAAGAATCACTTCCTTTTAACATGAAAAAAATTCCAGCGGAACCAGACACCGTGCAGTTCAGGGGCAACAAAGGAGTCACAGCTAGACATAGAATTATTGGACCAAGTGTACCTTCAAAGAAAATAACAGAAAAGAATACAAAGTTAATGAATAAATGGAGAATATAGAAATTTTGCCTAAATGGAGAGTAGCAGTAAAAATTACACAATAAGGAAATGTGTCAGTTTTTCCTCCACCTGCTAACAGGAGCACATCTACAGAGATAGCTTAGAAAAACCTTAGCTGTTCTAACTATAACCTTTATCAAGCTATCATTTGTTGTCATGTAATCAAGACTTTAAATATAGACTAAGAATTTCTAACTGAAATACAATAGCTTGTCAATTCTACATTTTAGGGACGCCAGCCCAAACCATGTTTTATCTTCATGTTTTGACTCCGCTGTTGTTTACAGCAACGTTGAATCTCAGGTTATACCTTTACATTTGGAACCCAAATTTTCTTTCTTTATTGTAGCTCCAGTGTTCATATGTTTAAGTCAAAGTCAGTTCTTTGAAATATGTCAAGATTTTCCAGTTATTAAAACATTTAATTAGCAGAAAAAGCCAACAACTATTGACTAATAAAACATTATGAGAAATATTTTGTAGATAGAAAAGTAGACAGGAAAGAGATAACATATTTTAGATTTTAAGTACTGTAAATGTGAACAGAGCTTGTTTCATTTTTGAAGCTTGCAAAGCCTTAGACTGAATAGCTTTATCAAGATACAATTGCTATAAGGCTGATGCGACTCAAATTATAGCTATGTCTTTATCAAGGCAGTAAAAGTAACTTTCTTCATATTAAAGTTGAACATAGACTGACTGTTCAGTTTGCAGTTACTTAAAGTAAAGCTTTAGATGAACTAAGGGCATCACTTTTTTCGTGGTGATTAGAGAAACTTATTATTAAAAAAATAATTTTGGTAAACCTAACTGATCTAAAAGATAAAATGTTTCATCTGGTTTAACGTCAGTAGTCTCTTTTTTTACATATGTAAATTTGTGGTTTGAACTGTATCTACATAAATGATTTTACTATATATGCACTAGGGCCAGGCCTTTTATGTATTAATTTCAGTTAAATAATTACATATACATATTTTATCGCAATTAATCACAATTTTTTTATATACATAGGTTCGGACCTTAACTTTTGTAATTAAACATTTTTGGTACACCCATAAATCTCATGCACAAGCAATTTCCACAAACAACAGCAATGGATGACAAAGTCGCTTCTCTGGGCTCACTGGAGGTTAATTTTTGCTTCAAAAACTGATGTGATGGGACGCTGGATGACTTGTTTTGTACAAGTCATGCAAAAAGGAGTTGGCCTATAACCGAAGCTATTCAAGCCTAATTTTGACTATCTCAATGCAAAATATGTTGCAGCAAGCACAGACGTCTCCAACATTAATGCATTAATGTCCACAATTCAAGAAGTTTTTTTTTAAGTTACATCAATGATCCTAAAACACTTGAAAGCTGTATGGGTATAAAGCACTTTGCACCAATCTGATGGTTGAATAACCTAAATAACAGATTAAAAACAACAAATATCTTTATTGTATAACTCATATGTCTCTTTCTTCAGTAATTTAGCAGCAAAATGATTTGTCAATATATAGTTTTCAATTAAAATATGTATAATTGCGATTAATTGCAGACCCTGCAATTAACTCGATTAAAAATTTTAATCAAGTCCCACCACTAATATGTACATATAGAAACTTTATATGCATATTTCCATGTGGATCAGTCAGTCAATAAAACAGCAAATGTCTAAAGTTGGGTATGTAGGAATTATTTTTTTGTCATGAACTATGAGTTGTAATTTTGCCTTTTCAATCATTTTTTTTCCTCTAGTGTTTATCATCTTAAATTTTTCCCACAAACATATCTTTTCCTCCAAACATCTCCTTGTGTTCCCTTTTTCCTGGTTCTTCCAAAGGCTCTGCCACAGGAACGATTCCCACCACCATTCTGTCTTACTCAGACTACATTTCACGTCCCGAGGGACACAGCAGTATCCTTCGGTTTGACAAAGCAGAACGGGAGAAGATGTGTCGCGTGGTGATCATCGATGACTCTCTGTATGAGGAAGAGGAGAGCTTCAATGTGACTCTATCCCTTCCTGTTGGGGGACGGTTAGGAATGCACTACCCGACCACTAAAGTCAGCATCCTCAAAGATATAGATGACGGTAAGCTATACGTATGATTTGTTATTTTTGTGTTCACTAACATTTAGATTATTGCTGCTGTACTCCGGTGACAATGTCTACAGTACTCCATTAGTTACATCAGTTCCACTTAACAGTTGTGTGTTACTTTGTGTTGGTCTGTCAAAAAAAAAAAAATACCAATTGTGACAAAATATTAAAAAGATAAAGAGGCGGGAAATTTTTTTTGAAAAGGTCTGTATAACAAAAGTTATTTTCCCATAATTTCCATCAAATGTTCACTAACCTAACCTGAATTCCGGAGGAACTGCTAAACTTTGCACAAGAGTTTAGCAAGAATTTCAAACCACACATAAACCAATACTGGTAAGTTTTACATTGTTCCGATTCAATCTGCATTCTAGTTTTAGAGTTTTTGGAACAACCTGAGGTGGAGAATGCACCAGCAGCAGCTTTTTGTAATCAGTCCATCATCTTGTTCTTAATTAAATAAGAATCAGCTAATTCCAGCGTTACATGTCCATTATGTATCCTGAAAGGGAGAAACTCTTAGCTGAAATTTTATCTGGGCACTGATGGAGCTGCTGAGACATAGTAGCTCCAAACTTCAAATTTTCTCCACTGTCTCACTTTTCTGCGTTGATTTATTTCACAGACTTAACACGTACCGAACACAGTCTCTGACTGAGGTTTTTACTAAATGCCACACTATAGACTGACACATTAAAAGTTAAAGTTTTCTGTTTTGGTCCTACAGATATAGTCATTAAATTACAGTCAGCAGCACCTGATTCATTTTTGAGGTGTGGGGCCGTGGGGGTGTTTCATCACCTTGCACTCTCTGCTCATATGGGAGTTTAGATCGGGC
Source organism: Anableps anableps (assembly GCA_014839685.1). Lineage (NCBI taxonomy): Eukaryota > Metazoa > Chordata > Actinopteri > Cyprinodontiformes > Anablepidae > Anableps > Anableps anableps. The sequence continues at coordinate 18,555,446 of CM026078.1, read as the reverse complement.
CTCAAAAAAATCCAACCAGACCCAGGCCGAGCACCGTCACCCAACGCAACTCCCACATGCAGCTTTATGGCATCTGCTGCAGATGTCAGAGGTTTTAGTGAATTGTCTCTGCACCTGGCACTGCCTCCTTTTTTTGAGCTTGCTACACTTTTGATTCCTGATAGCTTAGATTACCACCTTGTTTCACATGACTTGATGGCAAATATTTTCTCCCGGATGCAGAAATGTGCATAGAACAGAACATAGGCATTTATTCTTGCAAGGTTCAGTATGTCATAAAACACAGCAACAGGCCACGTCTGTGTGCCACCCTTTACTGAATATTTCCTTTCCATCTGATCCAGAATGTCCACGTCGTATTTTGTTTTGTTGCAGTATTGGACAGACTCTGACTCTGCCTTCGGCCCATCAATGATGTCTTGATGATAATGATGCTTAATTCTAAAATTTTGTTAGAACAAAAAAAGAAAATAGAAATAACAACAGAGACTTATTATACAGTGACACTAATATATAACAAAAAACTAAGACTAATTTTGAAAATTAATGTTAAAAAATGAAGTATAAATCACAAATCAATAGTTTCTAGTCTCTTTTAGCAGCAATTAATTTCAATAGCTTGAAAATTCTTCCTCTTTACAATCTTATCAGTCAGTGTCCCACTCCTCTTTAAAACATTATCTTTGTTAAATGAGCTTTACAGAGACAAGTTTACATAGATTCCTGTGTAGTCCAGAAAAACATGGAATTTAATCATCTTTCAGTCAAAGTAAGTATGAAAAAATATTTTATTTCCATCCATCTGTTTGTCCCTGTTCTGTCCATTTGTTCATCCATCATCTTTATCTATGTGTCCTTTTGTCGAATATAATTTAAAAGGCAATGACTGTAGCTATAATTTAAAAATAGCCTAAAGGAACTAAGGGCTTTGATTCAGGAAAATAATTAAACTGTATCATAACAAATGTGTACTAATCCTGGTTAATGAAAACTCTTTGAAGTTGAGTTCTGGACTATTAATAGGCCATTAGGAGACTTCTATTTTTTGAGTGATTCTGTTAAAGATATTGTGTTTTTATTCCAATCATTGTGCCTTCACGTCACCTCCAGTTTTATTTCAAGCTTCACTTCAAGCTTCAAGTCAGTTCCTAAGACAGCTCTTTAATAAACACATAGGACACTGTATGGTGTGACTGGCCCACATATGGCACTTGACATGTGAATTATTTGTTTTCATTGCCTTTCTTGCTTTTAATGTATAAACACAAGAGTGGTTTCTATTTTCGTTGTCTCCAGTAGAAACTGTCCTCATTACTTGTGTTTTTATGTAGTGGAGAAAAAAGTGCAGTCATTTGGCTGTCACATAATGTAAAAGAACTGTGCAGGAAAGAGAAAAGATGTTTATATGTAAGACACTTCTTTGGCAGAGAGAGGAGAAGAGCTCCATCTAAAGCCTTTATTTACCTCCTTGTTCCCAAAATACTTGGGATGCTGTCGAAAATGCAAAGAAGAACAGAACCCCAAAAATCCCTTAAGTCTTGGATTTAGCTGAAACGGAACAAACAAAAGACACCAGGAGTTAAAACAAAAAAAAAAAAACTATGGTTTTTTGACCAATATATGCTCAATTTTAAATGGCGAACATTGGCTTACTTAAGCTTTTCTTTTAATAAGCATTTAATTACCGAGGACGCCATATACTTCACTTTAAAATTGAATAATTTCAGCTGCTTTACAATTTACCTTTGCTGTAGGGCATGTTGCAGCCTGTTTCTGTCAGATGTCTTATTAGTTTTGCTTACTGCCCATTCATTTCACAGCTCCCAGTAGTGTGAAGCTGGATTAAGGATTTATTCACTATAAAATGTAGAGTATTGCAGTTTTATTTACTTTCTTCAGGTATTTAACAGCATTGCTAACCTAAAGTTAACTGGATCAAATCAGACTTCAAGACAGGAGATAAACAAAAGGAATTGTATAGCCTTTCAATAAATCAATGCTGGCAGCTTCAGGACTGGAGACAAAAACCTCGTTAGAGATATCTCGGCAGTATTATTTAATAGTAGGCAGCCAGAAACAGTGGCTAATGTCTATTCCTGTCAAATGTCAAGGATTAGGGGATAGTGTTTGAATTAATTTTCTTTATCAAACACCTCAGAACTTCAAATGATTTCTTTACTATTCATCCATAACTAATTACAATGTAATTATAAACACCAGTGCGTTGGTAAACACCAAACTGCTTTTTATTCTGTTATTGTGTTCATTTTTCTATCTGTCAGTCTTGTGAAAAGCCTATTTAAAATCATATGCCAATTACCGTACTTATGGGACTAATTTTTTTTCGCATTATACTTTAAAGAGTGTGCACTTTATTTTGCCTATTTAAAAAAATATTTTGATCAAAGTGAATAGTTCAATCCATCATGTAAATGTCACATATTTAGCCATAGGGGCTTATTTCAATCTGCAACCTGTGCTGGTTGATGGTATAAAACAAGGATAAAACATCAAATGACACAATTTGTTAAATCACAGAATAACAAATAGAAAGTTACATTAAAAGAAAATTATAATAGTCACAAATATGCATATAATCACAGATTTGATCGGCTACCAAGCATTATTATAAGGATTTGGAGAACTGCCTCTAAGATGTAATGTTTCTTAATTCTGAGGAGAAAGTATTCCAAGTCGACACTGCACTAAAAGAGAAAGCTAACAGCCCAAAGGAACTTTTCCTGTGTTAGGTCTTACAGTCTCCTAGTTACAGTTCTTGTGGACATTCTTTAATTTATTTAAATTATTTGGCAAGGGAAAAACAAAACCATACAGATTTCGATGCACCGGTAAAATCTCTGAATATTTAATTGTTCCCCGCCCCCCAAAAATGTCCTACCTATTTGTGTCCAACTAGTCAGCCAGTGTGACAGAATCATAGACTTTGGAATTCGTGTAGTTCTACAAAGCTTCAGCAGTTATTTTTTTCCTTTTGTGTCTACAGTTCATCAAATTTAATTGTTTTAAAATAAAGTTGAAAATTCACTTTTAATCCTAAATAATTATGATCCATTATGATTAAAAGTGTTTTCCCTGACAGTACAACATTTTTATCTCAATTAATATACCTTGGGAAAAAAAAAACAAAAAACAGTTTGAAATGCAGACATGGTTACATAACTAAAGAGCTTAATCACTTTTTTTGAGCTTCTGTGTACAGTCTCCTCATTTCTATATCTATCTTTTTCATCTGTCTCTCTCCATCTGTCATGATGGGTGATAATTTTCCTACCCACATGCAGAATCACGTAGGAGACCAGATGTGAAGGTAAGAAGGTTTATTTACAATATTCACAGAAATTAACAAGAGGATTGGATCAACGGCGGTCTGCACAATATTTACAAGGGGATAGAAGCCACAGCAATCTGCTTTCCAGATCGTTTGACTGTGGATGGTATGAGCGTGGAGGGGCTGTTAGGTCCCGGTGCAGGTTGAGGAAGAGATCTCATCCACATGGAGGGTCCAGGGTCCGAGAGAGAGAGTGAGAGTCCCGAGAAGGATGTTTTCTGGAAGTGAGCAAACACTGGAGAGCGGGCAGGCAGGTAAAGGAGCTGAGAGAGTCACCAAAACTGCAAACAGCAGCACACAGGTAAGTTTCCCCTCAGGTAGGCCAGGGCAAAAACTCACCCAGCTCAGGTAACCATCATAGGTAATCATCCAGCAAAGAATGATGATCCTGTAGCTCCTTATAAGTACCAGTCAGCCTGAGAAGATTGGAGCCAGGTGTGCAGCAGCACAGAGACAGCGGAGCTGTCCCGCAGAGATCTTCTCTAGAACAGGACTCACACTCTCACACTAAAACCACCAAACACACCAGAATCCTAACACCATCTTTCTGTTTCTGTCTTTATCTCATCTATTATCTGTTTCTGTCTCTCTCCAGCTTTCAATCTTTATCTACTGTAGCTTTCTCTCACTCTCTAGCTAACTATCATGTATGTATTTCCTTACCAAGCTCTCTCTTATACAGCCAGGGGGAATACTTCTCCTCTGATAGCCAAAACAAAAATCCAGTCATCTGGTGATGACTTCTTACAAGTGGAGCATTTATCCATGGAGATTTCTTCCCACCAGACACAATTTTCACTTTAACAGGAGCAATGAAATCAGTTATATCTGAGATGTTAGAGAAATAATATACCAATTCATTTAATTCAGTGTTAAATTTACTTTGCAAATTATTTATTTACTTACATTTATTTTAGTCTGTTTAGAAAATAGACTGCTAATATGCTGGTCTTATGGGTTGCTACTGTTTTGATCCTCCTTTCATAGTTTTTAGGTTGGTGTCTAAATCATTTTTTTTTAATGAAGGCAGATCTTGGTTTCAAAACTTGACAGTTTCCCCTTAAGAAGAAGGGGTAGGTTTATCAAGCTCTTTGTATTATAATATTATGTCAGGCAGAGTTCATCCAGGAAAACTGATTAAAAAAACAATAAGTATTACAACTAAGAATTCATTTAAATGTACAAGCAACTGTTTTTGTGTGCAAACATCTGGGGGTTAGTTAACAAAAAAACTTGACACAATTCCGATTGTTAGTAAACTGTCGGGATATGGCATCCTTGGTGCATAGTTCAAAGAAATGCAAATGTATTTGCAAAAGCCCAACTCCTGTGGGAGATGATATGTCAATTTTCGTCTCCCAGAGGATTATTCAGCTCCTGACAGTGCTCTAAAACTTGCACCCAGGCAGTCCAACGGCAGCTTGTTTCTCACTAATACAGTCTCGATTTTTCCAAGGAAGATACTGAAACAAATGGTACATGTGTTTATTTGTGTCTGCATGCCTGTTTATGTGACTCTGTCTATCCACAATAAGTTATTTTTAGACTTTATTCGCTGCATCAAAAGTAAATGGTGTGAAAACTGCAAAAACAGAGAAAATTCTCAAGTGACTGTCACTGCTCTCTTTAGACTCATTTTTTTTCTTCCCCTAGGTCTAAGTCAACTATTTCGTTCTCCTTCCATCTATTTCTCATCCACTGCCTGCTTCACTTCTCTCTCACAGTCACTTTCCTCCACATCAGCTAAAAAATGGCTCAAGGATGTCTGCTTGATTTGGTACTGTATCAGATTAAACTCTATAGTACCTGCCTGCTGGAGAAAGCCCTGCATGGCTACACTCTGTCTGCAAGTGAGCGTTGTTATCACCTTGTTACATGTACAAAGATGGGGAACTCAGCTCTTTTTGTTTTGGTTGCATATGGCCACAGTAAGTTTGTCAAGTTTTAACGTATTTTAGTTATTCAGTGCTGGTGAAATGATTACATGCAGTCATCATGGACATGAATGCCACCCTAAATTTGGACCTTTTGGAATGTAGGTGCTCACATTTGCATTTAATTGTGGGGTATTTCTGATCTACACTTGGTCAAAACGATACATACAGCCTCAGATCTATACATACAAGCCCACTAATATTTGGTATAATCTCGCTTAGCAAGATGCAGAGAAACAACATATTTTTTGTAGCCTTAAACAAGCTCCTGGCAGAATTTTGACTGGATGTTTTCATACTTTTCTTAACAGGAATAACAGAGCTAATTTAATACACATCTCAAATTGGAGAATGTGTCAACAGGAAAAATATTAGCTATAAACTCCACAAATCTGACAAGAATGCCATTGTTAAACTAAAGCATTAAAAGTCTCCTTCAGAGTTTGCCATTGTTGGAAAAAAAGCCACAAGAGATCTTGTTTCCAGTTTATTACAAGCGATGCAGGAACACTGTAAAAATGTGCAAAAAGGTGATCTGCTCAGATGAGAATATAATTAAACTGTTTGGTCTATATCTGAAACCCTATGTGTAACAGAAAGATAACCTTCCACATCATCCTGAGCACACCATGCCCAGAATGAAAGGTAGCTAAGGTAGCACCCTGCTGTGGAGATATTATTCTTCTGCAAGGACAGGAAGTCGGTCAGAGTTGATGGAAAGATAAATGGAACCAGATACAGGGCAATGCTGAAAGAAAGCCAGCTAACGGCTGGAGATGTGAAAAAGGTGAAAAAAGCAAGGCAAGGCACTGTACATTTTGTACAGTCTTTGAAAATCTTTTACATTGTACAAGGTTCATGTTGCCTATGGGTTTATTAAATATTCAACCGCTAAGATGAAGGTGTTTATTACTTGAGAGAAGACGTATATTTTTGTAACTGGTATACACAGACAGACATGTAGGATCTTATTTCTTAAATTTATTCCAAAAGCTGGACAACTGCTTAAAAATACATCTGTGAATGCTCTTTAAACTGCATATAAAGGCACGGTGACACAAATGACACCCACACTGTAGTAATTATTACAATTTGTTTTCACACCTTCCCCAGCCTTCAGTCACCCACTGAAGTGCTAAAGCAGAGGCATGGCACCAGTAGGGAGAATGGATGCAGCTCTCATTCAGAACTCATCAAATGGTGTAAAGTTGGGATATGTGTGACGGCAGACATGAAGGCCATGTTAGCATGAAGGCACAGGGATCCTCTCTGTGCACAAAGGAATGTGAGCTAGAATTGAGATATGTGAAGCATGAATAAAACACAGTTCATCAATTAATGCTGGTAGAAAGTCAAGAAAATACATGCAACTGCCTCATCTTTTTCCTTGGTCAAATGTCATTGTCCTTGTATGGTTTTTAACCCACTTCCTTATTCTGTGCGGGGTTATTTTCTTTTCCTGTACCAGCATTAAAATTCACAAATTCTAAATGAACTTCAAACCAGTGCTACATCTGTTGACTGTGTGTGGGAGGAAAAGGTAAACGAAGGGAGCAAGAGAGCACAGGCTGCATTTGATGTTCGATGTTACCCTGAGCTGTCACTTCTTCCACGAGTCAGCTGACAATTTTCTTACGACCTTTGTTATATACACTGCTTAGCTTATTGTTAGCTGGCCCAGTTAAACAACATAAATAAAATACATTGTGATAGATAGATAGATAGACAGACAGACAGACAGACAGACAGATAGATAGATGTTGAAGGGTTTAATATTTTATCTTGTCACAAAACTAATATGACACTAGCTATTTTTAGATTACATGCCAGAATACAAGAATATAAGAAGAATCAAGCAAAAATGAGTATCATTTGACAGCAGGACTTGTGAAGGATGCATCTGTTTAATACACACTGGACTGCCTCCACTTTACTGCCTTAGGAAACAATCCCTGTTCAAACAAGCCTTTGAGCTTTCTTGGGAAGAGAGGGTAGCGCTTTCTCTGTCCTGTCATCTCGCTGCTTCAGCATCCAGAGATAAAGACATGCATGCAGAAAGACTTTGTTTTCAGTGTTAACTTCATCCTCATTTGTAAAAAGTACTTAGTTCTTTTGTCAGGAGAAGAAGCACATCCTGCTCCCAGTGGGACTGTTTCACCCTCAGTGTGCCTCGCTGTTATTTGCAAAAGATAGAAAAATGAATGGGGGTGCATTGTTGCTGAAATTCTGTAAACCACTTTGTTTTTTAGAGCATTGGTGGATTGATTGATGACTCATGTGCTCTTGTAGTAATGACATGAAAACTTCCCCCAAAGAATTATTAGGTTAAATACTATCATATTGTCTGAAAACATAACAGGGTAACATTTTGCCCTCCAAGGTTGGTTTTGTGTGAACGACCAAAGGCATTGAACAGAGACACTGTTTCTGTGTGAAAGGGCAAATGACAATTAAGCGAGAAGTAAAATGAGAGGACAGGAAAGGTTGTGAGGTCCAGCCTCCCTGCAGTTTGACGTCAGACTAATGGGCTGTTGGGTTTTTTGACCCCTGTCCCTTGCCTGTGCCTTTTCAAATGACCCATATGCCTGCTGACAGGTCCATGTTAAACCAGCATGTGGCAATAACAAAGAAACGCCAGAATGCTGGTCTTATACTCAAGCAGGGATTAATTATGTAAGTAGGGTTTAAAATAAATAGTAAGATGTCAAACTCAGGAAAACAGCACCAGAAAGCCCATTTGTAAAATGGTAAATCAAGCTAAAGCAGTATGTAAACTATAAACTGATAACAGGACCTTCCAATGGCATCTGTTTTTATAGCTATTTCAGGTTGGTGAGTCTCTGGTCTGTTGGTCAATGTCTCTATTCTGTAGGCATGAAATGAGCAGGGCTTCATCTACATTTAATTGATCATAGCGCACTGCCACGGCAGAATAAAAGCCGCCACACAATCACAATCATAGTTTAAAATGAATTTAAATATCATAAATTGTAAAAATGTACTTCTGAAAAAACCCCACCGCTGGCTGTGCGGTGCTGTGTTCTCAGGAGTGAAGGAAAACTAAAGACCACAGTACGGAGGGAGAGAAAAGACGAAAGAAATGGAAGGTCAATTTGAATGCATTTTTAGTTCAAGCCTGTGAAAACGACTTTACTGTTAACGTATGTTGCAATTTAATGACAGTGGGGGAGAAAGAACTCAAACACTGTACTTAAGTAAAAGTACAAATAAACTGACAAAATGTACTCTAGTAAAAGTAAAAATACCTCACTAACATTTTTACTTGAGTAAAAGTAAGTACTTGCTTTTAAAAATACTTAAAGTATTGAAAGTAAAAGTACTGGAATGTATTCCCTAATGCAATAGTCTACAATATCATTAAGTGTGTTCACTGTATGCATATTTTCTTGAATATATCAATTGTGTTGCTCCATTTTAATGAACAATGCTGCAGATAATGCATATTTTATTGTGTTTACTCTCTGTGACACAGTTTACACTTGGACTTGTGATTCTGTGCATCAGACCTGCAGAGTTAAGTGCCATTAAGCAAAATAAGAAAGAGGAATAACCTTTACCTTCGAATAGGTTTTTATTTAACTCAAATCAAAACCAATGTGTTATTTAAACTGCAGTAAACACATTCAAGTAAAAGTTGTCTGCCCAAAAAAGTGACATTAGACACACCTAACAAAGGAATAGCAGACACTGATCATTTCCACTGACATTTCAACTCCAGTTTGTCATCAGTTAAAAAATACTATACGTTCAACCTTGTAATGAGTCATCCACTCCTAGGGCCAACAACAACTTTTTTGGTGAATTTATATATTGAATAATGCTTATGAGGCTCAAATGGTATTTTATTATAAATCTTAAAGCATAGAATTATCTAGTTCAGGTTTGCAGTAATTTCCCAGTGGTTACAAACTGTTTCTTTCATGTCTGTCGCTCTGTCAGTGTTTTTATTTTCTACTGTGTGCCTGACAAAGACTGATAATTAACTTTGACAACAGTGCAGCAAGCCAAGAACTACTTCCTTTTTTTACTTCAAAATAAGAACCTTAAACATACATAAAAGGTGTCAAGCACGACCAACTCACACTCATATCCAGGGGTCACAATAGTAGCATAGATCGAAACATTAACTAGATGGCATTTTGAGACAGACACTGCTAATAAAAATATTGTGGCGTTTCAGTATCTCAAGATCTCATGGACTTCAGATCTAATTACAAAGGGACTTTTTTTCTATCAACAATGATGCTAAACATTGGGATTTGTTAATGCTTTTGGTCAATCCTAGCAACTTCTCAAACACATTTAGGCATATATAGATGTTTTAATGTTGACAGCATATTTAATTGGCAGCCATCATAATTTGTCTGTCTCTGTTCTGCAGCTCCTGTGTTTTACTTTGGAGAGGTCCAGTATCATGTGGATGAAAGTGATGGCTATGTGGAAGTCAAAGTGTGGAGGACAGGAACTGATCTGTCCAAAACTGGGACTGTAACAGTGCGTTCTCGGAAGGTGGAACGTGCTTCTGCTGAAGGCAGGTTTCCATAATCAAGTATTATTTTTAAAATATTTTAAAATGATTACATTTGTCACTAATCCCCATCAGTCTTTATTTGGTGTATATGCTGAACATATTCCCACAATTTGTCCCTCTCTCTGTCCTATTTCCAGCTGGTATTGACTATGTGGGCATAAGTCATAACCTGGACTTTGCCCCAGGTGTCAACATGCAGACGTTTAAGGTCACAATTTTAGATGACATGGGTCAGCCAGAGCTGGAAGGAGCTGAGAGCTTTGAACTAGTCCTGAGAATGCCAGTGAATGGTATCCTGGGAGAACCTGGAAAAGCTACAGTCTTCATCAATGACTCAGTGTCTGATTGTAAGTAATAAAAATTGACTTGACATACTTTGTTCTGTTTATTCTGTTCTAATATGTGAGGGACTCTTTCTATTTGCTTAATAAAACTACCCAGTCAATAGGGTGAAAATCACCAGAATATCACACTTATGGTAACTTCGTCACACTTCCCAATTCAGTGATAAATTACATTAGGCTAAATAAAGTTTGTCTCAAATGTTTTAAACACTCAATCAAACATTCATCTTTTTAACCTACAGAAATATCTATCTATTTAAAACCAACAGAGATGGTGCTGCATAGCGTATTGGTGGAGCACGTGCCTCATATACACTGATTTATAGTCGCGAGCACACCCTGCTAGAGTTAGATTCTCAACCTTGGCACCTTTGTTGGATGTCTTCCCCCTTCTCTCTCTGTCCATTACTAAAAATCAAGTTCATTAGAGCCACAAAATCTTTAAAAAGAAAAGTCATACTTTTTCTTTAGTATTTTTATCAGTTTCAGTTTTTTTGTGTGTTGAAAGCATACCCACCATATGTAAATAACTTTCCACGCTGCATTGATGCATTAACTCATACAAAAGGAGGCCCAACCAAATACTGAGGGCATAGAAATGAAAATCCTTACTCTAAGCCTGACATTCCTGTTTAAAATAAAACATTTTTATTAATGTTATGTAATATTTTAATTTTCTAAGACACTAAGACATTTTCTGTAAGCCATAATCATCAAAATTACAAAAAATAAAGGCTTGAAATGTTTCACTTTATATGTAATGAATCTATATATTAAACTAGTTTTATATTTTTAAATGAGTGACAAAACATTTCATATGATATTTTTTTAGATGTACCTGTAGAGCACTGAACTTCCATCCCCAGATTGTCAGATAATAGAATACAATACAATACAATAGATCTTTTTAAGAAGGATCATGTACATGAAACAAAGCAAAAACACAAAGTCAAAATGTATGAAGTCAAGTCATAGCAGTTGATTTTGTTAAGGAGGGCATGTTCACTTCAGGAAATTAAGAATACCAATAGCATTTGGGATAAAACACCTTCTGAAGCAAGTTTTAGCTACATGGGCTCAGTGGTGCCTCAAAGACTTACAAAGCTCTAATTGGCAGGAAAGAGAAGTAAAGCTTTTAGTACTACTTTTCCTAGATATATTCCCCATCTTTTCATTGTAAAGGTAGATCAGAATTGACTAGGGTTACCACACTCTTCTGGTTGGTATTGACACACTTCCTCTCTATGCTTATGCATGATATGTAACTGGAGTCTATCATAAACAATACACATATTTACATAAATGGAACAAATCTTGATATTTCAGAAAATGCATTTTAATTTTTCACATTCAAACCCCTATAAAAAGAGTTTTGCACAAACACGGCAAGAGGAAAAAGTGTGACAGCAGCTTAACTAGACTTTTTTGTGAAACAGTTAATTTAGCCTAACAGTTATACGATCCACTTACCCTTTTTCTGTGCCTTTGGTGCTTCATGTCCTTTCTGAATGGATTCAAGACCTGCTAATTGCATTGTCAGAAGATTGTTTCATTACTCCTTCTCAATATGTCTGACTTTTTATCTCTCTAATCTTCCACCACAATCAGATTATCATCACCAAATGAGTTTTATCTAAATTCAGTCTGACTTGCACTTTCTGTTAAATCCTAAAATACCGAAGTAGTTGCACACTAACACAGAAGGATGTTTACAAAATGAAAAGGTGCAGCTGTTGTCCTTCTGTGTACATGTGTGAAAATGTCTGTTTTAGTCTAATCTTTTCTACTGAATGTGACTCATGAATTAAGCTGATTATTATACTGTTGCTTTTATTGAAACAAATAAAATTTGCAAATGGATTGTGCTTTTTGGAGCTTTAACTTAATAAAAATAACTTTAAAAACTTGAATTGATTTAAGTTTGAGTCTCCACAAAAGCCAATGACCTGCCCAGTGTTCAATATAGACTTTATTGTCTGGTAAAATGTCTAAAAACTCTTAAAATGTATCTAAATCTATGATTTCACAACATATCAAATATGGGTTATTGTTTTTTTTGTCAGTCCTTTATTTATTGCATTTGTGGTTTAGCAGTATTGGTTATCATTAAGTTGACCTCCTTGTTGTCGATTTGGATTAGATTTGCTTTTTTAGATCAGCAATGGAAATTTCATTACGTCACTATTCACTTTTTTTGACCACCAGTGCCAAAGGTCCAGTTTCATGAACCGGTTTACAGTGGAGAGGAAAGTGACAGTCAGATAACAGCAACAGTGTATCGCAGTGGTGACATCTGGCACAAATCATCTGTTCGCTGTTACTCCCGTCAGGGCTCCGCACAAGTTGCCTCTGACTTTCAGGAGCGACCCAACACAGATGCTTCTATCATCACTTTTTTACCAGGTAGAGTGTAAAGCACACAGGTACACTGCACATTTTATAATATCTTTTATGTTTTTATTATTGATATATTTTAAATCTTTATTTAATGTTATATTTAATATTTACATTTTAAAATATTTTATTTCTTTAGAGCAGTGATTCCCAATCTTTACTGAGACTCACCCTCTTTGTATAGGCTGTATGCACTCCTTACCAACATCACGTTCATGCTGTATATTTGTGCTTGTGCACATATGTGCAAGAAGGTCATGAAGAAAACTTTGCTATATATTCTGTCAGGAGCTGGGTTGTTTTGGATTTTGATTATTTGATTTTAGTTTTGATTATTTGTTATCTGTGTTTGCATTAGTTATTCTTTCATTAGATCAGCCTTATCTCTGTTCATTCTAGTCTTAGATTATATTTATTATTTATTCCTCTTTTGTAATTATTCTTTATGACATTTAGATTCATTTTCCTAGTTTTCCTGTTTACTGTCTCTTGCCCCCTTGTACGATTTTCTCTTTCTCCTCAGTCTGCCTTCTGCTCTCTCCCCTCATACCTGCAACCTGTTGGCTAATCAGCCCCACTGTCCCAAAATTTACTCTCCCAGTATTTAACCACTTCTCCTTCACTCTCTCCTTGCTGGTTTCTCCTGTTATACCCTGCTGTCTTCTCATTTCCGGTTCCTGTTTTGTTCTGCTCTGGCTCCCTGTGTTCCCAGTGTTTTTGTAAGTTGTTTTTTCATATTTTTTTTTCATTAAATAACTATATCAAGTCACTGCCTTTGCCACTTGTGCATTTGCAACCTATAACATGACAGAAGGAACCAGACACGTGGATCCAGGAGAAATTATCCAGGAGGAGAGCATGCAAAACTTTTTGAGAAATATCTGGTTGAATCTGGACAATATTTCTACCCTCAGCTTGCCATGAAAGCGGGTGAGAGCACCCAACAACTTAAGGGACTTGTTAATGCAAGAATCTTCCCTCTTGTCACCTCTTGGATTAGCTCACTACCTGGAAGAGGTTGAGTGGAACCATCAAGCAGCTTTTGCTCAACTCTTCAGAAGATCACTTCCACCAAAACCAACACTTATGAGCTTTGCCCCTTTATCCACAACACCTTATGTCTCTCCTTCAGTCTCTCCACCATCAGCCTCAGCTTCTCCTGTTTCCTCGCTTTCTTGCCGCACACGTCACTGCCTGAAAGCATCCTTTGCTTCTCTGGTGGGTCAGGCTGATGCCCTCACAGTTTCTCTAGTGGGTCAGTTAAATGCCTCCAAAACTTCTCTGGTGGGTCAAACTGATACCTTAACAGCTTCACTAGGGAATTGGGTTGGGCTCTCCACCGTTCTGCCCCATCTTCTGAGTCATCACCTCCTTGAGCCACAGCTGGCCCCTTGTCTCAAAACTCTAAGACCTATTCCTCACCCCAGAGAAGAAACAGCCTTTCAGTCCACTGCAGCAGCACCAGCACCCTCTCCTCCATAAGCACTATCAGCCTCTTCACCTGCAGCATAATCATCAATCTCCATAGAGCCTCTTCATGGATTCCAGGCTACAGGGCCTTCTCAAGGGTTCCAGGCTGCACAGCTCACTCAAGGGGTCCAGGCCGCAGAGCCTCCTCTTGGGTTGCAGTCTACAGAGCTCCATCATGGTCTCCAGTCTCCCAAGCTCCACAGTGATCTCCAGTCTCCAGAGTGCCAATGGGGTCTCCAGTCTCCGGGGGCCCCTCCATGAGTCTTCCTTGACTCCAGGGCCCCTCCATGGGTGTTTCTTGCCTCCAGGGCCCTTCTGTGGATTTTTCTCAACTCCAGGGTTCTCTGTGGGTCACCAGTGCCTCTTCATGGGTCCCAAGCTCCTCTCCGTGGGTCCCCAGCACCTCTCTGTGGTTCCCCAGTGCCTCTTTGTGGGTTCCCAGCACTCTTTCATGGGTCACCAGAGCTCCTTCATGGGTCATCAAAGCTCCATCAAGGGTCATCTTCCCCAGCTCCCGAGCCTCATCATGGGTCTCCTTCCCCAGCTTCCGAGCTGTCGTCTCCAGGGCTCTTCGTGGGGACTTTCATGCCACCTAACTCACCACCAGCATGGTCCTTTGGCTGCTGGCTTCCAGAGACTCTGCTGCACTGCAGACCTGTGCTCTCCAAGCTCCACTGTCACGACAGACCTGTTCATTCCAAGCTTCACTGTCAACGGCCTCCTGGCTTCAAGCTCCTACACCATCGGCCTTCTGACTGTCGGCATCACCGAACATCAGAGTTCTTGCCGATGGCCTCCAGACCTCCTGTGCCACCATCAATGGCTTCAGGTCCTCTTTGTGGGTTCCTCTGGCTGCATGGCCAACCTCCAGATCCTCTTTGTGGGTTCCTATGGGCGACCTCCAGATCCTCTTTGTGGGTTCCACCGGCTGCGTGGTTGACAACACGCAGTTGTCTTTGACAGTTTCTGCACCTCTATCACCGGTGCCCTCCAGACTAATGGCTCTTCTGTTGTTGGCGCCCTCCAGACCTTAGGCATCTCAATATGCCGGCATCGCCAGCCACCAGAATCTTGGTTCCTTCATCGCTGGACACCTTCATGTCGCCTTTATGAGCTCATTAAGATCTCATTAAGCCCACCTGGCTTGTGTTGTATTTTGTTTTGTCTCTGGCCCTCTTTCTGAGGCCGCCTCCGCTGCCCGGTTTGGGTTGTTTTTTGTTTCAGACTTTCTATTTTGTTTTGTTTTGATTATTTGTTATCTGTGTTTGCCTTAGTTATTCAATGATTAGCTCACCCTTGTCTTTGTTCAGCCTACTCTTAGTTAGTTAGATTATGTTTATTATTATTATTAATTTTCCTAGTTCCCCTGTTGTTTACTCTCCCTCGCCCCCTGGTGCCATTCTATCTCTCTCCTCAGTCTGCCTTCTGGTCTGTACCCCTCACACCTGGAACCTGTTAGTTAATCAGCCCCAGTCTTTTGTTTTGCTCTGTATCCTCCTAATATTTATACACCTCTCCTCCTCTTACTCGCTGGTTCCTCCCATTATGCCCCAGTGTCTTCTCGCACCCGGTTCCTGTTTTGTTCTGATCTGGCTCCCTGTGTTTCCAGTGTTTTTTATAAGTTGATTTTTAAAAATTTTTTTCCATTAAGTAACCAAATCAAGTCACCGCCTCTGCCACTTCTGCATTTGGGTCCTATCACAACACAACATGACATATTCTTTTTTTATTGGAAACATAACAAAAACTTACAGCTTTTTATACTAATGTGCAGGAATCAGATTTCAGGATTTAGTGACTTAAAGCTGCAGTATGTAACTTTTATGAAAAATATGTTTTTTACATATTTGTTAAAATTATCATGTCATGACAGTATAAGACAGATAATTTGTCTTAAAAATCAAGCTCCTCTGCCTTTTCCCAGTGCTCCCAGTACTAACTGCAGAGATATACCACTCAATCAGAAACAACCAATCAGAGCCAGGTGGAGGGTCTTAGCACTGTCAATCACCCTCATGTAGGTGCCGCTCATACACTACCCCTTGCTCTCTCCAACGCTACAGCTGGTTAACCACAACATAGTCTTCCACTAATGCTAAGGCTAGTTAGCAGGGCCACCATTGACAGCGAATAAACAGTTTTCCTGGAACGGTAAGTTGGTTCTTCACCATTAGCACATTTAGCAGCAGAGTACACGAGGGTGATTGACAGCACTAATTCCTTCCTCCTTGTTCTGATTGGTTAATTTTTGGTCAGGAGCGGCGCATTTCTTTAGACAGCAACAGTATGGAGGAGGTGGAGGAGCTCTATTTTTTCACAGATTATCTGTCTCATACCATGCTGTCATGACATGTGACAGTTTTAATAAATATTTTTGTAAAAGTTACATACTGCAGCTTTAAATAGAATCATTATTATTGACACCAAGTTAAAATCTCCAAAGTGGTGTTCTTTTTGTCAAGATTTTTGGAAATTCTTCTCTTCCTCTGATTCAATCCTTAAGCTCTTAAATTCATCACAGGGGATAATTTTTGTCTTTAATACCATACTTCCTTTGAGAAGCTAATCATGTAAACAGTAAAATCAGATAGGGTTAGGAACCACTGCTTTGTAGAGTTGTCAAAATTGTTTAATCCCTGCTGTTAACTTTGACTTTGTTTTGTGTCAACAATCTTTCTCCTCACATTAGGCGAGGTGGAGAAGCCATGTATTCTGTCGCTGGTTGATGATACATTGTATGAGGAGGTTGAGGAGCTGAGGCTGGTCTTAGGAACACCGAGGAGCAGCTCACAGTTTGGTGCATCAGTTGGATCTTTGAATGAGGCACTGCTTAAAATAAAGGACACAGCTGATAGTAAGTGAGACAAAGAACAGTGAAGACAAAAATTATAATAAAGGCATTAACCCTTTGATCTTTGGTCAGTTTATGTTGACAGCTGACAGCTTTATGTCTATAACAGTTTTAGGACTCTATTTTGATTTACTTGCTATCTTTACATTTTCCAGAACCTATCATCCAGTTTTCAGAAACCAAGTTCAGTATTAGTGAACCGAAGGAAGCTAATACTGTGGCAACTGTGATGATTCCTGTGGTACGAGTTGGTGATACATCAAAAGTGTCAGTGGTTCGGGTTCATACCAAAGATGGGTCAGCTATCTCAGGAGCAGATTATTATCCTGTGTCTCAAGGTAAACTTTATACACACCCTCTTATAGAAGTTGTTATGGAGCATCAGCAGGAATGTAAAACTCTGCAAAAAAACTACTGAAAATACATGAGGAAAAGTTATGTTATTGTTCACTAAAATATTTAAAAAATCAGATGTTCTTTGTAATAATGCTAAAAGCATCATTGTTTGCAACTTACTGTCTTGTTTGGGTTTTTTGTGCGTTCATCAGTATTATGAAAACACTAAAAGACGTTGCAAATGCCTGCTGGTAATTATGCATGGTTCATTATCAGATTGGACTACTTTAAGGGTGTCCTAAGTGTGGCTGGCACCCTCTTTGTTGCCCTACGAATGACTTTGTGGCTCCCATGGCAACAATTCAAGATTCGTAGAAATATAGCTCATGGGCACATTTGATTGATGCTCTTTTATTTTAATTTTATAATAAATGGCACCACATACGAACATCCAGTTTTTTTTCTTAGGTGCACAAGCACAAAAGTTAGGTGCACAAGCACAAAAGTTAGGTGCACCCAAATTTTCTACCACATCACATTATTTAACATCACAGTTTTACAGGTTGAATTTTTTTAATCACTGTCAAATTAAGGTAATATTGACCTGTAAATGATTAAATAACAATCTAGTAAAAATGAAGTTCAAGCAGAAGCAGAATTACTGGAAAAGTGTTTAAAGAGCTTCTATGAGCTGACATTTAAACATCTCAAGATAGATGGGAAAAAAAAGAAATCTAAATTAGAAGACATTTTAAGAGCTAAACATCTTATGAACATCTCAAATTAAACATTTTATTATGTTCAGGCCATTTTTCTTATGAAAAATTATTTCGGACTTGACTTAGTGAAGGGAAGTTTTTCTTTTGCATCATTAGACTATATTATAATCTCATCCTCTACTGATGAGCTGTCTGCTGCCATGTAATATGTTTTATAGATGCATTGTGCTTTTTCAGTGTTCAGTTCAAAGTGTATTAAAACCAGTTGCAAATGAACTATTGTCAGTGTCGTACCAAGACAGTTTTCCCTAGCAGAATTTGTTTCCCTGTGTCAGGAACGTGCTTGGGACCAGAAGAGCAGATCTAGTTTACTGTACCTCAGTTTCAACCAACTATCCCTAAAAGTAGTCATGTTTTGCTTTAAAAATCTAAAATCTGGGACAGTATGTCCATTATTTGGATATATTTGGGAAAACAATCTGTGGCTGAATCAGCCTGATAGAATCTGATCCTCCCTGTAGCGTTACTGTATAAAGAGCTAACACCTCCAAAATTTCAGGAGTAGTTAGTCATTATAAGAAGTGTTTGTCAACTAAAGAACAAGAATAGCTCCTGTCTTCAAGATGATAGAGAATCTGTGCAGGCAGCAGGAGAGTGGCATGGAAGACAGCCAGTCTGAATTACTTTGTACTTCACAAAAAAAAAAATAAATGTAAAAGTGAAACATGCAAAAAGCTGATCAGCAGCAATAAATGGGTTTGAATGTGTTAACATCAGTAAAACTGTGTCTATTGATTATTGAAAAGCAGATTAAAAAATATTTCAACATGCCATTTTAATACCATGTAAATAAGAAGTTTTTAAAACTCTTTTCACAATGTTATATCTTGAGCAATACCTGTCTCGTTTCCTACCTACTTGTCAGGATCTGCACTTTTTGGATTTTGTTTCTCTGTTCAGTTCTTAGATTTAGTATCCAGTTACCTTTAGATTATGTTTGATCGTTTCAGTCTTTTCTTAGTTGTCCCAGTTATTTCCTTACGTCCAGTTTTCTCCTTTTTTCTTGTCATCCTGTGTTATATTTATTAGCTCAGTCATGTTTTGGTTTACCTTAGTACAGTCTTAGTTATCCTCTGTTTCTGTTAGATTTTGCTTCTGTCGTTTCTTTGTATTGTTTCCCCAGTCTAGTTTATCGCTTTGGTTTGTCCAGTTCTTAGTTTGATTATTTCAGTCTGTTCTTCGTAATTCCAGTTATTTCCCTTTGTCTAGTTATTCTCAGTCACATTTAGATTACTTTTCTTGCTTCCCTGTTGCTCTTCCGCTCCTCAGCACCCCTCTAGTTAATTGCCCACAACTGCAAACATTTAACTACTCAGCCAAAGCCATTGCTCCAGCATTAACTCCCTCACTATTTAAGCTCCTCTTCTTCAGCCACTCCTTGCTGGTTTCTTCTGTTTGTCACACATGATTCTGCCTGGTTTCTTCCTGTTATAGCCACCTGTGTCTATGCCTGATTTTCTGCTCCTTGCTCCCAGGATTTATGCTTTGTTTTGCTCTGGCTTCCTGTGACTTCAAGTGTTTGAGTGTCATTATTAAATCTTCAAACCCACTTGCTGCCTCTGCATTTGGGTCCTCAGCAACCATGCATTATGACACTACTTCTTGATCAAATAACTCTAAATCTGCCAGAATTAGGAATACTTTTGGGTGTAATTTTATTTAGTTTTTCATCTACTGCATTTTGGGATATGATTCATTCATGTGATCTGTCTAGCTACAAAAAATGTTTTACAGGAATAAAATCAACAGCCATTTTCAGTGAACTCAAACTGTTTTTGTTTTTTTTTTTTTTTTTTTGTTTGTTTTCAGCAGATAAAACGTTTGGTGACATGAAACAATCTGAGCCAATAGGACTTTTGTAGAACATCTGGAAAAGAACACGGAGCTGTTTATTTGTGACCGATGTATATTGTGCGTAAATGTTTATAAATCGAGTTTACACTGGCGCAATTGTCCTCTTATTAGGCAAACCTTCTTGGTTTGTTGGGTAGGACAGTGAACCCATGCATGCTGCCCAGTGCATACTCTTGACACAAGAGAAAGTACCTAAGCACGACACTCTTTATAGTAAATACAATTTAATTTTCAGCTTTACTGTATCTTAGCCAGGGAAACACATACACTTCCCCCGTTTAATTTCAGTAGCTCTGGCTCGGAATCAATCATATGTGGCTCATTATCTGATGCTGTTTCCAAACCAGAGCTTGACATAACCTAGGAGGTTGATGGCTCCATCTCAGAGCATTGGTAATGATTTTTCGTACAGCTTAGACCTTAACTTTTCTATATTTTCTCTCCTCAGCCGCACTGCATCCATTCTGTTTACCTGACTAGCCTAGCCTATTCAGCTTTGACTGCAGGATTCAGATGTAGACATGGATAGCTGGACCATGGTCAATAAGAGGGAAGTCCCGCCCTGTACTATCTCTGATTGGTTAGACCACAATATGGGCCTAATGCGTGTCTGTTGTGAACTTCAGAGAGCCTTTCAGTATCACGGAGACTTTCTTTTTTTTTTTTTTTTTTTTTTTTTTTTTTTTTTTTTTTTTACCTCAACAACTGGTTGTACCAGTCCAACCTGAGATTTTTTTCAGGTACTCTATTGAGAAATCTGATCCCATTTGTGAGCAAATTGGTTGCACTTTAGAGCTGTGATAGTAAAAAACTGAAATAGCATCAACTGTTATTAAACAGTTATTTTTTTTTCAATTTAGCAATTGTTTTTGTATCTCATGGTAAAACTGTGCAATTAGCTATGATTTTTGCATTTATGTGATTTCTTGAGATTATCTCAAAATCCTTTACTATGTGTTTCACAACCAATCCTAACTTCAGAAACATTCATGCTGTCAATACTTTATCAAGACATGCTTTTAATCTATTTCCATTTTGAATTTGTAATAGATTAAAATAATTTTTTATATCTGTAAAATAAGTCACTTTATTTGACTCTGAAATTAAGAAAAAAGAGGAAACAGCTATTTTGGTTAGGGATGTTAATTTCTTATTTCATCCCATAATGGGAAATTAAATTTTTGCAAAACTCAGGTAAAGTGTCATGTAATTTTTAATAGAATTTCAGTCAACTTTATACTTTTAGTTGGATAAATCCATTCAGATCTTTTAAGAAGCCACACATTTAACATATGTGGATGAACACATTCAATCTTCTCTAAACCTACCTGCTTTGCTGTCAATGCTTAAATTTCTCATTATTTTCAAATCATATAAAGAAAGTGTTTCATTTTCTGCAACATTATCTCACAGCAGCACTTTTCTTATCCAAAGGTCTGTTTCTGCAAAGAGATGGCTCAGCTTTGGCACTGTGTGCATACAGAAAACTTTAGAAACATCAAAACTTTAAATTGTTACAGTTACTCTGTTTAGAAAAACATCCCATGTTAGTTTTTCATTAATATAACCTGTAGCAAAATTGGAGCCTGGGCTAAAGCCTTTTTTTTTCTGTCTTACAATCACAAACAAAGATGTGGAGTTTTCTAAAGCTCTACTCGGACCTAGGCCAATATGCTTTGGACAGATGATACTAAAGCCACTTTCAGATCATAGATTTGCAATAAACACAACCTCAACGGCTCATGGGCTCTGAGTGCTTACACAAGGGATAATGGTTCCCCAAAGGGCTAAGTTTATGTCACAAACTTCATGGAGGCTTTTTAAAGCCATTCTGTATTTTAAATATGAGTGTAGCTGTGCGCCATCCTCAAAATGTTATTTTCTGCATCAGTTTCTGCCGAGCACCTTATTTCTCAGATCAGATGGACCTTGGATAATCATGTGCTGTGTCTGCTGTCACCTCTGACTCTTTCTGTTTGTGACTATCTCCCAAGGTAGATCAAGGGTGGATAATTATAGTCACCATTCCTTGTTGCGAGGCATACAGACCACCTGTAGATCTTGAAATGAGATAATGACCTGAAAGGGGCTTAAGAATCGTTTTTTGTGCAACAAGCTCACATGCCAGATGGGTTGAGCATAAAACAAAGGATGAATGTGCAAAAGGACGTCATGTCCACTGTTAAGTACGGTGGCCTACCTATGATGCTGTGGGTCTATTTCTCTCTTGTTTCTCTTCTGGGAACCTTATTGGAGCCTGATCTACACAGTTTCTAAATAAGGAGCGCAAAATTGCGTGAGGGGAAAAAAAAACTGCACACAGGACATTTCTTTTTATTTGTTTTACCATCAGTTTCCCTTTGGCTTCATGGTGGTTTTGCGGTCTCTGCTAGCTGTTAATGTTCAGTTTAGTTTAAGTAATGTGGCACAATATTTAAGTTTAGGCGTGTTGTTTTTTTATTGTGGTTTAATTGCATAAATATTGTCAGCAGTCCAGCGACATTAATCTGTTCCATGTAGATATTTTGCCCACACAGTTTGTGGAACATGCACCTGTTGAATATAACCTATATCACCTTATCTGAGCAATATAGATGTGCTCCTGCAGAGCATCAAGACATAAGTGTGCTGCCATAAAGTGATGGTGCGCTGGAATTATTCAGTAATCCTGCAGCTCAAAATTGGTATTGCTGGAGGATATTTTTAATCTATATTTTGTTATTTTTATTTTATATTTTTTAAAGGTTCCAAATATTTGACAAACAATGTTGTTTGTCACACACGTTTTTGTGTGCCAGTTTGCAACTGCTTTTCAAACATGTTAAATACGGATGCAAAAACAACTGGTTCTGGTTTAGTAAATTGTATTGCGGATGGTAAGTCAATACATTTGCATATCCTCCTAGTATTTTGCACTGTCTGATGATCAGCATATGTTTTGCATATTCATGAAGGGAGACACGTTAAATTTATTGTGACTGCTCTTCTTCTCATTTTGCTGACGCAATCATGTTTGCGTGTTGTTTGTAGCTCAGGTTTGCGTGTGCTATCAAGTTTGCACCTACTTTTGTAAACGCATCTTCAGAAGATCTGGCCTTTGGAGTGGAGTGCACCATTACCTCTTTAAAACATTGGCATTTTTCATAAAAATCAAATGGACTCCTGCCAGTGAGTTGAAAACGAGTCCTTATTGAGTCTTTTTTATTAGGATAACGATCCAAGCATGTGAATAAATCCATACAGAAATGGTTCACCAGGCACAAAATCACCATTTTTTTTTTTCCCTCCATCATTTAGTCCACTGACCTGAATTCAATAGAAAACATTTGAGTTGAGCTGAAGAGGACATTAAAGAGGACCCAAAACTCTGGGTAATCTTGAGAGATGGTGCAAAGAGCATTGTTCAAAGAGCCCTCTCACTCTGTGATCCAATATTGTGTGATCCTTTTAGGAATCTTAAGCTAAGGTTTTTTAATTCTTTTAATTTTTCTATCTGACATCATGCTAAAACAATTAAATGATTAGTTTCTTTTAAGGATTTTCAAACAGCTTTACCAGAAATGCCAATATATGTACTGTTTGGCATTAAAACATGAGCTGGTCTAGTCTGATCTGTTTTGCCTTTTTGTTTCCTGAGTGGATCTGTACATTAAATATATTAAAAGAGAACCCTGCCCTTGATAACATCTGTTTTTATTGCCACAAAAATATCACAGTAATGAATGCATTACACAAACACTTTTGATAATGATCTGTTTGTCCTGTTTTTTGTGCAACTCATTAGCTACATTTAAAGCTGTTTGTGTGTGCCCAGATATCGAGTTTAAAGAGGGGGAGAAGCGTCATGTCGTGGAGGTGGAGGTACTGTTCGATGGAGTCAGAGAAATGAGAGAGGCTTTTACGGTCCATCTAAAGCCTGATGAAAACATGGTGGCTGAAACTCAGGTCGAACATGCTTTCATTCTTTTTACCACATTGTCACACTTAATTTGCAGAGCTTTTCAAACTTTAAGCGTAAAAAGATTTATAGAACCATATCTATTCAGGTCAGTCCCTGTGAAACTAGGGATCTGTTTTTCAGGAATGTGCTGAACAGACAACAGCAGCACTTTGCTGCAATGAAAATATTTTACAATAAATAATAGATTGTTTAAGAAAAGGAAAGAGGAGTCAACACACTAAAAGAGCCTGAGATAGAAACAGAAAAGGGTCTAGTTGAAGAAGAATCCGAATAAAGAATTTAACTGTCATCAATCCCAAACTCTTTCTTGAACAGGTGACAAAAGCTATAGTTTACATCGAGGAGTCCAACAGCATGGCTGATGTCACCTTCCCCTCCTTGCCTCATGTCATGTCACTGCTTCATTACGATGATATCGCCAGGACAGCAGACAACTTCCACCCACCAGCTGGCTACCCAGTCATCTGTGTCACAGTGAGTAAAGTGGAACTATTTTGACGAAATTGACAAAAAAAATCGCACTACCCCAACTATATACAGCCAAATTTGATCATTTCCCCATAGTGAAGACAGCAGCACCAAATCAGAACACCCCAACCCCCCACCCCCACCGAGGAAACTTATAATTAAATTGTCCTCCACATTTTGGCCACCTTGTCATTAAAAAACACACTGCATGGTTTAGCAGGGCTACAGTGCTCCATCTTTCACACACGGGAGAATCACTTCCACTCTCAAAAAACAGGCTCGATGAGACTCTTAAGTGGATTCTCGTGATGTGTTAAGTCACTTGATCCTCAGGTGGCTGCTGTGTGTTGACCGTGAGTGTGTTTCTGTGTGAGCAAGTGAGTGCAGGATGGCGAATGTGCTTGTTTTGCTGCAGTGTGGTCAGCTGCGTGGGAGGCTCCCCAAGGAAGCAAAATGAAGTAGTCTTGTCAAAAAAACAAAGTGTTGAGTGCTACACCAGAGGGGCTTAGTGTCAACAGGTTTAAAAGCAAATCTGCAGAATCTCTTTAAAGCTCACCCCTCCATCCATTATCTCTACCCTGCTAAATATGCAAAAGCTAATTATAAACACTCCATTATAAGAACATAACCTATTGAAGCATCTGGATTTTATCTTCTTTGCTGTCCTTTTTACCCACCCACTCCTCCTGTGCCTCATCTTCCAGGCTTGTGACACAAAATACCCAGACTATGACAAGACGGGCTCTATCTGTGTCAACGAGCACATCAACAACACCTTGACCCGCTACCGCTGGCTCATCAGTGCCCCAGCTGGCCCCGATGGTGTCACCAGTCCCATGAGGGAGGTGGACTTTGACACGTTTTTTACCTCCTCTAAGATGATCACGCTGGACTCGGTCTACTTCCAGGCAGGTTCGAGGGTACGATGTGCTGCTCGGGCTGTTAATTCCAATGGGGAGGAGGGTTTGGAGCTAAGCAGCCCCATTGTCACCATCAGCCAGGAGGAAGGTGAGAGCCAAACAATGAAGGAACCTTTCTGTGCATTTCCACTTCTCCAGAGGGAAAAAAAAAAGAAATCTAATAGGGATTTTTCCCTTTGCTGCACAAAGAGAGAGCTTTGTTCTTTAGGCATTATGAATCTTCAGGAAATGGGATTTTTAAATAAAGTTAAAATGGAGCCTACTGTTGAGCCATATAAAACCTTCTCTTCTTTGAGAAGTCAGGCTTTTGGCCTATTGTTTTTCGCCCCTTTAAGCTTTTGAAATAAAATTGCCTGAAATTAAGTAGAAACAATTAGATCCCTGAATGGGCTTCTTCACATGAAAACATTCTGGAACAAAAGAAGACTTCAACTCGAATTATTACTAAATTAAAGTAAAACTGGAAAAAACATAGTTAGATGTAAAAATGTTTGCTGCAGAAGAGTAACAAATAAGTTATATTTCACACTTGTAATATACATAGACTCAGTTTATGTAATTCAGTTTATTTATATATACTGCTAATTCACAACAAATATTGTGTCAAGGCACTTTAAAAAAGTCAGTTCAATCCAGTCCAATCATACAGACAGATTTAAAGTCAGTTGCATACAGGGCCAGACTGGGACCAAAAAACGGCCCTGGCAATTTTGACCATGATGGCCCACCAAGATTATTTATACAAAATGCAAAGGTACACGACATATACCAAAGGATGTATGTACACATTGTGTTGTTTCAAACACTAAATTAAAGCACAGCAGCCTACAATGAAGAGAGTAACGCTCAGTTGGACACCAAGTCAGCTCACAGCATTATTTGAAAACAAAGACTATAACAGTAGTTTTGTACACAAGTCACAAATAACATAACTCTGACTGAATAAAATGAAGTCTTGTAATAATTTTCTATGTTGAACATTTTGGCTAAAATTTCTCCAGATATTACTTAGCATCAACATGTGAATGTGTGCATGAATGGGAATGACTGATTTCATTCTAAAGCGTCTTTGAGGGGCCAAATAAAGCACTATTCAATTCTAATGTCACTTGTAAAGATGTGTCTCTAATCATTTTTTTATAATTTTTAAATTGTATTAATTCTGTTTTGTAACTGTTCTATTTTAATTCTTCGTTGTTGTTGTTGTTGTTGTTATTATTATTATTATTATTATTATTATTATTATTATTATTATTATTATTATTTTATATACATCCATCCTAAAACATTTTCGTTGTACGGGCCATCATCATTTCTGCCATTCCAGCGTCTTTCTGATTGCATGCTACATCTCACACCTCCTCCGACGACAGCGAATCCCCCCTGAATTGTTAATTCTGCCTCCAATTGGTGGCAAACATATTGGTCATTTTGGCATGTTTTGCTACTTCTACTTGGAGGCATTTTTGCCTGTTTTCTCTGTTTTTCTGCAACCTCCTTGCGTTTTTTTTTTCTTATTCGCATCTCTCCAACTCCAGTCAGTCAGTTCAAATGGCAAAATCTGATAACTTTGGTTGAAGGAGAGGGCTGGGCCAGACTGAAGAGGGCTGAGAGATTTAATTGGATTAGTCCACTGTCCTTCAAGAAAATAAACCAATTGGCTGTCGTGGTGGACAAAGTTTATTTATGATATAGTTTTTGGGTTAAATTATGACAGCCCGAACCGTCCCATAAATGTGCGTGGCCATTTATGTGCACACATTCCAATTTGATTCTAGTAATTAAATAATCCATTGAAGGCCAGTTTATTATTCTCTTTAAAAAGTTTTTCTTTCTAATGAAACCCAGCTGATTGTATCGAGTCACTGACTCGCAGCAATCACTTCTCCCGGATGAGCATGCAGTGACAGTAGACAGACGATTGCATTGAGTCGTTTATGTTGCAGCCACCCCTTCTACCGACAACTCATGGGTTAATGTTTAAATACATATTTAGTAGCCAACATAGTATAAGGCCCCATTTGCACAGAGCCTGTTTTCAGTGAAACCATAACATTTTTGTGTGATCCAGCCACTCGTTTACACGTCTCCAGTGATTGGAGTTTCTGACACTGGAACTTTTTGAAATCAGACCTCAGAGTGGAATTTTTTGGGGACACTCCCCACGGAGGTGTGAAGTATTCCACAGATGTGAAAGCACACATGAGCAGAACACACAGCTGTTGGGTTTGTTCTACTCATGCACAGGCAGATAACAACAAAAACAATGGCGAATACTGTGTGTGCTACTTAACCTGTTCAGTTTAACACAACTTCTGATAAGGAACATCTATGTGTTACATGAGCACTTGGTTCATCAGAGATGGGTTACTGTTTTCTAAATCAAGTGGAAGCTAGTCAGGTGGAAGCTAAGGGTCAAAAACGCATGTGCATTTTGACGACATTCTAAAATCACAGCATCAACAACAACTTTATCAGTCCCCCGGGGGGAAATTACGTTCCAGTACACCCCATCCAAGAGAATAAAAAAAAACAAACAACATAAGACATGGGTAGACAGGTGCCTGAGGCTGCAGCCATTTGGAGGCACTGCCCTTTTGTTGGATGAGGAAAAAAATAACACTAGGTAAGAGGAAGGGGAAAAAAATCATATCTCACACTTTATCGCTGACAGGTCAGGTTAGGTTACCATACTGGAGGTCAATATGAGGGGGGCCAGCAGAGGCGGTGAGTTGAAGGGGGTGTTTATAGCTATGAGCGTGTGTGTGTGTGTGTGTGTGTGTGTGTGCATGTGTGTGTTTGTAAGCAAGCCCATGAACAGTGTCCCACAGTTGCCACTATATATATATATATATATATATATATATATAGACCCCCTCTTAAAACGCTTATAACTCCTTATTTTAATAGTTCAAACACCAAAGTGAAAACCCTCTAAGCAATACTCCAGAAGTTAACATCTACAGTATTCCTTATTTCCGCTCTTAAGAGTACGCCTAATAAATGACAAGGAAAATGAATAACGTTTCTGGATTGGCTGCTTTGCAAATGCCAGCCAAAAGCATGTCAAGTAACATTACACCTAGGTATTTCAGCTTCCAAAGCTGCATTTTCTTTCAAATATTTGAAAATCTTAGTCATGGATTTGACTGATAAAATAAGATTTAAGCACACAGCTGTTATCTTGAAGTTCTATTTATGTGGCCCTCTAGAGTATTAAAGGCCACAAAAATAGCTGTGGCGGGCCAGTTTTGGCCTGCGGGCCTTGAGTATGACACATGTGGGGTAGAGGTTGCACTGTTGTTCTTTGCTCCATACAGGAAAAGAAAACTCTGGTCCCTCTGGCACTTTTTCCTGGTCTCATTAAGAAGACTTTTAACTGTTGGAACACTATGATGTAATATTTTACCCGTTGCAACTATAATCTTTGCACTGCTTACTAACTCTAACTGGCCCATGCCTAATCATAACCATGTCTTATGAATAATAATATAGACTTATGCATTTAGTTCATTATTTGCATGTAACATGTGAACTCTTGGTTTGATCATTAAATTTGAATTTTACTGTCAAGTGTAAGCAGTTGCAACTAAGGCTTGTCTACCTGTTTCTGAATCAGCCAGGGTTCATGATGATATCAGGTCTTAACATGGCAAGAGTGCAACACACCTTCTCTTGAAAGGTCTTTGTTTAAGAGCTTCTCTTTAGGGAGGGTAGCTAACCATTTTTTCCCCAGTATTTCAGAAATCTCTGTGATATTTTTTCAGATCTTCTTTTTAAAATAAAACGGTATGCCCTGTTCTCATTTAGTTTACTCTGAATTCCTCTATTTATATTGGTTGCCCCACATTTAGCCACTCAAGGAAGAGTAACATTTCTTGTAATACTTTCCAATAAATAAATTATCAAGAATAATCTTTCTGTCTCCTTCCTAAATTGGTTTCATTTCATCTACTAGTGTTAGTTTGAAAATCGACTAAGAATTGCTAGTTGAGTGATTCATTACCAAATGGATCACATTTATGCAAAAATAGAAAATTTTAATAACACATGCACTCTTTTCCCTTCATTATACCAGTTCGAGTATGCCATAATTTAGTACTGCTACAAGCTGTGTTTTCTGAGAATGGTTCAGAGCTATCAGTTATTTCTCAAAAAGAGAAAAGAATGCTTGTTTTTTTGCTGTTGCTACGCAATCATTTATGCTGCGTTCCACCTACACATCCTGAAAGCAACAAGTCCAGACCTGCTCCCACTGGGTGGTCGCAGTATATTCCTGCAAATATGGAAATCACTACCTGACTTGGTAATAGTTGTCATTTGTGTATAAATCATCCATTCTGTTTTTTCTCTTCAAAAGAACAATCATGCTCATTGATGAGCAGTTTTTACTTCCATTTGCAGTTTATGCTTGTCTCTGCTCTCCTTTTCTTTAAAAAAAAAAAAAAAAAAGGTATGTGTCAGCCTCGTAAGATGGGAACTGTGGGTGCTGAACCTTTCTCTGCAAAGCTGCACTACACCGGAGCGGATGACCCAAAACACCCTAACCTCATCAAAGTGACGGTCATCATGCCTCACATAGATGGTAAGTTTGGAGCTGGAGGCAGGTCTGCTTCCACCGATGAAGTCAAGTGTAATGTAGTGTGAGTAATATTCACTACTGGGGATCAGGAGAAGCATGGCAGCCAGAATATTGATCGAACCCTAGCAAAAAATGAAAGACCTGCAGCAAGGCTACTAGTTGATATTAATTATTTTGCTTTTGCTTCTCTATTCATCACTTATTAAGCTTTTTCTAGTTTTTTCTTTTTTCTCTTCAGTTCTTTTTATGCTGTTCTTTTGAATATGAATTTATACCCATCAAACCTTTTCACATTCTATCCCTTAACAGTTAAGTTTAATTTATTATGACTTATGTGATACACCTATACAGATTTGCGCAAAATCTTGGAGTAGAGCATGCTTTTGTATTAAGTGCCCTTTAGCCCCCCTATACCCCTACATCAAATTCAGTGTACCAATTGCCTTTAGATATCAGCTAATTAGTAAAGGGCGTCCACTCATGTATAAT
The DNA here is from genome assembly GCA_014839685.1 of Anableps anableps. NCBI lineage: Eukaryota > Metazoa > Chordata > Actinopteri > Cyprinodontiformes > Anablepidae > Anableps > Anableps anableps. Next base: position 18,525,163 of record CM026078.1, on the reverse strand, counting down.
TGAATGCCACTATAGATGCAGCTGTTCTATGAAGACCTCAGAGGTTTGTTTCAGAACACAAGGGAACAAACTGGATTATCAAGGCCAAGTAACACAGCATGTCAGGGATAAAATCATAGAGAATTTTACAACAGGGCCAGGTTATAAGACAGTATCGCCAGGCTGGTCCAAGGCTGTATGGAGCCTTAAACAGAACTGGATTTAGGGTCCCTGGTCCTGTTAAGTTCATCACCTCCACTAACAATGTTTCAATACAGATTTGGTGAAATCTGGGAGATGGGGCCAAGTTTAATTGCCAGAGCTTAAAAGCAATCATGGATAATTGGTTATTATTTGGTAAGATGTATTTGGGAACAAACCGAGTTCAAACATGGAAAATAAACTCATAACTATGTCAACAAAACCATGAAACAATGAAGATTATTCTTTGCACTTTTAAAAACTAAGCATGCAAATTCTTTTAAATTTTAATTTAAAATAAAAAAATGTAACAATTTGAGGTCTTTTAAATTGTCTACTGAAACCATCAATTCAAATTTAATAGTATTCTCAGTCTCAATAAACAAATATAAACATTTTAGATCTTTAGTTTGTCTTAAAATTCAAGCATTTCTGGGAGGCCTCTGATGGTTTTGGGGTGTGTGAGTGTGTACATGAGACTGAATGTAGTGTGAAGTGCTTGGTGGTCCTCTGAACTTAATTAAGCACTGCAGTACAGGTCATTTATCATCCCACTAAATTACACCGAAGTTTGAGGTTTTGATATGATATTTGAAGAAGTTTAAACGGTCTGAATAATTTTGCAAGGCACTGTATCTCTGTATCAGAGATAGCTTGACATGCCTGGAATCTTTTCTCTTTCAATTTGCAGGTATGCTTCCAGTAATATCCACTCGGCCCCTCACAAACTTTGACCTGACTCTTAGTCCAGATGGAACCAGAGTCGGAAACCACCGCTGCTCAAATTTGCTTGACTTCAATGAGGTCACCACCGATCACAGCTTCATCACCGCTTCAACGCGTAGCCCTGACAGCATAGAGGAATCTGCACTCTACCAGTTTAGCGGTGCTCTGCGGGGGAACAGCACTTTGCGCTTCTATAGGAACCTGAACCTAGAAGTATGTCTGTGGGAGTTCAGCAGCTACTACCATATGTCTGAGCTGCTTACGGACTGTGGCGGTAAAATAGGCACGGATGGACAGGTGCGTGTAACCTTGGTCCAAGGCATCTTTTACATTTCAGTCTCGGGATTGTGTGTACATATGACTGACTGTTGCCTTTGTGTGGATTTGTTGCCCATCTGTGCTCCAATGTGTGTGTTCAGTTTATTTACAAATGTCTGAATGAGGAACTGCACAGACAGAGTGGCACCATATCTGTATCCCTCCTTTTAAATGTTTCATTCAGTGCAGGTTTGTGCGTGTGTTTGCCAATTCTGGATACCTGCTTGTGATGGACAGCTTTCAGTGAGAAAGTACACACAGGCATACAAAACACTCAAAGTTTGTCTAGACAGCCATTGATTCGCTTAATGCTTAACAATGCTTAGATTGACACAAAAGCTGTTAGATCGTCAAATGAAAACAACTATACTTTAAGATTTCCACAAATCTATCTTATCAAAGGTTTTTAGATAGCTCTGTCAAATGTACTTATCATGACCAGATCCTCACAAAGTCAAAATTACTGTTTGCATCCTGTATGCAGATGTTGCAGTGTTTACACTGCAGCTTTGTAGTGGTTCTTATATAGTTTCTGTTGATTAGGACCCATGCTCATGTCCTGCTACTCTTTTGTTCTCCTTCAGCCTTTGATCTATGAGCTTCTTTTTGCTGATTAGACTGATGAATGTGTGGACTTTGGTATAAATGTGAGTTAGCCTGCAATGCAGAAGGAGATGGATTGGAGGTAAAAATAATAGTTGCTGGGAACAGTAACCACTAGCACACAGTAATTACACGTGAGGCTTGTGCTCCACAAAACTTGAGGTCCAATTGTAATTGTTGTCCTGGGAAAAAAAATACAAGGTGATCACTGTCTTTTGGCTCCAGGTTGATTCATAAATCAAAGAGCACTGATTAGTTAAAACACCTTGCACCACTAACTGTAATTAAGATTTTGTTTTAGAAATAACTGTCTGAAAAGTGTGACATTCATAGGGATTCAACCCTCTATAGTCTGAGACCCCTGAATAAAATCCAATGCACCCATTTAGTAAATAGTTCACCTGTGTGTATTTTGATCTTAGCTTAAATACAGCAGATGTTTGGGGACATTAATGAACAAACGGCACTATATAAAACAAGAAACACATCAGACAGGTAAGGGATGAGGATACAGAGATATTCAAAGCAGGGTTATGTTATAAAACAATACCCCAAGCTTTGGACATCTCTCAGAGCAATGTTCAATCCATCATCTGAAAATGGAAAGAGTATGACACAGCTGCAAGTCTACCAGAATGTGGCTACCAACCTAAAATAACTGGCTGGTAAAAGAAAGCATAAATCTGAGTATTTAATTAAGTTCATTTATATAGCCCACAAATGCTCACAAGTGTTGCCTCAAGTACTTTACAAGACAAACAGATCCAGTTTATGAACAGGAATACATAGTCAGTTCACTCCAATAATATAGACTAATTCAAAGTCAATTACATACATACCATTTGTTTTCTGGTCTTAAGAAAATGCAGCCAAATTCACTTTATCATGGCAGTTGATAAAAAGTTTTCTATCCAAGATAACCCAGTGAAATTCATCCAGTCCTCAGCTGTGCAATAATCCCTCATGCTGGGCAAGTATGTGACAACAGTGGTCAGGAAAACTCCCCTTTAATAGGAAGAAACCCCCAGCAGAACCGGTCTCAGTGTGAGCAGCAAACTTGAAGAGAAACTATTAGAGGCATCTCTGCATGTGCAAAGCTGGTATAGATACCCCTAAGGACTTACGGCTGTAATTGCAAAGAAATGTAGGTCCACAAAGTACACCCAAGGCATGGGGTGCCAAAAGAAAACACAATAGCAGAACTAGGAAATGTTTGACAAATACCTTGTCTGGCAACTGCAACTAGATGTTTGATTACAAAAGTTCAGGACAGAAAAATACCAAAATTACATTTTCATTCACAGTAAACGTTTATGTTTGTTCTCTTCCAGTAAGAGTAAAAATCTTTTCAGAATTTGTTCTTGAAATTACATATATTTGTAAACACCTAACTTGGAGTTAGTGGAAAATTAAACCTGATTTGAAATAGCATTGTTGACGGTTACACAAGAGGGAATAAATAGCCTTGTAGCTTTTTTTCTCTTCTCATATTTTCTCCTCCAGTTTGGTAGTTAAATATCCAATTCATGTTCATGCTGTACTAAATTAAATATACTGTGTCAATTCTGTCTGTTTTTAAAAATAATCTTCAAATTTTGGTGAAATCCTGTAATTCAAATATTTAAAGACAGATTAAATAAAACCAAAATATTGGTGAGTAGGGACATCTAGTGGTAGGCTTTTGGGCACTGCATTTATAACAGCTGGATGTGATTAAAAAGCTTGCAGTGACTTTATTCATCAGGTTTATGTAAATAATGTATCCAGTCTACCTTCAGATATGACCAGTATGAAGCTTTTGATTGCTGAAATAGTTGCTTTGAAAGGTAAAAGAAATGTCAGCATAAGCCAACATCACTGCATACTGATTGTTTGTGTGCAACACAAGAAGGCATTTCTGCATCCTGAACACACTGAGTAGGAGTGAAGGACTTCAGTGACCTTGAGGAGGAGAGCACTGTGTTCATCTGTTACATCTTTTCTGTACTTATTATAGGTTTTCAACCTACAATCATTCTAATCACAGAATCTGAAAGATTGTGACTTGTTTTATTAAACTGCTGTAAACAAATCAAATATCAAGTAAATAAGAAGATGCTTTTTATAAATAAATCAATTTCACTCTGAAAAACTTATTTAAATAACAAAAGCATTAAAAAATATTCAGATGTTTGCATTCAGATCTTTTTAATTAAGCTAAATAGAAAGTTCTCACTCATTTCCATGTGAAACCTCTTTGCAGGTGCTGAACCTGGTCCAGTCTTACGTAACCCTCTGTGTGCCTCTCTACGTGTCTTATGTGTTCCACTCACCCCTGGGCACTGGCGGCTGGCAGCACTTTGACCTCCAGTCAGAGCTGCGTCTCACTTTTGTGTACGACACCGCCATTCTGTGGAAGGATGGCATCGGCAGCCCCCCACAGGCAGAGCTCCAGGGCAAGTTCCCATATCAGAAAGAGTATGTTCCTTCAAAAAAGGAGTTCCTTCTGATTTTTTTTTTTTTTTTTTTTTTTTTTTTTTTTTTTTTTCATAGGATCGTTGTATCCTACCAGCATGCGCATCAATGAGCAGGGACGTTTGGTGGTGAATTTCCGTACCAAAGCTCATTTCCGGGGACTGTTTGTTGAGTCTCATTCTTCAGGCAGAATTAAAAGAACCGGTAAGACTGACATCATTTAGAAAAAAAAAAATCTGCAGATTCCAAAAGCAAAATAAACATGATGCTGATATCACTTTTAAACTTTTTAAAATATCTCTAGCAACATCCTTGTCATCCATGGTGATGAGTGTGGACCACCCAGACCTAACATTTAACCTTACATTAGTAAGGAGTGAACCCACCTACAACCAACCTGTCCAGCAGTGGACCTTCATCTCTGATTTTGCTGTAAGATGGCATGCAGTTTTTCTGTTTTTATGTAGCATGATTAGGGTATAATAATAATGTGCTAACCTTAAGTGAAAATCTTTTACAGTATTATTGTATTTACTCTAAAAATTAAAACAAACATGTAACTTGATGTAATAGCTTTTATGTCTAACAGAAAAGCAACAATTGTTCTGAGTGGTGCTACATAGGTAACTGTTTATTTCAGTCAAAACACAGGTCCATCTCAAAAATTTTTTTATTAAAACTAAAAGTTACTTTATTTTAGAAATTCAATTTAAAAAGTGAAACTAGTATAGGAATTCATTTTACACAGTGATATAGAGCCAACAATGCAGACAAACTGAAGGCTGATATTTAACTGGGCTTCCTTAACAACTCAGCAATATGAAAGGTTCATAACTTCAATGCCACACCCTCTTAATGCAGGATATACTTTTTGGTAGACCAATATTTCTGTATTAAAACCTGATTTTTAATTGCTCTGATGTAGTATTTTTTTATTTCTTCGTAAACTAATTTTTGGGTTGCCCTGTGATGGATTGTTGACCTGTTAAGAGTGTAGCCTGCCTCTCATAGGATGGAGAATTGTAAAGTTCTGAACCTTAACTTTTTAAAACTTAGATGCAGTTTGATGCCAGTAACTGACCCCTCTCTAAGCTTTATAAACAACCTGAGGGTCACAACAGAGGGACAGACTAATACTTTTGTATTTCTCATGTACAGGTCAGAGATTATTCTGGAACATACACAGTGAATTTGATCCCCTGTACAACATCTCAGAACATGGAATACATTGTTCCACCTGTCTGTAGTCCCAGAGAACATCTCACCTTTGACCTCGACATTAGATTTCAGCAAGTAAGAATAATTATTTAATGGAAAATCCACTCATGAAACATTTGTGTTTGTTTTTCAGTCATTTTTTGTTTTCACTCACTGACGTTGCCTCACCCTTCTGTAGGTGAGTGACCCAGTTGCAGTGGAATTTAGTCTGAATACTCAGATGTTCTTGCTGACCAAGAAGAGCCTCTGGCTTTCTGATGGATCTATGGGTTTTGGACAGGAGAGTGATGTTGCCTTTTCTGAAGGTGAGACTTTCTATTTCTTCCACGCATTTTGCAAAGCTGCATGCTTCTTTGATTTTAGCTGTTTTGCAATCATTTGAAATGTTACTGACTAAAAATGTCAGGAAAGCATTTAAAACACGTGGGTAACTGCATTATTCTCTTATTACGTTTTATTACTGGTATCGCCATTTGATTGGCATGGCCAACACGCAATAGGTATTCGTAGGGTTAAAAAGGGATAAAAGCAGAACAAAACATTAAGAAATGAGATTCACAATATAACAATATTAGTGCATAGAATTCATGCCTTCATTACCTCTTTTAGGGGACACAATATATGGTCGTGTCATGGTGGATCCGGTTCAGAATTTGGGAGATTCTTTCTTCTGCAGCATAGAGAAGGTGTTTCTCTGCAGTGGTGCTGATGGTTACGTGCCCAAATATGATCCAACCAAGTTTGAATTTGGCTGTCTGGCTGACTCTCCATCATTGCTGTACAGATTCAAGATTCTTGTGAGTATACAAAAGTCTTTGTATTAAAACTTTAAGTATGACTGCTTAAAAAGTTTACTTCCTTTTATTTATTATTATTATTTTATTTATAAATCAATATTGTTTGACTCACCAGGACAAGGCCCAGCCAGAGACTCAGGCACGTGTGTTTGGAGATGTTAGTTTTAATGCAGTGCTTGCAGTAGATGATGCATCAGCTGCAGCTCTTGTCAGACAACCAGGATCTGATGGGTTTAGACTAGACTCTACAGCCATGTTCCAGGTATGCAATGTCTTACTGTTAGAGATGCACTGTACAGGATTTTGTTGCTGATTTCTGATCTCGGTTTTTTGTAAAGCATTGATCTGCCAATACAGGTGTCGTCCAATTCTGATTTCTCTTTCAGAACAATCATTTAAGAGGATATAAGAACATTCAAAAACTTTTTTAAGTTGTTCTACCATGAGCCATTAATCATTTTTATAAGGAGCAAAGGTGGTTTCATGCTGTGTATGCATGACAGAGAAGAGTGACTTTAAAACAGGCTTTTACTAACATTTTATAACAGGGGTCTCAAACTCCAGTCTTTCAAATTTGCATCTTTGTGGCTTTGCTTCAGCATACCTGCCTCAAATGGTAAAGTCATTAGCAAGGATGTAGAACATGACTGCATACTGAGGAGGTAATTCATCCATTTGATTCAGGTGTGTTAGACCAGAATGACAACTTAAAGTTGCAGGACTGGAGTTTGAGACCAATGTTTTAAAAACCGACAAAACTGTCTTTAGCATCTTATTGCACTGTTTGTTTCACTGAAAAAATTGTCAGTTTCCTGGAGAATATGGAGTGTGGATGTAACTATTTTGTTAGTTAACACAAGGCTTTCACGGATATGTTTTTTTTTGCTGTAAAATGCTTCATGCCATCTCATGTTTTTTTTTTCTTCTTATAACTACTTAGAACCTTTTTGCTTAGTGTTCATAGCTTTTCTCATCCTCAGGTTGCTGCAGGGCGTGAATGGTATATACACACCATTTACACCATTCGCTCCAAAGAGAACAGCAACAGCGGCATTGGGAAACGCAGCCTAGAGTACCACTCTTTTGTTTCCACTCTGACATCATTAGACAAAAAAAGCCCTCACAGGAAAAGGTCTGCTGGTAACGAAATCCCAGCCATCACTGAAGATATTGGAATAGATAACAGCCGGGGGACCAACATTATGCATATTGCTTTAGACCGCACCAAGGGGAGGTTCAGGGGATCGGATGAGCTGTTCCCTGGTGGCAGAGAACTCGGTGAGCTGAACACTGATGACCAAGAAGAAAGTTTAGTGAACATAGTGGGGGTACTGGTGGGGCTGCTGCTGACAGTCCTCATTATTGTTACCGTTGCACTGGTACTGAGATCCAGACAGAAGGATGGGAAGGAGGTATGGAGCGAGGGGGTGCAGGAGGTGGTGAAAGGCTCTGTCAGCACCGAACCTATGCTAGTGGTGAGAATGCAAGACTGCCACAACAGCTCTGAGGTATGAGCCGTGAATACATGGATTGGACAGATGGACACAGGGAATACATGGGAGGGGTTTTATATTTTCTTTTCTTTTTCTGAGTTACTTTTACAACACCAAAAAAAATGTGATTGAGGAAATGTGTTCTTGAGCGTGCCTGTTATTGTTGCCACTGTACTGAATTCATTCAAGTGCACTCAGTACAACACTATTATGCCGTGTTTTTATTTGTCATTTCTGATTCTGTTGCTGGTACCATGGTGTTTCCAGTCTTGGGTACTGGCTTTATTGTGTCTAAAAGTGCCTGAAGAAACTAATCCTTCAGGACAGTCAACTCCTGTTTTCATAGGAATGATGCAGACTAAATCAAAAACGCAGCATGGGAAGAATGCAGTGTGTTTCAGTATGATAACCTTCAATAAAAACATGAAGGATTCACGGTATTGCAGTATTAACTGAAAACAAATTCCACACCATGATTTAACTACTTTATTCAAAAAAAAAAAATTCTTCCTGTTGCAGATACAATATTAAAACACTATATTATGGTTAGAATAGTGCTATCTAGCTGGCTTCTTCATGGCAGTGTTGCTGTAAGATTGATTGTGTTTGCAACGTTTTCAAAAAAAAGCAGCGGCTGAAGTAAAACGATTTCCGTAGCTAATAATATGTAGTGAGTTATATTTTTGAAGAAAATGGACAGCAGTTTAGCTAAAATTATTTTGTCTGCTTCGATAATCATATGTTTATGGACATTTCCCTGTGAAGCTATGACATGTCTGAACATGACTACTTGAAGTGCTATTCATGGCTGCACTTAAAAAACAATGAATCTTAACTTGTGGCTTCTACAGAGTGAAAAAGGATTATTCCTGCGCTTAGTAGCTTATTTTTCATAGGTTAACAGAAGAGGAATCTAAATGAATGCTGAATCTAAATGAGGGAACCACTGAACAACCTGTATGTTTGCTCCGTTTTGCTCAGACTCAGGCTACAACTGACCACCAGAGAAGAAACACTGGCTTCTGTGTAAAGTATTAACAGCACTGCTGAGAGCAGATCAGATTGTAGGTTTAAGAATTAATGAGGAATGTTGTCCTTATATGATCAAAATTAATTTGTCAGTGCAAGACATCCAGTTTTTTTTCATCCCTGACCACATTCTCTGCCTTCAGCAAATGGTTTTCTCTAAAAAATAGTCAAATGCACAATTATTGAACTCTCAGTTTTTAAAGCATAGAAGATGTAGATTAATACTTATTCAGATTAGATTTTTACCTTCTTTCTTCCATAGAAATTGAGTTCATGAAGAAGCAAAATGCGATGGTACATATCACAGGTGTCAAACTCAAGGCCCGCGGGCCAAATCCGACCCACCATAACTATTTATCTGGCCCTCTAGATTCTGGAGGGCCACATAAATTGTCTTTTCTGTAGACACTAGAGGGCCTCATACAATGAACTTTAAGATAACAGTTGTGCGCTTAAATATTATTTTATCAGTCAAATCAATTTAGTTTTCTTTTGTTAGGACCAAATTACCCCAATGTGAAAAGATGTTAAAAATTGTCACATTTTAAAATGTACTAATTGAACACAGAGAAAACTATAATATTTTCACAGTTTGTTAACGAGTAGTTTTATCAATACATTCTGCCACAACTGGCCCTTTGAGGAGATTCATGATCTTGATGTGGCCCAAAATGAAATTGAGTTTGACACCCCAGGTATATGTAATCAGAGTCCATTTCTTCAGGTCCTCCTCCCAATCTTGAAAGTTGCATATGCATCCCATTTAAAGTATCATAGTTGATATTCTCCCATTTTTTAAATTTATATTGTATCTGATGCTGGTTAATTAGTTGGACAATCTGCTCTGGTAGCTAGCCTGCAACTGGTAGCTTGAATTCCAGTACACAGTGTGTGATTATAAAAATCATACAGAGCTTAAACATGTCACAGTGTAAGAAAGCAACATTTGAAAAATCTTAATACTAACTCCTGATTTGTTGTTGTGACAAATTCATGTCAGAAAAGTCCAACAGAGACATCAGTTCAACATTACTGGTGGTAAAGCTGTTGTTATTTGAGTTGTACACTGAAACGAGAGGGAGAAGGTTTAAAGTAAAGGAGAAAGGTGTGTAAGCACTTAGGGCTGGTCAAAAGGGGATAATTAAGTGATGTCTGCAGTAACACTGGATGATTTTCCTCCTTAGTACTTGTCATAGGTTGCCTTTAGTTGTGAGAGTGCTGTCGGTCAGCATTGAGCCTGTTTCACTGCGTGACCACAAGCCTGAACCTCACAACCAAAAATTTCATTCCTGAGAAACTGATAGCCACAACCCAAATTAAATCACAGTAAGTAATGGCAGTAACGACTTAATAAGAGTCAGCTCCTCTCGATTCCAAACCATAAAGGTATTTGTCTTTTGTGACCTAAAATATTTCCAAACAACCAAAACTGGCATCTTATTGAAACAACTTTAAATAGAAGGGACTTGACCATGAAAACACCCCTGCTTTCATCAAACAGTGGGGGCTTCAGTAGCTTACTTAACCATTTCACCCTTATGTTTTCTGCAGGCTGAGAAAGATTATTAAGGATATTAGGGATGTAAAAGGGTGCAAGAGGGTGCAGTATCTGTTCGGCCATTTCAGCATACTTTTGAAAATAAAAGACCTCTTTTATTATTGTACTTGTTTTCCAAGAAGACAACCATTCTGAAGAGTGGTTTCTGGAAAAATCCCTCTGGATTTCCCAATTTATAATGGAAAACAAAAGGCAAGATTACAGTTACTTCTTAATTATAACTCTTTATTATAACTTATCTTAACTTTGCATATCTAATCCCAGTAGATAAACGCAACATCTGAAAGGACTTTTGCTCAGTTATTAGTTAAACTAATTATATTATGTATTTCTTTTTTTAAATACCATGACATTGTATCATATTTTTCCAAATATGTTTTTTTTTTTTTACTCTATCATTCGCTTACTTGTATGAACCAGTATGAACCACTGTGTTTCTGTTAGAATATTGTCATATTTATTAAAATTAAATGGAAAGTTGTTTTCTTTTTAAACACAAGTTAAGATATGCTTGTAAAAGGATGCTCATCTCAGGAGTTATTCCTTTAGCTTTGAATTGGAAAAGTGTTGTAGTTTTGACAGAAGAGAACGTTTACAAAGCCACTTTCAGCCTCTTTGTTACACTACTGATGAGTCTGGAGCTGTGATTATAAAAAGATGTACTCACACCTGAAGATCTGACCTCTGTTTCTCGCACATTGTGTATTTCTAAGCTTTATTTCTTAGTAGTGCTGTGTAGATTTGTTGTTTTTGGACAAGCAATGCACACGAATGACCTGCTTACAAATCACTATGGAGCAAAGTATAGCTTTTGCCATTTTACATATGTCCATGATTTTTTTTAAGATCCCTTCTGAAATGTACTGTTTATGTGTATTGTTAAATCAGTGTCTTTCTCTGCTTTGAACATGTTTAGATGGGTGTGCTTGAATGTGCATCTCATGATGCTGTGAGTCATCACTGTATAATCATGTGGCTGATATTTATCACGGTAAGCTGATGTCGTGATGAGGTGTGAATCAATGAGAAATGTGAAGATTTAAGATCCTGCTGGGATCCAACTGTGATTCTTTTTCCTTTTCTATTTTGGACACTGAAGAATTAGAAAATGCCACCGTATCTAACATCAAATGCACTTTCTTGCATCACTTCACTCACATGCCAGTACAAGCTATGCAATGTAATGTACACTCCACAGCCAGTCATCTACATTGAAACCACAATTTCAGCACAATCAGTCTTGGTATTGTCTTTTTATGAATTGATTTTTATGTAAATGTAATTGGTAATAAATATGGTTTACTGGTGCCTGCTGGTGAGTTGTTTTTTTTTTTAATCTATATTTGTGTAGTTTTATTGTAGGTGTGCTTTTGTCAAATACAGAAATACTGAGTTACAGCAGCGAAAATAAAGTAAAAATTGAACTTCTCAACATTTATTGCCATTGGTGGTGATGGTGGTAGGAGTTCATCCTGTAATTGGTGGGTTGCCGGTCCAAGCCCCCGCTCTGTCCATCTCAGTCATTGTGTCCTTGGACAAGACACTTCACCTGCCTTGCCTGCTGGTGGTGGTCAGAGGATCCAGTGGTGCTGGCACATGGCAGCCTTGCCTTTGTCAGCCTGCCCCAGGGCAGTAGCTCTATATATATATATATATATATATATATATATATATATATATATAGAGAGAGAGAGAGAGAGAGAGAGAGAGAGAGCTTTAGATATAGTCCATCAGATATTACAACAGGATTCAGGTGTGCATGCCTACCCAAGAAGACCAGTTAAAATTGGGTCAAAATGTACATTAAAAGTACTCTGCATCTAAGTGTTCACATTTATGTAACAAGGTTATTGCTGATTTTTTTTTTTTTTTTTTTTTTTTTTTTTTTTAAATCTCCCAAAAAGATGTTTGTTTTTCCACTGAAATGTACAAGATAATGCCACATTAAAGATGGGAACAGTTTTCAAAAGATTTATCACGGTATCATTTTCTTTTTAACCTCAAAAGCCTGGTTTTTTGACGGGGTTTGGTACACTTTTGAGATCCGACGTATTTATGAACATGGGGTTTATTTCCCTTCCAGCAAACAAAAGTATTCAAATTAAAGGCTTGGCGTGTCCCCAAGAAGTTTCTAAATTAATATGGGAAAGATAATTCTCCTGCAATAAAATATTACTTCATTTTATGGCGTTTTACGACATTTTTTTTTTTTTTTTTTTTTTTTTTTTTTTTTTTTTTTTTTTTTAATTGCAAACAATTAAAAAATGGTAGTTTAGTTATATGTTGAATAGAAAGCAATAGGACACAAGTGTGCTGAGTTAGACATAAATTTAAGAAATTATCTATGGGCCAAAACTTTTAATATGGTCGACGGAAGAAATAAAATAAACGTTTGATTCAAAACGCGTTTTATCTTCGGTAAAAGCGACCTGAAAGCGCAAAATCCGATTGGGTAGAATGGAAAATGACGCAATACAAAGTCCCGGCTCTCCTCCTTCCTCTCCCTTCCCTCACTTCCTGCAGGACCAGCGGTGTGTTGACAAACTACCGCTGTTGGCTCGTAAACATGGCGACCGCTGGAGCAACTGGAGACGACCTGAAGAAAGAGCTCACATGCGCTATTTGTTTAGACTTTTTCAAAGACCCTGTCATACTGAAGTGCGGACATAATTTCTGTCGCTTTTGTATCTGCATGCACTGGGATGAAAATGGCGGAGACTACGGGTATCAGTGTCCTCAATGCCGGACGGTAAGTTGATACACACCAACTGCCTTTTTCTTTCTTACCCGGTTGTTTTTTTCCCACAGAAAATTATTAATGAACAGTTTTAACAATATTACCAAAGTTATTTTTGGGTAAACCTGCAGTTTCAAGAGGGTTTTAACAGTCATTTTTTTTATGATAATAACGTAAAGGGTTTAACTAAACAGCAGGTTTACGGTAAAAATTGTACTCCTACCGATTAGCGACTCAGCACTGTCTTTAGATACAGTTGCTATGACAGCTGGCTTTAGCTAACGGAAGCCAACACAAACTGAAGAGCGGTTTAGTTACCTAACAATGTGTGTGTTTATCTCTTTGCTCTCTCAGGTATTCAACAAGAGGAGCTTCACTAAAAACTACTTGGTGCAGAATCTAGTGGCCAAACTGGACGATCTGGAGCATCTGGGTTCTTCTCCTGCTCCTTCTAAGTCTATGAAACCAGACGGAAAGTGTGAACAACATGGCGAAGAGCTGAAACTCTACTGCCAAACTGATAAGAGGCCAATTTGTGTTGTCTGCAGGGAATCCAGAGCTCACAGGTTGGTTAGGGCCTTCCTGTAGAAACTTTGAAACAGTTCAGCTGTTTATTTGTTCAAGGTAAACAGCTAAGAAGGTGAAACTCTGATTAAATCTCATTCATATTGCATTCCATTAAAACTTTGAGTAATAAACCAACACAAATAGGTGTATAAAAGTTAAGTTGAAGGAAAAAGATAAATGATAAATGGTTTTGGAGTAAAACCACATTCCCATTTGAAAAATCATTACAATGGCAGCTCAGTAGAGTACAGACTCTAGTTTCTCTTATTGAGTTGTTTTGATTTTTAGAGTTTCCTTGTAGAAATGGGTAGAGCATAGAACTTGAGTCCACAAATGTATTTAAGTGTTTGGCAACTTATGTTTAGCTTACTGACAACAACCTTTAAATTATTTTAATTTTTATTAACTCGCCTTATCTGTTCTCCTTTCCTTCATGGTCAAAGATGACAAAAAATGTGTTCTGTTTGATATAAAACCAAAACAAAGTTTTACAAATTAGAGTAAACCATAACAGCAGTTTAAGCTTACACATGGAGAAGAAAATTAATGTGACTACACACATATTTGTAAATTTGTTTAGCAAAACAGTCAGTTTTTGCTAGATGGGATTACTTTTCAAATGAAAGATCATAAGGGAAATGTAAAATAATTTCCCTTTATTTAATTTAGCAAATCAGTAAAATATGTAATTTTTGTAAACGCGTTTGAAATTTTTTAAAAGACAAATTACCATAGCATTTTTTGCTTGACTTCAAGGACTCACACAGCAGCCTAATTATTTTGAGTCGGGAACAAAATTCAGAATTACACGTCTAGCTATAACACCAACATCTGTGTTTTGATAAAGGTAAAGGAAGCTCTAAAGGTAATTGTAAATATCTTGAGTAGTGAACATGAACTATGTTTTTCAGACACCATCAGGTGGCTCCGGTGCCAGAAGTTGTGAATGATATGAAGGTGAGATTAAATGCATGAGTCTCTAAAGCTAAAAATCAAAATGTTAAATTGGCAGCAAGAACAGTTTGTGGCATTTACTGTACATCCTAGTAGCTTCATTTAAACTTTTTTTTATCTGTATAATGTGGTCTGTTTTTCTTTTCTTTTTTTGTCTACATGCATTATGATGTTCATTTATTACAGATGGAGTTGAAAGTGAGGTTGATGGAGCTAAACTGGCAGAAGTCGCAATATGCCAAAATTAGGACAACAGATGAGCGGTCTAAAAATGAAGTGCGGGTATGTGAAGTGCAGTTTTGTTTTTTTGGGGGGTGGGGGGGTCGTTTGTGGCATCTTTGTAGCACAAACTACATGTGTATCTTGTAGTATGTTAAGTATTGTTTCACTCTAAATATTGTGTACATTTTCAGGTAATAACAATGAGCTCCAAGGCAGCAAACCCTTTCAAACCTGAACATAAACACAAGTGCCAGTACATTCTGGCTCCAGTAGCTGCTCTTCTTCTGCCCTGCTTTGGTAGTTCTTCTTCTATGGTTGTAGCGTAGCACCATTTGTGGTGGTAAAATGGATCAAAATTGACAAGAAGAGATACATTCTTTTTAAGTTGAGAAAAACAATGTACATGACCCACAATCTGGTAGCCTGGTAAAAACCAGCCCCTTGTACTACACTTTGCTTCATACAGGGGGTCCGGACCCTCTGTATGAAGAGGGCCAAACGTCACCAACGTTTGGCCGTGATGTTTGTAATGCGCCAGATTAATGCTATGAAGCTTACCAGAAATTACCTGCATTGTGAACAACCACAGCGAAGAGAGAAGTACCTAACTGAACGAGGCAGCTGTTAATGTTAATTCAGTATTTGGAAGTGTGGCCAACATGGACTGAATTGCTTCGTTCACTTCCTCCGCTGCCATTGCAAAAACTACAGGTAGACTACAATTGTAAAAGAGTGCAGAAAATTGACGTCATCGTTCGCAACTTCTCCTTCTGTTCACTAATTGGCCCGGTTGAAATTCTACCTGAGGAATTTACTTCAATGGGAGAAGGCCCAGATGAAGCAGTGAAGGGAGATGAGAATCGAGCATAACTGCGTAGGAAGGCAATGACCAGACTAGGAATCTTGTCAATATAAGGATAATGGGGAAAAAAAACATAATGTCTGTCGATCGATTTCTTAAGAGATTAGCTATTCTGGTGAGAAATGTAGTTTAAGTGACGATATAAGGAAGAAATTCTAAAGATTTTAAAGATTTACACAATGAACATTTTATTGTAAAGTACAGTTTGTTAGTTGAAGTTCTTATGGTAGGCTACGCCACCTGCTGGCATTAATGGATAACTGCTTTTGTGTGGTAAGGCGTTATGACTCATGTCTATGGACAATGTGCATTTCCCTTAACAGCTAAAGACCTAAAAATTAACTTTGTTTACTCATTAAACAAAAGATATCAACAAGTATGTTTTCTGAGGACGAAGTTAGGATACATCACCGTCTAATAGCTAGTCTTACTCCATTTGCTTGTAATAAGTTGCTTGAGACGCTTCCTCGAGGCAACTACCAGTCTCAGACAGCAATCTATGGAAAATTTGCCCCAATCCTTACTTTCATCAGTAAGTTGGGTTTTTTGTTTGTTTTGGGGGTTTTTTTTGAGGGGTTTCATTTACAGACCTTTTTAAGTCATCCTCCAGCATCTCTGTGAGATCAAGATCTGGGCTTTAACTCTATTTAAGTGCCTTGGTTCAAATTTTATAAAAAAGCAACATGACACAGTTCATGTCTTAGTTTTCAGCCGCTCCTTTCATTTACTGGTATGTTTAGCTCATTGCCGTGTTAGCAGGTCCAGCAATCACTAGCTATGACACTTCCAGGTCCATATTTCAGTTAGTATGAGTGTCTTTTTCTGGAATATGATCTTTGGTTTATGCCTAACATTACTTTTAATTTATGACTTGAATTTATCAGTAGTAAAAATTTATTAAATATCCATGTATTCAAATATGTAAGAAAAACACGCAGTCTGGTGTTGTGTCTAATTTCTTCACATGACTGTATATTATTGTTTTGGCATAATTATTCAAACTTCTGTCTTCTAGTTGAAGAAGCAGCGACTGAAGGAGAAGATTGAAGCAGATGTAGGGGCCTTGGTCCAGTTCTTGTTGGATGAGAGAGACTCTCTATTGGAGAGCTTGGATGCAGAGGAAGCAGCCTCTTTGGCCGTCATTGACGACAACCTGGAGTTTGTTGAGAGTGAAGCAGCAGATGTGGACAAACTCATAGCAGATATTCATAATCACATTGGTGGGAAGACTAACTTTGAGGTCAGTCGAACATGAAGGCATCGACGCAATTTGTGCTGAAAAAACGTTTAAAAAAATGGGAGAAAGTGGGCATGTTGACAGTTGCACTTGTCTCTCTTATGTAATACTATATTGTTTCATGTACAGTAAATTAGTTATAACATTTAAAATGATGATTAAAGTAGCATCTTATTTTACTCCAACAGAGCCTTGCTGAAACATTTAATGAGTAAGTAACCTACAGTTGAAGACTTTGATTAAATTTCAGAAGGAATACAAAATGTTAACATATTTATTTCGTCTCCAGAGCAATGCATCGCAAGTCTTTCACTTCCCTTGAGCCAGTCAGTTGTACGACTGAATTTACAGACTTCTCAGGGCCCTTCCAACTCATCATGTGGAAGAAGATGATGCACGTTCTGCACACCAGTAAGTTTAAGCAACAACAATGCTATAATGGGAATAAATCATTAGGATTAAAGTAAGCATTACAGTGTTAACACAATATATTCTTGGCTAAGAGCTGTGCTATAATAGTTTTAGTTTTCTACCTTGACAGTAGATTGATGTCAGGAAGGTGAACTGAACTTTCCATATTTCTCCCTGCATAGTGCCTCAGAACCTTACCTTAGACCCCGACACCGCACACGCAAACCTGCTTATCTCAGACTTTGACACCAAAGTGGAGGAGGGCCGGGTTCGCAGCCAGGAGCCGGATCTTCCAGGCCGCTTCAACCGGTTCTGTGGAGTCCTCGCCACAGCCCAGTACGCCAGCGGCCAGCATTACTGGGAGGTGGACGTTAGGGACAAAGGAGTGTGGTACCTGGGGGTGACGACTGAGTGCAGCAACAGAAAGGGCTTCGTCAACCTCACTCCATCCGCGGGATACTGGAGCCTCTGTTTGCAGGACCGACTGTACGCCAACGTAGAAGATGGCCGCATTCCGCTCGCCGACTACTGGAACTCGCCTCGCGTCGGTGTGTACCTGGACTATGACAATGGGCGCCTTAGTTTCTACGATGCCGTTACAATGAAGAGACTCTACATGTTCGACACCTGCTTCGAAGAACCAGTCTATCCATTCTTCAGCCCAGGGAAGAACGACGTAGGCAGCAGGTTGCAGATATGCCATTATTATTAACAGAGGTGTGATAAGTAGTAATTGAGAGTCCAACTTGTGCTTTCAGGTTAGTCTGCTGGAAAGGAGTCTTCTCATGAGACATACAGTAGTGATGATATGTTGCTTCTTGGAGCCATGTTATTGTTTGCATTTGAGCCGTCACGTGCAGGTCTGCATTTTAAAAATGCGGTTCAGATAAAATGAATATTAACCAGGTGAACATTGTCATCTTGGATTTTTTTCCTTTTTTTTTTTTCTCCAACTTAGACACAAACTGTAGCCTCACACCCCTGGTTACTATGGTGGTGAGTTTGGAGAGGTGCTTTGCTGTTTACATATATCACTGTGTTTGTGGGACTGCAGATGCCTCAGGTGTTCCTGGTGATTAAAACATACTAATTAATACCCTTGTTAACACCTGCTTTGCCAAACTGCGTTACATTTGCTTTTGGTTTCCATGTTCAGTTTGGCGTGCTTGTCTGGGGAATTCACTTAAAGCCAATATTTCTAGAACTGAGTCAGACAGGTTTTATGGAAATGGGTTTTATCAAAAAGATTTTAAACAACCTGTATTTACCCCTTATTTTATATATATATATATAGCAGCTTTGAACTGTTGCCATTCCTACTTTTACTTCCAAGCCCCATTTTTGTGGCCCAGCTTTTGCAGTACTGAAAGCATGTAGCCATGAGGTTTACATTAGAGATGCCTAAACAAATATGAAATGTTTTATCCAGCTGCAGTAATGAATAGCTACAAGTCAAACTGGCTAATTTCTTTAAACGGCCAAATGTTAAGCTGTATTCCCATATGTTTTGCCCTTTATTGGATAAATATTTACCTCTATACATTCCAGTATTAGTAAATAGAGCAAGAACTTGGATTTGACTAAAATAAAATGTTATGGAGTGTTGAATGTTGGCATTGTGTCTTCTTGCTTTTATGTTTTATCTTATTTTAAATTGATTACTGCTGTTACATATGATTGATAAATGTATTTGAAGTCCATGTATCTTATGAACATTGACTGATATTTCTTTTTTTTTCTTTTTTTTAGGTATGATTTCTTAAAAGTTTAACATGTGATATCATGGATCTCTATCTTTTATTTTACCTTTTTTTTTTTTTTTTTTATTTTATTTTCTTTCCTTTTAAGACATGTAGTCCTAAATTGCCAATGAAATGACAATGCTCTTTGAGTATTTGAACTTTTTGTTGCATATTTTTTCCCTCTCTGTGTGTTTTGTCCATGACTGTACTTCAGTTGATTTATTTACCCAGTTGAACTGATTTAGTTTACATATCCATCTTAGGATTCTTTTCAGTTATGTCACAAAGTTTGACTCCTGAGTCTTGCTAAGTCTCTTTTTAAGGCTCTTGTACTGTATGGATATTCATTCTTTTTCATTTCAATAAGATAAAGAAATAAAATAGAAAATCTGTGATTTATTGATCCATCTTAGTTTCTTCTAAAATAAATGGTCCACTTCATTCTCATATGCCATGTCACTATAATTGCTGTTTGGGAAAATCAGCTAATTTATATTCAATAAATGATTCAGTCTTTATAAGTGAACTTGGCAAGATGCCAGTTCTTTCTTGTAACTATGTAAAATTACATTTTTAATTTATTATATTTCTTCACATTTTCATTTTTAAACTAAAATTGACACTTTATAGATTAGTTCTTTTAAGATCAAATTCTAAAATAATTTCACTTTCCTTTCACTTACTGTGTGCTGTGATGTTTGCATCTGTATGACAACCACAAGAAGAGAGATTGTAGTTTCACCTGGGTTATTGCTCTTTTTGTTGTATTGTCCTTGCTTTTCTAGTCCAGCTTCCTGTTTTTTTTTAACCACAACAAACCGATCTGGTGCTGCTGATTCACTAAGACAGAACATTTAAGGAGGAGGTGAGAAAACTGCTTCATCTCCTCCTGCCCAGGTAGTGACTCAGAGGTGACTTTTTGCCGTTTCTCTATTGAGATGTGGGCTTAATGCAGTACAAATGACTAAATCTAACCAAGACACATTATTGTAAATCAGTGTTTCTTTCATACAGTACACTGTTTTGTTTAGAGTAAGATGGTTCACTAGAACATTCTATTTATTCAAGAAGGTCCCATGTGGATATGATTTGTCTTTCCCAAAGAGCCCTTGTCATTTATTGTCATTCATCTTCAGGTTTATAAACCCCCTACAACTTACTTATAAACAATTATAGAAAAGAAAATTATCTTTCTGTAGATGTTCTGTTGATGTTAAAGTTGATTGCTAATTTGATTATAGAATATACAACAGCTTAACGTTCAATCTGCCAAAACTAACCAATATAATTTTCATGTATTAACCCAAAGAATCTTTTAAGATATATAAATGAAATAATAAATCTGTTAAAACAAAACACATCTTACACACTGGTGAGTGCCACTGGTTTATTTTTGCAATGATTTTCTAGGATTACATACATCTTGTAATTGCCTTCTGTAAGTTTGACCTCCTGTAGTATACAGTCGTACACATATTTGGTAGATGTGGTGTTTTATTTAAATGTGCTTTAGGTATTTCACACAAACAAGTTAATGGCAATTAAAGACATGGAAAATGAAAAACCAATAACAATAATGAGGAGTTTGATTTATGGAGAAAAATAATTTGTCAGTACACAAAGCTTTACAATAAATGAGAAACACAAGAAGAAAGACGGTTAAAAAGTTTTTATAAACTACACATAATAAAAAAATGAGTTCCTTTAGGAGCCACACATGAAAACAAATACTCTAAAATGTCCATGATAAAGGTGCTGGTCATCAATAACAATAATAAAATTATCAATGTACAATACACTTTTGATTATATTAAATTAACTGTACATAAGAGGCATATATTATTCTTGTAAAATGATAGAACTCTTATATTTGTACTTTGTGCAATGTTCAAAAGCAAGTTACAACACATTTTGGAACATCAATGTTAAACAGAACATAAGCTCTTCAAGGAAGATAGATAAGAGATCAGATTTCAGATGCTACAGTTTATAACATATAACATTGAGAGTAAAGTGTCCAACACAACAGTTAGAAAAATAATTTGTGCAACAAATTATATAGAAAAGAAAATCAAAAATAAATTAAATAATCTGGAAAAATAAAATACAGCAAATAACATGTTTAGAGCTTTGTTCAACTAATGTTTCAGTCATTCAGCTGGCTATTACCTGACATGATCTCTGTTCCATTTAAATGCTGGAATAAGTAGGATATATAGCGATATAACATGGACAGTAAATCCATATGTACACCTACATATGCATATGTACAATTACAGTAATTTATTGATATTAACAGACAAAAGTGCAAAAAGCCATGGGGTCAAATTTTAGAAATCTGTTGTGGTTATTATAACAGCAAGACCAGAAAAGGAAATTACCTGTAGAAATAGAGCTGGTTGGGATGTTGTGCTTCTTTGAACAAAATCCACCTTACATAATGGTCAACTAATAACAGTGATAAAGTGCAGAATCATGAAATGACCTGTAACTACACATTCCAATATGTTCTGTTTTGTCTCGAGATAAAAAAAGAAACAGAAGGCAGTAACAGCAGGGGTTTTTGGCGCACAGTGACAAAATGGGATCTTTCAGGATTTTAAAAGGATGTTCTGTTAAAAGATAGTAAGCACTAAATATCCTATCTGCAGCAGAAAACTCTCTAGGGTTCTTCATTTAGCATAAACAAAAATTAGTTGGTTCAAGAGGCTTAAGCTAAAACATCTTAGTGATTTATTCAAAAACTGCCTTATAGCTTTAGACCATTATTGTGTTTACATTTTTGGAGGTTATTTACATGAAAGGATGAAGATAATTTACACAAGAAATTGACATTAGAGGTGGTTTCCCACCTGTGAGCTTCCTGTAGAAAGAAATGGGGTAGAACATATTAACCATTTTGCATCAGAGTTTCTACTGAACAGAAAAGTAAAATTGTTCAATGTTTTCTGTACATTTAGCCATTAGATATGATTTTGACATTTGTTGAAGAAAATATGGAAATAAATAAAACATTGCCAAAAAAGAAGCAGTGTTGTGAGCCACCATAATCGGCAGCAGTGATAGTAATAGAATACCACAAGGGCATGGAGATTTGACAGGGAGGAATAAAGACAACATTGATACTGTTGTCAGTACACATAAAGAGATGCAGAACAAAGAGGCCTACCTATCTGGGCAAATGATATGTTGTGCGTTATTTGTTATTTTGTAGATGAGATTTCCATTTTGTACGTTTTACGCAGCTAATTTATTTTCTGTGATTACTTTATGTTTCTGTTATGGATCCCCCATGTGGAAATTTTAACTGCTCCCTGTTCTTTGGCTTAGAGCATACAGCTCTGAAACCTTATATCAACCTGAGAGAGGGAACATGGAAGTTTGGAGGAGAAATGTGGGGTCAGAGGCCATCCTCTCAGTTCAGTTCCTGAAAGCAACTCGCAATCCAAAGTGGTGGACATTTTCAGTACCGTCCTGGCATAGGTCGAGGCCAAGGAAGATGAGTCTTCAAGTGCAAGGGATCTTCCATGTGTGGGACCCCATTTCAGCCTGCTTCCACAAGGATAGTGGAAGTGAGACAACAGCCTGCAGAAGTGGAGGAGGGCCAAATATGGCCTGCAGTGGATCAATGCTCCATCCTCTCCTCTCTCGTATATAAAGACTCTGCTTTGCTTTTCTCATATTGATGTTTTTCACATATAATCCCTCCTCATATGTTAATCATGTTGTTTAGGCATATATAAAATTAGAACAGAATGTAGCAGGTAGAAGTTTTGGGGAGATTTTAGAAGTCTTTGACATTTGCTTTGATATAAATCACCTGTTATATTTATACTGGATTTTTGAATCTTTTTGTATCCTGTATCTGATTTAACCTGTTTTTACAAATTACATTTTTATGATCACATTTCAATTTGAGACTCACCAAAACTTGCCTTTGGGAGTTTTTCTTTGGGAAGTGTCCTTTACTAAAAAGCACATTTTCTGGTTCTTGACCTAAAGGTCTAAAGCCTTAGAGTAACGCTGTATAGATAAAGAATCCCACCCACTCCAGTAAGCTTGTTTGGGATTAATGCCCTTCTTGTGTAATTGTAGAATATCTGGGGCTGGATGAGTGGGGGTCAGCTCCAAGGCCTTTCAGATTTATCTGATTAACCATAGTGAACAGGGTTAAATTTGTAAGCAAGAAATAATCTTGGGTCAAATAGGGTTGCAGTAGATCGTGGTTGATTTAAGAGTTTAGATGTACTATTACCATTTTAATTGATCATTTAATAACAAATGTATATGTAAGCAAACTGCAAGGGGTGGTAGAGCTGTGGTAACATAAAACAACATGCTTTCGAACACTGTCTGTTATGAATACAAATCTAAATTTTGATGGTACCTGGCACTTTGTGTATTTAAAAAAAGCAGCATGTTTTATGTCCTCTATGAACTGTGCTTATGTCAGCTGATGGGCTAACTTTAGCTAAAATGCTAATGTTGTTTAAAATCTTACTATGTTATCAGTTGCAAAAATTATTTGTTATTTGATATACTAAAGTTTGGTAATATTTTAGCAAAAGGTAATACACCAACATTAGCCAAAAGGGCTTTTAATACCATATCAGGTAACTGTAGCTAACACTATCTGGTATACTAACAACAGCTGGTAGTTGATAAAATGCTAACATTAGCTTAGGCTATAGCTTGGATTTGTATGTTCACCGACACTAACGCTAACAGCTATGAATAATAGCAGTGTGTTCATTTTATTTGTTCCTGGTTCGTTTTGTGTTGTGATGAAAAAAAGGTGGGAGAAAACCTTTAAATAGCAATAATTTATTTGCTTTTTACTCTGCTTTACTTTCACACTAGGATATTCTGACCAGACATACTTTACATGTTCCTATCAGTGGCCTAGACGTTTCACACAGGAACATTAGGAGTGGTGCACTGCCTCCTATATTGATTTTTCATTTAAATCACTTTCTGTCAAAATAACGGTCCAATAAAAACATATTTAGCCTGTGCTTTAAAGGTTCATAAAATAGCATTTGCATAAACTTCTTGAACTCATGTGAGACTGGAGTTGTTTTATGTCCTCTTTGGCCTCGGCCCCTCTTGCACTAGGTGTTAGCTTAAGCCTCTGGGACTCATTAACACTTATACTTAATGAGGAACCCATGAAAGTTATCCATAGCAGGTATGATTTTAGCTGCTTGTAACCTTTTTTTTTTTTTTTTTTTAACAGGACCTCACTTCAAAGGTAATGAACTATTCCTTCTTCAGAAAATATGGCTGGAGAAAGTAAGTGCTTGTTAGCCTTGCTGGTTGATGGGAGAGTCATCAATCTAACCCAAAAATCAGGTTTATCACCAACTGTCGCAAGCTGTGTCCAGGTGAATGTACTGGCAGAGAAATCAAACTTATTTACTTCTAATACTGGGAATGCATTTTTTCATAGTCATATTTTTGCAATTTCTTTGCCCTAAGTTGAGAAGTAAATTAGCAAGTAATAAATCTACCCAAATGGGGTGCGGGAACATTGCAACTCAATGTCTACAAGTGGTATGACACACTAATTTTTTCAAGCGGGATTTGATGATGCCTTTCCTTCGTCTACTGTAGGTATCTGTAAACTTTGAAGCAGTGATTACCGGAGTCGGCAACTGCCACATGTCCATCTGAGGTGAGAGCGAGGCCCTGGGGGCCATAGAGCGGGTCTGCTGAGGTGTTAATGTAGGACAGGAAGGACCCTGTGCTATCAAAGACCTAGAAAACAAAAACAAAAGGTTTTTGAGTATTTATTGTAAAAAAAATTAATTTGAATATCATTGGAGCAATTCACAGCTGAGTGTGAAGCGGCCGGAATGAAGATCAGTATCTTCAAAACTGAGACCATGGTCTTGATCTGGAGAAAGGCACATTGCGTTCTCCAGTTTGGGAATGAGGTCTTGCTCCAAGTGGAGGAGTTTAGTTATCTCGGGGTCTTGTTCACAAATGAGGGAAAAATTGAGCAGGAGATTGATACATGGATTTGTGATGTGAGTGCTATATCAATCTGTCATGGTGAAGAGAGAGCTGAGCCAAAGGATGATCTATGTTCCTATCCTTTTCTATGGTCACAAGCTTTGGGTAGAGACCAAACGAATAAGACTGCAGATACAAGCAGCCGAAATGAGTTTTCTCCGTAGTACATCTAGGCTGTCTGTTAGATATAGGATGAGAAGCTCAGTCATGCGGGAGGGGCTCAAAGTAGAACTGCTGCTCCTCCACATTGAGAGGAGCCAGTTAAGGTGGCTCAGGCATCTGGTTAAGATGCCTCCTGGACCCCTCCCTGGTGAGGTGTTTTGGGCACATCCTCAGAGGAAGACCCAGGACATGCTGGAAGGACTATGTTCCTCAGCTGGCCTGGGAATGCCTTGGATTTCATTCGGAGAAGCTGGCCCAAGTGGCTGGGGAAAGGGAGGTCTTGACCTCTCTGTTCCGGGTGCTGCCTCCGTGACTCGACCCCAGATAAGCGGAAGATTTTGGATGTATCAGTGGATTTGAATATCAAACACACTTTGAGGATATTCTAAAAGATTTGATGATTTCATTTATTAAGGGGAAAAAGCTATCCAAAACAACATGGCCCTCGAAGAAGACATAATTGCCCCCAATGTTAACTCATGAATTAATTTTTACTTACTACACTGTTTTTTGGTTGAGTTTCATGAGCCACACCCAGATCTGATTACTGCCTGATCTGTAAAATCATTAAATCACCTTATTAGAGGCTCTCTGGTAACATGAAGCGGGTTAAATGGTCTCAAAAAGCTGCATCTTTCCATAATCTAAAGATAATAAACATCAGATGAGAAGCACAGTCATTAATATCTATCAGTCTGAAACAGTTTACAAGGACATTTTAAGGCTTTGAGAGCCATTGTCCAGAAATAGAGAAAGCACACCCCTGTTACATCTGGCCTAAAACTAACCCAGGATTTCAGGAAAAAGAACATCATGCCTACAGTCAAACATGGTGGTGCTATACTCAAAAACCTTCTATTGTGGCTAAGTTAGAAACAATTCTGCAAAGAAGAGTGGGTGAAATTTCTCTGCAACGATGTAAAAATGATTGGCAGTATCGCAAATGCTTGATGGCAGTTGTTTTTGCCAAAGGTGGCACAGCCAGGTTTAGGAGAGAAATCAGATGGACCCAGACTGGTTCTCATAGCTTTTACTCAGGTTATCTTAGATATTAACAATTCTTTGATTATCTGAAACATTTAAGTGTGATAAAAAGTCAAGACAAAAGAAATTTGGGGGCAAATACTTTGTTGTACTTGTTGCAATGGGACAAAATGTAAAAAAGCTCACAGGGTATGAATACCTTTTAAAGATGCTGTATTATGTCAGAGAGTTGCAGTTTAAGCTCATTATTATGATAGCTCATTATTAATGATAATGAAAACAGACTGAACATTACCTGTATCCTGCTGTTACCCCAGTCAGCTACAATGATGTTTCCATTAGCATCTACAGCCACACCAGTGGGCGCGTTGAACTGGCCGTTACCTTCACCATGAGAGCCAAATTTAAACAGGAACTCCCCATCAGCACTGTACACCTGTCACAAGAGGTAATAAATCATGCCACCAGATACACTCACTGAATACTAAGACTTGCAGGGATTATATTTCTATTACCTTAACAGAGTGATTGTGAAAATCTGTTACTATAATTTCATTCTTGTTGTTCACTGCAACAAAGTGTGGACCTGAACAGAGAGACAGAACCAGAAAGGTTTCGGAAAAAACAATTCCTATTATTTGCACAAATCCTGTCACATTTATTAGGCTGGTCAAAGATGTTTGATCAGGTCGTTGCTCTTCATTTTTAGGTAAAATAGTTTGCTGATGTTCTTTTTATGTGTTGGTCTAAAGTCATAAACTTTTCTAAAACTGTAGTGAGACGCAAGACTTTAAGATTTAGTTTGAATCACGTTTTGCATTGTTAGTACATGCTAACAGATGTTGTGTGATTGTACTCATGATTTTTTAAAAAAAATGCAGCGTGGGGTTAACTATGTTTATTTTTGAGTTTTTTGGTCACCCTTTCCAGTCTTTGAGAACCAAACTTTTTTTTTTCTTAAAACACAGAAGGATTGTTGATTAACAAAGACTACTAAAACACATTTACACAGTTCAACAAAAAGGTATTAGGCCCATTACAGATTTCTTCTGGTTTTGTTTTTCTATCATGCTTAATTGTTTCAGATTAAGTTTTAATATCAGAAAAAATTAGATGAGTAAATATCAAGGAGTAGTTTTTAAATGCTGATATCAATTATTTAAGGAAAAAAACTCTCCAAATCAACCTTGTCCAACATGAAAGTATAATTGTCTTTTTATAATATGATTTAACTGTAATTAATCACATTTTTCACTTCAGTTCCACTTGGCACACCCTGGCCTAATTACTGCCTGACATAGAGAATCAAGAAATCCCTTAAACAGAACCTATCTGACAACATGAAGAAGGCTAAAAGATCTCAAAGAGCAACACATCATAAAACCAATAACTGATTTTGCTGTCTTTGGTGACAACAGCTACCATTAAGCGCTTGCATTAACCAGAAGTTACCGGAAACTCTTGCATGGATGCCTGAGGTAAGGCAAATGAGGTGAGTAAGGCCAACAGTATTTTAGATGTTGCTTTTGGTTATTTTATGACCTTCTGTATAGGTCTCCGAATGGCCAATCCTGAGAAGGTTCCTCCCTGTTTAATGTTTTCTAGAGAACCAAAGCCTTAGAAATCCGTTGGCCACCATTTCCAGACTGACAGATATCAACACATTTGTTCTTGAATTTCTTAAGATCAGGGCAAGGTGTCTTTCTTTTTGAGATCTTTTACCCTACTTTATGATGTCAAACATGTTCTTTTCAAGTGATTTCTTGATTCTAAAGTTTAGGCAGCAATCAGACCTGGGTGTGACTAGTGAAACTGAAAAAGATCAGTAGATAGATAGATCAATGGATCATGAAAAAAATTCATGATCTAACAATGGGGCAATTATATTTTCACATTAATTTGGCTCGTACTATAAAATGACATTTCAAACCAAATATGCCTGTCTGTATTTACTCAGGTTATCTTTGCCCTTTATTAAAACTTGTTGGAACATCTGAAATATTTAGGTGTGACAAAAGCAAAAACTGAGGGAATCTGTAATGGGGCACATACTTTTCCACAGCACTGTATGTTTGTAATTTCTATTTTTATAGTCACAAAAAACACACAATGTACATGACAACATGTTGATTCTGTCAATTATGACATTGTTCTTGAATTCTGAACAATTTCTGTACAAGCATGTCTTCATCCAAATCATTATCAACAATCTGCCTTCTCTGAAAGTCAGACACGTGATCAGGGAATTGGGTTAGACAGAGGACACCGTGGGATTAAGGTCGCAGCAAGGCCACACTTAGTACTTACTGAAAACTGAGCCAGATTTATTAAAGTTTGGGCCAAGTTTTTCTGAATCAGAGAACAGAAGGAAGAACAGAAAGAACAAGCATGTCATCAGGAATAAAGATAGGCAAGAAAGAAAACACTTAAGGGTCGTCAGTACAGGCACCATCTGTTGCTGCTGCTGACCAAGCAAAGGAAAGTTGCAGATAACTTTAAACATCTCATATTTCGATAACTAAAAAAACAGGATATATTGTGTTGTTATTTAGTTTCTCAATTATGGACTAAAATATAGAATATTAGACAAAGTGATTTTCCTTCAGTTAAAATATTTTTGGTTTGATCCTCAGCCTCGCCACATGTGGTAATGACCCATTTCCTGTCTGGTGACTGTCAATAAAGGCCTCTGGCACCAATTTTTTTTTATTATTATTTGTCAAGTAGATGCAAAATTAAAAAGATTGTTCATTCAAATATAGCACACATAATAGAAAAATAACTGTAGATATTTACAGTGCAAATTAGCAAAATTGGGCATCACTTGGACTGCTAGATGGCAGCAAAGAGGTTCCAATAAAAATCATTGGTGTGTGTAATATGCATCAACTGGAATACACCCTATTGGCTGGATTGAGACTGGTATATTAAGCATTTTAAAGCAAATTCATGATCTACAGAGGGTTAAACTATTTCAAGTTGCTTTGTGGCACAGGAACAGGTAAATAAATATTGACTTCATTTTATAAGATTTTAACATAATTAAAATAAAATTTTAATTTACACATTTTACATTTAAATATTTAAGTATTTAGAAAATTATTTAAACAAATAATTGAACTGAATTTATTCAAGCAATGTATAGTACTATGTAGTGCAATATATTTATTAAATAAAATTTTTATATCCAATTTAATTTTAACTATGAAGTATACGAATAATTGTTTATTTATCTATTTTTTCACATTGTGGCACTTTCAGCATTCCATATAAGTGTGGGATTAAAATAAAAATAAGTGTTATGGGGCAAATCTATGGAAGCACTGGATCTTTGTGTAAATAGGTGAATAAGAAACACCGTGGGAAGCTCTTTATAAAATGCACATGAGGTTAAAAACTGCTTTCCATTTATAGAAAACCTAAAGCTTTCTCCCTTTCTCAAACAGATGTTCTGCGGTCCTCCCTATCAAGGTTCAAGGAAGGTCTGCCGAAAGCTTACGGTCCTTCCTCACCTGCAAATTGTCTATCAGATGTCCCTCTGCCTCCAAACTTAGTCACCAACTTTCCATTAGACTGAAAGATGAAGACACAGCAGGCTTTGTTATCCACAGTGATGATGTGTCCGTTTTTATCCATGGCCACTCCCTTGGGACCCATGAGACGGCCTGCACCAATCTTATTCTGTGGTAGAAAAGGGCAAAAATGATTACAGAGCAAACAAAAATCTCGTTGGCTGGATTTGTTGGTGTATTTTTGTGCAGGGTTTTGTTCTGATCTGCACCCTTCTGTGTGTACTAATAGTCTAGTCAGAAGAAGAACAGGGTAGGATCAAGAGAGATTTATGGGTTGACCAAAGTGAACACAGAAACATCAAAGAACAGCAAAGGACTCAAGCCTGGATCAACTTGGTTAGATTCAGTTCTGATATTTTTATTCATGGTTACTTTTTATTTTTGTTCACTGTCTCTAATCCAGCTCTGTTTTGTTTGCCTTTATGTACTGCTGTAGAAAGAATCCATCTTATCTAGCAAATTGTTTTTCTCAAATTGGTTACAATTTGGTTTTGAATTCAGGGAGAGGAACCGCTAAGACATCCAGACTGTACCCCAGAACCAACAGCTTCCTCAGAGCAACCTTCCTGGGCAGACAGAACAGCTGTTGAAGCCAAGGTCAACAATCTCTCTAACCAACACAGAAGACAGAGAGTTGGTGTAACCTGGAGCACAGTGACAAGTTGGTTCTGAGTAAGTATGACCCAGTCATAGCCAATCTTGCACATTCTATTATTAAGGCTGTTTTCAGGCTTTGGAACCCACTGGATCTCAAAAGTCATTGTCCATTTGAATTCCTCTATTGTTCCTCCCCAAAAATTCCTCAGATAGGCATTTAGCAGCCAAAATAATGAACAAAAACATTGATTTTACATTTCACTGACACAGAGACACATAGTTTCTACAATGTATATTAATGTTATGAATTATTTTTTTGACAAGACATTACCGAGATCAAGACCAAGATCAAAGATAAGACAGCATATGATGTGTACCTTAAACTTGCCATCTGAGGAGAAGATGCTGACCCATCTGTTGTCATAATCGGCCACCACAATATCTCCATTCATGTCTACAGTGACTCCTGTCGGTCTCTGCAGCTGTCCTGGAGAACGGCCTCTGACCCCGAAGCGCATTTTAAACTGCCCATCGTTGGAAAATACCTGTAACCATTGGCACCAGACAGCTCATTTTCGGCTCGCAGCTATAGCAGTAATCCCTGAGTCCCTACATAGCTGCTTTTCATGGATTTTCCTCTGCGTGTCTGTCTCACCTGTATGCACTGGTTGTTGCTGTCGGCCACCACCACTCTACCATTGCTGGAGGCTGAGATTCCTTGCAGATTTGTGAACTCACCCTTTTCCCTTCCCCGGGAACCTGATAGGAGACAGTTAGGCATTCAGTAATTGTGGTGTTTATTAATAGTCTCGCTGTATATGATTTATTATCCTTGACAGTTCATATGTATTTTCTTGCTAATTCTGAGCAAAGATCGTTGAGTGCTTCCCAGCCTACTAGGCAATTAGTGTCTTTGAATTATGTTGCTGCAGTTAAAACTTGAAACTCTTGTTTAAGTTAGGTAATGCACACTGACAGAGTTATGTGTTTTTGTGGGTTACATTGCATTAATCTGGGAGTAAACAGTGCATGCAAATTTCTGTGATCCTTTTGTGACCTGTTTTGTGTTGTATTTTCTTTGACAGAGCAAAGCTTGTTGTTGAATATTTTCTCATCTACCAGTCTGAAGAATTTATTAAGTAACTGTTATGCAACAAGGGAAAACAACTCATGAATTGTTAACCTACTTAGCAGGAGACATTTTGAAATATCTCCTTGAAGTTTGTCTTACCAACTCTGTAGATGAGCTCATCCTCGATGGGGTTCTCCTTTTTCTTGGTGGTGCTGTACATGCTAGAAGGCCGTCGCACTGCTTTCTGACGGATGTGGCCCCCTGTCCCACTGGGGGACTTCACCCTCCTTTTCACATCATCCGGAGACTGGGGCACATCTGACGGCTTGACTGCCCGCAGGCGGAATGGGCTGCCACGTATGGGCTGACCGTACAGCAGCAGGCAGAATGAGTACTCTCCTTCGGAGCGTAACGTGTAGCCCACCTCATATGTTCCATTCTTGTTGTCTGTTATTTCCATCTCTGAAGCTCTGTTACCATCAGCTGACAATATCTCAGCTTTTAAAAGAGCATTTCCTGTCCTCACCAGCTCTCCATCCTATAAGTAATGACAAAATTTACAGCATAACTTATTATAAAGAGACAATTGGAACTGTTAATGTTAAGTGTAAATAAAAATTCTAATCTAAAGCTAAAAACAAAAAGCAAATGTGTCGGGTGGACATAAATTCAACTTGGTAACCAATTACAGAGCCTTACAGATGTATTCATTTCCCCTGAAGTAATTCACATTTTGTCACAAACTTAATTCTATTTCAGGGGTCTCCAACTCCTTAAGAGTGACTGTCCTGCAATGTTTAGATGCACTCATGCTCAGACACACCAGAACCAAATGACTTAATTAGGTTCTTCAAAGGCATAGTAATGAGTCAGTTATTTGATTCAGGTGCATTTGAGCTTATGTAAGGAAAATGATACGTAGTTTTCAAAATGTTTAACAACTAAAAATGTAAACTGTGCTTTGCACTTGCTTTGAGTCGTCTCTACTCTGATACCCATAAACAAAATCTAGTGCAACCAGCTGTCTGTAGAATCAACCTAACTAGTAGGGCACCAGAATGTATAACCTAATTATTATAAAACGTAAATACAGCTACTCATGGATAAATCTATGAAGCTTTTTAAAGCAGCATTGGGTCATTAAACAATATCACAAACCTTTGAATATTTAAAAGAGCTCTGTCAAAACATCAACTGAAAATGGAAAAAGTATGGGACAACTGCAAAGCTACTAAGACATATCTGTCCACCTAAACTGACAAGTAGGACAAAGAGAGCATATATCAGAAAAGCAGTCAACATGCTCATAAAGACTCTGGAGGAGCTACAGTGTTCCACAGCTCAGTTCGAGTGGGAGGATCTGTTGATAGGGTGTCCATTAGTTATGGATGTTTGGCCTTCATAGAAGAGTGGGACAAAGAAAGCTCCTGTTGAAAGAAATAAAAATAAGTCCTGTTTGCAGTTTCCTGCAAGTCACGTGGGTAACATGGGAAACATGTGGAAGAAGGTCTGGTTAGA
This sequence comes from Anableps anableps, assembly GCA_014839685.1. Lineage (NCBI taxonomy): Eukaryota > Metazoa > Chordata > Actinopteri > Cyprinodontiformes > Anablepidae > Anableps > Anableps anableps. The sequence continues at coordinate 18,492,135 of CM026078.1, read as the reverse complement.
CAAAACTAAAACTGAAACCCATCTATCCTTTTCAATCCACTTCACAATTATGCACTGCTTTGTGTTGGTTTGTCACATCCCAATAAAACACATTGAGTTTGCGGATACAACATGACAAAATATAAAAGAACTTCATGATGTAAAAATACTTTTTTTAAACTTTTGTAAAACAATATCAGAGAGCAAAGCAGCATTTGTATTCTCGATCTGACAGAAGAGGCAGCAAATGATAATGTTGCAGTAAAGATAAAGAACAAAAAAATCAGTACTTTGTCTTTTGTTGTCACAGTAATGGTCTGATGCTGCCCAGTTGCTGCATGTCGCAGTCCCTCTCCTGTGGCGACAGAGGTGTGTGCCACGGCTGATGTTGTAAGGAGAACGCCCAGGTTCTGGATGGAGCGCCGCAGACCTTCAGTCTCCACCTGGAGGAGACAATTGCTGCTTTAATCACCGCTGAAGTGTTATGACTGTTTGTGGTGCTGGTGATTAAAACGGAATTACTTTATGATGAGAAAATGTCAATCATGATGAAAGCAGTTTGAATCGTATCACATAGCGGTCACTTACCTGACAGTCTAGATGAGCATTCTGATGCGGTTTTTCTGGAAAGTCGTGTCTGGCCAGAGCTGTAACCCGCTCACTCATCTGCTTCTGAACCAGTAGCACCTATACTTACAAAACATTAACACTTTTTTTCCCTCTAAAAACACACATATTTTGAAATAGTGCAACATCCACTACTATAGTTGATTCCTTTAGGTTCCTTAATTTTTTACCCTATGAGCAGCCAGCAAATTACATTTTGTGAGCTCACCTCAGTTGCATTCCCATGGCTGAGAGCCTGCTCTGTGAAGCTGCAGCTGCTCTGGATGTGTTCCTTCCCCTGGAGAAGAGAGGAAAGCTGGGCATGGAGGACCTGCACTCAAAAATGTGGGAAAAGGGTTGTAGAGTATTTATTAAACACAAGAAGACAAGACTACAGAGCAAGAACTTAAAAACAGCAATAACTACATGTCTGTAAGTGTATGGAATGGACCTTTTGCTTGGAGCTGCAGATGTTCTCCAAGTCTGTGATGAGGGCTGTCTTGCGTTGATGCAGCACCCGCTCCAGTTCTTCAAACGTACTGTTGATCTCTGCTACTGCCTCAGTTTTTCTTTCATTTAGCTGCCGGGAGATCTCACTCACCAGCTCAACGGCTGCTGTCAGCTGAGGGAGTCTACAAGACAACCAAAGGAAAGGTTTTCATGTAGATGTTTTCAGCTGATCTTAAAAAAAATAATAATAAAAATAAATAAATAAATTAAAAAAAAAAAAAAAAGAATTATACAAAATTTTAAAAACGTTCTTTCTAAGATGAGACTCAGTAAGGAACGCTTGAGAATTTAAATCACAGCATGAAGAGGGAAATCTAAAATCCCCACCAAAGATTACGTTCTCACCTGCTTCGAATGGCATCAAGCTGTGTTTTTAGCACAGCTTTGTGCTGCTCCACTACATCCCGCAGAGGAACAGTCATATGATCCCGGTGCTCGCCCTCTGTGCAGTCCAAACACATGGCTGTCTCACAAGACTCACAGTAGAACTCCATCACCTGCAGGTGGAGCCAAACTTAATAATTACCTTTTATAAAGCATTGCAAGACATCAAAATGTTGCTTTCCTTTCACTCTATTTGAAGTAACAAATAAGACAACTGAGGACATTTTGTCAAACACAGAAGGATTTCCCACCTTCCCCTCATGGTTTGGACAGCAAAGGGGCTTCCCTGCTACTGCAGCACTGACCGACTCCAACACGCTGCAGGCCTCGGGCCGTGAACACGCCGGCTCACGCTGGAGGACCTAACACAACACATTACCATCCTCATTATAAGTTATTTTTAATAAGCATATCTGTAAATACCCCTTTTTTAAAAAATTCATTATGTTATAAAATCACACAGTGGTATTTACAGTCTGCTTAAATAAGCTTAAACTTATTTTTTAATCCAGAGCATAAACATTCACTTATTAAACTTCCAGTCACTGTTAATTAAATTCTCAAAAGCCAAGTATCCTTAAAAAACCTTTCAGAGATTAAGTCTCCAGAATGACCTCAGTCTGGAAGAATGTCCTCCCTCACACTCACTAAGTCTTTCCCATAAACTGCATCTTGAAAAAAATCCCACACAGGCAACACACATACAGATTTTACTCATTTGTTTTAATCTTTAATAAATAACAGATATGCTTATAAATATAGATATGCGTATAAATAATAAGCATGCTTGTATACTGATTAGTATTTTTTTTTCCAGTGTACATGATGTGTATTGTAAAATGTATATGCCTCATCTGTGGTGGAGGTATTGTTTCTGTTATATAAAATGTGATATAGGATCAGACCTCCATTAGATTAGTGATGAAGAAGTTGTTCTGTAGAGCACCCACTCCTTTCTCAGGCAGGATGGATGTTTGCCGACACACAGGACACGAAAGTGTCAGAGACTCTGGAGGAATGTAATTCTGGAGACAGCTACAGGAAGGAAGTGAACAAGTATGTAACATGATATAGCATGGAATTTAACAGATCTTACACATCTGTCCCTGTAAAAATTAAAAGGTGTTTTAATTATAGAGAGAGACAAAAAGGAAAGTATTCAATCATAATTGTAACCCTATTACCATACACTGATACATAACCTAAAGCAGTATAACAAGAGAAATTGAAGTATGCACATATTTTTGTTTAGAAAGGTCATCTACAGCGCTGGCTACATTTATTGGCACCTTTGCTAAAGATGTGTAAAAAGGCTCAACATATCTTTTGTTATTGTGGGACAATCACACACTTTTTAAAGTCCTGGTAGCTTCAAATAAATTATGACACGATTTCCAGGACCTTTGGAAAAGAAACAAGCACACAGCATTATAGATCCTCCACCATACTTAAAAGAGGGCATAAGGTGAGTTTTTACAGATTTATCTTTTGTTTCACTCCAGACACTTTTAGAGTGTTTGTTAAGGAAAACCACAATCTTTCCACAGTTCCAGTTTTAGGACCAGTAGAGCTGAGCAGATGTCACATGGTCGCCATGCTCCCCAAACAAATGTTGACAAGTAGATCGCATCTTAGGGTTGTTATGGGGTTTTGGTGATCCCCAGAAGACACTCTGCTGCTCTTTTCAAGCAGTGAACTTTGGAGATCATTGGAGATCCTTTTCCACCCTGCTCACTCTGTGTGGTGGTAAGATAAGCAGCCTAGTGACCAGTAGCTAAAATAAAGGACCCTCTGTTTCATGTTATATCTATACCCCAGGGAAAAAGAAAGTCATGGGTTAGAAATAAAAAGTTCATAGATAAAATGGTGAATATTAAAAAAGTAAATTATGAATCTAAAAAAAACTCTTTAGTTAATTTTACTGTGAAGGGATTAGTAGAGGGACTAATAATTGTCCCGATTGGGATTTTTTTCAGATACATATTTTTCAACAATGTTTTTTTTTTTTCTTTTACAGAATTACAGTACTCAAATTAAAGGTAGATTTTTTTTTTTTTTTTTTAAATTTACAGCGTGATATGATGCTATTACAATAGCTATGAATTTAGTTTAATGCTTTTTACACATCCAGTAGCAGTGGGTGTCACTGTGTGGCCAACCTCTTCCATTAAACCTTAGTAGCTGAGGATCTGTAACATGAATTAAATTCAGGGCAAGATTACATCCAATACTCAGTCAGCTGCAACATGTAGAGTCAAATCCAGATAGTTACATACACTGAATAAAAGTACACACAGAGAATTGTGAACAACCACAAATCAGGTTCATCTTTGGGTACAATTTCCAGAGGCCTCAAGGTGCCACGTTCATCTGTTCAAACATTTATTGACAAGAATAAGCAAACAGCTTCACATACAAAACACTCTATCAACACAACACTCTGAAATCTTGAAAAGTGACTGACGTTTTTATTATGAATCCATCCAGTTATATTTTTTAATCAAATTAGAATACTACTGAGGAAATCAGCAAAAGAAACTTATCAAGCAGTCTACCTTTATTACACACAGTTCACACACAAGTCCTCCTCATTTGTTTGGCTCAGGAAGAAAATGCTCCACTTGTGTCATTTTCTAAGAAATTTTAGACTAAGCATTTGTAATTGTCTGTAAATACATAAGGTAATTGTCTGACACTATCCATTACCAAAGAAGGCCTCTCTGACGAGGCAATGAGGAGAAGTGTTTAGGCTGGTGTTTTGTGTTTGGGGATTGGAATTAGATGTGGTGCTCCTGACAAGATTTTCACAGTTGGCTGTACAACTTTTACAGATTCAATGTTGATTACCTTTCACAAAAAGTGTGCAGACAGGGCAGGACTTTAGGGTTGTGGTAATGATCCAAACAGATGCTGCAAACCAGGAACTGCTTGTCTATCTGACGCACGACAGGGCTGGCAGTGCCAGACTCATGCTTGGCCATAGTAGTGGACATTTAAAGTCACAGACAATGACAGCAGTCAACCTGCAAGGATAGAAAAATGTAAATTTAGTCAAACAAGACGCTAAGATCCTACACTCTGCTTTCCCATCAGGTGTCAAATTTAGGGCTTCTTTCATGTAGTATCAGAAAGGTTTATAATTATTGGATTTTTTAAAAAGTATTTTTGTTATGATGGAATTTAGAGGTTAAATCTAGAAAAGGGTACCAGATGAGAAAGGAGTCTGAGTGTGCATAAGCATGTAAGAAAACTATCATTACCAGAGAGCAAAATGTATCTGGAATTTACAAAAAATATGGAAAAAAGACACAAAATAGCCAAGTTAGCAAATAAATAAAAGACTCTGGTATGCGAATAAAAATGTGAATAAGTCTGATACCTAGAAGAATAGGATCATTATGTAAAAGCAAAACAGGTGCAGGTAGAGTAGGAGGAAGATGAACTTAGATTGCCCAAGGATAAAAATGTAAAATGCAAAACAAGAAGATTGTTTTGCATTTTACTCTAGTTTGCAGACATGTGATTAAAACCAGAATATCCAAATCAAGTAGATGGCACATCTGATACAATTCAACAACCGAGTCATGCTCAAAAGTGCCAACAAGGATAGCAACATGTTGTAAAAATCCAGTCATATTCGGTAAACTCTAACTTGTCTCACAGTGAGGAAAAACATGCCAATCGTTACATACAATGATGCTGACTATAACTGCAGCTAAAATATAATTGTTTCTGCCAAATATACAAGAAAAAAAGAATTAGCCAAACAATGGAAATGTTTCCATTTATAGGACAACAGCAAACCACAATGAGCCAATATCATGCAACAGTGGTGAAGTACAAATTTTACCCTTTACCCCAGAATGGCAAGACCCTAAACACACCCCACCCACCCCATCCCCAACACAAATTTGTGCCCCTGCTCCATGCTGTGCCACTACTTATAAAAACAAAACTTGAGACCTGCAATAGACAAAATGATGGAGTTCCAAGTCAAAATAATTAAGTTCATCACTGACATGACTACTCACTGATTCCATTATCTACCAAAATATATTTGAAGTGGATGGCTTAGCTTATTGAGTCAAATATTGCTATTTGATAAAAATGCAGTTCAAATGCATTCTTTTATTACCCTCTTAATTACAGGATGCATATAAACTGACACTAACTCTCGGGGTTGGGGTACTTTGGGCTACTTACAGAGCAGATATATAATACATACATATATAAATATTTTTTAGTAAGATAACGCTGATAGGTATTGAAAAACACACTTTCAGCACAAAATTGGTGCGTTCTGGTAAAGCTTCTCTAAAATGGAGAGCCATTATATTGCATGGCTAATATGTCACCATATATATTATACACATTAGTTCTCTTACCTCAAAACTATCCATGTTAATTTCAGGAGTTTGAAACATATTAATGTCCCTTGTTTGATGAATGTACTCCTATTTTTACTGAAAGAACTAAAAATTTGAACTTAATTAAGAAATTACTCAATAAGCTTTAATAATCTGTAAAGATGATGAAGTGTATTTAGATAAACACGTTTCCCACATGACTGCAGTTAGACATTAAACTAATTGCCTTTGAACATAAATTTCTAGCACAGTACTGTATAGTTTGATTTAAACACTTAATGCAAGAAAATATTTGCCCTGATTTATTGCCCCACCTCCCCAAACAGAGATATTAAATGCCACAGATACAGATATTAAATGGTTGCTAAACCTCTATGGGTCAACAGAGCAATGGAACCACAAGCTTTATGTAATCTCATCGAGAAGAACACAGCTGCAGAGCTGGATACTCTGCCTAGCAACACAAACCATTCCTGTCTACACATGGCCCACTTCCATATTCATTTGTGCAAGCACAACCTTCATAATTAGAAAATATGTCAGCAGCAGCAGATGAAATGTTTTTGTAAAACACCTGGTCTTTAAAAGAAGCATCCAATAAAACAATTAGGAACGATGTATGGAATTTAATTTTTCCTAGACACTTCTTGTGGCTTAAATGACCTCTTAGAGCTTTAACCTGTGCTTGTTAGTATGCATCTCAGTGTTGCTAACTGGTTCTGGCCATGTAGTTCAGTCACATTTTCTCAGTAGGTCAGCAAATATATTATGTACGTGTCAGACATGCACTTTTTACCTTGCAAAAAGACTAAGCAAAAAGTAGTTTGTGTCTGAAATAAGCATATTGAACATATGTAAAAGGATTTCAACATTTACAGTAAAAAGAACATTAAAGTCCATGGTCAAAGGTTGAGTTAGATTTATCAGCCCCCACCTGAAGCTGTTCTTCTCTGCACATCTGTTGAACTTGAATTTAATGCAGCCCTCAAACACTGATACCTAATCTGTGCTCATGCCCCATTGTCACACGCAAACATACAATGTTGGTGATTAAGAGCATTACTGTGTCTTTTCAGTATTTGCAGAGAGGATCCAGTGACATTCAGTCCTTATAGTGATGGGGTTAAAGGTCATGTCTTTTGGTCTTAGACATGAGAATGACATAGTTTTTTCACCCTGTAGTGACAATGTGCGCGAATGAAACGTTTAGGGATAAGTAGCTTATGTTTCTCTAAATCTACGTGAACATGAATCATTCTGTTCTTTGCTTTAAACTAGAAGTGAAGAGTGTCAGGTTTACTCTTAATGAACCAGATATAAAGAGACTTAAAATGCTGCTAAAAAGGATTTACCCCTTTATGGATTTCTTCTGTTTTATTTATATTTTTGTCAAACTTAAATGTTTCAGATGATTAAGCAGTTTAAAGATAAACAGATACACACACAAAAAAAACACAAAAGCAGTTTTCAAATGATGTTTCATTTATTAAGAAAAGAAATGTTATCCAAGCCAACCTGACTTTACGTAAAAAAGCAATTGCTCCCCTTTTAAATCATGAAATAACTGTGACTAATGCCCTATGTCAGGAAGCTTAGTTCAACTTCATTAGCCACACCCTGACCTGATTACTGCAAAACATGCAGACTTAAGAAATCTCTGACAACAAGCAGTAAGCCAAAAAGGAGTCCACAACCTTTAGGAGTAGGAGTAGGAAAATGTGCTGGAAAGTAAATAACTTTTCAGCATCAAGATCCCAAGGATCTGATACTTTAGCACATCCAATTTGATCAGCAGTTTGGCTGGGCTGCTACATATTTTTGCAGCATGCCAAGACACGACATCTAATGCACATACTTGCCTCTTATACAGAATCAAGCATGCTAATTAGAAGCTGCCCAAATGCTGCAGAAATGACCCCTTGATAACAATGCAATCTCATTTTACAATATACACACATTCTGTCTGCAATGATGAGGATTCATTCACTTCTGCATGTACCACCAGATGGTGCCCAACATACCTTCTAATTAATCCAGCGAATAATAATTTGAACCCTTGAGGGTACTCAGAAAGCACTGAACCTTCATTCTAAGATGGTCAATTGATAAATATGAAAAAGGCAACGAGACAGTGACAGCATGGCAAAAGTAACAAACCCCATCCTGATGCAGAACACTGTGAATTCTACATCCTTAAACTCAATACACAGACACTATTCAAAATGGAGGTGTTCAAAAGTAACACACATATGTCAAAGACTTGACAGGACTTGAAGTTTCACAAAATGCAATTAATTTACTTAAGCTTAGGCCCATACAGTACATATTTTATTATACGTTAACATATATAGCAAGATAGGAAGTGGTGTAAAAACTGCTTTCCTTGTAGGGATTCCACAGGGCACAGAACTTCGACCAATAAGCTTTATTATGTACATGCTTCCATTGGATACAGTTTTGACACCAAAACTACAATCATACCACCTAATCTTCAGACTACATAAGACTGAATAGTCTTGTGTCCCTTATTATACCACAGTTGGTCTTGACAGCTAAATTAGGAATCCTGAAAAACATGTCGTTAAAAAAACTAGTATAAACATAAAGGGGGAAGCAGAAACACAAACTTTTCAGATACATTCAAGAGTGTAATGTGTAGTGTTCCAGGATTCAATCACAGACTGAATGTAGCACCACTTCAACTATTTTATTTGATAATTCCCGTCTTCATAAGTACTCAAACCAGTTGATTTGTCACTTGCCTCTTTTCAAATAAGTTAATCAATCAGGACACAAAAATGTCACATAAATGAATAAGACAGCCATAAAAAAATACTACAGCAAGGGTCTCGCCAGAAACAATCTACTGTCATGATGAACTGAAGACTGAGCTTTTTCACCACAATTCTTGACATCAAAGGAGCACATTTTCTAAATACCATGCAAACACCACAACTATGCAGACTGCAACAATGGAGATATTTTTCTCTAACAAGTACTAGGAACAAATCAAAGTAATAGAAAAGAGGGATCTACAGTGTCTTGCAAATGTACCCATAATTCATAAACTTTACCATATTTTGTCACACTACAACCAAAACCTCAATGTATTTTATTGAAATTTCATGTGCTAGACCAACACAAAGTAGCATATAATCATAAAATGTAAGTGAAATTATACATGGTTTTCAACATTATTTACAAACAGCTTTTGACCAACTTTTACTTTCCTCACCAACAAAACATATGTGTAACGAAATTCTCTGTAGGCTTGAGAGGTTTGTTGAAGAAGAAGAATGAACTAACAGCATCACAAAGACCAAAAGACACACAGCAGCCAGGTCAGGGATGAAGTTGTTGATAAATTTTAAACATGGATAGTTTATAAAACCATATCAAACACATTAAACACAGAAGCAGCCACCAGGTCTATTGTACATCTCGATCAGCTACAAATCAGCTTCCTAAAATCAACACTGAAACATGATGGTGGCAGCATCATGCTTCTCTTCAGCAGGATCAGCTAAGCTGGTTGCTGTTGATTGATAGATCTAAACACAGAGGAATCCTTAAAGGAAAGGTTTTAGAGGCTTTAAAAGACTTTAGGCTGGGATGGAGGTTCATTTTCTAACTGGACAACCCCAAACTTACAGCCAGAGTGGTGTAGATCAAAGCATACTCAAGTGTTAGAGTGAACCAGTCAAAGTCCAGACCTAAATCTAAATGAGAATCTTTGGGAATACTTACAAATAGCTGTTCATGGAATCTGACACTTGAGAATGACTGTAAACTGAAAATTACCATAAAACTACATCAAACAGCAAACTTTCTGCTGAAAACAGTAGGAGAAAACTCAGATCGAAAAGTGTATGCTCAATTTATCCGGATCAACACCAAGTAGATTTAGGCTGCCATCAATCTATAAATAAAGTACTAAATAAATTAAGTAAATAAAGTTAGAGATCTCATGTATAAACTGAGGAGAAGAAAATGTGGACTGAATACATTTTCATTTGATTTGAGTGTAAATCAGTTAAATAAAGTAAGTGGATCATTGATCAATACTTTTGAACTATATTTGCTATGATTTTGATGCATTGATATTTTACTGAAATTGCAATTTCCCCTCAGGGATAAACAAAGTACTATTGAATTGAATTGAATTGAACTGAATAAAAGTTTATATTCTTCAGGTGATCTCAAACAAGCAGGACATCTTAAAAACAGATGCCTATGCATGTAAACTTATAAGTGAATGTTTTCCAGTCAGTGTTACATTTGAAGAACAAATATGTTATGCTCTGTGTTTTCTGACTCCGCTTTGGTATATATTTGCTTTTGTGTCCATATTTTGCTTTCAGTCTACCTTTGGGTTTGCTTTTTCCAGTTAGTGAAGCTCTTTCTTTTACTTCCTTGAATTTGGACTTTATTTTATTTGTATGTTTGTTTTTGTTGTGATTTTTTTTTTTTTTTATCTCCCGGGTTATTCCGAGATTGTTTACCAAAATAACTTGTTCTGTTTTCTTATTTTTACACCTAGTCATTATGATTATGATATTGATGATTTTCATGAGTATTTGCTAGATAATTTTGATGATTTTGCTGGATGATTTTGATGTTTTTGATGATTTTGCTGTATACTTGATTGATGTTTTTATGATGTGAAGCACTTTGAACTGCCTTGCTGCTGAAATGTGCTACACAAATAAACTTGACTTGACTTGATCTGTTTAGTTTAATTTGCACAGGAGGCAAATAACAAAAATGCCACTTTCATTTAAGCTTCATGCTTTGACTCAAGCATGACAGGACATTTTAAAAGAGATTTTGTTCCAGTTAGATCAAACAGCTGAAAAACATTTTCAAAACAAATGCAACGCAAGCGAAGAAAACACATGCAACACCTTTTGCTTCGTAACAGTGAAGAGGTGAGCACGATCATAGATTTGTGTTAAATGCATTCAGAAAACTGTGTTAATATCCCAGTGCATTTATCCATGCACAGTTAAACTTCAAAGTGAGGCACAGTTTTTTTTTTTTATCTGATGCTCTTAAGTAACCATGACCGGTCGACTGTCAGGCTCTGAAGTGATTGAAGGCGTGCAGATTTGAGTTTAGGCTCTGCAGTCCAACACAGTAGGGTAGCATGATGCCAAGCCTATACAGGCAGGACTGCAAGAAGCTTTTTAAAAAAACTTTATATTTGTGAAAGGATGCATCTTGCAAGGAGCTCTCAATCAATACCATAAAACTGATGAGTGTTTTAATTTCCCTGGCAATGGTGCTCACTGTGAAACACCAGCAATGTTGTGGGTGGCCTCAGGCCTGAGTAATTCCCCAAAACTCTTAGGATTAGACCATTTGTGTGTGTGTGTGTGTGTGTGTGTGTGTGTGTGTGTATGTATGTATGTGCGTGCGTGCGTGCATGCATACGTGGGTGTGTGTGTGTAACTAAATTGTTTATGGGTGTGTATTCCAGTGCATGTGTCCACCATTCATTCTGAGTGTAACAAAAAGCTAACACCCAGGCACACAATGCCTCCATTCACCGTTGACTTTGCAGAATACAAAAGCTGCTCATTTCCTCTTTGAGAACCAAAATCTCTATGCTACAGTACTATTCTCACAGTTTATGCACACTCCTCTTTATGGTCTTTGCATAGAAATAAAGACACAGGAAGCTCAATGTTAACCTTACATTTCAGCAGCAGAGCATGGAGAAGGGGCAGACAGTGTAAATACAGTGAAGACATCTTTTCTTCTGCTTCTGGTGGCTGTGATGCGCCTGCACAACACCAGCAAATGTGTGCAGATGGCCTGTGCAAACACCAGCCTGAAAACTATAAAGTCATACATGCAGACAACAAGAATAAAAAGCAAAACAGAGTCAGAGTTGACAGAGTCACTACCTACTGTCAGCAGAGAGGACAACAACTGTGTAGAAGGCTTCATAGCTGGTCTGTGTGAGTTTCCCTAAAGAACAACTGGACGCCCTGACTCACATGTTACTGCTCACTTTCATCTCTTCTGACTCTTCCTTCTCTTTCCCTTGCTTTTCCTATTTCCATGTAAAATCACACGCACTGAAATAGGCTGAACGGAGATGACAACAGAGGGTGGGGCTGGGATTTTAAAAAGGACCTCCTACTGTCAGAGCTGTTTACAAGCATGAGCCGACTGGATACCCTCCTACAGCTGGTCTCTGATTGGCTGGGGAAACTTAGGCTAGCAGGGATGACAGATTGCATCATAGGGCAACAATTTGTACTGGCGAGAGGGAGTGAGAGGTGGAGACAAAAAGAGAAAAATGTCTAATCTAAGCATACATGTTAACCTGCTGATAAAATGTGTAGTTTTAATGTTTTAAACTACAACTGGACAGGTCTGAGTCTTGAAAAAAAGCTTAATTATTGTTATTAACTAATCTCACCTTCACATTGTTTTGATTTTTTTTCTTAGGAAAACATCATCCCTTCACCAGCCATACACATATCCAAGTACACAAGCCAACACAAGTTAGGAAATAAAGAAAAGCCAATGTATTTTAATTTCTAATCTCTCCTTTTACCAATATTTAAAACAAATTTGGAATATGAACCTCAGCCCAACAAAGAGCAGCAACCAAGAAAAAATCCTGACAGTAACACTAAAAGTGGATTTCCATTAGACAGCTTGAGAGCCTGGGAAAAGTGTTCACAGCCCTACAACTTTTTTTTTACAATTTGTGATACACTTTAAACACAGTCTCCCTGTGTCATTACTGCAGGTATTATCAACTCCACTTGGGCCAGTGTACTGCATATTTTAGATGTGTCCCTGCTTCAACACCACTTGAACATCAAATGGTTAATTATCTACTCGGCATGTTGTCAAGTTCTGCAGGGGCCTGATAATGAACTTTTATATGGTTCAAGTGTGTTGAACTGGGAAGAATCTCAAACCGACAGGACAGCACTCCTTGAGAACTGACTTTGAAAAGCACTACCTTACTGTATAGAATCTTTTTTCGTAGCAGTTGCAGGTACAACTCTTTGGTTGTTTGTATGTACTAGCTTTGTGCATTAAGCTTAGTCAGATTGGATAGAGAGCATCTGTGAGTGAGAATTTTCACATTAGTTCCAGATTCTCAATTGCTGTGTTCCTTGGTGTTCATAATGTTTGTTCACATGTGTTCTCTAATAAACTTCTGAGGCCTTCACACAACAGCAGCATTTATGCTGAGAATAAATTTCACATATGTGAACTCTATTCAGTAATAGATGATTGGATTTTATTTAGGTGTACCAGAGTAAAGGAGGCTGAATACAATTGCATAACACACTTTTCAGATATTTACTGACATGTTTGAAAACCTTGTATCGTTTTCCTTTCACTTAACAATCATGCTCTACCTTTGATTCGTCAATCATTTAGAATCCAACAAAAACATTAAAATCTTTGGGTTTAATGTTAAAAAATATGCAAAGGTTATAGGGGTGTGAATACTTTTGCAAGACACTATAAGTAAGCTGTGCTGTCACTAAATCAATTTTGCACTCACTGATGAAGCACTGTGTCCTTATGATGTGGTCAGAACATAATCTGGGCCAGAAGGTGATGCTTCTCACCCCATCAATCTGCCATTAATCTGTGCGGATTGAGTCCAGTCCTTCCTCCTCCCCCGCACCGCTTCCTCTGGTTCCTCCCACACCTTTTCTAAAAATCTCTCATCATTCAAAACTCATGGGCCCACAGACTACGGTGGTGGGTGCAGCAGGAAGTCAGGGATAAGAGGATGAGGAGAGCACGCAGAGATAGTCCAGCAAGGAATTTGTTGTTAAGGCACCTGCAATGTGACACTGCTTTAGATATTTCATACAGTCTAACATGGGTTAGTAAAACTTGACCTGGTAACTGGTATTTCGAAATTTATTTCAGCAAACAATTTGCCCCTTGATTGAACAATTTGAGAGCATGTAATTTTTATTGCTCCACTGAAAGTAATTTTAGAGAGGATATCTGATATGAACAATATCCCACGTGCAGCGCTCCAGCCTTAATTTGTTCTAGTCATGAAAAAAATAGCTTTCCGATGAGAAACATGCCACAACAATCTCAGCTTCATCAGAGTGATGCTAAGGAAGAATTTGATGTGGAGGTTCATCTGGGGAGTCCTTTGATTGGTGATTGGTGAGACTCCAAGATACAAAATATTTCTATTTCTCAGGCAGTGAATAATGTCAATAAGTTAGCAAGAATGGTAACTGGCCTGTACTTGTATAGCACTTTATCAAGTTCAGAGGACCCCAAAGCACTTTAGACTACATTCAGCCATTCTCCCATTCACACACAAATTCACATGCTGATGGTGGTGAGCAACAATGCAGCCACAGCTGCCCTTGGGCGGTCTGACAGAACCAAGGCTGCCATCCAATGGCACCACCGGGCCCTCTGACCACCACCAGCAGGCAAGAATGGATGTATATGACATATATCTAAAAAAATATTGCCTTCCAAAATTTTTTAAGAAATAGAGTCCACCTGTGTGTAATTTGATCTCAGCATAAATACAGTTGCTCTGTGAAAGCGTCAGAGGTTTGTTAGAGAACAACAGTTAAAAATTGTACCATGAAGACGAAGAAACACAGCAGACTGGTCAGCAAATCATTTGATGGGACAACTATTAATGGGGAACTCCATACATCTAGAAGAGTGGCAAGAAGTAAGCCATTATTGAAAGTTCTGGGAATAGTCCTCTGGCCAGACGAGACCAAAATTAATGTTTTTGGGCATGCATGCAAAATCCTATGCGTGAAGAAGAACTAACACTGCACATCACCCCTAACATATCACCTTAACATATCATTCCCATAGTGAAACATGGTGGTGGCTTTTCTTTTTTTTTTATTCTGATAAAAAAAAGAACATTATTGTACTTCCAATCAACAAGTGCCCACTATTTTGTGTTGGTCGATCAAATTAAATCACAATAAAATACGCTGATGTTTGAGGCTGTAAAGTGAGAAAATGTGGAAATGTTCAAGACATAATAGTTTTTCACTGCTCTGTATAAAAGATGAAAAATCAGAAAGAAGAGGGATTAAAAGGATATGGAAGGATTTGACGGTGTGAGACGTGAGGGGTGAGGTGAATACTTGGGATATAAGAAGCTAAGCTGAATGACAATTGCTTAACAGTGTGGTGTTTAGGTGAGATGATGAGGGGCTGAGGAAAAGGGAGGGTAGGATCAAAAGAGGAAAAAAACTGGATAAATGGGTGAACCTACAAGAATCCAAAATAAAGAAAAAGAAGTTTACAAGAAAATCAAAACCATCTTTCACTAATGAAGACATGTAGCGATTGAAATTAAAAGCTTGAAAAACAAAAACATCTTAGGAACTCAAAATACATTTTTGGCTCCAGTAAGTTGAAAAAGGAGTGCAGAGTTTCAGCAAAAGAAATTATTTGTGCTGCATATGAACTAAAGCTTCATTTGAATTTGTACTGACAGCAAAACT
This sequence comes from Anableps anableps, assembly GCA_014839685.1. Classification (NCBI taxonomy): domain Eukaryota; kingdom Metazoa; phylum Chordata; class Actinopteri; order Cyprinodontiformes; family Anablepidae; genus Anableps; species Anableps anableps. Next base: position 18,476,792 of record CM026078.1, on the reverse strand, counting down.
CACAACATTTTAAGTCATTGAAGGCTGAATGAGTAATCAGTGAAGTCGCTGCCAATTATGGATGTAAACCTCACCCTTCAAAAAGCTCCAGATGAAGGAAAAAGACATCAACAGGACAATAATACTAAACACAATTCAAAATGCACAATAGACAGGTTTAGGGCTAAATGTTAAATTTATATTGTGTTGCATTATCATTCTACTATCCACAAACACTAAAATGTCTTTTGCATTCATGCCAATGTAGAGTGAACTTTTGACTGGAAATGTATGTAGCACGCCTCAAATACAAGAGTTTAGTCCTGTTTTCACACACAAAAGAGATAGTTATACAAAATAAAGACAAGCCTTGCAGGCTGGCTGCTTTTATCTGGTCTGTCCGCTTCCCAGCACTCTACCACAGGTGTTTTAATTAGTTTTTTTTGGCTCTGTTCCCTGAAACATTGCCCTACATCTAACCTTCTAGTTAAGCAACAACCACACAGCATCACACCTTGGCTGCAACAGCAAAAACTGTTTAAAAGCTTGCTAGCCAAATATGTGTTACTATGTTCTGACCATAGTCCAAATTTTACTTCGAAACATTTGACGTTAGTGTTTTTAAAACTTTAAAAGAAATAAGTCCTCCATAAAATGTAAACATATTTCTTTTTTTTATTCAATTTAAAAACAATAAAACAGACAATTTATACAAGAATAACAGTTGTAAAAGAGTTAGTATGTCGCATTCACACATATTCAAGCAAAAGTGCAGTTCAGAGACCAATTAACCTAGCAGTCATGTTTTTTAGACTGTGGGAGGAAGCTGGAGTACCCAGAGAACTCATTGCAGATATAGCCCAGGCCAGGATTCAAACACCTCCTGCTACAAGGCAACAGTGCCAACCACTGTGACACTGCGTAGCTGTAGCCCTATACAGCAAACAACTGTGATCAATTTGTACTAATAAATAGATACATTTTGCTTAGAACCTTTCAGAGAAGCAACACACTTTCTGTAGTCATCAACAAGGTGCTGGCATCATCTGTGTGGATATTTGATCATTCTTTTTAATAGAAATAGTATAGTTTATGCACATTTTTTTATTTCTGGCACAGATCTGATCTACGCTTTTAAGCAAAGCTGTTTAAGTCAAGATGAAGAAGAATTTGAAGGAAGTTCCCCTTTCTTTTTTTCTTGTTCCTTCCCCTTTGTGCAAGGCAGCAGTACTACTGGCAGCAAAGCAGATGCTCAGCATGATGCCACCGCCACCATTACAAGCATTATGAGATTTCAATGCCTTAACTTGACTAAACACACTTTTACCATTGTGGCCAAACAGCTCAGGCTTAGTCATATCTGAAGATAAAATCTTTCCTCAGAACGTGTTTGATTTGTACATATTGGCAGCATGTTCTTACTCATGTTGCTGTACAAGCTGCTTGGCAGTGATGCAGAGGTTCCAGCAGCTTCCAGTTTATGACTGGTTTAAACCTTTGCAGCTCCTGGGTTGTTCCTGAACATCCCAACCAATATTAGTTGGGACATTCAACAAATATTAGTGGTCGTATATAAACATTTGAGCTTGTAATAATAAATTCAACCATGGCTGAATTAGAGAAAATCTGCAATAAGTTTAAACCCAATTCTTGCTTTTAAAATTCACTGAATTTGTTCAAATAAAAGACTCATTAGCATGCTTGGCAGATGTGCTGCACAGTCCAGTCTTAAGCCTCCACATACATATATGTCTATATATAGAGCCATCAGTTCTCATCCCCTTCACACCACTGACAGTCACGTGCTCCCAGCAGCACACACTGTTTTAAAAAGCAGTTATGCTCTGATGGCCAGCTAAAGAAATGACAGGGAACTACTGAAGATAAAGATCTAGCTAAACACTGAGGTATAACTGTCATTTCTGAAATATTCACTATAGGTAATAATTCATTACCTTACACCTTATTCATGTATATTCTGTGGCAATATCCCAAAGCTTGGTTTCTGATGTAGTTACTGTAGTTTGAATATTTTGAAGCATATGTGATCATGTGCAAAGAGAGCAAGCTTAGCTGTACTGTGTCAGCATACTTCTTGATAAGGTATCAGAAGGAATTGTCAGAACTTATCAAGTGTTTTCTTTTTGTAACTCAATAAAAACGAGAGAAAAATTTTCCGGTTCAACTCAAGTGTTAATGCAAACCACTTTATCAGTGGTTAGAAAGAAAAAATATGTTTTTTTTTTTAACTGAGAGTTAGCCAGCTGTGTTAATATTTCAGCTGCCTTCAGGCAAAACAGGTGTGGGAAAGTAAATTGTGCGAGGATTAAGGCTTCACACAAATGTCAGACGTAACACGAAATAGGTTAGGAAAAGCAAAATGTACTCACCTGAGTACCCCTTTACAAAAAGGTGCTTCTGATTTTTCTCGCATCTGTGCACTCAAAACACTTTGCATTGTTAGTCACACAGAGCAGGAGGTTTAAATGTGACGTCATTACAGTCTTAAGCCAAGGAAAGCTTTAATGGACCTGTTGCTGGTGGCATTAGATTTAAACAAGACCTCACATGACTTCTATGAATAACATTCCTGATCAAAATTTTGTAGAGCCATGAATTGTAAGCATGCAATTTTCAATATGTAGGAAATAAATTAAAATAAAGGACTTCAGCAGTTGAAATGCCAGCTTTTTGTGTGCACGTTAACTAATCCTTTGCTAAAGAACAACAAGAAAGTCTTTGTTGAAGTAAAGCCATAGAAAGTCCTGTTTGCCAATTGTCACTATCCAGGGAACACACTAGACATTAATTAAGGTGCTCTGGTTAGATTAGACCAAAACTAAACTGTATGGAGTACATGGAAAATACTATGTGTAGTGAAAATTCGCTGCAATCCAAGGTAGATGAAGCTAAGTACTGAGCAATGCTGAAAGAACATTCTTTTGAGCCTCCAAAGGTTCAGTGGGTGTGAATACTTTTGCAAGGCACTGTACACACAGAAGCAACCAACATAATTCTGTGGCTGCTGTGGTCTTTCAATCACTTTATCTTCATCTCTTAGAAGCAGAACTTCATTAACAGACCTTTGGAATAAAAAGCTTCTAGACCAGGGGTGTCAAATGCTAATCCTCGTTGCATCCTGCAACTTTTAGATGTCTCCCTGGTCCAGCACACCTGAATCCAATGGCTAAATTACTTCCTCAGCATGCAGTCAGGTTCTACAGAATCCTACTAATTACCTAAATTTTAATTCAGGTGTGTTTAAGCATGGAAGCGAACAAATGTAGCAGGACTCCAGGCCTTGAGGATTGAAGTTTGACACCCCTGATCTAGGCAGACATCAGATTTCAGCAGCTGAGCTTTGAAAAACAGATACATGAGCAGGTCAGATGGGCACATGGATGCAGCTCATTCACCTCTCAGGGTATATTATCCAGATTCTGTACACAAACTCTGTCTGTAACTGCCTCTTGATACAACTTTAAACAAAATAAAAAAAGTTCACCTCCTTTGAATTGAATTTGAACGTCAAAGTCTCTTTACACTGACACTCACTATTCTAGCACACAGAACATCAGAACAGAATCAGAACAGCCAGTTATGTAAGCTTGTATTCCAAACTTATACAGACAGAGATCCTACAAAACATTCAAAAGGAATAGTACATGTAGCATGGATTTTTTTTCCCCCTCATGCTTCTCTCCAATATCTGACCGTACCTTTCTTTCTCTGCATGTAGAAGTATTTCAGGGAAGTGCTTGTGCCACAGGGTAGAAGAGCTGATCCTGAAATAATTTGTTTCTTTAAATAACTAAGGGAATAAAAGCCCTGAGCTGAACAACATTAACACAAACAGATAGTTCGGTCAGACTGAAACCAGACCACAGTACCGCTAGGTACTGGTAGGTGGACTGTATCAGACTCAGCCTGTTAAAGGGAAAGGTGGAAAGTTTAGAGGTTTGTCATAATATGAATGAGTCCAAGGAGAAAAAAAAGGTCAACGGAAGGGTTTATGTAAGAACTGTATACAAAGAAGAAAAGCACACTAAATGCAATGTGAAAACAAAGGAACTTTGCCATGGGCTTTTTGCTCACAAAGCTCAACATCACACATAGTGAAAAATGTCAGTGAATGTACATTGTTGTACGTTGTTATTCAACCATAAACATGCACAGAAAAATTCAGAACAAGAAGAAAATGCATGTGGTACACGGGAAAGGAAATTATTCTTAATATTGTCTGCATAGGATTTATACCCTTTAAACTTTTTAATATTTTCTCATGTTACAGCAACAAACTACAATTTTTCATTTGTGTAACAAACATAATATTAATACATACTCAGGAAGTAGAAAAAACATAAACCATCAGTTCCACTTTTTGACAATGAAGATTGGAAAACTGTGAGGTGTATGTGGCCAACTGAGTCAACACGAATTAGAACCATCTTTCACTGCAAATACAGGTGCAATTACAGCTGTAGCAGCTTTCCATATATAGAGACTGAACGCTTTGCTCGTTCTTTTTTCAGGTTCATTAAGATTTTCAATTGGATTTAGGTCTGGACTTTGCCTGGGATATGCTTGGATCACTCTGATTGGCTTCTCTGTTCCTACTGAAAAAAAAACATCCACACAGCATGATGCTGCCACCATTATACTTCCCTATGGGGATGGTGTGAGCAGGTGATGTGCAGTGTGAGCTTCTCTTAACTCATATTGTTTTGTAAGTTGGCTGAAAACTTGTTTTTCTTGTCTCATCTGAACAGAGCATCTTCTTTGTGGCAGAATTCAGACTTCTTATGGGTTTCTGTGAACAACAGCTTTCTTTGTGCCAATAAAGGTCAGACTTATAGAGGCACAACCTATATTTATCCTCGTAAAAGATTCTCCCACCTGATCTGTGGATCTCTGCAGCTCCTCCATAGTCGGTTAAGGCTTAAAGAATGTTCTTGGAATTCAGTCAGTACCTGAATACCTGTCTGATGCCATCTGAACTCATGCATTCAAGGATCTAATCAATGATAATTGGATATATGGCACTTTAAAGAGCCTTATTGCTCAGAGTTGTGAGGTTGTTCAAACAACTACTCAGCCGTGCTGCTGAGCGTTGTCACCTGCCTCTTACACCAAACTGTCACCACAATGACAGGGCAGAAAAGCAGCAATGCCAGATTGTTGACTAATATGGAACAGCACAGTCCTCTGGCAAGAGTGACGCACCTTTTTGTTTCCTGTCAACAAACAGTAGGGGACTGAGAGACATAAGAGCAGCTGAAATTATCAGCTTGTATGATATGAGCTGAGCTGTGCCTAAACATGTCACAGGAAGCGCCTGTATCCACACGGTTTATAACAGCTGAGCTGAGCTATTGTTGCACGTTGTTACTTCTGGGAAACAGAACAAAAACACAAAAACTAGCAATAAATATGAAGTTCCTTTAAAAGTGCAAACAGCTTTTTTTTTGTATGTATAAAGTCTGTAAAATCACAAAAATTATTCTGTTTTATAAAAATGGCTGGATACAACATCCCAGTTTTATAGCACATAATCTGAATGAGACATTTAAGTAATTGTGAATTACCAGTTTAATACATTAGCATTGTGAAACTATATCCTACAGAATTTTCCATGTATCTTGTAACACACCTTGGCTCTTTATAACACAGATCCTAAGCTCCAGAGGACTTAGCATTGAGGAACGGCTGTGAGAAAAAAAGGAAACACTTCTTGGTCAAAGGAGAAATCTGAGTAATGCTTGTTCTTTCAAAGCACTGAGGATATAATTAATGTTTCTGATTAAGTAAATAATTGCAGTGACACAGAGGGAAGCATATTCTCACAGCTCTCTAACATAGATTTAAATGTAATATTCAGTCTGCAAAATGCTGTTTTATTCAGGATGAGGTAGCTATAAGTGTAGGGTTTCATTATAAAGTTGCTAAAGTGCAAACAAAGTAGGAGCAACTGCAACCTGCAGCACACTAGCTGACCGTCCAAACCAAACTGCACCTTTCTGAGAGGGAAATTCAAGCCTTTCTCTGAGCTGCTTCAGAAGCATTCAGACACACTTGCTCCAACATCCATGCAGGGGCTGGTGCCCATTTCCAGTGGTCATTGGGCGAGAAGTACGGTACATCCTGGACAGGTCACCTGTCCATCACATGGCAACAGAGAGAAACACAGGACGAAAAAACTCATGCACACACACCTAAAGGGAATTTAAGGAGACCAAGTAACCATACAGTCATGTTTTTGAACTATGGGAAGAAGCCACAGCGCCCTGAGAGAACCCACGCATGCATGGGGAGAACACGCAAACTCCATGCAGAAAGACCCCAGGCTGAGATTAGCTCTCAGAATATTGTTGCTGCAAGGCAGCAGTGCTACCAACTGCACCACCATTCAGTCCTTGCTCCAACAGGTTAGTATTAATTAATCACATTAATGTGTTCAATTCACAGACTGCAACTATTTCAAATTGATCCAAATGATTCTGATTTACTGTGACGAACAGCTGTTTCATATTTTGTAAGCTAAAACAATCATATGAATTAAAGATAAAATCTAAAATTTTATAAACCTTTCTCTTTGTTACACTGTTAACTTTATCTGTGTAGTTTGTATTTGGAGTTTTAAGGTGAAAGGGAGTGAAAGTGATCCTGAGTCTAAAATGTTTTTGGGAAAGTTTGAAATTAAAAAAATCTATTGAAAAAAAAAAACTACTAAAATGTAATTTAAGACGTACAAGCAATCTCTGCTTTTACTGCACTTGCTGAGAACAATTAACCCCAACATGAGCTCAATGGGAACATGATTTCCCAGCTGAAGTGGTGACATTTCTCAGGGGAGCTTGTCTTCGAATTAAGCGAAAGCCATACTCTGTCAGATGTCACTAAATTGAATTTAATTATTTCGGTTCGGTACTTGTATGTGTGATACATTTCAAACATTTACACAGACTTCAACTGGAGAAAGCAGAAAGGAACACCCAAGCTGTCAGACAGGTCTGTGGATTAAACTAAAGAATAATCATCGCACATATACAGGACACATCGGTCAGAATGACCAGGGCCATCTCTTTTTCAGTTACAGTCTCTATGAAATATTCTGAGAAGAAAGCTAACTGGAATGCAAAAATGATACTTGTTTTAGTCAGTGCATGAGTAAACCAGTGATTTTTTTAAACAAAGCAGCAGCTGTCCCACATTGACAACATCAACACCTTAGTGTTAACTAAGCAGAGAGGTAAATATAGCTGCAGCACAAACAGAGCAGAAAACCCCGTCATTACAGGGGCATTGGCAACCGTTTATCACGTTTCACCGCTAGCCTCACTCCCACCACTCTCATGCAGCTCCCAGGACATTCCTCCCATGCCAGCTGGCCATTCCAGTCTTTGCTCAGTCGAGATCAACCAGAGTTTCCCCTGGGTCACAATTTTAACGTATACACAAATGTCCTTGTTCATCATCCCAGCCTATCCGTTCATGCATCTTTAAAAGTGTTCTGCTGAAGTCATCTGCTGATTAAATCCCAGCGTAATATTCTATTCATAGCATCTGCTTCAAGTCCATGTAAGGTTCTGCTCACATCTGTACCAGCTGTATCTTAGCAGAGTAAGGAAAGCACACCTATGTTAGTTATACTTCATGAAGGGAAACTGTTGAGGAGCTAAGACAAATCAGTGGCCATGCTTTGCTATGTTGCAACCACAAATTCTATTGTTTTTATATGAATTCTGTGTGATAGACCAGAATTGTGGGTAGCATAGCTGGTATTTATTCAGCCTCCCCATGGTAATTAGCTCATTTCATATTCTCATCAACTCTAACCAGCTTCATTGGTGATGAAAAAGATGCACAGCATGATGCTGCCACCACTGTATTTCACACTGGAGATTTTCTGTCATACATTGTATTTTGAATGCAGGCAAAGTTAATGCAGTTACATTATGGTCTCACTTGACCAGACACCTTTTTCCCCATGTTAAGCCTACATGGCTTAAGGCAAAGTGTAACTGAGATTTTTTTTATGGATTTATTTATCAATGGCTTTATTGTTGCCACTTTTCCATAAAGCACCTGAGCACCTCATAATTAACATGGGTCACTTGGCTGCTTCTTTAATCATTCTCCTTATTCTCATTCTCCTTATCCATCCTGTCAGTTTAGGTGGATTGAACCGAGTTCAATGCTTGGGATTTTTGTTAATGAGCGGAAACTGTTTTACACTTTTTCACAACTTTATCCCTGACCTATTTCCTGTGTTCCTTGGTCTTCATGACATTGTTCGCTCTCTATTGTTCTATAACAAACCTCTGAGGCCTCTTGTTTACACAACAGCTGGATTTATATTGCGATAAAATGGCACATCACTGGACTCTATTTAGAAAGTTTGCAAAGGTAGGTTGCAGTGGATTTTATTTAGGGGTATCGAATCAGGGGTTTTATTCAGGGGTATCAAATACTTCAACAAGACACCGTAAGTGCGTTTGAAATCTGAAAGTATATAAATCAGATAAAGTGAACAAAACTGTCACCTGACTTTAGCACATAGAAAATGTGAGGTGAAAAAAAGAGATATAAATGGAACACAAAATATTTCAATTTCAAACCCTGATCCAAACATATTTTTATGGCATCATTTCAGAAATCAGAACGTTTTCTGGAGTCAGCGGTCCCCATCATAATATCACACATAATTCAGATCTGGACTCGACTACTAACCTCACCTCATTGTTGTACTTATCTTTAAACGCAGCCAGCTCACTCCTACTGATAGTGTGATATAAATGAGGGAACATATTCACATTTTACTGTAATGCAAAGCCATCAAGGAGCACCAAATGGGCTGCAGTGTTGTTTTGCATACAGACAACATAGGGTGTGTGGATTAGCCAGTGACATGTAAAGGGAAAAAAGAGTGATGGGGCAAAAGGGAGCCATCAAAGGAAGAAAGACTTTTACCTTTCATCAAAGAAAAAAATGGCATCGCATGAGTTATGAGAATAAAAGAGCACACGTAGTGGGGATGACATGAAACGATGAGAAAGATTCACTTACAGTGTGTCCTTTAGGGATGAAGAGGAAGTTTCAGTTTGTTCTCCTCCAAGGGGAGTGATATCCGTTTGCTAAACCTGGCATTGCCAAAGCCAAAGATATACACCCCACACAGAGATAGGTAGGAAGAAGGTGTGTATGTATGTGTGTGTGGACTGAAGAGAAGGCGGTTTGGGATCCTACTTTATTGCATGTGTGTGTGTGCACTGGCATGAGCGGAAAGAGACTGACAAAGAGAGAGAGAGGCCAAAAAAGAAGCAGAGAGCTCGAACGAGCTGAGTGGTTGGTGTGAAAATGGGAGGGTGCTTGACGGTCCAATAGTGCGCAAGATGATCCGAGCAAAGACAAGATAGCAACAAAGAGACAGATTTTTTTTTTTTTTTTTTCCAATTCTTGATCATACTCCACATTTTGTCTGTTTTCTCATTTTTTTTTTTACATTTGGATGGCAGAGGAAATGAGAAACACCCAAAGAATCAAACAGAAAGTGGAGGTTGATTCATGCAGTACCCTTAGCCAGAGGCTTCAAACCCAAGATATATTTCTCTAACACACAGACTGGAGGTGCAGGGAGGCTGATGGGAGGAACACGGGAGATAAATCATCAAACCCTGCTGGGGACTCTAATAACAGATCGCTAGAATGCTTGACAAATAGAGCTCAGCTTCATAGGGTGAGCTGCAGTGTTAGATCGGTCAGAATAAATGCTGACAGAAAATAACAGGAAACCAAGATATCAAGGGGGAGTTTTTGCTCTCTTTAGGTTTATTTGATTTAGTTTTAGAACCTTGTATAAGAGATTGTTAGAAAAGCAGCATTAATGAGATGTACAGGAACTCTCTTTGTGTGGACAGCTGAGACATGTGCAGCGTCCTGCCTCCTCGGAGTGTGTGTGAGACGTCCGTGTGCATGAGCGTGGGGGTGGGGGAACAGACCATCTTTCTCGGGATTTTGCTGCGGGAGCACAATGTTGCCATGGAGACTGCATCCATTGCAGCAGAAAAACGCAAATGGCCGCCCTCACTTTCTTCCCTGAAACGGTCCAGGTTGTTTCCCATCCCTGCCCTGCAATTCATAAAAACTTGTCCTTTTGACTTTGTGGATAGGAGGAGGAAAAAAAATGCTCCGGGTGTGGACCAGCCAATGACTCAGACTGCTGACAAACTGGTTATGGTGGAGGTGAAAAGGTCTTTTTGTTGAATTATTGGAGAAATGTTTAATCACAAAGCATCATCTTACATAACGGGAGATTTAAATATTGCTCTAAATATGTCAGGGTAGATATATTAAAGTTAAATCAGTTGCTGGATGAATGTAACCATAGCTCACTGGAAAGGCAAAAAGAAATATAACCTGTTCTAACATCCCTCAAAAAAATTCTGTTTAAAGGTGTCATCTGCTAAATGATTTAACTGTTTAAACTGTGATACAGCGGTCTGAAAATCATTAAAAACTGTATGAAACTGCATGTGGTTAATATATACAGCTTGAACTTTACCCCTTGAACTTTCTCACATTTTGTCAAGTTACAGCCACAAACTTCAAAAAATGTTACTGGAATTTTATGTGCTGGACTAACATAAAGAAATACATATTTGTAAAGTAGAATAAAATGTTCAGTTGTCTTTTTTCACACCCAAAAAAGACAATCTGAAAACAATAACTAGGTGATCATCAAAACAAAAACAGTACACTTTTTAAATCATATTTTGCTACTGTATATATTTTGATGCATTTGTCAGGAGACATCAAAATATATACAGTAGCAACGTTTCAAAAAAAAAATGTAATGTTCATGGCAGGTTACTGTTCTTCAAAGTTCTATCGATAGTTTTTAAAAAAAAATGTGAATAATTAATTTACATAATTGATCACACTAATGACAAAAATCACCTAATTAGTAAACAGAGTTATCCTGTGTGAAATCTCGTCTCAGTGTAATTGCAGCGGTTCTACAAAGGCCTCATAGGATTGTTAGAGAACATTAACAAACAAAAAGCACCACAAAGACCAATAAACACAAGACAGGTGAGGTAAAGTTATGAAGAAGAAGAAGGATGAAGAAGTTTAAAACAGGTATAAATTATATTAAAAAAAATATTCCAAGCTTTGAGCATCACCTAAAGTACTCTTTAATCCATCACTCAAAATTGAAAATAGTATTGTACAACTGTAAACCAATGAGAGTAAAGGAGAGCATAAATCAGGGATCAGAGTCAAGAGTCCGATATTTACTCTGGAGGAGCTGCAACTCAGGTGGGAGAATTTTTGAATGGAACAATGTTGAGTCATGCATATTATCATTATTATTATTATTAGCACATTGACTGTACAACTAATTAATAACAAAAAAAAAAAAACAAAACAAAAGCAACTTAAATCAATAGATTTTGCTGCAGTATTCCTAACACCAGTATGTATGCATGTATATATTTCCATTTTTGAGAACCATGCACTGTAATTTGACATCCTCACAAATAACAAAATAAGATAAAATCTGGAAATCTGGCCTTTATGAAAGTTTGGCAAGATAAAAACCACTGTTGAGAGAACACCAGATGAAGTCCCATTTGCAGTTCACCACAACATGTAGAGAATACAACAAAAATGCAGAAGATGGTGCTTTGGTCACATGAGACCAAAATATAACTTTCTGGCCTACAACATTATCTGTTGTAGAAAGCACCCTGAACATACCACCTCAAATGTGAAATATAAATGTGGCAGCATCATGCTGTGTGGATACTTTTCGTCATCGGAGAAAAAGGAAGCGGATCAGAGTTGATGGAAAGATGGATAGAGCAAAATAGACAGCAATCCTGCCGGTAAAGCTGTCAGAGGCTGTAAAGACTTGAAAGTTCAGGGGTATAAATATTCTTTTGAATCTTCTTGAAAGGTACATATGCAAATGTTGCAGTTTAGAAGAGAACATTTCAGTGTCTGCTGCATCTTACATATTTAGTCAAAAGTTGATTTTGATTTGCCCATCTGAAAATGTTACCAACTGTATCAGTATCATAGCCTTTAAAAACATGAACAGCAGTTGGAACTAAAATTGTTTACATATCTATATAAATACATTTTTCTCTTTCTTAGCTATTATTATGGAGTTCGCGGTTGCTTGTTTTCATCACAGCTTAAAAAAAACATCATAAAAAAAAAAAATCCACTGTATGGTCAGCAGTGACATTTACCCAGCAAATCAATGTGTCTACACTTTCAACTCCCTGATGTTTGAGTCCATCTCATCTGTGTAGATAGAGAACAGTATGCGGTCTAACCTGAATGGCTCCAGTTGCAACACTGAGGATCTAAAGCCATCTTATTTTAAAGTGATTTGTGGTCATGGTTACAATTTTACAAAAGTTACAGCAAAATATTTTACATCTGAAGGACATAAAAATATGATTACTTGCTACAGCGGCTCGTGGAATCTTTAAACTCTTTAGTTTGTTCTTACCTGTCCATTTTGCTCTACACAGAGCGGCTGATGAAGGAGAGCTGTCAGATTATTGATGCGCTCTTGTTCTTTCCCTAAAAGGAACAACACAAACTGTATCGATGAAGAATATCAGCTGCAGTTTAAATACTTTACTTGTTTCAAAACTGTACACTTTACAACCTTTCTGAGGTCTCAAAATATTTTAAAGTTAGACTCTGAAAAAGCAAAACAGAGCAATGCAGTTTAACCTAAAATGAAAGGCGCCATCTAGTGTCTGAATCGAGGAAGAATCCATGAAAACCCGTTGAAGTTTTGACAGAAATCAGGAGGAATATGTTTGTACTTTAACTGTTATTTTACGAATAAAAACATTGTGAACAGACTTAATCTTTGATTACCTGAATACAACGAGATATGCACTCATGAGACTCGAGAGCGAAGTCAGGCTTGAACTAAAGGTAATATTAATCGAAGTATGAAAGAGTAAACAATAATTGTATTATTTCACAGGATACGAAAAAGACACGCCAGCTTAATACGTCACATCACGTAATGGTCATATATGTTGGCCGTTTCACAAGACCTCGTGGCGCAACGGTAGCGCGTCTGACTCCAGATCAGAAGGTTGCGTGTTCAAATCACGTCGGGGTCATAGTTATTATTTAGATAGTTATGTCCATATTGCAGATATCAGACAAATGCTTTTCGTTCTGTGACTCAGATCAAAAAGCAAAACACATTATATTGACTTTTGAATGAATATAATTGACTCTTCTTGAAGAAATATATTTCAAACGTTTATAATGTTCATCTTTAAAATTTGTGAAGAAAAAAAGAAGTGTCAAAATGAATAATTCCTTTAGGAATAAAGTTGATGTAGTGGTCTTGAAATACCTTTATTTTTCCTTATTGTTGTGGCGGTCTCTTTCTTTATTGCAAAATCAAATGGCTGAGAACCTGGGAAAAATAGAAATATTTAAATTTGTAATCTGATTTAAAGTTATATTATCACATTTTTATTTTTTTATTCATTTAACAAATTGCTAACTTCTACTTCTGTAAGACAAGATAAAAATTCAACATTTTCTTGTGTCTTTCCAGAGGTGTCAGATCGGTAAAAACAAAGGTTAAAGCAATACATTAAATGTCTTATGCATTTTGTCTACTTAAAAATCTAACCGCAAGCCTTGTAAATAGTTACATACAAAGTGTTAATGGTGGATTAGGTTACGCAGCAACTACCACAGACACTACGTAGTGGTTTCGCAACGTTACCAAGAGCATGTCATTCAGTTCTAGGAGCACTTCTTAGAACAAACAAGTATAACCCTCAGTACATGTCGGTGGCTATATGTGAAAACCAAGCTGTCATGTCATCTTCAACCACGTTACCTTTTGATCCTGAAGCCAATCCTTGTGTTAAAAACAAGCATGGAGATCATATTTTCAGGCTTCACCACTCCTTTATCTCCTACTCTCTTCAGCCACAGTTTTCTTGTGCGTCTCTGTTTGTCTCCCTTTCGTCTCACAAGCTCCTTCTCAGCTTAAAAGCCTCAGTCCAGCACGACTGCCTTTCTAACTCGATCCAAGTTTCTCTCTCCCCGCGTCCTTTCTCCTCGCTGTTCAAGCCAGAGTCTCATCTTTCACCAAGAACACTAGACTCTGAATGCACAATTCATTAGCAGAGCCCTGCTAAGAGTGAAACTTGGCTGAGACATAAGGTCACCCCCTGTCCTAAGGAGCAGACTCACATGAGACGGTCCTTTACTGCACTTGTTTTCCACCACAATGGCCTGATTGTGTTTGAGGGTCTCATTTTACATCAAACAGGCCAGTTTCTGCTATCTCTGCTTGGGCAAGGGCATGCTTTGAGCTTTCATTGATTTCCTAAAGACCCTGTGTTGTTTTTAAAAGAGCATTTCATATTTGTACAGGTCAGCCTATACCCAGTATCTTTATTGTTGCAAAGGCTTCCTTTTTATAGTCAAATCATTAATCTAAAATCCTGAGAAACTGTTAATGTCCCTCCTAACACCTCAGCAGTGAGAGCAATGAATGTGCACCGACTGTGCAGAAAAGCATCCTTATACTACAAGAATTTGAATTCAATGATTGTAAACAAATGGTTGCCTAGGTAACAACTGAATGCCCCTTTTGTTTCAGGATTTTTTTTTTTTTTTTTTTTTTTTTTTTTTTTTTTTTTTTTTGCAAAATCTGTTTCAGACACTAAATTTGAATGTCCTATACAAGAAAACAGAAGCTTGCAAAAATGTTATTTATGAAGGCAGCATGGTTAGCTTTACTTTAAATGTGATTCATTTTAGATTTGCAGTTTTATTTGAAGTTATTGCAAAAGCTCCAGTACATTTACAACACCCTGGTTAAACATCCATCCATCGCCCATAATCCTATGTTAATTGTCTTAATCAAACTAAACTGTATACTGAGGTAAAATATGATTGAGATTGAGCTTCCAGCAACCAACACTCCTGGAGGGAGGGGTTGACAGGGAAAAAAGAGGAAGAATGAGGAAAACAATCTCTTCCTCCCATAGTCAAGTATGGTGGAGGGTTTGTGATGCTCTGGGCACAGAAACATCCCTGAAAACCTTGTTAGCATGAATGGCATCATGAACTGTTTGACGTACCAGCATATTCTAAATAAAACTCTGTCAGAAAGATGAAAAGGAGTCCAAAACACCTCGTTAAGATGGATAATGATCAAGATATAAATGTAAAAGCCAATAAATACACACATTCTCTCTCTCTCTCTACACACACACACACACACACACATATATATATATATATATATATATATATATATATATATATATATATATATATATATATATATATATATATATATATATATATATATATACACACTGCTCAAAAAAGGGAACACCTAAACAAAACAATGTGACTCCAAATAAGACAAACCTTTGTGGAATCAATATCACCAGTTAGGTAGCAACACTTCTTGTGAAGCAATTTCACCTGCTGCTGTGCAAATGGAACATACAACAGGTGGAAATGAGAGGCAATTAGCAAAACAACACCTATAAAAAAGTGATTCTGCAGGTGGTGACCACAGATCATTTCATTTCTCTGTTCTCATCCTTTCTGGTTGAACTTTTAGTCACTTTTTCATTTTGTGCTGTCTTGCATAGAGGTATCATGAGGTATTTTTTTACAGCCCACTGAACTTGCTCAAGTAGTACAGCTAATCCAAGACAGAACATCAATGCGAGTGGTGGCAAGAAGATTTCCTGTATCTCTCAGCTCAGTGTCCAGAGCATAGAATAGGTACCAAGAGATAAGCCAGCACACCAGGAGACATGGAGGGGGGCAAAGGAGGGCTACAACCCAGCAGCAGGACCACATCCTTGTCCTTTGTGCAAGGTGGAACAGGAGGTCCACTGCCAGGGCTCTACAAAATGACCTCCAGCAGGCCACTAATGTGCATCCTTCTACTAAAACAGACTCCATGAGGGTGGTATGAGAGCCCGACGTCCACATACAGCCCAACAACATGCAGGACGACTGATGTTTTCTAGGGAACTCCAAAACTGGCAGATTCACCATTGGCACCCTGTGCTCTTCACGGATGAAAGCAGGTTCACACTGAGCACATGTGACAGAGTCTGGAGACACTGTGGAGAATGTTAAGCTGTCTGCAACATCCTGCAGCATGACTGGTTTGGTGGTGGGTCAGTCATGATGTGGGAAGGCATTTCTTTGGATGGCTGCACAGCCCTCCATGTGCTAGCCAGAGGAGCCCTGTCTGCCATAAGGTATCATGATGAGATCCTCAGACCCATTGTGAGACCACATGCTGGTGAAGTGGGCCCTGGATTCCTTCTTATGCATGACAATGCTAGGCCTCATATGGCTGAAGTGTGTCAGCAGTTCCTGCATGATGAGGGCATTGATGTTATGGACTGGCCTGCCTGTTCCCCAGACCTGAATCTAATTGAGTACATCTGGTACATCATCTTTCTGTCAATCCACCAACAACACAGACTGTTCAGGAGCTAACTGATGCTCTAATCCAGGTCTTGGAAGAGATCCCTCTAGAGAACATCCGCCATCTCATCAGGAGCATGCCCAAGTGTCGTCAGGAGGTTATACAGACACATGGAGGCCACACACACTACTGAGCCTAGTTTAGACTTGTCTTCAGGAATATTCACTGATGTTGAATCAGCCTGTCATGTTATTTTTCACTTTCATATTGAGTATGAATCCAAATCCAGATCTCCATGGTGTCATAATTTTGATTTACAATAATTTTTCTTAATCAATTCCACTGTGTTAAAGTTTTTCAATGAGAATTGAGATCTAGGATGTGTTATTTTAGTGTTCCCTTTAATTTTGTGAGCAGGCCTGGTCTGCCCACCCCTATCAGTAGCTAGATTGCATGTCAGTAGTTGGGGAAAGAAGTTATTTATGGGATATTTCAGCTGTAAAGTTGAGCCATTTTGTTAAATTCTCAGATTTATTTGGAAATAAGCGTGTCAGTGATCATTCCTTGTGTGAAGGGTTTCTGCTGTCTGGTAACTTTGACTTTATTCCTTCATGAAAAACTGACAAGTTTGACTTAAGAGTCCAAAGATACTGTAATTGGTTAAAAAAAAAAAACACTGAATGATTTCATTAATAAATTAGTCAATATTAATAAGCCAAACATTGATGCAAAATTTGCTTCCCAACACTTTTGAACATATTTACCAAGGGCAACAATGCATAGGTAGGGGGAATTGCAATTCCATAGATATTTTAACCTGGAACAAAGTGCACATTTATTGCAAATAAATGGTGAACAAGGTGGAATATAACCTTTTATTAAAGTACAAAAAAGACAAAACAAATACAGCTGAATGGATTTTAGGATTTGGTTTGACCCCACGCCCCCATAAAAAAAACAACAAAAAAAAAAACAACCCTCAGAGCTCAAAGCAATTCCCTATTTGCCTTATGTCCGCTAAAGGGTAAAAACAAGACAGATAAAAGACAAACATTAAACAATATCATTTTAGACATTTAAAAACACAAAAGGTAACAAAGCCTAGTTTCTGTCTTTAAAAATTTAAGAGGTGAATTCTTTCAAGTTTTGTTCTTTCAAATCACAGAGCTTACTTCTGCTTCCAATAAGTTTGAAGAAGGACTTGAATCCGGATGACCCTTCAGCATAGTTTCCTACCTTTCTGTCACTTCCTTCTTTCATGTTTCCCGTTTTTGAGCTGGAGGAGTAAGATCTTTGGGATATGCTCCTCTGGAACAAGTATCTCAGCCGAAAGCCTGTTCCAGGAGAGCGCAGCGTTTCATCCATGGAGGCTGACCTGAGTAGTGGTCCCTGTGACAAAGCTCTGTGACGGAGGCACTCAGGAAGAGAGGCAGATCCTCCAGATGGAGAGGTCAGACTTTCCTGACTGCTGCCATTTATCAAGTTGTTTTCATCACTCTCCCAGACTCCATCATCAGGATCAAATCCAACAGATGTCGATGATACTCTGCGCTGTCCGTTTCGCAAGGGGTTGCTTCTCGGAGAGCAACTTATGGGGCTCAGAATAGTCCATGGAGATCCCACACTTCCATTACTGGCAAAGAAGTAATCTCTAGTTCTAGGCTGCGGGGTACGTGGAGTATCAGCCTCGTCTTGTTCTCCTTTCGAATGCCGAGGACTCCCTGATACCTTCTCCTCATTAAGGTTGCCTTTGGTGTTTTGGTAGCAAAGCACCTTCCGGGTTATCTCACGCATCTTTTCGGCTTCTTCCTCTTCCATTTCTGCTAATTCCATGTCTTCTTTAAGTAGTTTAGCTTGTTTCTTTTCTGGGCTGTCTTTGGTTTTACAAGGCAATGGCATTTCTTTTTGTGCAGTTTGAGAAGCGGATTCAGAATGCAACCCTTCAGCCTGGGGTTGATTGTTCTTCTTGCATCTGGTTAAACCAGATGGGGCTTTGGATAGAAGGTTGTGCAGTGCCGACTCCAAGGATGACGTGTCGTCAGAAGGTTCAGGTGCTGAACATGATGCTATTGAGCGTCGTTTGGCAGCTATTCGCATGCTCTCCGTGCGCTTATGTCTATGTTCAGCAGCTTCTTGCTCTCGGTTTTCCTGCAGGCCATGTAAAGAGAAAGTATTTCATAATGATGCAACACTACAGGAAAGAAAAATTAAATAAAAACCCCTCTAAGTACTTTAGAGTTTAAGCCACTGAAGGATTACATTTTGACAAAATGTTGGATAATGATAAATTCTTGGTCTTCATACCTGTACAGCTTTGTCAAACCTTTTACAAAATGAGTAAAAGATGGAACAACACTCCTCAAGTTTGAAGGTAGCTGGGTCTTCACAGAAGTACTCTGCAACAGCGTTGCTTAAAGCCTGCAGCTCTTTCAGGTACATCTCCACGTCTGCAAGCTTTGCCTCTGCCCTCTGTCACAAGAACGTTCTTAAAATAACTTAAATAAATCTTACATAGATCTTAGTCTCAGTTTGTAATTTTGCACCTTTAAGAAGAACTAAGATACATGTTTTACCTTTAGAAATTGATCTATTTGTTGCAAGAGGCCAGGCTGTCTGCTGCTAAACAGTTTAACTTCTTCTATCTTCAGGATTTCCTGCTCCAAGTCCTTGATGATGTCATCTTTACAAATTCTGTGATGACATTAAGATACAAACTTGTTCACAATCTGATTGAGTACCAGACTGAAAAAAAGTTTTAAAAAAATCTTGGGAAGACCACATTTAAAGGGTAACCTTGATGCCATCCCAATATGATCAAGTTGGTTGGGAAAAGTCAGCAACTCGGCATCAATCTCCTCCGCTTGCTGTGAATGGGAGAAGAAAGGGGGCAAGTAAAAATGAATGGAACTGGATTTTGTGCACAAATGTTTACATCTCAAAATACAGCAGAAACCTTTTTTCATCCAAGGGTGGATATTAATGGAGAAAGTGATCACATAAAATAAATAAATGAGTTAGCCTAGGAAGATACTGTGAACAACACAATGAGAAGATATTAGGAAGGTAAAGCCTGAGAATAGATATTTGTACCAAGAGATATCGACTGGCTCATTAGCAGTTTCAGGATTCCAAGGGAAATCCATTTCCAAGGCAACCACAGTCCAAAATGCTCTGATGTTCCTAATAGCAGCATTACAGAGAGAGCCCATGGACAAATTGGGATAGTGTTGGTTGATCCCAACAATGTGGTACAAAAGAACATTCAAGCGCATTTTGCAGTGACACCTTTTTCCTAAAGCAGTTGGAGCTATTCAATATTTCTGTACAAAGCACCATTTGACAGAAAGCCTTTCTATTCAGTCAACATAGAAACTGAGTGTGATATGTATATGCAACATTTTGTCGAGGTGGCCTGATTCTTCACACAACTCCTACTCTAATGATCAACAAGGCTGGGAACAGACTACAATCTGGCATGGTCTAGGACAGATAGCTACTTGGTGAGTAACTTCATGTAATTGCCTTAATATTAATCCTCTGATCTGCAATGGGGCATACCGTGCAGAAATCTTCCTGTCTTCCAGCATATTTACTGGTCAATGGGTGAAATACATTACTTCCTGTTTATTTTGTTTTTTTGCTGGTTAAACTATAGTGTCAGAGGACTTTACCAGACCCTGAGTACTTCTGTGTTTACAGTACTTTTGTTAAACAAAAAACAAACAAAAAACCCCATAAAAATTGTAATGCTTCATCATTTTTTTCCCAAGCACACTTCTGCACTTATTTACCAGATTTTTGTACAAATTTCATACATCTAGTTTTGTTTGTGTGAGCACCATTTTTTTTTTTTTTTAAACACAACTCTGTATTTGAGGCCCCTGAAGAGTAGGTTAGTCACAAGCTAAACCAAGCAACTTGACTGACAAATGATACTTTTCAGATAAAACTACAGCAGTTATATTTATTTATTTGGAGGTGAAGCATGATTTACTGTGCTTTCGTAAATCTTTTCTATCCAAACGCTACCCTTTACCTTGGCAACATAGTGCATGAGGTTCATGCCAGGCTTGTTAGCTTTGGTGTCTGCCAACTTGAGCAGGGAAGTCATCCTGAATCCAATGGCATTTGCACTGTGACCACCCTGAAGAAGAGACCTTTTAGTTGGTCATTCAGTTAATCTGTTTAACAGTTAATTAGAAGCGCAACAGCCATTAGTTAATACAATATAATGAAAAGATGATTCTGAAGAAAAAAATACCAACAGCGTTCATGTAATTTCCAGCTTTCAATACCAGTCGAATCACTGAATGGAGGTCATCACAGTCCAACAGTTCTATTGTAGGAGGAAAAAGATAAAAAGAGAAGCCTTAATCTCTGGGGAAAATTGACCATGTAGGATTATCTGCAGCTGGAAGCAGGTGAAATATTACCATTGGCTGCTTTGGTCATGACAGCAATGGCAGTCTTCACTTCCTCCATGAGGGGGAAGAACTCCTCCCTTAAAACCATCAGTTTCAGACGTTCCCCATAGCTAAAGGAAAGACAGACAAGCAGATAACTGCTTATTTTTGTTACATTTTTTCTTACAACAACCTCATAACATGCTGTAAAACTTGAGATTAGTTTATGAAAAGCAATGGAGTTTAGGAGGCATATTAAAAATGTTAATACTTAACTGAGGCTTTATTACTTATTTGGTAAACACCATCCACTGCTCCTTATGTTCCCCAATTCATTTTTTTTTTAATGTAGCACAAAATACCATAAGTCATCTCAACATATTGTTATACAGAAGCTAAATCAGTCCAATTTCAGTTAAGAAATTCCATAACTGTGCACTCAGGTCTTATAGTCAGATTCAAGTCTAATTACATACAACACAATCTGATAAAAATCATAAAACAGCACATTGAAAGTCATTTGATGACTAATTAAGACCTAAAGATTGATCACTGTTATTGTGGTGCTTTGATTACTTTATGTTACACAGCAACATGCAGTAAAATATTTAAAAACAGACTCACCCAGGTACTTTAATGAGCTGTACCATGAACTGGTCCGCCTCTGGTAACACAGAAAGTGTTCCTTTGTATGACTGCAGCCGTTTTACCTATATGTTGACAAAAATGTGATTTAACAGTAAATGGAGTTTGAATATCACTTGAGGAACGACAGAGACTTGAATACTTATGCATTTAAACATTTACAGTTATCAGCTACTGTAATATACTGTTAGATGAAAGCATTGTTGAAAAATTTGTTTTCATGGTTGTTTTCAACGGAAGAAAAAAAAAAAAAAATTCACACCAGCCATTTTCTGGAAAGGAAAACCTTCGACAAAAGCTTGTGGAAGAAGACTTAGTTACAGCTGAAATGGAAAAGATTTGCAGCTTTTCCTTTGTAGGAATTGCACACTATACAAACGGGCTCAGAGGGAGATTTCAAAAATGATTTTGAAAAAATAAATATGGGAAATCCACTGCAACTTCAACATATAAAGTGATTGTGGACTAACTCAAAAATGTACCCACAAACTATTCCACAGAACCATAGCTCTGCTGTAGAGTGTTCTCGTCTTCAAAATCTATATTCCCATTTCATCCATGGACAAAAACAAAACAGAATTGCTGTTACCTCACTTTCTTCTGGTAGTAGTTTACAAAGCTCTTTTAGTTTGCCATTTCCAAACCTCAGCCAGTTCCCCTGACGAATGTCCTCCACTATTTCACTCACTGGCCTGCAGAGGGAGACATACAACCAACCTTAGAATACAAACAAAAATCTACTTTTACTATATTAGGTGCAGTCATTATCAATACATGTAAGGCTCTTTTTGAGGAAGTTCTTGCTCAGAAGTACTGGCTGTACACACCCACTGTGCAACATGGTATAGAACTACAGCTGATTAAGAACATGGCATTCAAGCCCTGTCCACAAATTTAGACAATGAAAAGTTAAAGATGTGACTTTCTTATGCAAATTTATGAAGGAAGCTGATCCATTAAAAAGGAGATTGTGAGATATGCTTCAAGTATGACTAGAATTTCTAAAGTCATCATGGCATATAAAAAAATAAAAACACTTGTTTGAATAAACACTGTTTGCACAAATTTTGACCATTTCATGTATGAGGTGCAGAGCAAATTAAAACGCCCACTAGCACACAGCAGCTGACCGTTTCATTTAGACTAATGAAACGGTCTGACATCATCACAGCACTTTATGAGAGTCACTTTGGTATTCAAATTTAGAACTGAACATACACTTGACAAGGTCACATTGTGATTATGTATAAAAATGGTATCTGGCTCAGGTAGTCCAGCAGCAATTTCAAGTTTATATATTTATACTTTGTATGCTATGAGCGCTTAAAAATCAAAGTTCTAATTATTTGTTTGAACATACAATCTTGGCCAAAAAGCTATATTTTTAAAAAGCCTTTCACAGAGTGATAAGAGAAAAACTACTCCATGTATTCACGACTTTTATTCCGATTATCCAACTATTTTATGTGAGCTATAGTACCTCGGAAACTAGAAATATTCATCTGGCGTGGGCATCAAGAGAAGTTTGAGATCATCATACTGGCCAAATACAGATAAAGACAGCATTTTAAGCAATTTAACAAACTACAAAAACCTGTGTAAATAGGTACTTACATTTATATTTCTGATCACTTACAGTTTTAAACTTCTTGTTACTATGATATAAATAAAGTAAGGTATAAAACAGGTTTTTTTTATGTTTTGGCTAAATGATCTAAAGTGATGCTTTAAAAAGGGATTTCCATTGATTTGCATGAGTTCAGCTGAGATAAAGCCTCCTGGTTGGGTAATGATTAACACAGTGGAAGTGACCTGTGCATCCAGAGCTACAATTGAAAGTCTGAACAACTCAAAGCACAGCTTACTTCAGTCATTTAACCTCTTTTAGTTATTAGATCTCTTGGTTTACCCTGTTTCAGTAGAGTTTTTCCACGGCATCATTACCACCATATACACTGAAACCATTACTAAATATAGCTAAAGACACAGCATTACCTTTTGAAATGTCTTAGGAAGATCCCAATATTCATACTTCTCTTGGAATCCAATATTGTGATCTAAAAACAAAAAAAGAAACAAGGTAAACTAAAAAGAGGCTCTATATTTCTACAATCCAGAAAATTCTCAACATTTTTGAGGAAGCTGAAAAAAAAAAAAAAAATAAAAAAAAAAAATCCCAAAATGTTTTACTTAAAACAGTTCCGCACTGATGGTTGTGTGGAACTTTTAAAATGTTACTTCCTCCTGGTGTCTTTACTACTTCTCCAATTTAGATGGTTTATTTGCAAGTCCACAAAAAAAAAAAAATAAAAAGGAAAAAAAAAAATTGAGCCAGTATGGAGAATCAGCTTCTTATTTGTACATCTGTATTAGTTACCTGAGACTCCTGTCCACATAAGTTCATCCCATCACTCTTACTCAAACCTAGCACCCTTGAAGCACGTAGCGATGCCCTTTTGTCAACATGACTGAACAACTCCTCCATGGTTCGTATATCCAGTACCAAGTCCCTCTGAGTCCGTTTGGATGTCCACACGTTCAGCTTACCCAACACATGATGGTTAGGTAGCGTGTCCCAGTTCAGCTTTTTCATAGAACGTCTTTGGATATCACGAGAGCCAGAGGATGTGGGAGGTGGAGGAGGTAGTGGTGGTGGAGGAGGTGGTGGAGGTACGTCTGTAGCTACAGGAGATGGTTTGAAATATGACTCTTCTTGAGCATCCCGAGCAGAAGGAGAAGAGGGGTCACTGGGTAAACGGCTGGGCGTAGCAGATTTTAAGATCAGCATCCCCTCCATGTTTTTCCCTCAGAGCGAAAGATGAATGGCAGAAGTTTGTGCCTATTTGCCAATCAGAACTGAGAAGACACAAATACATCTTTATTATTATTATTTTTTTAAACTGTACATCTTTTGACAAAAAGATATAAGCAACTGAAACAAGCTGTGAGAAAATGCCACCATATATTCAAAAATTAAATATTAAAACATTTGGATTCACTGTGAACTGATCCAACTTCATGTATTACCAAAGTCATGCAGATTATTCAGCACACATCCATGAAGCACATCTAAAGGAATAACAGAAAAAAAAAATACCATTAAAGTCATAAAACAGAGCTGTTTTTTAAATATTCAGTGGCTAAGTTTTTAACAAAGCATTCATTTGATTATATATCTTGAATTTATCAACATATAAATAAGTCAACCTACTCGTAAATGAACTTCCCTTCTTTTTAAATGTAATTTAAGATGTAATTAAACCATTAGCGATAACTGGTTTTTAATCAAGCAAAGCATTTTTCTACAGTTTTCACTGTCATTACCCAGGGTCCACTAAAACATCTACCGAATTGTATGTTGTTCTACTAGAAAAATGAAGTTGTAGCATGCGACTTGTAATATTTAAATATGACATCTAAGGTACTATTATTTTACACATTTTTAAACAGGAACTCAATGTAATTTTGTCCAAAGCTGATGTGTTGATTAACACAAATAATGTATTTACAGCGCTTTTTAGAAGCATGTACTTACTATTTGACTAGCTATCATCCAAGTAGTGTTTGCAATCTGGCGTCGTTTTCTCGCTGAACATCATAGTTCTGTCTCGGAAGCAACAGCTACAGGTGCAGGGAGAGTCTAATCAAATTCAAGTTAGTTCCCAGACAGGACACCGCCCTCATGATAAGAGGCGAATAGGTCCGGTCCTTTTTCTGTCGCCGGCGACTAGCGGGAAGGAGAAGTTAAAAACACATGCACGGTCAAAAGTAGTCAAAGTTCGTTGCTTCATATTTAGTCAAATAGCTAGGTGTACAGCAAGTGGACGACGTTGTTTCTTGGCTCAGGCCATTAAATTCAAAGCAAGTCTGTTAGGTATTTAAAATGTGTTCTATTTAAAAGGCAGGTTCTATCATTGGTTGTTTGACGATCAGCTTTGTGTTTGTTAACAGGTAGCACTCATCACTATGCACGGATATTTTAAAACGGTAACACGACTTGCAATATTCAGCTGTTTTCTTACAAAATAATATTTATTTATATTGACAAAGTATTAGCCTGGCCATTGTCTTCCTCCGCTTGATTCTTATCTCCTTTCTGTGCTCTGGGTTGTTTTCCCCATTGTGCTCGATTTCTCCGGTAGACTTTCAACGGGCCAATCAACAGGAGTTGCGAACGATGAGGTCGATTTTCTGCACTGTTTTAGAATCGTAGTCTGCCTATGGTTGTAGTTTGGCAATAACAGGGTTGGCAACGGTAGCAGAAGAAGTGGGGGGAAAAAGCCATTCAGTCCGTGTTGGCCGGGAATGTTAAAGACATTTTATTGCAGGCAAAGATGTCGTTCGGCTCGGCACTTCTCTCTTAGTAGGGGATGGTTGTTTACAGCACACACAACTTCGGGTAAGCTGACTTACATCACGGTCAAACGTTAGCGATTGGGTAAAATCAGATGCAGTCATTTAAACCTTTAACAGAGTCCAAGACTCCAGTAAGCAATGGTTTCTCAATAGCCAAGAGTCCAAACCTTCTGTACAAAGCAAACCGTAGAACAAGGGGCTGTTTTTTTTGTTTGTTTGTTTTAAACCAGGCTTACAATGTATACACTGGGCAGAAGGCTGTGGTTTGACTTTCCATCAATATATATATATATATATATATATATATATATATATATATATATATATATATATATATATATTTACAATTTTTAAGTTCAGAAACATTTTACAGGAACTAATTATTTGGCATTAAATCCTGCATTTACATAGTGCTGGACATCCTCTGTTAGTTTCTTTAGAGTTTAGACTCATGCTGACACTAGGTAGTATTGCTAACAGTAGTTAGCATCCTATTCACCGCTCATCCTTGCAGAGTCGTGGGCAGGCTTGTTCCTATCTCCAGAGGTCCGTGGGTGAAAGGTTGGCCCTGGGAGGTCTCCTGAAGGGCTGGTCTGGCCGGTAGTCAGTAGAATGGATTGATGGATAGATAGTCGCGCTTTTGGAAGCTCGTGTTGAACGTGTGCGACCCAAGCAAGCGGTGATGATGCTTCTATACTTGACGCCTACCCTGGTGCAGTGTTCTTCGAAAATAAACCCTCATTGAGGGTTTATATAAATGCCAGTGAAGGCGGGCAAGAGCACCTTCCAGATCATCCAGTTTGAATGTAAGGTTGCGCACGCAATCCGCGCCAAGTTATAAAAATTTATAGGTGTATGACCAGGCAGGCGTCGTAACAGCGCGCGAGGTAAACGTGCAGGGGAGGGGACAGCGTGGACGGTGTGTTTGGCACACGCCCCCTAGCGCCCAGTTCAATGCATCAACTATAAACCTTGTTTAAAGGCAAGGTTGGCGTTGAGCTCGTGCTACCTGAGCGAACGTTGTGGCTTTTTATGCATGATGTACAGTGTTCTCCGAAAATGAGCCCTTATAGAGGGTTCAGTTGGTATTGAACCAAATATAGGTTGGGACATATGTACTGTAAGTTTGAATTGTACCCATTATTATTATTAAAGAAAACTTGCACAAAATTCAAACATTTGCATCCAATTCTTGTCTGAAATTCATCCGTTTTTTATCATCATTATTCCTCCCAAGAGAAAACAGTTAAAGCATAATTAAAAGCTCTCCATGCCAATGATTAGTGTATGTTCATTTCTAATTCAGCACTGTATATGATGAGGGCCAAACACAAAACATGGTAGTCCCCCCTTTTAATAATCTGACTTTTTTTTTTTTTTTTTTTTTTTTTTTTCTATAAAGCAGTTCTAGGCGGGACAGAGACTGGAAAGATTAAAAAAAAAACAAAAAAACAAAAAAAAAAAACTGATTGTAGCAAGTAATCAAACTTCAAAACATCAGAGAACAAAGTTTAAAATTACTTCCTCAATGTTTTATTTAACCAGTTCCAGATGGTTCCTTGTCTCCATATAGCACAAAGCATTACAACATAAATACTACAATGACAAAAGCCAAAGGAAATACAGATGGACAATTTGTAAAGTTGAACTTTTAATTTTGCTCCTTTGGGGTGGAGTTAGATTTTTGAGGTGCAATTGAGGAATGAAGGCAGAGTATCCATGACAACTTCATTTATCATCATAAATACCTGATTTTGAACCATTCATACAGTACATCAGCTCAGTCTACAAAACATTTGCTTATACACAATTTAAAATATATATATTCATATATATTTAGAAATCTTGGCTTTGATGTGGCAACACTTCGATCTTTGCAAAACTGTTTAGAGTTGTTTTTAAATTCAGCCATTTCCACAGCTATGGACAAAAAAAAAAAAATGTATTGCTGTTTCTTTTAATGTCTGGTAAGGAATTCCAAACGAAGCAGTTTGGAAAAAGGTATCACATTTTAATATTGCTTCATGGTAGTCTAGCAAACCAGGAGCTGCACAGTAAACTGATATATATAAAAGTCCTGGCTTTTTAAATAAACCCTCGACTCTTTTCCATTATTCTCACTAAGAGTGCCACATGACAAGTAAGCTCAAACTTTTGATTCTGCGTCTGCCAGCTTGAACGTAACAAATTACACTTATGCCAGCCCATGCTAGATGACAAACATGGCAGACAAGAGCTGACCATCAGTGAAAGCAGATGTATCCACTCTTCTGGATTGTTACCTGCCATACAAATCTAGAACAAGCAGCTGGAGGAGTGACCCATTTACTGATGAAAATTATCAAGAGGCCCTCATGAGCACAGAATCAGTATTCTGGCTCACATCATTTTTGACTTTAATGATTTAAGCATAGGAAATTAAACTTATTTTTTGGAGTGGTTTAGTCAGCGATTTGGTCATTTCATCTTACTGTATTGCCATCTTAAATGTCATACGAACAAACTGATTCAACAAATCAACACTTTGAACACAATAAATACAGTGATATGTAAAAATTCAACTCTTATACCAATGCCTTCATCAGTGATTGTTTTCTTCTGAAATCTTCAGCTACCGTACTTCCTGACTGCTAAACAGCAGAATCTGTTACTAAGAATGATCAAATTATTAACATTAGACAGCAATGGCCATCTTCAAGGACGCCAATTTTAGATCAATTCTCAATTCAGCAGAACCAGAAGATGCAGTCATTTATGTCAAAAGAGACAGTTGTTAGTTTCACACAAATGTGAGACAGACCAAAGTATCAGCATAAAAAAAAAAAAAAAAACCCTAAATGTAATAACTTCCTATATGTTACTATTCAGTAAGAGTAAACTAGTGAAGTGACTCCAGTCGAGGTTCTTCAAACTAAAAAGACATGGGCATATTCCAGTGTGAAAATCAATCAGTTAGAAAAAAAAAACCAAACCAAAAAAAAAAAAAACCAAAAAAAAAAAAAATAAAAACATGTAAACAAGGCAAACAAGGTCAGAATCCAATTTACACCTCACCTGTTCTCTTTGGGTAACTAAAACACATTACAAAAATCCAAGAGAAGTGATACTTAGGAAAGCTGTGGCAGTGCTCCTTAAATGATTGTTGCATATCTGAATAAAAGTTGAACATTTTTTCCTGTTAATGAGTAAAGTCTTTGATGGAGAATACAGACATATGCTAATTTAATAAATCAACAAGCAGTGAGGGTAGAAGTATTTCTTAATTTTAAATTTACATTGATTTGGAATCTCTAGACATTTGTTTAAAGTGTACTACAAAATGGACATGATGTGTATATAGAAACAATTTTCTGAACTTTTATTTACCACACTCCAAGTGAATCTCAATAAGCTGGAACATCACTGAAAATGTTTTTTAGCAATTAAGTTCAAAAAGTTATTCTCATATAGATTCATAACATGCAGAATGATATATTTCAAGTGTTTGTTATTTTGATAATTATGCCCTAAAACCCATGGAGACAGAATCATGATTCTGTCTGCCATTAAAATCTTATTAAATTAGCCCAAATAAAAGCATTTTAAATACAGAAATGTTAGCCAACACAAATGTCATCGGTCATCTTCCTCTTGGCAATACTCTATTGATTCTCTATGGGGTTAAGGTAAGGCCAGTTTGTTGGTCAATGAAACACAGTGATACCATGGCGATTAAAGCTTTTGGCAGTGTGGGCAGGTACCAAGTCTTGGTGGAAAATGAAATTAGCATCTCCATAAGATCTTCTAAAACCTCATGGTAAACGGTTGGACTGACATTAGACTTGAGATAACACAGTGAACAAACAACAGCTGCAGTTATCGCTGCACTTGCTTGTGCATCTTTTTCAATCTCACTTTTTCCTTCCACTCAACTTTCAACTTTGTTTAGATATAGCACTCTGAACAACCAGCTTCTTTAGCAATGGCCTTTTGTGACTTACCCTCCCTTTGGAGGATGCAACTGACTGCCTGATGGCCAACTGTCAAATAAGCAGCGTTCTCACTAATAGTGTAGACTATAACATTTTTGTTAAAATCATTTTTATTGGTCTTTTATAATATTAAATTTTTTCATAAACTAAATTATGAGCATTAATTAGCTTCAAGAAATAATCAAAATAAACAGGCTCTTGAAATATATCACTGTGTTATGACTCACTTTCTGAATGAAAATACTGAAATTAAGTTTGTGTTGATATTCCAATTTATTGAGGTTTAACTGTTGCTCATAAATAAGCAGGCACAGTAGGGGAGTGATGAAGGTTAAAAACTTAAAAGTAGTAGTGTTAAATTACAGTAGTGTTTTATTACTTTTGCTATTTTCTTCTTAACAGCATCCTCTGTTATTAAGACTGTGGAGTTTTACGATGAACTCCAAGCACTGGGAGCACTTAGGAGTACATTAACAGCCATAAACATGACTAACACAAGCACACACTGCAAAATAGGTGCCGAGATAGGGAAGGTGGTTACACTGAGCGGATTAGAGAGACAGAAAAGGTGAACCGTTTCTCAAAGAACAGAGCACAAGGAGCAGTTAAAGTGGATAAAGGAAGTTGGGAAGAGAGGCACAGAAAACCCCCAATTTTTTTGAAACTGGCCACTTAGTCTTCTGCTGCATTAAGTTCATGAATAAATCATCCATCCAAAAAAAAACTTTCAGTATCTTCAACCACCAATTTATCACAGTTTTTTTTTTTTTTCCCTTCTGTAGTGGTCCTCTGCAATTTGGGGGATTTAAAAGGTTAACAGGTGGAGGTGGTTGAGACAGAGGCTGCAGGGCTTCCTGTTGGGCCTCTCATTGCTCTTCTAACCAAGAAGGTTTGTCAGCTCCTGGGGGCCTCAACTTTATGTTAAACTGCTTCAGCGTTTGCTCCAGCTGCTGCTGATTGCCAGCAAAGTATGCTGAGATGGCATTATGGAAGAGAAGGAGCTGCTTATGCATTACCTTCACCTGATGGGGGGGAACAAAATAAATAAATATGGAGATTTAGGTTTGGTTTGCTCACACCATAAAAACAAAGAGACAAACAATGTGCAGATTTTTTTGCATTTAGAGAACAATGATTTAGACCTGCAACACAGACTAACCTTATTTTCCTCCAGAAATTTGAGCTTAATGATAACATCTGAGCGAAGGCGTTCATACTTTTCCTTATGAACCTGGTACTGCTCTTGTGCAGCGTCTATACGTGCCATAGTCACTGCATCCCTTGGACCCAAACTTAGCTCCTCAAGGTCTGACCGGTAGGCATCAAACTCCAGTCTGAACACAAACAAAATGAAACAGAGAAAATACAGATACTTAGAATCAGATGAGGAAATTTGTGTACGCTAAATATCCTTGTATAGGAAACATTTACTTTCCAAAATTACTACAATTTTTAAAATGTAAACCGTTTTATTACTCTCCTTCCACTGGGTGGCAGCATATGCATGTTATTCGTCAAGTCGCTGTCAGTCATTTCTTAAAATAATACTGAAAATTAGGAAACTAATTTATAGATAACATAATTCTAAAAAAATATTAACTATATGTACATTAACAAGATCATATTTGTATCTTTTAGTGAAAGAAAAGTTAATTTTAAGTAACTGTGTGACAATTTTTTTGAAGAACAAAAATACAGAAAAATGTCACATTGAATAGAAATAATATAAACAGTATTAATGCTAATTACTGAAATTACACCCAATAACAATCAATAATAATAATAAATAAACAATCTAATTTTTTTACAAATAGTCTGCCAGAGGCAGCATGTGTATTGGCAGCTGTCCCAAACTACTGTTGTCTTTGGTTTTAACTACAACCATCAGCCATAGTCAGTGAGAAATTGTTGTTCAGGTTTATCAAACTGAAACAAACTGCAAACAATGGAGAAGTCCAGTTGATATCTACTTTGTGTGATGGCTGCTTTTTTCTACAGATGTATTAACTAAAAGAAATTTGAAAATCAACCTCCAGTTCCACAATGGTGCCCATTTAAAAAATAATTTAAAAAAAAAAAAAAATACATCTTTCTTTAATCTCCTTACCTTGCATTTTCATACATCCTGATTGTCATCAGAGTGTCCTCCATTGTCTTGTTGACTAATGTGTTAATGCTGGACACAAAGAAGTTAATGGCACCAAGTAAAGTCTCTCCATTCTTGCACAGCAGTTTCTGGGTCTCTGCATTGTAGCCAAACTCATCCTGTAAATAAAAAGGACAGCTTCTCATTGTTTTCTAAATGAACCCAATTTTGCATAAAAACATACAATGACATTTCAACATGTGGAATGTTAATTTCTGAGGTCTCACCCGTAGCTCTGGAGATTTCTGACTGAGGTCAGCAAACGTGTCCCCCAGTGCGTGCTGCGTTTGGACCATGTTGTAAAAATGATTGGTCAGCGCTTTAGCCAATCGCAGCACATTTTCATATTTCCTTTTTGTGTCCCTGAGCAGCTCTATCTGAGCCTCCAGCTCCAGATCCACAGTTCGAGAGCCCCGACCAAAACGCTCGGAGATCATTTGCTTTGTACACTGAAACAAGAGAAGCCACAGAGACACTTCAATAAGATAATTCAGTTCTTTTAGCAACTATAAAGACAAATGGGAGGCAGTCACTTTGTCATTAGCACAAAATCACAGTCCCTCTCATTTATGAAAACAGCATATCAGATACCTTATAAGTGTTTAAACCCCATTTCTTCACTGCTTCATATTTTTCCACAGCCACGCCACGCGTCGCCTCTTCTGCTGTCATTGAACTGCTGCTGGTGCTGTGTTGCATGTTGGGTCCTGAAACATTCAAGTAGATATGGATAGTAAACAACAAACACAAGCTAAACTTTCAAGATGACAAGATCAACCCCAAGTAAGATAAGCCCAAGCAGACATCTCTGACTCCTCAAAGCAACTGGCATTTGAAAATGATTGAAGATACCCACTACAACCCCTAAATGACTATTAATCATGAGTTGGGAGCAATGGAAAAAGCAATATGACATTAAGCTTTAAGCAGATGCAACGATAAATTCTCCAAGATCTTTAGTTTCAACTGTCTAAAATCGTTAAAACCATAAACATGCATGTTTTTCCCCTCTTTTGGTTACCTACTGGTCATATGATTTGCCTGCCATGTGGCAGAACTGCTAAAGGTAATGTTACTCTACCTGGCTTTCACATGCAGGTCTGTGCCAGTTAAAAGGGAGTTCAGTTAGGGCAGGTTGGGATAACTTAAATAATTACATTTTTTTTAAAAAAAAAGAATCATTATTAGGATTGAAAATAAATTAGATTTCAAAGTGTAACAGCTTATAGTTTAAATCAAAAATGCATATAAGCAACAGATTGTCATCAGTGGCTGATATAGTGTCTTGCAAAAGTATTAATATCAACTTTACACAGTGGAAGTTGGTACTCTGGTCAGATGTGACCAATAATAAACATGTTAACCCACATTCATTACGCTGTGTGCCAACAGTTAAAAACTGCACATCAGCCTGAACACACACAATCCCCATGGTGATGCATGGTGATGGCAGCAATGCGCTATGTGGCTTTTCTTCATTTGGGAGAGTAAAGCTGGCTAGAGATTATGTGAAACTCAGTCTCTAAAATTGATAGAGAGATATCCCAAAAGTGGTACTACAAGATATGAAATAGAGTGAGAAGGCAAGTGGTCGTTGGTGGATGCTGAATACAAATCCAAGCCACACTAGATTTTATTTGTGCAAACATCTGAAACCAATGCATCATTCTCCCTTAAAAACTACAATTATGCACAACTTTTTCTTAGTCTTTCGTATAAAAAGCCAATAAAATACATTCAAGTTATGTGACAAAATGTGGAAAAAGTTCAGGAGGTATGAACACTGCAAGATACAAAGCATGTAAAATAAAATAAAATAAAATCCAGAAAGCAAATTCACATGTAGGAGGCAAATTTGAAGAGAAAGTGAAGGACATGTAGAAGCAAGAAGAACAAAGATAAAAAAAAAAAAAGACATCGATTGCATAACAGTCAGTGAACAATGCAGATATGAGCAAATATGAGGAAGACTGTTTGAATTACAGTCATACAAAACAGGATGAAGGCTTGAACAATTAGCAAGAAGGAAAAATGATTAAGAAATAAATATTTACTTTTGTCAAATATTTTTAGATTTTGTATGATAGTGTTGGGTGTGCTGCTTGTGGCTGTAATCAAGGCAAAGCTGAACAAAGCCCTGGAAGTCACCTTAAGGAAACACTGTCACTTATATTACCCTAAAGGATGTGGTAAGTCATGAAACAGTAGGTTAAATTATCTACATATACATGGTTGTTTTCATCTCTCCTTACTTATCAGTCTCCTTGAAATGGACAAAAGCCAGATCATGTGAACATCTGAACTCGTGCGTTTGTTGATTTTTATTATCTTTGAAATTTTCCTGTCCCACTGACCTTTAGAAACTCAGCATGCAAGACAGAAAAGAACTAATGACAGGAAAAAAAAGCAGGTAAGCGTGTTCTTTATTAAGCGCCCCCACCCTCAGACAGAACTGAGGAACAAGTCATCCCCCAACCACCTAAAACAGATCAACCATGCCGTAAAGAGAGCATATTTCCAAAATGAGTACATTTTTCATGACAGATTGATCGGAAATATGTACTGAAATAAAATTAAATACACCTGATCTATTTCAAATAAAATATTGGAAATCTGCTCATAGCCACTACAAACTATTAAATGCCATATTTTTTAGTTTACATTTTGGAAAGAAGCTCTTGATTATTAGTAATAATTAAGTCTAGGCCACCAAATCCTGTAACAGGGATCCTTTTGTTAAACTCAGGATTGTAGCACACAGCAGGGCCTGAGAAAGAGAGATGAACAACAATAAATGATATTATACCAAAGGAGACTTTTAAAGCTGCAGTAGGTAAGTTTTATAAAAAATGTTTATTAACTGACAGTATAATATGAGACAGATAATCTGAAGAAAATCAAGCTCTTCTGCCTCCTCCCTGCGGTCCTACTGCCATCTGCAGAAATGCACCGCTCTCGGTCAGAAACAACCAATCGGAGCCAGGAGGAATGTCTTAGTACTGTCAATCACGCTCGTGTACATGCTGCTCACACCCTACCCTGCACAGTGCGTACAAGCTCAAGATTGCTGCAGCTGTGCTAACGGCAGAGAAACAACCTAAAGTGAGGAGCTGAAGTGCAGCAGAAAGCAAGGGAAAGGGTGTCAGTAACATATACAACCATGTTTGACTCTGCCAAGACATTCCTCGTGGGTGTGATTGGTTGTTTCTGACTGGGAGCAGTGTGTTTCTGCAGATGCTAGTAGGACCAGAGGCAGGAAACAGAGGAGCTCGTTTTTTGCTTTGTTTTTTCACAGATTATCCATCCCATATTATACTGTCAGGATAGTGACAGTTTTAACAAATATGTAAAAAACATTTTTATAAAAGTTACCTACTGCAGCTTTAATATTCCTCAGAAACTATATACAGTATTTATGCTACACACGATAAAGTCTCAGATAAAAATGTGGTTCATTTTTAATTTGCTAAAAGCAAAATATCATCTACGAATAAAGAAGCACATCCAACATAACTGAAAATTCCCAGATTACCTGGCCCTCTAAAACAAGATGCTTGCAATTCCTGGAATGGTAAATCAGATCACAGTCTAACATTTACTTATTAGACTGACCCCAACATAAAGAACATCATCATTTAGAGCACAGATACAGATCATAATCAGATTGTTCCTATACTATCTGGTGTAATATTCCTACTCTGGTGATCATGTCAACCTTTGAAAGCTTTTTTCTTTGGGAGCTGCAGCCTTTCTGGGGGAGCGGGCAGTGAAAATAGCAGCAGTGAAAATAGCAACATGTCTATAAAAATTGTTAGTAAGATGGTAAATGCCTAATTGGTTAATACCAAGATGCAGTTGGTAACTGTGTTCAAGCATATTTTAACAACTATTTCAAACAATGAGCTTAAGGGTAAAGCTATTAAAACTTGGCTAAATTCCTTACTACTCGGCTTTAATCTCATATCTGCATTTAAAACATAAAATTTTGAAAAAAATAAAATAAAATAAAAAAATACAGAAATAACAGAATCCATAGGAAATACTGAGACAGATAAAGAAGCCCAACTCACAGGAAGGAGTGAAACAGTACCTTTGATTGAGCCAGTGGGAATGATCCCCTCAGCTGTTCCTCCATAGCCTCCAGAAACAATGCTTGTCTCGTTGAGATTGGGACCTGATACCATCACCTGCTGTAGATCCTGCACAGGTGATAACCACAACAGGAATAGAACAAACACAAACGTGTTGAGCATTTGGGGTGGGATATGGACATGTAGACATTATCTTACAACTTCAGTTATAAGACAGCTGGACATTTAAATTAAAAGCCTATGTTAGACTGGGACAAATAATACTAGGGTAAGAAGCCAAAAGGTAAGATTAAAGCATGAGACAGACTAAAAACACAATAGTGCCAGTCAATAATTAGTCTAAACTGCAAAAATGTTAATCTTAGCATACTTCACTTTGCTATGTTAGCTGGGATTATATTGGAAACACTGAAAATACTGGATTGGATGAAAAGCAGCTGAAATTCAGCACTTGAGGCTGGATAAGTAGGATGATTAAACTCTAGTCTATTCCAACTTAAAATTGTATTCTAATTATACTGCACATGCTGAAAGAAAGACAATGGTAAAGCAATCAGTGACAATTCTGCAAAATGAAGTATCAGTTGTTGTATCACAGGATTTTCTTGTAATTCAGGCTTTAGGACCATTACATTTATACTCTTAACTCACAACATTTTTAAACCAGATTCATTCATAAATGCCACATTTTTTTTAAATGGAGAATTTAAAAAATTCTCCTTGTAATGCCGAACCCCTGCCCAAAAAAATCATTAACTTAATGTTTTATTTGTTTAATGCTATTTTACAGCAGAATTGTGATATTTTGGGTTTGCTTATAGAGTCTGGCACAAGCAGTGACTTTGTAATCTATGCAGAGATAAACAAACAACCAAGTTTTTGTTTTTCTAAAGGAGGCCTCATTAAAACTTTGAATCCAAAGCGGAACTCTCTTATGAGCTACGGGATCCCTCTTGTTTGTTTTTCTAAATTTAACTCATTATTTTCTTTTGTTTGCATTCTTTCTCAAGGGGCAGATAGAAAAGAAACAAAAAGTCCAACATGAAAGGAAAATTTGTTATACACATTTTTCTCTTTCAGGCAAAACACCAGATTGACCTAAATTCATTAAATAAATCCACTTATCTTACTTTGACACAATGAGTACCCCAACTACAAGTAAAGTCTTTGAGTACATGCAGGGTTATAAGACAAGGTTTTTACAAGTTTTGCTAACTTATTTGAGCTGTGATGATTTCATTTTAAAACCTACACTGTTTCTGAAATTTAACAAGCTGATTTAATAATAATTATTATAATAAGCTAAATGTGATGCAAGGCAGACCAAGCTTAAAAAAAAAAATCTGGGTGTGTTTAAGATTTTTTTTTTTTTTTTAACAATATAGTTCAGTGCTCCTCAAGCACACTGCCCTGCATGTTTTAGATGTCTCCCTGCTTCAGCACACCTGTCTTCAATTGATGGCTGATTAACAAGTTTTTGGCGAACTGCAATCATCTACATCAGATGTCTCAAAGAAAATAAACATCTAAAACATGATGGACAGAGTGCCTTGAAGGACCAGAGTTGGGAAACTCTGATTTAGAGGATACATTTTAAAACTGTTTAAGTCCCTGCAGAAACCCTGATAAGATAATACACAAATGAAAGCCTTTTCCTACAGTATGTTTGTATAAGGAAAATAGGTCCGGAAGGCGGAAGTCATTTCCTTTTCGTAAACAAATAAAAAAAAAAAAAAAAAAGTATGATTAATAGTAACAACAGGAAGTAAAAATAAGAGGGTGGGGGAGTGTTTTGCACTGTTTACAAATTGATAATCATGTTAAATGTACTTTATGTTCAACTTTAAAGACTGAGCTCTAACCATATAAAGCTCCTCCTTACTTTAAAAACACATTTTTAAACAAGTAGAGGGTATGATATCTGAACATAAGTGAAGCAAAACAGCATAAAAACACAGGTTTAGTATAACATAATGTTTAGTAGAATTATACTGTGTGTGGTTTGTCAATACTAACCTGCAAGAGATTAAAGGATCACACACAGGCATCACCCAAGTGCACACACAGAATCTAGGTCAAATGAGCCCATTCCGAACAACCCGCATTAAATGTCGAAATCTAACAACTACATGGAGTTAAGATCTAAGCGTTAGCTAAAAGCTGTTTGTTAACACGAGTCAGGTGGAAAGACATCCCAGGACGTTTAACGGACTCCTAGCAACTGTTAGTGTGAGCGAGGATGATACACAGCACACAAGTTTCCCATTAAAGTCTGACATGAAAGAGAGAGAGAGAAAAAAAAAAAAAAAAAAAAAAAACCCCAAACCATTTAAACCACTGAACAGTACAACACCGACACCACAAACGCAAATGCACAAATGGCCTGCTCACCCTGGTGTCTCTGGAGCTCCCTACCTTCTCATCTAAGCTCCACTGCAGCTTTGCAGCCTGCACAGAGATGGAAGGGTGGGGGGTGGGATCGACAAACACAATAACAGTTTTAAAAAATAACAGAAGGAGAGACAAAAATAAAAACTCATAATTCAAATGATGAAACAAGATACAACAAAAAGCTACTGTAATGTCCACAGACAGGAGTGATGCAAGATGAAGACTAATGGAGAAGGATATCATCGATCACTCATTGTTTGGCAGGTTGATTTTAAAGCCTGGATTGGCATGTTTTGCAACAATCAGTCTGATTTTACTATCATTTCATCATGGACAATTAAATGAAAACAAATATAAATGTAGGAATAAAACTTATAGATACACAACAAATGACAAACATTCAAACAAAACAAAATGAAAACATTTGGATTGATTAACAGGAACAGCTACAACTGTGGGTCGTAACTGCTTTCCTCCTCACATCCTCTGGAGACACAAGCTTCATCCACAGCGCATGGGCAGTGTGTGAGAAGTAGTTGTATAGTGTACAAATGTTGGCAACACATTTTCAGAAATCCGTATTTTCCACAGAGGCATGTCGGCTGTTCCTTCAGGCTAATAACAGGGAGTTAGACTTCAGCAGATAACAGGAACCTTAAGATGTTACTGCAAAGTTGCTCTGTTTTATCATTGAAGTGGCCGATCCTGACTGTAATAAAACATGGTACGTTTGGAAGTGTTGACAATATTTTACAATTTCACAATTAAGGCAATGGTCTACTCGCTCTAAAGTTAATTCAAACAGGGACCAATGTTATTAGTTCTAACTAGAGACGCATAATAATAGGAAACTGCAATATTATTGGTAAACTTTGGGATGATTATATCAGTTACGATCAATTTACATTAACTTTATGTCTCTCTTTCTGTCATAATGTGTCCAGTACTCTGTGTTCTTTAGTATCTTAGGAACTACTATTACCGAGTCTCTATCCAATATACTGCATTAGTATCCTTTAATTCCTGAGACTTGAAATAAGATTATCAGCAATTATTGCACTGCATATAGTTTTTTGCTATGTTAATATTGCACACACTGATATCACAAAAACAATATATTGTGAAGCTACAGTCCTGTTGATCGCTATGAAATCTGTTATAAAGATGTCTTTGTTTAACTGCAGAGCTGTGTAACATCCACTGCTCTCCTTCTCACACAGTGTGATGTTGCTTCTGGTCCTGATATAAAGAACAGTCATAAAATACTGGCTTTTTTAGACCCTCACATCGTTACAGTAAAGTAATGTATGATTGGACAATCCAACAAACAGTATATCAAAACTTTTTTCTACTCAAATATTTGGTTGGACAAAGTTGTTTATCTTTTTTAAACTTATATTGTCTAATATGTAATGGATTCAAAACACTCATTAAAAGATTTTTTTTAATTTTTTTATTGAACTTTCTTTCCCCAGAGACTCTTCCCTAAACAGGAAAAATCTCAGAATCTCTTAAGTGACAAAAACCTTCAACTGAGAGGAACACAATGTAGCCAAGAAACACAATGTGAAAAAACAAAAACAACAGAAAACACACCTTAAAGGGTGAACTATGCCATAGAGGTATTAAGAGTCTCCTACAAATAAGATTATCTAAGACTGATGAATTTTTGCTTCGTAAAGCTAGAAGAAATCTCTAGGCTTAGATCTGTCAATTATTTTGAATAACTAGACTTATGTTGTTTCATTTATCATGACGTTGGCAGTTAACTCGGTTACTGAAACCTTTACACTCAGTTTTTCCTTATTTATTTTAGCTTTAATTTCACTTTGTTTAAAGCAGAACAGACAACAGCAATAACGTCGATGCAGTACCTGACAAATACTTCAAAAACATCTGACTTCTCTTAAAGCAGAATGCAAATATTTTAAGAAACAAAACAAGAACTTTGTATTGTATTTTACAGCACTGCCTTATTCTGCGGCATCTGCTCAACGTGGGTGAAGACTGTCACGGACATGGATTCCTCCCTGCACACTTTGTGCAGTGTTTGCTTAAAATAAATAAAAATGACAGAGCATGGAGAGGAGAAACTCTTCAGTGACTCATCTATTAGCACAAGTATTGTTCATCACTGTTCAAGCAACAGAGTTAACCAATAAAAGGCTGCTTTCCATCTAGACCCCAGTGCCTCTGATAGCTTTGCAATGGAGCTCCTTGGCAGTCAGTCCCTCCTCCATCAAGCTGACAGTCACCATTCCTGTCCTGACACATGCACCATCTGAAACCAATTGCTTCTCTCTATTCTGCCAATCTTAATCTTTCTGTACATGACCGACACAGGCTGCTTCAGCTTCACACTAAGTGCTGCGTGGCAGTTACCAATCTGATTTTAGAGAGCTGTCACCCAAGGACAAAGCCCTGCTAGTTTCAAATTGCACGGTTGCTATGACAGCTGCTAAACAGACAGAGCAGTTGAACACCTCTCTTAAAAAAACACATGATAATGAGCTAGCAACCCAAAGCTGTTGAATAGTTGACTTACTATTACATACTGCTGAGAAGGAGGAACATTTTTATGGGTTGAGCACAGGCATACAATTTGGTGAGCAAATAATAAATAACTGTAAAAGCTTCCTCCAGGATCTTCGGTATGTTTGCTCAACGAGGTGTTCCTTGGGATGCCGGAAAATCAACAACCCCTGTCCAGCCTAAGCAAAGACATCAAAAATGAATGGTTTCCATTTTATTCAGCAGCATTAATAAGGTAGGATGTGCAGTGGGTCAACATATGAGAATGTAGAGGAAACCATACAAAAACAAAAAGTAAAAGGAGGGCCAGGTGTTTTGTGCTGTTTGAAGAGAAACATATAAGCTACATTTTTAAAGAAAGATGTCAAAATAAATGAAGCCCCTTCTGACTTTCTGAAAATATTATTTAAAATAACATAGAAGAGAACAGAAGAGAAGCTTTTTATATCAGAAATAGCTTCTTAAACACACCAGAGATGAAAGTGTAATCCTATACACAAGCTTACAAGAGTTGTTCGAAGGAGCAAGAGGTTTCCAAGGAGACAGCTGAACTACAGCGCCGGATCTCCAATATCTGATCTCCCTCCACTGTGGATGAGCAAGCTATCCAGTACAGCACAATACTATGTGGCTGGAAAAAACAAAAGTTAGACATAGAGGTCGACAACATATGTTCAAGGGCTAAAACAATAACCAATCTGAAATGAGTAACTGAATAAGGAAAAGTGGGAAAAAAAAACAAAACAAAAAAAAAAAAAACTTCTGACTGCAAAGCAACTTGCAGCTTCTAAGAGGAGACTTTTCAGTACATATTTTCATAGAGAAGTTCATTATAGGGTGAAAACTAATCATGTGACGGCTGGGAACGCCACCCTAAACCATAATCTCGAAACAATTCCTTACAAATGAAAACTACACTGAATAAAAAAAAGTCCAAAAAACAATGACAGCATGTAATAAGACCTAATTTTAGTGTAAATTCAACTAATATGAGTTTTCAAATTTTAATACAGAATGCTTAGAACAATAGCTGAAGTTTTTTTTTTTTACATATTCATTTTTCATTGAGTTCCTTAGCTGCACGCAGAATGTGTTTCAGCTGTTCTGCACATGAGCTTTACACAAGAACTGCAGCAATGAACTCTTCACATCTAGAAATGCAAAAATCTATACCACTTCCATTTATAACTCATGTTGACAAGCTAAACACAACATTCCATGACATTGCATCAGAATATTTCATATGAAAGCCATTCGTTTATACCATATAAAACACAAGAAATGACCAGGTAATACATAAAATAATAAGTCCTGTACAAACCTACAAACATTATTCTATTACCTGTATTTTGAGTAAGAGGTTCCAAATTGTGGGGGGTTTTTTGGATCTGCAGTGCCATTTCAAAATGTTACATAAACATTGTCAGCGAACTGTGACCCACCTGTTCAAGGCTGTCATCTTCTGCTAATGCCCCTGTGTCGCCATTACTGTTAATAGGAATCTCCATTGTGGCTGCTTTACTCATAACGCTGTCCGTCATAGTGCACTCCGTCTGCAAGACAAAACGAGGAAAGGGAGGGTGAACAATTCAAAGGCCTAACCGCAGCCTGGAAGAGGACAGACCGCAAAACTTAGTTAAAACACCCAAATCAATGAAGCAGATGGGAATATAATTACCACAAACAGCGGAGGTGGTTTTCAAAGAGCAAGGCTACCGCTCAGAATAAAAACAACACACCTATTAAAGCCCCCCCCACCTTCTTTATATGCACATAGACAAATAAGCGATGAGCTGCTGAGGTGAAGTGGACACTCTACTCTAAAGCTCAATCACACTCGAGTTACCAGTGCATACAACCCCCAGAAAAGCCTCCACAAAAAAAGCAAATGTTTACATCTACATTCTCAAATTATTTTCAGAGGTCAAACTCATTTGGATGTATATATTACACATGAAAGCCTGACCACAGACAGCAAAAAAAAAAAAAAAAAAAAAAAAAAAAAAAAAAAAAAAACTGTTGGACAACAAGTTATATTGCATCTATTTTTAGTTTTGTTTAGAGAGGAAACACAAACACAAACACCTCTCACAAACACCCATATGTATAAGTGGTTTGTGTGTCTTGAAAGGCTTGAGAATCATGGAAAACTAGAGCTGATTCAAATGCCTGCAGATTTGGAAGACAGCTCTCACAGCTTTCATATTGTTGAGAGAAGGGTTTCAGTTGATCTGGTAAACATCAGGCCTGAAGAGGAGCCAATATCTCTGAGAAAATCAAACAACTGCAACTGTTTGAGGAAACTGTTACAGCATATTTCTAAATAAATTGTGTAGCTTTAATGGCATAATTAAAACTACTAAACAATCAGATCAGTGACTAAAGCTTGAGGTGCTACAAGCATTTCCATACAATGACATGCAAAAGCCAGAATTGGGCTGATTTTCTGCTTTTTCAGCCCTGACTGGAGACGGCTCAGTCTGATACTTTATTGATGAAAGAACAACACCACAACCAGCTCGAACAGACAGCAACATGCTTCGGTGTGGAAGATTTTACTGAAGGAATAAGACTC
The DNA here is from genome assembly GCA_014839685.1 of Anableps anableps. Taxonomy (NCBI): domain Eukaryota; kingdom Metazoa; phylum Chordata; class Actinopteri; order Cyprinodontiformes; family Anablepidae; genus Anableps; species Anableps anableps. Next base: position 18,433,229 of record CM026078.1, on the reverse strand, counting down.
AAACGTAAATAAATTTAGTAATAGATGTATTTTAAAAAAGGTCAGAGGAATCACTAAAGTTATAAGAAAATGTTCAAAAGGAAACTATTTTCTGCACCACCTTTTCATCATGCATTCCTTTTTCCCTGTCATTCCATTGTATCACAGATTATTTATGAACATCTATGGCTTAATTTCTTTGCAGGCATAGACAAGGTGGATTATTACAGACTTCTGGTGAGAATTTAATTAATTTAATTTTTTAGAAATACATTTATTTGGAAAATTCTTGATTTGTTTAGTACTTATTTTACCTGCTGCAAATATTTCTTTAAAATAAACCTAGTTTGAAATAGGCTATTAGATTACAACAGTTACAATCAGTAGTACAGTTGTGCAGTTCGATTACACAATAATTGCATCCAATCATATTTTGACAAAGCATTTAAGAAAGCTGAGTCATTGAAGCGGCAGTGGAAAAGTAGCTCATACTGCAAAGATCACAGTCCAAACCATGCTAATAGTGTGTGGGATTTGCAAACATCAGGATGCCAGGTTTTTATATTTGTCATGAAACATCTTACCAACAAAAGCATCTGAATAAAAATGACTACTGTGCTTTTACCGGATACTGTAAATACATGGTAGATACATGGTTGCCATTTAAATGCTACTATGCATCTTGTATATTTGTGTTATGTAATTAACTTCCAAGAAACTGCTGCAGGTTTATCAGGTGTCTGCAAGTTTGACCACTCTGAAAACAGCTCTACAGAAGCAGCCTGAAAGTACTGGTAAAATATTACTGGAGGCATACAACTGAAGGTATGTAAGATGCTTGTTTACACTGGCTTTGACTTCACTTAGCACGTTTTCCCACTGTAAGGACTCACTTAGCCATGCCCAATGTCTGTTGACTTTACACATGAGCAACAGAACAGTATCTTTTAAACAATAGGCACATCAAGAACTCTGACACACATTTGCAGCGTTAAATCTACAGCCTGTTGGTTTGCATAAATTGCCTGAGTTAAATGAAGGCCTGAATGAATCAGTTAGAGTTAGAAGAGCTGAGAATGAAGTTATTCAGATATTAAGAAACAAAAACCTCAGAAACAGCTGTAAACATTGATTTAGTGCATGTGGTAAAACCAGAGAACTACACTTTCCTACAATTATATATATATATATATATATATATATATATATATATATATATATATATATATATATATATATATATAAAATAAACACCTTTATATGTGAGTTGAACCATTACTCTGACAAAAATCCCCTAAAACATAAGGCATGCAGTCTTATGTTTTAGGGGATGAGAGTAGGATGAGAACGGATACGTGGCAAGCATTACTGAGACGCGGCAGGTGCTGCAGAACAGGTGCAAAGTTCTCACCCCGGCAGGTAAATCCACCTGGCTGGATACTGTTCATTCACATAGAATAGAATCAATCATATCTCGAAATACACATAATAATAGTTAATTGGTGGAAATCTGGCATAGGTGTAAGTAATATTTAGGTATTTTCTTTAAAAGACGTTTTCAGTGAACATCATGTATCGCAGCTGTTAACGCAAACATGGGGAAACTGGTTAGAGAAAATAATCTAAATCCCAAGAAAATGGATGTTCAACATGCGAACTCATGTGAATAGCAAGTGCAAAGCCGCAAACATCAAAAACGGCTAAAATACTAGCATGCCATTTTCAGACAGCTTGACTTACGATGATGTGCCTGGTCCCTTCGTTGATACAGCGCTCTTGGTAAAGCTAACGCGAAAGGTAATTGCAAGCTAGCTGCAAAGCATCCCTTTTACTGCAAGGCTCAGAGCTGAATGTCGTGCCTACTGTCAGTCCTTGTTGGAAAAGACAGAGAGAAACTGCTGCTTAATAATATCGGAATAGCATTTCGAGGTAATGGTTAACTGTGCGCTGCGTTGGTATTGTAGGACTCTTCGTAAATAACCCTGTCCCTTCCACGGTGAAGCCAAAACGCTTTACGGAACTGACGACGTACTCCATGACAAAGAATGTCTATTAACGACAGGATGAATACTCTATACCATACAGTGTCCCAAAATCCAGTACAAACCCTCGTTTTCACTTAGTTTGTTCAACAAATAACTAATTACTAAAAAGCAATAAATGACCCAGAAAATAAATAAATAAATAAATAAAAGCCTATTAACTATGCATCAGAGAATACCACAGTTCCCTTACTTAATGAAAAGGTTTAAGCAAAGTAAAATTCATTGGACCATTTTGTTTGAAAGACTAAATTTATTGTAATCGCTATTTTAACAAATCTTCAGGTTAGTCTCGTCTAAAATGGCACAATTCCAAGCAAATTCAAGCCATTGAAGAAATGCGTGACATTTTAAACAGCGTGAGAGGTTACCATTTTCACACAAAACTATCTTTGGCATGAGGTTTTTACTTTTTGTTTCAGTGTTAAGACTGACTCCAAGGCTCTCCATAGACTCCTGCAGTTACCATCCGTCCATCCCAAAATGTCCGAGTCTGCAGCTACTAGAAGGTTAAAAAAAATCTAGTGCAACCCATACGATTCTTTTAATATGAAAAAAGGAAGAAAAACTGATTTTATATTATTCCAAACATTTCTGTAACAGTTCTTTTGCTGTGTCAAGGGGGGAAAAAAGTACTATTTCGTCATTTTGTTCTTCTGATTGTCCTTTTTCAAAACGTAAAAGGAATTAAGTAGGAGCTGTGATTTTATTAAAAAATAAACATAAACAGCTCCATTAATTCATTCATTAATTAAAAACAGAAAAAAAATTGGTAATCTAAAAATCCAAATAATTTTTAAAAGTAATCCTTCATATTGTACACAATACAAAACATAATATAAGATATATGTACAATATTTTGTATTTTGTGGACTCAAGTTTTTACTAAAATTGTTATTAATCCCCTTTTTTTAAACTTTTTTTTTTACTTTATTCATAATCACACAACTCTCAAAATTCAGGATGGGTATATATTTATATATATATATATATATATATATATATATATATATATATATATATATATATATATATATATATATATATATATGTATATATAAAAATGTGAACAAGTTTGTTGGATAAAGGAACCTGTTTAAGTTATCTACAATTCACACCTCTGGGAGAATTTTTCTCATGTCCCGAGTTGTGGACATGTAATGTGGATGGATCATGTTCAGGACCTCAATTGCTTTCAGGAGCTGTGGCCTGAAAGTTACTAATGCCAGTTACTGAGGCCAACAGAGGACCTGTTGGCCTCAAGGAAGTTCTGGAAAACTGTTTGGTGACTCAGCAAGGGTAAAATCTTGACTTCAATCCGATAAAAAGGATTTTCATGTTCTAAAGTCCTCCAGTGTTTAATTAAAAGAATTCTGCAGAGAAAAGTTGACCAAAATTCCACCATAGCGATGTGAAAGACTCACCATTGCAAATGCTTTATGGCAGTTGTTGCTGCAAAGCGTGACACAACCAACTGTTAGGTTTATGGTGCAATTACTTTTACCATAGGGACAACATGGCTCGGATAGCTTTTTCCTCTTAACAAATTAAATCAGGGGTATCCACAGTGCGGCCCAACGGACATTTACAGCCCTTGGAATAATTTTATCTGGCCCCCATTTTAATTTCATAGTAATTAGGGCTACAAACATCCTGGAACTTTTTACTCAGAAACAGACTTAGGCACACCCATCCATTACACTTGGCTAAGCACTGCAATAGTTTTTGAAAAAATGTCTCCTTTTTGTTCCTGGAAATAGACTAGAAACATTTTCTTCCTTGACAAAATATAACATTTGACATATAAAGTTAGGAAATTATACACCTCAATTTATCTCCTTTGATAAAAATATTTTTTCTCGTTTAATTAATTGTTGTGCAGGTAAAAAGAAAAGAATTCAGCATAAAATTGTGAAAGAAATGTGGTCCTCTAGGAGAGATTGTGCTGTTTACTGTGCAAACCTTTTAGAACATTTCTGCACATTTAAGTTGACTTTAAGATAAATCTCGAAGTAATGCAAATACTAGTACAGCTCAAAAAATTATAATATTGCATGAAATGCAATATTTCTTGCCAGTCATCTCAGAAAGTAAAACGGTCATTTTATAGAGATTCATTACACATAGAGTAAAATATTGCAAGCTTTTATTTTTTGCAATTTTATAATTATGGCTTACAGGTAAAGAAAACCCAAAGTTCAGTGATTCAGAAAATTAGAATATCACATTAGATCAATCAAAAATTGATGTTTTAAGCACAAATGTCAGGCTTCTAAAAGTATGTACATTAATATATACTCAATAATTGGTTAGGCCTTCTCTTGCATGACACCATAAGTTTCCATTAATTATCTTTTTCACAGTATTCTAATTATCTGAGACACTGAATTTCGGGTTTTCATAATCTGTAAGCCATAATCATCAAAACTACAAGAAACAAAGGCTTGGAATATAGCTGTGTGATGATTCTATATAATATATGAGTTTCCCTTTCTGAGATGATTGGCAAAAAATATTGCACTTTTGTACAATAATCAAATTTTTTTTTTAGATGTACTAGTATGAGTAATTCAGCAAGAATGTAAAGGATTTTTTTAAGACCAACTCTTTTTGTTTTCCCATCCAGCTCGTCAGATATTTTTTACTTTTCTTTTTTTGGAAGAATATAACTGTCATGTGTCTGACCTGTATGTCATTCTTTCATTTTCTGATTACAACTCCAAATCTTACTCTGTCTAGAGTGCCTATGTACTAACAATATTGCCCTCTGTGGATAAATTGTGAAATGTAATTTCCTTGCTAAATCTGTTGAGCCAGACAAGCCCTCCTTCATTTATACACAAAGTACATCTGCAAAGGTTTATACCCCTAAATATTTTAACATTTTGTCACATCACAACCACAAACTTCAATTTGTTTTAATTAGATGTGTCAGAAATCAACACAAAATAGCATTTAAAATGGAAGGAAAGTGACAAATTATTATTATTGTTATTATTTTTAAGAGCTAAAACAGAAATCACGCAGATATGACCCCTGTTTATTTAATATGGGACTGTAGCTTGCATTGCATTTATTAAAATGCATCAGATTAAAGTTGGCTGAAAACAAATACATGCCACCCATTTTTAGATTTTTCTGTGTTGTTTTTGCTTACTAAAATATGCAGAACTTTTTGGTTGTAAGATGATAAAAAGTAAAAAAAAAAAAAAAATGTTCCAGAGGATTTAAATACTTTTGCAATCCAGTGCAAATCACAATATAATGAAGGAATAACTGGTTACTGTAGAGAACAGGACATTATAATCCATCTTTTGCAAAAAGAGATTTAATCACAAACCCGACAGTTATGGATGTTTATGTGCTCATTATTATTTTCTGGAAATTTCAGCTCAGACCAATTCAATTCCCACTGAGGTGCCTGGAGCTCATCAGTGCATCACTCAGCCTCGTTGTAACAGTGTGATGAAAGAAGCTGAATTTCTGAGCAAAGCACTGCTGCATGAAGAAGGGCAGCAGACTCTATTCATACATAGACTATGGAGACTTTAAATGACTAGGATTTGTGATAACTGATGGGCTGTGAAGTTTCAAACCACCTCTGCAGTCATTCTGAGTCTTAGGAAGGAGGTGGGAAATAAAAGCAAAGGAAAGAGTGAGCGTTTTATTAATGAAGAAATGGGAAGTTGATTTAAGTGTGGAGCCAAAAGAAACTCTTGTGGGATTTTTTTGGAAGGTGGTTTTAAATGTCATATGGGAACATTTTACTAATGAAAGTGTGCCTCAGTTTTCCAGCTGTTTTTTTCTTCTTTACTTTAGTAACATCTCTATATTGCAGTGGTTAGTTTTGTTTCTCCTTTTTTTTTTTTTTTTTTTTAATCAGAAGAACATAAGTATTTTACAGCTAACATAAATCTTATAATATAATGACATTTATCTTAATTACCTCCACCTGCACTTCAAATTTACACCTCTGTCCACTCAAATTACAGGCTGCAGCTGTCACACTCCCACACCAAACTAAGCAAGTTCCCATGAAAATATCGTATTTAAGACAGTGATTCACTTTTATGATGAAGTTAATGTAAATTGGACTGGATGGATTTATTTGTTCCTCTAGTTAGACCACAGGCAAATTAGCTCCAAGTGTGTTACATATGAGCTAGAAAATGAATCTATTTAAGTGAAAATTAAAGAGAAAAAATATGTTTTGCCAGAAAACAGGCAATTTACAATCAGAGTATATATATATATATATATATATATATATATATATATATATATATATATATATATATATATATATATATATATATACCCATCCTGAATTTTGAGAGTTGTGTGATTATGAATAAAGTAAAAAATATAAAATATAAAACACCAGAGCAAACACCAGAGCAATAGAGGCTCAGATCTACCACACCAGACAAGATCCAAGGTGTAGATTGTGCAAGGAGGCCCCTGAGACAGTCCAACACATAACAGCAGGGTGCAAGATGCTGGCATGGAAAGCATACATGGAATGTCATAACCAAGTGGCGGGCATAGTGTACAGAAACATCTGTGCAGGATATGGACTGGAAGCCCCGAGATCAAAGTGGGGCACACCCCCAAAGGTGGTGGAGAATGACCGAGCTAAGATCCTGTGGGACTTCCAGATCCAGACAGACAAAATGGTAATGGCGAACCAACCAGACATCGTGGTGGTGGATAAACAACAGAGGAAAGCCGTTGTGGTGGATGTAGCAATACCAAGCGATTGCAACATCAGGAAAAAGGAACACGAGAAAGTGGAGAAATACCAGGGCCTCAGAGAGGAACTGGAGAAGGCCTGGAAGGTGAAGACCACAGTGGTGCCTGTGGTCATCGGGGCCCTCGGGGCAGTCACCCCCAAACTGGAGCAGTGGCTAAAACAGATCCCAGGAACAACATCAGACATCTCAGTCCAGAAATGCGCAGTTCTCGGCACAGCCAAGATACTACGCAGAACCCTCAAGCTCCCAGGCCTCTGGTAGAGGACCCGAGCTCAGAGGTTGAGAAAGACCACCCTGGAGGGTGAGAAAGGAATTTTTTTTTTTTTTTATACAGTATAATATAAGAAATTTATTGTAATTGTATTGTTAATTTAAAACTGCATTAATAAGGTTTTGAGCTCATGCAAGAATAAACCATGTCTTCCACATTCATTCAAAATGTGTGCATAACTACTCAGTTGGAGGTGAGCAGTCAATGGAGCAAGAAAAACAGCTGATTCAGTGTTAGGAAGCACAGAGGAGGTAGATTTATGTGTTCCATTAAATGTTAGTTGTAGAAAGTGACAGAGAAAGTTTTTGATCTCAGTTAGTCAGCGACCACATGAAGTTGGACGCTGGCCACAAAGCAACCATTTACTGGAATATAGACGTGTTATTCCTCTCTCAGGCTGTAGCGTGCAGACTCACCTGTTGACTCATATAAACACATGGCATAAATTTAGGACCAGTCTTGTGCAGAATCTTTTCCCACTAACACTGCACATTATCAAGTCACGACAAGTTTTTAAATGTATCAGCAGAGAAGTTATTAGCATATCCCTTTATTTCAGCTACAATGCCCTCCACACTTATTAACCTTCCTCGAAAAGATGAGAAAAAAAGCCTAAAAATTAAATGTTCACTGCAGTGCCATAATCTAAAACTAAAATGTTTAAAATTAAGCCTTTAATTTCAGTTCAGTCAGTGGTAAATTAAAAAAAGACATTAAAAAATAATTATTTGTTACCAAATTACAAGTTCCACAATCATTAGCTCTCCTCATCTTAAAAAAATAAATATAACTGAAGAATTTCTGTAATATATACTTTATGATCAGAGTATCTAGGAATGGATAATAACCATTACTTCCTGTTTCCTTGTGGTACAAGCATGACATGGCACAGAAGTCCATTTGTCTTAGCCATACTTTAAAATGTTAAAGTCAAAAGAACATGATGGGAGATGTGTGTTAACCATCATAGCTCAGTACATAGATATAAGAAAACACCTGCTTGCCTAAATTTGCCCTAAAACACTTTTGTGTCCGACTGGCAACTAATACTGGGTCATTAAAAAGGACCTCAAGCCCACTGTTAAATATGGTGGAGAATCTGTGATGCTCTGGTCCTGTTTCTTTTCCAAATGCCTTGGTATTCTTGTTGGAGCGCATGGCCTTACGAAGTCTTTAGAAAACACTTTAAACAAAAATCTGGTAGCCTCCGCCAGTGTCATTAATGGGTCGTTGAGCAGGATAATTATCCAAAACAAATAGGCAACTAATTATGGTAGAACATGATTTCATTTTTTTTTAATTGCATTTTTCAAACATTTCTGCGCGAAGTCATACCAATCGCAACTGCAGTATTAATTTGAACAATTTCTGTCACTCCTGTACCAGGAAATCCATAAATACAAACCATGTGATTAATTCAGTACCTGATTCATCCTCATGGTGGCATCAAATCCTAAATTTAAACCCAGTAAAAACGACTTAAAGTGAATTCTACTATCCAAAGCACATTTTATTTACAAGAGTAACATGATGCCTTTGCTTTCACTTTTAAAAGCACTGCTTTGACATTTTATCTCATTAAAAAAAAAAAAAAAAAAGATGATTATAATGATCAAAAGCTTATATTAACATTTAATGACTTTTCTACTTAGAACTACTTGTATTCATTTGCCAACTTCATGCGGGGCTTCTCATCTTAATGTAAACGTTATACCTAATGAACACACCAGTCACCAGTGAGCACACAAATGCATATTCTCCAAGAAACCACATCAACCTTGATTGCTTCTGTGTAGCTAATAGGAAATGCTGCTAAAGCTGTCTCATTCAAACATTTATGTCATAGAAAGGCAACCCACACTGTTTTTAATTAAAATGTGTTTGACCTTACATTGGCTGTTTAACACTAAAGCTGAAAAAGCTTGATTAAGGTTTACAAATTCATATAAAACAACTTTTAACAAAACACTCTTCTATTTTTTTTAAAGTGCTTAAAAACGATCACCGAGCTGCTATAGGCGGACTGCTTAAATCATTAGGAGTAACAAAAGCATCACATTGTTTATCATAGGAAGTCAAGGGGGACCAAAGATTATATTATTTCTATTTCATACAATTCTTAGCTGCATGTTAAGCTGCCGTTTTTGTCAAGTGTGAGTGATGAACAAGAATATTATTCCTGACACTCATAGCTCTCTAATTTCCATTTATATGGGAGCTGTATTTAAAATTTGAAACCACCACACAAAAGCTTCAATATAAATAATGGATGTATGTCGTAATCTCAGAATGAAGGACACAGAAGCTGATCACAGCTAAAACTAAATGAGATAAAGGATCACTGATGCACATGTGATTCAGGCACATAAAGATTGCTCCAGGTCAACAGGTTCAGTCCTTATAATCTTTTCCTGCTTGTTTTATTGTAAGAATTGGGGAGTTATTTAAGAATTTTTGCATTGAGGTCCATTTAAAAGGTTGAAATTGGTTATTGTACTTGCAGCATATAACTCTTTTGGTATCATCATTTAGTTTTTTTTCCCTTTTTTATTTAAAAACAGACAGCTTTCAATCAGAATTCCTGTAGCTCTGTTGCCAGGTAGCTGTAACTGTGATAAAAAAATTAAAGAAATAAAGAAATCAAATATATGATAGTGGTGCAAGAGAAAAGTATTTCTTAGATGTTTTGTTTTACACTGCTTTGGTTTTCTATTAGGTAGTTACTCTACATTACATATTCCCGTTCTCAGTCCGTGTTTCACACAGAAAGATCACTGGTACTGCATTACCTCCTACATCCGTTTTTTGTATAGCTAATATGTGGCTTCTCTGTAAATTACTGTCCAATGCAAAAGTGATGACAGTGTAATAGTTCATAAAACAGTTTTTGCAGGAACAGCTATGACATTTTTAAGATTATAGTTGATTTTAGACGGAAGACGTCTGCATTGTTCTTGGGTACATTCAGGCTAGCCATTAGCTTCAACCTTGGGTTTCCAATTATGTGTATTTATACAGAAAGTTATATATTCTAGGTAAGATATTTTTTATTTATGATATTGTAGTAATGTTATTTTTGGGTGGTGTGTTGTTTGTTTTATGGGACTATGGATGGAAATTAGCATCTTGCTAAATCCGGTGTTTTTGCGGCAGTATTGTACGTTCATTAATATCCATTGTTCCATTCAAATAAAATTCATTCATTCATTCATTCATTCATATTATAACTGTCTATAAGAAACTCACACCAAAAAACCCTGAACTTTATCTTTAACAAAATAATGTGCTTGGTTGTTTTAAACTGCCCCCTTTGCTTTCATGTGTCATCTTATTTGGAACAAATGGGAAATTCTGTACTCAGGACATGTCCTCAGAGTGAAGGCAGACATGTTTCTATAACTTCATCAAGCCATTATTGGTGAGCAGTTCTCTTTTTGTAAAGATAAACATTTAACTCACTCTGTCAGATATTTGAATCTTGAACCATTTCATCAGAAACATCACAGATATTTCTGAATCAAATACTTAACACAATGTCAGCTGACATACAGTCAGCAGCAAAGCACCTTTTAATGAACAAGCAGCCATTTCTAAAGCAAGACAGGCTTCCCTGGAGTTCTGCATTTCCTTTAAAACTCAACTGACAGCTTGATAAAATCACATGTGCTGCATTAGATGTTTTGACATGTATTAGTACTGATGGATACTGAACATGATCTTCCATATCCGTCTCTTCTGAAGGAGGAATTAGTCATCCCAGTGACGCTTTGCACATGTGCACTTAATGCTTCACTGTGTGTGCCAAAGATGTTAATAATGCTTCCTGAGTTTGTTTTACTTTTGAATGTAGCTACCTTCACTTGGCAGAACACACCATGGCCTGATACAACCACACAATATACACATGCATAATGGAACACCCACACATACACACACAGATGTGGCCAAACGAGCAAGCTGTGATCAAACGTATTTGCCTCAGTTGCCAAGGTTGGTGTTTTACAGCTATGTTTGATCTCCAATCTGCAGGTTTATGGCATGCTCCGGGTCACGCACAATATCTAAGCACTGCCAGAGTAAAAATGGGGGATAGCACGTACCCCTTTGCCTAAGCACTGCCCCACACACAGCCTTGTAAGTGGAGGCCTGCCCACACGCACACACACACACTACACAGGAAAGACCCAGCCCACATCAAAGTGAACATGCTAATCCACTCAGGAAATGGAGGATCCATGTCTAATTGTGAAAGGTGAGATATGTTTTGTATAATAAAAATAAATAAGAGATAACTCTCAAACATTTGCAGCACCTGCAGTTAATTAGTTTGGAATGAGACTAATGTTTGTCAAAACATTTGTTTTTCCTTAAAGTGACATTTTAAGAAGGTTTTAAAGTGATTTGTCTACTAATACCAGTTAGTTTAGAGAGATCAGTCCTGGATCACATCACTTTTTAGCAGATCAACACTTAAGATTCTGATTCTTAATGAAACTCATTTTCTAAACATGCATAGATTTTTGCATAATGAAATACATTTTGCACAGTAAAAGAAAAAGATTTTAATTTTTTTTCTTTATAATAATAAAAAAAGAAGTCTAACAGAAGGCAACAAAAATATCTAAGCAAATTTAGGGGCAAATTGGCCTCCCCCCTTCCAAGGAAGTCTATAAAAACAAATTTGAAACTGCAGAGGTATCTCATAAGTATCACTTGTATAAAAGGATTTCCAGATTCATAACTTTCCTTCTCTAGTTAGCCAGTATCAACTTCAAAGCTTAAAAAGTCAGAACTGAATAATTCTATAGGTAGCAAAATATAAAGCATTTATGATTCTTAATCCCAAGAGCTATCAGAATATACTGCAGAGACCACTAGAGTTGTCAAAATAACAAATATTTCAATATAATCAACACCTATTTGAATTTCCCCTGGTTGGCGCAAAACTTTGCTAACTACTTTTAATCATTCATCATCGTAAACTGAAATATTTATAATTTTAGTTGTATAATACTCAAATATTCAAACATTGATGATATGAAGGAGATGTTATGGAAGCTTTGATGAGAGATGGTAGTTGGAAGATCCCCATATTAAATGTTTAGGGCTTCATGTAGCCTTGCACCAACTCGGAATTTAACCTTTGAAAAAGCTTCAACAAACACTTGTTTTGACCAGGGAGTTTCCTAAACTGTCTCTCTATAAAGTATTTAGTAGCATACAGGACCTCCATCGTATTGTGTATTCTGAGACATCTTTTTTTTTTTTCCTTTTTAAATTAAAGGCACATCTCTTATTTTTGGTTGTTATTTAATTGTTTGAAACCCATGATGACCCCATATTTTATTTTAGGAAGTCAAAAAGCCCTTAAACTAACCACAGCATGCAATGAGACCACATTGGACATTCAAGCAACCACCTGGTGGGGCTGTGGGAGAGATGAAGTGGATTTGTAATCAAACAAGCAGCTGCAGAAACACCAAGCAGTCTTTGGGTTTAGGAGGCACTCATATTCTGTCAACCGAATACAATTGAGGAGGAAACATTTTTTCCCCATGGAAATTCCTAGGTATTTTTTCACCAGAAATGTGAATTACAGTTGACATCCTCCAATGAGCACTAACTGGACTGTGTAAATTTCCTAGAAATAAATGTGTTCGGGTGCATGTTTGTGGAGACTTCTGGTCAGGTGAATTGTTACTGCTAAATACAATGTAAACTAGAACCTATCCACATTTTGTCACACTCGAGGTAATAATGTATTTTAATGTTTAATGTATTTTATGGGATAGATCAAAGCAAAGTAGCACATAACTGAAAAGCAAGAGGAAAGGGATACTTAAGAAAATATTTACAAATATAAATCTGAAATTCAATCCCCATTCGCTTGCTTCCTGCCTGTCTGTCTATATTAGTCAGGTAAAGAGGCAGCTGGAGAGACCGAACCAGAACAAGGCTGCCATGAATCATCTTCCATGCACTTTTTAATTATGCACTACTATATGGTGGTCTACCACATGAAATCCCAATAAAATACACTGAAGAATGCAATTGTAATGTTAGCAAATCTGAGGTAGTTCAAGGGATATGAACGCTCTTTCAGTGGACTGTCTGTATGTATAGATACAAACAACATCTAAATCATTTTTCTGAGCGGAACCAGAGACAGCTGTCTGTCAACACATCTGGCATGTGGAGTTTAGCACTTGGGTTGACACTCAATCAGAGCATGAGTATAAAACAGATTTTGTAGATGTTTTCTGATCAAAGTTACAGCTTTGTGCACCTTTATTTCTTCCACATCTGGCCCTTGTGCTGTTCTAATGGCTGTATGCGGAAAGAACAGGTATCTTACATAACACATAACTGTTTTTAAGTTTTATGTCTTTGTCTGTTTAACTTTTCTAGAATACAGTAGAAAGTTAGCTGAACATACCACATGGCTCACTGGTAATTTAATGAAAAGTAGATTTTTGAGAAATATTTATGTGTATGCAGTTCTAGATTTGGTTGCTGCAGAATCTGTGTCACACTGGGCTTGTCTGTGGTTTGTTTGACCTAAATTTGGACATTAATTATTAAGTGAAGTCCTCCTGGGACTTTTGTACTGTGTTATTACCAGGCAGGCAGACACATTGTGGGCACCTTATTACATTGTTAACCAGAATTGGGGATTGTAAAAAGACAACACAATATGTAAAAAGACTCATCCAGAACTGTAAATGCTGTTATTTTATTTCTATTTTCTGATTGCATATTTTTCCAATATCTGTCTTACATTTTTTTGTAGAGCTCACACGAATGATGGAAAGTTCGACTTTGGACCAGACTACGCTCAATGCTTAGTGTAGTCTTCCCAGTGGGTCTTATAATGATAAATAATTTACATGTTACTAGACATGTCTGACAGAGAGCATAGACATAAAGAAGGCAAGTGTCAGAAGGTGAGGATGTGAAAAGATTACATTAGATCCAGTGCATTATAAACTGAGTGCAGTGCATTGCATATGCCTTAAACATATTTGTGTTGTCATATTACAGCCATAAACTTTTATGTAATTTTGGGCATGCTGTGTGACATATCACATTCCAGCTGAAGAGCAAGACTATTCAACAGGGCCAATTTCAATAGAATGGTTTCAATCAAATAATATTCATAAGTTAGAATGGCCCAGTCAAAGTCCAATTGAGAATATTGGGAAATACATAAAAATCTAACTGATCCTGAGATATTTTGCTTAAAAGAACGGGCAACATTTCCAATCCAGTTCTAGCTGGCAAGGATTCATCCCCAACACTGTAAACTAAGCTATATACTACAGAGAAAAAGGTGGTTTTACAAAGTATGGGTTTAAATGTTTCACCTTTGCATTTGTAAAAAATTTTGAAAATTTAAATGGTGGAAATTTCCATCCCAGTTGTTGCCAGGTGACAAAACGGTGGGTAATGTCATGGACTGGTCACAAGTATATTATTGAGCCAACATAGACCCACACAACCATATACTGTCTCCTTAGTTAAATTTAGACTCAACAATTATCCAAAAACCAGAGGGACAAACAGGATGCTGGTGTAAAAAACACAGAAAAGCCACCAAAGCTGATATCTTAGACCTTCTTACTGTGAGGTGACTGTTTGTGCTCACATGATCAAATTTCTTCATTTCAACTAACCTCCCTAAATGCTAAAGAGAAAGATAGATGTCTGGAGTGCTTTTAAGCCTCTAAGAGAAGAGCAAACATCCCCTCTAAACCCTTTCAAATGACAAGCCCATCTACCCCTGCTGCAAAAAAAGCAAACATTCTCCCCTCTTCATCCTTGATCTCATCTTTCACCCACTCTCATCCCTCCTCCTTATATAAGCTACAGACACCAGGTAATGCATGAAGCAAAAGCCAGTTATTGACCTTTGCCTTTTAGCTGCTGAAATGCCAAAGCGATTGCACTGTCACCTGCAGACATTGGGTCCTGTAGATTTTAAAGCAGTCCAAATTATTCTTTACCTGGGAATTTGTCTTCATTGTTTTTGTACAGCGAAGAAATCTGGAAGCTCATCTATGAGTTATTTCCTCAAGTGGGGTAAAATTATACATGCATACCAAGGCTTTTAGTATGCAGGGGGCTGATGCCACCCAAATAGCAATTTCCTATGCTGGTCTCCCATAGGAAACACTACTCATCAAAGCAAACTTAGACTGAAATTAAATTGTGAAAAGATCCAGACATCCTACAAGTCCAAAGTACCCAGTGTCTCTGTGTTTGCATGAGTTCTCCTTTACCCTATTTCAAAAATGCAAGGTTAGCATGTTTCTTACCGCACTCAACATATATACAAAATTTTGCCTGCCATGTTAAAAAAGATATTTACTGTCAGCTTGAAAATGTTCTTTATTCTTGCATTCTTTACAAAGATATACCATTATCTCCTTAAAGTTTCAGAGAGCAAGGCTGTTTGAAAAAGTTTGCTTAACCTTCCTGTTTTGTTGTGGGTCAAATCGACCCATTTCAAAGCTTAAAAATCTAAAAAAAAAAAAAAAAAATTGTTAAAAGTATTTTTTTTTGTTTGAAACTTCTTCTGCTTGACTTAATAAGCTTGATGAGCATATAAAATGAAAATGGGTTAGTTTACATATTTGCAACACCACCCACATCTATATACTACATTGATACTGTTTGGGTCAATTTGACCCAGCAGTGAAATTAAAGTGTAAGAAGGGTCAAAAGTGCAAAAATATTTTTTGTCTGTTTACAATTGTGGGACTAATTTCACCTCACACACACACACACACACACACACACACACATATACCATTTCCCTTGTCTCTTTACTTCACAAGTTAACAATGAGAAGGCAGGTGTTATGACTTTTGACGAGAACCTTTTCTGTTACCATGGGCAAACTTGATCCATGTTGAGTGGACATTCAGCAGAGGTGGGGGAAAACAAATATCCTTTGCAAAGAAGTACTAAAACATTACAAAATGCAGATACATGTGATATAGTCATTTTCAGATTTTCAGTAAATGACCAGCAGAGATAAAACGGTGATTGCCCTGGTGGTGTTGGGACTTACCTTCAATCATGACAGTGAAATATAGAAGGATGTGTCTGAAGCTGAAGATGGTGTTGAGGTCTATTCTAAGTCTGATTATTCTGATTATGAAAAAAAAAAAAATGATGAAAACACTTGTCTCACCTTCCAAACCAGCTAAATAGGAGGATCTGGTAACAAAAAACAGGGCCTCTCAGTCTTCCATGTTTGCCTTCACAGACAACACAGCCCTGGTGTCTTTTTAGCCTAAAAAAGGGAAAAAAGGTTGTCTTCATAAGCACTTTGCACACTACTGCTTAAATCAGGACTCCAAAGGACCAGAATCATGTATGATCCTACTACTATGCTATCAAAAGGGGAGTAGATAACTTGGACAAGGTCACTGGATCATACAGCACCAGGTAAATGACTGCACACTGGCAGCAAAAAAAATTAAAAATATGTATGTACAGCCATTGATTTTTTTTGTGTAGGATTTCCTAGTGAACATTACAAAATTGAAACAAAGGGTTTATTTGTGAAAAACCAGTGAATTATCCTCATCTCTCCTATATCTGTAAGAGGTAAAGAACATTATTGCACTAAATATTGATTGAAATTGTTAGTAATGGAGTTTATAATCAGAAAAAACCCCAAAACTTTTGCTGGAAATTTTGGGATTCGGACACTATTGCATATTTAAAAATTATCTGGGTCAAATTGATCCAGGAACATTATTGCTGCACATTAGAAATGAACATAACAGGAGGTGTTAATAGTTTGTTGATCCACCTTTGGCAGCAGTTACAGCCTCAAGTCTTTTTAAACATGATACTACAAGCATGACACACTTATCTTTAGGTAGTTTCACCCATTCTTCTTTGCAGTTCTTCTCAACCTCTATCAGGTTGGATGGGAGACATCTGTGCAGCCATTTTCAGATCTCTCAAGGGATGTTAAATCTGATTCAAGTTTGGACTCTGGTTTGGCCTCCAGGACATTCACAGAATGGTTCTGAGGCCACTCCTTTGAGAGCTTGGCTGTGTGCTTTGGGTTGTTGTTCTGCTGAGAAATGAACTGTCGCTCCAGTCTGAGGTCAAGAATGTTTTGGAGCGGGTTTTCATTCAGGATGTCTCTGTACATTGCTGAATTCATCTTTCCCTTTATTCTGACTAGTCTCCCAGTTCCTGCTGCTGCAAAACATCCACATTGCATGGTGCTGCCACCACAATGCTTTACTGAAGGATAGTGGAGTTTCCTCCAAGCATTACTCCAGGCATTCACACTAAAGATTTCAGTCTTTGTCTCATCAGACCAGAGAATTTTGTTTCTCATGGTCTGAAAGTCCTTCAGGTGCCTTTTGGCAAACTCCAGATGGGCTGCCATATGCCTTTTTTTGGCTTTCATCTGGACCATATAGGCCTGATTGGTGGATTCTTGCAGAGAAGGTTGTCCTTCTGGAAGGTCCTCCTCTCTCCACAGAGGAATGCTGGAGGTCTGACATAGCGACCATCAGGTTCTTGGTCACCTTCCTGACTAAGGCCATCATTCTCCCCCGATTGCTCAGTTTAGACGGTCAGCCAGCTCTAGGAAGAGTCCTGGTGGCTCCAAACGTCTTCCATTTACCAATGACGGAGGCCACTGAGCTCATTAGGACCTTCAAAGCAGCACCATGTGTTTGCACTCTGACCTGCACTGTTAACTGTGGGACCTTATATAGACAGGTGCGCCTTTCCAAATCAAGTCCAATCAACTGAATTTACCACAGGTGGACTCCATTTAAGTTGGAGAAACAGCTCAAGGATGATCACTGGAAACAGTTCCAGTGATCACAGTTCAGATTTGAGCTTCATCAACAAAGTATAAAGCAAAGACTGTAAATACTTGCGTAAAGGTGATTTTTTGTTTTTTTTATTTTTTTATATTTGCAAACATACTAAAAAAAAAAAAAAAAATAAAAAAATCGACATTGTCATAGTAGGGTAGCAGTGGGTTAAATACAATGAAATGCATGCCACACTTTTGAGATTTTTGTTTGTAAATATTTTTTGAAAACCTTGGTTCAATTTCCTTCTTTACAATCATATGTTACATTGTGTCACATTAAATCCCAATAAGATCTATTAAAACTTATGCTTGTAACATGATAACTTGGAGAAAATAGGTGTGAATACTTCTGCAAGTGAATGTACTCTAACAATTTACCAAAAACATATAACCAACAATAATATAAAAAGGCAAATTTTGAACCAGTTATTAAATGCAAAGAGACAAAAGGACAATAGCCAATATGTTGAACTGCTTTTCCCAAAACCCTAATCTCAATCTCCACAGTGTCTCACCTATACATAACATTATCTAACTTTGAATATTTACACTAAACTGTTTTTTAAAAAAAAAAAAAAAAAAAAAAAAAACTTGATAACATCTTCACTCTTCCCAAAAATGCTCTGTCTCAAGGTCTATAACTCAAATTTTGGCACAGAATTTAAATTGGGCACGTGCAAAGACATCTGCTTTAGAGATTGTGGACAAGGTAACATTACAGCCTTATAAGGCAAGCATGTTTTTGTTTTCCTCACTGTGCTGTTGGCCGGGTCCAAAACATTGGTGTGCTCAGAGAGTTTGAAAAACCTGTGAGTCTGGGTTAGCAAAACACAAAATGTTGTCTTCCAAGAGATTTCTGTTTCAGATGTAATGATTAGAGTTGTGTTTTATACTGGTTTTTGAGCTAATGATAAAGGTTTGTCTTTAAAAACATATTTAAATTAGTCAGATAAAGCAGAGAAAACTGCTATTATAAAATGAACCCGTTTGTAGTAAACCTAAATATCATATCTTACCATGCCAATAAATACATGATTTTTTTAACAGTTTTTTTTTCTTACACTGTTTTGACACTACTTGCACAAAATCCCAGTAAGTGTGTAGTCCTAATGTTAAAAAAAATTTAAAAAGTGCATGGTTTATGAAGCTTTTGCAAGACACTGTCAATAAATGGATAATATTTGGATATGAAATCAGGCAAAATTTGCCTCTAAGAACTAAATAAAACCAAGTGTCTTTTGCACATCCTAATCTAAAAAGGAAAAGAAAGTTAAAAAAAAACAGACTAAACTGTGTTTTATGGGAGCAGAGTTTTAACTGTGGCCCATCATGGCGTCTGCAAGCTTTTGATCATAGCGTACTGTTAAATCAGCTTATGTTTGAATAGTTGGAACTACCGGGATTGCTGAGACACATGTCCTTCATCATCATGAAAAATCCATTTCAGTATAAATTCTAGCCCACTAGTTTCATCCACCTCATCTAAGACTGAATGCAATATATCACAAGTAAAAGAAACATTGGTTTTACCGCTGTGAATCCAAATAATAAATATAATATAATAAATAATAGAGCAGGCATAACCCAAAGATAAATGATTGATTAATGACATTTGGTTGGGAAAATGTATAGGATGAAAGTCTCTGCTCTTGAAATTTTGTCATGTTCTCAGAAATATAAAGGATGCATTCTCCAGATGTTAAGAACACATGTCTGATTTCAAACTGTTTTTGAATGACATCATGCATCAGGTAAATTGAAAACTGTTAGAAGATGGTCTTGTTTCATGGTTTCCTTTTTGAAACTGATCCAAGCATGATGTGAAGCACAAATACAGACAAAAAGTGACAAGTATTTCCAAATATTTGCAATGCACAAACAACATCCCAAACAGGTTTATCTTTCAAAATTAGTTTCATACTTTATTCAAATTGTGCCAACAAAAAAAATCATCCAAAGTAGATGCATATGTTGCCTCACAGTCCTTACTTGGTTATGAATTTGTGGTGCAACTGGCAGATGTTTGACTTGATAACATTTGTTTTCAGACCTGTGTATATGTACATGAGAGAAATTCACAAAATAGCCCTGATTTACCTCTGTACCTTCTCTTTAATAATTCTGCACATGGTTCTTCTTGCCAAACCTGTATTTTCTTGCTTTTTTGCACAGAAATGTTTTCCTGCAAAATCTGTTGGGCAGCATTTTGGGTCATGGATTAAATATGTGTTTATAAAGTTATATAGCAACAAAACAAAAGGATGACACAAACGGTAGCACAGAAAAATTCATTTTCAAAGTAAATCAGTTTTTCTTCAGCTGCACTGCCCTGACAATGCATTTCATTTTCCCAATGAAACTTTCATGGTAGGCACAAGTGTAAATGTAAATACAAAAATGTGGTCATATCAAACATAATCAGACAATATTGAAGATGTTCTGTTTTAAAAATACACATTTGTTCTGACATTTAATGCCAAAAACTGAAAAGGGGCAAGGGTAACAAAGCACAGAAGAGTTTGTGTAATGCTTTTATAAACAATTGGAACCTCTTGTTACCAATTATGTTAACCTAAAACAGGCCCAAAACATGAGTGGATTTTAGAAAGAGCTTCCAAAACAGGCAAAGCATATCAAAAGAAAAGATGGAGAGGGATTTACCTTTCTGTGAACAAACATGTGGGCAAGATGTTTTAGCCTTTTAGAATGCAAGTATGGCACTGGAAAGGATTCATGGATTTTAAAGGTTGAAGTAATCAAGAGGACACTCTGTTTTAATGGATACTCATGCAATTACAAGTACAAATACAGTTGTTACTTGGAGAAGAAAATGGTGGCAAAGAAAGCAACTATAATGAAAACTTGTATAATATTATACTTTTGTTAAAACTGCTGAGAAAGTTTAGGATTTAAGGGTAACCTTTATCTTGCTCACTTGCCCTGAACCCTCAGCCTCCCTGGGGTTGTAGGTGCTGTTTCTGTAAATCATGTCAGCTGGATACTCCCGACTGTGACTACATTCTCTATTTCTACAGCCATACCTTTTGATTTTTTACACTTTAGCAAATTAAGATCACTTCAAACTATGAGAAAACATGTCATTAACAGACATTTAATAAATTAAGATAGATGTTCCCTCGAAGAGCATTTCACAAAACAAACAGCAGAAATCTTGTTTCTTTCTAAGATACGATCTATTGACTGTCTTCATTCCTGGGGGTTGCTGTTAGTTTTCCTTGTGACTTGGAACATAAATGCTGTACAACATTTTGACATGAATGGAGAATTTACCCTAGTTACCCTGGTCAGCTAGCATAAAAGTCAGCAGATTCATCCAGCCAAACCCTATGACCAACAGTGATGTGTTTTTTTTTTGTTTTTTTTTTAACTTTCACATTGCATTCCACATTTTTGCAAAAGAAATTGTAATGGAGCTGATTCATGTTTTGTGCAGGACCTGGATGGAAATATCTGTTTATATACAGCGCCATGAAAAAGGATTTGATCTAAATCCAACTGCTTCTGCCATCCTTGCCAGCAATATAAAGCCAGGGCACATGTTCTTTATCATGTAGAGAAGGCAATGCAATGGCCATACAGTCAATTCAAAAAGTTAAGAAATTTATTAAAATATATAAGTATAAAAATATGAATGTCTACAGCTAAGAGTCATTTTAAACCCCTAAAAATCCAAGCTTAAAATCTGGTGCAGGCAGCAAACATTCAGATGAAGAAGCCTCCAGGTCTCTTGAGCACCTCTTCTCTGACTTCGTTCCTTCAGCAGGTGTCTCCTAAAAGAAGAGGAGGGCACCAGTACTCATGGATTGGTTGAGGGAGATGGTGTGGGAGGTTTTGGGTACTTATTCCAGAGGTAGAATGCTAGACTCTGTCCTTCCCCTCGTTTACACTTTCTCCCAGCCATGGATGTTGCCACGGCTTGTTTACTGCATCTCAACCTCCTATCCCACCATTGCTGTTGCTGTTCTTGTTACTTTTGGTTGTTGTTGTTGGGCTCCCAACTTTCTGCTCCCTGGGGGAATAAATATATCTTTTTAGTTCTCATTTTCCTTTTTAAATCAGTTTCTTTGCCACCACTCATTGCTTTTTGTCAGCCCTTTGGCTCCCTATTGGTTGCTCAAGTCACTGTGTGTTCCTCAGTGGTAGGTAATCAACAGGATGAAGTTAAAATGGAAACACTGACCTTTCCAATTTAAAACATGCAAAAATATAATAAAACCAGATAGCGAGCATAAGCATTCAACAAACCACACAGTTTCATCCTGTGACACAGACCAGCAAGTGTTTTTGATAACCAGCAATAACTTGTTTACATTGCTGTGGAGGAAATTTGGCTTGACAA
Source organism: Anableps anableps (assembly GCA_014839685.1). Classification (NCBI taxonomy): domain Eukaryota; kingdom Metazoa; phylum Chordata; class Actinopteri; order Cyprinodontiformes; family Anablepidae; genus Anableps; species Anableps anableps. The sequence goes on along the minus strand of CM026078.1, from coordinate 18,410,965 downwards.
TTTTGCAGAATAATTCTAACTCAGCCACATCTTAACCATAGCTGATGCAAGAAAGGCCTCGAGTACACAGGTTTTATTTAAGTGATTTCTTGATTCTGCAGGTCTGGCAGCAATCAGGTCTCCATGTGGCAAGCAAACTTGGAGCAAACACCGCCAGCAGGCAAGGCTGGTGTATGGCAGCCTCACTTCTGTCAGGCTGCCCTGTGGATACAATGTAGCTCACCACCACCACTGTGTGTGAAGTCAAGTCAAGTTTATTTGCATAGCACATTTCAGCAGCAGGGCAGTTCAAAGTGCTTCACATCATAAAAATATCAATCAAGTACACAGCAAATCATCAAAAACATCAAAATCATCAAGCAAGTATGCAGACAAATCGTCAAAATCATCAAGCAAATATTGTTTAATGTTCTACTTACTACTAATTAAAGGCAACTCTAAACAGTTGGGGTTTTAGCCATGATTTAAAGGAACTCAGTGTTTCAGGTGTTTTGCAGTTTTCTGGAAGTTTGTTTCAGATTTGTGGTGCGTAAAAACTGAAAGCTGCTTCTCCATGTTTGAATGGGTGAACGATTGAATGGAGTGTAAAGCGCTTTGGAGTACTCTGGACTAGCTAATGTGCTGTACAAGTACAGGCCATTTACCATTTAGTGCGACAAAATAGCAAAGACAAAAGAAATCTGTCAGGTGGAAGATACTTTTTGCAGTACTTGATTATATGAAACACTGATTCTATAATTTCTGTTTTTCCTGCATAAAGAGCAAAAATATAAAAGCAGTGTACCAAAGTATCATTTTCCTGTCATCCTGCCTCCTCATATTTCCAGTTCTTTCTCTGAGTCCCTGCACATTTTTACATAAATTAGTTCCAAAAGGCATCAGGTTTATGTTTTCAGTTTGTTTTCCTTTCTCTCATACTTGATCATCTGTGATGCCTCACCCTTCCTAAGGACTTTGTGTGTCAACCTTTAACCTCTGTGCCCACATCATGCGTATCTTGTTCCCTTGAGATTAGTCAAGAGAAAAAAAAACGTCAGCAAAGCATAAATCTTCCATTTTCTTTCATACTTGTAATTAAGGATTTGAATGTGTCATTAGTCAACTTATACCGTTTTTTCAAAGAAACCTGACTTTACTATCTAACCTATATGTCCAAAGCTGTTATCGTTATAGCCAACTGAGAATCCCACAGAGAAATCACCCACATTCGCACGAGACTAACATGCAAACAAGTAAATCAATAGATGAATAAATTCGCCTGTTCACCACAAGGAGACCCAAAGGAGAATTAAAGGGAAGTCAAATTAAAGGGCAAGTGTGCATCTTTCCAAAGAAAACTAGCACTGAAGCAAAGATGCTTGGACTGGTTTTGCTTTAATGAAGTTGCCCTCTTGAATTTAAATAAGCAAGATACTGGAAGAAATAAGGGGATTATAAAAAGGAAGGGGCACACCTCAGACAAAAAGTTGCCTATACTTCATGACTTATTTATGTGTCCTGTGTGGATGCTTAGCACCCCATGGGAGGAATTAGATAGATGGGAGGCAGTGCAGTCAATCAGTTGATTTCTCCAACACCAAGAGGTCACACGGAAGCTTTTCACACAAGTATTAAGGCTGACTTAGACTGATCATTAATAAAGAGAGTTATCAACCCATAAATGTGCAGTATATGTCTCTCTGGGACATGCAGCGGTCGGCCACTAATTCATCATCCTGTCTGTCTCGACAGATGCTTCTCCAGATCTGGGTTGAATTTCCTTTTCTTATGCAAAAACTAAAAGAAAATAAAATCTTTAATAAATTCTCCATGGCTCTGATAACTTCTTTAGAATTTTTTAATGTACAAAACACTGAAATAATCCAGCATCAAAATGGAAAGTCTTAATTCAAATGCACAAAAACACTACCCCTGATTGACTGGAGGCAGCAGCAAATGCTTGGGATTTGACCTGGTCTTTGCGCACTGGCTGCAGAGTGTGACAATCCAAACCATACCATACTGAGAGGGAGGCAGGGAAAGGCAGCATGCTGAAAACACATTAGCAGATGAACATAACTCACTATGCAGGAGCTCCTTCAGTCAGCGGCAAACTCACAGAGTCTTTAACATGGTTTCAAAGGCCTCTTGGTTTACCTCCAGCGGCACTAGAGCTGTGCCGCTTTTTTATGCCATTGAGAACTTAATGGGACTCAGAGTTGTGGTGTTGACTCAGTGAGGTTTGCCTTGGTTTAGTATGGCAACCATTCATTATGGTGGGACCATGTGAGCTCAGAGTACACTTGACAGTTGTGTTTATTCAGCTATTGGAGTATTTGATGCTGCTGTGCTTCTCTGTGGTTGTTTGTGTGACTGTTTGTTAAATACTGTCTTGTTCTCAGATGATATGAACCACAAAGAAAAGCGCAAAAGATTTATACTTTACACGGTTGAATTATAATCACCAAGAGCTATAAACCTCAGAAAATATTTCTTTATTCTCGCTGATAGACACATCATAAAACTCTGAAAAAAACCAAAAGATTGTACATATTTAACTGGCTTTTTGCAATCTGTCTTTTTTACATGTTTCTTTTTGCACAGTTTTCTTAGCATACTCTTTTCCTAATTATGGCTTTAATACCAGTGGTTGAAAGGATGTGTTTATTTTGGTTATGTGGCATCTTATGAACATTAGGAACACTTGATGAAAAATTTAAAGCATAGTTTGACACCTAACATAGAGATGCACTGAGAAATTTTTTAAAAAATCCCATCACTTTGCAGTCAGTAAAAACACCAGACCTAGGATCTACTTGGTCACTCTAACAATATCACTCCTCAGTCAGGAAATTGTTACTGCTGGCAGAAGATTCAAAGTCACAGAGGACCCCTGGTATTCGCAGGGGTTAGGGACCACAGCCGTCCATGAATGGCTAAAATCTGCAAATACTTGAGACTCCCCTCTATAAAGACCTATAACTACCTATTATATTTTATATCGGCATCAGTTTCCATACCTGTAGTAGACAGATGTTGTATCATTGTCAGTTTGTAGAAAAATAGAGAAGTGTACAGCTAGTTAGACAGACCCTCTATTTCAACAGGTTTTACCAGTTTCCACAATAGACTTGTTAAGTTTATCACAGTTTTCTCAGCCAAACAACTTTTGAGTAACCGAGCTAAAATTACGTTGGCTGAGGCTACTGGCTGAAGCTGTCATTAATCCGCGCCATGTCCACTAACAGTGAAGTAAACATAGATTTCTGTGACTGGCTGTCAGCTGTGCAATGACATTGAAGATAACACTTAAAAAAATTTTTAAGCTCCAGTAGGTGTTTCGAAATTATCTTGGTGGACTTCAGGTTAGCTAATTGGGCTAATGAGTTGGATTGATACCGTTGGCAGACTCTGCCCAGGTGACTTTTATGTGGTAACATGACAGCCATTTAGCTGAAAAAACAGCAACATACTTAACAATGGTCTTTTCTGAATGTGTAAATGTTCAGTATAGTGTTGCATTCCATGGATATCACCATTTTCAGTTTGAGTTGTTTTAAATTGCTAAAATCAGCTCAGGTGTTAGCCTTCCACTTCTCTGAAGATTTGTTTGCTTTTCTACAACCTCAGAGTGATAAGACAGCTGTTTACAGCGGGTGAGGAGAAGATTACTGATAATTCACAAAACGTCACTTCAAAGTATACCAGAGGTATATAATGTTAAAATCTAAATGATGTTGTCTTTGTTTTTCAGTTCGTTTTGCACCAAATGATCTCTCACACATTCAGCCCTCATATTATTAATTAAAATGAGAAATTAAGGCTAGAACAAATTATTTTTAATGCTGCTGTTAATTACATTTCTTAAACGGGAATTGGAGCGACTAAAACAATTATCGGTGAGTCAGAACTTTACAAAACTAGAGACTCATCTTTTTTCCAAGGCAGTATACAAAAGTTTTAGATAAAACTCAAGAATTGAAATGTAAACTGAACACCCTGAAGCTTATGCAAATCAACAATATAGCATAAGCTCAAAATTGTAGCTTTAAAATATAGAGAGTAACAAAAAAGAAGGACGGACAGAAGGTAAAGTGCAATAAAAGTGTTCTGGAGGGATCTTTATTTAGGTTAGACTCAGACCCAAAGTGAAAGCAGATGGGACTTCAGTCTTGAATAGTTTCCACTTGAAGTCTTGTGCTAGTGTTTTCTCTGCGTGCTGTTTCTGACTTCATTCCAGTTTTCTTCAACAAGAGAGTCTGAAGCCCACATATGCAAATCCTTCCTCTGCTTACAGGATTGTCAGGGTGCACATCCAAACATCTACAAAGACATGCACTGAGAATAATGCTTTGCAAAGCCTGAACTGGCCGAATGTTGTCAGCTGAGAGAGCCTCTGCAATGACACAGGGCAGGTTGAGACAAACCACAAAAGCAAAAACAATGAAATGTCCGGGTGAACAATCCGTCTAAACAATGCAGAATGAGGTTCATGACAGGTCAGTTGACTGTGTTGTTGACATGTCATACAATGAGGTGCAGTGAAAGCTTATTCTCTCATGACATTTTATTTTGTTCCTGTTAGAATAATGTTTGTAATTCTCACATCTGTGCCATGGCTGAGAGAAAAGAGCGGTAAAATAACCAACCATAGGAGTAATCTTTTCATGACCTAACAATGCCCTTGTAGTTTTTGTTTGGTGAGTTGCACAAAAAAGCATGAGTTGAGTTATGTGAACACAGCTCACACTAAAGACAGTAAGTGTTGGTGATATATATGTTCAAAATTCAGAAATGCTAATTGTTCTACAAGCAGAAAATAGAAGAATTTCAATTAATATATATTGCCCCAAATCACAACATGTCAACTTCAGGCACTTTACAAAAAAAAAAAAAAAAAAAAAAAAAAAAAAAAAAAAAAAAAAATCCTTTCAATTCAATCACACATACATTTCAGTTGATAGAAGTTGTCAAACAGTACATTTATTCAAAGTAGTTTAATTAAAAAGTTTCTGTCTAAGGAAAACCAGCAGATTGCATCGAGTCATTGAATTACACCATTCACTCCTCCTGGACCAGAACGTAGCAACACTAGAAAATCACTTGCTTTGAGTCGTTAACTTTACAGCAATTCCTCATACCCAGCAAGCATGTAACAAAAGTGGAGAGGAAAAACTCTCCTTTAACAGGAAGAAACCTCCAGCAAAATCTGGCTCAGCACAAGCGACCATCTGCCACAACCAACTGGGGGTTTGAGAAGGCAGAGCAGATATCCAAAAAGAAACACATGAACTGATGTAGGATTATTTTCTAGAGTTCATGAAAGTAAAAAGTTAGTAGAAGACTGGATTGATGACAGCATTATCTCAGCTGATGCCCCCCTCCAGGAAGGTATCACAGCCAAACAGAATGTCAGACGAAGTGTAGTTTCTGTAGAGAGAAAAATAACTGAGGGAAAACAAAAAGTTAACATTTGAAATAACAACAAATAATTCAAATTAGAGAGTAGTAGAAGAAGAAAGTGAGTAAAAAATGGTCAGTTTGTTCTCCACTAGCCTAAGCCTATGGGAGCATAACTATAGAAACAGCTCAGGATAACCTAAGCCTCCCTAACTATAAGCTTTATCAAAAAGGGTATAAAAATGGATACTTTGTATCCTGATTCTTTCACTTATCACTGAAATGTTTCTGCAGGAAAACTGGTGTCCAATTGCCCCTTGTCAAAGAATTGCAAGCAACTGTCCAAATAAAGGTCTTGGAGCTCATGGTTTATGCCAGAGTAAACAAGGCCAGTTCCTATGAAGGGACTGATGTGGAAATGTGTTCAAAACCATTTCTGCAGCATATTGAAATTCCAAACTCACCATCATTCCAAAATAGAGTCTCTCAGAACAGATCAAATCAGATTCTTCAGGTTAGTAATCTATAAAGATAAGTCTGGGTCAAGCGGGTCCCCAACAACCCATTGATCTTTATTAATGAGAACCAGAGCTCCCAATTTAAGGATTGTAAAGTTTAAAGAAAGCCTCCTGTGAGTAAAGTAAAGGTTGTTTATGGGTTAATGACCAGACAAAAACCCCTACTATGTTAAAAAAAAAAAAAAAAAAAAAAAAAAAAAAAAATAGATGACAGCCTGTTATAAATTCATCAAATTACTGCACATCTAAATTACTCTGAGATCATCAAACTTAGAATCTTTCTAAATAGAGACTGATGGAAAACAGCTTGAACAGCAACATTGTGCGGGGACATATGCTATCATCCAAAAGGTGATAGCACATAGATGGAGAAATGAAGGCCAGAAAACCCTTTCTTTTCATATAGGCAGCTGCACTCAGTCACACACACACACACACACACACACACACACACACACACACACACACACACACACACACTCACACACAAAGTAGGTTATGATTAAGCAGCTCTCACCATTTCAAGACTCTCTGGAGAGAGATTGTTTGGTCACCTTCTTTGTCACTGAGATGTGCTCATTTTATTTTTAGTCTGTGATTAATACAGTACAAGCTTCTACCAAATGGATCTAACATGCATGAAATATAAGGTGGGAATCAACAATATCAGGATAAAACCTGAATGAGTGTGTGGTTGTGTGTCAAGCTATTCTAACACAGTTTCTTATCTTGCCACATATGGTGAAGAAGCTAAACATGTTTTTTAGCATTTTGTGAAACATCCAGTTTTGTCACTGGCATGCATTCAGCTCATGAGAGCCCAAGATGCATAACTTAGGGGTCACAAGATTTAGCAGAATTTTTGGAAACGACAACCCCATTTGTTTGCCATCACAAATCAAGGAGTCATGGTTTCAAAATCAACAGCTGTGTTTTAGTGACTGTAATCAGTGGACAGGAATCAATTCCAGGTCTGGCATGTCCATACATTGCAGTCTTTGTGCTTATGTCTGCTTCTAGTTCTAATGCCAAAAAAGTTTGGAAACGCTCCCTAAGTAGAATAAATGGTTCATAAATCTCAAAATGTGTTTTAAAGAATCTGCTTCAACAGACAAGAGAGAAACAGAAGAAACGAAAAGGTATAGCTCAACCTGACCCTGAATTTGATGAGTGCTGAGCACTTATCTTAACCCAGGGTTAAACAATGAGCTCATACCCTACCAATTTGGTGCCATTTTCCCTTCAAAGACATCTGAAAAGTTATCTATTTAAAGTTAAAAACAGTCATTTATAAGCTTATTAAATTATTTTCAAGAATCAGTCAAAATAACTCTTAGTGTATTCTAAAAACTCAGGAGTTCACACTCAGATATGAGGCAGATCAAGTGATGTGAGGAAAATCTCGACAGCATTTAGCTAAATTTCAGGAATCATCTGAATATTTAAACCTTTTACAGATGTCTTAAAGAATTCACAGTAAGCTTAAAGTGTTTTATCTGACAGGCTCTGTTAACAAAATTGGTTCTCTCTCATCATCCGTCTTATTTCAGCACAAGATCTCCAGGGTTCCTTTGGCTCCTACGTATTTCTCCCTCCACCATGCATGATCAAACTGTTCCTTTGAGTAACATTACACACCATCAGGAATTTAGTTTATTTGAGCTATGAAGAACCACAAACCCTATCCTTTACAACCTGAACGGTGCACTCAGCAGGGGTCTAGGAGAGGTGTGAATGAATGTTGGTGCAGTTTCAGCACTTTAGGGGTCCAAAATACCAAAGGTGCTCCATGTCAGGTTATCACATTCAGATAGGGTTAGTGTTAAGCAATAGTTAATGCTCTTTTATCCACTGAAATATTCATACAGCAGCTTCATATGCTGCCAAAATACAGAAAAATGTCTAAAAATTTTAGGATAACAATGTATTAGGACACTGGAGACCAGTGGTTTAAAGCCTTAAAAAGTACCATTATCAAACATTAATCACTCAGTGATGGAAAAATTCAACTTCAAGACATCTTTTTTTTTTTTTGCTGTCACTGTTCAATAATTATTGCCAACCTCTGCTGTTAATACTTTGTAAGAACTCCCATTGCCAATAAGGCCTCCCTTCTCTTCAGGTCACTACACAGTTTTTCTCTTGGATTTCTGTCTAAGGGCAGAAATGGCATTAGAAAAAGGTTGATTTTGTGTCTGTACAAATCATTTCTTTGTTTATTTAGCCATATGACTTCTCCTATTGTTTAAAACGGTACAGCATTTCGTCACACAGCCCTGGTTTGGGTATAAAAGCATCTCACTAAGACACACGGCCCCACCCGGTGGCGAGTCAGGAGTTAGAATAGCGAGCGTGGCAAGTATTGATCGAGAGCGTTTCTCAGCTTTGCACATGTGTGATTTATTTGGAATGTGGACACAAAATGGAATTGATCTTTTCTGCTCCGACTACTGACTGTATGCTGCAGGACGAACAACTGTGACTGACTGCAGTGCTGAGGAAGCCGGAGGGGCTCACAGCAGCACTCGCCGCTCTGCTCAGGACAGAGCAGAGCTGCGGTGGAGCTGCTTTCACATGTCGCCATAACAGTCTCCAATAACACAGAAAAAAGTTGTTAGATTTGTCACTAGTTGCTTTTTTGATAATTATGAATAAAAGAAAATCTCTGTGAGATTATATTATTGCTACAAAAGAATAAGTTATTTAAAAGCTTTTTCATCACATCTTGTTAGGGGTATGTTTTATGCAAACACATCTGCATTAAAATGAGTTTAAGTGCTATGGAAAACTAATACTGAGGCTGAACCACCTTTTGATTAAATTTCACCGTTCAATCTTCTTTGGTATGAGTCTGTCAACATTGCACATCTTGACATATTTTTTGAAAAAAAAATCTCCAAATCTATCTGATTGTGAGGCCATCTCTTGTCCACAGCCATCTTGTCATCTATGTCAGCTTTATTATTTATGCTGTTCTTCTGGTGCAGTGATGCTTTTGTGCCAATTATACCATTTGGAAATATGGCCTCAAAACTGAAGTTTGTTTTTATCAGATAATAATGCATTTTTCCCAAAGGTTTAGGGGGATTTTAGCCTGGCTTGGATGTTTTCTTTGGGTCAAAATATTTCTGGGTTTTTATCCTACTCCTTAGTCCAGACACAAGGAGAATTAAGGAGATTTTTTGGCACATGTAGAAAACAACCAGGATATGTCAGAAATCTCTTCCGTTCAGTTTGACTCTCAGCCTCTTGACAGCCTGCCTGAACAGTTTCAGCCTAGTCCATACATCAGTTTTGAAAAAAAAACTCCAGGCTATGCAATGATCGGTTGTTCCATACATTCTTTTTTTTTTTTTTTTTTTTTTTTTTTTATTAGCGACTGCATTCACTCAGAATGGTGTAGATCAGATGCTGTAGATTGGTTCTGTATGTATCTCCTGACTAATGTATTCGGAAAAATGGATCCTTTTAAAATTGATTAACCAATTATTCAACAAAGCATTGGTTTTAAGGGTGCCCACATTTATGCAGCCGTGTTATGACAGCTTTTAATTTTTTATGCTCTTTCCATTTCTCATGATTTTTTTTGTTTTTCATTTGAATCATAGAGTCACATTATATTTGGAAAGAGCTTTGAAAGTATTTATCCAAGTCTAATTTTTTACATCACAAAAACCTGGCAGTTTAACAGGGGTGTGTACACTTTTCAGAGACAATGTATTGATTCTTTTCCAGGCATATAAAAATCACTGAGCAAAATTTAAACTCCAGAACATTCATTTCTCATTGCAGGAAGCTGAAAATCCATATGCTGGAGATTTATTTAAACAAATGTCAGGGTGGAGTCCAAGAGGAAAAGGATATGCCACACAGGAATTCTCACTTTTGCAATTTTCTTCATGTCAGCATGGCCTAAAAATGGCTTAATCAAATGCAAATTGATACATAGACATTAGAGTAATCCGCACTTGTATTAAGTCAAATTTATATTTTAGTGCTGATGTCTTTTTAGCCAAACCTAAATCTCCCTGCACTTCCAATTTGAAGAGACTTACTGTGCAGTCATCATTTACAATGAGAAGAAAAAATGCAAAAAAAAAAAGCTCTGATCAGAACCATGAAATATTTCAAATTAATTTTAAACTAAATATAAGTTGAGAAATAAACCATCAAGGGTTCATCCACTCCACCAAATCATAAGGAAATAAGCAAGAATGAGCAACACAACTAGACAAAGAGTAACTTGAAAAAGAAATGTTTTTTCTTGCAACATGGTATTCCCAAACTTAGTGTTTCTTCTTTCTTAATCGACAAGCATTTTTTTTCACAAGAGACATGCTACAACATAATCTAGAAACGAAAAAAGCTTGACAGAAGTAGCTTTTGAACTATGCAATAATTCAAAGTATCACTCTACATAGCAAAAAGCTATCAGGGTTTGGGGCATTGGGAGCTGAAGGGAGTAACCAGGAGATGGTTGACGAGGTGGCAATGATGGCTGTGAACTCCTATGTGAAGGTTAAGGAGGGAGTCAACTGTATTGACATGACAGAAAATGTGAAAGCGTGGGGGACTCTTTGAGGATGTGCACGTTAAGAGCTCATAAATCTTCATCACTCATGGTTCCACATGTGTGATATCTATATTATGCAGTTAGCAGCTTTCATCAGTTAAACGACTGGACCCATTCCTACAGACTCCAATCATTTATGACAGGAAATAGCTCTCATTTGAATGACTCATTTTTATCTGCAGCTACACCACCCACTTTGATTGAGACAATTCATTCGAGATACTTGACCTCTCAGACATGGATATGGCTGCAGAATAAGATTTAATAAAATTTAATGCTGATATAAATCATTCCAAATTTTCCTTGGTTGGAAAGCTAAATTTTTGGAAGTAGCAAAACCCAAACTGTGTAAATTTATATGATTTCACATGCCTCCAGTTTCGTGCAAAAGAGAAGAAATGTGGTCACATTACTAATGCTGGCCAAAACAGATTCTTGTTTCTTGTTTTTTTTTTTTTTTTTCTCCACAGAGACACCCTGGGAGACTTGTGGAGCCCTGATACATTCGGTTGTAATCAAACACATGAGCCACAGTACACTGACTCAGCTACTAATACTACTGGCAGCTGCAATGACTCAGGGTTTTCAAAGAAACACTAAGATGCCATTTACAGTAATGATTTACTACATATTTAACATTGTGGATCACGTAATTTTGAGGTCTTAGAGTTAAAAATATTTCTAGCTATCCCCATTAAGTCCAACAAAATGACAGTGATATGAAAAAAAAAAAAAATTGTCTGATCTGTTTGTGTCTTTTAATGATCTGAAACCCCACCTATGAAGCCTCCTGGAAATGAGGCTAATGCATGACTGAATTTGTCAGCAATTCCACTATTTGTGCCAAGCCATAAGCAAACCATAAAACTGCAGCACCAGCAAAAGAGCGGAACTTGCATCTGTTATGCTGCAACAGCAGTCCACTGTCAAATGTATGAAAGATGTACCTTAAACAACTTTAATCAGCCTCTTGTGTAGTGATATTTTAACTTTACGTTTTTACCTTAAATGGGCAGAAGTAATCAACATGCAGTGCTTCACAGATTCACACCCATTTTTCACATTTTGTCAGGTTACAACCACAAACTTTAATGTATTTTATTACCATTTTATGTGATAGACCAACACAAAGTGATAAATTGTAAAAAAGAAAAATGAAACATGATTTTCACATCATTAAGCAAAAATCCCACAAATGGGATTTGCAAATGCAAAGTGCTGAGAAAATCAATTTGCTCCTCTTGCAGAGTTCTTCTGTTTTTGCCTTTTTGTCACACTGAAATGTTTCAGATCAAACAGTTACGTGAGGTGTTTAAATTGCTTTCTAGCCTAACTTCTTTAAACTACTCCACAGCTTTATCGGTGACCTGTTTGCTGTGTTTCTTGCTCTTCACACAAGTTTTTTTCACTACTGTTTTTTAACAAACCTCTGAGGCCTTCACAGAACAGCTGGGTTTATGCTAAGACTAAATTACACACAGGTGTCATGCTTGGGGTTTTAGCCCACACACAGAAATAAACTGAGAAAGCAGAAGAAGATTTGTTTTATTGCACAATGAAGAATGGTAACAATGGCTTGCAAGCGCTAAGATTTTACACAGCAATGTGTGGGAGTTGTAGAAGATAGTATGTATTAGTTTGGTCAATATTAGGTTGAATTATGATGGGTGAATTGCTTCAATTGCTGACAGGAGAATTAGCGATGGCTGGCTGGAGAAGGGCCTGAGGTTCCAGAGAGTCCCGACACTGCTGTTGTGGCTAATGGGAATTGCAATCCTGATGTCCTGGTGAAGCTCTGTGGTGTCAGTGGAAGACTCCGATGGGCAAACAGAACTTGCAGTTAGAAGCAGATGTAGATAGGTGAAGCTCTAGATGAGCACTGACAGTTTGTTTATTGTAGGAGGTGGATCAACAATCTTCTCAGAGAAGAGCCACATAAGTAATTCAAAGAGAACCAATACATAGGACAAGAGTGTAGCTTTACCACATCTACCAACAGGCAGCCAGTAAACATCCTTGGGAAACCCCATGCAGCCAAGTAAACATCACAAAGATGAAAATGAAGCAGAAAATAAGCACCCCAAAAACAGCACCCCACCACCCCAAAACCACAACAACAGGTAGGCTCCATCAAGTGATTACATAGGGGCCTTCTGAAGGCAATTGGTTGTGGGGTTTTTTTGTTTTTTTTTTTTTTTTTTTTTACTTAGGGGTATCAGATTTAAGGGCTATATGTGCATGCCACCCTTTCAGATTTTTCTTAGCAAAAGTTTTAAAAATGATAATTTTCTGTCCACTTCACACTTGTTCTTTACTTTGTATTGATCTATCACATAAAATTCAAATAGAATGCATTCACGTTTATGACTGGAATGTGATACAATGTGAACACGTGGAAAAGTTAGGAACAGTTCTGCACTACATGGCATATTGTAGAAAAACAAACCATAAACCTTAAGCCATGATGACCTAAGACATTAAATTCAAATTTGTGCCCTCCCTTTTTTTAATCCTTAAAATTGGAAACTGTAAAATATCTTTCAGGATTAAAAAGTTGCCTTCAAGAAGCACTGGGAGTCAGATATATTTGAACTGTGGAGAACAAAGTTTCTTATAAATCAAAACAGCAAAGCAGTGCATTTCCACTGTGACAGTAATGTCACTCAGACTTAATCCCCCTCTATTCTGAGCCTGACATCAGTTGGTTTTTCTTCTTTTAAAATATAACATTGAACTTGCTGCCAATTTGAGTGTAAATAAGGATATAATCCATGTTGCTGCAATACTTCCATGGCATTCTGTTTAGATTAGGTTGTGCCTTGAGTTATTTAGCAGGTCAGTGCTTTTAGCTGAAAGAGAGGCCTGATTATCATCTCTTCTTCTTACCATAAATACTCCCTCATTCTCTGCTTTACAGCTCCATTTTGGGCACACTGACTCATAAGAAGACAGAATGATTGTTTTCCTATGAGCTACCAGAGGTTCTCTGAGTTTGCTATGACATGTGAGAAGTAACAGAAGCGATGAGAAAATCTGGAAACAGCTTCTTCTCAGTTATTCACTTTGTTATGAAAGCACTGAAAATATTGCCATGTTTAGAAAGAGCACAGCACACATGCACAAAAAAAAAAGAAAAAAAAAAAAGAAAAGAAATAATAATAAATTGTAGACTTAACAGGTTTGTGTCAGTCTGGTTAAACTGTCATAGCTTTTAAAATGGCATTGTTTTAATTTTTTAAAACTTCCATAACTTAAGTGAGTTAAAAGTAAATGAGTAAAATCAGCAATTTACAACTGATGTGAAATCTCTAAAACAAACAGAGCTTTTCTTTAGCAAGATCAAATTGTCAACATTAATATGGAACAAAGCACATGTTCAACACAGCTAATTCAGACTAAAATGCTTTGAAGAAAGTAGGAGGGTTAACAAAAGACTTTAGTCTGCTGCTGACTTCCATGCATTGAGCTGAGTTGGACACATAAGCTACATTTTGTAGACTTTACTAATTCACTGTCACCTCTAAGACCTCATCTTGATTAGGAAGTTTGCACAAATTAATCAATAAACACCATTAAGTGGGCATGTCTCTATCAAGATTTCATGTTCCTGATACCGTTGAGTCTTTTAATTCTTAGATGCATGAGTGACCAGACCCTACATTCTTTCATAAGTGGGTCAAAAATGACCTGCATTAGAATCAATGGGTTTTTTTTGTAGCCATTTTGTCATTTTACTTAAGGATTATCATTGGTAATTATAATTAATATTTTTAAAACATTTTGAAAGTTGGAAAAGAAAATTACACAACAGCAATAGAACGATATGGATATCTATTTTGTATACCCGTGTGTGTATGTGTGTGCAGGAGTAAGTATCTCTTCATCCAACATCAATAGCACCATTTCAGGAGTATACCTTACAGCCATGACACCCTGGATGAGTGAATTTAAAAAGAAATGTTTGAGTTATAAGCAAATCTAATTATCAATATGCATGCACACATGCAAGAGCCAACACACACAGAAACACCAGCGCAATACATACAGCAATAGCAGATAGCTAGTTTCGAACACTAAAATAGACCAGGGGAAAGCCAATAATTCAATGCAATCTGCTCGGTTTGCTTAGATACAAAACTTTTTACCCAGTTTGAATAATAAACTGAACTTGATGCACTGATGGATAACTAGGATCAATTGGAATGGATATATGATTGAAATGAAATTACTTTTTTGTGAAGTGCCTTAAGAGGACGTGTTGTCAATTGGTGATATAATAAACTGAATTGAGTTGAATAGCAAGATTAGTTTGCTATCAAGTGCTAATCTTTCACTACATCTCTTTCACACAGAACAAATACACTCAATTATGGAGTAAAAAACTGAAGATAATCCTTACATGTACCAGATGTTGCTGTTCAACATAACCTTTAGAGGTGACAGATGTGATATAGTCTGTATTGTCCACAGAAAATATGCTGCTGTCCACCACAGTTGATCGGAATCAAATATTCCAATGAAATTCCACAGGAAATCAATGCAGGTCATATTTGACCCACTTATGGAAGCGTAGGGTAATAATGCAAAATTATAAATTCTGTAAAATGTATTAGTGGTAAGATCAAATTTTAAATGGCATGGTGTCAATAGCCCAGTTTTTGAGGAATATCTGGAATATAAAATGATAGATTTTTATTAAAAAAGATATAGCAAGAAAACAACCTCACTGTGTCAATTTTGACTCACTTATGCATTTAAGGGTTAAGATTAGGCATGTTTTGATTCTGAATCCCAGTCCTGCACTACATTAAAGGTAGCAAAATCATTGGCATGCTTTTCATGGTAGATTTTCAATATATTGTTTAAAAAAAAAAAAGTGAGTGAGTGTAAGTAAGCTTTATTTCAAATAAAATTGAGAGTTTCTGTGAACTGCAATTTTCATATCTTGCCACAGATTCTCAATTGGATTTAGGTCTGGGCATGGAGTAGGCCATGTGAACACATCACTATAACACTTAAGCCATGGGTGTATGTTTGATCTGTTAGAGGCTGAACCACCAGCCCAGAAATTACTCTTTTGCAGCCTCAAACGGGTTTTTTCCAGGGTTGCACTGCATTCAGCTCTATCCATCTTCAGGCATCAACTGACCTGCTTCTTGGTCTTTACTGAAGAAAACCATTCCAACACCATGATGCTGTCACCATCACGTCATGTTTGGGTGTTGCAGCGGACCCAAATGCACAGAGGAGAATGACAGAATCATTTTTGCAAAGGTTTATTGAAAAGAACCAAGCACAACCATGGAGGACATGTGAGAGAAACAGGAAAATACAGTACAAACTGGAAACCACAGAAGTCAGATTGAGAAACATGTGAGACTCTACTATAGGGCAAGCAACCAAGAGGATCTAATGAGAAGGGAAGAAAACTAACGGGCTTGTAAGTCCTGGGGAGGTGATTCACTGGACAAGGACAACATGATTTTATGAAGAGAAATGCATGGCATCTGTGTAGGGAATATGACTGGAGGGTATTGAGGGAAAGTTGACTAGATTGGGTACACAGCAAAACAAACAGAAATGATCATAAGCAAAGAACTGAATCATCACTAAAACAGAACAAAAACACTAGAAGAGTAAAATACATAAAACAGAAAACCAGGCTTCGCAAATAAAGTCCCACTGTTCATGACTCCATGTTTAACTGTGGGGATGGTGAGTTCAATGGGAATTTGAACCCTTACCTTCAACTTCCCATTGAAGATAAGCCAGGCAGTTATGGATATATTGAACATAAAGAAAAAAAATTAAACTGAATTAGCATTGCAGCACTCACACTTCAGGTATGTGACACGTGTGCAACTGCTTCTAAATTAACGTAACTGTGACTATTGCCATTTAGACAGTTCACTCACCTCAGGATGCTTGAAACTTAAAAGTGAAAAACTCATGGTAACATGTAATGTCAGATTAATTTGACTAACCTTTATCTGACCACTTGGTGGCATGCATAGAAAATTGAAATGTTATTTCCAAATGGTCAGTTAATCTTTTTATACAAAAACTGTAAATTCCACCCGTATTTTTTCAGTATAAGTGCAATATTCAGAACAGAGGCGCATCAAAAGCAACATGCATACTTCAACTGCTTGACAGGACTTCATGTTAAGTGAAATTCTCATTATTACTCACCTCTATGTAGATCCATAGGCAAACATGGTAAGATCAGAACCAAGTTTCCTTTCACACATAGCATTTTGTATGTGGATTAATAAATTACACTTTGGTGTCAACTAACCAGAAGATGATCTGTCACATCAAATCCTTCTAAAATGAACTGAAATTTCTCATTGGTATGTTACTAAATGAGGGAAACAGTTTGTGGTATGGGTACTTTATAATTTAATGTTTGAGATTTAAAGCTGAAGTTTTGTTAAATATAGGTTAAGATGATGATGACAGAATAGAAAATGTTTAATTAAAATGGAGCTTTTTCAAGCAGATGGGCTACCTTCATCTGTTTTCAGTGGGTTCAAAACACTAAGCAGTGTGTGTAGAAAATATGACAGAGATGTACTTACGGTTTGCTTTGCTTTAATTAAATCCATTCCAAAGTTTTGTATGCATGAGGTTTTGAGTATCTGAAAAATAATTTCAAAGGAATGCTGTTTTTTACCCCACAAGTAAAGCTGGTTGTGATTGTTTTGACTAAACAATAAATCCGCAGCGGATAATGCCTCATGCTTCCCTGTGAGGGGTCTGTAACCCACAGCTGCAAACAGAACTTTGGAATCTGCTTCATGCACACTTGGAAAATATCAGGTGTATGTGTTAAATTTGGAGTATGAGAGAAATAAATGGGCAACTGTGGTGTAAAGGTGCTAAAAAAATGTTCTTTGTAGCTTTATGGAGTTCTTTCATCCATGAAAAGGCCTGATTCACCATCTATCAATCGAGCAGTCATAAAGCCAGACTTGTTTGTAATGTGAAGTATGTCTTTCTTCCACCATCATCACA
Organism: Anableps anableps; assembly: GCA_014839685.1. NCBI lineage: Eukaryota > Metazoa > Chordata > Actinopteri > Cyprinodontiformes > Anablepidae > Anableps > Anableps anableps. Next base: position 18,393,478 of record CM026078.1, on the reverse strand, counting down.
GCTTTTCTCCTTTAAAAGATAGTTTTATCCTGTATTCTTATATGCAGCACCACAACAAAATAAGGTTTTGTTGTGTGCTGCCCCCCCCCCAACTGCCTACAGTGCTGGTTTAACCTTATTGAATGAAGACCAGGAGTGTTTTCTTAAGTTCTATATCTCTGTCAGGCTTTTTGGCTTACATCTTGCATGAAAAAAGGCAGAGGATAATCAAAGCTGGCAGGGAGCAGGAGATGGAGAGAGGATTGTGACTGTTATAGGGGAGAAATAGAAGGAGAAATGGTAAGGCATGAACATCGAAGTAACACAAAAAATAAAATGAAGGAGGAGGGGTGAAGGAGGTAAGGAGGCTGAAGTTTACAGAGTGAGCTGCAGGTGACATTATGACAGTCCTAATAAGCTGACAGGCATTTGTATCGGTACCAGCTCTCCTGCTGCAGTTAGTTACTGCAGAAATATGCAGCAAGGGAGAGAGAAACAGAGGAGACTGAGCTGAGAGAAGAGATCCTGAAGACAGAGGCATGGAGTGCATTAGAGCTTCTGCAGAATGGGGAAGATTGAATAATCCTGGCAATCGCTCTCTTAGCTCCCCTCCCTTTTTCCTCCTGCTTTTCCACTGGGTACCATCCACATGAGCTTCGAACTCATTCTCAGCAACCGTTGTGCATAACTCATGCAAATAAATGATTACTAACCAGAAATCTGCTTCACCCTATAATGTGCTGGCTGGCGACATCATAACCTGTGCAGAACTGAATAGCCCATTCAGGCTCAGACCATGAGGTCATGAATAAATGGGTTACTTGGCTTCATTATTCTTAAGCGGTAAAATCACCCTGTACTGTCACAAAACAATTTTTTTTAATTTCTGCAAAGGTAGAAATGGAATTACTGACCTTTATCAGTGATCTTCTTCCAATGAAACACTTCAACCATCAAAATAAGCAAACCTAAACCCTATTCTTAATCCTACTTGTCACACAGAGTAAGTCATAAAAATTTGATCTTTACAGAGAGGCTAAAAGTGTCTCGTCACTACAATCTTATTTATGAGAATATTGCACCTCCCAAAGGTATTCATACCCCTTTACTGTTTCACATCACCACCACAAACTTCAATGGATTTTATGCTTTTGTAAATAATAGAACACCATAAAATAGCACATCATTTTGAGTTGAAAAATGATACTTTGTTTTCAATTTTGTTTTATACATGAAAATCTGAAAAGTGCTGCTTATATTTATACTCAGCCTTCTTCACTTTGATAGCCCGAAATAGAATCTAAGACTATATATTCTTTCTTCCTTCTGAAATTATCATCTAAATAGGTAATCCACATTTGTCCACCGGTATTTCATGTAATTTCATTAAAAATCCAACAGTTGTATGACAGCCTTAGAGGTTTGTTTGAGTACATTAATGAACAAACTGTCTCATAAAGGAACAGTTGTGGAAGAGTGGGAAAAAAATTGTCATTAGAAATCCTGCACCTTGCCACAGCAAACTGCTGGATGAAGATGCTCAAGAAGATGCATGAAACGTTTTGGCTTTGATTGAGAAAAATGAACAATGCACATCATCCTAAGCAAATTATCTGCACTGTAAAACATGGTAGTGACAGCATCATGCAATGGTTTACTTTTATTTTGACATGGTCAGATAAGTGGTCAGAGTTGATGGAAAAATAGCTTGAGTTTAATACAAAGCAATGCTGTGGGAAAATCTGTTCCAGGCTTGAAAATACCTCAGACTAGGGTGGAGATTCAGCTTCAAGGAGGACAAAGACTCCAAACATGTAACTAAAGCTACAAACTATTTCTCAAAGAAAACGGGGCAAAACACGTAGTCTAGATGATCAATACTGGTAGAGGCTGCAACAGAAGGTGGTTCTTCAACTATTATAAACCCTATTTGACTTTTTATTTGTAAAAAATAAATAAATAAATAAATACATAAATAAATAAAAAAAAAATAAAAAAAAAAAAAAAAGCCATGAATCCTTTTACCCCTCCTTGGGCTGCCGCCTTACCGTGGTAGAGGAGTTTGCGTGTCCCAGTGACCCTAACAGCTATGTTGTCAGGGGCTTTATGGCCTAGTAGGGTCACCCAAGGCGGAGACCTTGGCAGTCTGATCCTTGGCTACAGAAACTGGCTCTTGGGACGTGGAATGTCACCTCTCTGGTGAGGAAGGAGCCTGAGTTGGTGTGCAAGGTGGAAAGGTTCCAGCTAGAAATAGTCAGACTCACCTCAACGCACAGTTCTGGCTCTGGAACCAGTCTCCTTGAGAGGGGTTGAACACTCTTCCACTCTGGAGTTGCCCCTGGTGAGAGCCACCGAGCAGGGGGTGGGCATACTTGTTGCCCCCCATCTTGGCGCCAGTACATTGGGGTTCACCCCGGTGAACGAGAGGGTAGCCTCCCTCCGCTTATGGGTGGGGGGACGGGTTCTGACTGTTGTTTATGCTTATGCGCCAAACGGCAGTTCAGATTACCCACTCTTTTTGGAATCCTTGGAGGAGGGGATGCTGGAGAGTGCCCCTCCAGGAGACGCCCTTGTTCTGCTGGGGGACTTCAATGCTCACGTGGGCAATGACAACGAGACCTGGAGGGGTGTGGTTGGGAGGAATGGCACTCCCGGTCTGAACCCGGGCGGTGTTTTGTTACTGGACTTCTGTGCTCATCATGGATTGTCCATAAAGAACACTATGTTCAAGCATATGGGTGTCCATATGTGCTCTTGGCACCAGGACACCTGTCCTTTGTGGACTTGGAGAAAGCGTTCGACCATGTCCCTCGGGGAATCCTGTGGGGGGTACTCCGGGAGTATAAGGTACCAGGCCCTCTGACATGGGCTGTTAGATCCCTCTTTGACCGGTGTAAGAGCTTGGTCCGCATTGCCAGCAGTAAATCAGGCTCTTTTCCGGTGAGAGCTGAACTCCGCCAAGGTTGCCCTTTGTCACCGATTCTGTTCATGACTTTTATGGACAGTATTTCTAGGCGCAGCCAAGGTGTTGAGGGGATCCGTTTTGGTGGCCTGAGGATTGTGTCTCTACTCTTTGCAGATGATGTGGTCCTATTGGCTTCATCAGCTCGTGACCTACAACTCTCGCTGGAGCAGTTTGCAGCCGAGTGTGACGTGGCCGGGATGGGGATCAGTGCCTTTAAATCCGAGGCAATGGTCTTGAGCCGGAAAAGGGTAGAGAGCCTTCTCTACCCTTTTCGTGGGGGAGGTCCTGCCTCAAGTGGAGGAGTTTAAGTATCTCAGGGTCTTGTTCACGAATGAGGAAAAAATGGAGCGGGAGATCGATAGACGGATTGGTGCTGCGTCGGCAGTGATGCGGGTGCTGTACCGGCCTGTTGTGGTGAAGAGAGAGCTGAGTCAAAAAGCGAAGCTCTCGCTTTACTGGTCGATCTATGTTCCTACCCTCATCTATGGTCACGAGCTTTGGGTCGTGACCGAAAAAACGAGATCACAGATACAAGCGGCTGAAATGAGTTTCCTCCACAGGGTGTCTGTGCTCTCCATTAGAGATAGTCATAAGTCATCCGGAAGGGACTCAGAGTGTAGCTGCTGCTTCTACACGTCGAGAGGAGCCAGTTGAGGTGGCTCGGGCAGCTGATTAGGATGCCTCCTGGACGCCTCCTTGGTGAGGTGTTCCCACCGGTAGGAGACCCAGAGAAAGACCCAGGACACGCTGGAGAGACTATGTTTCTTGACTTGCCAAGGAACACCTTGGGATTCTCCTGGAGGAGCAGGCACCAAGTGGCTGGGGGAGAGGGAAGTCTGGGTCTCCCTGCATGGGCTGCTGTCCCTGCGACCCAACCTTGGATAAGCGGAAGAAAATGGATGGATGGATGGATGGCTGGATGGATCCTTTTACTTATACTCTAGAACTGTGTGGTACTCTGGGTTGGTCTATCACATAAAATCCACAAAAACACACATTGAAATTTTTGTTTTCTGAGACAAAATATGAAAAATTTCAAAAGCTAGGCTTACTTTTGCAAGGGGTAGTATAGGATTAATTAAAAAGAGAGCATTCTGACTCACCTCTACACTTTGTGACCCAAAACATGAACTTTAAAGCGTACAGGAATAAACTTGTTTTCAGGTCCTTTATCCACAATGCTTCAAACAGGATGTCTGATAAAAGGAAAAAAAAAATTAAAGAGCCTCTCTGGCTCTTTTGATAATATCTTTCCTGTTTTCTTTGTTGCAGTCCACTATTTATTCACTTCTGTTAACAATTATAAAATTCTTACATAATATTACAACTACTGTTAAAAAAAAATAAAAAAAATCTAAATGTTTGTCACCTTCATCTCAAATCCTACTGCCCTCAAAGTTTCCCTATACTTTTACCTGACACTACTGAAGAGTTCTGGGAACAATTTGAGATTAATAATTTGAGTGTTGCACAAGACGGTTTTCTTTTCCAAACTTTCTGACCACAAGCATAAATTTATGCTGCTGATCAGTAATGTCTGACACCTGCATACACTCACAAGAAAACATGTAAAAGTCTTGGGGAAATTAATATTCTTTCAGAGGCACATTTCTTTTTTCATACAATTTGTTCCGCTGAACGATGGCTCTGCACGGCAATCCAGAGCACAGTTTATTTTTCTAACATTTAAAGCTGATTAGCCATGCTATTTTAAACAATATATAAACAAATTCCTTTATGGAGGGCTAAAATTGCAGCAAACTGGAATTCTTTGCCTCAGTTTTAGAAATGGCTAACTAATTAACAGAAGAGCATAGGTCAAATGCTGACTTTTTATTTTGACTCTGTAGACTGTAAAACCTAGTTGACCTTACTTAAAAAAAAAATATGCAAACTCGTTGCCTTAAAAAAATTAAGCAAAGTAATCTTAATATTAGTGAGTGCAAAAACCTTATTTAAGTGTGCAGTACTGCACTGCTCAAAAAAATAAAGGGAACACCTAAACAAAACAATGTCACACCTTTGTGAACTCAATGTCACCAGTCAGGTAGTAACACTTATTGTGAATCAATCTCACCTGCTGCTGTGCAAATGGAACATACAACAGGTGGAAATGAGAGGCAATTAGCAGGACAACTCCTATAAAAGAGTGATTCTGCAGGTGGTGACCACAGATCATTTCATTTTTCTGTTCTTGTCCTTTCTGGTTGAACTTTTAGTCAGTTTTTCCATTTTGTCAGTGCTGTCATGCATAGACAGCAGACATGAGGCTTTTTTTTTTTTTTTTTTTTTTTACAGCCCACTGAAGTTGCTCAAGTAGTGTAGCTAATTCAAGATGGAACATCAACGCGAGTGGTGGCAAGAAGATTTGCTGTATCTCTCTGCACAGTGTCCAGAGCATAGAATAGGTACCAGGAGATAGGCCAGTACACCAGGAAACATGGAGGGGGCCGTAGGAAGGCTACAACCCAGCAGCAGGACTGCTACCTCGTCCTCTGTGCAAGGAGGATCGGGGGTCCACTTCCAGGGCCCTACAAAATGACCTCCAGCAGGCCACTAATGTGCATCCTTCTACTAAAACAGACTCCATGAGGGTAGTATGAGGGCCCAACGTCCACATATAGAGCCTGTGCTTACAGCATTACACCGTGCAAGACGATTGATGTTTGCTAGGGAACATCAAAATTGGCAGATTCACCATTGGCTCCCTGTGCTCTTCGCGGATGAAGGCCGGTTCACACTGAGCACATGTGACAGACATGACAGAGTCTGGAGACACCGTGGAGAATGTTATGCTACCTGCAACATCCTCCAGCATGACCGGTTTGGTGGTGGGTCAGTCATGGTGTGGGGAGACATTTCTTTGGATGGCTGCACAGCCCTCCATGTGCTAGCCAGAGGAGCCCTGCCTGCCATAATGTACTGGGATGAGATCCTCAGACCCACTGTGAGACCATATGCTGATGCAGTGATCCCTGAGTTCCTTCTCATGCATGACAATGCTAGGCCTCATGTAGCTTAAGTGTGTCAGCAGTTCCTGCATGATGAGGGCATTGATGTTATGGACTGGCCTGCATGTTCCCCAGACCTGAATCCAATTGAGTACATCTGGGACATCATGTTTTGGTCAGTCCACCAACGCCATGTCACACCACAAACTGTTCAGGAGTTAACTGATGCTTTAATCCAGATCTGGAAAGAGATCCCTCAAGAGACCATCCACTGTCTCGTCAGGAGCATGCCCTGGCGTTATCGGTCATTTATACAGGCACATGGAGGCTACACACACTACTGAGCCTCATTTAGACTTGTCTTGAGGAATATTCACTGATGTTGAATCAGCCTGTCATGTTATTTTCCACTTTCATATTGAGTATGAATCTAAATCCAGATCTCCTTGGTGACATAATTTTGATTTACCTTGATAATTTTTGTATTATTTTATTCTCAATCAATTCTACTGTGTTAATAACATTTTTCAATGAGAATATTTAATTAATTGATTTAATTTTAGTGTTATCTTTAATGTGTAAATCAAGTAGTACAACTTAAACATAAAAATTAAGTTAATGCAACTAATTAGCCATGATTAATGGTAACTTAATTTTTTCATTTTGTGTGAACTATGTCAAGTTATCTCCACTTAGAACTACTAAGTAGCTATAACATACTACATACTTTTTTTAAGTTCACTTAAATTAAGCTAATTCCTTGAATGGGTGCTAGGCCTTCCTCCCTCTCTTCCCCCCATTTCTTAACTATTTTCACTGTAAAAGGGAAAAACACCACAAAAATATACTGTAAAAGACCACTCACTGGGTTGTTTCAGCTGCATTACAACATTTATTTTAAAAATGCATTATTGACAGTTCTATAGGCTGAACAAAAATTGTTATCATGATACAGTCTTTGATGGAGAGTCTTTTTTTTTTTTTTTTTTTTTTTTAATTGAGTTGACGAAGTGCTATCTCAAAGCTGACGGGTTTTTACTGGTCTGTTCTTCGGAGCCAACAGTTTTGGTGGGAGGTTATTTTTTTCCCCTTCCAAGCATCTCTGTCTGAATAAAGTTGAGTGTATTTTCCATGCATGTGTAATCCAAATGCAAAGCATATTTAAGGGCAAATAACAGACAAATTGGCTGAAGCAAGTTTTTAACATAATCCATGACAATACCTCCTTCCAAAATGATGGTAGTGAAGATGGGCTGAAGAGTCACTGAACTTGAACATTTGTCAGGACTATCTTCACTGACAACTGTCAGCACACCAACAGTGATGCCTTGTTTTGCTGTGTCCTACAAAGACAAACACACATTCTTTAGCATGGCAATTTAAGCTCTTCCAAAACATTCATTTATAGTTTTTAAATCATTTGCTAGAGAATATGGTTTTAAATATGTGTTTATACTGGATAGTTACAATAGAGCAAACAAAATATTTTTGGCATAGTTAAAGGTATACTCCTTATATTCTTCAACAGTGATACTGACTTTTCAACCTAAACAGCTGCTCCTTAGATTTAAATTAAATTAATATGTACAACATTTATGTGGAACATTTCATCTTTATTTCCTGGCTGTTCAAAAACCTCTCATATTAGCTGTGGAGGAATTGCTACATAAAATACATCAATCACTGTAGAAATTGTATTTTCTGCAAATATAATTACACATCCTATGTCTGCACAGATATAGTTCTATTTTAACAGAGACCAACTTCTTTCTTATGTACAAGTACTTAGAGTGCATATTTTCAAGAACTCACTGGAGTTGTCACCAAATGTAATGGGAATGCCTTTGAGGAGAACAACATGAAGTACTGTCACATCTGGTGCCTAATGATACAGAGAGAAAAGACCAGTTAACAGAGTAACTTGTAAGGCACAAGTCAGATAGGAAATAGAATAGGTTCATCTGGATCGTGTCATTTAAAACTCGATTGAAGAAATATCTTACAGATCAAAACCTAAATTAACATACTTACCACCCAGGTAATGTGCTGCATCAGCTCACTGAGTTTTTGGCCAGAAGTTCCCTTTTTTGTTTAGAAAAGTTCAACTAAATGAGAGGCATGCTGGTCCAGAGCATCAAGATTCTTACTGCCGATTCTGTTAAACTTTGCAAACACCTGAAAACGTAGTGAGAGCAGAGGGCAGGGATGGAGAGATGACAGAGGTGTTAATATCCCAAAACGTTGTGTTTAGATGAATATAATACAGGTAGTGCAGAAATACTAATTGCATGAAATATATGATATTCAAAATATGCACAAAAAATATTCTGTATGATGAAATACACAATAACTGAATTCACTCTGATGAATTCTACTCAAGCACTGCACATGTAAACAGTGGGCCATCTACAAATAGTAACCATAGAAACGGCACAGCTACAAATATGACTAGAGTTAAATGAGGCAGGTTAAATAAAATAACTAATGGTGGGCCTTAATTTTTTTTTTTTTTTAATTTAAGTTAGTTGCAGGGTCTTTAATTATGCAAAATTAATCTAAAAACTTTAAATCTATAAAATAACCGTTGTCTACTCAAAACTCATTTTTCCTGCTTAATTATTGAAAAATAAATAGACATATGAGCTCAACAACAAATATATTTATTGTTTTTCATCTGCAATTTAGCTTATTCAACCATTAGGTTGGTAACCCTGATAATTCATGTAACTTCTTTGGAAAATTACTTCTTCAGAACTTACTGTGGACGCTGACAGAGTTGGGGACGTCTGTGCTGCTGCAACATGTTTTGCATTAAGACGCTATTTTAGGACTGAATAGCTTTGATGATAGGCCAACTACTTTTAGCTCAACTTGCAAACAACAATAATTCTTTCCAGCATCCCATCAGATCGTTTTTTGAAGCACACATTAACCCCCAGTGGGCCAAGAGAAACAGCTTTTCGTTCATATATATGTCACTTGTGCGTCAGATTTACTGGGATGCCTGAAATACACGAATAAATCGGTTGTGGCTCGGGACCTTTGTATGTAAAGAATGAAAAAAATGTGACTGATTGCGTAAATGGCCATAAAATAACGTTACTTTAGTTAACTGTGGTGATATCCCCAATCATAGGCAGACACACCACGGTATTCTTACCTTTGGCAAACACAGACTGTTATTGTTGATAGCTAAAGTTAGCAAAGTGCTAACCACCTAGCTTAACATAAAACGACACACCCAGACTTGTTCTTATATTCTGCCATGTGAATGCCCTCCTGTTCATGGAAACGCCGTGATCAGTCTCATCACGAGTCAGATGAGATAAATTACTGGCCAAGTAAACAAACTCCGAAAGGTGAGGGGTGCACGTGACGAAAACGCTCGCGACCGTTAAACTTTTCTCCTCAGTTTTAAAATTGCTGAAATGAAGCAAAAGTCTAATGCCCCCCGCTCCCCTTTCTACAAAACGTCGTGTGTTGAAATAATAAAGCTATGACCAAGTTCCTTCAACATTTACCCACGTAATGTCCATAATGAAGTTCAGCTAACGATAGCCGACAACATGCATCATAACTAAGAAGGACGAAAAATATGTCAGTTACTTAGAAAAAGAACTCAGTATAAAAAAGGGTAAAATATTAAAATTACTCCTCACCAAATGAAAGCGCCAAGTACAAGAATGCTAAAACAATAATCACGAGCAACGTTGCAGCCATTAGGTCCAACTTACAAGTGAAGAGAGAGCGGATTTGCGCATGCCGAGGGCGGAAAAAAAGCTGGTGAAGTTTTCAAATCCATAACCGACAAAGTACCACTCCCTGAAGCCATTGTTATGTCCTGCAGTGAAAATTTAAATTAAGCAAAAGATATAGCCTAACCACAAAAGGAATATCTAAAATATTAAAAGTTGCATACTCTGTGGTTGTGGTTATTATTTTTATTATTTATTATTACATAAGCAGTGATGTAAAAGGTATATTTCCCTCTGAAATGTAGTGAGGGAGGAGGAGTAGAAAGTAATATGAAGAGAAAAAAACTGAAGCAAAACGCTTGAGTAAATTCCAACACAACAAAGCACAGTTATAAAAAACTTACTTATTCTAAATTAATCCAACTCAAGTAGACTGAGCTGGTGAGATTTTTCAATCACAAATGACTAGTAACTTACTAAAAGACAGTATTAACAGCAATATGATGAAAACTGATTTAAATCAACTTACTATTTTTAATTACAGTGTACAGTGTAAGACATGATGTGATTCCATTTTTATATCCGGCAAGTTACTGTGGTGTGTTTTTGTTGCTGCCTTCTATCCTGCCATATAAAGTGAGAATGACACTACCAAGTGAGTCCAGTAACACAAGGTCAGCACAAATGAGAACCAGCCTCACACTAACTCAACTGGCTTCTTTCTCCTGCCATTTTCCCTCTGTTTGACGCCACAGGAAAAAAAATAACAAAACGAAGAAACCCACTAAAAATAGCCAACCATGGGCTAAAAGCCAAATAACTACAGTGAAGGTTTTTCCCCCTGAAGCTTTGCTAGCGATGGAATTTGCACAGTACAAATAGAAGGGGAAACTTAGTCTGAATTACAACAGGATGTTGTTATAATTTTAGAATTCATAGTTTACATTTAAATGTTGACTTTAAAGAATAATGTTATTTAAAATGAGCAACAGATGAACAGTCCATCCTGTGACGTTATTAATGTGCGAGCAAGCTATAAAACTGTAAGGCTTGAAACTTGTCTATAAAGATTACACCCAAATTTTTGCAGCAGATGTACACTTGGGTTTCTGACTGCAGTAAGACACATTTCTACACTATCAGACCAACTGATAAACAGCATGAAACTGGATTTCAGCGCCATAAAAAACTCCTGTTGTGCCATTAAATGTCATAGACTGTGGGGATGTTTGTAATCTCCTCCTGTGTGGACTGCTGGAGAAGCAGATTCAGTGGGAGGGGAGTTGGCTGACCTCTGAGCAAAACACAACTTTGCCAGCTCTTTTTCTTGGTGCTTTTTTGTCAGTTTGATCTCTTACTTTGATTTTTGAGTTATTCATGTATAACCTTGAATAGGAATACTACACAACTGACTCAAAGTAAGTGAGCTGTAAAATTACAATCAATGCAGCCATTTTCCCCAAACACTATACTTTTGACCTTATGAGCCATATTTATCAGATGGATTTGATCAATTTCTATGCTTCCAGTCATGGCAAAAAAAATTTTTAGATTGACAGAAATTTTGTTTTTCACAAACTTCTAATGGTGGATGTCTGTACTGTTTCAATGTTACTATGAAGAGTGAAATGAAATGCAAAGTTAATGAAAAACAATTATTTCACAAAAAATCTCATTTGAACTCTGTTTTAGCTGTTCTAGCATCATTTCAAGGATTTGATGAGAAGCTGGTAGGTTATTGCATTCTTGAACATTGCATTATTTAATTTTGCCTAAATCAGACCAGCAGAATGGCTGCTTTAAAACTGAGCGTTCCTGAAAAGCCTGCTTGTCTTTTCAAGCATGGTTACCTCCAGAGAAATACATGCTATCATGTTTGCTTTGCTTTAAAACAGTCTCCTAAATTAGGTTGAGACAGCCAGGGGAGGGACCAGCAACCTTTACAGGCTGAAGAACCACTGTTGTTCTAATTGGAAAACTCACTAATTAATATATAAAATGTGTATGTTTTGTGGCTAACTTAACCACAGGTTGTAAACTTCTGAGCACTGGTGTCAACCTCTAAATGGGTTAGCACTAATGCTACGCCTGCTCTTGACTGGTAGCAAGGTGAGAATGTTTCTGCCACAGACTTTTGACTCTGACATATTATCCAGAGGAGCAACAAAGAAACTAACTAATTTTAAAGAAACAACATCCAGAACAGACTGAGATTTGTACCAGGATTGCACTGTAGAGGACTAGATAAAAGTTTTGTTTTTTTCTGATGAAACTACCTTCAGAATGTTTGTGACATCTAGCTTAGGGACTGACTGTCCGGTGAACAAAAGTGAAGGTGAAGGATTCTGTGACCATCAACGTGCAGAATTTCTCCTTATCTAATTAAATAGGCTGACTTATAATTGTTCCTAAAAAGAACTGCCATGAATAAAGAATGTATCAAAATGAGCAATTCTTTTCAAGCATGACGAAGCACCTTGTCACAAGGCCAAAACGATAAAGCAGTCAAGGATCAAAATACTGAAATCTTGGGTCCATGACAAGAAAACCATCTAGATCTTAATGAGAACCTGTTGTCATATTTAAAAAGCAAATAGACAAACAAATAAGCAAGCACCGATAAATCAAGAATAGATCACTATCGCTCAAAAGCTGATATCCAGTTTGCTAAAGCAGACTGCATGACTCTTAAAAAAGAAGTGTCTACATTGTACATATTATCCTTTTTTTAAACCTGATATATTTATCAGTTAAAACCTTTGCAACTTATACATCTTTCATCAAATCTCAAGCTACCATAAAAACATCAAACAAAAGATATAACAGCACTTATTTGCGGCAGTTTGTGCAAAATCAAAATTTGTGTCAGTCCTAAAACATTTAGCCACAACAACACATATCAAGATACAAGTAGTATGTCACATTAAGTCATTGTTATATTTTGATGCCCATGAGCAACAAATCTGATGCCTCCAGTCTGAAGTCCGTAAATTTGCAAACATAAAAAACCAAATGTGAACACCAAGTGTTCACAACTTTTTTGTTATGGAGCTTCATGTGAAAGTGGGGCTTAGCTGGTAAAAAATTTAATAAAACACTGCAGTTGTTGCTTGATTCAGGGTATATGTGCTCTCAAAATGTAAAAGTCTTGGTCCTGTAATTACAATTTTTATGTCTAAAAGAAAGCTTTTCTTTGTCAAATAAAAGTTGAAAATCCCTGCAGGGGCTCAAGCTCAGCTTAAAGAGGCAATAAAAATAGTTACTTTCAGAGATCTGGTCTGTATTTTCCCGCCCACTTCTCTGACCTACATTCATGAACGCTGTATCAGTTGGTGGGGTGCCGTAAAAGTTTACCTTGCTTTTTAACAGCTGCATGTACATTTATCTTTTTAATAGCTGTGTGTTTATGTGAACTTACTTATTCATCATTTAATGAAATTGGGCTGATCAAAGTCCAAATGAATGAGCACCTGGATGCTAATTTCCAAGTCAAAAGTGATGGTTTGCAGTTTGATACCCAAGAGTGCAGCTGCAGATTTTCCAGGCCTGTTGGAAATTAAACAGGCTTTATAACAGAGTGTGCTTGTTTGGAATGTTACATTTATGGAGAACGTGATTTATCAGAATACATGTTTTCCAGGGGGTTTGTTTCTGTTCCAGACACTTGGTGAGCTTTTTCTGACATTTAAAGTTACCTTCTAAAAATTATGACAGTAAAAACGATACTTTTTCTTGAGAGCTACTTATACTCTCATAACGTTCTCTAATTGTCCAGCATGTGCTTGCATTTTGGTGCGCAACAAACATGAATAAAGTTAGACAGCAAACTAAAACAATTTAATTCTTTTACAAAACAGTTTACACTGTATATGAGAAAAACAACCTGGAAATGCTACCCATCTTAGCCTGCTAATAGTCTTTGCTCAGGGGGATTTGTACTGAGAAACACCTTATGTACACCGGGGGCGGAGCTAAAGGGGTGCACCCCCAGATGTTTGACATGTAACAGCACCAGGGCACTCCTGTGAAGAGTGAAGTTTCTGTCTGAAACATTAATGGACCATGTAAAGCATTTTTGGTTAGACTAACTGTCTGACATGAAAGAAGGGATTAAAAAAAAATATTATAGTGGTTTAAGTGATTTTTAAACTTCCATTCTAAGTATGTGTTTCAAGCAGGAAAATTAATAGTAGCGCTTTGCCTCCTGCGTCTGCTCTCCATGTAACTATTCATCAGATTTTGGTAAATAACTGCTCAATGGAAACATTACAGTTTATATTTAAAGGTTTATAAAATATTCTTGCCCCTGTTGGACTAACCATTAGCCTCACCTGCCAGGACCAATTAATCTGGTAATAAACTAAAATAAGATATAAAGAGAATAATTTTATATGGGATGCCGTTTCTAAAGTTACACAGTCAAAATTAGTAGTTATAATTTGGGTTATTTAGCTTTTCATAAGAGAAAAAAAACGGGGTCATTTTCCAAAGTCATATTTTCACCATGTTATTCATTCATTAAATGTCACAATTCCAAACTAAATATTAAATTAACAAACTAAATATTAAATTAACAAGCTAAATATTTAGTTTACAAACTAAATATTTAGCTCCAGACCAACTATTTAGTCAGCAAGCTAAATTTACTTTAATTTGAAGCTAAGTTAGTTATTTAGCTTCAAACTAAATATTTAGCTCAGAGCTAAATATTTAGATCAGAGCTAAATATTTAGCCAATATGCAAACTCACTTAATGATAACTGGAAGTGGACTACCAAAATATAATCTGGGTCTTTATATTTCTATAATCTAGATATAAACTCCTGCTGGCGTGACCGATTCGCTTCAATTGTTGCTCAAGTCACCTCTTCGTCATTGTTTCTTTTCTTTTCAGCTTAAAACATAGGATGAGCCATTTTAATGGCAATACAGACGTTTCCCAATGGATCTAGCAGTGTTTCTCAATTCCGGTACTTAGGGACCAATGCCCTGTATGTTTTAGGTGTTTCCCTTCTGTCACACACCTGACTTGAATAAGTGGGTGATTAACAGGCTTCTGAAGCGCTTGATGGCATGCAGAGGAGGTCATGCAATCATTTGAATCAGGTGTTCTGGAACAGAGACAAATCTAAAATATGCAGGGCAGTGGTCCTTGAAGACCAGAAATGAGAAACACTGATCTACAGTAACAGTAACAGCTCACTAGCGAGAGTTTATATAGAGGTTCGCAGGACCTAGCCTTTAATTTGATAGTCCACCTCTAGTTATCGGCAAGTAAATTTGTATATTAGCTAAATATCTAATTCAGCGATAAATATACTTATTTTGAATATATTTAGTTTGAATATGCTTAGTTTGAATATACTTAATTTAAAATAAATATTTAATTTGCTTACTAAATATTTAGTTTGGAGGTAAATATTCAGTTTGTAAACTAAATATTTAGTTTAGAGCTAAATATTAGTGCCAGTATTTATTAGTTTGTAAACAAAACTTTTTGCTTGTTAATTAAATATTTAGTTTGAAACTGTGACATGTATAAATGAATGAATAACATGGTGAAAATATGACTTTGAAAATGAATCCCCCATTTTTTTCTCTTATGACAAGCTAAATAACCCAAATTATTGCTGTTTTATTTTTAAATTTAAGTTAGACAATTAAGGACATTGAGGTTTATAATTCTATTCAAATAACTATACTTGAGCTTAAAAAACCAAAACAAAATAAAACAAAACAAAACAAAAAAACCTTTCCTGATTTTTTTTCCTTCTCAAGATTTCCCTAATATCTACCAAAATTAAGGCTGAAAATATTAGTAATCCCTATTTTCTTGGTTGGCATTTCAAAAGATTATGTATTTCCCAGGCACATGATGCCATTGTATACCACAATCAAGTAACTATGTTACCTTCATTTGTTAAAATGCTGTATATATCAAAAACAACTTGGACTTCACATCATAGCCTTATCTGACACCTTGAAATTGGTCTATGTCTATTTAAGAACCTCCTATTCTTTCTGACCCTCCCCCTTCCTGCAGTACATCATCACAACAATACTTCTCCATTGATGCCGTTTACAACTGTTCTTAGAAAATTTTGTTGGAAGCTCAGCTGGGGACTAAAGCTCCAAGGCAGAGCTTTGGGGAAATAGCAGGCATTTTTGCACCACTGAATGGCTGCCAAAGGAGATTTCTCAAACATGCATGAATGAGAGCAACAGTATGTGTTAGATGAGGGAATGATATAACATGATATAAAGCTAAAAAAAAAAAGCTGATTTTGTGTAGTATCCCCCAGTTAAAGATTTAATAATAAAACAGGGTTCACCCATGTCTCTGGAGCCGCATGCAGCTCTTTTATCTCTATGCTGCATTTCCCTGTGGCTTTGGAACACAAATAATGAGTAGTCGATTTAAGTGTATTGTAGTGTTGGCATAGAACACCCAAGCACCATTTTGCTCTCTGCATTCTTTATTCAGATGGCAATGAACAGATTGTCTAATGCTGGAGCCAGGGTAAATGCTCTCATTGACTATAAGGACTAAATACTTACTGCAACATCCAATCTGTGGCAGTGACTTCATGCGTCTCTGCTCTGCTGCGCATTTCGCTGGTGGAGCATAAATGGACTCCACAGTAAATATGCACCCATTACAGTCAATGAAAGTGATGACACTGCATCTGCATGTCTGTGCATGGCGCCGAGATGTGCAGCCATGCAGAGGCATCACCAGAACCAATCCTGTTTTTACTGGATGCCGGAGCACATGTGGAGTCAATCTTCAAAAATCACACCGCTCTGACAGGAAAATGCAGGAGAGCAACAACCATATTTTCATAATAATTTACCAAGACAGACTACATTGGCTAATATATAAAAGAATCATTCATTAAGATTTAATAATATCTCTTCACAAACTTGAAAAACAAAACTGAAATTGTGCAGAAAATCAGAGATATGCCTTTCTGTGTGAAGATGGTCAAAAACAGAACCAGAAAAATAGCAGAAACTTGCATTTGGTGCATTATTTCAGTGAAATAGTGAATTTTTTTATTCAAGTCAACACTCTGGTAGCCTACAGGCAATGAAAAGATTCTGGCACACAGCAGTTTTGGTTTGCTGCATGGATACTTTTTATTTTATTTGAAAGAGACTTTCAACTTAGCGTGTTTTTTTTTTTTCTGGAACTCAGAATGTTTAAAATGTTTTCTTTACAGAAAACAAGACTTTCTTCCTGTTGAATGTTGTACAAACATTTCAAGTTTGGCTTGTTCTTCTAGGCACATTGTTCTGCTTCAGACAGTTTTCTTGGCTACTTTGCATTGAAAAAACAGCCCAGTTTTAGTTTGTTCACTCAAGAACAGAATCTGGGCCAACTATTGTTAGCTAGGGAGGCTGATGTGAGACGTGTGTCACTGAGCAGTAGTCTCTGAGTTAATACATCTGTGTGCTCGTAATTATTTATTGTTGTGTGGTTGGGAGAGCAGGCTGTAGACTAAACTTTATTTTCAGGTGAATATCTAGGCCAAGCCAGCAAGTTTTTCTTTTTGCTCTCTGCAGATATGTTGCTTAGATCATCTGTTGAAATTATGTAGACTCACCACATGTATATTAATAAAAGTCAAAATATAGCCATGTACAATGACTTGCTGAAGGGAGGTTTTTAGTGGATGTTTTTATAACAGACCAACACAATCTACTGCATGCTTACTGTATGGTTTTTCAAATTTTATACAAATAAAAATACAAAAAAAAGAGTTGTCCTTTGTTAAATAGCTATTTATTGCAATTACAGCAGGAGGTCTTCTGGTCTTTCTCCACCAGCTTCAGTCATCAAAATACTAAAATATTTACCCATTATCCTTTGAAAAATAGAGTATGTTCCATCAGATTTGATGTGGTCTCTGTGAAGAGCAATTTTTAAGTCTTGACACAGATTCTCAATCCATCTTCCTGTCGACTCTGACCAATTTCCATGTCCCTGCTAATTAATAGTATTCCCACAACATGATGCTGCCACCACTGTGTTGCACTTGGGGAATGGTATCTTCAGGTTAATGTGCAGTTTTAGTTTTTATCTGCACATAACTCTAAATGACAACCCAAAACTTCAATATTGGTTTCTGACAAGAGCATCTTCTCCATGGCTTGAGGAAACCTACAGAAATGTTAACCTTCATAGCCTTTTTTACCACTCTTCTGGAGCAAACACAAATAAAAGTGTTGGGATATGTTGGCCAAAAAATGGTCATTTGGCAAACACTCTACATTATTAAATTCTAATGAATGAATTTTCCCACTTTTAATATTTACTTATATTCAGTAATATATTTTCTAGTTTTAAAATAAGTCAATAACAAACACACATATTGTTTTGACCTAAGATATGTAGATTTACAGCATATTTTTACATTTATTTCTTTTTTTCCAACATCTGATTAACTTTTATACCTGTTAGCAGCCAGTTCTTCTCTCATGGTCTTGGATTATATTCAACAAAGATGAGGTCTGACTCCTGTTTGTCAAAAGAGATCAGTAGGAATTTATTATTTGCTTTAAATACATGTACAGCTTGTCTCATTGTTATTTCTACTAATCAGTCACTGGCATCCCCAAGACTCTTGTTTTTCTGTTTAATAACTGTTCTTCCACATTTAGGTAAAAGGAAATGCAAATTAAACATGTACTGGACAAGATATTTAGCGAGATGTAATGCTGTAACACCTTGACGGCTCGATATTTGGACTATAAAAATAATTCTCAGTTGTTTTTTATTTTAATTTTTTAATAGAAACTTTTAGGAAACGGCTTTAGCTCCAGCCCAAATCCAACAGATAAACTGTTTTTGTGGAAAAACCCTTTATGTTTTAACAATTTCAGTTAAGAATCCCAACTTGTTCATAGTATTTTCATTAAGCTGAGATGAAGACCTTCACAGTCTAACGCTTTTAATTTCATGATGACTGTGGTTTAGGAAGCACTTTCTTTCAAAGACACATAGGTGATCTGGAAATTAAGATGTCCCTAAATGACAATGGGAATGTGCCATTTTGTGTAAGCACACACAACAAAGCACTGACTGGATAACTGGAGAAGCTGAGCTCTATACACTTAGCACAAAAAGTAAAAAAAAAAAAAAAAAAAAAAAAAAAAATTGTATTTGGTTGGTTGATTCTTTTTTGTAACAATGCTTTTTCGGAATACATCTCATTGTGTTTAAAAGCCTCTTCATATCTTTAAAGGTGCTACATTTAGAAGGAAAATGCATTTGAGGGTTGAGCAGCAGAGTTGGGATGTGGGTGGCGCCCGTGAAATTCTTGCTAAATTCTTTCTGCCAAAGAAAAACAGCTTATTCTGCTATAGACTCTTGTGAATTTTAACGTTAATGATTTAATAATCAAGGGCCTCAGTAGTGCGTAGCAGAACTGTACACAACCACAACAGCCTGGTATGTCCTCCTCATGCTGGTCACAATGTTGGTCACACACTGGTGTGGGATGGTATTTCACCAGCAGTGTGTTATTTCACAATGAAAACCCCACAACTGTTCAGTGGGGTTGAGGTCAGGACTGCAGGCAGCCCATTCCATCCCCTCTACTCTGAAATTCCAGAGATAATCTCAAATAAACTCTGATCTGTGCAGGAGAGAACTGAAATGTTGGAAAATGCAGTTTGGTCCCTAAGAGTGGATATATTGGATTACCATTGGTTGCTGAATGTCATCTTTATATCTCTTTGAGATTGCCTCCAGTGATGACAACATTTTTATTCTAGTGAGGGAGATGCAACACCACACAATTACACTGACTAGAACTGAAGATTGCTGACGTTCAAAGATTTTCGTGGGACCCACATCCTGCTGCTTAATCCACAAATGCATTTTTTGTATAAATGTGGCACCTTTTAAGGGGAAATAAACAGGCTTTTAAACAACAAGATTTAATTATAAAAAACATTGTTATAAGTAATAAAATAACTGACAGAACATAAATTTCCTTATTTTTTGTGTTAAGTTTATGTTGATGATATATCTTTATTTGACTGGTGTTTTGGATTTGGGATGATCAATAATTTAACCCCTAAAAAAAGAAATCTTAAATTAACAACAGGTCAAAAGCAGAACAAACTGAGCTGTGCTTGGATTCCTGTTGTCAAACTGTGGTAGAAGGTCTGAATTTTCATATAAATATTTGTACAAAAACATCTCCCACTCTCACACAACTGTCACAGGAGTCTCTCAAAAATGTAAGAGATACATACAAATATACATACATGCAAATACACAAAAACAATAGCCTCTCAATGTGGAATAATAGACCTAAAATCATATATTCATATAAAAATATAAAAAATAAAATCAAAACAAGTGTCTTTTGACTTGGAGGGAATCTCCATTACTGTCTGTTATGTGATGCCTTGGCAGGTCATTCACTGTTTGCTCATGTTCAAAAGCCATTTTAAAAAACACTCACAACACAAGTTTAATACTGTAGCGTAAAAAAGTCCATTGACACAAAGAGAGGGTCCTTAGCTCTCTGGCCAGCCAGTGAGGTAAACATGAAAACGACACATTTATCTATCTACACACTAAGAGATCTCTGACTATGGGGGGGGGGTTGTGAGTGGAAACACCTCCTGACCCAGATCAGTTCATGGAGACCTGCGTCACTTTAAAAATAAAAGATTTGGCCAGTTTTATCAAACCAGGCATGTTTCCACTTTTGTGTATTCCTGCAACACTGGCAGGTATTTGAAGAACAAACCCAAATATTACACCAGGTAAATATGAAGTTTTTGTTTGTCCAAGAGACGTTTGAAACAAATGTTGATCAGCGCATTTATGAAACCTTTGTTCTTATGATGAAATCTGTAATTTCTGAAAAGTACAAGTGATCTTCAGAAGAACATCTAGAGGGATTGCATGTTTTGTTCATGATGTCAGTCTTAAGAAATCCCTCTATAAATAGTGCCAATCATATTCTCATTTCATGATCAGGACTTTGCTCAAGTGAGGGCTCTCTGGTGCTGATCATTGATGCAGAAGGCCCTTGGTTAACTCCAAATGGAGAAACAGCTGGAGACCGAGCAGCCAAAGGCGACAGAGAAGGAGAGAAGCTTGGCGACATTGCTGCTGAGGAAATTGATCCTTCATGACTAATAGGAGACCTTCGAAGTGAGGACAAGTGGGGGAATGTCCGCCCAATCACAGGGACTTTAGGGGGCACTGTCATGGCCCCTGGGTGAGCAACTGATGTGATGAGAGGTGGTGGGTCAATTCTAGGTTTGGGATCCATTTTGGGCTTAGGTTGAAAAGGTTGGCGAGGGTTTTGATTTTGCTGAATGGTTTCATCTTTTAGTCGAGCAATCTCAGTGAAAACATTTGCAAGAGGTTGGAACTGAGGACACCAGTTGAGCAAGTAATCCCAGTTATAGCTTCCACGAAGCTCCTCATCACTTGCAACAATAGCAGTGAGCGAACCATCTACTGAAGGTTTACCATCTTCAGGGAAGGCATAATCCTTGGGGAGTGAAATGTTCAGACCCCGACCTACTCCTAGGTAACCACCTCCTTCATCTCTGTAGACTGGGAGCTGGCCAGAAAGTAAGGTCCCACTCAGACTGCCTCCCAGTTTCTTTCCTTTGAACCAAGTGCTGCCCTCCAAAGCTGCAGGTTCACAGGAAATGTCAGAAAGTTGATCAGCATCCTGCTGAATTCCAGAATCTGGTCCTCTGGCTGAGATATGTTCCTGCATGGACGAAGTGATGGAGGCAACACGAGGGTATTCATTAATCATCCGGATCTCATCATCCTCTGCTGCCTCAGCTGATCCTCTACCACTGGAGTGAGAGGGGTCCAAAGAGCCTCCTCTAGGGTAGGGACCACCACCAGCTCCTCCCTGATCGGCAACATAACCTGGCAAAGTCTGGTGGTAAATATTGTCTCCTCCAGGTCCCGAGGTGCATTCATCCAGTTTCTTTAAGGCAGTTCCTGATGCAAGAGTCCCGTCTCCTGTATCTTGATCTTTTTTCCTTCTGCGTGACTTCACAAGGAAAACAACCACAGCCAAAACTACAAGTAATATAATAACTCCCAGAGACACTGCAATGATAATAATAAGCAGTATGTTTACATCAGCAGCCAAGCCAAAGTTGGTGTTAGTGACATCAATAGAGATTTGGGTTGTTGTAGAGCGAGAGGCATCAAGTGGACTGTGCGCTTTCACATCCAGGGTCATTATCCTGGTTTCCCGTTTAGCCCGGCCTGACCCACTGGTGCTGCTGCTGGAACTGTCTAACTTGAGAAAAATTACACCAGTAGTTTTGTTTACATCAAAATATGGTGAGTTGGTAGTTATGGAATAGAGAACAACACCATCCACTCCTTCATCCTCATCCTGTGCTTGAACCTGGCCAATGCTCTGGCCTTTCTTGGCTCCCTCTGGTACTTCAAATGAAAATTCACTGGATGTAAACAGAGGATCATACTCATCCTCACCTGTGACAAACACCTGTACAGTTACAGTGGCTGAATGGTTGCCTGAATCCACAGCCAAGGCTACAAAATTGAAGGAGTTGACCTTTTCATAGTCAAATATAATTTTACTTCTGATTTCTCCTGAAATCTGGTCCACAACAAAGCTGTCTTTTCCTTTTCCTGACCTCTCCATCATGTAGTACTTCAGCTGTCCAAAAACCCCTGTGTCATGGTCTATGGCATGGAGAACAGTCACTGCTGAGTTTGCCGGCTGGTTTTCCCGAATACTGGCTGTTAGGACATCCACAGGAAAGAATGGATGGTTGTCGTTTACATCCTTTACTTCAATAATGACTGGAGCTAGTGCAAAATGACCATTGCCATCTGTGGCTTGAATAATGACAATGTGCATGGACTGGTGTTCCCGGTCAAGTATTTGCTCAAGCTTAATGGCTCCAGTCCACTGATCAATGGAAAATAAGTTCACCTCATCACCAGAGCTGATGGTATATTGGACTTCAGCATTGGGAGTTGAGTCTGGGTCTGCAGATCGAAACAGAAGAAGCAGATTAAAAAAGAAAGAACAGTAACTAAATCAGGTAAAAATATAAAACATTTGCCCACCTGTTGCAGTCAGTCGTATAATCTCAGTCCCAGAAGCGGCTCCTTCACTGAGTGACACAGTATATTCGGCTCTAGTGAACACTGGAGGGTTGTCATTAACATCAGTGATTGTTATCACTGCAGCAACAGTGGAACTCCTTTGGGGAACACCTCGGTCTGACACCACCACAGTGAGGTTATAAAGTGGCTTAGTTTCAAAGTCAAGCCTCTCAGCCAATAGCAGAGTTCCTACTGTCTGAAAGCCCCGTCCTTCCAGGAAACGAACGCTGCTCTCGATCTGAAATGCATTTCCTTCATTTCCACTGGCTATGGCAAAGTCAAATCCACAGTTTTCTCGTGACAGGTCACTGTCAAAGGCCTCAAAGGTCAGAACTGTTGACCCTGGGATGGTGTCTTCAGAAACTGTAGCCCTGCATACAGAAAAAAAAAAATCTCATAAGAGCTAATGTTGAGGCTAAACCAATATGCTCCAAGGTTTACTAGTACAACACAATCAATTGGAATATTATCACAAAGTTGATTTATTTCAGTAATTCAGGTAAAAAGTCAAACTCATATATAGATTCACCATACACAGAATTATAAACACCATGTGTTTCATTTTGTTAATTCAATTTCTCAGAAAATTAGAGAGCTACGAAAGTAACAGATAAAACAGTAACTGACTCAAGGTGGTAAGCAACAAAACATCACTGCTAATGAAGCTGCTCTTTACTGATTGCTGTATCCAAGTATATTAATAGAAAGTTGAGTGAAGTGAAAGAAAAGTGTGAAAAAAAAAGCTGCTCAAGCAACATGGATAACCACAGCCTTGAGTGGATTGTGAGGCAAAAAAACATTCAAGAGTATGCTTGCTATCTACCATCAGCCATTTACCATGCTATTGTTGAACTTGTCTGAGCAACAAACGTCACAAACTTCATAGAAAATATTTTTGGGTATTGTTTGGAGCAAGATAAAAGGTAACAGACCCAAACAATACAAAAGAGCTGAAAGTTGTTATTAGGGCTACCTGGTCTTCCTGAACACCTGAACACTTTCATGCAGTAATTAATGCAAAATCAAATCCAACCAAGTACTACTCTACTTAACAGGACATTGATATACTTTTCAAAAAACTGACATTTCTCATTTTATTAGTCCTATGTAATATACTTTTCTGAGAAACTGAATTCTGATTTTTTTTAATTGAATTTTGCCATGATCATAAAAATATAAAAAATACAAAAATGTTGGTCTTTGAGTTGAATTACTGAAATAAATTAATTTGTCAATGACATTCTAATTTACTGAGCAGCTATAAGTGAATGTTGACCAACCTGTACTCTGACTGGTGAAACACAGGAGCATTGTCATTGACATCAGATATCTGAACTTGGACTGTAGTAAGAGTGGAGAGTGGGGGTGAGCCTCCATCACGGGCTTCAATGACGATGTTGACTGCTGGGCGTTCAGGGTCAAACTCCGCTTGGTGGTTGATAAACAAGGTTCCTGGACAGAAAAGGCAATCTAGTCACTGCAAAAATGTGATGAGGATCAATCAATATTGGACCAACTGAAGAGTATAGATAACTTTACCATTGCTGGGGTTAATATAGTAACCCTCCTGAGTGGACGACATCACTTTGTAGGTGATCCTTCCATTATCTCCAGAGTCCCTGTCAGTTGCTGTTACAGTGATAACTGCACTTCCAGGAGGTGTGTGCTCAGGCAGGGTAATCTGGAGAGCAAAGATTGTGAATTACTAGTCTCTCTCTCTCTCTCTCTCTCTCTCTCTCTCTCTTTCTCTCTCTCTCTCTCTCTCTCTCTCTGTCTCTCTCTCTCTGTCTCTCTCTCTCTCTCTCTGTCTCTCTCTCTCTCTGTCTGTATACTGACTACTCAAGGATTTCACATTACATTCATATTCAACGATTTGGACTCACAAATGCGCACACATTTATACACGGATATGCAGATTGGTAGGTAATCTGGGGTTAAGTGACTTGCCCAGGGGCACATTGACATGTGACAGTAGGAAGCTGGAATCAAACCTACAAATTTCTGATTGCAAGACGACTGCATGACCACTGTTGTGTTTTTTTGTAGGGCTGTCAAAGTTAATGCATTAATCCCATGTTAATTTATATTTGTTTTAATGGCGTTAATTTTTTAAACATGCGATTAATGGACAGGCTCCTGTATTTTTTGGACCCTTTCTACTCTGTAGTTTGAACGTTATTTCCTTCTCTATTTCAGCTGTTTCTCTATGGAGCTTGACTGCCGTTTCTTAAAAAAAGTTGTCTGAAAACAACACTATTCTCTCTCACCTCCTGTCCACCTCTTCTCCTACTGCGTTGTTCACAGCACTGCTCGCTTCAAAAATGATTTACTTTGAGCAGCAGTGTTAAAGTCTGTTAATCTAAAATAATATGTAACAAAATGTAAAAATGCTCTGCAGACTTCTGCAATTTCTGGTTTTAATAAGCTCCTCCTAATGAATCTTCCTCAGGAAAAGAAAACTTGTTATCGTTATATGGATCAGTTTCCTCTGTATAGTCAGATCTTCTGTATCATATAGCAGCACTTCTGCATTACACTCCTCAATGTTATATTTTATGCATTGTACTTTTTTATTTCCTAGTTGTAATCCCACCTAAAATCTGTTGCCTTTGTAACTTTCCACCATGATAAGTAAAATGCAGTTATCTTGTGTGGGAGTATAGGCATAAAAGTACTTCTGGCAATTTTTTTTTAAGAATATGGTACCGTTATAATTTTTTCTGTCGAACAGTCTTAGTATTTGTCATATTTGGTATTACTGCAAAACTTACTTTGGCAAAAAAAGAAGTATATTGTCTCACCCCAATGCTTATAAAAATATTATAAACATTTTAAAAATTAGCAATTAATTTGCTGTTCATCACAAGTTAACTACAAACTACATTCGATTAATTGCAATTAAATATTTTAATTGACTGACAGCTCTAGTTTTTATTTCATACAGATACCTAAAAATGGAACTTCCAATAGATGACAACACAAAAAAAGATATGCTGACTTGTTAAAAATATTTTTTAATGATTTGTTACTGTCTTTTTGATTCACACTTTTACATAAAAACAGTTAAACTACAAGGCAAAAAAATAACCAACCAGTCACATAAATACAGTGATAAATCTTCCAAATCCAAGTCAAGAGGGCAACAGGCAGTAGCCCCATGGACAGGCAAAACTGCATATCATAACACAGTCCCTGCTTTTCCTCAGTGTGTGCTAATGTTGAGGTAATTTCCTGACACAGTTTATATAGGCTCATCTCTACAACTTTTCACCAGTTAAAATTAGGCAGTTAACTTTTATCACCCACAGTGTGTGCACACAGGCAATGTGCCTGCATGTTTTTATAACAGTTTTAAAACTGTGTGCTGCAGCGACCATTTCTGGTTTAAAATTTATTATGGTGTCAAGTCTTTAGAGGTGTGAAGAGGTCAAAAATGTAAAAAAAAAATGACTGTGCATTTCCTCATGCAGAAGTAATTTATAGTGCACATTAAAAATATGAGTTTAATGAGTTAACATACATATTAAAAAGTGCAAAAAAGGACATTTTCTTGAGCTACTATATAGACAGCCCTACCTGATAGAGATCTTGGGTGAATGCAGGTGCATTGTCGTTAATATCCTCCACCACAATTGTAATGTTTGCCTCAGTTTGGTGCTGGCTGTCTGTGGCTCTAACGGTGAGGGTATACCATGTCTTCTCTTCAAAGTCCAGTGGGCCAGTGAGTGATACACCCCCACTGTAACGGTGAATCCCAAATTTGCCTAAGGCTGCTGGGTCAAGCTGCAAGGAGTAGGAGAGGGCAGGACTGGAATCAACGTCGTTGCCCGTGACAAGAGTAATCTCTGTGCCGATTAACGTATCTGAAAAGAAAGAAAATTCAAGAAATGAAATGTAATTATGTTAGCTGTACTTAACACTGGATGATGGACACTAAACAGAGCTTTTTTTTTTTTAAATTAAAAATGCTCACTTTCTGGGATGTGAACCTCCTGGGGTAAGGGGATAGTAGGACTGTTGTCATTTTGGTCCACAATTATCACTGTCAGTGTTGCTGAACCGGCCAATCGTGGACTTCCTCTGTCTGTTGCAGTAATTACTAGCCTGTGAGTGGGCAGAAAAACAATTTATACACAGATGTTATATATATTAAAATATCATAGAAAGACAACATAAATGTGATATTGCAAACATTGATAATGTTTTAATTAAAATTCAGTATATTGTGCAGCGCTAATATGTATTCTGCAAAGATGTATGTTGAATGTTTTCATGGATGTTTATCATAACAAATGGTTTATTCTCACTTGGTCTTTGTAAAGATCTCCCGGTCCATGATGGCAGCTGTGGTGATGCTTCCTGTCACCGGGTCGATCTTAAACAGGCCGCTCATGCTTGATGACTGGATGGAATATGTCACCTGACCGTTTTGCCCTTGATCCACATCCTCTGCCACCACCTGGGAAAAGAATTGAGGAGGGAAGAAAAAAAGAACTTCATTTTACCTCTAGAACAATCAGTGGATCAAATACTGTTTGATTTAGTTATGTAAAGCAACATTTATAGACACCTGTATAATGGGCATTTCATATCCTTGTGCTTCTTTCATGTAGGCGACATAGTTCTGCAGCTGGAAGCGAGGAAGGTTGTCATTGACATCCTGGAGGACCAAATTAATAGCCATGAATGATGTGGAGGACACAGTTTCAGCTTTCACGACAAGACGGAGTCGGGGAGTGTCCTCAAAGTCTAGTCCCTGGGAGCTCTGTACCCAAATTTCACCTACAGTACAGATGGTAAAAGGATAATGTCACTAAACAAGAAGGATTGGGAAGATCCTCAACTTTTACCAAACTGGATATTCTCACCTGTTGAGGAGCTGATACTGAAAGCCTGCTTTTTGTTTCCACTAAACAGACTATAGCTAATCCCTTTACGTGTGCCATCTGGATACTGGGCCTGAGCCTGAGCCACTGCTGTGCCTAGAATTTTGAAACAGAAAAAATATTCCTTACTGGTGAGAACCGAGAAACTGAAAAAACAATCCAATTCTGATTCCAAACAATGCTCCCCAACCTTTTGCAGCATTTTCCTGTATGCTGACATCTCGAGCATTCCTTGAAAATCGAATGCCATTGTACTCCACTTCTTTTACAAAAATTACCACCACTCCTTGTGCAGACTGAGCTGGGCTGCCTTGGTCCATGGCCTCCACTATCAGGGTCCTCTGAGCCTGGGTCAGGTCTCTTAGTGGTTCAGTGGCCTGGATCTCCCCTGTCAGCGAGTTGATGCTGAAGCCCTTCACAGATGTGGCAAAGCGATAAAACACAGAACCGTTGGCACCAAAGTCCTTATCCTCAGCCTTCATGGTTGCTAAAACACGCTGGGAGCGCCTGCTGGACACTTCAATGATCAATGGGTCTTGTATGAAGAAGGGAGCATTGTCGTTGACATCAAGGATGGTGACTGTCACCTGTTAGGTAAATGTCCCATAAGTTGAGAGAATAAAATAATTTTGTGAGTGAAGCAATTGGTCACCATCACCAATTTTTACCTGAGCAGAGGAATTCCTGGGTGCAGCAGGAGAAGAGTCTACAGCAAACACCTGGAAGCTGTATGATGCAAATTTTTCCCGATCCAGAGGTGCTGAAGTGGTGATACGACCGGTCTCTTCATCGACTGTGAACGCTCCGTGTGCCTCCTGGCTAAGAAAATACAGAACCTTCCCATTAAGACTATCATCAGCATCAGTTGCTGACACCTGGAAAAGAAGGAGAAATTATTCAGCAACATGTTAATAAACTGAGCGCTCATTTGAAGCTCTGATTATCTTTTGAACATCTGACTTACCTGTAGAACTTGAAAACCCTCTGCAGCATCCTCTGAGACCTCCATGGTGTAGATGTTTTTTTTAAACACTGGGCTGTTGTCATTGACGTCTAACACTTTGACTTTAACTGTGACAGTAGCACTGAGAGGGGGACTCCCTCGGTCCTTGGCCACCACCTCCAAGTTATATTCTGCTATTGTCTCCCTGTCAAGTCCACGTGAAGTGGACAGTGCTCCTGTGCTCGGGTGGAGTTGGAAAGCTCCATCAAGGTCCCCCGCTACAATGATGATAGAGAAAGAAAAAAAAAAGAACCAAGTCATGCATTTCCTGTATCTTTCTACTTTTAATAATTAAGTAACCCAAGAAGCTTTGGGGTCACAACAAAGGTCTCTTTGGATGTGGAGGGAGCACACCAATTACAAACGCCAGATAAAACTAAATCCTGTGCATCTTTATCATCAGAAAAAAATGTTTCCAGCTGTTTACCCCTTACTGTCTTATTTACAAGTATATTAAAAATGGAAAGACTTGTTTATTTTGCTTTCAAGCTAATGCTAAATTCATTAGGGATAGTTAATTTGAAGGTACCATATACACCAGATGAAAATATGATGCAAGCAAATGACATTAGGTTCAAACAAACTAATTTTCTATTTTTAGGTATATTTGATTATTTTATTGCTGATCCTACTGCTAAATTGATCTACTACATAGGTTAGTCGTCACCGTTTTTTGAAAAAGGTTAATCCTGTAAAATCAAAACTGCATATTGTCCACACACTGGCCACTAGATGGCAGAAAAGTGTTTTCAAGATGTTCTTTAGTATGTGACAAATATGCACTAACAGGCCTTTTGGTTGCATTAGGACCAGAAGGCAGTTGAGCTGATTTTGTGAAAATAGTCTAAAAAGGGTTGATTATAGTGATATATTAAATTAAAAAAAAAAAAAACTTGATCCTTTCTAGCATGAAAAACAACTAAATGAAAAAAAGCACTGTTTGTAAAACCTTTGATATCAAATTTGACAAATTCTGAAACAGCATAGGCAGCATCTGAATGAACGTACAATAACTAGCCCAGTAACAAACGTTAATCCTTTCAATTGCTGTCTAGGATTAGAAACAACATGCTATCTCTCACCGGCTATTCTGTACTCCAGTTCTCCATTAGGACCTGAGTCTGGATCTGTGGCCT
The DNA here is from genome assembly GCA_014839685.1 of Anableps anableps. Classification (NCBI taxonomy): domain Eukaryota; kingdom Metazoa; phylum Chordata; class Actinopteri; order Cyprinodontiformes; family Anablepidae; genus Anableps; species Anableps anableps. Next base: position 18,363,719 of record CM026078.1, on the reverse strand, counting down.
TGATGAAGCAAAGCTCTACGGGCACCTGGTTTTCTGGCACTTCAAGTTCATACAACGACTTTGCAAAGATAGGGATGTTGTCATTCACATCCTGGACCTCCACACGGACCACAGCTTTGGCAAAATTTGGAGGCATCCCTCCATCCCTGGCATACACTGATGAGAAATTAACAACTAACAGTTTATACTGATACACAAAATAGGGAGTTTTTCTTCATAATAGATCATATTAAGTTGTGTAAAATGACACGTTTTGATTACCAGTGAGTGTGTACTGATCCTGAACTTCTGTGTCAAGTTCCTTTGTGGTGGTGATGACTCCTGTCGAAGGATTGATGACAAAACTCTCCTCTGTAATACCTCCATAGGTTACGTGACCATTAGAACCTGTTAAAAATAAATAAAAATAACAAAACACATTAAAGTAATTATAAAAACAAACAAACTGTACCTTAGTGCCAGTGATGACTACAGGGTTCTATAGCTCACATTTGCTTTCATTCTGGTCTGTCAAGTTCAAACCACAAACGTCAGTGTCTTATTAAAATTTCTTGCGATAGATACAAAACAGTGAAGAGGAAAGAACAGGATATATGGTTTTTAAAATGTTTAAAAAAAAAATAATCTGAAAATTATATACCTAAAAAATGCAAGGCGGCTGTCTTCATAAATAACTTTAGCTGTGTGTTATTTCTGATCTATTAATACAGTTTGACTATAAAAGCCTCAGATGTTTGTTAGAAAGTATTAATGAACAAACAGTATGAAGATCAAAGACCACAGCAGACAGGTGAGAGATATGAGTTTGATCATTTCATTTGAAAATGTAAATTGTATAGCACAGCTTCACAATCAACAAGACACAAACTTCCACCTAAACTAGCAAGCCAGGTAGGAAGAGCTTTAATTAGAGATGTAGCCAAGAATTCCATGGTAACTTTGGAGGATGTGCAGAAATCCATAGCTCAGGTGGGAGAATCTGTCAACAGCCATGTAGTATACAAATCAGGCCTTTATGGAAAAGTGAAAGTCATTATCGTTAACGAAGATCATGAAAAGCCTTGTTTTACACCTTGCCACAGCCCTTGTAGGAGACACAGAAAATAAGGTCCTCTTGGCTCATGAGACCTAAATGTTGCTTTTTTTTAAACCACAAGCAAAATGTTATGCGTGGCAGACAAACATCACACATCAAGCTAAATAAACCATCCCAGAGAGAAACATAGTGATGATAGCATCATGCTGAGTGATGCTTTTCTGTTAGCTTCTGATGAGGGAAGCTGATTAGAATAGTTGGGATGGACTGCATCCAGAGCTCCAATGAAATGGTTTAGATCAGGGGTTTTAAACTCACTCACAGAAAGAGCCAAAAGTTTAGAAAAAATATTTGCAAGCAACAGCAAAATGTATAATAAATGAAAAGGGTGGTGAAACCTCATTGCATGGAAAATGGAACATGCACAACAGTAACAACAAAATTTGAACAACAACATATTCTGTTTTCTCTACACCTCGTGCCCTTTTGTATGTAGAGGCTGCTTGGCATTGTTTTTGGCACAAGTTTATCAGTGTTTGGTGGGGGGGGGGGTTTTGGCTGTGCCTGAAAAAACATCACCAAAACATCATCTTCATCTCTGAGAACAGTTCCTCGCACAGGTATGTACTACCAAGCAAGCAGAGCACTTAAGCAGCAAGGTGGAGTTGGAGCATCGTCTTGGGAATGAAGGGCAGAAACTGTGCAGAACCCAAGGAATCATACTTTGCCTTGCGTGAGGTGACATTTCAGTTCTGCAAGCTCTATCAGGCTTTGTGGAGGTGCCCTGTTTGCATCTACTTGAACTGCAAGTTGCTGTTGTGGTGTGTTACAGAATTCATAGTTCGATTGGTGTGGTGCTATGTAATCCACTGTGGGTTAAGAATAAATCTATAAAACCCTGTGGGCATTGAGCTTAACATATCTGATTTAGTCCAAACCATATTCTGTTTTAGAATGGCTCAATCAAAGTCCACACCTGAATCCAGTTGAGAATCTTTGGCAAGACTTGCTGCTCACTGACACTCTCCTTCCAATCTGACTGAGCTTGATCTATTTTGCAAGGAAGAATGAGTAAAAATTTCAGTTTCTAGACAAGCAAAGCTGGTAGAAACATACCCTAAAAGATTTTCAGCTGTTACCCCAACTAATTTTTTAAAACTTTTTTTTCTACTCTTTATTCTGTTTTTTATATATATATATATATATATATATATATATATATATATATATATATATATATATATATATATATATATATATATATATATATATATATATATATATATATATATATTTTCTTTGTGTGAGTCTGCTTTCCTGTTACTGCCTGTCACTGCCACTTTGGTGCTGTTGCACAGAAATTTCTCCCCATCATGGGAAAAAAAAAAAAAAAGGATATTTCTATTCTATTATAAATGTGGTTCCAGCAAAGTATTTACTCAGGGGGGCAGAATACAAAAGTATTTCATGTAATATAGCAACACATTAAACAGTTAAAAGGGATGTGAATACTTTTTCAAGGCCAATAAAACCTTTTAATTGCTACATTTGTGAAAATGAACACTTTTCCCTCAGTTAGTATTTAATATGCAAACTACCTTTGTTGGAGCTGCCTATCTCCAGCTCATTAACAAGTCACAACATGTTAATAAGTTAATCAGCTTTAGTTTCAGGATCTCTTTCAGCAAACCTTGATCTTGATCTGTGGCCGTTATAGTGAACACTGTGGTTCCTGGTCCTTGATTTTCCATTATTTGGGCCTCAAACTCAGCCTGCTGAAACACCGGAGCTTCGTCGTTCACGTCAATAACCTGCACACACAACACCTGGGAGGTGGAGAGCTGCGGTATTCCATGATCCTCTGCTAGGATTGTTAGATTGAAGACTTCTTGCTCTTCCCGGTCCAGGGCTTTAAGGATGGAGAGAGAGCCTGCAACAGACATAGAATAGTTTATTAGAACTCTTCAAAAAAATTACTTCACCTTAAAGTTTTATAACCTTAACAGATTTTCCACCGAAATCATCATTTCATTTACACACTATGAATTTGCTTTTACATCTCATCTTTAAATCTGTAAGGCACCACCTGGTATGTGAATGTGTGTAACTTATGTGAATCACATTAATTCACACAGATTAGTGAATTACAACCTGAGTGCGCAGAGTCTGGCCTCAGTTACTTTTCTTGCTTTTTTGTCTCCATCACACAGTCCTACTGCAACCTCACCAACTAAAAGGAGGGTGAGCCAAAGTGAGAGGAAATATGAAATACATGTTTGCATGTGTGTGTTTGTACTTCACACAGCAGCGTACAAAGTTTAGCTACAGTGCCTGAGAGACGTAATTTATAAATGCCACGGCATGCCAAAGATACACTGTGTGCTGACATCTTTGTGGGGGCTGAGACTCCCCCTAAGACTCTGATGTCAGTTTCTGGGAAGTTTTGTTTGTTTCAGTTAAAGGCAGGTAAATTGTGTGCTTATATAGGCCATGACCCTTGTTCTTAGGGTCCTTTCCTTTTTATTTATTTAATAGTGGTTTATAGGAAAAAATTGCAAATAATTCAGACTAAAATTTTAGTTATTAGCTGTAAAGTATTGCCTTAATAATTTGACTCTGATACAAGGTAAATTATTTTCCACAAAGAAATTTTCTATCATATCAGCCATAGTTTAATGAGAAAAAAATGGTTCAGAAGAAACCTTTTTGAGCACTTTATAAAAACCAACAATAAAGTTTAAGTATCAGATTGTGACACAAAGTTTGCCATTTATAAGCAGTAATCAGTCTAATGATACCTCCTACATAAGCCATTACGTTTGGCACGCCTCTTACAATGCGTGCTAATCTGCTATTGCATCTCATAATAACTCCAGACTTAACGCCACAGGACCCAGAAGTGAAATCAACCCAGCAGATACTCAAAAGTAATGACGTTAAGACTTTCTTCCATCTGGAAGCTCCATTAAGTGTCTGTTTTATAGTTCTTAATCCTAGTCAGAGCTAAATGCACCACAATACCCAGCCCCAGATTTGAAGTGACTGAGCCTGAACATATATAATTCCTATTGTACATTCCAGTTGCCAAAATAAAGATTATTTTCCATGAACAAATCCGTTAAGAAAGCATCAGAAAACTGGTACAGATGCAAAACATTTCTTCAAAGGACTGAGTGATCCCCTAATACAGAAAGTTATGAGGGCTATAAGTACTTAAGAAGTTTAGACGAAGCACTTTAAGTAATTTTTACCTTTTGCAAAGTGTTGCTCATCCATATCCATGGAAGTGATGCACATTTTTTAATCATGATATGCCCCATAAAAGTGGTCTGCACTAATTTGGTCAAATTAATGATTCTTCTTAGGTTTTTGTGTTTCTTTCAGTCATGAACTGTTTTTATCGCCTCCAAATTTAATCATCCTAGATTCCATAATCTTATCACACATTTAGAAAAGTAAACACCCCAAGTATCTAAGATTCCTTTGCAGAAATTCAAAAGGATGGCACTTACTAACTTCATTTTTATTAGTGGGTACATAACATTAAACTAATGGTTCCTGAAACTACGGTTCACAAACCAAAGAGGTTAGAAATCCAGCTACTTGGCTGGTGATGGAGATTAATTTAATCCTCTCTTTCTTTGTCCATTGAAAAACTATAGTTAGTTCAGCGATCTGGCTCTTCCACATGGTGTGGGCTCAGGTCAGGAAACATTTAAAAGCACATTCTAAAGCAAAGTGAACAATAACTTATGTACTGAATTTCACTTGATTGTGGAGTTTTTTTGTTTTGTTTTGGGTTTTTTTGTTCGATGTCTCACACTTAAAGTAAATTCACCTGTGTTAGGATTGAGAGTGAAACGACCAGCACTGTTGCCTGCTTGGATTCTGTAGGATACTCTGCCATTTTCTCCTTCGTCTTTATCGCGTGCCACCACGTACAAAATCACAAACCTGTTGGTAGAGATGAAAGCAAAATACAAATCACAACAAAAACAAAGGAATTACTTTAATGTTTTAAACCATATATTAACCTTATCTTTTAAGAGGAAGAACTTGAGAGAAAAGTGCTAACAGTGCCTGAAGCCACTGAAAATAAACCTAGAGGTCCAACACCCACCCTACAGGTTGATCCTCCATGACACTGACTGCAGACGGAGAGCTAAATGTTGGAGCGTTGTCGTTTTCATCCGTCACAAACAACCGTGCTGTGACTGAGCCCCAGCGCCTCTGAGAGGGATTCACTGCCTGGTCCGTGGCTCGCACCACAAGGTAGAGGGAGGGGGTAGTCTCGTGGTCTAACTTCTGCCCCAAGGATAGGACACCAGTTACAGGGTCAAGGACCAGGAGGTCAGATGTGTCAGGCCAGTGGTGCTCAATGGAGTAACGTAGCTCACTGTTGGGTCCACTGCCGTCCTATACAACATAAAAAGTGACGATTTCATGTGAATACTTTGTCTGCAGTTTCTTTAAATAGTGTCAGATTCCTTCGTACTTTGTTTCCTCCTTTCATTCACTACAGATTAATAATATTTAATCCTTATATATTTAGAAAATAAGGGGAAAAAAAAAATCACAAGGTCTGTGAGATTTCTTATGATCTTTCACTCAGTCAATAAATCAATTATGTAGCCACATATAGTCTTCTTTGGGTATTATCCTATTGACGTAAAATACTACATTTTGTTTTTCAAATTGTATTTTCTTCTTAAAATATTCAGGTACTGAAATGAGATAACGACACTGAAATCTGATAAAAATAGCAGGCGGACACAGTTCAAAGAAAAACTTTCAGAAAACAAGAGGAACTATTGATCATAATTGCTTTCATAGATTACTATAAAGTTTAATTTCATGGAATCAAACTACAAAGATGGGATTGATGACTAGAGACTTTACTATTATTTTCTGTTGCCTAAATCCACAGTCACTGGTTAACAATGAAACTATTTTCTTACCCTATCCACAGCCTGGAATGTGTATATAGAAGCCCCAGGCTCTATGTTTTCTGGGAGCACAATTGTCACTGGGTCTTCTGAAAACTCAGGGGCATGGTCATTACTATCTTGCACATTGATGTCGAGTTTGATGAGATGGCTGCTTGGAAACGCCTGAGAGAAATCAGACACCTCAATGTGCAGAGTGTATCTCGACCCCTTCTCATAGTCCAGCTCATGCACCAGGTAAACATCGCCCTCCAGGCGGTCCACCATAAAAGTCCCATCCCGGTCGGTGCCTCCCACTACCAGGTATGTCACCTGGCCTTCCTGCACAGTAGAATCCTGGTGAGGTGGCTGCAAGGAGCCAATAATGGAGCCAGGAGCAGTGCCTTCAACAGTGTTCAGGGTCATAGAAAGGACATTGGGCGTTGGGGACGACCTAGAGTTGGTGAGAATCTGAAAGAAAAACAAATAAAGTCAAGCAATTTCAATTTTTCTAGTATTTGCTGTCAATTGAGTTACCTAATAATGGTGGTTCAGATAGCGATCACACAGAACTATTTTCCCCAATCAACTGAGGGGCTGAGCCAAAACACACTGAAACAAACTTAAGAACATTTCAATGTATCATTTAAATGAAGCATGGGAGAAAATTATCAAGGCAAAGTCTGTTGTATGTAACAAGACTGAAAGTCTTCTAAATTTCAGGAGACAGTGCAGCTGTAAGGCACACATCCCTAAACTTGAACTTGAGATGTATTGGTGCCTGTTTTTTGTTTTATGATTTTGTTATAATTACAAAAATCATCACGGGAATTCTCACTGCACATGAAGAGAAAATGTGTAGTACTTCCGAGTAAATATCCTGTCACTGCAGCAATCTGATTTACTCTAGGGATTTAAAGGTCTGTAAGCTGATACAGTAGAACAAAAGGTTTGATGAGAAACTTCTAAATACTTCAGTTCAAATAATGCAGAGCAATAACCCACTGCCACATAGCATGCTACTACCTATTACACTCCAGGCCGTTCTTTCGAATATGCATACTGCACAGTAATATTTTCCTAACAATAAATTTGCGATGTGTGGTGCATCCCTTTTGAGCAACCAATGCGGGTCTTTGCTCTATCTCAAATTGGTATCAGGAAAATCATTTCAAATTCTGGAACACATCTAGGATTCATATAGGTCCTACCTTCTACCTAGAGTTACCCTGTATCAAATTTAAACAGGACATTAACATAGTGGCATTTAACAACCTGCCAACATTCCCATCCAGGGTTTATATTCGAGACCATTTTCTATTCCTATTGGCCCCATATGTAAATGTTGGCTGGGTCTTTGTTCATCAGAGTATCTCAGAGAACTAGCATCTATACCATCGATGTCCTAGGTTCCAATTATACTTGATGCATATGTTAGGTTGGGCTAAAGCATCTAGGATTTCCTTGACATTTAAAGTGTTTTCACACTGTTGTTAACAGTGAAAGTGATACTAATGTGACATTTGCAGATTCCTGTTTGTTTGTGTCAGGTGACCTGCTATGCCCAGAAACTTGGTGCAGAGGAGTGTTGCACAACCAGCAGCTCAAATTCCAGTCATTAAAGTTTCAAAGCGTTAAGTTTATGAAGAGAGAACAACTATTTCTGTACAATTTGTATGCACACAAAGTTAGAACTGCAGTATGTAACATTTATAAAAAATGTGTTTTTTTTACATATTTGTTAAAACTGTCACTGTGTTGTGACAGCATGGTATGAGACTGATAATCTGTGAAAAAATTAAGCTCCTCCACCTCCTCCTAGTGCTACTATTACCATCTGCAGAAATGCACTGCTCTCGCTCAGAAACAACCAATCAGAGCCAGGAGGAAGGTCTTAGCACTGTCAATCACCCTCATGTATGAGCTGCTCAATCTGCTAATGGTAGAGAAACAACTTACCGTTACAGAAAAACTGTTTAACCGCCATTATTGGTAGTTAAACCAATAGTTAGCATATGTTAGCATATGCAATAGCATATCCAATAGCATAGTTAGTATATGCTAACTATACTGAGCATTTGCAGCAGGCTCTGCTATCAGGGAGAAGCTGTAGTGTAGCAGAGAGCAAGAGGGAGGTTGTGAGCAGCACACAGACAAGCATGACTGACAGTGCAAGGACCCTCCTCCTGGCTCTGATTGGTTGTTTCTGACCAAGCGGTGTATTGCTGTAGTTAGCTCTAGGAGCATTGGAAGAAGGCAGAGAAGCTTGATTTTTTCACAGATTATCTGTCTCATAACCATACTGTCATGACATAGTATAGTGAAAGTTTTAACAAATATGTAAAAAAAAAAAAAAAAAAAAAAAATATAACTTTTATAAAAGTTACATACTGGAGCTTTAACTGTAATCAAACTAAACTATATATTATGAGCCAAATTAAAAAACAAGTCATATCGAAACAAAAACTAAACATGCTAAAGTTATACTTGTCCACATTAAAACATGTCAGCTGGAGTAAGACATGAGACAACTGAAGACTGTAGCTGTATGTGTTAAGTCAGATATATGTTTCAAAACTTAAAAGACTTTCCTGCTGGGACAAAATAGCCATCGCTTTCAAGAAAAACAGCTGCTGCAGCATCCAGAACCTCATTGGTGAGCAAGTTAATTAGGATACAATCACAAAGCAATGTAAACAATGTGATACTGATAAAATCTGTTATTTTACAGGTACTTTAAAGCTACTGAATTTGGAAACACATCCATGACACTGATTTTAATGAAGAAATGTAGAAGGAAAATGTCTCAGCAGATGTCTGTTGCTAAATGACTCGGATCAGGACAAAAAGTACTCATCATGCTTTGCTGATCTACACTGCTTTTTCTATGCAAGACATTCAGTATTTGTGCGACACTAATTGTAGTGTACAGCAATGTTAACATGTTTGGTTTTATCCACAACTGCGTAAAATGTTATCTTAAAATCCATAAACTGGACATATTACCTCACCCAAAACAAGTGTTTCAGCATGTCCGTGTGCATACATGTGTTGCTCCCTGCTACTGTAAGGTGGTGTGCATTCCCTTTTTGTTTGTATGATTCACTGCAGCTGGCTCTCATCAAATCTCATCTGGGAACGTTTGATTCCAAGGTGCCTGTTTCCCCTCTGTCTAATCACACTGTCACACAAGCAGCACATAAGTGAAATCTGAGGCAAGCACTCCTGCTGCAATTAGCATCCTTTTCCTTTATGAAATCACATCAGGCAGAAAAACAAAGAGCTACAAGCTCTATGGTGAAAGCAAGCCGTTGCCGCCCTTTCCTTGAAGACATTTTCCTCCTGCAGCCGAATTCCTAATATTGTATGTTGATACTCAGGATTTGACCTTCACTGCGGAGAATTCAGAAAATCAGTCCTGGCCAGCACACTCCCAGAGCGCAGCATGGCCCCCTCACTGTGGGTTTTTGTTACCCTCATGACCTCTGGATCAGGAAACACACACTAGATTTGATACATGCTTTTATTTACATAGGCATGGGTTCAGCTTCACTCATTCTCATAAAACTCTTTACAGCAATTAAAGCAAAAGGAGTGAGGGAGTGAGGTAAAATCTTGTTGTATGCACACCCCATAGGCGTTTAGTTCCTGACTTGATTTGAAATTATTTGGACAGAAAACAAATATTTATATTTACCTGTATTCGGATTTGGCAGGTTGAGCTGAGGCCTGGAGTGCCGTGGTCAGCAGCGGTCACGGTAAATCCATACTCGGCTCTGTCTGCCCATCGCAGAGGGGAAGCAGTTCTCAGCTCACCACTGGTGGGGTTCAAGGAGAAACGCTCTGCTCTGGGACCTTAGGAATGTGAAACAGATAAAACAGTAACATAAATGTCATCACTCCTCAGGTATAGAACTGCTACGGTCACTGGATCAATGTTTGACCATGTTGGAATTACCTGATAAAGAGTAGTGCAGGGTACCATTCTCACCCTCGTCAGGGTCTTTAGCTGACAGAGTCCCCACCACAGTTCCTGATGGAAGCCCCTCTGTTACCTGCAATAAAAAGATCTCAGATTTCAAAAAGAACTATTTGTCAAACACTTTTATTACATTTGTTTTTACATTTAATATGTGAATACAATTGTGTCTTCAAGTTACCATTTAACGAGTGATTGGTGTTAAAGGAAAAAGTATCAAAAACCACACAAAACATTTGAGACTTTGTGCAAGATTATTGTACCGAGAGGCACAGCAAAAGTGTAAGAACCAAAAACTGGATGAGTTCCCTCAAACCTTCAAGTCTCCACACTAAAGTGTGGTTACAAGTAAGACAAAGAACCACAATGAAATATGTTGTGAGATAAATTATCAAACCAAATCAAAATAAGTTATTCATCATTCTGTCTTTCAGCATAGTAGTCTGGTTAAAAATATTGTGAGCAGGAGCAACACATTGAATGTTTTTGTGTGCAAGTGTAATACTGATGAAATGCTATTTTACTACAAGAAGAGACAAGTGTACTTTCAGGCATATACATCAAACTAAGTTATCAACTTTAATAAAGTATCAGACTGAGACTCAGTATTAGCAAAACCTAATTTTCAATGGCATAATGGCATTGGGGACAAAAAAAATCTGATAAGGACAACTCTTGTTAAAACCAGTTAAAAATATATTTATTAACATATATAGCTTTCCTCCTAGAGCAGCTATATCCCTCATATATTGATCTATCTCCCTCTATTCTCACCTGAAACAGCAGCTCTCTTTCAGGTCTGGCATGAGTGAAATTGGGGGCATTGTCATTTTCATCCAGCAGGGTGATGTGAGCGGTGCCTGTGGCACTGCGAGGAGGGGTACCCCCGTCCTGCACAACCACAACAAGCTGATAACTCGACTGTTGCTCTCTGTCGAGGGCAAGGCGGGTGCTGATCTCCCCTAGAGCAACACATAAAATTACACAGTGAAAAATGTAATGGTTTCATTAAGACAGTGCAGATTGTTAAGTCCTGAAGGGAAATTATGTAGCTTTTAATATGCAATCACTTTAACTTTGCGGTAATATTGATTTTATTTTAATTCAGTTTAAAATGGTAAAATTAAATGATTAAATAGCTACTTCATGTTGTTTTTAGTTACCTGTTTGGGAGTTGATCTGAAAGTGTCTGTCTGAGTGCAGCAGTCTGAATGTGAGTCGAGCATTTAGTCCTGCATCTCTGTCTGTTGCAGACACTCTTCCAAACCCTGTCCCTGCCAACAAATTCTCTTGGACAGCCAGGAACACCCTCTCCTGGCTCAGCCTCGGGGAATTGTCATTCTCGTCAGTTACAGTCACCCTGACAGCGGCGCTGCCGGTCCTCCCTGCTCCACCTGCGCCTGTTGTGGCGAGGACGGTCAATAGGTACATGTCTTTGAGCTCTCTATCCAGCGAGCTCCGAACAAACAGCCATCCAGTGTCTGGCATGATGCCAAATCCAGCCGCATCACCATCAGGCCTCAGTCGGTAGGAAACAGAAGACGATGAAGGTGGAGAGATTCCAGTGTTCCCAGAAGCCTCTTTGTTGAGTGCTCGAACCTGCAGGAAACGTGTGTTGCGAGGCGTATTCTCCCGTAGCTCCACCCTGTAAGTGAGGGTGTCGAAGGTGGGGCCTTGTGCATCCTGTGCTTGGATATGGACCACAAGAGTGAAGGTGGAACTGAGCTGAGGTGCTCCACCATCCTTCGCTATCACCTGAAGATCATAGCGTGGGACACTCTCATATGAGAGACTTCCAATCAATCGTACTTCCCCACTGCCTCGGTCAACACCAAATGTCCTCTGGCCACTGGTGCCTGCAGCCCCAGCAGAGATGAGGTCGAAGCTGAGTTGACCATTGTGACCAGAGTCTTTGTCTGTGGCCTGAATACGGTAGATAACTGTTCCCATTTTGGTTATTTCAGGCAAAAGGAGGGACTCCGATGAGGAGGGGAGGAAGGTAGGGGCGTTGTCATTGACATCTGAAATAGTTATGCGAACATGACTGGTTGCGTAGGCCGGAGGAGAACCAGAGCGTGCCTGGATCTCTAAGTCAAGACTAGAGCAGGTTTCATGGTCAAGAGGAAGAGCTGTTCGAATGGTCCCAGAGGTGCTGTCCACTGTAAAGTAGCTGTCGGGGTCTCCAGAAGAAATGGAGTACAAGATGCCTTTAGAAACACCTGAAAGGAAATGCAAATGTCAAGTTTCAATGTCAACTTTATTTATATAGCCCTTTTTAACAAGCATGTTGTGCTAAAGTTCTGAACGTAATGTCATAAGGGAGGTAAAAACACACAAAAAAAACATCAAACCAAATGGATAAAATAAAATAAAAAGTTGCACAATGAAAAATCTTGAAATCATACAAATTAGGATATCAAGTTGTTTTTGATTCAAAAGCCCAAGTGTAGAGGTGGGCCTTTAAAAGAACCTTAAAAGTCTTCATACTACGAGCTGTTTGACCTTAGTGTTCTTATAAATGACTTTAAAGATCCTTTAAACTATTATTTCATTCATTACACATCAAAATAAAATTCAATGACCAGGAGTGAGACAGGCAATAACATCACACAGTAAATGCCTAAATAATGGCAAATGTATACCCACCTGCTTTTGTTGCAGCGCGGACCACTCCCACCGCCGTGCCCCTGAGAACATTCTCGGACACAGTGAAGAAATACCGCGCCTGTTCAAAAATGGGAGATGCCACAGAGCCTCCCACCACGCTCACATTCACTCTGGCATTGACTGGTGCAGTGAGACCGCCGCCATCCTCGGCTGATATTACCATGGATATTACCGTGTTGGCTTTGCCGTGGAGGGAACGGGACAGAGAAATCACTCCTGCAAGTACAGAAAGTAAAAAAAGTGTCAGTTCTTTCATCTTAATCACAACCAGCTTCCCAACCAAGGTCAAGACTAGAAAAAGTAAATATTACATTTCTTTACAACTCTCATCAAATAGTTAATAGTTAATATAATGAATACATTTTAAATTAAAATAAAAAAAAATTAAAACTAACATTTGTTTAACCTCATCGACTCTGCTGGATCAACTGTATCAACTGATTGGCTCTCGTTATGTTTATTAAGTGGTTTTATGTTTCCTATTTCTTTTTAGGCTGGAATTAGAAGTAAAAAAAAAAATCAAATCATTAATAAAGAAAACATAAAATACCTGGCTCACTTTGACACAGTTCAGCAAGCCTGAATTTAAAAGTGGTCAGCATTAAGTTAAAATGTTTTTTTTGTTTTGTTTTAAGTAAGTGTTTGACATAGAAATGTGATATTTAAATTATACTCAACAATTTACAAAATCACAATTAACCCTGACTATTGGATTTAATTATTTATGTACATTTGAATTAAAATTGATCCAGTTTGGATCGAAAGGTTGACAGTTATTAATCTCTGAGGTAAGTGTGAATGTAGACTTTTTTCATAGTTTTTTTTCATTGTCTGTCTGTCTCTAAGTTTAAATGCAGGAAGGAAATAAGTTTAAATGTATAGTTATTGTAGCCACAATGTTACCTCATGAAGTCAAATCACCTGTGTCTTTGTTGAGGGTGAAGAAAGTGGAACCCCCTCCAAGTACTGTGCGGTAGGTCACCCTGCCGTTTTCTCCAGCATCGGGGTCGTTGGCTGTTACTTTCACCACAGAGGTTCCTGGGGCACTGTGGGTACTCAGACTGACCATGTACAGAACTGGATAGAAGGTGGGCCAGTTGTCATTGATGTCCACCACAGTGACCCTCATGCGGGAAACAGAGCTCAGACCACCCTGTATGAAAAAACCAAAGATTTCATTCATCAGTTTCTGCATATATGTAAGAAAAGTATGCTAGTTCTCATGAAATAGTGTAATATGACAGCAGATCCTAGTTCAACACTCAAAATAGATTAAAGTTAGACTTGGAAAAAAAAAAGTTTTAGTTAAGTAGCTGTGCAGTATATCTCTCGAGACAGCATACTATTTGTAGTGTTTTGCTTGCCTTGGTGAAAATCAAGTCTTTTATTAAAAGATCCAACAATAAATCTAAGCAGTTTTAAAGGAAATCAGGGAGATGAGTTCTTTATTCACAATTCCTTAAATATGGAGCCAATCAACTGCAGTGTGTGTTTGTCAGCAAAGTAACGGGTTTGCACTCATTACACTGAAACTGCAGGGTTAGTTTATGAGGCCATCAAAAACAAGGATAGCTAAGACAAAGGGAATAGACACCATGTGGATGGAGCTGGGAATGCTGGATATGTGAGAAACCACTGACTTGTAACACAACTGCTGCAGTTTAGATCCAGTTTCACATGTATCCAGTGACTAAGTGATACTTTAAATGTAGCAAATGTAAATGTGATCCAGTTACGGTCACTATGTATTTCGATTTATCTGACACTTATTTAACCAGGAAGGCCCAACTGAGTTAAAACTTCTCTTCTTTCAGCGGATTCTGGTCAAAGTTACTTAGTAGCATCTAATACTGAAATGCTACATAGATAAACTGACTTAGCGTATCTGTTTTCTTTCTTCTTCAACCCTGTCCCTTCCTGCATTTCCTGTTTTCCACTGATTGCTTTGCCATCCTGTTGCTCCCTTTGATTTTTCAAGACAGTGCAAGGAACAGCATGCTGGGTTCTGACATGAGTGTCACTTTGATCAGATTTATTTCAGCACAGCGGAATACATCTTTGATTTGTTTACAACATAAAACTTTGTATTTTTTTCAATGGAACAAGGTTGTCTTTTGTCACAAGGTAACTGAAAGCAGCTAATGTATATCTCCTCTTACAAAAGATCAAATTCTTTGGCTTTTTGAAAGGTCTACTTTAGTTCTAAACATTAGTTTGAATTTGAAAATATATATATATATTTTAAAGTTTAGAGTACATAGAAACTTTACATGTTACATTTAACCTACCTAAACTGCTTTTCTCCAGGTCACTTTGAAATATCCCAACTGGGCTTTTATCTCTGGCCAAAATATCCTCCTATTTGATGTATGTCTTTTCTGATGGTTTCCAAAATATATAAACATCTTTATGACCCTAGTAACTGTTTTGCTTAAAGAATTGTGTAATCTAAATGATTGTAGATATATGTCAATGTTTCTTTTACAGGAATTCAGAAAGTCTTAAAATAATCTATGATTAATCAAAACTTTAAATATTTATTCATGTGTTAAGCCTTGAAAGTGAACCTGTCTCAATGTAATAACAAAATATCAAAATGTTAGATATTAAATCCTCATCCTTAGTCATGAACTTCCCTGTTAAAATAGTAGTTTGTACTGTAATATTAGGCAGACCTCCTTAAAGTAGTCTCGAAAATAAAAATAAATTTTATTCCTGAGAAATATATAAAAACCTGGTTATGATCGCTTAATGGAGAAGAGAAGAATTTATCCTTCAGATTGATTTTGTGATTATTAGACTGATAGATTTTTGATAGATTGGGAGATTGATGGATTTGTGCCCTTAAAATAATTAAACAAAGTTATTAATTATTCATGGTACAAAAGCAATAAGAAGTGGTCTAGCTGGGAAATATTTGCAAACTAATAGTGTTTACAGGCTTAAAATACAGTATTACAGTAATTGTAAATATTAGCGATATAATAGTGATAAAGGAAAATAGGCTCTTACTCCATCTGTTGCTGTTACAGTTAGGTCAAACTTGTCCACTCCCTCATCCCTGTCGAGAGCTGTGCTGGTACATAGCTGGCCTGTCTCCTTGTTAATGGTAAAGGGAAGTGCGCTTCCAGAGCTTGAGCCCAGGGTGTAGGTAATGGTCCCAAAAGAACCTCGGTCCCCGTCTGTGGCTGACACCTGAAGGAAAAGCACAAAGGTGTCAAATTGTTCATGCTTAAATGATTTAAAGAATCAGCACAATATCATGCCCATTAAACCAGAAAAGATTGGGTAAAAGAAATTATTCCTGTGTCAAAGTTTTTATATATGAACTGAGAACCTTTGGTTATCACAACAGTATACCATAATTCAGTCACCTCATAGGCCTGTACATATGCTCCTGGTCAAATATCACATATCACAGCACTACTTGTTATGATTTCCAGAACACCATAAAAAGTGCATCTGTGCAAGTAATCCACTTTATTCCAGTCCTTTTATAGATCTCAGATTTTGCGAAATTTAAAAAAAAAAAAAAAAAAAAAAAAAAAAAAAAAAAAAAAAAAAGAAAAGAAAAATAAATCTCCTCTTTGGTTTGTTTTGAAAAGTAGCAAAGGCACCAGTGCTGCTGTGTAACCTTATACAAGGAGGGAGGTCACTAGAAGATCTTTTATTGGGTGAGATGAGGTGGCCAACTGGTCCAGACATGAAAAGCAGTTAAATTCTTGAGGATCAAGTGACCTAAACCGCTATGAAAAACACTTTTTAAACTAACAAAAAACAAACATTACAAAAAATAGGTGTCCAGTTGAGGAAACAGTCCAAATATCGATACTTTTTTTCTTTTTTTTTTTTTTTTTAAAAATCCCAAAATACTTACATACATAAATAATGTCATTATTAAATTAAAATGAAACTTAAACATAAAATTGTGGTATGTGTTAAATAAACACCCATTTTGAAAGCTTTTAGAAGAAGAGCGACTTGCAGATGGTATTCTGGCCTTGGAGCATTGAAATAAGTTTTTTCCCCGGAAAAGACATTATCTTGACAGGATATGTTGATTAAAAACCAACATAAAAACCATCAATATTCACTAATCATATCTTTACCAGGAAGACCTGGTAGTTAGCATTGTTTCCTCACAGGAAGAAGATCAAGGGTGTATTCAAAAAGCTACACTCTAAGTCTGCTTTCTTAACAGTTCCTCTGAGGTCCCAGAGATCACACTGCAGAGTATAGATATGCATACAGCATAATAAAAATTAATAGGTTTCTCCTGGATTATCTGGATTCATTAAATTTTATTGCATGAAACAAAATTTTTTTCTAATTATACAATGATCAGTATTAAACAAAACCACTAGCACAAATTTATGTTGAATAGGCAAAGCAGAGATAATACTGTCCTCTGTCTAAACAACATGAAATTGTGGTATAACAATAAAAGGTGAGAAGACATCCACAACAAAATTATTTATGCGTAAATGTGGTTGATGGGTTTACCAACCCTGACTTTAGACATGTTTGTTAGCCTAATTTTAGATAGGAAAAAATTCTGAACATGTTTTTATAAACTAAATGAAAAAATCTGACAGATGTTAAACAGCTTCAAAGACATGTCCAAAGATGTCCAAAAAAATAGTCCCTCAGGGTTTGAAAATATTGCCCGAAACTTTCACAAATTATTGAATTTGTTCCTACTAACCTGTTAATGACTTCCTAATCTACATACCTAATTACGTTAGGGACTGAAACTGTTAAAGATATTCTCATTTGATAAAACAGTTTGTACATTTTTTAAAAATTTAATGTGCTATTTAAACGATTTTTGAATCCGTTTGCTGTATATTCCTTTTGAAAATGAGAGACTTCTTAGACCTGATTTGATTCATTTGTTACTGTTAACTTTAAATTACTCTTTCTACTTGGCAAACTTAAAAGTTACCCCTTGTATATGCACACAAGTTCTGACAAATCTAGGAAAAACACTCAGAAATTCCACAACAACAATGATTTCCTTGGAACACACAAAAGGGGAAATGTCGCGTTCGGATTGGGATCTGGACTTTTTAAACTGGTGTACAATGTTGTTTTGTGATGTTTATGGTGCTCGTTAAGAAAATCCTTCTTGCTCAGATGTTGAAGTCTTGAAGCAAAGCCAAGATCCACAAGGCCCGATAACATCAATCCCCCACTGTCAATGTCACAGCTGTCAGCAACTGGACATCATGTCTGTTAAACGTGAAGTTTCAATTTTATTTAGTTTTTTTCTGTTTTTACATCTCGGGAAGTCTCTTGCATACAAATTCCTGTGATCAACATTTAATCTTGAATTATAATCTAGGAAATTAAGTGAATTTACTTGTATCATTAAAATGATAACTTTTCATCATGTATGTTCAATTGAATATTGACACAAATGTCACATCATCCAAACACATGGTAGCAACTCCATACCTACAGACAGCTACACATGGAGCAGACTGCCTAAAGTACATAGAAAGCATTAGAATGGGGAACAAAACGGGCTGATGTGTCTTTGAACATAGTAGGGTTGTTGGTCCCAGATGGGGACACAAACTGCTTATCTTCTTGGATTTTCACACACAGTCATGTGTTATGCTCAGGTCTGGCCCTGGTCATGCTCATCATATCCATTCCTTTATGACAACATTGCACCCATCTTCTGATAGCTACTTACATGATATTGCACCATGTGACAAGCTCGAATCATCTCAATCTAGTTTCTTGAACATGACAGTGAGTTCGCTATACTCCAATGGCCCCCAGTGACCAGATCACGATCCAGTGTCGCACCTTTGAGATGTAGTGGAAGAGGAGATTCACAATATCAACCAAAATCTCAAAGGAATTATTCCAATATGTTGCTGACTCCAGGTCACAAACAGTTACAGCAGTTCTAAAGGCAAATGGGGGTCTGATCTGATTCTAGCAAAATGCACCTAACAATGAAGCGGGTAAGCTTACAACTTACAAATATAAAACATTATTTTTAAACCTCTAAATATAGACATTAGACAGTTTTTTACAGTTTATGTCTTCAAATGACTGAGTCCTGGATTTGAACCCGTCCTTATCCTGAACCTGACAGAAAAAAAACAAGCACACAGACATCCAGTGAGATACTTGCTTTTGTTCCACTGACACGTCTTCACCATTATGCACACTTATTGGTTGCAGACAGACACATATACCAGCATCTTTACTCAGACTTTTGTTCATATGTAAGTTAAAACAGAGCTATTAGAACAATTCCTTTGGAAGTTTTGTTGTTGTAGCCAATGCTAGACAATTGGGGTTTTCTAAGGAGTCTTGCTCTACTTTCCTCATTGGTCTGAAGTGGATGTTTGGGGCTTAGGGATCATTACCGGAACTTCCTTTAAAGTACAATGTTGAGACTATCACTATCTTTTGCGATCTTGGCTTTTGTCTAAGTGTTTGTTATATCCTCTAGCTGTCTGTGATGGATTAGCCACCTGTGGTGATGGAATATTGCATGACTTTAGATTACCCACACACCACCCACATATGATCAGGATCCTTTTCACTTAATCTAATTAAAAGGATTGTAACATCCACAATGGTCCACCTGGTCATGGAGTGACTTCATTGTCACATCTAACTTTAAGACAGATTCCAACCAAACACAGAAAATACTCCACCTTGCTTACAAAAGAAAAGGTAAAAAAATGTCTAGGCTTTAACACAGCTTATGTAAGCATACTTGGAAATAATTCCGTAGACTGAGACGTCCGTGGGAAAGAACTTGCAACACTGCTGGGAACAAGAGTAAAAGTAGGACACTAATTCTCCACACATTAAACTTTAATGTTACAGATTCTTCATGCTGAGAAAAAAACACAAAGTCGGACAAGAAATTTAGCCTTCTAACCATGAGAGTTACGACAAAAAGATGAAATGATTTCAGTGCAGTTTCTTAGTATACTGTACACAGGGCAGTGGTTAGGCTGATTGAAGACTTTGGCAGTCTAAGCAGAACTTTTAAGCATAGAATCCATGACCATATTGACAAAGTACAACATTTAGAAATGAGTACCAGATGAAAACCACATTACTGAAGGAACAGGAGCATGTATAAATAATTTCTGTTATCAGCATTGCACAACTTAGTCTACACTGCACAGGCCAAAAGGACAGGGTTTCCCCAGAGTATTCTAAGCCTGGCAGCCCGCCAGGCTTTACCTGCCCCCTTGCTGGGCTAAGAGTCACTTGTTTTATTATTTTAAATAGTTTTTTAAAGACAGTAACAGTTGTAACAAAGACGGGTTAATCGTTAGGTTTACAGTTGACGCATTGGACTGGGCACGAGAGGACACACATCAATAGCGCCTTCCCCACCCCTACTCGTTGATTTCCAGTACTGACACGAGGCTCGGTCATGCACCTCCAAATTCTAGTCACTCTGTGCTGACCGTGTGCACCACCTTCTTACTCAAACCGGATGAGTTGGAAGATGCTCTTGCGTCTTCACTGACATTATGAACCAGGTGTAAGCTGACTCATTTTCGGAAAATACTGCACCAAGGGTTGGCGTCAAGTATAAAAACCACACCGCTTGCTTGGCTCGCACACGCCTCTAAAAGCGCGACTATGTCTTACTGTGAGCGTATATATCTTTGTGAACAAAGAATGATGCGTGGCATGTGCATTTCTCTCACACACACTCGCTCATATGCATTCAGTATGTGTTTTGGCACGTGCTTGGCTCTGTGTCTGCGCTTGCAACTTGATTAAGTAAAATAGAAATATCCTTTATTGTCCCACAGTGGGGAAATTCCAGTGTAACAGCAGCAAAGTGGCAGGCAATCAAAGCATGTAGAATCACACAAAGATAAAAATATAAAATATTTAAAAACAGAATAAAGAATAACTTACTGTACATTAACAGTAAAATTACAACATAAAATACAGTTATTTAAGTTATTAAGGTGCAGTTATTAAAAATAGCATACTCCCATCCAAAGGAATGTACAACTAGTAGAATAACTTTAAAAATGCACAAAATGTGCATGTGTATTTGTGCATTAAAAAAACCCAACAAACTATTTACAACAAGTATGTACACACCACCAGCTAGACCCAGACAGGTCTTTTCCATCCAATTCATCCAATTCCTTGTAAATACTGCATTCACTTGGATAAATAACAACCAGTCACAACCTGCAAATCAAAATACTGCACTAAGCTGAAGACATTATTAAACAAAACGTTTGGTTTTAAAAACATACTAAAACATAATACAATAAATACTTGAATTTTGTACCCTAAGAATATTTAGTTAAGCATGCAGATGCTTACTCATCATTGCCCATTTTAGGTCAAATCTTTTTAAATTTATCTTACTTTTAAATGTGACCAGTATTGCAGAGCTTGTTTTAAGATCCACTGGCTGATTACTTAAGATTTAAGTGAAGTGCAAAAAAATTTATATAATGTATTTAAGTTGTAAATGTAATGTATTTATTGTGTCTGCCTTTTTTAAGATTAGAGTTGGTGTTTAAGCATTGTTAATAATGCCTTCCAATAACACATAATTACCTACTCATATTTTCAAATTTCCTGTCAGCTTTATAATTTTTCAACACAAAAACATGGTGAGCCACTTTTGGACTGCCCTTATGCCCCCTACCACCGGACTTAGCAAGTTTTCTGGGGGACCCCTGCAGGATTATTTAGTTTAATACCAAAAATTGCTTACACTAAGCTTTGTCTGTATTTTAAACTTATTTGTTCATTTCTAAAAGCAAAAGAAGGTATTCTAGAAAAAGTCCAAGCTTAGCAAGTCTTCATAAATCTGGTATGTTAGACTTGGAGGAGCCTGCTCTCTGATCAGATGAGTCAATTATTCTTCACTGAACTCTTCATCATCCTAGAGAGGTAAACAAACAAGCACAAAGCAACGCCAGCTCAGACTTAAACCCATTCCTTTCAACATGTAACTCTCATTGGGTGTTCAGAATAGCATACAGTGATCTCTTGCTTGTTTACGTCATTTAGGGAAAACAGACATTTAAATGACAGTTTCATGTTTTTATGTTTAAGCAGTTTTTGGATCAGGCTTGATTTTGCAAATGGTATTTGTGGTCTACTATTTTAAGTGCCTGAGAACCCTTCTTTTCGTTTAGCGCTTTAAAACTTTAAAACTATTTACATCATTTGTCTATGCTTCAGCTATAGTATTTAAATAAGAGGAAATGTCTCCAAAGCCTTGATTTTCCAGCATATTGACTTTAGATCATCATACACCAAGGATGCAGTATACTTGATGTTGCTGCAATCACTATTTGAGGACTTTTGTGGTCAATAAGAATATCCACCACTGGAGTTTAACTCTGGTCTTGTGCCTGCCCATTAGGTGGTTGTCTTTGAAGTTTAATAACTAGAAGTGATCTGAGAAAACCAGTTGGTGACTGAAATTTTCAGATTCTTAGCCAGGGGATTGGCGAGTCAGAAACTAAAAAAATCAACTCATTTGATTAATGAAAACACTGACAATAGCTTTCCATAAACAAGTTGTCAAAACATATTTTTTAATGCTGCATAATTTGTCAAATCTCAGAAGAGAAATAGAATAATTTTGCCATTACTTTAGTTTAGTGTTTTCAATGTTTTCTTTTACATTATGTTTCTACTTCCATAAATTATTGTGGTTTACTCATTCAGCATCTTTTTTTGTAAAGCCATTTTCTATTGTTACTCTTTGTACAACTTCTCCATTGTTATCCTCAGCAGATGTTGGTGCTGGTGCAGATAAGTCTTGATCTTCTCTGGAGTTTGTCTGTGAAACACTGGTTATTATCAAAATTAATCTATGCACATCATCTTGGATACAACTGCAGCTCTCCTGCAGCTCTCCTGCAGCTCAAAGCTTATATCCCTCTGGATGAAAACAAAAGCAGAGGGAGTTTTTAGAGGTTTTTTTGGGGTGATTATATTATTATTTTAACCTGGATAGCATAAAAAGGTGTTATGATTAAATGGACCTCTGTCTTCTGACTGGTTGTACAATGTCACCTGAATTTAGATATTAATGATTACCAAAATATTTTCAGTTTTAGTTGTCCTTTGAATTTGGTCATTATCTTTGTTCGGTATAATATATTTGCTTCTTAGCGGCAAATAAGCATTGATAATTATTGCCAAATAACTTGACAATACAGTTTTTAAAATTTCTCTTTCAGTGCTGGGGAGCTCTGCTATCCATCCCATTCAATTCCAGCTTTATTTATAGAGCACTTTAAAAACAATGCTGTTGACAAAAGTGCTGTACACCATAACCGGAATTAAAAACAAACAATACAAATACAATAACAGTAAGTGTAAAAACCAATACTTCAAATTGAGTTAAAAGTCAGTGAGAAAAAGTAAGCTTTAAGAGAAGAATTAAAAACATGAAGAGACTCAGTTTATCTGATATGGTAAACAATTCCACAGTTTTGGGGCAGCAACTGAGAATGAGCAGTCACCTCTCAACTTCCTCTTTGTTTTCGGTACGACTAATAACAACTGATCTGCTGACCTGAGAAAGAGAGAAGGAACATACTGCTGAAGTAGATCGGACAAATACCTTGAGGAGAGGTCATGTAGAAATTTGAAAATAAATAGAAGAATTTTAAAATCTATCCTAGTGGAAGCAGGAGTAATGTGCCCTCATTTCCTGGTACCGGTTAAAAGCCGAGTAGCAGAATTTAAAACCAATTGGAAAGTGACGTCTGACTGAGGCCAACATAATGTGCATTGCAGTAATCTAAATGAACCATGATAAAAAGCATGAATTAACATTTCAAAGTGATGCGAAGAAAGAAAAGGTTTTACTTTGGCTAGTTGTCTCAAATTTAAAAAAAGCTGGATTCGACAACTGAGCTAACCTAAGCATCAAATTTAAGGCTGCATTCCAGCCTTACACCAAGGTTTGCTGCAACAGGTGTCATATATTGATTTAATGAGGCCAGGTTAACATGAAGTTTTGAGCTGTCACTAGGACCAAACAACAGAACCTCAGTCTTTTTGTCATTAAAATGCAAAAAATTACGAGGCACCCAAGATTTAATTTCCGTGATGCATTTCAACAAATGGTTGGCAGAGCATGCATTTTGCTGGTTCAGTGGGACATAACTCATCAGCATAAAAATGGAAAGCAATGCCATATTTCCTAAGAATGGAACCCAGAGGAAGGAGGTATAATGAAAAGAGAAGGGATCCAAGAATAGATTCCTAAGGTACTCCATACGTGAGAGTCACTGGAGAATAATCAGCGAATCCAACACAGACACAGAAGCTTCTCTCTGTTAAATAGGACCTGAATCACTTCAAAGCACTCCCCTGTATTCCAACCCAGTTCTCCAAGAAAGAAAGGAGAATTTGATGGTCCACTGTATCATGCCATGTCATTCTTAAAAAAAGAAAATGAAAAAAGTTCACTGGAAAATTCAATAAAAGCAAAATTAAAATAAATAGGTAAATAAAGATAGAAAAGAGCCGTCTGTGTTTCATACAATCCAAGCAACAGTTCTTTAAGATGATTTGTACCTCCTTTGACAACCAGTGATTTACAGTTATTTCCTTTAACCCACTCATAGTTAATGGTAAAGGAATGTGGTTATATGACCACAATAACTATTAGAAAATAGAGAGCAATAACATACAAGTGCGATACAAGTAATAATATACATATGCAATAAAAATACACAGCTTTTTTGGCATCTTCATGATTATTAATCAACAATTCATCAAAATACTTAACAAGTAAGCCAAATAAGCTAATATTCATCGGTCAAGCCATGTGTCTAAATGGTTTATGAAATGGAAGATGGCAAAACAGCAATGCATGGGTACAAAATAGGGGTATACGTTGGCAAAGAGCCCTTTAAAAAAAATCTACATAAAAGGCAATTCAACAGAAATCTCTTTGTCAACTCACAGAAGGATTTTATGTTTTTTTCATGTCAGATATCCCATATAATACAGCTGATAAATACAAAAGAAAAACCATGCAATGTAACTTTCTTCCCTGGCATTGCTGACTGTTATGACAGCTGGCAGCCTCAACTGAGTAGTCATGAATTAGAGTAACAGCCTCACAAGATATGACTGAATCTTAGCTTGATCAATTTGAAAGCCTAAAGACCACTAAGAAAATGATCAGAAACATCTTATTATGCTCTGTATTCCATTGAGACCAAAATCTTTATGTTTATTTATCTTGTTCATTTTTTTTCATCTGTAAATAGTTATGACCATATAAGTACACAGTTATGCTGTAGTTTGAAAATTGAATCCATTTATGCAGTACAAAAAGACACCACCTAAAATTATTCACAATGTAAGGAAACAAGAGTGTGGATAGGTTGATAAGCAAAACAAAGCATTTTGAGTTGGATGAAGTTAAAGCACTCAATTACATTCTTCCACTCAGGTTCCCTGACACATTCCTTTGCTCTCCAGTGAGCAGCATTCCTAATAGCATTCCTACATCTCCAAATTAATTTCTGTTTCTCTCTTACCAGTGAGTTCAGGCACTCTGGGTACAATTAAGATATATGACAGGGAAGGAGGGAAGGAGAAGAAGGTGGGAGATGGAACAAGCAATGGGGAGAATAGTTTGGCCGAGGAACAAAAGGCTAGGGATAATGATAAGACCTTGATACAGGAACGAGGAGGACCAAGGCCTCATCTCCCAACTTGTTCAATCTCCATTCCTCCCCTGAACTCCCCTTTTCCTTCTAAAGACTCTTGCCCATTTTCTGTCCTGTCTCGCACTCATTCTTTCAGCACCCTATTACGGCAAGTGCTTGTTGTCTTTCATGTGGAGTTCACGGCTGGAAATTATTAGACCCATCAAGCCTCGCAAAGGAAGAGAGGAAGGGAGGGAGGTGAAAGAGACGGCGCAAGGGAGATTGATTTCTATATTTGGAAGAAAGCATGGTTAAAATTATCAATGAACATAATAAGGAACAATGGTTGCCAAAAACTCCCTAATGCATGTACTTAAATGCACACAAGGACAGAACTATCTGTAGATGAAAGGTAAATAGCCCTTTCTACTGTAAAGTAACATGAGGACATGTGGTGTGATTAAAAAGTAAAAATCTTTGGGCAACATTTTATGCTAAAAAAAACTGAAAGAAAGAAGTGTAATAAATTCAGTTCATAAGATGAAACAACACAGGATTTTGGAAATTGAACTACATTTTGGCAGTATGACTTGAAAAATTAGGATTCCATATTTGTTTTTGTTTTGTTTGTTTCCATGAATGAAGTAAATGTTTCACAAATCATGGGTTGTGTTTTAAAGAATGTATAATCAGTGTAGAAATTCTGTCAAGGTTTGACCAGACTATACACTGTGGTTTAAAGGCTTCTCCCATTTCATGTTGGTCCTAATTCCAAGAAAACACTAAAAATGCTTGAGTTTCTACTTTCATAAATAGCATAAACACTTTGTAGCTCTTAAACTGTTCAGTACAAAATTATTGTATCAGATTTGACCAGTCTCACTATTGCTTAATTGGAGCTTTTTCGCTATTTAAGTAGCTGGACAGCCAACTCTGTACCTGAGGTCAACGTTTGAAGTGGACCAAAAGCAGAAAGACAGTAATGCTGCTGGGTTAAGCATTTGTTTTATTTATTGCAAAATATATTGCTACTGCAACATTCATCGACATTATTGGATATTCCATGTTTTCTAATATTGTGTAGCCCAAATATAATTTGTTATATTAGACTTATTTCACACTAGTGTATCATGTTAGCATCCAGTGGTCCAAGGTGCAGCATTCAGCAATTGGCTTCAAACATTTTATGCTCAAAATTGTTGGTGCTTCTGATAGAACTATCCATTAATGAAGTCTAGTAATTAGTTTTGTATTATGTTCAGGGCCGGGATGTTAATTTCAATTGATAAATTATGTAGATTTTAAAGCGTTAAATTTTTAAAATCTCAGTTAATCACTTTTTTTTTTTACATACAAAGGTTGTGGCCTATGTATTTGCACACTTCTGGTAGCAATGGACAATGGCACTGCACGATCTGTCCCAAAAGCATGATTCATACTATCAGCTCATTTGCTAAAGAAATACTTCCAGGAGGGTGTTTTTATTTCTTTTTTCTTTTTGTATTACGAAATACATATTTATATATGTAATTATAAAAATAGTTTATGGTTTAAAGAGAATAACAAAAAATAAAGATAAAAATGGTTTGATCGCAGTTCGCTAGACTGCTTTACTGCTATTTTCTGAAAAAAAAAAAAAAAAAAAAAAAAAAAAAAAAAAAATCAAGTAAACGTATGTGCCCATGTACATTAATCAAACATGAGGAAAGACACAGTAATAAATTAGTGTTTTCCATGAACACATAGGATATAGTGAACCAATAACACCTTTAGTTAATCTCATAAAAGATGTGATTAATATAAAAATAAAGATCCTTTTGTTGTCCTTGATGAGTCCACCAAATGGCACACTGACGGTGTAAATACTTTACAGTCCCGTGAATCAGATACACAGTTTTCTACTGAATTATAATCTTCGAACTAAATTATGATAATTATTATTCATTAAGGTAATTATAACATTGTCTAGGAAAATAGGTCCTCTTATAGTAAGTAGTATTTTGATTAATATAAAGAAATATGTTACACTTTGTAAAGCTATATTTTAAGAACGATCCGAAAGTATTTCTTTTTGCACATGCGCAAATGAGTCTATGGTATAGTTCATGCTTCCAGAACAGATGGTGCAGTGACAGAGCCACTTCTCTTGGCCCTGATGCTGGAAAAGACTATTGTTGTGTGAACGTTTTGCAAAAAACAGTTGGCCTATCACCAAAGCTATTCAAGACTAAAATACTATCTCAGTGCAAAACATGTTGCAGCAAACACAGACGTCCCTAACGCTAACGTGAGCGTCCACAGTACAGATTTCTAAAGAAGTATTTTTTCAAAGAAGTTACATGAATGATCAGGGGTTCCTGAATCAGTTGAAAGCTGAATGGCTATAGTAGCTCTTTGCACCAATCTTATGGTTGAATAAGCTAAATAACAGATTAAAAACAATAAATATCTTTGTTGTTGAGCTCATATGTTTATTTCTTCAATAATTTGGAAGCAAAAAGCCCTTTTAAATTGAAAATGTTATTTTGTCGATATATAGTTTTAGATTAAAATGTAATTAATTGCGATTAATTAGTTAAAGACCCCGCAATTAACTCGGTTAGAAATTTTAATTGAATCCCATCACTGATTATATTACATTTTGCAGTAAGTATTTCTTCTTCAGCCATGCATGTAAACACAAACATGCTTTCAGATGCTACCCTACAGTTTGTCTTGTTCAGCAAGCACCACTTGGCTCAGCTTCACAAAAATAGGGATGTACACCACTGATTGAAACAACACAACAGATGTGATAATGACATCGACGACCATAAACTGCACTTTACAAAGCAACGAGATAGCATTTTGTGAGACTGACAGAGTTTTAATAAATTCAAGACAGGACAGAAAAATAACTTAAAAAAATAGTACAAGTTAAATGCCTTTCATGTGTTATTTCATGTGATAATTAAGTCATCAGCACAATAGATCAACTACAGTAAGAGAAACCAATTATTACATGGGTTTGTTTCAAATATTTTGTCAGTTACTTTGCCAAAACTAAATAAAAAATGTATAGATACTTCAAAAATATTCACTTGTCAACAGGTTTGGGCTTGTATGAAATGCTCACAGTATAGTAACCTTGAGTAAATATAAAAGCATATTATAGTATCAAGGTATTAACACTTAAATCTAAAACAAAATTTTATTGCATGACCTCATATTTTGTTCATTTCAAACAAAAGAAAAATTTTTTGTATTACTGCTAAATGAATATAAAAAATAATTATCATCAGAGTAATGTTATCTGTAAGATTTACTTTTTGTTGTTCTGATTTTGATGCATAGATTTATTCAGAAATATACACTTGACACTCGACAACTAGAGGTATAGTTTTTGACTGCCTTTTGCACAGAATATTAAACCTTATGAGACATTGTAAGTCTAGCAAACTTATATTTGCTGCTAAATAAGCCAGGATATTTGCTGAGGTAGCCTCTGCAGTCTACTGCCTAACAGATACACAGCTCGTAGTTTGTTAACCATAGTTTTAAGACAGTGTCAGCATGAAAAGGTTGATTCACGCTACTGTCTTGGTTTCCACACCATGGTCGACTTTTTTTTTTTGTTTTTGCAACTGGTTGTAGTTCCAAAGAGCCGTATGTGTCTTTGTTGTGAGTGAGAGAGCAGTATCCCTGCTTTAAGCCAACTCGAGAAAATTCCAGTCACTCTGACACTTTATTTGGCATTTCATTAAAATGACTTTAAACTTTAGGCATGATATACAGAACATGAAGCAAAAACCCATCGCTTCTTGGTCTAAAACCATCAATCATCACTTTGATTGGCAGCTTTGTGCACAAACACCTACCGATCACTCTAAAGTTGTGCTTTCTTACTTTGCTGCTCTGTGTTTAACCATTCAGACACACAAACAGATTTAAATTATAATGGTGAAGCCTAAAATCCCACAAAAATGTAAGCAGGACAACCATCCCAGTTGAAGCCTGTTAGCAGTAACACCAGAGCTCACCAAAAATCTGTCAACTTCAGAATGAGCAAGTTGTTTGAAACACTAAATGTGAAGTTAGAGAAAGATTAAAAACAGCATCTTGCAGGGATTAATGGAGGCATATAGCAGCTGGATGAAATCCTTTTGCAAATCTCTGCAGAGTTATAAGAGTTATAGAGTATTTTGATGCAAGCCCCCCACCTACTCAAAACCAGCCTATAGTGAATGTACTCTGTCTTGATTAGAGAACAGGTCAGTCTTTTTTTTTCCTGAAGGTACTGTGAAATACTATTACCCATCTAAACCTGGCCTTTCTGTCTGTGGTTGAGAGGCCAGTAAGGGGAACTCTGGCTGGTGTGACAGCTGCCTGTAATGGATCTGGGCATGTGTGAAAATACCAGGGATTTTTATTGTAGCAATCTACTAACACAGATGCTAATAGGGAATTTCAGATTAGGTGCTAACACTGAGGGGGAAATATACGCATTTACCACCTAGAGAGGCCATGCTATGGTTAAGTGGTCCTGTGTTGCTCACAGCAAACGTAATATGGTCCACAGTTATTGAGACTCTTTAAGGACTCAATTAAGGATAAGAACATTACACTCTTGCAAATGATCCTTGATCAACAGTCAGTTGATTCAATTGAGAGGTTTATGAGGCTCATTAAAATTACTCATATTAACTAACAGTGTTTTAAAAATATCAAACTACTTCAAAAAGGAAATCAGAAGCTAAAATAAGAGAGGAAAGTGAAATGCATGGAAGCTAAGTTTCTCAGTAGTATCTCAGCAATCATATTTCATTTATCCAGAGAAGTCTCTCCTATGTTGTAGAGTAAGCAGCAATTATCACTTATTGTCTCCCAGTTTTAAATTTCCTTCACAATGAGAAGAAAATAGTAATTAGGAAGAACGAGAGCACAAAGACGGGCTAGAGTTTGACCTCAGACTGAGGTCTGCTGTCTGAGACGGTCTAAGCTGGTGGCTTTTTGGATGAATGAGGGCATAAATGATGAAAAGTGAGTGGTGCACTGTTGCCTCAGGGAAACCGCCCTGTGTCATTTGAATTCTTCTAACTCATCAGCAAAAGCAAAATGATTTCAGAAGTGTTTAAGTGGATGCATCTGTGTTTCTGCACACATATCCATGGAGATAGATGTTTTTGGGCATCTCAGTGGTTTGTACAATAAAAGTATGACAAAGAAAAACAAAGAGAGAGGAATCTGCTTTGTTGCTTCAAAAAGTCAAACACCATAGGATTGCATTTCATTTTTTTACAAGTTTGTGGAGCTCTCAGACCATAAGAATAAGTACTTTGAATATTAGAAATGGATTGGTAATTGTTTAAAAAGACACTAACATGCTGAAAAGAGAAAAGCAACAAATCTTATTATATAGGGCAACAAAAAGTGTTAAATAAATTACTTATCTTCATACATCTTTTGTCAAATACAAATATCAGTACATCTGTAAGCAATTTACACAACCAACATTAAATAAATTAATATCATTACTGGATTATAATAAAATTGTACATAAAAAGAATATTTTAATGTCAGAATTCAGATGATGATAACATCAGACTTTCATACATTCTTTTGAATGCTATACATCTTGTATTATGTATGCAAACTGGCAACTGTATTATGAGTTTTAGAAAGTGTACATGTTTGTATAAGTAGGAACAGAGGAAAGCTTTGACTGTTGGTATTGACTGATCTGTCTTGCAGAGCAAAAACCTTTCGAGAGGATGAGATCAATGCAGATGGTTTGAATTATCTACTTTGATGACAGCTCCTTTGAGGAACATGGCTGCCTTGGAGATTTAAGCTAGTCTCAAGCAGATTCTTTCATCAGGAATTCTCTGCTGAATGCACATCTTCCCTCAGTATGGAATCTCTAGGCCTCAACCCACCACCCCTTTATTTAGCCTCTGAAAGTTTACCCCAAGGCCAATGGCTCATGACATGGTATAACTAGAAATCATACATGAGACAATGCGAAAGTAGATTCGAACACAATCAATGCACGTTAGCTGGATTAACAATACACTATGTGAGGATGTAATTCTTCGGAAACTGATATATCAATTTTAATAGGTGTGATTTTTATATGTATTTTTAAAGACCTATGAGGCTTTGCTTAAGACAACAGCTTCCACACAAATTCACCAATAACCAAAATATCCTTGTACCAACATCATGCAGAGCAAAGATAATCATCATGTGCAAACCCGAGAAGGATATATGTAAAATGTTAACGTTGTCAACATAGCAATTTCAACCTCATCTTGGGTTGTTTATTTGCATCAGTTTAATTCTCTCCTGTTGTCTCTGCTTACAAAATGATATTTTAATTTGGCTTAATTCCAAATAAAATCTGGTCTTAATTGAACGTTTTTACTTTATACCACCAGAACACAAAATGAGCTTGAAGTTTTGACTGAAAAGTAGTGTTAGATTCCGTTTTTAGTTGCAGCAACTTACAATGCCTTATAAGGATGGTGCTCTTTAATAGAAATTGCAATTCTACCTCAGGACTTCAGTGGATCAAAATTGTCACTCTTACAAATTAAAGATAACATCTAGAATGCTAAGTGGCAAGACTTAAATCATCTTGAGCTCCATGTTTTTGCCTAGGGTTTTCAGTTTTAGTCTGTGTTCCTTTGTTGCCACAGTTCTTCATTGTGTAAGGTTTGGATTTTTATTCAAATAACTATCACTTCTCATATGATTTTGCCTCTTGTCTTGACTGCATGTTGGATGCTTCTCCAGAACATATGACAAAATGATTTGGGGAATTCTGGATGTGTATTTCCAGGACAATAATCTGACCATTCCATTAAAATATTTAAAGGTGAAAAGTACACAACAGACACAAACATTAACTGAGTAAGCATTTTAGGAGCAGGGAACAGGGAGCGCAGAGTACACACAGTTCAGTGATGAGCCATCAGTAGAGAACCTGGGGAGCAGCTGGTAGGTTGGGTTCACTGCTTGAGGCTACTTCAGAAATTAACGGTAAACTCCACAAATTATTTGTCACAGCCACAAACATTCCTGATTTCCTACTCCTGCAGAGCTGCCCTTGTTAGAGAACCATTGAATCTGTTGCCAGATGGCAGTCTTTAACTCAAAGACTTATTACATCACTTACCTATTACCATCTGTACCCAGTGGAAACGAAAACAATAAATCTAGAAAACTTATGTTAAAGGATTCTATAATGACATATTTCCTTTTCAAATTTAATCACTGCGTCCGAACTACATCTGACGGAAACCAAGTGTCCATGTGTGCAGAGGGGACAAAGGCTTCCAGGCCAGCAGACGTTCTTCAAATAAGCATTGATGTTTTAGTTTCATTACATTTCTCAAACCATAAACGAACACGTAGCAGTGCAGGAGGTTCACAATAATAAGGCCAAGTGTGTTTA
Source organism: Anableps anableps (assembly GCA_014839685.1). Lineage (NCBI taxonomy): Eukaryota > Metazoa > Chordata > Actinopteri > Cyprinodontiformes > Anablepidae > Anableps > Anableps anableps. Next base: position 18,331,021 of record CM026078.1, on the reverse strand, counting down.
TATGCAAGCAAGGCTTTATTGAGGACAGACTAAATTAGCTCCACCCAGCCTCCAGTGATGGTAGAACAGAGATCCGATTCTGATTTGACAATATTCGCTTTAGGGAGGAAATCACTAAAATTGTGCACGGGAGCACATACAAGTCATGTGTGTGTGAAAGATAAAATTAATGTGAGTCGCAAAGGGTCAAAGGGGAGCTCAGCTTCCAGCTGTGCTTTTCTTTTCTTTTGCTCCACAGATGAGCCTCCATGTGTGTTTTTGTGTGGGGGTGTTAAAAAGTCACCCATGATGGGGCCTGAATGTCACAGTGACACCTGTTCTTGTGCAAATGAGAACTAGTTTCAATAAGAATAATATAAATTAATTTGGATTTGCAGCTGAAAATTGTAACTGTAGAAGGGATTTGTTATTAAAAAATTGTGATAATTTGTTTTTTTGTCATTTGTTAAGAGCAACATATATCACATAACCAGTTGTGCATTTTCTCTCCGAAAGTTCCTTTTTTGTGTTCTCCATGTAACTTCTTCTCTTCTTGGTTCATTTTAAAATCATCCATCCATTACCTCATGGAGGTCAAAACAGTAAAGTATAGCATGTGCAAGCCTAAGCTTTGATCTTACATCTGGTATTGCCTAATTCTGACGGAGATACAACAAACCATGGAATTCATCTATTTGGCTTTGCATATGTCCACCTGACAGAAAAAGTAAGAAAACATTGTGTTTAATCATTTTTTAATATTTTTAGCAATGCTTCTCTACAATAAAGCCCATTCATTTCACTTTACATGATGTTGTGTTTGTAAGGAAAATTGTTTGGTAGTTGAGAGGCAGAGTTGAGTATGCATTTTACCTAAAAATGTGGCAGCATTAAAAGCAACAGCAAAATAACCTGACTTCTTAACCTTATTCAGTTGGAGGGGTTTTTTTTTGTTTGTTTTTTTTTTTTTTTTGTCAAGAAACATGTTAAAGGTTGACTTTTTTGAGCTTTATAACATGTTATAAGGTCATTCCCTCATCAAGCACATACCTAGAGTGTTGCTTTGACTCTTTATGCATGTTGGAGAAATCCTTGAATCTCCTGTGGCAGCCTTAACCTGCATTCGGAGGTGCCTTAACACCTGCACATATAATGCGCCTCCTATTTACCTAATGCTCTGCCCTGGAGCTTCAGTTTCCAGCTCAGCTCCCGCCTCACAGAGCACCCCTCCCCCACACCTCCCGAACAAAGCTCCACCAGACTAGGGGCAGCAGCAAATAGCAAACACCTCTGCTGATCTTATCATACAAACTACAACACTCCTAAAAACAGTTGTAAATGGTATTAATAGAAGGCATGGAGAAGCACTGTTGTGATGACATGCTGAAGGTGTAGTGTCTGGAAGGGTAGGAAGCACTTAGACAGAGGTCAATTTCAAGCTGTCAGATATGGCTATGATGCGAAGTCAAATTTCTTTTAAGTTGTTTTGATGTACACAGCATTTTCATAACAACTGAAGGTGACATAGTTACTTGATTGTGCTATAAAATGGCGCTATGTGCCTGGAAAATACATAATACCTTCCCTTTAAAACAAAGAAATATTCAATATTCCCATAAGATTTATGGTAGGGTCAATTTGACCAAGATAACTGATTTATACAAGTCTGTTAATGTACTCTGACAAATGAGGAGCCTATATTACAATAAAGCCTATATAACCAATATATGATAAGATTTTAGCAGCAGTAGGGACCATTGTTCCTTCTTTGTTGTAAATGTAAGCAGTCAATTTGTTAGTACGATTGTGTATTGTAATTGTAACATACAAACATACATACAGTATAGCTGAGCAAATGCAATTTTAAGTCAAATTCAAATCGGGAGATATACTTGAGAATGACAATGATAAAAACATTCTACCAAAACAAAAAATTGATTCTACTATCATAAACCAAATTGGCCTGCATAAACAAATAATAAACATAGATCAAATAGACTTGTTAATAACAATAGGTTTGAAGTCCATCAATGGTAAGAAACAAAGATTATTTATAAAACTGCTAATTATTTATTTTGGCATATTTTAAAAGGGATATTTGTATAAAAATATGGACTGCATGGTTTTTGTTAAGATTAGATTACTTTTATTATATCTGAATACCTCAAGGTTCTTTCTCAGTTAAGCTGCAGTTCATCACTCAGTAATATTGATCCTTAGCATATGGTTTCTTCCCTTTAGATCCAGTATTCTTAAGCTTTACTTATGAGGTCATATTTACTGAGATAAACATCTTTTGCACTGACAGCAGTCATGTGTTCCATTAGGGTTCCAACTATGAGCAGCAAAGACCAGCAGCTGATAATAGTGGATGTTTGACTACCAATTGAAGTAACTTGATTGAGCAGCTGGGAGTGACAACCCATTATGATAACTGGGTTAGCCCCTCACTGAACTGAGCCTGAACCACAGCCAGAGTCAGACGTGGGTCATAGGTAGTGGATATGACAAGCACAGTTTTTTGGGTTAATTGGGTTAATTCTTGCTGTTTATGACAAGTCATGACTAAACATGAGTAGCAAATTAAATTCTTAGATGGTTAAGTTATTTCGGGCCCATGCGGCTAACTTCCAATCAACACTGTGACATTTTAATGAGTTGGATTGATTACCTTGATTCTTCTGAAGGTTTTGGAGAAAATTCCTTGTTGAGCGACAAACGCATGCTTAGTGAAATCAAGTTTGACCAAAAATGCTAACAGAAACAGGTGTATAATGCTGTAGAAAAGTACTTTCTCATGTTTTGTCATTTTACACCCACAAACATCAGTATATTTTATCAGGATGTTTGGTCATAGACCAACATAAAGTAATCCATAATCACGATATGGAAGGAAAATGGTACCCACTATTCCAAATGTAAAAAAAAAAAAAAAAAAAAAAAAAAAAATCAGAAAGTGAACAGCCAGTTCAGTGAGTTTACCAGTTGAATAGTTGTTGATTTTCTTTGGAAACAGGCTTAGCAGAATATTTACTTATGTCCTTAACATGCCAAAACAGCCAAAAGATTGCACTTAACAAATCTGGTCTTTATTGAAGAGTTGCAAAACTAGACATTATTGAAAGAAAAGCATAAGATATCCAGTTTGCCACAAGCCAAAGGGGATACGAAAAATGTGTGGAAGAAGTTAGCTTTCGTGGTCAAACTACAATGCGGTGGTGGCAGCATCATACTCTGGGGTTACTTTTCTTTGAAATTAGAGATAATAGGAAGATTACTGGAGCTAAATACAGGGCAGATATTAAAGAAAAAGATGTTCATAAAAAGAAAAAGACTGCAAAAGACTTCAGACTGGGGTTAAAGTTGACCTTCCAGAGAGCTGATTCACAAAACCAGAATAGTGGATTAAGACAGGATTTTCCGTAAATTTAAGGCTAAATTAAGCCTGGACTCAGTTTCACAAAAATAGTAGCGCATAAGTTGCCATGGCTAAGTTAAACATGGTGCCTTATCTGTTCAGTCAGGAGTCACGTCGATTAGAAACCAACGTGTTTTGTCTGTGATTCTGTTTTCTTCTCTGTCTGTTTTGGACTTTGTTTAAAAATCAGCCTGCAATGAAATATCAGTGATCCATTTGACATTCAGTCAACTACAATTATTACTTTAACATTATGATGGTTATCATTTTCAATTTTATAGTTATCAATGTGGGCATTGTTACTGGTCAATTATATTTCTAAAGACCGTTGTTCTAAGTTTGACAGAAAGACCTTTAATAGTCTTCTGTTGAGGGGATTAGAGAAATCAATGATAAAGAAGCACAGGTGTTGTAATCAAGTCAGACCATATAAGTTGTAGCATACCCCTCGAATGAAGAATGACACTTAACTGATAAATATTTAGGTTTAATGGCAATAAACCCTCTTAACTTAAAATAACATTTACAACTTAAAATAACTGTAGTTGTGGTATATACTTAAACAAACGCACAGTGAAAGTCACAATATTTACTTATTTACATCATAAACATACCTTGTGCCTCTATAAAGGGGGCTACCAATAACAAGATACATTTTATAAGCTCCGTTACAATTTGTGTTGTCCTTTACAATGGTGTGTCCAATTTATCCATTGTAGCATCAGTGAATCTGTGATCAACCTCATAGTCTTTAGAAGAAATCTGTGGACGTGCATTTACCCGGATTACTTACACCTGGCTTGACAAAGCTGCACCTCCTGAGCCTGGTTTGGCCTTTGTGAAACGGATGAAGCCAGGAAAACTGATAGCGCTATGTCAAGCCTGGCTTTATCTCTTGGATTTCGGAATCCTACTTTTGTGAAACAGCCCTCGGCAAGATAACAGGTCTAAACATACATCCAGAGCAACTATGGAATGGCTTAGATGAAAGCATGTTCTTGGGTTAGAATGGCCCAGTCAAAGTATAGACTTAAATCCAAATGCAAATATATGGCAAGACCTTCCACTTCACAACTATAAGCTACTTTCTGTTGGTCTATCACATAAAATCCCAATGACATACTTTACATTTAAGTGTTTGGCTGTAATGTGACATAGTGCAAAAATACTCAAAGATTACAGATACTGTATATTGAAAATTGCAATGCTTGGTATAAATAGATGAATAAATGGTATTAGATAGTCTGCTATTAGAGAGTTCTACAGAGCTTGAGGGAGGTTAAGAGCAGGTTTATCCTTTTTAAATTAATTTCCTGACTCTGCACATGTGAAGTTAACATTAGGAAGGGCTGAGCAAGGCAGCCCTGATTCCTAGAACACCTGTCAAATCACACTTGTGCAGCACCAAATCCAGATCCTTTAAATTTTGACCATACTTAGAAATGGGGGCAAGTTATTTTGTGGATAAACTGTTCTGTTTAAAGCTGAATAAATCATTGTTCTTCCTTGTACTTTTTTCCTTTACTTGTTCTCCACACTTTTTCTCCTGAGAGAATCACGTTAATTGTCCTCTGGGTGGGTGATTTTCTCTCTCGCTTATTTATCTGTCACTGGGATTTCTGTTGTAATGAAAGACAGTCACCTTAGGCAGTGATATTTCAGTTGAACAGCAGGAGGCCTAGCAGATTAAAGCAAACACCGGAGGCTTCATTAAACCTAAAAGAGACATGGTAAACCCACTTGGTGACGTAGAGTGCCCACTAAAGACACACAGAGACACAAGAGCATGCATAAGCATACTCTTCCACTACCATCATGAACCCATCCTCCACAATCAGCACAGCCAACTGGAATTTTCAAGAAAAACAGGTTGGATATGCATGATGCAGCCCTGGGGTCAAAGACCGAGCCAACTCCTGTGGGGAGCAAATCAGGCACAGATAAAGAAAGGAGGGAGAGAGGCGGTGTGTGAGGAAGAGACAGAGGGTTAGAAAAGAGGCTGAAGTGAGTGAGCACGTAGATACAGTCGAAACCAGGTATTGAAATACATTGAACAAAGACAGATATTCTTCATTACAAACCTTAATCAGAGTTTGTAATGAATTTCTCATTATCTGACGATAAATCTGTCCAAACCTTTCCTATTTTGGGTTAGTTTAGATTACCAAACTGTTTCTTTTTACTAAATGCCAGAACAGAAAACCTTTTTTGACAATCCTTTAACCTTTCTTTAAATATAGAGGTTTTCATAGATTTCCATTGTATTTGAATGAATTCCCTTTCAATTTCAATGAATTGGGTCAAATGTATTGGTGTCCTTCCATAGGTTTTTTATGCAATAATTTGCTGGAATTTTGGCCCATTTCTCACAACAGAACTGGTGTAACTGAGTCAGATTTGTGGACTGTTTTACTCAGACACCCCTATTCAGCTCAGCCTACACATTTTTTATGGTACTAAGATCAGGGCTTTGTGATGACCTCTGCAAAAATATTGATTTCTTGACCTTAGGTCACTTTGTAACTAATTTGTGGTATGTTCAGGTATATTGTCCATCTGAAAGACCAATTTGTGACCAAGCTTAATTTCCAGGATGACATCTTGAGATTTTGCTTCAATATTTCCACTTGATATAATTTCCTCAATTTGCAATCTATGTTATAAATTGAACTCCAAAACAAACATGATGCTTCTGACCCTTTACCTCACAGGTGGGAAAGTGTTCTTGAGCTTGCAAGCTTACCTGTCTTCCTCCAGATGTGACAATGGTCATCATAACTAAACATTTCATTTTTTGCTTTATCAAACCACAGGACATGTATTCAAAAATTAGGCTTTTTTTTTCCTGAGTGTACTGGTGAACTGTAATTAGCCTTTTTTGTTGCTTTGAGGGTAATGACTTTGCTGTGGTCTCAAAGGCCTTTGAGTGGCCTTTCAGCCCAGGCTTGTTTCACTGTGGATACTGACACTCCCTTACGAGCTTCAGCCAGCATCTTCCCATTGTCTTTTGTTTTTGTTCTGGGGCTGACATAAACATCTAACACCAAATCTCATTCATGTTTGGGACACAGAACCTTTTCTTTCCCTGATAATGCGATGGCTGGAGATTCCTATATAATTGCATATAATAGTCTGAACAGATGATACTTCAAAGAACTTGAAATTGTACCCTAGGATGAATCAGACTTTTGGATATCCATAGATCTCCTCCTTATATCTTTCCTGATCTTTTAATTTTTCCATGATGTCAAACAAGGAAGCAATGTGTTTAAGGTGTTGCCTTAAAATACAGCCAAAGGTATGCCTCCTTTTGACTCAACAGTAATCGTAAAAAAGTAATGACACCACCTGGGCTTTGTGTAATTGTATATAAACTTACATATACAATTATGGTTTAACTTTAAAGAAAGTGACTTCAATTTAAAGAAAGTAATTCAAATCTCCCTTCCATTACTTAGGCATCTGGCAAATAGAAATTATTTTGGTAATCCTAACTGACCAAAAACAGGAAAAGTTTTGTATGATTTAGTGTCAGACTATAAAAAAACATGGGTATGTGGTTTTAAAAACAGAAGGGCTTCCTCTACATGTAATCAATTGTATCGCACCGCCACGGCAAACTAAAAGCCACCACACTTGCAGAATGATTTTTTTAATATATATGTTAAAACAATGTAAAACATTTGAAATATATATATATATAGATATATATATCTATATATATATATATATATAGAGAGAGAGAGAGATAGATAGATAGACAGATAGCCTATATTTGCACACTTATGCTAACCTTAATCAGAGTTTGGAATGAAATGAATTGAAACATTAAAATTTAATTTATTTTGTAAAAACCAACACCGCCGACTCCTGCCTTAATATAATTTAGCCTTCATTTGTAATGTTTCAGATACGTTTTTAACAGCACGGCATTGCTTAATGTTGGGTCATTTTTGTATTCAGACTTAGTTCTGGTTGCATTTTCAGATGAGTAAATTAAAATATTTTTGGAAAACGAGGAAGGGACCTGAGGAAGACATTGAGGTAACATTAGCTGGAGATCCTAAATATTCTTTATTGTGATACAGTTCCCTCAAGTTCTTAGGAATATAGAAATGATAGTGATCTGTACCATTGACACATGTAATATTTAAATATTCCTAACATTCCTTGAGTGACATAGGTGACTGAAACGAAGCTAACACTTTGCAGTTATATTAAACAAGTACATAAGCTGAAGTAGTGGAGGAGGGGAGGTATGGAGAGAAAAGTGGATTCAACGATAGAAACTTTAACGTTATGAATAATTTAATTAGTAATCAGTTATTAATTATAATTATTAATAATTACATACATCAAACACTGACAACATTTCTGGTGACACACTGTGAGGTTGGTACAACATAGAGGAAACCCTAAACAGTGTATATAAATATCTGGCTTCAACTGTATATTTATATAGGGAGTGAAATGTTCATCAGTCAACTAAAAAAAAAATTACTTCTCATTGCAAATTTAAAAAATCAGCATCGAAACAAAAGTTGAAGGACAAAAACTGGACAAAGTTTATTTCTCTTCATTCTGCAATAAAACTATAAAAGCTCTCTGTGGGTTTTCAAAGAATGCTCAGAGCTTAAACAGTTATTTTATCTGAATGCTGAGAAAATTAAAATCTTAATTGCTGGAACGAAGGCAGCGATAAGCTGGAATGTAGAACAACTTATAGCTGAGCTGCCTCCATGGCTTCAAACAAAGAAATAATGAGATTCAACTGAGTGATTAATTGCGAGGCCCTCCTCACTCCATCTTTTCCATTGCTTGTATCTGGAAATGCTTTCATTTACTGTGCTGAATTAGTTCCAGTCTCTGACGTCATCATGACAAAAAAAAAAAAACAAAAACAAAAAAAAACACTGATTACCTCATCCCTCCCAAGAACAAGAGACAGAAAACAAGTTCTTCACATTCCACAGTAAATGCAGAAAGGATCTGAACTCCCTGTTTTTCACTCTGAAAGAATGAAAAACAGCAGCAGACAATGTTACATGCTGACATTAATAACGGGGAGTTCAACACAGGACTTTGGAGATGATCAGTTGCACTGCACTGCTTAAATCATAACCGACCCACCATTGTTGTCTCAGACTGCAAAAAAGAAGGAGATGTAAGGAGAAGGCAAGACTTACAGGGTTGAAAGAGAGATTACGCTAATGTGCATGATAGTGAGAGATGAGGTGATGACGTGAAGTGAAAGTGTGAGTGCAAGCAAGTAAGCATGCATGAGGATCGACACAAGGGAGCTGAACTAATGTGGTGCTGTTGAAAAATGCAATAGAAGGTAAAGAAAGCCAAAAGAAAAGGAACAGCAGAATGGTATCTTTGTTTGAAATGTCCATAAAAAGTTTAAATGTATTTAAAACGTTTGATATTTGGTATTTTGATACAGGAGCTGGCAGGATATAAAGGTTGAGAGGTTTCACTGAGACTTAGATGGGAGATTAGCCCAAAGTCACGGGGTAAACAGACCTCCAGCATAGTAAGCCAAGGGGTTCAATATGGGAGGGACTGGGTGAGATGGACTAAGCCACAGAATAATGAGAAATGATCGGATCACAGCTATCACGTGGCTGGTCACACCAAGCCTACCTTGAAGTGGGATGAGGGTAGGGAGGTTATTAAGCAGATCAAAGGAACGTTATGAGATTTGGCTTTAAAAATGGGAGGAGAATTAGGCAGACAGTGAGATGAGAAATGTAAAGGTATCCTAACCTTCCCTTTAAGGACATTAAAGATCCATATTTCAATTATAAATTTAAATTGCAATCAATTTCTTTGAGAGGTAAAATAGGGAGAGAGAAATAGTCGGTTGACCAGAGCCAACCAATTTTCAGCTTGATTGGCCCTTACCAAGGACCAACTGGTCAGAAACTCAAAAATCTATTTTTTTCTGATCAGTGAATGCACCACACATAAGGGCTTCAATGAGGCACTGATAACAACACTCTTCAGTGTGGGAGTTGTTACTGAGAGTAGTAGGCTCAAAGTTTTCTATTTTCCAGGTAAATACGGTATTAAAAAACACAAAGATATGGGAAGCTATTTAAAGTGAAACTATTTTTCCACAAGAACAGACTGACTTGTAGTTTAATCAAGCTGCAAGAGAGAGAGAGCGAGAGGTTCTGCAGATAACAGGAAGGCTAAACGGTATACAGCAATCTTGCTTGATTTTATAGCTTTGAACTTTAAACCTCTGTTTGTTGTATAACCAAATGGATTTGGGAATGTTGGCAACATTTTGGAAATTGTAGAGTTAAAGTCAGGATCTACGTTCGCTAAGGAATACACATGGATACTGTGGTCTTAGTGATGCTAACAATTCTGACCAGACTAATTGCTAATATAGGACAGGGGTGTTAAAGCTGTAAAATTGTCAAGGTTAATTTATGTCAAGGTCTGTCTGTTTGTCTATATATTTATATATCTATATAGCGCTTTAATAGTTTATTTTAAATAGTTTATTTTATATTGATGAGTAAAGGGAGATGCATTTGCCATTTCAGTAAGTGTCATATGATGACAATAATGCTATTCTGTTCAATTCAAAGTACTTGAAGGCCAAAAAAATTCAATTTAGTTATTTGTTTTTATTCATTATATTGAAAAAAACTGATTGTAAACATAAAACCAGTCTCACACGTTTGCCTTCTTAAAAGCAAGGCATCCAATTTAATACATGTTGGGGTTGATTGTTTTCTATTTTCCTGAATTAAAAAGATTATTTTATTTTATTCTCAGCAAAAGCAATGGAAACTTGCTGGATGCTTCTGATCCAATTATTGTCAAATAAAATATAGAAGATGGTTAATAAAAGACAAATACTTTGTATTCTACCTAACATTTTACAGTTTAAGAGGATTTTAATTTGTCAGTGAAAAACTCATCCTACTCTTTTTTAATAGTGGGAGGTATTATGTAATTTTTTTTTAGCTTTATATCAAGGTACAATGTTATTCCCTCATCAAAAACACACCTCAAGTGTTGCTTTAAATCTTTAATGCATGAGTGAGGAATCTTTGAATCTCCTGTGGCAGCCATTCAGGGATACCTAAACACTTGCTCTCACAAAGCTCCTGCTTGGAGGAGTCCTGAGCCGAGCTTGCACCTCACAGAGCACCCCACCCCATGCCTTCCCTACACAGCTCCTCCAGATTAGCAGCAGTAACAGCAATTAGCAATTGACATTACCTAGTGAACTGTTGAGCTTATCAAACAAACAACTTCTCGCTCCAACGCACCTAAGAATGGTTGTAAATGGAATAATGTAGAAACGTTGTGATGACGTGCTGAAGGCAGAGTGTTGGAAAGAGTAGGAGCCTCTTATAGAGACAGAGGTCAATTTCAAAGCGTCAAATTGCAAAATCAAGTTTCTTCTTAACTGAAGGTAACATAGTCACTTGATTGTGCTATAAAATGGCACTATGTGCCTGGAAAATACATAATACTCCCCCTTTAACTGTTCCTCCACATCTGCTGGCTTTCAAAATTTGTAAAAAAAAAAAAAAAAAAAAAAAAAAAAAAAAAAATCAAAAACTTTGAAGTGCGATTGGGGACTCCACAAAGTCATTCCTCGGGCCACACTTTGGACACCCCTTATACGGGTTCTTTGAAGACAGCTTAAAATGTTACCTCTGCAATCATTTTGTCTTTGTCTTAGAAAAATAGTAATACCTTATTTTACAGCAACTGCTCTCACATACAGGGGTATTACATCAAAATAAAATTTAAAGGTTGTTCATATGTATTGTTATACTTCTTAAAGAGAAACCAGAATCAACCAAAACTGAAGTCAGTTGGTTATAGCTCTACAAGACCCAGAGATCATAAATCAGTCAAAAGTTTCTTATCATGCATAAGAAACATTCAGAATTTCACTTAACATTTAACCTATAATGAGATATTTTTACCCCACCGCGACCACTCCAACCCCATCAATATACTCTTGTTACCAATGCTTGTCTCTGTTAGCGCTCTCATTAAGGTATTTACTTGACCTCCAAAAGGGATCCTCATGATGATATTCTTCTCACCCCTAAATCCCTCCCCACACCTCCACCATCGAAGCTCAGATAGCAGCATCATTCCTTAGCCAGCAAAGCTTTACCTCTCAGAGGGAGGGGTCACATTTAGCTCGTCTCAGCACTTACAAAGAGAATCAGTGAGAGAAAACTGATACTGCTGCAGAAATATAGCCAGGTGGGAGTGGGATAAGATGCAACATCGGACAGTAGTTATTGGATAAAAGCAAGAGGTCCCTGTTGTATAAAGTGGAGTCATGTTTTATTACCCTGTGTTGACTCAGCACACTGCTGCTGGCCCTGTCTGCTTTAAATATGATTGACAACAACAACAAGGAAACATGCCACAAGTAAACTCAACATTTCATGACAGTATCCAACGCACTGAAAAAGTATTCACATCCCTTGAAGAACTGTTGTTCAAAGGCCACAGAGACATATTTGGCCTTTATGGAAGACTGGCAATAATAAGTCACTGTTAAATGCAACACAACCATGAAAAGCCTTATTTGCAGTTATTTGCCACAAGCCATGTAGGGAATACAATAAACAGGGAATAACCTGCTCTGGTTAAATGACATCAAAATGTAAATTTTTGGTCTACATGCAATTTGCTATATGTGAGAGAGACATTAACACTCCACCTCACCCTGAAGATATCATCTTTATCTGTATCTTTTCCCTTCTGCTTTCACAGCTATAGACTACTTTGTGATGACCAGCCATATCAAATCCAAATACAATATATTAAAGTTTGTGGGTGTAACTTTACAAAATGTAAAAATCTTCTTGAGGTGTGAATACTTTTGCAAGGTAATGCAAGTACATCATACAGAGTTTTTTTTTTTTTTGATAAGTAAAAAGAATTCATAACTCCAATGACAAATATTAGGTATAATCAATACTGGCTTCACTGAGCAATCAGAAAAATGCCTTCATGTCTCCATACAAAAGGCATGGAAGCATGAAAACAGACCCGTTTCAGACGGAAATGACAGTAACTGCTTCAGTGATGTAAAAACAACACGTGCCTGTAAATTTCACATCCCAAATCCATTGCTCCCTCGGGGGCCTGTCAAAACAAGCCTGTCAGACCAAGTTAACCACCAACTCTAGATGTACAATGGTGCCTTACATGGATAGCCTCTCCCTCTCGTTAAACCATATATACCTCAACAAGGTCTTTCCCTTCAAAGCTTTCACCCTCTCATACCTCCATTTTCTTCTCCTCTTTAAGTTGTCTTTTCAGTTTTTGCCAACTCACCCCCATCATCTAAGTCTTCCTCTGTCCTTTTTCCTATCTCTTAACTCTCTTATTAACAGTTTGCCTCTACAAGCTTGAGATCCAAAGGCAACGTGTGCAATATTCTTTGTTGAGACCAAAGCCTTAAAAGCAGAGGCAATTGGCCGTTAAATAACAGTGATTAGTTTTCCTTATTTTTACTCTTTACACCTATTATTTTCATGTGAATGCTCACAACCTTGGGATTTAAGTCAATCTGTTTAACTACATTTTCTTTCTTATGAATCTCAGGAATGCACCCTTTTCGAAAAATTATACATTTTTCAGTGTTAGTTGTGTTTTTTTGTCTGTTACTAAGCAGACAAGGTGTGTCTAGTTTTGCTCATCCTTATTTTACAAAAAAAGAATATAAAAAAATGTTTTGAGTGTATCTAAGGGAGCACAGAGCTTTCTCTGCTGCACAGTAGTGGCACAAAAAGTTTGCACTGATTACTATCAGACAGTTTTCACTATTATCATCCTCACATGAAACTTTTTCTTATAATTTGAACTAATATGGCAAATGTAACTAAGGTAAGCTTTAATACTCTTGGTGTGTCTGAACTGCAGAAAGTTCTAAAAGATTAAAATGCATTTTTAAATTGTTTGGGAAAGAAAAGGTTTCTGAATGACTTAGCTGCTACAACTTTGGAACAATCCTATGCCTATTTTATTGTGACATTGGTGTTTTTAAAATACTGAAGAAAACCACCCAGGAAAAGCTAGACAGGTGCATCTTTACTAAACACGAAATTAAATTATTTCATATAAGACATAATTTAGCTCATGTTTAACACATCCTTTTGATGCCTCTGCTTTTTCAAATCTGTCTTTCTCCACCTTTTTTTTCTTCTGTCTTCTGCACTCTCCTCATTTTCTCTGTCCTCCAGTGAATGTCAGCCTCAGTTCTCTTTGTTCTCAACTAGGTGTGGCCAATAACAGGGGGCTATAGGGGGCGGCAAACTCAGCAACAGCTCTCACACTCCTTCACTGATTCACTGCTTTGTTTTTAATCTCCAGCCTTCAGTATAGTACATACTGGCACAAAGCTATACAGACTTAGATTGCATACAGCCCCATAAATATAGTTTACAAGTGCTTGGGGCAAAAGATGTATGCTAATTCAGAGTCCAGAGTTTAAATTCTGAAGAAATGTACTATGTGACATAACAGACATGTGCATGGGCAAGCAAGGGCAGTTTTTTGTACACATGCATGACAGTGATGTTAAATAAGAAAAGGACCTTGTATTTAGGCTTACAACAGCAGAAAGATTATTATAATGTACCTTGCATCAGAGGCACTGATATTACACTGTTTCTGCAATATACCACAATCAGTATACTGTTTGTGGTATCTTGCACATCTGCTACTTTCTAGTACACGCATCTGGTGCTTTCTAGTACTTACTTTTACTTTATTTTTTACTCTATTTACATTTTTACTTTTATTTTTGTGTTCCTTGGACAAAATAATTTCAATCAATAAAGTAATCTTGATTCTTGATGAATTGATTGAGGATTTGCTACATCATTAGAAACCAAAGAACAATATACACACTACAGAAGCACTACACACACTCAGATGCAGCAAAATTCTTCACTATGAGTTAATCACTATCATCACAGACAGACAGATGGATGGATATTTTCCAGACAGCTAAGTAACCTTGTTCAGTTATATTTACGTGTTCATCAAACTGGAGCTAATACGTGCCTGAAAAACGTTACACCATTGCTATGGCACCACAAAAAATGTTCCTATTACATTAACTAGGTTAATTGAAATGAATAAAGGAAAGAAGCTCAGCAAACCCAGTTTAACTTTAGTCTCCTTAATTCCCACTGGATTTGGATTTTTTGTTGCTCCTGGTACTGAAAATAAGAGCTGGATAAAGAGAAGGACTTAGTAAGTCAGACCATTTTTACTTGAACCTGCTTGCATCACGTCCTGCAGCACAGTTTTCACAGCTGTTATACCCAAGCTCTAAGCCAGAAGTATCAGGTGACACTCAAAGCCTTTAGAGAAATTCAGTCTTACCGACATCACTTAATATTTGGAGATTAAGCATAGATAAAAAAGAATAATGGGGTTTTGTCGATAATAACTATACCTGGTTGCTTGCCTTACAATGGACTTAAAACAATACCACGAAAAAGAAGCAAGTTGGTAAGACCATTATATTTTTTTGTGGTAGTGTGAAAAAGAACTACATCATACATCCAGTAGCTACAATGAAGCCACTGTACCAGACCAAAAACAGAATGTACACTGATATTGCCATGCTGAGGTGCTGAATGTTTCGAACGTAATGAGAACCAGACCCAGTCCAAAGTAATGATTGTTAGTGTGTCTCTCTCTC
Organism: Anableps anableps; assembly: GCA_014839685.1. Classification (NCBI taxonomy): domain Eukaryota; kingdom Metazoa; phylum Chordata; class Actinopteri; order Cyprinodontiformes; family Anablepidae; genus Anableps; species Anableps anableps. Next base: position 18,315,905 of record CM026078.1, on the reverse strand, counting down.
TCTCTCTCTCTCTCTGTGTGTGTGTGTGTGTGTGTGTGTGTGTGTGTGTGTGTGTGTGTGTGTGTGTGTGTGTGTGTGTGTGTATGTCTGGGTTAGGCATAAATGCAGTTACTAAAATGAATGGAAGTCAAAACAAAGTCCTAATATTGGTAGAAATACAAACTTGTATGTGTGTGTGCACGCGTGTGTACACAGTTGTTTGTCCTGTGTGTCTCTGTGTTGTCCTGTGATGGACTAGCGAGCTGTCCAGGGTGCGTCCTGCCTCTCACCGAATGAGAGATAGGCACCAATTCCCTTGCCACCCTGTAAGGACAAGAGGGTATAGACAATGGATAGATGGAGGAGGAACCAGAGCTTTTTCTCATGGGGTGAACACAAATAATGCATTGTAAAAAGAATTTTAAAAAACATTTTGAATAATCAAGTTCCACATTTTACCTTTTACCTTGTCCCTAAAAACTTTCTATGTTTGGGGTGCATTAACTGTGCCTTGGACCGGATACTAAAACACAAGATTGTGTTAGAACTAAGACAGGAAGTAATGCGATAAACCAGGAAATTTGCACTATTGTTTGGAGTAAAAACGGAAGCTCTGCTCAAGGCGATATGCTCAAGAGCTGGAAGTCTATTCGAAGAAAACACTTAATAGCCAACGATGATCACACAAAATGTACAGTAAATACACACATCAGCACCAATTCCGACTTTTTTAAAAGAATCTAAGGAATTCAATGTCTTATCATATGTTTTTCAAATTATGCTAACAGCAGGGTCCCAAAAGATTTTTTTGTTTGTTTTCTTAATTTATTTTTGCATAACTTTGGCTGTTTTCATGCAAATGGAATCGTGTATGTTTCTGTGCTATGAACTCCTATTCAAAATGCATTTCGGTAACAAACTCCTGCTTTAAATGTTATTTTTCTCATTCAGTCTTCAGATCCTTTTAAAAATATGATGTTTACTTTTCCACTATGTAGAAATATCTTTTCACCAACTATAGGAAAAAAAAAAAAAGGTTTTGTTTTTTTTATTTAAAAAAAAGAGAAGAGAAAAGACAGACTTTAATTGCTAAAAGTTCTTTGACACTGGCATGTAAATGCTAAAAATTCATGATCATTTTTATGTACTGTGAGAACTAAACTCGTCTAAAAAAATAGGTTGATCCATAACATTTTTATGGCGTTATACAAGTACAAGCCATTTATCATCTACCATATGGAGACCTTTAAACTAGATTTTTTTTTTAGTTTACAGAATGCACGTGAGGCGAAAGCAGAAAGGAAGCGATACCCAAGGGTTAAAATCCTATGAACAGCCTTGACTGAAGAGACAAAACCAAATGAAATGCTAAAAATTAGGGAACCAGAGCTAATACTTGATATTTAAAAGCAAAGCTCTTAATTGATTCCAATGGTGTCTGTTTGGTATGTCAAAGATGCCTTTATGACTTTGCAAATTGGATTTCTCACACTCTCACACCATGAAATAAACTTTAAAGCTTCACAGACACCTGAGTCATTGACTGCTGTTTGAAAAACCACAGCTTTAATATGATAACACTGGCAGTTACTCTGGTCTGACTCAACAATGTAATGTTTGCTGACATGCATTTTGCACCTCTCCTTTACAGATTTAATTAACCCCACATCTCACCATCGCCTCTGGAGACAGAAGCACATTTCACCATTCTCATACACATTCCTCCTCCTCCTCTCATCCCTCCAGTGACACACATAAAGCGATTGGTGTTAGAAACGGTTTATTGACTGATTTAAACATCTAAGCTGAGCTTAAAAACCTTATCAATGTCCCAAATTCTCACACAGCCAGAAGGACAGACTTTAAAAAAGAGCTGACATGCACAACAAACTTCCCTCAGCTAACCAGTGTTTAGTTGGCCCAATTGTTCACTTTCTGCTCTGCTTTAACTGATTGTCTATTTTTGTACACTGGACTAAGGCTTATTATGAGCAACAAAAAAAGTGCTAGAAGGTGATGATTAAAGTGGATTTTTACTGCCCACAGCAATAGACTAATTGTGTGTCTGCACACCATTGTATTTATGTGTATAACCAAGCACCCACTGGTGTCTACCAGACTGTATGAGTGGTCAGGGATTAGGCATGAAAACCAATCTCGACCAACCATGACCAAAGCTTTGTAAAATAATAAAGAAGAAAAGCTTTGTAGACGAAGGCTGACATGAAATGGTCCTTTCATTAGTTCACTACATGAGCAGACACTGCTGGACACATCTGGATTACTCATACAGCTGTAATCATACAACCAGCCACTCGTCCAAGTACTCTAAAAGAAGCACAGAAGGTTGAAAGGAAGTTACAGGAAAGTTTTTTAATGAATGCCAGTAAGCATTTTTTGTTAAGAAATGTAATATTTTTAAATCTGATTTAAATCTTGTTTATTAACAACATATTCAATCCAGTATGTCATTAAATTTAGATGCTATTTTCATGTTTTAACATTTTATTCTGTTCCAGTGAACATAGTGCCTTGCAAAAGTGCTCATAGGGTGACACTTTCCACATTTTGTTACAATACAAACACAATCTTCAATGTACCTTATGTACCTTATTAGGCTTCTATGTTGAAAAACTACACAAAGTAGTGCTCAGTTGTGAAGTGGAAGAAGTAGAGATTGACAACTCAGGCAGGAGAATCTGTCTACACAACAATTAGTCACACACTCCACAAATATAACATTTATGAAAGAGTAGAGAATAAAGCCTTTGTGAAAATAAGGCACGAGGAGACCCGTTTAATATTACTACAAGTTATGAGGGGAACACATAACAATGTAAGAAGAAGCTTCTCAGGTAAAATGAAAGGAAAATTGAACTTTCTGGCCAATGTACAAAAATCTACAAAATCAAATAAATACTGTACACCTCTCTTAATACCAATTCCCATGGTAAAATGTGGGCTAAATCATGATGGCAACAATATGTGAGAATGATTTTCTTCAGCAAGGACAGGGAAGATTGTCATAGTTGACGAGAACAGAAACTCTAAACATACAGTCAGAGCTGCAACTGAGCCAATCTAAGTCCAACTCTGAATCCAACCGAGCATGTGTGGTAAGACCTATAAGATTATGTTCACCAAAGCTCTGTATCCATTCTGACAGAGCTTGAGCCATTTTGAAAGGAAAGGGTATAATTGTTTCTGCAAGGCATTCAAATGTTTATTCTGATTCTCTGCTCCCTCTTGGTCTTGTTAACCAAAACATCATTGAAGCTGACAGATAATTTTGAATATGATTGCTCTGTTGATAAGGTTCAGCATAATAATCACCAACTTCCTACTGCATGTAATATTTTTCGTTACAAATTGTTTGACGAATGATTTTCCACCATTTTAACACCTTGAAAGAACCATGACCAAAATAAGTTTACATCAGACAACTAGACATGAGGACAGAACTGTAACATTTTGATTTCAAAGCTTACTCCTCTGCCTTTGTTTGCTTGTCCTCTTGTGTTTCAAACAGAGGTGCCTTACTTTCCAGACAGAAAACACCTATTTTCCTTGCCTCTGGCTCTGGCAGTTCACAACCTAGAAGAACTACTTTGGACAGTGTGTCTTAAGAGTTAAGGAGGGAGAAAGTCTTTGAAGGAACAGCAATTCTGGGTAATGATTTCCAGAGTGGCTAAGTTCAGAGAGACTGGGAATAATCCTGGAGCCTGACTTGCCAAGAGTTTATACAAAGTGATGTACAAGAACTATGAGACAGAACCTACAGCTAACAACCAAGACTGGTGCTTTAAAGTTCTCTGTCTGGTTTTGGGAGGGTGGTCCTCTAAACAACCTATTCATGCTGGCACGTGAGCAATAGGCCTGTAAATGTTTTGGCGCTAAGGCTACAAGAGGCATAAAATATTAAAGCAACAAAGAGAAGCACAACCTTATGGGAGAAAGAAACAACTATAAAGTGTGTGCATGTGTGGACGGGCAGAAGAATTGCGCTAGAGGAGCAATGAAACATTATAAACCACACCATGAGTTACTCTACAGTCATAGGGTATCTTATTCATCCCTCTTTGGTTTGTTTGTGGGACAAGGAAAAGATAGAAAACAGACCCCATAAGTATTTTGGTCTTCACATGATTCTAAGAAAGAGGTAAATGCCATTTTATTTTCAACATCTCATCAATAACACTTGTCTCTCTTATAGGAATTCATTTATCAAACTCTCTGTTTTTACAGTAGATGTACACATAAATAGACTCAAGGACGTTACATGTAATTTGCTTACATATAAGCTATTACTTAGCTGGACCTTCAACAACTCCTGACATGTGAAGTTATGTAAGCCACTCTTGTGATAACTACAGGCTCCATAGGATTTACCAAACTGTATATACACATAATGAAGTCAAAGCAAAACATTCCTGCTCACAGATGATATGACTGACTATCCAAACCATATTTACATCATGTACTTCATGTAACTTCAAATGCAAGCAGCAGTGCAGAGGCAGATCTGGCTTCAGGTTAACACAAGTGTTAAATGACAACAGTGATAAGTAATTGAAAGTTGAGCCTGTGTGCAGCTTTTTGACACCAGTAACGTGATATGCTGCATTTGTGACAAAGCATACCGCCACTCAGTAGGAGCTGCTGAAAAGGAGGCAGCATCCTGCATCATGTTATTTGTAGAGTAAAAGGTAGAGCTAGGAAAAGCCTCAGTAGCCCTGTGATCATCTTTTTTTAAAGGATAAATGGTAGCATATCTTTCTTGTTTCTTGTTGCTTTTTTCATTTAAACAAGAGTTCTGACAAAAACAATTAATTTGCAGAAAATTAAGAGTGACAAAACTTTTCTTTCTCACATTCAAATCCACATTCCATATGTCCCAATCTATGAACTTTGTAACAACCCTCTTAACCTGAGAGACCCTGTGACGACCCCCAGCAGGGCCACAGAAACACAAGCATATGTTCATCCTCTTAAAGAATGAGAGGCCATTTAATCAAAATGACAAAAAGTTCGACACTGGGTGTGAATCAACTGCACCTTTCCACACTTTTTTTCACTCACTGGAAAAACCATCAGTGTACTACCCATTCAATTTTTTTTGTCATCTCGTAACCTGAAACTGCACACAATTACAGAAATAGAAATGATTTGCAATTATTCAAGCTAAGAGTAATGCAGAATAAGTAGCAAAGGCTGTGTTTCTGATCAAAGAAAAATGCCCACTTTAGAATCTTTCTTTTCAATAATATTCACATTTTTAAGGTTGATAAAAAAAAGTATACTTTTGCCAGTGCCCTAACCAAAACTACATTTTATATGATGAATCACATGCAGTTTAAGCCCAGAGTTATTCATACCCTGGTACATATAGATTTAAAATAATTTTTCATTCAAGCAAGAAGCAAGTTTCTGATAGGAAATGCAACACATTTTTCAAACGATAATAAAATAATGTAAAGGGGGTATCAGTTTTTAAGAAAATATTCTCCTCAGTGATCAGTGAAAAATATCATTTGGCATTACACCTCTCAAATTGCTTTTATAATGGCTGACCAGCCCTTTGCAAGTTTCCACAAGTATTTGAAGGATTTGTCTTGTGATCAGCTCCAAGTCTTTGAGGCTGGAAGAAGTCTTTGCCATCACCCTAATCTTTAGCTCCTTTCACAAATTCTCGACCAGATTTAAGTCTTAATTCAAGTCTGGATTCTGGCAGGGGCACTTCAACACATGAATATTACTTTCAGTCAGACAAAAACATGTCGGTAAAATAAAAAGATTTTGTTTAATCCATAACTGCCAGGGGTATGAATATTTTTGAAATTTTGGTAGAGAAATGCTAACCTAGCTATAGTTCTCTGATTGAGCTTGACTATGCAAATCAACTTAGTGGCACAAATTATCAGTGTATGAACGATAATTTTGTTCTTTAAATTTTGCTACAAAAACTACATATATGTAAGAATTAATTTGTCCTTCATTCCATTGTTATTAATACTCTTAATGCTTTTTTTGTGTTTGACGATGGCTAAGCACACATTTGTGGCCTCTTTTGGTTCATGAAAAGCACAACAGTTGGTTGCCATGGCCACTGACCCAATGCCAAGAAACATTACTGACCACTGAGTTGCACTGATTTCATAGGCAAGTTTCTGCTTGGGTGTCAACAGATGTGCCAGGAGTTGGTCCCCTTCCAAGTGCTGTTTGATCGCCTACATCTCTAGGAAGACTCCCCTTTATTAATACCCTCCAGACAAGATAAATGGAAGGAAAACCCAAAACTGCTGATCTAAAAATTGTAATCCTTGCTAGGAGTTAGCAGCATTTTGTTTCTGAGGTTTTTATAATACGCTTGTCCATCTCTGTGTGAACATTATGAGAAAAAGACGAGGCTCACAGATGGCCTAAGGCCCCAAATCACCACCTCAGATGAATAATGGGGCCTTTGACCATGCTCTCATCCCCGTCTATGCCCTGAGCACAGGCCTTAAACCAATCAGAGAGATGGATAAATAAGACACACATATGCAGTTGTTTACACATCTCTGCTAAACCTTTCCCCACTTAGGGACAAGACACAAAATCATGAGACAGCCAGACAAACAGAGTGAAATTTAGAGTGCACTATTCCCAAACCTGATTAATGGTTACTTCTTTCCTTTACCTCTCTTTTTTCTCTGTTTTGTGTACATTTAAACCAACCATTAGATTAATATCCTCACAGTTGAGTCACCCTGAAAGAGGTCAGTAGTAAACTACATGCCAGATGGAGAATGCAGTGCAGCGGCGCTGAGATCATTGTTGATAATTCACTTTTTCCCACCATTCAATAAAGAAGCAGGAACCCAGAGCAAAGGAACATGTGGGCGTGTCCAAAGAGTGCAATTCAAATCATGAGACAAACAGTGATGTAATTAGCATAATAGTAAAATATCAGCACTTCAGGACTAGTGCCACTGTGAGATGCAGAGCACTGCTGACCTTCCACCAATAATCAGCAACACTCAAGTGCATATAAAATCATGGCTGAGGAATTAGGTGTAAAGTTGCTACTGCCAACTTCACCACTTCACTACCAACCAAATTGTTTAGGTGATGAGGTGAGAAGCGATTGTGTGAGGGCTAAGGACGCAGCATGCCTTATATGATTAACTGTAACTAATAATTGTAGAGAAACCCAGAAGAGTTTTACTAAAGGTAAAACAGGGAGAGGTGGGTTACATGAAAATGAGACCAAAGCCTCAGACACCCTGAGGGGAAACGTTACAAAGGTCCTTGTGTGTCCACATAAACTCCAAGATTTACTGCATACATTAACATACAGCAGGATGTGCTGTATATAATGTTTTCAGTTATGAATTCTGTGTCTGGCTTAGTGAATGAGTAGAAAATGACAGCGTGAAGAAGAGCAAAAATAGGAAAAAGAACAGACCTCCAATATGGAGACTGAGAGTGTGGACTACATAAAAGCTGCTCATGGTAAATCACAGTAATAGTTCTCTTTGAAAACTCCCATAAGAATGGTCCAGCAGAGGGACGCTGCTGGCCAACTTAATGGTGTAGATTAAATCTCTATAGTTGGACCATAAATGAGCGTCTCTGTTTCCATAGGTCTTCTATAGTCTGCATCTCACATTACCTTCATCCTGACTCTGTGGTCTGCTCACTAACCTAGCCTGACTCCCAACTCCTAAACCTGTCTGGTTTCTCCTTAAGGTGCCAATAAGCATGGAGCAGCAGTTCCCAGACTAGGGAGAAGAGACCAACTGGGTGGCTAGAGAACACTCTAAGATAAATAAATTTGTTTAGATTTTTTTGAGTTTTAGGGAAAATAAAATTACATTTGGAAAAAAAGGATGAAAAGATGAGGATTGTTAGGGAGCAAAATTATTAGGGACTATGCATTAAGCAGCTGTTCAAGCATTTAATGTTTTAACTGTGGCATCAGTTTAGTCAATGCCTTCTTTCAAATTTAGTCTAATTTTCATGAAACAAGCTTTATGCTTTATGTTAAAGAAATATATTCTTTCAAAGTAATTTATTTATTATAGACATGTAACTATTTTGTTGATTGTTTTTAAACTATGAAACCAAATTTGTTTTCAGGAATAACTATTTGTTATTTTAAAATTACTATGGGAATAATATGGATTTATTATGCAATGATTTTCAAATATTTGCCCAGATTAAACAAAAGGTACTCACTGTTTTAAGAGGTCTGTCTTTTTATGCATCGAAATCTAGTATTAATACAATGCTAAGAACACTACCACAGGGTGGCAATTATGCACAAAGTTGTTTCCCAACCAGCATGATGCTTTTTAAAGACAGGAATTCTGTGTTCAAAACATCTAACTGCGCAGTTAATTGGAATTCAAGTAGAGTGAAAACTACTGGCGAAGTGAAAAAGACCTCTACTGTTCTCATTAATGGAATTAATTTCAATGTCTCACTATGGGATATACCTCCTGCATATTCCTCAGAAGCATTAATCTCATTACGCAAATCCTGACTGGCTGGTGATCACGATGCCTGCATCACCTACCCTTTAAGTAGCTTGAGCCATGATGCAGCATGATTCAAAAACCTTTTCTTGCTTCAAGACATATCTCTGTTTTTATGTACTAGCAAGGTAGGTTAACTGTCCATAAACTGGAGAAAAATATTTCAGCTAACTCTCCATCAACGCTGTGGCTCTGGTCTACACCGTAGTCTGGAGCACCTGTTGCCAATTTCCATATTAGCTTACCAGCTAATACTGTATTCTTTATTCAGAGCTTACACACCTGTTAGCTGTTAGCTCGGTTTAATTTGTTGCATGGACTGTTCCTGCTTCAACATGAAGAGCCTCCAAAGATGGCTAGAACACCAAGTTAGCCTCTCTGGCAGGGACCCATACTTGTCAACAAGCGGGCCACCGCCTGGCAACGACGACGTGCAAGAGGAGAATGTGGACTCTGGACCAAGTGCTACAGCCAGCTGGGGCTCCCAGTTGGACTTGGCCGCAACGCCCTCACCTGCTGATGACCTCATAGAGGTGGACAATGAGTATGAGGATGAGTTCATCTCGAAGTTCCTTGTGTCAAAGGATGACAGTGATGATGAAATCTTCATCCCAAGCGCACAGGCTGCAAAGCCGGGCACTCGCCGAGCACTCCCTCGGCACTCCCCCGGGATGTGCAGAAAAGACTTCACATTGCATTCTAAGATGGACCACTTTATTTGGCCTCCAGCGACGTAAGGACTATTAATCCCACAGTCCACTGCATTAACCCATTCTGTGTTTAGCCGGAAGAGGAGGAGTTTCAGAAGGAAACTCTGTGATGTCATGCGACTTTTAACTCCCCGGAACGAAGAAAAACTCTCTCTTTCTGTAGCGATGCTACACCGGAGAGGATCAACAGCATGCTTTCCTGACCCACTTACCCCCTCTCTTGCAGGCCGAAAGAGAGTCTGTTTTTGAAACTCCAGAAGCTTTCGATCCAAATGCAGGTTCTGATGCTGACTGCCACCCCACCAAGGGACAAGAGTAGCAGCTGATGCCCGGTCCAGAACTGAGAGACACGACTTCACTGAGTCTGGCCACATGCCATCTGAACACCACTGATACTACTCAAACCACAGCCAAGAAGATGCCCCAACCAAGAGAGAAGAATGACAGCAGATGGTTGCTCCTAGGCAACAAGCTTCACCGAATCTGCAGCTGACGACCGTTTGAAAGCTGAGAAATGCAGTTTCACCAGTGCAGGACGCCGTGCCAATTTGATCCAAAGCTGAAGGCGCTGCATTAGGAGCCAGTGTGTGTTAACCAACAACACACCACAGCTTTTTTTTCACCACCAGCTTCTAACGGTAAACAAACCCCTGACCAGTGCTCCCCCAATCCCTGGGGCTGTTTACCACTGCTGAGCACCCAAGGCTAATTGACCAGGACCACTATAAGCTGCTAGACAGCAGCAACTCTCAACACTGTTTCCAACAGCTGAATCACTAAGACATCTCATCTATTGGAACTTTGTTCATGGATAGGTGTGGTACCTGGGCAGCAATAATGGCATAGGATAATTTTAAGTGTTTTGTGTATTGTTAAGGTGTTTAGAACTGTTCCAAATGGAGCATGGATGGATGGATGGATGGACAGATGAACAGAAGAACTGCAAATATGTCAAAACAACATATTTCTTTTTCCAGAAGAGAGAAGCAAATATTGAATTTCTGTGTTCAAAGCCATTTAATCGTGATGTGATGACAGCTCTTTGTTGTGCTGAAACTTTTTGAACCATAATATTTATTATCATTGGAGTAAAGGTTGACATAAAATCAAATTTTGTTTGCTTAAAAATGGGGACATTTGAAAGAAAATCCCACAATGCCCAGAGGTTTAGGAAAGTACTTATCTCCCTAGTTGCAATTTAGATAGATTTTTAGTAGGTTGAAATAAATATATTTATATATTTAGATCTAGAGCACTCACATTGCTTTATTTTTGTTAACTGACCAATCGCAATTCAAGATGTTTTAGTTTCTTTTGTTTTTTGGGTTTTTTTGTTTTGCTGAATTAACCAGCTTGTTTGCTAATTCTTGACCTCTGGATTCATTAAACTTAAATAAATGCCAAAAACAGTGCTCTTCATTGCCCACTGACATGTAAAACAAACTGCATCTATCTTTTATCAAAATTATATCTTGCACCCTGTGTCACAAAAATGAATTATGCAGGTTTTGTATTTATTTTGGTTGGCCCATCTACTTCTGCATGTCAGTCAAAACTTTGCTCAGCATTCATTTGCATACTTCTGGTCACATGTAGTAGAATAAGTCCTTGCTTGCCCAACTGAAATATGATGGAATTTGCAGCTGAGACTCATGGATAGAACTGTCAGCTGCAATTTGGTCCGAGGTTTTGAGATGTAAATGTACCTTTGTTTCTCACACCTGAGAAATCCCAGTACATCTGACACAAGCATACTGTTTTGCCCAGCTTTGCACAAACCCTGACTTGGTATGAATTCAATCCCTCAGCTACTGTTGGCTTCAAAAGGAGGGGGACACTGATGGATAAAGCAGGTTTTATATTTGCACCTCTAATTCATGTTTTGGATATCTGGTGCATTTTTGTTTAGGGAAGCCTATCTTAAAGAGTAGTTTCTGTGAAACGGCCATGAGCAGTTATCTCATCTGCAGTAGGTAACTCTCTAAGCATCTTAATTTACAATAAATCCAGATTAGTTGGTCCCAAAGACTGAATGCCAAACCAGGAAGAAGTTTAGACCAAAACAGATTTAGGACTAAGGTGTGAACTGAGTTTAGTTTAGATTTAGCCTTAGACGTATACTGCTTATGGTTAGGGTGAAGGTCAAGTTTAGGCTATAGAAATGAATGAAAAATAAATGGAAGTTTTGGCAAATTTCTTGTGAAGACAAAGCATGTGATTGTTTTATTTGTGCAAAATTGAGCCAATAAGAACCCCTAAGGCACACGATTGTACAAGACTGTATTTAAGAACATCCACACTTGATTAAATAAGTGCACAGAGGTTGACAGGATGGTGGACATAGAGTGAAAGCATTCACGTAAAATGAGTAAGTGCTGGATTTATTAGGTGTATAATTGCCACAGCCGTCTGTTATCTTGGGTGTCAATCTCTGTTTGTGTCCAGCTTGCGTGTGTGTGTGTGGACATGTGGGCTGAAGTGTGCAATATGTACCAAAGAGGGATTAATGGAACACTCAGCACGCTAGGTTATACACTGACCATGCAGACCACCAGTGCTGCGTTAACCTCATATACCTAGATATTGGATCAGAGAGGTTGTGAAATTTAGAACAAAAGTTGAGCATGGGTTTGTCTCCTACACCACGTGTGCCTGCCCTTGTCATTTTCATTTCATTGTTTGTTTTTTCTGTACAACCTTTGGGTTTTTTTTCTTCATAAATAAATATTTCAAATCCTTAACATTTCCTGAAACAGATAATAACGGAGGTCTTTATTCAGTTCTTCTTCTTGCACTCATCCTTAAGTGGCCCTTGCATCATTTTATCTGTTACTCTGGCGACTCGGCATATCTGATTTAGGTTTTCAGCCAAATACTTTCTGGTGTGTATCATCATGATGTAAGTCTAAAGAGAGAAAGAAGAAAAACTCGCACCCATGCGTGCAGTCTCAGACACACGGAGAGCCGTGCCAGAATCCATCTTATTCATCAAACCTGACCTTGTGAAAATGACAACCTCAGAGCAATCCTTTAAATCACACAGATGAAATAATGAGGAGCAAAAGAGGCTAGAACACTTTATTTTAACATGTCTGAATCATATTGGAGATATTATTGAATCCCTGAAAATGTAAATGAAAATAAAGGGGGTGTCAAAAAGATATAAATATTCAGAATAAATGAAGATAAAAGAAAAACTCAACTCTTTTGCAGGAAATTCTGAATTCTGAGCCTTAACCATCTGCCATCACCCTGTTAGGTTATGTGCTGCAGGGGAGGGCAGGAATTAATTCAGCTAAATTATGCTTCTTTTACAAAACACAGGTATGGAGTGCATTGTAGAACAACGGGTAGCCTGATTAACCCAATGATGGTCACTTCCACTCCACTGTTTAAGAGAGACTGCAGAAAGGGAGGACTAAAGTGTATCTCACAAAATTTGTGATTGGACAAAGAATCTGTGGTCTGCTGTGAAGGAAATTTAAATGAGTAATTATCCACACAATAAAAGAAAGCATCCAGTCCTCACCGTAGTCTCATGGTTTTGCCTTTTGCAAAAAAAAAAAAAAAAAAAAAAAAAACAGGGATAGAAATGAGTTTTCAGTGTCACTCTGGGATTAGAAAAGCATATAATCACATCTATGAACACATGGAAAGTCAAGTCCTATAAACTGACAAGAATAGGTTTACTACTCCAGTTTGAACGCATGCACACACGCACACACAAGAAAGATATTGAGGGGGTCTGTGAGGATATTGTGACCAGATTGGGTGGGGGGTGGGGTGGGGTCATCAATCTAACTTTACTGGATGACACACAAGATTGCAGCGACATTTCCTTCATCCTCTCCTCGTGTGAGAATGCACATATGTATGTGAGAAAAAAAAGATTTTTTTAAGCAATTTCAAGCAGTTCCAGGGGGATGGGGGCTTGTTTTGTTAATGAATGAAGGCTACCCCCTCTTCTCCTATCAGATGAGATGGCAGCTGGCCTGTGTATGTCCCATTTAAATGGAGATGTTTAATTTGACAGTCATGAAAACAAAGCGCATCATTCAGACCCATAGTGAAGGCTGTAGATACTGCATGTAAGTGTGTGTCTTTAAGGATATCTTTTATGCTAACTGAAACACACAGATGAGGAAGTGCTTGAGATAAAACCTGAAGTGTCACTTTAAATCAGAGCCACACAGAGAAATAGGCTGTTGACCCAAGTCGGGCGATTTTCAGCTTAATAGGCCCTGACCTGTGACCGGACAGTCGGAAACTCAAAAATCAGATCTTTTTCTGATCGGTAAACGCACCATATCAGGTGCTACCAGATCACTCTGACAACTCTTTTCAGTGTGGATGCTGTTACTGAGTGAAGAAGACAAAATTAGCTATTTTAAATATTAGTAAGGTGTTTAAAATTCAATTATAGGAAGCACAGAGATGTTACCGAGATGGCAAAAGCTGTTTAATTCATAGTTGATTTGGGGTCAGAAACATTTATTTTTAGTTTGGGGTAGCTCATTTTGAAAATATATCACAAAATCAACATAAAAAACAGTGTAGAGTATTAATAAGGTGCTGATATATTTCCTTTTCTCAGAATATGCAGTTCTAAGGAGTGGGTACAAGTCCATTCAAAATAAACTAAGTGATTGTTTTTTTTTTGTTTGTTTGTTTTTTATGTAGTGCAACTTTTGAAAATACTTGTGAAAATTAGCTACATTAAGAATGATGATGTTATAAAGAATGAACGACTTAAAGTAATGTGTATTGGTGTTGTGTTAAGTTCAACTGACAGGTAAAGAGTCAACAACTTCTCTTACTTTTGCTACAATGTACCTAAAGCTACTTTAAGGCTTTTTCAGCTGAGTCTGTTAGGACTAGTGTTTTGCTAAATGTTAAATTAAGGTAAGATGCAGAGATATCTTCCAGATGGAGTAAAACATAGATACATTTGTTTAATGACTGAGAATATGGGATTTGAAATTGAAACTATATTTTGAAGAGAGAGCAAAGCTGTCAGCAAATAACAGTAAGGTTGACCAGAGTACACCGAATTGCTCTGTTTTATCTGTCATGGAACACACTGGGGTTGGAAATGTTTTTGCAGCCTTTTGAAAACTCTATTGTTTCCCACTAATGCTTGGCGTACTAACTGTACTACTTGTTAAGGTACAACAGGCAGTTTAAAATGTCAACTCTGTAATCATTTTGTCTTTGTTTTGTTTTAAAATATCAGTTTTACAGCGACTGTTTTCTGACACAGCAGTATGGTCCTAGTTTAAATAAAGACACCTCATAGCTGAAAGGCTAGGTGAATATATTTTCAGTGCTGTTAATTATAGTTCTTATAAAGAGACTGGAATCAGTTAAAATTAATATTGCCAGGTAAAGACTATTAAAACAGAGACCAGAAATTGGCTGCAAAATTATGTGCATCTTTACTTTACATAAGCACAAGAAAGAAAAATGGAATAAGCCTAAATGTGAACTGACTTTTCCACTAATTGAAACCACTGTGTGCCTACTGCTCTGCCAGCCAAACTGGTTCATGTACAGCATATTTACAGTTGTGGAAAGAAGGCATTACCTCCGTTTACCCCAAAGCTGAAGTAGACCACAGTGTTTTAAAGGTGATACAAACAAATTCGGCTTACAGTGTTTCCATGCAGCTGGCTGAGTATTATTTACCTCACATTATGCCACACTTCAAATGTAAAAAAAGCCCATTGAGAGCTTACTCATGCAGACACATTATCCATCTTCAGAGTATGCATTAAATTATGCCACAAAAGCTTGCACACGTCCAAACAAAACACATCATCCTTCAAGCAAAAAGGACAACTATGCAGTGTTAAAGCCTGTTTTTCAGAAGGTATATAAGCATGTTTTGGCATTAGGAATGCAACCGTTTTCCCAAATCACAGAAAATTGTTATTCTTCAAACAGCTGCTAATAGTAAGCATTTATTAGTTTGAAGCCAAGAAGCAAGCACATCCAGAGGGAATGTCTTTATCTTTATTTTTTTACATATGACCCAACCAGGGTATTTGGGTTTCTATGTAATTTTTCTCGCTATAATTTGCTATAATTCGTTTATTCTGCTACTTTGTTTAGACAAGGCAAAAAATTTTCATCAGTGCTTATCAGAGGATAAAGACAACAACCCTGGTCCTGCGTAGTTCCCTCTGTCTCCCCCTGTTCTCCCTACCACCTCCTTTCTCTCTTTTTTTGCTTCCCTGTGGTCCTGAGAGTCTCGTATCCATGGTTACAGCTGAATGATGGCTGCAACTGTTTGAAAACCATCACAGTTATCCCCCCACCACACACATTCACACGCTATCTGCATGGAGTAACGGCGATCATCCTTCATATGGGTACATGTTCATGCGAGGAGAGTCTGTCTGGTTCTCTCTGAGCCCACTCGCAAAAACATGACCCCACTCTTCCTCTGACACCCATGAAAAATATGCCAGGGTGGAAGATTCCTCCCTCCATGCACACACACTTCTATCCACACTCCTCTGGTTCTAATTCACAAAGACAGATGGTGTTCTCTCAGTGCTGCCATTATGAACTTATCAAAAGCATGTAGTCCATCACAGTTATCACTTTAATTCTGAAAAACAAAGAGGGACAACTTGCATAAACATAAACCAGGCAGACCTCTTCTTCTTAAAAAAGGCAGTGCTAAATCACCCTGCAAGGCTTAAATGCCTACAGCCAATATGCAAAACCATTGCCCATTGTACTGGGAATACGCAATTCCCCAATGCAATGTTCTACTTTTTCAATTTCTTTCTTTATTTATCTGTAATGCCTAACAGTGTGTGTGCAAGTAAGGTGTAGGAGAAGGAAACAGCCTGTTTCAAGGGCACACTCAGACAGAGAGAGGTGAAGTCAGGCACACAAACACACACACACATACACAAACGCATAGCGATGATGAATTGGCTTTGCACCACCTCCCCCTCTCCTCCCTCCACAAGTCTCATTGGCATGGTAACCGTCAGCATCGCCGCTCCCTCCTGCCTTCATTCTTTTTCACACCTGCCATGCCTTTCATCAGTCTTTCAATGCTGTCTAAAATCTGCTGAGTTGAGATCTTTCAAGACCCTTTTACCACTGCACGACAAGTCAATCACATATCAAACCACCTTCATAGCTTTGTTGTAAAGAATTGAGGTTAAGCCGAAAAGTCTCAGATATCTTGTGTTACAGCTTCATCGTGATTTTAGAATAAATTTGGACAAATCAGGTCTGTGTTTTGGAATCAGACTTTTATGAAGCACTTGTAAATTAATCATTTTTAAGCAAATAGTCTGTGCTGCAGCACTTACTGGCATGCAGACCTCATTGTCTTTGTTGTCTGAAGAATCAATTAGTATTTCATATGAATGTGCTGGAGCTATGAAATGTAGGGCATTTTTAGTTCCTTTTTTTCTAGAGAAATTGGTAATTTGTGACCATGAGTCCAAACCTGTTTTGAGTAACCTGTGCATTTTAACAATAGAAAATTATCAAATAGCTTTAAATGTAGGGTTTACCTCCAAACAAAACTAAGTATTTATATTCAAGGTGCACCAACAAATTGTCTGTTGGTGCAGGTTGCTCACATAACACAGGTTTTGCAATGTGATGTTTCTAATTTTGGAACGACATCGGCAAATGCATGCTGCAAGCTGAATGAAATGAGATGCTCTGCACCCCCTGACCCACAACAGCAGGACTGCTGAGCAGAAAAAGGGCAGATTAGGTATGATTTCAGTATAATCAGTACATGCAGTAGCGTTAGCAACACTGAAGGTCTCATTTATACCATAATGTCCAGCAACGACGGACATGAAGTCCAAATAGACATATATTTCCTGTAGTTGGTTTGGATTGAGGCTGGTCGGTATTCAGACCCGGAAGTGAGCAGCACTAGAGTTTTTTGGAAGTGGACTGAGACCATCTCAAAAAGTGGGTCTCGGTCTTGTTGCTTGGTCCACACCAGGGTTTGCTTAAGTGTATTCACACCTGCACAAAAGGTCCAGAGCAATGGGGGAAACAAACTCTGGTCCATTTAAAGTGGACCAAATGTGTCAGGTGTGAATACACCTTTAAAATAATAGTAAAATCCTATTTTACAGCAACTCTCATTTCACATACACAGTATGACATCTCCTTTACTCCTAATTTAGATAATTAATGTCAGAAAGGCTACAATAAATATTTTGAATGCTGTTAATTAGTGTTTCCAAATGGAAATTGGAATACAAAATATATAAAAATAAAATTTGACATTTAAGAGCTTTAGAAAGGTTTCTGAGGTTTAGCAAATCATTGTTTTCCTAATTGGCTGCCAGGTTTTGAAGATACTTCACGTATGTGTATTAGATGTGGGAAAAAACGGTTTCCCTTTCTCTCTAATTAAACAAAGCTGGATGTTGCTTGATTTAGTTTTTAAACTAAAAAAGAAATCATTAATACAAACTATATAGCAATAAAGATCTGTTAAACTTGTTGTGACCATTTTCTGCCTTTTGAAATAAAAGCTTTACACATTCCCATAATGACAGGCACAAAAAGAATTCCTACAGACTGATGCAATGAGTCAAGGCCAAAGAGATGGGTGCTGACGGGGCAGCTAAAGCAGAACTGGATTTAATGATTTCCACACCTGCACCCATTGAAGGTTGTAGAGAAAGCAGACGGTGGTCTTCTTGCAAAAATTAGCTAGCAAATTTAGTCTGGGTGCATGTGTTGCCAAAAGGTGCCCATGATGCATGTCTGATTTTGTAACAGAACATTTGAGAAAGGACAGACATGTTTTAAAATGAGAATCTACAAACTAGTATGGATGTAAAACCTATTTTACACAAATCCACTTTCCTTATAAAGTTTTTTTTGGATATATGCTTATTTACCTGTCATTTGGAATCTAGCTTATTTAGATTATGTATGTAATAGTCATGATTTGAATTCTTGAAGCTCAGACTCAGACTGCAGTTTAATACCAGCATGGATCACTTCATTAGAATGTAAAGTATATATAGCAATCATAGACTATAACATATCCTCTGTTTTGCACTTCCTGTGATCTTAGTTTCACCATCTGCATGACTTGAAAGAACAGTTCTTCAGATAAAAAACAAAAGCTTAAGAGGAGAAAATACCCTTAGATAGATTCACTTTAGTCCTCGCATCCGGCATTAGAGAAGCAGTTCTGGCACTCTGAGATCTCTGCAATCAAGCAGCTCCTCTGTAATTGTCCCCTGGAGCTGTGCACAAAATATGCCATACAGTCAGCCAGCGGTGTAGGTATCGACTAGCATGCATATGTCCCTGTATTTGTGTGGAAGCATGAGTCTACAGAAATGTTTGTGCATGAGAAATGTGTGTTTGTTTGTGTGAACAGCACTTGACCAACTCAGAAATTCCTTCCAGGATTCTAAATTGATGTTTCCCAAGAGAGAGGGATGCTAGCTGATACACAAATGTCTGTAACTAATATAGACACAAAGGAAGACTGGATCACTCAGTCACTCCATAAGCAGAAACAAATGGTTTCTATAGTTATGCAATAAATACAGTTATTGAGCATCAATAAAATCGCAACACAAGGTTCACCTGTAGATGATAACTTGAAACTTGTAGCGTTATTTGAAGAAATCAAAAATTGGCTGGTGACAGTAATCTAGTAATTTTTACTACGAGTGACCCTGACCGCACACCAGCCTATTGGAAATTCAAAATATCAGTCTTTTTCTGTTGATGATAAGCTCTGCCAGATGTGCTGACCACAAAACTCTTCAGTGTGGAAGTTATTACAACAGAGTTGCTCTGTTTTTATCATTTTAGTCTTCAAACCACTGCCTGTCATGGTACATAATGGATTTGGAAAAGCTGGCAGCCTTTTGGAAATATGAGACTTATGGTAAGGGCCTGTATTTTCAAGGGCAAACACTTGGATAGTGGTGTTTCTAGCTTGTAATGCTAACAGAACTGATCATGCTAACCAGATGAGAACTTAAGGTTGGGTTTGTCTTTGTTTTAAAAGATACTGCCCACAAAACTCTGATCAGTGCATCCATAATTTTAAGTAAGTCTTTGAGAGACAGAATTTTTTACATATACATAATCTGAAACTTCCACAGCTTGGAGTGAAAAGTACTACTTTCCACTTTTTTCAAAAACAAATTACTTAAACGTCAGACATTCCTTTCCAATGTCAATTTAACCAACTGCTCCCATAGTACAAGCTGCAGAAACCACACTCTGCTGAGCCAGGACATGAAAACATTAAACTCCAGTGAAAGACAGCAACTAAGACACAAGACGTTGACATCTGGGGAGGGTTGGTGCATGCAGCTTTTCCTGCTGTCATTTCTTTTGATTCTTTCAACAGGAACCCAGTTAGAATTGTCTTCTTGCAACTAGTTTAGCGTGTCTGATAGCTTTTAAATGCTAAATTCTCAACAACTAACATGTTATTTCAAAGAAAAGAAATTTATTCCAAGTAGTATAAAGAGGTTTCTAAACTGCACAGTGCACACAGGGTGTGTTTGGCCACAGTGAACCCGTTCCAAAACCACTGAGTTGAAAATGAGCCACTTGGACAGAAAAATGTTGGTTCTCCTAAATTGACATTAAATCTGACACATCCTTACTCAAAAAGTTAAATCACATACACCAACAAGAGCAAGAATAGGGATAAATGAGAAGATTTACCTTACCCCAGCCAACACCTCAGCCACGCCAGAAGGCTGTAAATGTCATCAGTGCAAAGTTAAAGCGTCACATTGCAACTACTGTTTCATGTCAGAGATTCATCTCAGAGTTTTTTTGCAGCTCAAAAACATCTTATGTGTGATCTGAATTCTTTCATAGGACTGGTAAGAGCTAGACTTTGTGTGGACTACAGAAAAGGAATACTAAACAGTTTTGGGGGGATGAAGAATTATTTCTCATGACTGATGAGTTACAGTACAGTAAGGCTGCTTGAAAATAGGAAAAAGACCACCATGAAACAGATCAAATGTAATTTCAAGAAACATTTGTAGTTATGACATGTTTTAGATAAATAATCAAATTACACCCTTGTAAAACTTTTCAAATATATTCAGAATTTAGAAATAAAAATATTATTTCTGCTAAAATATGTTCAAAATAGCAGAAATATATTAGATTAAAACTTCCTATGTCTAAACTCCCAGTTCAGAAGGAAAACCAAATCCTGAGCTTTAATCTTCATAAAAAATATTTTGAATTAATATTCTGCCTTTGGGGAAAAATAAAATTTGTTGTCATCTCTCTTTTATTCATTTGAGTCATTCTGACCTCACAGCTGAAGATTTTCACAATTCATCGAAACAGTGAGGCACTTGCCCATGTTAACAGCAAAATTATTTCCACTCCTGTTGTACTTCCATCCCGTCTGACACACAGCTGCCAACAACCGCACGCTTGTATGCACGAGGGCCGCCAGTGGAAATAAGCTTCCTATTTTGTGGTTTCGACCCTTAAAGCCTATGCTCTGGTTTCATCATATGCTACAGTTAACCTTTGTACAGACATTTAATTTCATTTAGTAAGTATTTTCTAAACAGAAATATTAATATGCCATGAAATGTATGTGAAAGTGCCAGTTTTTAGTGGTTGAACAGCCAAGGAGCTAAATGGACTTGCAAAAAAGTGAACAGAAAAACCATAGTGAAGGTTAGTGAGGGCAGGTGAGAGGTAGGAAAAGATTTCTTGTAAAATATTCCTCTATAAGCGAGTGGAAACTTTCTCTAACTCTAACCTTAAATAGGCATCTTGTGGTGGGAATTTTTCTTATTAAAGCTAAAGTCCAAAGAAATGACAATATGAGGTGTACACATGACAGATGTGCATCTGGGAGACGTAAAGAAAGCGAGAGGCATGATGTGGACCATTTTGTATATGAAATATCTTTCATCGCTTTCTGCCATTTCTGTGATCTCAGACAGACAAAGCTGAATCAGACATCAGACATACTGTTTTATGCTGTGTCTTTTGGCACCATTAATACAAGGCTGATCTGGAATTTTACTCCCTTCTCCTCTCCTTTCAGCATCCATATATGTTTGAGTTTCTAAGGAGGAAGTCAAAGAAGACAAGTGGAAAATTTCGAGCTTGAAGTAAAAGTCAGGAACTCCATATTCCACTTGTTTATATATCAGTCAATATACCTTTATCTAAGCACTAACAGGTCTCACTGACAACAATCATCGGTGCAGAAGTTGTTCTGGTGAGAAGAAATTAGCTATGTCTTAGTTAGCTATACTCAGTGCCACTGAGGTGGTTAAGAATGAAGTCAGAGGAAGCACAGAAATGTAAGATGATTAAAAGAATTTCTCTGACAGGGTGGGATATGTTTGCAGTTCATTCAGACTGCAAGAGAGAGGGAGATTTTCAGCTGATAACAGGAGGGTTGAACAGACTACTGCAAAACATACTGGGGTTGGAAATGTTGGTGGTGTTTTGGAACTGTTCTAGTTATGGTAAGGATCTATGCTCTAGAAAATAAACACACAGACTGATGTTGTGTAATTCTTACCACACTGCCCTTGCTAGTTGCTAATGTAAGATGCTAAAGTCAGTTTAACACTCAACTTCAATCATTTTGTGTTTGTTTTAAAATATTAATAATGTTACTGATTGCTCTAGCCGGAAAGCCTAGAAAACAATATTACAAAGGCTGTTGTTATATGTTCTTTTTAATATGCTTCTTAAAGGTAAATTAGAATCAACTAAAATGAGTATCGGTAGGTCAATGCTTTACAAAAACCAGGGATGGGAAATCTGCCAGAAAGCTCTAATTGGTGCGTCTAAATGAAGATTACGAAGAGAAAATTAGGATCTACGTTTGAACGGTCTTTGACATCCTGAAGGAGGATAGAGTTAGTAAACATGGGACACTGACAGCACTGTTTGAGTTGAACTGGTGTCAGGGTTATTGTATTGTTATGGCAGAACACACTTTCATACACACAAATAACTTGATTTCAAAAATTCATTTCTATTATCACACTGTGCAAAATACAGTTCTTGCCCCCCAGCAACTTCTCATCTAAAATCTCTAAAATCTCTCAGGAAAGACAAATGACAGAAACTGATAAATTGGGAAGCAAGCGCTCATACCACTCCAAACTGCAGAACCGCCTCCAAAAGCAAATAGGACATGGAGAAACATAGGAAGCATGCTAATTTACACCAGCTTAACTCGGTGTGACGGTAAATTAGATCACTAAAACCTAATGAACTGCAGAGAGCCTTGGGATCACCGGCTATTTTACTGCAGCGATACTGTGACCTTTTCATGCGGATGACTTTAATTTTTTATATGGCAGATGTTTCTTCCATTCTCCAGCTGCAAAGAACAAGGAAAAAAACATGATTCAACCAACAAGCAGCTAGTCAGTGATACAGTGGTGACTAAGACAGAAAGTGAATACTAAAGAGGCCAAAACAAAAATGGAGCAGAGAAGCTGGTGTAAAGAGATATACAGGAAGAAAAAGACAGCAAAAAATGTTTAAAAATGACAAGAGTGTGCTTTCTGTTCAAATGCTTGTGGCTGCAGTTTTATAATGTGGTGTTTCACAGATTAGTAGCACTATCTCCTGCTCTGACTGCAAATGTCCTCAAACAGCAGAGGCAAACAACAAAAAAAATATGAAAAAAGAGCTTCACTTTTTACAAATGTACTACGTCTATGCTTAATGTCTTCAACAGCCAGAGCTACGTCTAAAGCACTGTCAATGTTGGGAAATTGCACTGCATTAAGCCAAAGATGAAGCAACAGATAAACCAGGAAAAATAGTGACAAAATAGTGTCAAAAGGTAACTTTTTTAGTGGACAAACCTGCCAAAAACTTTGGCTTTTGTGTCCTTGTGGATTTTTCATTGTACGTTAGCAAAACACGTATCCATTCCCTGGAAGTAAAAATTATTGAAATGATGCAGAAATTACAAAAAATTTCTTCTGTGAGTACATTAATGTCTATATGTGGCTGAAAAGTTGTTATGGTGGATCAAATCAGCTCAACAAGACCGACTTTCAAGTTAAATTAGGACTTTTGGGTCAAAAAAAATTATCTAATTTTTCAATGGATTTTTTTCTCGGCTCCATAAAAACAAGGGTAAGCCAACCTGAAATAGCCAAGAAAAAAATCCATGCACATAATTTTTGAGAGGGTTGCTGTTTCACTTACTGTATTTTGTGTCTGTTGTGTTTTGAGCTACCTTTTGGACAGGAGATCTATTATTCCACATGTTTATTGCACAGAATCCACACAGTCACCAAATCTTAGCTACACATATGGTCATTTGAAGAACATTACAACAGGCCTTCCCAGACTGATACAAATGACTAACTTTGCATTTGCCAGGCATTGAGGCTGAGTCTAGTGAGTGGCAAACCATGACTTGTTGCTTTACTTTGGGAAAACATCGAACCAAGATGAAGTGGAGCGATCTATAAAAACCTTTTGTATAGTACACATAATACATTTAATGAATCTTAATTCCCTTCTGGTTAATTTTGTTATATAACTGTTTTACTATACTTTTGTTCTGGCCCTAAAAGTGACCTCCAGAGTTTAACTGAGTTCAGAAAGTAATGACAAACCCATACTTGGGAGGTCATAAATCAAAAAGCAACAACAAAATGTGGGTAATTACTAAGAAAGAAATGTTTTTGACACCGCAGCTATCGGAATAAAAGCCCATGAGACATGAAGTGAGGGGCTGAGTGGATGAAAAACTGAAGAGAGAGAAATAATCCATAACAGGCAAGATGAAAAAAATAAAAGAGAAGGGAGTCAATCTAGAGAGGGAGAAAAGAACGCAGTGAAAGAAGGAACGCTCCTACTGCCATATGGTACAGAGTATTGGGCTTAATGAGGCGTAAGGCCATCCCCTCTACAGAGGCAATGGCAAGTCAGATCACACATGAATGAACACTGATAGGTTTGAAACATGGCATGTCCCAACAACTTGTGATATGGAACTAAAGTACTGCTTTTGAAAGCATTTCCACAAAAGAGCTGAAAAATGTTCCATGCAAAAGGAAAGCTTTTTGATAGGAGTTCAACATTTGAAGCCAATTACCACTGAAATTATTCTAACAGAGATATTTTCAAGATCAGTGGAAAATTTGGGCTATTAACCAGTCGCTCCAATGGAAAAAGAATGTTCTGTGCTTTCACTATTAGGTTATACTGAGTAGATTTCAGTCTTGGTAGGTATGAGAGCACCCGGTAATGGTAAAAAGTGTTTAAAGTACATCAACAGTAGTATTGCAGTAGCATTACAACATAGATCAAAGTGCACAACTTTATTTAAAACTGATCTTTACTGAGGAAACAGTCATCTTGGAAACTGTCTGCACCACAGATTTTTAACCTCACAGAGCAAAGGCTGAACTTATGAAG
Organism: Anableps anableps; assembly: GCA_014839685.1. Taxonomy (NCBI): domain Eukaryota; kingdom Metazoa; phylum Chordata; class Actinopteri; order Cyprinodontiformes; family Anablepidae; genus Anableps; species Anableps anableps. The sequence continues at coordinate 18,291,265 of CM026078.1, read as the reverse complement.
AAAACCCCCACTTTAACCACAGAATATCCATTTTGGCCATGTTAGAACAATTGGCATATTCAAGGAGGTTGGAGGTCTTTTAAATGTAAAGACTATGTTGATAAAAAATTCATAGAGTAAAAACCACCTTCAATTGAGAATATGCTTCTAAAAATCTGCCATGACAAAATAGTTGCCGCATTAAACAGAACTATTATACTGTCACCTTTTTAATACTGTCTTGTTCATGAGAAATTGGACAATCAAAACACCCAAACACCTGACAACCATAACTGAGTCATCAATAAATATGGGGTTCTACATAGAGAAACCTCAAACTCTGGGCTTAACATTTATAGGAATGTCTAAGTAAGTTTTAAGGACTGATATTACTTCAGCCTTTGAAGATAAAGCCCAGCTCATTATCTGTACATTTAATAGGCACAGCCAAACCATAATGGATTTTCTCTCTGGGATCTGAGTCTCCAGTAGCAAACAGGTGATGAATTTGCACTGAGTGATGATGGACGTTATGAGAATAGCTCACATAGCAGACACACAATCCTGATCCCTTGACACACACATCCTGTCAACATAGCCTGGGCTTAGGAGATGTGTGAGTTGGTGAGAGAGAGTCAGGTAAATTGACAATATGTGTACCACAGAGACCAAAGCATGTCAGAACAGAGCCAGCTGTTAGCAGCATGAAATGATTCACCAAATTTTCTATCACAGTGGTATCTCTTTGTGTGTGAACCCTGCCATTTGTTAGCATTTATCACCTGTTAGATCCTATTGCAAACCATAACCTGTCTTCGCTTAGCTCTTAACCCAAGGGAGAAGATGCTAACAGATAAATCAAAGCACACAAAAGATCAAGTTTAAACAAAGCAGAGGGGCTCTTTATTGACCAACTGCCAGTCCACAAAAGTAACCAGGACTGGAAACATCAACTGGACAATATATTTTATCTTCCAACACATTTTTAAGCCTAATAAAATCCAAAGTGGGTGTTTTGTGAATCTGGGCTTCAGCAGACTGTCTAAACTCCAAGTGCAAATTGTGGTTTGTTCTGGCTCTGGTTTCCAGAGAGAGGGGGCCACATTCAGCACGACACCAGCAGGAGACTAGTTGAGTCTTACAGGAAGCTAAAGATGAATAACCTCCCTGCTTATAATGCATCACCGTACGTCTCCCGCTCCATTGATATGGGTTTAACAAATGCAATTAGTCTCGAGAGCATACATGTGTTTGTTTTAAGTATCATTAGTGTTCCATTATATGGGGGCTACAGAGACTTCAGGCAAATGGTTCTTGAATATGGCCGTCACACCAAAAGAGCTGATTGCTCTGACAGAACAGGGTGTCATGTTTGTCTAAGTGGTTTTGTGGGAGATTCTGAAGGACTAACACCACCTGGCAAAAAAACCTGTCTCTCTCCTGTGTGTATGCTCTGTTTCATTCATCTTAACACCATGCACATGTGTTCTTGTTTAGTATTTCTTACTGCATTTTTAAAATTACTACCAGCAAATCTTAATACTGGGTACAACGTATCAAAGAAAATAAAAAAATAATAATCCCCTCACCTGAGGTCAAAATTTTCCCATTAAGGCCCTCTCATTAGATGCACCATTCTTCTGGTGTATCTTTACAAATAGATATTGAGAATAAGGATGTGACGGTACATGCATGCATTTCAAATTCTTACTGCAATGAGGTATTTGATTTAACTGCAGCAAAGACTGGTAAACAATTTCTAAAATAACAAATACTTTTCAAACTTTTTCCATTTTACACAAAAACATCTGAGCTGTGACATGGATACGTATTCACCCCCCTTTACCTCCCTTTATCTAAATACAATCTAATATAACCCACGGCCTTCAGAGGTTATCTAATTAATAAATAAAGCCCACCTGTGTGATTCAAACTTAACTTTATCCCTGACCTGTCTGGTGTGTTTCTTGGTCTTCATGATACTGTTTTTGCACAAATGTTCTTGAATTCACACCTGAGGCCTTTACAAAACAGTTAGATTTATACTGAGATTAAAGATGGGCTGGATAAAAAGAAATCCATCTTTGAACATCTCCCAGAGAATTGTTCAATCTATCATTTAAAAGTGAAAAGTGCATTACACAATTACAATACATGACATTACATTATGCTTATAATGTGACAAATTGGAAAAAAATTTCAAAGGGTACAAATACCTTTGCAACACAATGTAACATTCTTTATCAAAGTTTCTAATTGTTTACTTCTGTTTGCTTTTTTAGAATTTTTCTTTAACATTCTCAGAATATTTGTTTGAACACCGCTAAAATCCCTGTTATTTTTTATTTTGCAAACAAAAGAAAACATCTTATGTGGTCAACAAAATATGCTTCAATAACAAGAATTTTAAAAAGAATTTATGTCACACAGATGTCTCAAACCCCTTCTGGAGAATCATAATCCATGAGAAGAAAGTTCACATTTAAAATGCAGATGTTGCACATTCTGTACTCAAAATGTCAGCAAAATATTTTGTAAGCATCAGAACATTTGTAATTGCTTGCGAAGTAAACTTGGTTGACAATTTTTTTTTTGCAGGGGTTAGATTTAAAAACCATCATCAGGTTTCTAATGCTGTCCAGAGCTTTATTCACTCTTGGCTAATGAGAAAATTACATAATCCAAAACCAGATGGTATGATGATAATCCCTGACTTATTTACCTCTTCTATTTATTTTTGCTTATGACCACACACTTTTCAAACAGTAGAACTACATTTTACCAGAATACACTCCAAAACATCTGAACTGCTGCTTTGACATTCTACAGCAGCATTAACGAGCAAAATTCCCTCTCTCAGATGTGCTCCCAAATGAGCACATCTGCGTGTCTGTCTGAGTGATTGAGTGCTGTTTAACAGGCCTGACCTGAAAACCACATGCTGAACATCACAGGGGAGAAGCATCACCTGCTGAAAGTGATATCTTGGCCTCAGGAGTGTACACAAGTACACACAGACAGATGCACAACATATAGATATGCACCTGCACATATGTTTGCATGAGAGCTGTTCACTTTGAATTTGCATGCTTAGCTTCTTATAACAATCAAGCCCTTTTGATTGTACTTTTATGTTTATTGTATACGACATAATTTACAGTTTTCTTTCATCACACTTTCATCCAGCATGCAACTCATAAAATGAAGTCTGATGGTGGAGCATTTGCTTCTTAAACAGGGTATGTCAGATTGGCAGGTCTTTCCCTGCAGCAAAGTTATGCAAATACTAGCATGACAACGTTTTTCAAGCACTCTCTAAGCAAAAGAGAAAGTGTTTGCTTTTGAAGATGAATGCATATGGAAAGGTAACAAGTAACAGGAGAATTATAAAGGGAAAGTGATCTTAAAACTCAAAACAGTGAGTCATTCAAATAGCGTGCCCAGAGATAACCTAAATTTAGCAACTTACATATGTAAATAGGTGTAGATGATAAAATCTATTTTTCAGTTCATCAAGATGTAGACATGGGAGAGCCGTAAATGATGTAAAATTGTCAGAACTAGATTTTTTCAGTTGTAATTGATAATCTGGTTTTCACCACAAGGTGGAACTCGGCTTGTGTAAGAATGACACCCAGACAATTTATGGTGAATAAATAACAGTCACAAATACTTGACTGAGCAACAACACAAGTAGCACCTTCAGCAAAAAGCAGAAGCATGAGTGTAATGGAATGCAAAGGATTTTTGCAAAAGAATCGTACATCACTATATCTACACAATTTATTATTGATGAGCAGAGATAGTCACAAGTCATTCTCCCTAATTTAAAATCAAGTTTCTGTGGGGCTGCTCCCTCAGAGTTTCCCTGAAAATTATTCTCATAAAACACATTTCATCTTGTCTATCTTTACCACTGTATGATTGTAGGTTAGGGATTTGCCCTAACTTAACACAAGCATTTAACAGCTATCACTTCCAAAACAATTAAATCAACATGGAAAAATGTTATAAGCTACTTCAAATTATTTTGAAAACTGATGAAGTGTAATAGTTGCTAATAAAATAATAACAGAAAGAGATAAACATCCGGTAATATCAATATTCTGAATAAACTAAAGTACTTTTTATTTTGTCTTTGTAGCGATGTACTAAACACCAGGAAATTGAAGGGTTGACTTTTCCTCACTCTGAGGAGGATTTTTAAGATGTTTAGAAAATTGGGTCCTAAATCTACACTTGAAACCTTTGTGTGAAGTCTAAGCAGTAAACATGTTCCAGAGCATGATATAAATTACAACATAATGAGTCAGACATAGTGCAGTAAGTTAATAAGAGTTAATTAGAGATGGTGACTGATTTATACACAAATAGAAAGGAAGTGCTTTTATTTTGATAAGTGAAATTTTCTTACTACTAGCAACAACTGAAGCAAACGTAGGAGAAAAGTTATGTTCATTTTCTTTTGAAAAAAGCCATAAGTAATTTAATCCTGAGTTCATTTTAAGACATCTGTGTGGTCAATATTATGAAGCTACAGCTATAAACTCATGATTCCTATGAACCATTAACCTCCTAAGATCTGTGAATGACACTACCAAATAAATCAAGTGCGCCCTTTCATGGGACAGTATGTGCATGTAGTGTGACTTTCAGAGGTGCAGTCCGTTGCTCACAAGCCATACATTGTTTTTGATTACATGAGATGAAAATTGTTCATGAGACTTGAGTCCCATATATCAAGGTTAAGTCAAGTCTTAAGTCTTTAAAGCACAAGTTTAAGTCAAGTTCTGCGTCTTTATAGTAATACTATAAACTCATGTCTGAACTCTTTGATTTCACAACTGAAGAGCAAATCGAGTTTGAGACTTGGATTCGCCAATGAGTAGCAGCTAGTGCCTTCAGTGCTCCAAACAAAACTTGTAAGTGAGACTCTCATGGGTGAAAATATGAATTCAGGGTAATGGAAGATCCCTGACAACAATTTAGTTTTAGTAACCAATGAAGTGAGAGAACATGGAGTCGTTATTTACTTAAAAAGACCAATGCTTTATATTAGTTTGGAATGTGAAGAGCTTCATTTACGTATTCTTTTTTTTGCCAGGGTATTTATTTTTGTTGTTCAAAATAAGTTGAAGTCCACAAACTGTTATTGTTAATGACATCTGTGATTTTATTAGAGCAACCTTTCCAAAATGAAACAACAATGCTGCTAATTGTTTTGTTCTACTATTTAATAACAAGGAGAGTAAATCAACAGCGAGTTATATACTTAGCTTAAAGGGTGCTCAGAAGTTGTGCAGGGGGAAGGTGGGGGGTTACATCATGATGCACTGATAATTCTTTTATAGTTGCATTGCAGCACTCTGAATCATACCCGAATTGAATCATGAAGTACCTAAATAGTTTGTCTCATTTCAATATGTAAATACAATAAATATGAAACTTTTTTAAAAAATGTCATTTTATCACCATCAGTAAATTCTGGTTGTTATCATGCCTTTTAACACCTCAGATTATGGAAGTAGCAATTAAAATATGCATGCCAAACACACTAACAGGCTCTATAACCTCTCATGCCTGGGAAATACTTGAAGGAAGCAAAGGAAAAGAAAAGCAAGGAAACCAAAAAATAAATAACCCCTTTGTGTTAAGCCTGGATAAACAGTCCAGCACATTAAAGATTACTGGAGTGGCCAAACTGATAAGACACTTCCTACACACAGAGTGGAAGTGTGTATGCCTGAGCAAAGAATGAGAGAGAATGTAAAAAGAGATGTACTGAGAAAGATATTAAGAAAGAGAAACAGTAATGGGGCAAAAAAAAAAAAAGAAAAGGAAGAAAACCCATAGGAAAACTTTGAACCAAACCGTAATCAAAACAAGAGAAACATACTGCATACTTGTTTTCTGATAACACATTTCCTTGCTTAGATATTAAACATTGGCTTGGTCACCCTGTTTAATACAACCGTCCAAACCCCTGACCAAGGCAGCCAAGCCAGCATGATAATTTCAAAATCTAAACACTGATTGCTATCTTCTATAAATATTGGTACAATTCTGAGAGCACTCCACATTTGTCTTGACTCTCGGGAACATGACAAAAGCTCACAACAGGATTGCCTATTTCAAATAACATCCCAACAAAAACGTAAACTAAATTGACCCAGATCTTCAATTTGTCCTTAACTGACAGAGCAGGATATTGAATGCTCCAAAATTGCAGAATTAACAATAACATAGTACAGTTCTTAAAAAAAAGATTTATTAGGTAGCAACTCTGGCTGTAACATCATGTGTAAGCATGTGTGTCCCATCTAAGCAGCCAAATATTCCACTGACTGAGAAAAGAACATTAACATCAGCTGGTATTATGCTGCAAATCACAACCCTTGCGAGGAGACGCTTGCTCTAAGACTCTTGGCCTGGTCACACCAAGAAAAAAAACACTTGAAAAACGTGTTGGAATGAGCAAATCAAATCTTAGTCACTCATGGCAGCCTACTGGAAAAACCACCCGTAATGTCTGGCATGGGATTACACTGGCGCCCAATGCCAGAATATCTTCCAGCTAAGATGAGAAAAAGGGGGGATAGATGATTGCAACTGTTGAAACAGCTAGATTGGGGTTCTACATGTTTTCTTTGAGGTATATAAAAATTCAGCAGGCAGGCTAACACAACAACAGAATTTGTGTCAACTATACTATGTGTTGATAGAGCAGGCCTATGTACCAATTTCCACAGACTTAGTTTTAGATATGCTTTCCAAATACTTGTGAAATGAACCAGAAAGAATGTAAAATACAACTACTTAGCCACTTCTAGTTCTAATAGTTTGATCAGTAGTGCAGACATTTTCTTGTGAAATCACTGCAGTTTGTTTCAACAAGCATGGCTTCTTTAAATATCTTGTGAATCAGAAATAACTCCTGTTCTTAACTTCCCTTCCTCTTGCTTCCCAGAGGGGCAAAACCAACCTGTAAAAACAGTTGGTCTAAACAGGTCATGACGCCACATTAAGACCTTGCTGGAAGACAAACAGCCAGCCTTGCGCTTTCATTTCTCAGTAGAGGTTCTCCTAATGTACATGAGCTGCTGGAATTGTGATAAAAGGAAGGCAAAAAAATCTCCAGTGAGATAACGGACAGATACTTAGGGTTCACCCTACACAGCTGGATTGGATACCATGGTTACCCCACGGGGTTAGAGAAAGGACATACTAGAACTGAGTAAATCTGCTTGCAGTAGCTTTAGGAATTCGGTTATGGTCTCACTCCCTTGTCTTTCTTAATGCCTTTTTGGTTTTGCTTTTATAAATCTTTTCCTCCTAAAATAGGTGATGAATGAATAATTTAGACCTTAAGACATGGAGCATTCTCTTAAACAACCTTTGAACCAGACCTCAGTGATTGTGTCTTACTTCATATACAAGTTTAAGTTCCAGACAGCTTTAAATTTATGTATAAATCAGGCTTTTGTGTAGGATGTAAATGTCAAGAAGATGGTGCGAGAGAAAGGACAGACTAAACAAAAAGATAAGGGCACAAGGGATACATTTATGTAAGGTTTTTTTTTACCTAAATAAGTAGGACAATAGTGTACTGGCGAGACTAAACACAATGTAAAATCGTCAATGAGGAGGAACAAAAAGAGATAGCAAAGACGCCCAAGGGGTCAAAGTAAACTTCCTTGGTTCTTGTTTTTCTTACCTCTAAGAAGCAGGTCCCAGCTGGGGTGTTTTCCTTGATCGAAGCATTGTAGAAACTCTTGGAAAAAACTGGCGTGTTATCATTAACATCCTGTAGCACAATATCTACCTTCGCTGTGGAAGACAGAGGCGGTCGACCACCATCCGTCGCAATAACAGTTACACTGGGGGTTGGCTCTGATTCAAAGTCAAGAGCTGTTGCAGTGGTGATTATCCCCGTAATTGGATCAATTGAAAACCAATCAGAGCGAGAGTTTTTACCCTTTAGCAGGCTGTACCGCACATCTCCATTGGGGCCTTGGTCCTTGTCCCTGGCCGTTACCTGAAGAACAAATGATCCTGGATAGACCACCTCAGGAATGGTTTGTCTGTAGGCCTGCTGGTCAAACAGTGGAGGGTTGTCATTGACATCTGTCACCTGGATGGTGAAAGAGGACTCTGCCCTGAGGGGAGGTGTGCCTGAGTCTGTGGCCATCACCCTGAGATCGTAGGAATCCCTCTCCTCTCTGTCCAAGATCTGGTCCACGTATATCAGGTAAATGATACTGTCTTTGGTTGTAAGAGCAAATTTCCCATCACCCCCCTCCAGGGATACATTGACATTAGCATACTCTCCATAGTCTGGATCAGTGACAGAAATCCGAGCTACATACTGGCCTGGTTGGGCTCCTTCTGAGATTCTCGGGGAGCCATCCTCACTGAGAAAGATGATGGTCATAGTAGGCTGATTGTCATTGAAGTCACGGACATGAATTGTCACAAATGCATTGGTCACCTGGGAAGAGGTAATAGAACTATCACAATTTTTCTCACGATTGTCTCTCATTATCATAGAACAAGTAAACATTTTCCAGAGTACATTGCTAAACTCTGCTGCTGCTTAGTTTTTGGTTCAAAATTGCAGAATAAATCAGCAATAAATTTAATTTTTCATCATTTACATTGAACATTTATGTTCTATCTATCTATCTATCTATCTATCTATCTATCTATCTATCTATCTATCTATCTATCTATCTATCTATCTATATATATTTATTTATTTATTTTATTTTATTTTTTTTTTTCTAATGTTGCAAATAATCATCTGCTCTTTTGACCTAAAATAGAAAAAACATTGTTTCACCATGTTGCCTTTGCTAAGCATTGCCAAGCACTGCCTAATGCTCAGTGTAATGAGCTGTAATGGAATTACCTCAGGGTGGCTTGCATTATCTTTGGCCTGGACCACCAGTTCATGGACCCTTTTCAGCTCAAAGTCCAATGGTTTATTGAGAGTGATGACCCCTGACTTTAGATCAATGACAAAGTAACGGTCAGGATCACTCTGGCGGCGGTTGATTTCATAAAGGACCAAACCATTATCACCTTCATCTTCATCAGTTGCAAACACCTGCAAAGACAAAACAGGTCAAACATTAAAGAAACCTTGTCAACCTAGCTTAAGCCACCTGCCAAGACTCTAAAAAGACTTGGTCTAACCTGTAAAATGCTACTCCCTTGTGGGAGACTTTCAGAGATGATTGCATGGTATCTGCTCTGATTAAAGACAGGCGCATGGTCATTGATGTCCGTCACTGTCACTTCTAGAGTCATAGATCCTATCCTTCTTGGCGAGCCTCCATCAAAGGCCTCTATCACCAGGGTGTATGATGAGCGTTTCTCTCTGTCCAGGAGTCCGTTGACCACCAAGTCCAGATAGAGAACCTTGTTAGCACCCCTCTTTGTCTCAAGTTGAAATATCTGGCCAACATTTCCCTCTCGAATAGTATAGCCTTGGGTAGTCAGCTGATCCTTGTCAGCATCAGTGGCAGGATCCAGGGAAAATCTCGTCCCCACTGTTGTGTGCTCTGGGACCTTCAGAACAGCTTTCTTTTTGGGAAATACAGGTGCATGATCATTGACATCATTAACGGTGATAGACACCTGAATAGTGATGCCAGTCATTGTCACCGCAATGAAGCTGTAGTGGTCCCTCTCCTCCCGGTCCAAGCGGCGTGCAGTGGTAATGATGCCAGTGGTCTCATCAATATGGAGGTCGCTGCCGACGCCCGTGCCCTCATGGTCAGAGATGAAGTAAAGAGTCGCTGTTTCACCAGGTGGTAGCCCTGCACTGATGTCACCAACAATGGTCCCTGCTGGCTGGCCTTCATCCAGCTGGAGTTCTAGTGCTCCATAAACAAATGTTGACTGAACTAGCACAATGAAAATATAAAAAAGGAGCTTCTGTTGGCCAATGCTTGAAAGCAGACACGGTCTGCCGACCTGAGCCCTACGTCTAGACCCTTTACTTTTTGGCATGGCTGGCTTCTGTTATACCTGGAAGGAAAAAGAAGAGGAAAGAAAATATATAAGAACATGTTGTTAATAAATGTTTTGAATGTGAATTTATTTTTATTTCATTGAAAACATCTTGAAAATTTGCTGCACTCTTTCAGTACAGAAAGAAATAAAAACCTTCCATATTTCAAAGTTGAGAATGCATTCTAAATCCTCACATGACAGTGTGCTAACACTTTTACAGTCCGGAACCAATATTAAAGATGTTGCCTGATAAATTTCAGCTTTTTTTCTCATGAAAAGAACACATATAATGTTTGGAAAGGACTCTTCAGCAGGATCACTAAGGTTTTGAAAAAGCATGAAAATGGAAATCTAATTCGGTCCAGGATCCACACAAGCTTCAACCACAATGAGAGCAGAGCCATAAAGTATATTTATCTTGAGAATGGCCATTTTTTCTTGCTGGGTGAGAACATGGTGAAGTATCTACTATATCACACAATGATATCCAGAGGGATATTTAGGATGTTAATGAGCTTTTCCCAGGCATTCCATTCAAAACATGAGAAATGTAAGCCTGTAGCAGCTTCAGTAATTGGAGAAAAGCAACTATTTAAGATACAAAAATAACCACTTAAGCACTGCATTTATGCTAAACCAACCTCTAAAAGATGAATACACCCATAAAAATAACATCCTCCTTGTCTAAATGCCAAATATATCTCATTAGTCAAAATCTTTTATCAGAAACTTCGTGCAGAAGTGCGGTTTTGGTTTTTGAGGTGTGCCAGAAACTTGGACATGTCTTCCTGTTTGGCACACAGACAGGTAGTTCATCACAATGCTTCAAAAAGGCTATCTAAAACTCACCTGACACTCTGTTTCACAGCAGCAAATTAAAGCTATGATCTGGCGCTTCCAGCAAGTTAAAACAAACAGAAATAATTATTTGCAAATGGCAGTGACCCGGTTTTGACACACATACAGTCCTTTCGCACACTATCATAAAATTAAGAAAAAATACTCTCATAAGTGCTCTGGAAAGTCTACACAAGTTTAAAGCAGCTTTCATTAGATGGATGCTTAGTCTTTGCCCTTGATGAGGTCTACAAATATTTAGATTACTTTCTAAATGATGTTTACATATGCTACGCCTGTATTTATAGGCTGAGATTTATCAAGCATGAATATCCTCAAAACATCCTGCAACAAGGAGATTCATCAAGGAGGCAAATAAATCCTTCATAAAGATTTTGTGACCACAAAAGGGTGCCGCCTTAAAAATATTCTACATTGGTCTGAACATCAACACTCTCTGAGAGGTGAAGGAGTCCTGCTTCTACCAGTGAATACTTTACAAAACTCTGAAAGGTCCATGTAGGGAAACAGCAGTAGCAGACTAAAATGGGAATTATAAGTGGTGGGTGTTGGCCCACGTTGGCCAGCCATATTCACCCCAGATAATCACTCCCAAAGCGTGTGTATAATCTGGACAGTTAACTGTAGGAATGTCTTGCAGCCTTAAAGCAAAAGCCAGGCTGGTACCAGCTGGAGTATTTGCTTATACATTATTCTGAAATAACCACAAAATTAGTTTTTAACACAATTACTGCTATCCAACAGTATGCACAATGTCAGAGTGTTCGCTTCAAATGAATTGTTATAGATTGGCTAAGATGAGTAGAGATGCACCGAGAAATCATCTGGTGACCAAAAACAACAGATTTTAAAGACTGACCGACTATAACCAGTGGCCGGTTGGTGAGTCATTGAAAAATCCAATCTTTTATTTATCAATAAACACATCATATCTGAAGTCATGCTAAAAACAATCACTCTTCTGAGTGGATGTTCTTACTGAGTGAAGAAGACTAAAGACCAAGTTAGTTGTCAGTATCAGAAAGGTGCTTAAAATAATGTCACAAGTAGAACAGAGATGTTGGAATTTATGTATTTTCAAGGCTCCTGTATATTTCAGTACGTCGGGACATGTCTGCAGTTCATTCAAGCTGCAAGAGAGCTCATTTATCATTTTATGTATTTTTTATTTATCAGTTTATTCATACCTAACTTTTTCAGGTAAAAACAATTCTTTCCCACATACTGTTTACTTTATCACCTTTCAGAATGTTTTCTGTATTTACCTTATCTGTAAGTTTCAAATTGATCTGGAGCCGACTTTAGTAGGTAGCAAGAAAGCTGAATGTTTTATGGCAAAGTTGCTGTGGGGTTTTTTTTTTGTTTGTTTTTTTAGTTTTGGAATAAAACTGTTGTATATGGATATGCTGAAAGTGACTTTCCAGGAGCTTTTTGGGAAAGTATCTGGTAAGTACCTGGTAAATTTCAGGAAAGTGAATGGTAAATTAAGGGAATATTTGAGAAAAAATCCTGGTAAGCTTTGAAAGACTACCTGGTAACTTCTAGGAAAGTTCCAGGAAAGGACTTGGCAAGTTCCAGGAAAGTTCCTGAAGATTTCCAGGCAAGTGAAAGTACTTTTGTTATTGATCTTACATGGATCCTAAAAGATTCCTTTAAATACAAAAAGAGCAAATAAGAATATAAAATGAAATGTTATATCTAATTAATCCTACTGCTACCTTATACTTCATCAGCCTTCCTCCCCAATGTCCTGCGGTAGTTTATGTGGGCTCTGAGGAGGAAAGATTAATAAAGGCTATAGCTCCACTGGGACAGAGAGAGGGACACTGATACTTGCCCCCCCTCTGATGAGGTCACTGACCCCTACATCTGGTCCAGACGGCTGCTATGGACAGTTGCTGCACTCCTACACAGGGAAGGAGAGTGAAGCTTAGACTATGCACAAGTCATGCAATTGTTACACACGCTTGCTCGCTCTCTGTGCGTGAAAGCGATGGTGACAGCATTTGAGTGCGTAGGGATGCCTGTGTCTTAAAGAGTGGGAAGAAAAAAAGAGAAGCTGAAAGAAGATCTGTGAGAGAGACAATTAGGGGTGTGCTGATGAAGTCTTTGAAGTCCACCACTGAGAGGGGAAACTCCGAGTCAGAGCTCAGGCCTTATGAGACCCAGCTCTGATGAAATTAACCCACAGTACTGAACAATCATGCATCAACTGGGTGGGAAGAAAAAGGTAAAGAAAAGTACAAAGAAAAGAAGTGGAAAAACTGGATGTAGGACAAAACAGAAAAAGGAGTGATTACAGTTTGCTTTGGCTTGACGTCCTTATTGTCTTTAGGGACCACAGAGCTGTGCAAGGCAATCCTTTGTTAGAAAAAATAAAGTCTGAAAGGGTATTTTCCAAAACGTGTTTGTGCACACACTTTGTACGTCCTCCATTTCTCCCTCATTGCTTCATGTGAGTGTCAGTAAAAGGTTATATTTGTGAACATATCACATGGCTGCAATTTGTCACTGTCAATGAGAAGTCCGACAATGACATCATCTCCCCTTTGACATGTACTGTAATACACTTGTGTTTACTCTGGAAAACACGATCTGATGAGAAACAGAGAGAACAAAGGCTTAAAACTCACACTGGCTTAAAGAATGGAGTAAAGGTTTTTAGCTCTTGATTTACTCCCTCTAGTGGCACTATTTAATTTTTCTGCAACCTATAAAAGTTTATATCAGTGATTTAAACTAAGGTGTGAAGAATTAGATGCCTAAGGTTAAACTTGAATTTGTAGTGCATTGGGATTTTGTGTAGCCATGACATCTGCATGCAAATCTATGTGCGACCCCCCTCAATAGGGCCAACCACTGAGGGCTCCATGCAGTCTCAGCCACATTAAATCTGGCATTGCTCCTCCATAATCTGCCTCCGCCGCCGCGTGCAACCCTCAAAGCCTTAAATACATCCTCCACTCTAAAGTGCTGTTACTAAATATTAGCAAACCATACTGTTTTCACTACAAGACCATCTAAAAACACTGTCATTTCTGCTGTTGAATCTCAGTAGTGAGGAACAGCTACATCTCCCTTTTATCCCAAAATGTTCACTCCACCTCCTTTTTTTCCGTCAGTCCCCTCTAATTGATTTAGCAGATTTCTTTGGGCACGCCACAGCTACCCCACAGCCAAGTTAAACAGGACCCAAAGTCACAAAGATGGCCTCTTCAGTCCGGATCTTTCTTTGCCCTGTTGCTTTGGCTTTGATGGTACAGCATGCAGTTTTATTCAGCTAGTTCCACAGAGGTCTGGCTCTGCCTAAATATCCCAATGCTGGTCACTCAGTTCTTTAGCTGTTTTTGTGTTAACCAGAACAAACATTAACCAAACATGGAGGGATCGTGAAGTCAGGAAGACAAAAATTAAGGAAAAAATGTTTTCAAAACCTAATAAGCAGAAGTCTGATTCAGAACCTTCTTAAAGTATTTACACTGTTTGAATGTGTTAATATTTTGTTAAATTGCAACCACAAACTCCTATGTATTTCACAAAGATTTTATATGATAGAAAAACACAAATTATAGTATAATTGTTAAGTGGAATTTTTAATTAATAAAAGTGTGAAACATTAAATAATGCATTTGTACTCAGCCTACCTGGGTCAATACCTTTCATTGCAATCACATCTGCAAATCTTAGCAGCTTTGCCCATTTAGAGAGTAACATTTTTTTTTCTCATTCTTCTTTGGAGAATAGCTCAAGCTTAGCCTGATTGTATGGATGGCATCTACAAACAGAACTTTTCACGTCCAACTGAAAAAATTCCAATTGGATTTATTTCTATGCTTTTACTGGACTATTTTAAGATGTAATGATTTAATCTAAATCGTTCCATTAAGGCTCTGGCTGTATGCTTAAGGTCAGTGTTCTGCAGGATGGTGAACTTCCACTGTAGTCAAAAGTCTTCTGCAGCCTCAGACAGGTTATCTGAGGACATCCCTGTATTTAGCTTCATCCATCTTCCTCATCAACTCTAACCAGTTTCCCTGCTTCTGCTAAAGACAATCGTCCCTACAGAATGATGCTTCCACCACCATGTTTCCCATGGTAAAAATGTCTTCGGGGTGTTGCGCACTAATTTTTTCACACAAATATAGTGTTTTAAATGTAAATATAAAGAAGCAATTTTGGTCTCTTCTAACCAGACAACTTTTCTTCCTGATGCACAGGTATTTACAGGATGAATTTATACTTTAAATAAAATTGCACATTTACAGGATCTATTTATACTTTAAATAAAATTGCACATGTAATTAGGTCACCTCTGTATCTAATAGGTTGCACTTGAATTCAGTTGATGGGTGTCAGACTAAAAGGAACAAAAGCTTTTCAAATTTGTATTTGTTAAACACTTTGAAAATCAAGTATCTTTTTCCTTCTGTTTCATAACTATGTGTGAGTTTGTGTTGTTTGTCCCAACAAAATACATCAAAGCTGTAATGAGAAAAATGTAAAAACAAGTTCAATGAGTATGAATACTTCTGCTAAGTGCTGTAGACTTTAAGACATAAAAATCTTGCAATTCAGCCAAAGAACAATGTAAAGAGATCTGAGGTTCCAGTTTTAGTGTCATGCTGCAGACGTCTAGGGTGCTTAAAAAAAAGCAGTGTGATAAAAGGGACTGAGGAAGGATTCTGCTGGGGGGGGGCGGTACATGGTGGAGTGCTTTGCATCTCAGTTTACATGCTGTTTGGGTTGTGTGTGTACTTAAAGGGTCGACAACTATGACCCCTATCACCTCTTCAGTTGCCTTTTCCTGGATATCTGGATATAGACATCCCATTTCTAACCTCAGCTGTCGCTCTGTGCATGTTCATGTGTGTGAGTGTATGCGTGTACACTTCCCTCTATGTAAATATACACACATTTCCTCTAATTACATTTCTACACTAAAGCCATGTATCAGTTTCAATTTGTTTGCACAATTGGCTTAATTAAAACAGGATCAGACTCAATCTCATCATTCTGTAGCAGCAGACCACCGTCTGGGTAGTTAGGCACTGGCTGAAATATACATGCATGTGATGTACAAAACAGAATCAATATTAATGCAGGAGTGGGTTCCTAGACATGTCATACAATGTGTATACTATAGCCAAGGGAAGTACCTCAGCTGGGAACACAAAGTATCTGGGTCAAGAAGGCTGGAGGAGTCTAAGAAGGTCTGTTTAAATTAATTACTGCTTCCTGGGTAGTTCCGCCTTATAGCTCAAGTGGTTCATGTAGTTCAGAGTGATCAATAATTTATTTACACGTTTAGTCTGAGGGAGACATAAAGTTGACAGATTACCCAAGACATATGTATGTCATGTAAATCCTGCAAATACTTGCTATAGTACAAGTACAATGCTGTGAAAAAAATATTTGTCTTCTCAAATATTTGTAAATGCAAATGTTTCTTGGACAGGTTGCCTGTCCATCGCAGGGCAACACAGAGACAGACAGGACAAACAACCATACACATACACACTCACACCTAAGGACAATTTAGAGAGACCAATTAACCGAACACTAATGTTTTTGGACTGTGGGAGGAAGCCAGAGCACATGGAAAGAACCCACACATGCACAGGGAGAACATGCAAACTCCATACAGAAAGACCTCAGGTCAAGATTTGAACCATGTACCTTCTTGCAGCCTCCCATGTAAAATCATGAATTAACTATGATTACGAGGAGTGTGCCAAAAATTTGATTCACGAGAATCCCGATTCTCATTTTCTACGATTTAGAATCGATTTAAAATGTTCCAAAATTAATTTTAAAAAATAAAACAAATCCGCTCTGTGTCAGCCTCCATTTTGTAGTTATGTGGGACGTCCTGACATCACCACGCAGACGGTACTGGAACGTACACATGTGCCGACAGCAACACCATAAAGTGGAAACTACAAAAATGAAAGAGAGAGGAATTCAACCGGCCTTCGTTGAAGGCAAACATTTGGACTCATTTAGTTATTCACACAATGACCAAGAATATGGAGACCCGTTTCATTCAAAATTAAATAAATACTGCTATTCATACATTATTAATAAATATTCCATGAATTAAATAAATTTGTTTATTTTTTATTTATTTCAATACTTATTTCATTTATTTATTTATTTATTTCAAGATTTATTTATTTATTTATTTCAAGATTTATTTATTCATTTCAGTGTTTATTAATTTCATAATGGTGCTTAACCAATTTTATTTTGTAAAGCTACTTTACGCATTTCATGGATGTTTATTTTTTAACTCCATTTTCATTTCAGGCTCTTTTATTTCACTTTCTTATATTCAAATGAAGGGGCGGAGTTTTCTCTGTGGAGCGGACTGCCACTGTTAAGAGTGAAGCGAGCTGAGAGACCCTGAACTTCAGCGCATCTGCATGAGGGTGAAACATGCAAGCTTTAAGGCCTTGAACTGACATCACAGGACAATGAAAAAGGTGAAATATCTTTGGAGTACTAAGGGAACTTGTCTCCGTTTAATTAAAAGCTCTTCACAGACCGCTCAAATCAACACAACCCAGTCGAGGCAATGTCTACCCCGGAAGAACCAGCGTTTCAAAACAAGAGCACGAGTATAGCTTAACTCCCCCGCTTACAAGGGAAAGCAAGGCCTGTCATGTCGACACAGGGACACAAATTTTGTCAGGGATAATTAATTTGACACGACACCTGTACGTCAGTTCAAGCCCTTATTGGTCGCATCCTCGCATTTTCCACCCTCATGCAGATTCACTGAAGTTCGGGGTCTCTTAGCTCGCAGCACTCTGATTAGCGGCAGCCCCACTCCACAGAGAAAACCCCGCCTCCTCATTTGTATATAAGAATATGAAATAAAAAGAGCCTGAAATAAAAACAGAGCTAAAAAATAAAAGCCCATGAAATATATAAAATAACTTTACAAAATAAGTGTCACAAAATAAAACACCGTTATGAAATTAAAAAACAATGAAATAGATACATAAATAAAACTTGAAATAAATAAAAAAAAACATGAAATAAATAAAATCATGAAATAAACAAATAAATCTTAAAATAAATAAATAAATCTTGAAATAAATAAAAAATAAACAAATAAGGTAAACATTTCTTTTCAAATATTTACTTTGTTTTATTTCATGGGGACCTTTATTTATTTCATGGAATATTTACTAATAATTTATTAATAATTACATTTATTTAATTTTGAATCCAACAGCTGTCCATACAAGAAGACCGAGCATGACGAGCAAAATGAAAACTGAGCACTTTGGGAACACGGGAATTTATTGAAATTCACCATAGGTATATGTATGATGTTCATTTTCTTTTCTTCTAATCAGTCCTATCCAACTTACATGATTCTATTGGGATAATACCAAGGAAAGTGACTGCAGAAGTTTGAAATCTTTAGCAGCAAGATGTCACCACCAATCTGTTGTGATGACTGTTATTTATTCTCACATAGGTTGTCAAGGAGGAATCCAGACACACACAGTCACAAACTACATTAAGTCCTGTGCGACAAAATGTCCCAGATTTTACCAGCTAGCCAAGACAAAAGAAGAAACAGGATCATTAAGTAAAAACATAAGAAGGAGATTAATATAAGAAAAAAGAGGTTAAACGTTTGTTTTTGATGGTTTCAGCACCATTACTGTAATTTGCACAAATATAATGACTAAACTGCAAAACACTTCAGGAAAACATAGGCAGAACTGCCATCCTGCATCTTTCATTTCTGCTTGTTCCAGAACGTAAGTAATATGTAAAAGTATTCTGTCTGATACCACAAGACTTTCCCAATTTTAAACATAGAAATCTTTCTTTACAAAAACACATCTGTTCCAGATGATAGGCTTGCATGCTTTTTCACTGCTCAGTAAAATGAGCAAGTAAAGGGTCACGGGTAAATATAGCTAAAAACAGGAGCTACTGTAGCGAAATCACAGCTGGTTGGAGAAGTGAAGCAGTTTATGGATAGTGGTGCCTTTCTTCAGATTTGACTCATTTATCATAGACCAAAAGAAATTAAAAACACCACTATTAGTTTTAACAGCCATATCTGTTGAGCAGCCACCTTTTTATAGAATTCTAGATGTTGCTCTCTTCATAACAATAACAACAATGATAAAGAAAATAGCTTCATCCCAAGACAGTGAGCAATAATCAATGGAATCATTCAGCCATAAAATCAATAAACCAAAAGAAGACAGGGTTTTTTCTGCAGTGTTGCCTTATTACTTTCTAATTTTATGCCCCACATTATATTGTAAAAGATTTCATCTTACGAGATCTCACAGGATTAAAACACCACTATCTTGTTGCTGTTACCATGTGATTTTATGTTGTGGAAAAATCCAAAGGTTGTACTATGAGCCCCAGATACGAAGATTAGTGTTTCAGTTTTTACATTCTGTGTCAGTGTTTAAGACTCTTATTTTAAAGAAGGAAAGGAAGGGGTTTTAGAGTTGCAATGTTGTATTACCAGATAACATTTAATCACATGGGCATTGAAGAAGTCTCCACCAGTTACATTGTTTGTATGGCAGCATTTTTGGAAACTCTTGCAGAAACCGATACAGGGAGTAAGTGGGAGATGAAATACAATTTGTACACACTGTGAGAAAATCACAAATGTCTCACTATTAGCCATTAACGCTGCTAAAGATAGAATCTGCTTCATAGCTTTCTTTCTTCTCCGAAACCATCGTATTTGATCTTCAAACACAGTTTAGTATTTATGAAGACTTCTTTTGATATTAGGGTAAAACATGAAAGGGAATCATTTTGAACCTGGACTGAATTGTTCTACACCAGGATTCTAAAGTCCTTGAAATCTTCTCACCAGAAACTTTTAGATCCCTGCAATAGAACATCTGAATCAAATAACTGTATTACCTCCTCGGGATGTTATCAAGGTGTATGGATCCCTGGTGATGAGCCATTTATTTGATTCAGGTGTGTTAAAACAGAGATGCAGAACAGTAGCATTCGAGCTGTAAAGACATTTTAAAAATTAAGCGTTGATATGAGTTTAAAGTTGTGTCAGCTAAAACAGCCAGACTGTTTTAATGGTTAAGCTTTTATTTTTATTTCTTTTCTATCTCTACACAGCGGTAGAAGACTCATGGAAAATACAGAGTAGTGTAAAAATAATTGTAAAAGTGCTTATTGTGCATTATATGATCCCTTTCTGTATTCTGCTCTTTATAGGATCAATCAATTTCTTTCCAAAAATAAAGATAGACTTACAAAACTAAATCTTTCTAAAAACCTTGTCCAAATCAAAGCCTGGAGTGAATTTATAGGGAAAGTTTTTGGAGAAAGTTTATATGAAAGAGAGACAATTTATTTTTTTGAAGCATCACTTTTCACAAATTCCATGCAACCATGTGAACCAAATATCTGATTCTAAACAGGGATTGCTTTTAAATTGTTCCTTTTTTCCACAGTAGCAGCCACAGAAACAAGGAGTTGTTAAACTTAGTCCTCCTGAGGGCACACAAATGCTGTCTCTCACCTGCACACATAAATAACACACTTGTGAACCATCATGAAGCCACAGAGAAAGTGAAAACACAGCTGGGGGTTCTTCATCTACCACTTAACCTTTAAGGCCAAACTGCCAAGTCAGAGTACTGCAATGCACTAGAGTGAAGGCTGTTTGAGTACGTGTGATAGTTGTATGATTATGTTTTATTGTTATTGATGTGATAGCAATAGCGTATAAAATGCAGAAAGTAATCTATGTAAAAGAAAGGATGCCATCAAGGTTAACCAGCAGCTGTTTTCCACCGTCACTCGCCACCCCTCCTCATCCGAGCTCGGTTAATATCCCACAAGGACAAAGCTGTTGAGTGGAACCATGTCCATCACAATGTCAAACATTACTGCACCAATGCTGAAGCTGAGATAAATGTCCCTACAAGCTGTGAAGCAAATGGCTTTTCTCGCCATCATATAAATTTGAATTGTATCCGTTGTAGGAAAGCATCAAAGCTGTCCTTTATTTGAGGAAAACAAAACCTTGATTTGAAGCAATTAAACAATGTGGAAAACATTAAAATGTATAATCAACTACCTCATGAGTCAAGTTGTTTCAGCTTATACTAGTGCTATGGTATTTGTTGTAATTATTGTTTGTTTAAGAGTCTGTACTACGAAAGCCCACAAATTCTTATATATCTCACCCAAACCTTCAGCTAATCATTATTCTTGGCTTTAAAATAGGTGTTTTCTTCACAGGACAGGAATTTTGTCAGAGATGTGAGTCCTTCCACCCAGCTATAGCCATAAAGTTTCTTCCTCCACATGCAATGAGCAAATTACAATGCAACACAGTACTCCATATGAATCATTAATTATCAAGCTAAAAGGAAAAGGTCAAAGACAAAACACACAGATAGCCACAACAAGATCAGGAGAAGGGAAACAGTAGATCCAGTGTCGTAACTCCACCACACACAGCTGAGCAAACCTTTCCTAATCTGCTTCTGCATTCCATCTCATGAAATAATCAGTGACACGGCCAAGCAGCGAGCCAGCCACATTCAAATCAGATCATGTTATTGTTTCTGAAAATGCATAAATAATAATCAAAGAGATAAGATGCTTTGTTGAAGAGTTTGCCAGCTGGCTAATTGTTTGGGGTGAAAAGTGGTGAGTATCGTCATAAGAAAAATCCTAAAAGCTTAATTTCTGGTTTGTCTTCTGCTTCGCGGGTGACAGTTCTGGGAAAACTATCAAGAATTGCAATTAGTTAACTCTGGGTCAAAAAATGAGACAGTTATTTGGCTGACTAGATATTAAATTCTCCATCAACTCCTTAGTTAGTGGCGCGGCGGCAGCTGTTCTCCAAGAAAATGCCTTTGTATCATATTACTTTATTTCACTTCTTGTGGTAAGTCTGGAGGTTGAGCATGTCTGCCTTTGTTTTACACATCAGTTAATAATGATAAAATAAAAACATGACAAACAGACACACAGATGGAGTTGACACTTTAAAGGAATTAAAAATTTTTGCTTGCTGTGAAATACTATCAAGAAACAAAAACTTTTATAACTTTTCTTTGTTTTGTTTTTGGTATCCCTCACACAACCAGTATCCAAATCTCCTAACATATCTATCTATCTATATATATATATATATATATATATATATATATATATATATATATATATATATATATATATATATATATAATCTGTTTTCTCAGTACTGTGCGAGTGTTTGAAGTCATTAGAAGCTCAGATCATCTCACTAACTTCATTAAAAACACATGAGCTGCTTCACAGAAAACCTCTGTCCTCTTCCCTCTTAGCTGAGTCACTTTTTTAATCTATCAAGCAACCAGATGGGAGGCATGAAACATATTTAATTTATCTTTGTTCTAACAGAGCCACTTTCATATATATTTTTTCATGCAAGTTGTGACATCAATACATAACTTCATTCATATAAGTGTGAGGTTAAGTGGCCACATGACTGTGCTGATCTTGCACTGAGTGGGGAAGATTGAATAAAAAGATCTAAGATCTAAGGAACCCCTTTTATGGTAACTAAAGGAACAGACAGAGAGCTGAGATTACTAAAAAGATAATCAATAAATAGAAGATTAATTTACAGCGATAAAAACCCTTACCATGTGGAAGAAAAGTTAATTTACACCAGTTTTTAGGAGCTGTACTATAGCCACAGACATTAAAAAAGAGATGTTGACTCATTTTCATTTTTAAATTATATTTTTTATATAAATGTAGCAAAGGTTTTATGAACCACAGGCGATGTTTTAAAGAATCAATGTTGACTAATTCAGTTTGAGTTTTTCATGCTTGTCTTCACTGAAGGAGACCCCAATGGCAAAAAGATATTAACATTTTAATAAATATCTGTTTCGCATAAACTTATCCAGTTCACGTTTGATCCATCAAACACTTTTAAATTTTGAAGTAGAGATGATCACATGCAGTTGAGAAAACAGTGAAGTAGTTCTTTAGTTTGGCACCAGTGGGAAGACATAAATCATATGCCAACTTCAGCGTTGCTAGTCAGCGGTATCAGTCTCAAGCCTCTGGTATACCTCCATGAGTCAGATGTCTTGAGAGAATTGCAATCTACCTTTGACTTTTTTACTTTATCTCGAGGCATTTCTTTAACAAGTGAATGTCAAAGCATATTAAATTAGCCTGTTTTAATGATCGGCAGCAGAAGAAGAGTCCATAGCATTTGTGAATTTCCTAATACAACTTTAACTGTATAGTTTGGCTTTGTGTTACTTTTTCACCTATTTTCAGAAGTATTTGCAATTGTTTGCAATTGTTAATATGTTTTTATGATAAAAGGACTTATTGTGTTGGTTTTCTAGTCTTTTTTTCTAGTTTAGACCACTCTAAGTACTTTCCACTACATCCACATTTAACCAGCCGCACTCACAAACATTCACACATATGGTGATATACAGATCAGTAGGTTAATTGACCAGGGGCACACTGATATATCACAAGAGAAAGCTGGAATCAAACCCAACATTCCGATTGCAAGACAACCACTCTACCCACTGGGCCACAGTCACCCACTGTATTTATATACGGTCATGCATAGCTTACTAAAAACAAACTCTTCTGTGGTTTTCTCATATTTCCAATAACAAGAAATCTGCCTCTTTAAAGCACTTTTTCTTCATCCCTTGTTTCTGTCTGCTATCGGGTGCCACAAGGGTCAATTTTTGTGTCAATTATATGTGCTCCCACTTGGAAACATGATCAAAATATACAGTTTCTTTTTATATTCATGCCAATGACACCCAGTTGTACCTCTGTTAAAGTGTACAGATTCTCTACAGCCTCTCTTTCTCTACATTAGCAACATAACACTAAGCATGGCAAATAACATCCACAAGCTTAATGGTGACAAAAATGAAATCTAATCTTGGTTAAAATCTTGCTTTTTTAAATTTGAACAGCAGCCTTGCTCATGACAACTACAGAATCCACCTGAATAGATGTTTTTTTGTCATATTTCTATTCAGCACACCATTTGGTTTAAAGTATCCCTTCAGCCTGGACAAACACAGTGAGTAATGAATAGCAGCTACATCAGACCTGGGCCTCAGAACAAACAAAAACTGGACCGTACCATCTCAGGGTTCCAGCTCCACTCTGCGTCCAACAAGAGAGTTCAGTAATTTCCTTTGCTAGCTGGCTAAGTCATACTCTAATATCTTCTCCAGAGTCATGGAGAAACAGGCTTCAACACCATATGAAAAAGGCTATAGAAAAGTAGAATGTTTTACCCCATAACTCAATTATTTTTATCAGGTGTTGCAAACATAATGACATGTTAAATGTTAAATACTGTAAATCAATGATTTACTTTAATTTGATGATTACAATGACAACAGATCTCCAGGGGTAAAAGTTAAAAGTGGTAAATAAAAAAAGATTCCTTATCAGCTGGGATCTCATTTCAAAACTCTACTAGTAAAGCTATTAATAACTGTCTGACTTTAATGTGGGTAGATGGTTCAAACACAAAGTGATTTTCCAGAAAACTAAACATCTCAGGGCTTGTTTCTCCTCACACAATGCTCTAAATCTGCTAAACACTGGTTCAGTGTCCACATTTTGCATGATAAATTAGAATGGCATCAAAATCCCCCACAGTATATAGAGTCTATGCCTTGTGTTATGTCTAAAGTGGTGGGTGAGAGGTAAATAAAAAAAAAAACACCACCACTGTCCTCAGGCCTCAGCACCAACCAATCGGTGAGAGATGGAGGGTAAATATTTCCACTGGCTACTTGGGGAGCCAAGAAGGAGGAGAAACAATCTCTTTTTTGCTGTTTATGTTTGCTTTCTGCTGGCTGTCATCTGCTAGACATTTACCAGTGTAGTGATATGTGATATGTTGTGATATGCTGTATAATATACTGGATAAGATGCTAATATTTAGTTTTGCTTAATTTTAACTGTGATGCAGTTCCATTTGAAGGACTTCATTCAATGATACGTGTTCAGAAAGGTTCACGGTTAGGAATATAATGGTGAGGTAATGTTAGGGTTGTGGTAACTGTGCAGGCGTATGTGTGATTAAGAAAGAAGGGGGGAACTCTCTGAGTCACTTTCCGATATTTGTATACGGATGGTTATGCCCCAAGAGTAAACCTAAAGCCACAAAAAACTACTCTGAAGTGCAACTAAAGAAACAGTCCAAAACTGTGGGATTCTGCTGAGAAAATGCTTTCTGTTTTCCCTCCTATCTCCCTTTGTTGCTCTTATTGGCAACATTGTCATGGTGAGCTAAGGCAGGTTTTACCAGAGATGCACCGAGTCAGATCTTTTTCCAATCAGTGAACGCAATGTAAATGCTTCACGGTAGCGCTAATGACAACACTTTTCACTTATTCAAGTTGTAACTCAGAGAAAAAGACTCAAAGTTACCAAATCCAGCATTAGTAACTGTTCAAAAATTATGTCAGAGAAAGCACAGAGATGAAAGAACCTATAGGAAAGAAAACAGTTTGCTAATACATCGAGATATGTCTGTAATTACTTCAGGCTGTAACAGAATGAGAGAGAGAGCAAGACTTTCAGGCAGTTTACTGTTTCTCAAATGCATTGACCAATGTCATGATGATTATATTTTTTTCCATAATCAATCAGCCCCAATATATCAAAGGTAGCTGAGTTAAACACACTAATTTCCAATAGTAAAACAAAACTAACAACAGTTTAAGATGTCATCTCTGTATGACCATTCACAGCAAGAAGGTAACAAAAAAGTATTTTCACTGCTGTTCCTATATCTTCTTATATTACAGCTCTTAAAATCAGAAATGTCTAAAATCGGCAAAGCTTTACTAAAACCGAGGAACGAACACAGGTCACTAAACTCTAATTAATGAACATTTAGAGTTTACACAAGAGCCTTAACACATGACAGTTTCATATTTTTCACATACAGCTTCCTGTGAGTTGTGTATTGTAGGAAGCCGCTTTGTCTTTGTCACAACATAAAATGATAAAAACATTTCAGACAAATACATATTTGTCTTTTTATGTGGGTTTTGTGGTGGCCTAAACTGTATACATGACTAGTGGAATTTCAGTGTCAAAGTGGGTGGCAAATGTGCAATCTGCAATGTGTGTTCCCATTCCAAGTAAATTCCCAAGGCATCTTGAGAATGGCAAAATAACCTCAGTCAAATGTGAACAACAACACAAATATTAAAAAAGACAACTACAGAAATCTAGCTGATCTATCTGTATTTTTACGTCATCTTCATCGAATAATATTTACCTGTACATCAGCAAAATTCAGATAAAAACTCTTAATTCAAGTTATTCATTGAATACAATGAATGGAGAAATCAAGTCAAGACTGATGCCAAGTTGTAGCTATTATGGATGTGATGCAGCTCAAAGCTGTAATATTAAGTCATTCGGCAGATGTTTCTGTCACAGAAGTGTGTGAGTTTCCAGCTTGGCCCTGCTGAAAATCAAGCCTGTGACCCCATCTGACTCTTTACTCGCTCTTTCAGCAATGCAGAACTACAGAAAGTGCAAGACAAACAGCAGACTGTTTATTCTGTTGATAAACTCTAAAAGGACTTGACTCAAAACCGAAGGAACTGACCTCCCTGCCTTGACAAACTGATACAGACACTATTAAAGACATTTATTTTCACAATCCTTCTGAGATACGTTCAATGTAGACGAGGAAAACCTTCTTTAAAAAGGAGCCAAGGCGGACAGCTGAGTTGCCAGACTCCAAAGCCAACCAATCAAAATCACTCTACAATGTAATCTTGGCTGAAAATATTACTGATAATTAAACTCCATAATGAGTCCACCATGAAATAGTTGAGAAAACATACTTGACTGTTCGAATCATACTCGTGCAAAGAAATGTCTGCTCCTCTAAGCTGCTGATAAGAGGAACCATAAGTTGTTTGTACAGAGGCCCTAGTCAGTCGTTGCTGTACCAACTAGATATCCATATGGTTCATGTTAGAAACCGTCCTTGCAGCACGCCCCATCGCTCCACAAAAAAAACTAATCTCTCTGTGGTTTTTGTGCAGACCAGAGGCTGACACCGAGGCCAGTGGACTGCTGAGCTGGAGCGTGCAGGAGCTGTTGAAAAAGTATAAAGTAACAATGCAAAAAAAGTCTGTGTCCCTCAGTGCAGCAGAAAAGCAGAAGCTGTGGATGCAAGTGAAGCCGACATCAGATATGCCTAACTATTGTGGTCAGGCACTTAAATGTAACCCTGGGTTCTCCATTTTTAGGTTTTGGGCACATAGACATCACTGGGCTGCTATAAATACATTTTATGACAGAGGAAAAAATGTAAAGTTGAGTCAGAATCAGTTTTTCAGAAAGTCTAACAAAGTCAAAGCCTTCTGAACATCTTACTTTTGTCTTTTTCAAAGAATGATAGTGTCTATACATGTGTAGCTGATGTGTGGGTAAGATTTTTCTTTAATTTTTAGTTCTTTCCACTTTTGATTTGTGTATCTGCAGGAGATACGCACCAATCAGCCTTTTTCCAAGCCAAGATACATTAGCAGTTTTCCTTTAAATCTAACCCACTGATTCCACATTTTCAACAACACAAAGTAAAAAGAAAAATATGCTGCTGGAACTTTGATATAGGTGGTAGTTTTGAACTCAACAGAAGATAAAGGAATTGCAGGATCCTCGCCCCAAGCATTTATCTGATTCTCCAACATATGTGCACCAAAGTAAATCTGTTTATTGAGAAAAAATGGTGGAATTTCGTAGTTTTAATACCTTTAATGAATAGGGGGAGGGAAGAGCAGATTTTTTTGTATTTAACCAGTGGCTCACTGATATGAACCGATCAAGTGAAAATTAGCCAATTCCAATCTATGGTCAAATGATCGGTGCATCTTTACTCTCCAGGAAACGTATTCAACCAAGTTTTGACCCACTTTGTGCAACTTTGTAATGTGTGGTCACCAAAAATTGCCAATGCTGGGGGAAAAGCAATGAACATGCTTGCATCAAATATTTCTATACAGCCCAATAACCCTGTATGGTATGGTTTGAATGATTTATTTTCCATTGAGGTCTCCATAAAATAGGGATCATGTTCTTCATTCTGTTTGCACCCTGGGCTCAATATTAAATTACATTTTTAAATCACTATGATCCACTGATCTTGAGTTGCTTTTATAGCCCATCCACCACATTGTGGCTTTTCACAGCAGCCTGAACAGCTGCTAGCTCTGAATGCAAGGTGAAGATCCAGGATGCACCCCTATAAGGAAATATCTGACGCCCCCACCCACCCATCAGGAGTTTATTTCAATCCTAGGTCCCAACAGAAACATTTAACAGCAAATACGGTGTGGAGACAAATAATGGGGGTCACTTACATTCATGGAACTCAGTCCGGCTCTGGATGTGCGCTCTGGTTATGACCTGATTAGTATGCAAACTGGTTTCCAATCTCCTCCCTAGACGAGAGCCAATCTGCCAGGAAAAAATCTTGAATGGACAGAGCTTTTTTGGGTTGTTTTCATAACATCCACAAAAAAAAAAAAAAAAAAAAAAACAACAACAAAAAAAAAAAAGACAAATCTGCCAATTCCGCAGACTGTCTAATCCGCTCAAACAGAACAGCAGGTTAGGCTACTCCACCGGTGAAGCTTCTTTCTCTGTCAGGTGAGCGCGTTTGAATCAGCTGGGAAGCTGATCTGTCTCTTCTTGTTCTGCAGCAAAAGATGAAAAAAGAGCTCCTCATGCGCAGCTCACGTCGGGATCTTACCGGCTATCTTAAATGTTTTTATTTCACCCTTCTCTCAGCATCCAGTCCCTCACAGCCGCTTCAGGGAGCTGTGCACCTCTCTAGCTGAAAGCCGACTCCTCCGCCACAAGGCCCAGCCCCCTATACTCCTCGCCGTCCCCTCCTCCGCCACATCCTCCCCTCGTTTACCGACCGCTAATTTATTCGGGTAGCCACACACACAAAAGGGGGAACGTAGCAGAAGGAGGCAAGAAGGAGGCTGTTGAACACAGTGGAGAGATGAGAGAGCAGACTTTGGTGCCCCCCAGCTCCACTCAGTGGAAGTAGTCTTTGTGGAGACAAAGGAGCGTGTCTGCACTCCTGAAGGAGCCGCAGCTCCCTATGAATTTTTAGAATTAGTCGTCAGCCTTTTCATGTAACAGAATAATAAACAAGAGATATGGATGTGCTGCATCCTGAATAGAATTTTTTAACTAATTTACACTCTCATTTCAGCATGTATCTACCAGCTTTGCAATTCAGGACAATCTTATTTGTGAAACAGCAAATGGTCAGTCAGATTGGACGAAAAGCGTCTGAGAACAGCAGTTTTCAAATCTTGCCACAGATTATTGACTTGATTTTGGTCTGGACTTTGATTAGACCATTTTAAAAGCATACATTTAGCTTGATCAGAATCATTCCATTGCAGCCCTGGCCAGACGGTGGACTTCTGTTCAGTCTTAAGTTCCAGAAAAGTACCCCTGCACCATGCTGCTGCCACTACCATTTGATGTGCAATATTAGTTTTCCACCATATCCTGTACTTTCGATGAAGGTCAGAAAGTTCAGTTTTGGTCTCATCTGACAAGAGCACCTTTTTCTTAAAATGTATCCCCTAAATGGCTTGTGGAAAACGGTTAATGGGGAGTCTTATACCCTTTGCTAAAATGTCTTTCTTCAGGCCACTATTCCCCAATGGCTCAGATTTGTTTAATCTATCTCTAAAGTTGCACCATTGACAGATTCTTACACCTGAGTTTTAGATTTCTGAAGCTCCTCCAGAGACACCATGGTCTCTTAGCTGTTTCTTAAATAAACGCTCTCCTTGCAGTTTAGGTGACATTCCTATGTGGTTTTGCAGTTTTACCATACTCTTTTCATTTTTACAGATGTTGAAAACTAAGGATATTGCTTTACAATTTAAGTCTCTTTAAACTTGTACACACTTTTATCCCTGTGTGTTTTTTGATCTTTGTGATGTTTTTTTTTCCACTACCTTTTTTTTATGTCAAATGTTTTTTTTAACTTGAAAAAGAAAATTGTAATAGAAAAACAAAAATTTGAAAACTTAAGTTTTTGTTTAAAACTTGAAAATTACTTCCATGTATTCAAACTAAAAATAAGTGTGCCAATTTTTTTCAGTTCAAATAAAATATTGATTTAATTTTTCACTTTTCCATATTTTGGCATTTAAAGATGGATTTTTTTTTCAGATCCACATTTTATGTTTTCAGAATTAAAGCCTTTTTTTACTGCATCAAATCTTTTTTTTTTTTAAATTTTCATATCAGTTTTTCTGTGTCAGAATTTTGACCCCGATTTTGCATAAGGGATATGGTTTTAACTGAGAGGAGCGTGGAATCATCAATGACAGTATTGCTGGGTTGCAGTCACGTGACCCGGATCAAGCACAAAATTCAGATGGGGGGCAGGTAGTGATTTGCGCTGGTTCAGAGCATAGCAAAATGGATGACAGCAAGTACATTAATGCCTTAAATAGGCTGGCACAGACAAGATATTGTGAAAAAAGGTTGATACAACGACAACAGGTCTTTAAGGTATTTTGCTGCTAAGCTGTTCAATTATTTATAAACTAACAAGTATTTTAAAGTCTATTCTCTGAACTACAGGGAGCCAGTGTAAGGACTTAAGAACTGGGGTGATGTGCACTATTTTCCTGGTCTTAGTGAGAACACAAGCAGCAGCGTTCTGGATCAGCTGCAGCTGTCTGATTGACTTTTTGGGCAGACTTGTGAAGACACTGTTGCAAAAATAAATGCAACTAAAGATAAACATATGGCTGAGTTTCTCTAGATCTTGTTGAGACAGTAGTCCTTTCATCCTGGAAATGTTCTTCAGGTGATGGAAGGCTGACTTTGTAACTATCTTATATGTCTCTGAAGGTTCAGATCTGAGTCCATCACTACACCCAGATTTCGGAGCTGATCACTAGTTTCTAGCTGTAATAACTGAAGCTCCACGCTGATTCTAGATCGTTCCTCTTTGGGTCCAAAGATAATAATTTCAGTTTTGTTTCTGTTTAGCTAGAGAATATTTTGGCACATCCATGCACTGTTTTGTTCTAAGCATCTGTTCAGTGCTTGAATGAGTTGGGAGTCACCTGGTGACATGGTAATGTAGAGCTGTGTGTCATCTGCGTAGTTATGGTAGCTAATCTTATTACCTGTTATAATCTGTGGGAGCATGGAGATATTAAATAGGAGGGGTCCCAGGATTGAACTTTGGGGTACTCCACATGTGACTTCTCTCCGCTCCGATGAGAAGTTGCCTATTGACACAAAGAAATTCCTGTTCTTTTGGTAGGATTTAAACCAATTAAATACTGTACCAGAGTCCAACCCAGCTCTCCAGTCACTTCAATAATATATCATGGTCAACAGTGTCAAATGCTGTGCTGAGGTCCAACAGAACCAACACTGTGGTTCTTCCACAGTCTGTATTTGTGTGGATATCACTAAACACTTTGACGAGGGCAATCTCAGTGCTATGGTGAGCACAGAAACTGGACTAAAAGACATCAAAGCGGTTGGTCATTGTTAAGAAGCTATTTAACTGTTGAAACACAGCTTTTTCAATAATTTTGCTGATGAATGGAAGGTTAGAGATTGGCCTGTAATTCTGCTATAGTGATGTGTGCAGATTGTTCTTTTTTAACTGTGGTTTGATATTGCTTTAAATGGCTGTTGCCTTGTGTCTGCCTGGGTGAGTGGTGAGTTGGTCTATTTTAAGTAATAAGCTTATGATAACAATGCTACTACTAACACTAACAACGAGTTAACCCCTGTTATGTATATGTGCTTGGATCTACTTGTAAGTAATTTATTTAGCTTCTGTAAACCCAAATTTATGCTGGAGTTATATGTATATGTTAATGTTGAGTCATACTACATTTCTCCAATGTAGGTCAACCATTCACAAAGATCTACAGAAACCCCATTAAAAACAATGCTTGTCTGTCTAAGTAATTAAAATATAATTTAATAAACCTGTCAGAAAATGGTCGCTGCAAACTCTTGCATTGTCCATTTCCGCACATCCTGTTTTTAGCCGTAGATTGTTGATCTGCTTTTGTAGTCTTTTATCTGTAAGTTTTTTAAAATTACCTCCCTTGTGATACACTACTTTCGGAACACACAGAAATTTTTTTTTTTATCTTTCTCCCGATTAGAGCAGTTGCAACAACTGTACACAGCACAGAAATTAGGCATTTTGACGCTGAATCAACAGAAGGGAAAGGGGTTGGGTACAACTGCATTTACTTTCTGCCCCTCTTCTGCATTTCATGACTTTGATACTGCGTTAAGACATGTGAAAGAGGTTACATGAGCAGTTTTGAATAAATTCTTTGGAGACATTTTCCCACAATGGCTAATTATTTTATCATGGGGACACACATAAAGGGATAACTGGACAAAGCTGGAAATAAAGCATTGTTGGGATTTGCATGAACTGAGTTACCTTAATACTACTAAATACTTTTTTTGAGTTACCTTAATACTACCTTTATACTACTAAAGTTAGTTAGTGTTGTCAATTTCACTCTCATTTCAGTAACTAGTGAGCTATGTTTTTTCCCCTTATACCGCTACAATAAGGACATTTGGTTTTGCCTTGGATTTTATTTGTCTTGTATTGTTCTAATACACAAAGACGTTAGAAGTTAGCATGTCATCTTTTTTAAGTTGTGAAACACTGAACAGTAAATTTGTATTTTAAAAACCTTTTCTTTCTTTCTTTATGTGACATTTTCTTTTTTGGGTAAGACCAAGGAGGGGAAAGTGTTGCATGGTGAACACAAGATGCATGTTCACCATTAGAGGCTTTGGAAGGGGGAGTTTAGAAGAATTTGTGATTATAATGTGATAAAATGTAAAAATGTTCAAGTGATCTGAATACGTTTGCAAGCCACTGTATTTAAAAGCCCCTAGAATAGCAAAATCCAAATACCAGTACAGAGATTATAATGGCTAATATGGTTATAAGATTAAGAACCTGGAAGCAGAGACAGCAGATCAGCCAAGCCTGAGCTCTAAGCAGAGACACACACTATTCAGACTGCTAGCATCAGCAGGATAGGAGTCATTCGTCAACCCAGATTTTAGGTCAAGCCTCTAACTGCATCGTTGAGGCAGAACGAGGGAGAAAATGAGGAGAAGGGTGACACCATATGCAGGATGTAAGCACTGGGGGTGGGTCTGAAGATGGGTGTTAGAGGTGTGGGATAAGGACAGCAATCAATTTATTCCTTCTTTTTCTTGGAGATGTTCCATCAGATGATATGTTGCAGGCAGTGTGGGGAAATTATGCGTTTAAATCTTTAATCACTGAGTGCTACAACACCGTCATAACATGACAGAAATACACTATATATATCAACCATGTAACTCTATGTGAGGCCCATTTTCTTCCTAAACCATGATAAGTTGTTACCATTTATTTATATGCAAAAGAGAAAAAGGAAACTTATAAGGTGATGTTGATGGAAATGATCTGTTTTGTAGTTACACAATGTTTTAATACCTAAGCCAACCAAGTGGTTTGAGTTCATGTGCTAGAACTTAACAAATAAAAAAAGGGTGGAATTAGAAATATTAGTAAGTACTACTTGCGATGGGAGGCCAATGCTAGTTTCAAGGTTGACAATCGAGTGAGCAACTTGGTGGCACAAACTTTAAGATGACTGTAAGAAATGATATGCTCAGAGATGATTAAAGCAGTGGCTGAAGGAGCTCTTCACCAATTCTCTAAGGTTGAGTCCCTCCACCCTATGGAGGAAGTTTATATTTGGCCACTTGTAAACAGAATCTTGTTCTTTGGGTCAGGATCCATATGTTGAGACTGCAGTTAGAGTGCTGTGCAAAAGTACTTAAACTCTGTGAAATTGTCTACATTTTGTCACATTAGCTCCATAAATTTCAATGTGTTTTACTAGGATTTTATTTAATAGATCAACCGAAACAGTGCATACTCATGAATGTGGACGGAAAATGATGAATGACTTTCTTATTTTTTTATATTTTTATTTATTTATTTATTTTTACAAATAAACTGTGTGATCTATATTTATATTCAACCTCCCAATGCTAGTGTTTCATAAAACACTATAGCATTGTTCACAACAACAGTCATGCTGAGGACATCCATTCTAAGTTAATTAATTTAAACCATCTGATTTACTCTCATTAGCTATTATATATCTATTTTTGCTAACATATAGTTAGTATAAAACAATACTGACATGTAGGCAGGAATCTTTTCATATTCCATGAGCCACCAAGCTAATCATACACTTCTTACAGTTGTGTAATAAATTAGATTTTATTGATGATCTTTGCAGTTTATTGCTGGCAAGTTTAGACGTGATTAAAAATAATCTTTTTAGGTTGATGGGAAGGGCTGGATTATGCAATCCCCCAAAAATGGAGCTCTGAAAGCTAAATACATTCACTTAATTTTTGCTTTGTTGTTGTTGCCATGACTTTTGAGGAGAATAATTAGGAGGCTCTTCCTACTTTGGATAAAATCTATAGTTGGAAGAAAAATATTTTGACTTGTTTTAAGGTTCCAGATTGAATTTTTAAAAATTCAAAAAGCAGATATCTTTTTTGGGTTTGTAAATGTATGCACGTGTTTGCGTAAATTTGCTCAACGTCAGCCTGTGTGAAGGTTCACCACAGAGACAGTGACGTTGTTTTAACTGAGAACAGATGGCTGAGGAGTGAAACTTTCAGGGTGGCTCCCCATGATGTAGGAGACCAGCGCAGGATTCATATCACTGCTACAGACATCCATCCATACATGTAACCTCTTTCTGTCTTCCTGTCATATACAGATACATACAGTACAATCACACATGCACAGAGACATTTATGATGAAGGATGATTTATTCTAGCTTCTGTTCCAACTCTATTCATTAGTTCCTCCCTCTAACCTCAAAAACCCACAATCTGACCATTATTACCCCATTTTGCGTTAAAAAACATTTCTGATTTACATTCTGTCAAGTTCCATGTGAAACTTGAATTTATTACCAGTCTATGCATTTCTTACAAAACTAACTAAAGTAGCAGTCATACAATAAATCCTTGGAAACCTCAAGAAATGAAAAAAAAAATCAGTCACCCAGAATGGATCAAGATGTCCAGTATCAAGATTACTGATGTTGGATATATCTCATATTTTGATCAGTGTTTATATAAAAGAGAAATAATTGTGCCATGGTGGTTGGAGCAGAGCTAAAATCTGTGAGGACATTTGGAAATGCATCGTTAGGATCTAATGGGGGGTCCTGTCTACACTGGCTGAACTTGCTGGCTGACTTTTTCTCCTATGCAAACATTCTCCTACGGTTGACTGCAGCTCTGTGAGGACTCTGACATGAACCAAAGCAGTAAAATTGGAGAAAACCAAACGTTTGCCAGTTCAGTGAACTGAAGAAAATGTTGAAATGCATCATTATAAGAATAGTAGATGAGAAATTTCTTTTGACAAGAAGTTTCTTAACAAAAACACAGCTATAATGACAAGCTTACAATGCACACTGGCAAATTCTATTTAGTCTCAATAAAGTTCACAGAGGGTACAACAAACGCAGGCCTTTTCAGGCTGTCTGGGTTTTTTTCTGCCTCAACTAAGAATTACAGTGTCAAATCCTTTAACTTTTCCATATTTTGTCATTTTTCAGAAAACTAACACTTCATATTACCCTAAACACACCATTCCCACTTTGAAACATGATGGTGGAAATGTCATGCTGAGGGGAATATTTTCTTCAGCAGAGACAGAGAAGCTGGTCTGGGTATTGTGATTGCATCTGTGGTACTCTTTCACTGAGCTGCCAGTCCACTTCTGGAGGGTGGGGCTGAGCTGGATGCACCTGGCACAGCTACAACTTCTTTTTTTCATCAAGACTCCTGGACATGAGGAGCTATTCAGCCTTAAATGGTGGTCCCAAGCCTCTCTATGACCTTATTCTTTGAGATATTGTCTTGTTACTTGCCTTTCAATGGGCAATGCTCTGTCAGCTTCTAGATTTCAAGCCATTTTACATACTCACATCTGGTCCATATCTCACCTGCACAGTTTATCTCCTTAGACCCTCGTACCCACTGTGCCTGTGACCAAGAATCACATTAACAGTAAAATATTTGCTGTTACTTCATCAAATTTATCTAATTGTAATCCACTGCAAAGATCTTAACCTCTTCTCCCACAGACACCTCTTGGAAAAGAGAGTGACCAGTCAAGCTTAGAACCAGAAATCACTGTTTTTAATAGCAACCTTTTTTCCATCCTCTTCTTGAGAGTTTTCCTACACGTGGGTCAGTAAGCTGCCAAAAACCCTGACAGATTGATTGATGCAGCTTAATTATGCGTTCCGTTTTTACTCAGAAGTTGAAATTTCCAAGTTTGAAGTTGGAAAAATTACTCGAAAAGCTCCTGGAAGTTGAAAATATGAGTGGAAAAGTTGGAGGTTTCTCAAAAATCTGAAATGGCTGCCATGCATTAAAAACTTGGTCACAGATGCAGATGAAAGTAGTTTATTTGCGCCTCTATCAATGTTTAACTTATTCAATCTTTCGCATGCTTAGAACTATTCAATCTCATTTGTTGAAAATTTCACTTTAGTGTTTAAAAGTGCTAAGTGATGAGATAATGCATTAGGGTTTTTTTTTTAACTTGCATTAACAGCGGTTAGCTTGGTCATTGAGCATATCAAACAGCAAACCTCACTGGTTGTCAAATTTGGAATAAGAGCTGATTTGGTTGACATTCCTAGACATTCCTAGATCCAACCATCATCTGCTTCACTTAATTCTTCTAAATCTGCTTCACTTCATTGTTCTAAAAGCTTTCTCAACTGCATTTTTGTTTTGAGTAGTTTCTCTTACCTTGAAAATCATTAATGATAACATTCATTCTAAGTACCACTAAAGGCAACCAAAGTACCACCAGTGGTACTTGTACCACAGTTTGGGAACCATAGGACAGGAGAATATTGAGGAAAAATAAATATACAGAATGTGTTGTATCTACATGCGCTAAACTGGTTGAGGCAACCAAAGACTTACAGCAGCAATTATAGTGAAAGGTGACTCGATAAAGAACTGAGTCAGTGGAGTGGGTCTCAACAGAAATGGACTAATCATGCCCTATTTTCTGTTGGGCTACTGTATTAAATAAAACCCCACTAAAATAAACTAAGGTTTGTTGTCGTACCATGATAAAATGAGAAAAGGTTCAAGATCTTTTCTACAGGACTGTATTTTTTTTACCCATCAATCCCTCATGAGCCAGCCATTTTAGCTCCTTTCAGAGATACTCCAGAGGCTTCAAGTTAAAAGTCAGAACCATTTTATACTTACTGCTCATTTATCCTTTCACATATCTATCTTTGCAGAATCATGTTGGTCTTGGTAATTAATCTTAACTTTCTCCATGTTCTTTTCTTTGTGCAATATGTTTCATGAACAGACAGAATCCACCAAAGCTGTAGCAATGTCTCAAGTTTTGCTGACATAGATATGTTTAAGTCTTTTTTAAATTTCTGAACTTGTCATGAACTTTTCTTGGCTTGTAATGTGCTAACGATGAAAACGATTCCAAGTGGTTTGAGACTACATCACTTTCTAATGCTGTCTCTCCCAATAGTCCAGTGTAACCCTGAGTCTATTTAGGTGTTGGCCCAAGCTATCTGATCCACCTTTTCCTGTGCAGCGGGATGCGATGAGGTCACAGCTTTGCTTTGTGACTCTGTGTCAAAAAAGGAAAAAGGGGGTGGTTTGGTTGGACCTTCCTTTCCCATGACCAAAACATCACTGGAAAGCCTGAATGAGGATTTCATTCAAACAGACTTTCTGTAACACTGTAAATCTGCTGCCTGACATTTACAACTGAGTAAACCCTCCTTGTAACTATGTGATATTTGAAAACTATTTCTTGAGTCAGTTACTCTTTTTTTTATAGCTAAGTTGGTGACTGAGCTGATCATAACTGATATCAATACTAAGATAACGTCTCTCTTTAAAGTTTACTGTCAAAATGAAGCAAAGAGAAAAATTATATAAACAAATGACAGCAAACATTTGTGTTTCTACTTTAGAAAGTAACCAGTAAGGATCAAC
Source organism: Anableps anableps (assembly GCA_014839685.1). NCBI lineage: Eukaryota > Metazoa > Chordata > Actinopteri > Cyprinodontiformes > Anablepidae > Anableps > Anableps anableps. The sequence goes on along the minus strand of CM026078.1, from coordinate 18,253,209 downwards.
CGCCCTGGAAATGTAAGCCTAGAAAAGTATGGAGTTTTGAGATAAAAATGTAAGGGAAACCTGAGTGTAGATTAACTTCATTCCACTCACTAGGGCTAAAGTTTCTCCCCAAGAACACTGGAATTGTGTACTTTCATTTGTTTTGTTTCAGGTTTCACAAATTCTGCTTACAACCCTATACTGGGCAAGAGCTATTAAATGCTTACAGGAGCTTTCAGGTTGCACATAAAAAAGCAGTTTTCTGATAAAATGCCTCATCCTGTAATAAGAGATGATCCCTTAGTCAGACACAATGATGATGGTGAGGACCTCAAAGTGAGGTATTTTGCTGTGTAGCCTCACTTAACCTTTCTCCATTTGTTTTTCAAATTTGATACTGCTCAGTGCGTCAGTCTGGGATTTCTAATGATGTAGCAAATCATTTAATGCAAGTCACATTCCAACTGTCTTTCTGCTGTTGCAAGCCTAAATATAAGAACCTTTCTTCCTTTTCCATCCATCCATCCATCCATCTATCCATCCATCCATCCATCGTCTATCCCCACATATAATTGCAGGGTTATGGGGGTTTGGTAACGATCTCCAGGGGTCACTGGGCAAGAGGCGGGGTACACCCTGAACAGATTGCCAGTCCATCACAGGGCAACACAGGACAAAAAAAACATATATGCACACACTATGATTTATAACCGGTTAAGCGATCAATCATGTTTTCGGACTGCAGGATGAACCCAGAGTACCTACAATGCACAAGGAGTGCATGCAAACTCCATTCTTAAAGAACTGAGCTTGGGATTCAAACACAGGACCTACTTGCTGCAAGGCAAAGGTGGTAACTGTGCTACTATACAACTCTTGAAATGGCTTTTGCCAAAAACATTTTCATTGAAACCAGCACGTTTTGATGTTGATGTTATATTTGTGTGTTTGGATAAATGTTTTGGAGATTTTAATTTCAAAGCCAATCTTATGCCATGCAATGCTTGTGGCCAGGTGTATGTGATTTTAGAACAATATTGTTTATTTCTGTAAATGCCACAGAAAAGAAGATTAAAAGCTAAACATTGAAAGCGGTGAAAAATAGTTCTTGTGCTTTCATAACAACAAAAAAAATTATATTTTTAGGACCTGGCACCAGATTTCCTGTTATGTGTGACTTCCTTTGGATTTTTTTTTTAACTCATTCAGTGAATTTAAAACCATATTGTATACATGAATATTCTGTATTAACTTGTGTGCTTTTGAATTATTTCAGGGAAAGAGTCTGCAGATAAACAGAATAGAAAATGAAGTAAAAGGCCCCTTTTATTTTGTGCTCTGTGACTGTACTTGCCAAATGCTTTGCGTAGTTCTGTCAAAAATGTTTCATATCCAGTCATGACAGCTGTTCCTCACCCCTCAAAAGTCTGCTTTTTAAAAAGCAGTTTTTAGAAATCTGCCACCATATCCTCTTTTCACTAATTCTATGCTAATTCTAAGCTTCATGAGTTATCTTGAATGACATCATCCCTATTATATGCTTGGAGTTGGAAAAATGTATGAAGTTGTCTGTCTCTAACTCAACCGTATAAACTTTCTGAAACCCCATGTCGGTGCATGGCCTGTTTCCATTTCTTCAAGCATCGTTTGGACAAGGCCTCCCTGCTTCAGCCTAACACTTGCTGAGAATTTTATCCTCTGCATGATCCTGTGAGAAAGGGGTGAACAAGGACAAGAAACTGTTGAGATTTTCTACTGCAGCTGTTATTGCCCCTTGCAGTTTTACATGCAGGACTGATAAAGGAGCAGTTCCTCTGACGAGCTTCCAGGCTTTGTACAATGAAGACAGATTACACCTTACAATCCATCTAACTGTTTCTTGTCTTTGTTGGTAAGTGTTGCCCTTGCACCCCATACTCACTGCCTCATAAAAGTAAGCTTCAAATACCAACTTGTGGGTATGTTAATAGGATTTTATAGGATAGACATACTCAAAGTAGAGTTTATTTAAATGGGATGGGTTTTTTTTTAGTTTTAAACAAAAAGGTCTAAAAAAAAACTGTGCTGTGTGCTTATATGTATCTATTCAGTCAATAAAACCAACTTTCACTGAAGTTACAGCTACAGTTTTTACCAGCTTTGCACATATTTACAATGAAACTTTTGCCCAATTCTTTTTCTGAAAGTAGTTTGGACTCAGTTAAAACGAGAGCATTTATGACCAGCAATTTTCAAGTTCTGACACATATTTTCATTTGATTTTCATTTCATGGACTTTAAGTGTGGACTCTGAAAGGCGCATTCCAACACATACAGTTAGGCTCTAACCATCCTATTATAGCTTCAGCTGTATGTTTAGGATGGTTTTCCTGCTGAAAGGTGAACCCATAGCTAGTCTCAAGTGTTTTGCAGCCTCTAGCATGTGCTCTTCCAAGATAGTTCTCTTTATTTGGCTATGCCCATCTGCCCATTGACTCAGAAAAGAATCCCCACTGCATCATGCTGCCACCACCATCATTATTAATTGTGGAGATGTTGAGTTCATGTTGATGTGAAGTTCCCAACCCTGTTATGGTTTACAGTGGGATGACTTCTTCTGAGTTATGTGCACTGCTTGCTCCATACACAACATTTGGCATGAAGGCAAAAAGGTTCAGTTTTGTACTGACCAGAGCACCTTTTTCTTAATGTATGCTGGGTCTCCTACCTTGTGATGAACTGCAAACAGGAATTTTATGGCCTTCTTTCAACAATGACCTTCTTCTAACCACTTCTGCATAAAGGCCAGATTGTGTAGTCATCCTGCTGATAGATTGTCTCTCCTGAGCTGTGGATCACTGTAACTCCTCCAGATTTACGATTGGCCTCTTTGCTGCTTTTCTGATTAATGTTCTCTTTGTCCTTACTGTCAGTTTAGGTGGACGGCCATGTCTTGGTAGGTTTGCAGTTGTGTCACGCTCTTTCCAATTTTGGATGATGGATTGTACAATGCTCCTTGATATTTCCTTGGAATATTGTTTTGTTTTGAACGTCTCCACAAATTTATCCCTGACCTACTGTATTTGTAATTGCACTATTTAAACTTTTATTGGTGATGAATATGTTTATTTGAGTTACTAAAATTTTAAATGTTCATCATCTGACTTTTAGATTTTGTAATAACTTCTGTAGTTTCTTTGATTCGCTTTGCTTTCCCTTCTGGTCACATTTTTAACTGTTTTAGATTATAATTATGTTGTCATCTTGACTAGGACTCCCTGAAAGAAGAGGTGTTGTATCTCAATTGAAGCATCTTGGCTAAATAAAGCTTTATCATAATGATGAGGATGGTAATTTGTTGCACTGGATTTTATTGAAGGGCGTCAAATTAAAGAAAGCTGATTACAAATGTAAGTCACATTTTTTGGATTTTTATTTGGTAAAAACTCTGAAATAGTGTAAAATTTCACTTCACAGTTATGCACTATTTAATTTTTTAAAAAAAACCCACATTAATGTCTATAGTTGTAATATGACAACAATTTAAAAAAGTTAAAGATGTATGAATACTTTTTGAAGACTCTCTTGTTGTTACCTTCTGTTCTAATCATTATTTAGCTTCTGGTCTTTGCAGGACACATCACATCAGCTCAAAATTTGCAGATGTCTCCTTTCACATTTGCACCCTTATTTCCCCCCATCCACAGTAATCTGTCTCTGCATGACACCTCCTTTCCTCCCTTTTCCTGCTGCTATCCGAATGTTTTATTGTTTCAAAGCAAATCCACAAAGCAGACATATACATTACCTCAAGATGGCCTCAAGATGAGATCTAAAATTGTTTACACTAAGACGAAACTATTTAACTGCTTGCTAACAAACATGCCATAAAACCTTGGCAAGGATCAAAAGCGGGTGTAATGTATTGATATGACTGAAATTAAATGCATGTTTTCGACACACAAGGCTTTTTTTTTGTCATGGTAAAGCAGCTGTGTTGATTTTATTGATGTCACATCGTAAATTTGTTATGTATGTAATAGCTGGATTGGCATGGGGTTCAAGCTTAGAATTTTTTTTTTTACTGTTAAAACAAAGAGAAATGTCCTGTTACAAAGTATCTTTCTGAAGTGTAAAAGTAGTAGACAGCCTGTCACAGCTGCTGGAATACTTTCTCCTTAAAACTCTTCTACTGGTTCATTACACAGCATGAATACATGCTGAAAAGCTTCTCTGTCCAACATTGTGCTCCTCATGCAAGCGTCCAGCAAACAGGAAGAAGCTAATGCTGAGAACTTCCTATATGAGCCAGCTCCTGTGCCCACAGCACAGGAGGTTCCTGCGTGTGTGTGTGTGTATGTGTGAGTGTGTGTAATGCTTATCCATTCTGTTTCCTTCCCTTCAGCCTTTTTAGCCTGCGGATGCACGGCATCGTGGGAAAGCGTGATTTGCACCTCAGCACACACTCATCGAGGACAGATTTAAGGGGTGTTGTGAGCCAATGTGTTGCAGTGACAAATTAATAACAGTTACCATAAATGTCCTGGATTTATTGTCTTTAATAAAGAAGTCTGGGGTAATGGAGAAAATAAGAGTCGTTAGAAAGAGGAGCTCAAAGTTCATTTGTTACCATTTTTATTTCACCTCAGCTGTCCTTTCGTTGCATATAGAGAAGGTTATAGACTTGGCTGTACTGGATGGTCTGTCCCTTCCCACACACACAGCACACTCCCTTCCGTAATCTATTAGTCTAAATCTCCCCACAACCAAATTTACTGCTTTAATGGACAACGGTTACAGTTTTACCTATGTGTGTACGTGTGTGATGCGTGAATTTTGGGACATCAAAACCTTGGCCAAGCCTGTGCAGTCTGTGTCAGAGACTCCTGAGGAAGAGGAAAATGAGAAGGTCAAGTGTGTCAAGGAGATAAGTTGTTGGTCCTGCTGGCCTTCTAGATCAGCTGCTTCCTGTTTATTTCTGTGTGGAGAGTGTTGTCCCATGACGATAACAAGGCGTTCACCTTTGACTCCACCGGAACAGAAGCACATCCTGCAATGGATGTCACACTGTTCAGTGACTCTACGCATCTAATCCAAGTACAATTATGACCTGGCCACCACTCATACTGAGGGAAGCTACATGTCACACAAGATTATCGTCCAGTAAAAACTACCATTCAAAATTTGCGTTACATAAATTTCAGGAACAACCATCTTCAGAGTCCAAACAATGAGTCCAGTTCAATGCAATTAAAATTCTAATCCCAAAAAATTATTTTCAGCCTACTTAATTAAAAATGTATATGTAAGGAAATAACTAGCATGTAACTGCATTTAATCTTGACTCCACTGCAATCCCCCACCCTGAGTGAACAACAGGCAACAGTGGAAATAAAACCTCCAGCAGGACCAGGCTCAGGATGTGTGGCCATTTGATTTGACTGGTGATGAGTAGAGTGGATGGGAAAAACACAGACAAATATTTATACTGTGAGCAAGGAAAGAAAGAAACGCTAAGTTAGTAACAAATTATGTGTCACATTACAACCACAAGCTCTAATGTATTTTATTGACAGTCTGACAGGACAATAGTTCTGAAGGTGAGCAAAAAATGCAGTTACAGTTCTGGGCTGTTTACAAATAAAAAAAGATATAAAAGATATAAAAAGTGTGACATGCATTTTGAACCACCTTTGGCTGCATTTACGACTCCAAGTCTACACCTGCAAATATAATTTTGGGGGACTTTTTTGTTCCTACTCTTACATAAAGGCCAGATTTATAGGATAATAATGGCAGTCCTATCAACAGGTTCTCTCACCTGAGTTGAGGATCTCTACAACATCTAGAGTTAGCATGATTGCTTTGGCTGCTGATTAATGCTCTTCTTGCCCAGACAGCCAGTTTAAGAGGATGGCCGTATCTTGATGGGTTTGCAGTTGTGCTGTACTCTTTTCATTTCCACATGAAGAACTGAACATTGCTCTGTGAGATGCTCAAACCTTTGGAAACTGTTTTATCTTCTACAGTTGCTTTCAACTTCTCCAGAATATTACCACTGACTTGTCATCTGTGTTACTTTCTTTTCATGATTGTTTGCTCTCTACCAAATAGCTGAGGCCTTCACAGAACAGCTGTGACTAAAAGGTTACAGCATTTTCTCAATTGGCATTTTATGCAAGTAACTGGTTGCACACAGCACATTTTTCTTGTAAAAAAATTTAAAAATTAAAAATCATTTTTCATTTTCTTTCCTCTTGACAAATACGTGCAACATTAAGTTAGTATATTAAATAAAATCACATTAAAAATGAAAATTTGTATTTGAAAGTGTTTAAATACATTGTGTAACTTATCATCTGTTTTTGTTAAATATTTTATTCTTCAAGTCTTTGTGGTTGACATAATTGCTTTCTGGAGTTTATTTGTAATTTCTTGAAAAGTTTACTTTTGAATGCCTGTTTGACACCTAGAAATCCACTGTATGCGCAATTATAAGGCAAGTATTATATTTGAGGGTTATTATTATTAATCACCAACTACAGTGTTCTTGGTCGATCCAAAAATGTTAATAAGCCACACATGAGTGTTTAAGAAAGTTCAAGTGAGATTTTGGCTTCCTAAAGAGAATACCAATATGTGTACAAATATTGGGCAGTTACTGTACAGATATATTTCACAACTAAATGACACACATTTTCTCATTTCATTTTTTTAATTTTCATCTGTTTGAAGCTGCAGTAGGTAACTTTTATAAAAATGTGCTTTCTACATATTTGTTAAAACTGTTATGTCCTGACTGTATCATATGAGACATATAATCTCTGAAAAAAACCAAGCTCCTCTGCCTCCTCCCTGTGGTCCTACTTCCATCTGCAGAAAAACACCGCTCCAAACACAACCAATCAAAACCAGGAGGAATGTCTTAGCACTGTCAATCACACTCCCCTGCAGTGCATACAAGCTCAAGATTGTCGGTTTTCTGCAGCTGTGCTAATGGCAGAGAAACAACCTTGTGTTACAGGAAAACTGTTTATCCGCAGTCATTGGTGGCAATGCTTACTGGCCTGCACATTCATTGTAGGCTCCTCTGTGGGGGAAGAGCTTTGCAGTGTATTCAAGGAATTGCTGCCTTCAAGCTATCAAAGCTCAGGGAATCAGATCCACTTTGTGTCTGGAAAATAGTCCAGACAAATTTTAAAAAATGGACATTAACTCTCTCAGCTGTCAGTTTTTTAGAGTTGTGGCAGAAGACAGAGGATTTTTGGGGTCTGTCCTTGTGTGGGAATTCTGTCACTGTCTTTCACAGTTCCAAAATCTGCATTTGCCAGATTTTTTAAAAATTTATTTATTTACTTTCCTTTTTTGGCAAGAGATTCAGATTTTTTCCAACAAATAGGTTTCCACAAAAGGGTAATAATTGAGATGAGGTGCTGGTTTTACCTTCAGTGCCACACACACACACACACACACACACACACACACACACACACACACACACACACACACAGAGAGAGAGTACTGCTCAACATATGCTTGCATTAGAGAGTATTTGTGTACTACAAGATGGATTAGAGCCAAAGGATGGAAAGTTAAAAAATTCAGATTTGCTCTTAGATTTAAAAATAAGACAAAACAGGCAAAAGTTCTATCTTGGTTTCAGTACCTTTACCTTTGGTAACTTTGGGGATTTTTTTTTTTTTTTTTTTTTTTTTTTTTTTTTTTGTTTTTTGGGTTGGGACAGGTTGTCTAAAATCTTTGCCAACTCAAACACAGAGAACAGTTCAGATATGGTGTGTGCCTGTTTAGAGCTCAATAAATCTCACCTCCTTATCTTTATCTCCTCCAGACTTCAGCTGGTCATAATCTGGGGGGGGGGGGGTCTCTTTTTTTTCTTTTGCATCTTCTCCCATTTCTTTCTCTCCACTCCTGTTCCAAGTTGCATATCACAGTGTGGGCAAGACTTACATCTAAGCCCAAATGGAGCAACAGGACTCTCACTCAGTGCCTGATCGTCAACAGTGACTAAGGTAATCAAACTCTCTCTTTTTTAAATCCTCTCAGTGCTTCTACCTGCTCATTCAAGTCCCTGTTATATCAGGTCAACAATACTTATTTGGCTAACTCACCTCAATCCACTAGAGTCCACTCCTGGTCCTTTTAATTTGCTGGTGTCTACTGCATCCTCCTCAGAGATTAGTATACAATCACTGGAACCTCAGAACATAACCTACCTGTCCACTGCTTAACTTAGCCACCTTATGGTCTCAAAGCCACCATTAATCAGTTAAGGCAATATTTAAATTCTAAGATTTGCTTCATATTACCCAAACACCAACCCTGTTGTTCTTCTCTTCAGACCCCTTTACTGAACCGCTGTCTCATCCACCAGCTTATGTAAGACAATCTGAAATTATTTTGCGAACAGTAACTTTTTTTAAAACCTTACTCAATGGTTCTCAGCATGTAACTCAAAACCTCTCTAAAATGGCACAATGTCGCATTTATGTAACTAAATCACTTTATGTCGCAATGATGTGGTAACTTCCTTTTTTCATATTTGTAAATAATTCTTTTACTTTGCAATTATCCACAAATCTTATGAAAATGTTATACAATTCTTTCTTACATTTTTATTTACTAATGAACAAAGAAATTTATAATTCTCCACCAGTCATGATACAAAGAACTTTAGTTTTCTTTTGTCACTTAGGGTTTCACTTCTGTGTTATTTTATTTCCCATTGTAGTAGATTCTTGGGCTTACTCATGTTATGCTCCTTGATTATTTCCAGATCTGTTTGTTGTGTAGACAACTGTTTCAGTTTAATAGTCTCTGTAGAACTTGTTTTCTCCAGGTTCTGTGCCTCCTAATTTAGCTATCACTTTCCCTCAGTGCCTCAGCTCCCTGCCCTCCCTCAACTGTTCTTCATTCAGTAATTAGACTCACCTGTTTTGCATTCAAGACACCAATCTCTCCAGCATGTAAGCCTGTCTGTTCAGTCAGTCTATGTCACATCCTCCTGATGCTTTTGTCATTTGGTTACCAGTTTGCTTCTGGTCCTTTCCCCCTTTGACCTCTTTTTGAACCATCTCTTCTTTAATAAATATTCAGCTGTACTATGAATCTGCCTTCCTCCTGCTTTTTCTTCGACTCAAAACCAAACACTTGCTCCCACCAAAGTGTTGGTGGAACATTGTTAAAGGTTTCAAAACAGCTCTTACTTTTTTCATTCTGCCACAGGTTGGATATTATGATCTTTTTTAAATGACCAAATTCTCCATTACACATTACAAAAAGAAAAACTGCAGTTATACAGTTTAGAATGATTTAATCTCAGACAATATAGGCAATATTTTTTTACATGTCTCTAAAAACTAAAAAATCTTACCAACCATAAAGCTATACAAAGCCAATCTGTCTCTTATGACAGAAGTTTGACAAATTTAATAGTCAAATAGTTTTTACTGTTTGACTGATAAAGACCTATTATATTGTTCTAGATATCCATCATCACAATACCTGCAGAATGTTTCTTTTAGGTCTGCTTTGGAGCTCTTAACAAGTATTTGCTGTAACACATAGGCATTATTTAAACATAGCTCACAGAGTTTGTGTGAAAGAATATAGAGATGTGCCCTTTGTGTGCTCTGTCTCAACTGAGCTACTTCATTTTTCATCAAACAGTTTTTATAAGACATCCACTCAGAGGAAGACACACAGTAACTTTTTTAATATGTTTAGGCAATACTGAGAAAAAAAATGATAAACGAGGTTAACTTCTGGTTCCACTCTCATAAGAGCAAGAGCCAGTGAAGAGATGATGTGGGGTCCGTCAGAGTTTCCAGTAACTGCAGCTCTTCTTCCCAAAATTAACTCACTAAACTTAATTTGAAGGTAATTGGTCTTGTCTCCTATTTTTAACTTTATTCAATGTTCAGAGTAAAAGGAAAAGATAAAGGCTACAGAGAGTCAACACTGATCTTCATGACTCTACATAAATTTTGATTCAGTTTTGACAGTGATGTTCAAATAAAGGATTATATTTTGATATTTTTACAAAGATGTGAAATAGTCCTAAGTTGTGTTTTGCCCGGTAAATTCATCCTGAGAGGTTTTAAGTCTCTCCAACCGTAGCTTGGCAGCCTATAAGAATAGAATATTTGCAGCGCCTTCTCTGTCATCAAAACACCCGTCCTACATGACATATTTCTTCAATTATGCTTCATTTCACAGAGACAAAAAGAGCACTTCAGGTTCCAGCCAAGTCTTGAGTGTTTTCCACCAATAACTACATAGCCTTGCCGGCTTTGATTCAAAACAGACGGAGAGAAACTTTGGATGCATGTAAGACATTTGTTAAATGCACTCTCTAAACCAGTTTGACTGGTGAGGAAATCATAAATACTACATTTGCACAATTCGTGGTTCAGGTACATAACTTGGAGTTGGCAGTACCTTAAGGTGTTTTTGGATTCAGGCCCTTGGTTTTCAAAGGTCTCTGTATGAGCTACCAGCGATTAGCTTACACAAGGGAGGCAGTTTCTTATTTACAGCCATAATTCTATGTTATTGAAATTGTTTCAGCATGCATTCCCTCCACTGGATTAAACCACAGAAGCTAAGCTTTCCAAAGTGCAGTGTGGCCTACATTTTCAGATTGTCCAAAATAATTATTTGTAACCACAAATAGAAAAACAAATCAGCTTCTGCTCGGTTTTATACAGATTAGTTTAAAATCTTTATTTTTAGACTTTTAAATAACATAGTGAAACCAGATTAAAAAAATAAATGTAAAACCGCAAAGGCAGCTACAGTATCATAAAAAAGTATTTTCACGCCTTGAACTTTCTTAAATTTTGTCATGTTACAACAACAAATTTAAATACATTTTATTAGGGTATTATGTGATAGGCCAAATCAGTGTAACACACATTTATAAAGAACAAGGGAAACTATGCATTTTGTTCAAAATCGTCTGCAATGAAAACCTGAAAAGTGTATTATACATTTCTGTAGCATTTTGCAGAAACACCTTTTTCTGCAATTACACCAGCAATTTTTTTATGACTTATACCAGTTTTTCAAATTTCTGGAATTTTTGCCCATTCTTTTTTGCAGAACAGCTCAATCTCAGTCAAATAGGATGGAGAGCATTTATGAATGCCAATTTTCCTGTCCAGTGACATTATCTGAGTTGGATTTAAATCTAGACAGGGCCACATTTAATACATAAATATGCTTTGATTTAAACATCCGTCTCAGTCTCCAGTCTTGGCTCTAGTCTGGCTGGATTTACAATTTGGTAACTTTTAAATGCAGTTGATTGCAATGGATTTTATTTAGTGGTATCAGCGTGAACTGGGCAAAATTACAAAGCAAATTTGTTTTCAAATGTCCACAAGATGTTTTTCACATGAACTCCTATGGTTGGTAAATGCATTGAAGTATGTGGTTCTAATGTGGCAACATAAGAAAAAGTTCAAGTGGTATCAACACTTCTGCAATGCCATGTGGCGAAAGGTGCCATATACCATAACCAAGATGTTACTCTCATTGGAATAAAGGACTTTGTATTGTTAAAAAGCATTCAGCAAGAACTGAATGCTTTTTAACAATACAAAACTGGATGTTGCAATCTGGTTTTGTAGAAGTTTTCTTTTGTTTCAGATACTTCTTCACAAGAAAACATAGACATGATGTTCTTTTTGGTGGTGTTTTTTTTTTTTTTTTTTTTTTTTTTGGAGAGTTTTAACCATTTCTTAGCTTGTTTTGTAAAATTTAACTTTAAGTTTCAGTAATGGTGGCCTTCAGGGTGCTATCAAACATTATTGACTATTGGGTAATGGCTTTATTTTCTTGTTTGTAGGTCATCCAAAACGATCTGTAAACCTGGTGGCCCTGGAGGAAGCAATACTTATAACATAGCCTTCATCTGGCAACTTTATCTGATTGTTTGTGTTTTTTGAATGTTGCCAGTTCTTTCTTTCTGAAACTAATTGCTGCTTTTCTTTTTTCATTTGCCTCAGAGGCCTGACTTAATACTTTCCTCTGAAATATCTCTCCGCTTTGCCGAGCCAGGCTTTTTCATGTTGGTGAAGTGTGTCAAGGGGCTGGATGTAGGGATTTGAGAATATTGAAGCTGTGGTAAAGGGGGCTCACTTGTCTCTCTTCCAGGCAACCACTGTTTAATTGTCAAATTTTCCATGCATTAGGCTAATATGTAAGTACAGCTCTTTTCATACTCTCACACTCAAATTAACCATGAGTAAGTTCCCCATCTTTCCCATCCCAATGGGTGCATGACTTCTTTGGGGACTGAGTGGTCACTGTGTTTCCCATCATTCTCTGAACACACAGATAGACCTAGATGAAAAAGCAAGGTAGAGTGCATGCAGCCGTGACCAGAAAATCTGCTGCACTGCTTAGGATACCCACCGGCTGTCCACATCACAGAGACCACAGGTTTCTGAGCTCTGTAATCACAGCACACGGGCCTATTTTAGTGCAATCTGACTATGGATTAGGCACCAAATTGCCAGGGATAGCGAATGTTTCCATGGAGAGGTTGGAAGTCGCTTGTAAGAAATAATAAACAGATTGAAATCAGACATGGACGCCTAAGAACGGTGGCAGCTGGAGGAGCTCTGTTTGACAAATTAGTTTAAAAAGTAGAAAAAGGAGATTTTAAATGGAACATAATGTTGCAAATCTATAAAAATTTTATTTTTTGTGTGTGTTTCTTCTTTATGCTCAGATTTAATCACAACCACTTGGGCTTGTCTAACTTATGTCTTCTTCCTCGAATGCTATTAATCAGTTGGGTGTAATGACAAGGCTGACATCACCATAAATGTTTATACTCTGTCAAGCTCACACATGTGTGTTGGAGGCCCAGAAAGTTGTTTCAAATCTTCCCAGAGATAAATTAATAACAGAGGCTTGTGGTTGCAACTGTCACTAAAGTCAAGTCAACCCAATAATTATCCCCTTTAATGAATAAAAATATGGAAATGGTCCTGTCCTGACCACTCAATCATGTGTTGAAACCATGTGACTCCCATCAGCCATAGAATGCTGAGCATAATCAGCGTCACATGTGAAAAAATAGCAGAGAAAAACATAGGGCCACACATGGGCCGTCTTTTAAAGCAGCAGGTAAAAAACCTATGATTATGTGCACACACACACATAGAAATCTAAACCTCAGTGACTTGAAATATCAGCTAAAAACTCAATTTCTTATTATTGCTTTATCTTTTGTGAAGTTTGTTCTTTCTGCCTCATAGCACAACATTACAACATGCTACAAATCGTCTTTCCATCTATTGTCTTACACTTTTCCATTATCAGGCAATGGGGTTAACAGGTCAAGGCAGGGAAACCCAGATATCCGTCTGTGCAATGACACTCTCCAGGTCACTCTGGGCATTCTCAAGGCAGTCCCAGACCAGGAACCATAGCTCCTGCACTGCATGCTAGGTCTGCACTGATGTCTCATCTGAGTGGAATGTACCCAGAAAACCTCCAAAGGGAGGCGCACAGGAGGAACAATATCTTCTACAAGCTTACTCTGATTGTCAGAACTCTTCACCCTATCCCTACAACTAAATCCTCCAGCAAGTTCTGGATCTTCCAGGACTTCAGCTACTATTGAGATATGGCTGGAAAATCTCCCCCCCCCCCCAAAAAAAAGCGCTCCAGAGACATTGTGATTAGTTTATTAAACCAACCAACTTAACTTCTTTTAATGTGGAGAAGCAGCAGCTCTCCACTAAGTTTACCCCAGATGATGGAGCTCCTCACCCAGCCTATAATCCTGAGCCTTGCCACCCTTTGTAGCTTGAAAATGCCAACAGAACCACATAATCTGCAAAAAGCAAAGATTAGAGACCCTGAGTTTTGCAAACTAGTCATCCTTCTGTTCATACCGATACGCTGACATCCTGTCCATGGAAAAAAAGACAAAAAAAATGGGATCATTGGCAAGTGGCAGCACTTATGGAATTCAAACCATTGTAGGAATAAGGTTGAAGTGACAAGAATATGGACACAGTTTTATCTTTGGGTATACAAAGACCTGGCAACAACTACAAAATACCTCGTGGGCTGCTGTCATAAGCCCTCTCCAAATCCACAAAAGATTAGCGGACCAAACAACCAAACTTCTATGGCCTCCTCAGCAATTTGACTAGCGCAAAGATTTGGTGTATTGTTTCATAGACAGGACTGAATCCAAAGTTCCACAATTGGCTGAAGCCTCCTTTAGAAATCAGAGCAAATGTATTTCAACAATAACACCAAAAAGACTTGCATCTTTTTATCATATTTTTTTCTCCTATTTTGTGCTGAAATCCTTGCGCAAGATAGATACATTCATTTGGGTTCTTTGCTCCCAGCTCTGTATGAAGACATGTCAGCGCACATTTAAAAGATTTTACAAAACAGATCTCGTAAGCACATGAAGCCTGTATACAGATGGTATGTAAATCATGCCAAAAAGAAAGAATCTGCCCTGGCTCCATCAGTGATACTGGTGTGAATTATAGAGGGAATAACATTACCATGGAATGATTTATCCCAGCAGCAACTGGGTCAGCGTTAAAAGAGACAGTACATTAAGTTTCTCTCATGAGGTCATCCAGAGAGTTTGTTTTTGTTACTGATCAGCTTCCAGAAAAAAAATCCCATAGCTGGATTCATAAAGAACTGTCTTCTTTTCCATTGAATAAAATTCAAAGTTTACTTCATTTTTTAATTTAAGCCCTTGAAACTGGATTAGAGTTTTGACACTGAAAGCAACATTCACTGAAAACTAAATCCAAATGGCCCCTTTAGATCTGATATTTCTCTCAGAGTGGTCATAAAATTCAAAGTTACATGTTGAACCCTCTCTAAAGTCAATGATGAGTGCTGGGGTTTCTCACATGTTGTTTTGACTTTTATTTGTCACTAAAGCAGAGCAGCACACTCTCACCTGTTCTCCAAATTATTAATTTCCTGAACATCAGAGAGTGTTAGCAACAAAGACAGGAAAAGAGTTTGAAAACAGGCGGCTTTGATTGTCAAGAGCTCATTGTGCTAAATGCTAAGAGCTCTGTGAGTGTGTTTCAAAGGAAATATGGGTGCCATGTGGGGGTTGAAGGTGTAAGAGAAAGTCTAGCAGACTTCTCATTTGCAGACCATTAGATCCCACTGCTAAAGGCACATGGTACTTTGAAGAGTGTTCAGGCACCCCAAACTGTGTTCCAGGTGTTCAGAGTGACCATAAAAAGACACCGAACACAGGAGTTCTTGTTCACACTTCAGAAGCAGAGGATTGGCAACTCAAGTTTCAATGTCCACCCGTTCTAACTCTATATGAAACACTTTCTTGAGCCACAGGTCCCCATTTATCGGGATTTGTTCAGTGATACTGAAGACTGCAGCTTAATAAAGATGGCGAGGAACGGTGATTTTATGAGACCCTTATGAGGTTTGTGGCTTGGCTTGGCCTTTCTTTGATTTTGCCCATCTGTCACACTGTTGAACCTGCCAGCATTGTTTTTGCTTTGAATAATGCTAAAAGCTTTCCTTTTCATGTGGTAGCTCTCCAAGGCATGTTTTAACTGTGATGAAACAGGAGATTTGGAAGCAAGGAACACGCAAGAATGGTTTAAATCAGACATGACAAGAGGCAAATGAATAAGGAGAATGAAAAACCTAAAAAGAACTATTATTCAGATATGATTCAGACCTAATTGTTATTTGTCTGGTAGCCTACGTTTATTTATGACAGTTATTCATATGATAAATCCTATAAAGGTAATAACTAACCTCTAACAACTAACCCAAACAGCTTGAGGCTAATTGGAACTGGGCTTTTTGTAGTTTTCTTTTAACAACGGCTTCCTTTTCTACAAAAGTAGGATTTTATGAGGTCTGTTGTCTTTCTGTCTCCACGATGCTGTTTGTTTATTATTGTTCTTTAATGTTAATTTTGTTTATACATCACAATTATGTGCTATTTTGTGCTTGACTATCACAAAATCTCAATAAAACAGATTAAAGTTTCACTCCACAAACAGGACTCATTGGACTGTCTTCAAAAACTGCTTTCCCATTGCGTTATCAGAAATATAAAACACAAAAACAAAACATCATACCTTGTGTTTTCTGTGCTTCTAGCATGCCTGCTATTGTTTGCGTGTGAATGCTAATATACGTCTTTTTTTGTTGATATTTTTTTTCTTGGACAGTTTCTTCTGTGTATCTATCTGTTGTGTGAGAGAGTCTAATTTTGAACTGATTTTGTAGAGCAAATCTAACCCAGCCAGGAACGTTGTGATCAGTCCCAGACAATAGAAATGCTTTAAAGTGATTTTACTTCCCAGGCGGTTTTTATTTGAACGACAGTATCATCTTTGTCGTCTTCATTTTTCTGGACCTTGTACTTGGAGCCACCTTCTTGTTCTTGGAAGTAGGAACTCCTGCATCACTACCTATCCCCTCCAGACCTCAATTTTTTAACCCTAAGTCTTTTGATCTCACTATGATTTGTGTTTGTTTCACAATTCTGCATTTATTGGTTATTTCAAATAGAAACACACTAAGTAGGTTTGTCAAGTTATTTACAGTATATCACAAAAGTGAGCCTTACATTTCTGAAATATTTTAGTATGTCTTTTTATGGGACAATGCTGAAGAAATGACAGTTTGATACAATGTAAAGTAGTCAGTGTACAGCTTGTGTAACAGTGTACATTTTCTGTCACTTTAAAATAACTCAACACACAGCTATTAATGTCTAAACCACTGGCAATAAAAGTGAGTACAACCCTAAGGGAAAATGTCCAGGTTGTGCCCATTTAGCCATTTCCCTCCAATGTGTCACAGTATTACAAGGTCTCCTGTGTGATTGGGGAACAGATGTGTAAGATTTGGTTTAATCGCTCTTACACTCTGTCGTACTGGCCAATGGATGTTCGACATGGCATCTCATAACAAAGAACTCTCTGAGGATCTGAAAAAAAATTCTTGCTCTACATAATGATGGCCAAGGCTATAGGAAGACTGCCAGCACCCTGAAACTGTGCTTTAGTACGGTGGTCAAGACCACCGTACAGTGGTTTAACAGGAGGTTCCACTCAGAACAGGCCTCAACATGGTCGACCAAAGAAGTTGAGTGCTCATGCTCAGTGTTATATCCAGAGGCTGTCTTTTGAAAATAGATGTACGAGTGCTGCGAGCATTACTGCAGAGATTGAAGGTGTGGGGGGTCAGCCTGTCAGTGCTTAGACCATATACATTGTGCATTGCTCACAGTCAGGCATGGTGTTTGGAATGTCTTGGTTTGGTTTAGTGCTATTATTATTATTATTATTATTATTATTATTATTATTATTATTATTATTATTATTATTATTATCAAGTGCTATTATTGTATTTTCTTCCAAACAACCAAAGAAGTCTTATATGGCAAATGCTTTACTGTCAAAAATTAGTTCCTGTTACAATATCACAAACAAAAGTATAGATGGTTGTTGCACTGTAGGGCAGTAAAGAACAACTAATTCAGATGAAGGGTGAGAAGATTCTCATCACATTCAAGCAGATATTAAAAAGATTTATAAGATTATTTTTTGATTTTCTGTGGGTTCCACATATCACACACAAGATTTTGTGGAAATAAGCTGAGAGAACCTTAAGAAAACTCTGCCAATTTTCATCCAATATTTTCCTTTTTGTTGAGTGTCATTTAATATCATTTGTGATACCTTGTTATTAGAAAATTGGACATGTAAAAGTCCAGAATATAAGTGTAATAAGACTGCACATACATACACACATCCCATACATATGTGCGACTGCAAGGAAAATTACACAAGTTCGGTAGATGTCGTTACTGATGTAGATTCCCTTGCATCTGTATGCTGAATGCTTGAAGTGGCCCCAACTGATGGCAACCCAACCAACTTTCTAATTAATTCAGGTAATACTTATTTAACCATTTTCTGGCAGTTATACAGAGTTTAACTTTCATCTCTATATGGTTAGCTCATCCTTAAAGACAGAGTAATTAAAGTAAAGCAAAGTAACTCATCCTAATGCATTAAAACATTGTAAATTCTACATTTTTCACCCCAGCAGACATACACTGTATAAAATGGGGTGCATTAAAAGCAACATATATTGTCCTGTCATATGTGACAGGAAAACTAAATGTACTTTATTTCATCATATTTCGACCCATGTAACATGACTTGTTTTTTTGATGTGCTAACATACAAGGCAGGATACAAATCAAACTGACAACAGCTCTAGAGAGCAAGATGTTCTTTATACTACTGACCTCAGCAGATCTCCATGCTCATTGTGTGTGCCTGCTACTTCTTACAGTACAGGAGTGAGGAAGTGTTAGCTTTTTAAAGCTCTCAAAGCAGAGGGTGTAATTTACAAAATCTGTATTTGGGTTTTGTGCCTGGACCTGGTGCAGTATGTGTTGGTTGACCATTTGGTACCAAGACTTATTTTTTTAACCCCCTTAAATACAAAGTGCAGCAGCAGACGTCATCAATCAGCACACACATTCATATTGAATGACCCCCATCATTTTACACCAATACATAGTGACACAGTAAGAGGAAAGATGACTTTCTTGTCTTGGATGCTAATAATTTACTCCCTGTGGCTTTTTTGGCTAACATCTTGTATTTCCAGCTTTAGAATAAAACTTTAAAATAAAATATTTTCTTGTTCCTATCTGACTAATGGGAATCATTACAGAATGTTTCAGTGACCAGTTATAATTAGGACACATATTTCTGTAACTCTGTTTCTACACACATTCCAAATTGGTTTGGAAGTTTGTTGACCACAGTGGGAGAGGTCACTCAGGCTCTAAATGGCAGGAAATATTTCATCAAAACTGTTGAGATTTTGGTCATAAATCACACAGAACAATGGTGTGCCAGATCCTCTAGATCTGGCTCAGAGAGAAGTAGGAACATAAAGTTGAAGATTTTTGGGGGGGGTTTCTTTTAAAGATTGTGAATACTGATTTTAGGAAACTGTAACCATTGTGAAGACAAAAACCAAAAAACAGAAAAACTCCAAAATCTTCAGCTTTTTATCTTGTGGGAATGTGGTATGATAAGGAGATTAAATTATTTTAGTGCTACACTGTTTCATATGGGTTTTAATCCAATATGGTGTGCTGTTGTCTGCTAACTGCAGAGACTCCTAGTGTGGTCAATGAAAGGGTTAACCACCACATCTCTGCTTTACAAGATGTATCATAAAAATCAAATCTGATAGTAGGACAATGGAGTTCAGATCCTCTGAGTCATATAGGTTTAGTTTCTGAAGCGGTAACACATGTTGCATCCTGAAATGTAATCTTAGTAAACTGTTTCCTATTAAGCTGATGCAGTTTGGGTAAATTGAGGAAACAACAAAAGATTTTTGACAAAAGGTCATTATTCTAAAAATGTTTGATCTGATGTATTTATTAATATTTTTAAATGTTGTGTTAGTGTCTCTTTAGATTATCTAGTTATCTCATGCCATTTGATTGGATGTTGTAATGAAATGTGCTGTTTAAAGCATCTAGTTTGAGGTTTGCAGCTTCTTGTTGTGCCTGAAATCTAGTCTTATTGGCATAGTTTTGACAGTTTACAGAATAAAAAGACTGAGATTTTAATTATTTCTCCCTTAAAGAAACTTTAAAAATTCATTGAGTACACTGACTTTAATGTTTCTGCATGCATGCTTTCCTTGCTTGTGTGTTCATGATTCAAGACTGGCATAGATTTAGATTTGACCAGTGGTTTTTATCCCAGTAAAATACCAGATGCAAAAAATCAACACAAACTGAACTTTAAATATATATCCAACTGGAGTGTTACAGAACTAGTGACTTTGTGGGCATTGAAAATGAACAAAAATGCACCAAATCATAGAAAACTGGTATGGCTTCTGCAACACTGATGAATGATGATAAAAGATATATTTAGCTTGATGGTAAAAAGTAACAAAAAGTTATGACTGGGCAAGGTTGCTATATTGTCTACCTAAAAGTAATTGTTTGTCAATAATTTAGTTAAAGATATTTTTTTCCACACACACAGAAACAAAATTGTGTATCTCTTTCATCAGAATGTGTCTTCATTAGGCTGTGTTCACAGTCTCAACCATTTCTACTGACCCTTCACAGAACCAGGAAGAAAAAGCCATACAGCAGGACTGATTGCATGGAAGCCTCAGAGCCTGGAGATGCCTTGCATTTTTCGTTGCCTTGCCTAGCACTTTGCCTTGTGTATGGAACTATGGATTGGATGCCCTGCCACTTTTGACTCTGGTGAATCGAACTCAGACCAAACCGGAAAGTGCTTCTTTGGATTGTCTCTGACTGATTCTATTGTTTAGCGCCTGTACCTTAAGGAACTTTTTCAGGAGCTGAGTGGATTCTTGTCTTACATAGAGGTTCTGCTTTATGTAAGACAGAGCTCTGCTCTGCCACTAACCTTCTCCATTCCCTCTGATTCCCCCTGATGATCCTTGTTGAAACCAGTTGCTGTCCAGCACCAGTGGTCATATAAACCTCAGGGCTCTAGACTAACTTTTTGCACTGGTTGTACTGGTGCGCCTAACTTTTTTTCTTAGGTGCACCAGCACAAAAGTTAGGTGCACTCAAATTAACATAATAATTACCTGTAAATGATTAAATAACTATCTAGTAAACATTAAGTTTTTTATTTGAAGAAGGATTACTGAAAAGATGTTTAAAGAGTTTCTATGAGCTTAAATTTAAACATTTCAAGATAAATGAAAAAAAAAAGAAAATGTAGAAGATGTTTTAAGGGCTAATCATTTTACAGGGCTCTAGACTAACTTTTTGCACTGGTGCGCCTAACTATTTTTCTTAGCTGTACCAGCACAAAAGTTAGGCACACTCAAATTTTCATCTGCATCGAATTATTTAACATTGCAGTTTTACTGTTAACTTTCTTTTTAAAATCACTGTCAAATTTAAGTAATAATGACATGTAAATGATTAAATAACTAATACTACTATTACTACTACTACTACTACTACTACTACTAATAATAATAATAATAATAATAATAATAATAATAATAATAATAATAATAAACTAATAATAAATAACTAATCTTCTACACATTACTGAAGGTTCAAATTTTCATTAAGAAAATCTTATGAAACCACATTATACCTAATGAAGCCAAGACTAAACTTAATTTGCTGGCGCAACAGAGGGTGCTGCAATTTTGTACATAGCCAGTATACCCCACAACAGATTTGCACAAGTTGTAGAATGGTGACATACTAAAATTGCAATTTTATTTAAATCTCCTGCAATCTTTGATTGCAATGAAGTGCATGCTAAAATTTGAAGTTAAAAATGGGGGAAAACTGTATCCATATGCATCCTTCCATATAAATTGGTCTTCAGTCTTAAGCTTCCAATTTGAAATGCCAATCTTTGTGTGCTACAAACAAAGTGATTGACAGCTCTAGTATGGGTGGCCAGGCAGGGTGACCAATCAGATTTCAAGGGTAGCCAGTGCCCCTCATCCCTTCCACCCAGACACCACTGTGGCCATCCCCCTGGGTAGATCGATAACTGACTCTGAGATTTACAAAATTAACATTTCAAAAGCCAGCATGTGCCATACTTGACAGACATTTAAAGCAAGGATAAAACTGCAAATTTGCCCTAATATGTTCATCATTCCTGTCATAAGCTTTAAGTCTTACTATTTCTTGTTCTCTCATAACCTAAATAAACCAAAGACATTTCATAACATACTGTAGAAATCTCATTTAAAAATGTCTTACATTAATGTACTTTCATTGACTTTACTTTAAGCACTTTCCTAGTACTGAAAAGACCAAAAGTTGAGTCCTCTTCACCCAGTAACACCCCCCACATTGAAGATTGTTGTTTTTAGTGCGAGAGCATTCACTGATTGGAAAAAGATCTGATTTTTGAGTATGTACAGCTGATCACAGATTCGGGCTCATCAAGCTGAAAATTAACCGATTTTGAAAGCATGTATTGAAATTTTACTTTTATTAGACTTACCAATGCTGAATATGACCAAAAAAAACTACTTATTTTCATGCCAGTCTTCACAGTTTTAATTCATACAATTACACATAAATATATATTCTACAGCCAATTAAACAATGATATCCATGTCTGCTTATGTTCAAATGCTTTATATCTAGCCAGATGTGTTCTCTTACTCGAAATGCATATGTTTAAGTTCATGTCTGCTTAGATGCTGATTCACCAACAGACACGAGAAAGATGTTATCACTGTTACAGTAGACACAAATAATTCTGGAATAACAGCTGGCGTGAGATCAGGCTAAATCAGCCCACAGGACTCTGTTTTCCTGAAACCTTCCACATAGATGCCCAAGCTACAAGCTCTCACACGATCCACAAGGTTGCTGTCCCACTCAGATGACAGGCTCAAGCAGACTTCTACAGATTCTCTGCAGCTGCAAGTTTTCCTCTTTTACTGGAGAGGAAGAGGATAAAAGGGAGGATGCCCCAGAACCACAAGGACAATAAATTCAAAACTATGTTTTGTTATCCTTGTCAACTTATCTCTAGTTCATAAATTTATTTTCGAACTTGTGTATAGAGGCTAAAATGTCAGCTGCAAATAGCAAAAAAAATAAAAACTTTTGGATGATGTACAAAGATGAAATAGAATAAGCTGTTTTGTAAGATTCACTACTTTTTAAAATGTGTATCGACCTTTGTTCTCATACACTGATTTGGCTGCATGTGATTGGTAACTGAGGTGATGGGCGTGGTTTTGGGGTCATGTATGGTCATAATGTTGTTGCACTATTTTAATCATCTATTAAAATGTTTTCTTGTTCCACAAACAGTACCATGAGCCAAAAGCAAAAACAGTGTTCTTTTTACTACTTCAACTGTCCAGAGTTGTGTGAAACCTGGAAAGATGTTAATTTGCAAATGTCTTCCATGGAATTTTGAAGTGAGAGTATGAGAAATATTTTCTCTGAAGATCATATTTGTGCAGGTGCCTTCCCTCATGCTCTTAAAACTGAGGTTTTGGTTTGCCTTTCTACCAACTTTATGAGCGGTTTACCCTAAATCTTTTGGGTTTTCAGACCATAATTTGACCTCCTTCTCTGTTTCCTGTCATATTCAGTTGTTATGGGGGGATTCTCAGGAAACTTAGGCCACCATGCCAAATATTTACAGAAGCAGCTAGTGACAGGTGAACAACAGGTGAGTGAACAACATACAGCATGGCTGAGAAAGCAGAAGTGGACAGGGGAGCAGATTCTGGAGAATAAAATAGCAGTTAAAGCTAATCAGAAAACACAACATGGAAAAAGGACCTACACTAACTGAACACTACCTTAACCATCCTCAACAACACCATGTCTACTATGGATCACTTCTGGTTTATAGGAACCACCCTTTCTTGGGACCTAAGATGGTCCTCACACATAGACACTGTTTGTGCGAAGGCCCAGCAGAGCCTGTACTTCCTGTGACAACTCAAGAAGTACAACCAACTAAATGAGATGCTGGTCTTCTTCTAAACTATTATTCAAACTGCCCTGTCCTGTGCACATCCATCACTGTGTGGATTGGTTCATCCACAAAACAGGACAGGTCCAGACTGCAAGAAACAATTAGGCCTGCAGAAAGGATCCTAAGGGCTAAGATTCACTCCATCCAAGATTTGTACAGGTTTGGGAACATGGAAAGGGCAACTAACATCTCTGCAGACTCCACACATTCTGGACACAAACTATCATCAGGTCGGCATGACAGAATGCTATTTGCACAAAACCAGCTGCCCCAGTCTGTCACTAATGAACACAATGAACACCCTACTGCCTGACGAGTCGGCTAATCCACTGTGAAACAAAATAAGTATATTTGCTAACCTGCCTTCAAAAAAATACAAAAATGGGACTCCATACACAAATGTGTACATATAGTTCTTTTTATCTTTTGTTTTATTTCCTCACAAGAATTGATGTGTCTATGCTGTACTCTGTGTGTGAAATAGGTGTCAGCTTCCTTTTTTGTGCACACAATCTTGGCCAGTAAAGCTGATTCTGATTCTGATTCTGGGCAGATGTAACAGCCATAGTAATCATTAAAATAGACTTATGTAAAGGACACCTGCTGCTTTGTGGGAAGGTTGTGGATATTTTGGGGGGATAAGATCAAATAAATCTGTTTTTATAAAGCCTAGGGTAACTCATTCTTTTCCCGGAAACAATCACTGGCTGGAATGTCAGGATAAGATTTAGAAGAGTTTTTTTTTTTTTAAGTGGTGATACAAATTATTTGTTGTCCCAGACTTGAATGGGTTATTTTTCTGGGAAATGTTACACTTTGTGCTACCCCTTTATTATAATAAAAGTGCATCCAGATGTTTCTGTGTTTTCTGTGTCTCAGACAAGTCATTTTCTTTCTGAGTTGCCATCCACCAACTTCTAACCCACTGATTGCTTTAGACTGCTACATGCTAGGATCTCACATGAAGTAAGTGTGGACAACACAGATGGCATCCTGTAATATTTGCATGTTAAACAAGCACTGCACCTGCACTCTGCTGCAATCCTCCCCTTGTGCCTGTTTCCCAAACTGTGTCTCAAACTTTGTTGTGCACCTAAGAAAACATTATCCATTTTACCTACTAAATAGTTAGTGCAAGCATGTTACATGCATTAAACATTCACACTTTAATGAAAGGATATAAAATCAGTATAGACAGGTAATATTTTAGATAGTCTATTATTGCGATTAAAGCAGGCTTAAATTCATCCTTAAAAGATCCATGCCCTCATTTTGTGAAACACAACACCATATCATCCCTCCCCTGATCCATTTTATACTTGTAAACAAACTCTTTCATACCCATGTACTACCAAAAAACCAAAGTAAAACAGCTTATTTTTTGTTATAAGTAGGTATTTTATTTTTTAAACTTTTCAAATGTCATATAATTTATTTGTGTATTATTCTCCAAAAACTTTGGCTTAGACACTTTTCACATTTATTTTGGTTTTCATAAATGCTTTGGCCAACTGACTTTCATAAAATGAGACAAAGGTGCACAGAGAACCAATCACAAGAAATAATTAAGAAATTAAATACAAAGGAGCAACAGATAAGGCTAGACCTATATAACAATAAAAACAACCCAAAATTGATCGGAATGCAAACACCACTGAAAACAAAAACTCAAACACGTCTCATGACAGTATAACCAAATTCAGCACATTTATATGAGTGACTAGAGCGCTTCTGTTTACTGAAGAAAACCAATATCATGTGGCTGATAAAGAGAAATCTGAAGTAAAATGTTTAAATTACTTTTACTTTTGATTATACCCTTATATTAATAAAAGCAATATTGCCCAAGGTCTCTAAAGATTTTAATGAGACTGTTATTTACAATTTTTTAGTGCTTTTCATTTGCTTCAGTTAGTATTTTGACATTTTCTTTTCTTATGTGATGGGTTTGTTGTGTTTAATGCATATTTCATGTATTTTGGAGTATTAAGTGGGTTGTTTTTTTTTTTGTTTGTTTTTTGTTTTTTTATGAGTCCTATGTTTATTTTCCTGTAAAAAAAAAAAAAAATTGAATCATGTCATGCATAAACTATGCGTTACAATTAAACTTGGCATTCCTTCCAGCTAACACCGGATGAAGCTGAGACGTTGTCTCTCATGTTTGGTTTATGGCAGAATTCAGAAATATCAAAAACAAAGCCATCTCAAATTATTGTCTTCATTAAAACTTGGTGTGCATGGTCATTTGACTCCTCTGTTGAGCAGCAAGGGCTTTGCTAATTCAGGCAGATGAAAACAAAACACTAATATTTGAAGGGTCACTGACAGAGTGAGTTTTCAAGCTGAGGATTGTTGGTTTGCGGCTTTTAAAGTTGATACAGTGCTCAGGCAAATGCTTTTGACATGTTTCTTTGAGCTGCAGGGGTGTCTTGTGTTACAAAAAAAAAATATATTAACTTTTTACTGTTGTCTGAGTAACACTAGCTAAAAACAACAATGTCTAACTATATTAGGAAACTATTGAGCATCTCGCCATCACTCTTGATATAATGGGATTGGGCTGGAGGGGCTGTGGTCAAGACTTTGTATGAAAGTCACAGATATCATAAAGGTATTTGACACCAAATAGATGTCTACTTAGGGCTTCAAAGAGTGGTTAAGAACATAGGTTTCGAATCTTCACATTTCTGGTTAAATTTATGAAGCATGAACGTGCTTCAACATTTTTGAAAGGTTTATGAAGAGCAAACTTAAAACAATTAAAATTGGTGTGTTCCTTAATAAAGAAGCTGGTTTATCACAAAGTAAAGTTAAAGGGGCAGTACTATGTAAAATCAACTTTTTTGAGCTTTACATCATATTACAATGTTATTCCCTCATCAAAAACATACCTGGAATATGGCTTTGATTCTTTCATGCATTTTTGAGAAATCCTTTAATCTCCCCTCCCAACCATTCAGCTTTGCAAAATGTCTGGATCGATCAAGCTCTGCCTTTGAGACCTAGCTCCTCCTTAGAGGACACCAGTAAAATAAAAGATACCAGGACCAACAATGAGGACGAGCTGAAGATCAGAGAACTGCTATCTAAATGCAATAGAAAACATTAAAAACGCAAAACGTGGCAAACAGTAGACTGTTAAACCAAAATCACAGGAAAGAAGAGGAGCAATGGTTGGGTTAGATCAGATCAGACAAATACAGATGCTACTATTCCCTCACAGCTCTCCATGTGCATGTTGGTTAACTGACTGCTGGTAATGGTTAAACAAAGGGTTTTACTAGCCTTGTGGTTTCTGTACTATTAGAGTTAAGCTGGAGAGGCTCTGATTTGACCACAGATAAACCTCTTTTAGGGCCGCTAGTGTCCGTCTTTAACAGCATGCCCCAACCAAATGCAATCAGCATGAATTTACTTTAGACACACATTGCTGTTAATATACCCAAAGAGACAATAAAACCTTTTACAAATCAAAAAAAGAGACTGATTAGGTTAGTCAATTTAGAAACTCAAAGGTAAGTGGAGAATATATATGGTGACAACAACAGGAAAATGTCATGACTAAAATCCTGTACATATAACAATCCCTATGTATCACACTCCTCTCCTTTCCATTCCTCTGTGATTATCAGGCCCTGATATCTCCCCCCTGTAAGGAGCTGGAGGTTGATTAATCTGGTGTACTGAAGCAGAACCAGGCAGCGTATTGATTGGCACAGTGACCTTTCTTTTGCCATGGTTCCACAGATGTGGGGGGTTGCCTGTCTTAAAAGGCTTGGGCTCAGCAGCAGGAGACATTGCTAAAGACAGGAGTGCTGCTCTGCACAAATGACATTCATAGCTTTCAAACATTGCAGTCTCAGCATGGTGACACCACCACCTTCAGAGTGGTTCCTCTATACATTACAAAGATGATAATCAATATAAATTGCTGTCCTTGAGGTAGCATTAACTCCTCTTGAAAACAAATGATTTTGCGTTGCTGAGTGAAAAATAATGCTGGGAAATATATTATTTGTATGTATAACATATTAAAGACAACATGAAATGTTTGAAATTATTACAGGACACAAATTTACTCAAAAATGCAATAATTCAGGCCTGCAATAATTGTTCAGTGTGGGTGAAGATCCAGGTGTTTAACCTGTAGGCTTTATTTGTTGCACATGAAGTGGAAAACATCAAGGATAAATTAATTGCAAGACAGAGCTAGATTTTTTTTTAGATAGTTATAACCTTTTCAAGTGAGGCTCTGTTAAAAGGCTATAACTATCTTCGCACTTACAACACAAAACTATCACAATGTCTTCTCTTGGCATAAAGGGCAGATTAGTTGCAGGAACATATATTGTATAGTATTGCATATGAACACATGATCCTTGAATCATTTAAGGGCAGGGTCAGGAGTAAGTAACAGACATTCCAAAAAAAGCAGTATAATGGACAAACGTAGCCTTTCAATATGAATTAATAAATGGATAATCAAGGCTGCACCGTGGCACAATTGTTAGTGTTTCCTCACAGCAAGAAGTCAAGTTCAAATATCAGCCAGGGGCCTCTCTGTGTGGTGGTTACATGTTGTTCCAGTGCATGCATGGATTTTCTTACAATTCAAAAACATGACCTTTAGGATTATTACCTTTAGATTGAATGTTTGAGTATGGTTGCTAGTCCTATGTATTACTGTGTTGCCCTCTTATGGGTTGGCGATCTGTCCTGGTTGTACCTCACCTTTCACCCAATGACTGCTTGAGATATAGACAATGGATGGATAAGGAAATTTTTGCTTCTTACCGTCATAAAATAAAATAAAAGTTTCTTACGTATTTACTTATGTAAATGTTATTTTCTGACTATTTAAATCATTGTAAGGTATGCATTTGGGGTATTATTTACACAGAAGCCAGTGAGTACTATAACAGGAAATGGCGTTAGGACCTGGTGATAAAGCAATTGTTTTCCTATAATGAAACAGGAACATGTGCAGGATTTCCATTCAAAATTACTATCCGATATAAAAGCAAAATGGTATAGAAAGCAAAAATATAGCATCTTAAAGGAAAGTTGTTTTTGTGTTGTTTGTTTTTGTCAGTGTTTGTACAGCACCTTACTTTTCTATTTGGTGACTGGAAATGCTACATGTTTCATTTAGTAAGTGTTTTATACAGGAAGATCACTGGTGGTGCACCACCTTTAATCTGTTTCCCATGTAAATGTTCCTTGGCTTCTGTGTAAATAACTTATTTTATGCAAATATAGCAATAGTTAAATTTTCATAAAGTAGCATTTGCAGATACAAATATATTTTTGAGATAAGAACTTTCAAGACATTAAAAGCGTGCTTTAGTCTGTGGCCACCTTGGACTCCTGGCCCATCCCTTTAGCAAAACATTTTGATTTTGAAGCATTTTTGGTGAGATGACAAGTGACTGAAAAGTGAAAAGAGACAATGAGGGTCTGAAGCTTGCATGTCTGTCAGTATCGGAGGTTGAAGATCTAGATTTGAAATGTTTAAATAAGATAGTCAATCCTCTCTGGTGGAGATGGGGAAAGAAAATGAGGAGCATGTGAAGTAGAGAGCTATAAGTACCGGTGGGGGAATAAAGGAAACAGACATTATTGGCAGTAAAGACAGGGAAAAGACATCTGTAGAAGGAGTGGCAACCACATGAAGCCATGGGATCCAGATGGGAAAGGAAAGGAGTAGGCAAATAGGATTATCTCAGTAATATAAATTGATAAATCAGAGAAGACAGAAAACCATGCAATAGGGCTTATGGGAAAGATGGAAATCAAAAACAAAAAATGCGAAGACTCTTTAGCTCACAAAACTTGACCCAAACACGGGTCTGCTGTAAAACTAAACCATTCAAACAGGGATGAAAACATATGGGGAGCAAAGGTTGATCTGGGCAATCAGTTTACTATGTTTATAGCCAATACCAGGCCTGTCAGCAGGACAAAACTAATATGGCACCATTATCTGTTAAAAAAAAACAAAGGAGGGAGAGAGAGAAAAAAATGACAGCCCTCCAACTAGTGGTTTATTGTCCCTGGCCTTGACTCTATTCTGGGACTGTCTATGTGGCACAGAGCTGCAGTTGTGGCATTGTTTCCACCTGATTCAAACCTCATGTTGAGCCTTTTGCTGCACAGTTTATGTGCCTGTTCCAGTTTTCATTCTTTCTAACTTCTCCAGTCCCACCTTTAATCCTTGATATAGACAACTTCAGGAAATTGTTTAGAAGAATAGTCTTTGGGTTTTCAATCTCAATTGATACAGAAAAAAAAAAAAAAAAAAAAGCTTAGAAATACAACAAATACTGCAAAAAAATTGTAGTGGAACTATGTTGATGACATTAAGGTAATTAAGGTTTAGGAGCAGTGCCATGCCTAAATGACACCTCTGATCACCTGCCTGACCCTTTTGACTCAGTTTGCCACATGTGCTTGACCTCGTCCCCATTCATTTATTCATTCATTCATCGTAATCTCATCTCGTATCTTTTTTTTATGCTCATCCCTACCTCTCTTCATCACAGACATCTCTTGGGATAACCTCTTTTCTCATATTCAACTTTAATTAATTTACTTGACTCCAGGTTATTTTTGCAATGCTAATTGACAAACTGAAAACTGAAAATTCCTAATATGGTTTTCTAATATGAGGTCCAAGTTGGCAATGCCATTTGACCCAAATAGAGTCTCCTTTCTTACACCGCTGTCACACTAACCAGTTTGTATATCTGCCCTGAGTTTCAAGATTACAAAGTTAAGGGAATAATGCTTCTGCACTGCCTTTTTACAGATCAAACACTAACACTGTAGCATATTTAAAATTGATCTCCAGGTAAATTAAATTGCCTTTTTTGAATATGTTGAAAAATTCTGTGGCGTAAGCAACACAGGCATATTATATATATCACACATACAACACATTGGCTTCGCTGCAACAGAATTTCTAATGGTGCAAGTTAAATATTGCAGCAATTATCCCTTAATAAGGTACATAGACCCCTGTTAAAGTGCTCTGGATACTTTTAAACAGATGTTTGTTCCTAATTTTTGAAAAACATTTAAGAAACTTCATCTCAGTACACATGCAGTATATCTTGCAGGGGCACATAATAAATTACATACATACTTACATAGATTTGAGACGACTTGATGTTGTACAAAT